>JAQSUU010000568.1:0-2400000 GCA_038087645.1 Saccharum hybrid cultivar R570
TTTATCCCCACTTGTTGCAGGTTGTGATGTATCTTGGCAACTGCAAGAGTTGGTTGGCTCCTGCCGTAGTGGCGGAGTGTGATCACGGGCATGATCCTTCTGAGTTATCTTCTCTCTAATGCTTTTGTTGGAAGTCGACCTTGGTACTGGCATGTATTTGAAATAAGGGTGTTGTTAGTTTCAAATTACTTTGCTTTCGCTACTTTTGAACTTAAGTTGTAATAACTATATTGAACTCCGATGTATATTGAACTACTTGTAAAATGGATGTAACATGCGACTGATTATGTTGAATCACTACGATCTTGGCTTGTATGTTGGTTGGTTTGAAATCCCTCGCGATTTCATTGGACTACCGGAGTTATATGGGCTCAAGTGCGAGAATTTGATCACTTCGGTGATTGTTTTTGTACTTGTGCTCTTATAACTTGGACATTTCTGTTACAGTTATTGCAATAAATGCAAGCAAGTTGGGCATCTAGAGATTAATTGTAATAAAATGAACAAGAATAATAACAAGTTTCATGCTAAAATGGATTGCATTCCTTTTAATTGTTGTTATGTTCTTACCAAGGGTGAGAAGGGTGTGCAAGCTAAGTTTGTTGGTACTCCAATTGTGGGTCCAAAGAAGAAGGCCATTTGGGTACCAAAGAGCTTAGTTACTAACCTCCAAGCACCCAAGCAAGTATGGGTACCTAAAAGACATTAATTTGTTCTGTTGGTAAATTACAAGGCTGGAGGAAGGCATTGGGTGCTTGATATAGTGGGTGCTCTCAACATATGACCGGTGATTCAAGAATGTTCAACTCTCTCAAATCAAATGATAGTGGCATTGATAGTATCACATTTGGTGACAATAGCAATGGTGATGTGAAGGCTCTTGGAAGGATTGCAATCTCAAATGATCATAACATTTCTAATGTGCTCTTAGTTGAAAAGTTGAACTTCAATCTTCTCTCGGTTGCTCAATTGTGTGATCTTAGTTTCAAGTGCATATTTGGTGTTGATGATATGGAGATAGTTAGTGTTGATGGCTCAAATTTGATCTTCAAGGGTTTTAGATATGAGAATCTATACTTGGTTGATTTTAATGCTAGTGACACTCAACTTTCAACATGCTTGCTCACCAAATCAAGTATGGGTTGGTTATGGCATAGAAGACTTGGTCATGTTGGCATGAAGCAATTGAACAAGTTAGTGAAGCATGACTTAGTTAGAGGCTTGAAGGATGTTACATTTGAGAAGGATAAGCTATGTAGTGCATGTCAAGCCAGAAAGCAAGTGGGCAACACTCATCCATTGAAGAGCATTATGAGTACTTCCAAGGCATTTGAGTTGTTGCACATGGATCTATTTGGGCCAACTACATACATAAGCATTGGTGGCAACAAGTATGACTTTGTGATTATGGATGATTTCACTAGATACACATGGGTATTCTTTCTTGTGGACAAGAGTGATGTATTTGACATATTCAAGAAGTTTATCAAGAGAGTGCAAAATGAGTTTGAGACCACAATCAAGAAAGTGAAAAGTGACAATGGAAGTGAGTTTAGAAACACAACAGTGACGAGCTATGTGATGAGCTTGGAATCAAGCATCAATTTTCAGCCAAGTATACACCTCAATCTAATGGCTTAGTTGAGAGGAAGAATAGAAACTTGATTGATATGGCAAGATCAATGTTGAATGAGTATAATGTGAGTCATTCATTTTGGGCCGAAGCAATCAACACGGCTTGCTTCTATAGCAACTGCCTCTATTGCCATAAGTTCCTAGAGAAGACACCATATGAGATATTGAATAGAAGAAAGCCCAACATTGCATACTTTCGAGTTTTTGGTTGCAAATGCTATATCTTGAAGAAAGGAACTAGATTGAGCAAGTTTGAAAAGAAATGTGATGAAGGCTTCCTACTTGGCTACTCAACTTCAAGCAAAGCTTATAGAGTATGGAACCTAGCTAGTGGACAACTTGAAGAAGTACACGATGTTGAGTTTGATGAAACAAATGGCTCTCAAGATGAAGAAGAAAACTTGGATGATGTGAGAGGAACTCAATTGAGTAATGCTATAAAGGGAATGGATATTGGTGACATTAGACCAAAGCAAGTGATTGATGTGGATGACAACAAAGATCAAGTGCTCCAAAGTCCTGTTACACAAGCTAGTGGTTCTCTAATGCAAAATTAAGCTAGTGCATCATCTCAAGTGCAACAAGATCAACAAGTGGCTAGTTCATCATCTCCAACTCATGATCAACATCAACATCCAAGCAATCAAGTCCAAGTACTTCAACCAACTAACATTGCAAGAGACCATCCATTGGATTCCATTATTGGTGACATACAAAGGGGAGTTCAAACTAGATCAAGATTGGCATCATTTTATGCACATTCTTCTTTTGTGTCAATGGAAGAACCCAAGGACATTGATAAAGCATTGAGAGATCCGGATTGGGTAAATGCAATGCATGAAGAGCTCAACAACTTTAAGAGAAATGAAGTATGGGAATTAGTTGAGAGACCTAGTGATCACAATATTATTGGAACAAAATGGGTCTTTCCCAACAAGCAAGATCAAGATGGGATAGTAGTAAGAAACAAAGCAAGACTAGTGGCTCAAGGTTACACACAAATAGAGGGTCTTGACTTTGGTGAAACATATGCCCCGGTTGCAAGATTGGAAGCAATTAGGATCTTACTTGCCTATGCTTGTGCTCACAATATCAAGCTATATCAAATAGATGTGAAGAGTGCATTTCTCAATGGGTACATCTAAGAAGAGGTGTATGTGGAGCAACCTCCTGGTTTTGAAGATGACAAGAAACCAAATCATGTCTACAAGTTGAGAAAATCTTTGTATGGATTGAAGCAAGCACCTAGAGCATGGTATGAAAGATTAAGAGATTTCTTGCTATCCAAATGATTTGTTATGGGCAAAGTGGATACTACTATATTCACCAAGAAGATTGGGAAAGACTTGTTTGTGTTGCAAATCTATGTTGATGATATCATCTTTGGTTCAACCAATAAAGATTTTTGTAATGAGTTTGGAAGCATGATGGCCAAAGAGTTTGAGATGTCAATGATTGGAGAACTTAGCTTCTTCCTTGGACTTCAAATCAAGCAAATGAAAGAAGGTAAATTTGTGAGCCAAACTAAGTACATCAAAGATATGCTCAAGAAGTTTGGCATGGAAGATGCAAAGGGCATTACAATCCAATGGGCACTAGTGGAAGCTTGGATAATGACAAGAGTGGCAACATGGTGGATCAAAAGCTATATAGATCAATGATTGGTAGCCTACTCTATGTGATGACATCAAGGCTCGATGTGATGTTTAGTGTATGTATGTGTACAAGATTTCAAGCCTCACTGAGAGAAAGTCATTTGAAGGCAACAAAGGGAATATTGAGGTACTTAAAGCATACACAAGATGTTGGATTGTGGTATCCCAAGGGTGCAAGCTTTGAGCTAGTTGGATATTCGGATTCCGACTATGCCGGTGACAAAGTTGAGAGAAAGAGCACCTCTGGAACTTGTCAATTGTTGGGAAGATCACTTGTCTCATGGTCATCCAAGAAGCAAAATAGTATTGCACTATCTACCGCCGAAGCCGAATACATCGCCGCGGGTAGTTGTTGTGCACAAATCTTGTGGATGAAGGCAACATTGAAGGATTTTGGAATCAATTTCAAGAATGTGCCATTACTATGTTACAATGAAAGTGCCGTGAAGCTAACCAATAATCCGGTTCAACATCAAAGAACAAAGCATATTGATGTTCGCCATCACTTTATTAGAGATCATCAACAAAAGGGTGACATTGCTATTAAGAGTGTAGGCACCGAAGATCAACTAGCCGATCTATTCACCAAGCCACTTGATGAGAAAAGATTTCACAAGCTCAAGAATGAGTTGAACATACTTGACTTCTCCAACATGAGTTGATGCACCCCATATATGACATGCCTCTCCTCCAAGACAAAGCAAGGTACAATTGGTTGACATATCATACATTCTATGCTAAGGACTCATTTAGTGCATCTAGTCATAATTTACATGTTCTAGGCTCATTCATGAAAATCAAATAAATTTGAAAGTTATATGGTGCCACTATTGTTTCTTTGCTATGTATGATCTAGTGGTAGCATACAACTTGTTTAAGTAGCTTGTGATCCTAAGTGTTTAATCTAGATCACTTGTCTAAATATTTGCTTCAACATGGTGCATGATAACCCTTCTAGTGAGGTGTGAAGAAGCTTGCCCTTGGATCAAACTGAAGCATTTTATTTATGCAAGCAATCTAGGTTGAATCACAAACTTGATCCTCACCCCATAACATGACATGATATTCTATCTAAAATTGGTCCCTTGTGGTCATTGGTGCCAAAGGGGGAGAAAATGTTGTTCACAAAGATAGATTCTAAAGGGGGAGAAAACCTAAAGGGGAGAATTGATAAAAGAGAGAGATCAACTAAAATTTTGAGCACACAAGTAGGGGGAGCAAGCTCTTAAACATGAATGTTGGATTTCCATGTGCACTTCATATGTATGATGCATAGTTATGCATTTCTTTTTCTCCGATACATTGCTTGTGTGGTGACTTGTTAGTATAATTTGAATGGTATATTGAGGTACTAGCATGAATAGGAAGTAGTTAGATTTTTCTTGCTTCATATTTTTCAAAGTGGTACTAGAGCCTTGCTTATAATGTTGATCTCACGAGGTTTCTAGTTATGTTTGTGCTTTTTCAAGTGGTATCTAACTACACAAGGTGCTAAGATGGTGTTTATCGCTACTCCGATGGTATCACGCTTCAAAGGTCTATAATCTAAAACACTTAGCACCTATTGGTAGTCAATGCTCCTATATTTTCCTATCTAAGCATGTATGCTTCCTAAATCCAAACATATAGCATACATGTAGGGGGAGCCATTGCTATCAATTTGAATTCATGATTACTTGTCCGTAATTCTTACACATGGTAATATACTTGGACAATGTGACATAGGTTCAATTAAAATTTTTTCATAATATCTTTGTGAAAGGGTTGTCACCAATTACCAACAAGGGGGAGATTGAAAGCTCTATGTTTAGTGTTGGTAATTAGTGACAATGCAGAAGTACTAATCCTATGCCTAAGTTGTATATAGCAAATGAGGATTAGTACATTCCAAGCTTGGTGGCAAGATGGACATGGTGATCATGATGGCCACACTTGGATTCGGACGCAACCCTACGTGATCAAGGCAAAGGTATATGCTTAAAGGTTGTGTTTTAGTAACTAAGACACCTAGTGGGTGTGGTTACATTATAGGATAGATAGTCGTACTATAAAGAGGGGAATGACGTGGCTATTGAATTCCTAAGTGCCTCTAGGTGTGCATTTCATAATCATATGCATTTGGATAGAACTAATAACGCCTCGAAAAATGATTGTGAAAATACTAACACACTCGCACATGACGTGATCACTTGGTGGTGTTAGCACTTTTGCGATGGCATTGGAGTTTGAGCGGTAGAGAGGGTTTGGAGTTTGAGCGTTTTCGAGGAATTGAAATGCCTATTTTCCTTTATGCCAATGTCAAGATTTGGAGGCGTTGTCACATGTTGTTTCACGAGCTAAAACATGTGCTAAAGTGACACACATACTTAGTCTAGCTCATATGTGAAAGGGTGAATCAAACGGAGGCGAACGGACGTCATAGAGGTGACCGGACGCTGGACCGAACACGGTCTATGTTTGACCGCACACGTCCGGTCAGTGCTCAGCGTTTGCGCGTGTCTCGGTATTCTGATCGGACGCGGTGGCACATCCGGTCACGATCGACCGGACACGTCCGGTCGTTGTGGGAGCTTACTGGACTCAAACCGGACGCTGGCACTGTGGCGTCCGGTTCGTCTAGCAGCGCGTTTGGTCGCTGACTCGCTGGAGCGCTGCTTAGGCTTGACCAGCGCGTCCGGTCGGTTACGGGACCAGCGTGTCCGATCAAGCTTCACGCGTCCGGTCTGTGCGACCAGTGCGTCCGGTCAGCGTGACTGCAGCAGTTTCAACTGCCTAACGGCTCTATTCGAAAGGGTACGTCTATAAATACTTGTTGGCCGGCTCTTGGCTCCCTCTCTTGCACTCTTTGACATACTTGTGAGCACTTTGAGCTAAGAAACTCCCCTCCCACTCATCTCTCTTGCTTCTTTGCATATTCGAAGTGAGATTGAGTGATCCAAGTGCATTTGCATTGTGAGATTGCATCTAGTTGGCACTTGGTGATTGATTTGCTGCGGGATTCTTGTTTCTCTTGGTGGTTGCCGCCACCTAGATGGCTTGGAGCAGCTTGGAGGCATTGGCAAGAGTTGGTGATTGTTCTTGGCCACCTCCGGTGATTGTGAGAGGTTTGTGCCTACCTCGGCGAAGCGCCAAAGACAACGTTAGTTGATTGCTCGTGTCATTTGCAACCTTTTGCCATTTGGTAGGCTCTTGTGGCGCCTTTTGAGAGGCTCAGTATGTGACCGATTAGCCACCAAACCACATGGTGAAGAGGGACACAACGAGGACTAGCGTGCCAGTAAGCACGTGAACCTCGGGATAAATCTTGTGTCCTCACTTTCTTATTGTGACTAATCAATCCCGGTGGTTTTGTATTATGGAATTCATCTCTTGATCATATTGATTGGTTTGCTCAATACTTCGCCCCTCAGTGATACCCTCCTAACTCTCTCTTATATTAATTTCTTAGTTACCTTGCTAGCTTGTTAGTGTAGCTCTTAGCTTGTGTAGCTAGTTAGCTTTAGTTGTAACTAAGATGTGCGGTTTGACTTGTGCGGTTGAGTGCAAATATACTAGAATTATGAATTGGTTTGGTGGCTTGCAAACATCCCGTAGGCTAAGCAAAACTTGCATCTCGCTATTTGCTATATTGATAAACTTGTTTAGCTTGTCTTTGTAGAAAATTTTAAAAGGCTACTCACCCCCCTCTAGTCATCAAGACCTTTCATACAGTCAAAATGATTTTCATGCACATGGTCCATTTGGCGCAATACGTGCACCTATCTTGCTGAGATTAACACTATCTCCAAGCAAATCAAAGTGACCTTCCACTTGACCGACGTCACCTAGGAGTTCCATCGGGTGCGTCCAAAATGATTTCTGGACCTATTACAAGTTCAACGCAAACCATGCACCTATCTTGTGTCGAGATGGCACTATCTAAAAAGAGACCAAAACAAGCTTCCATTTGACCCACATCACCTAGGAGTCCCATCGTTTGCCCAAAACAATTTCCGAGCCTATGGTATGTTACTCCGAATCCATGCACCTATCTTGCGACGAGACTAACACTATCTCCAAATAGACCGAAACGAGCTTCCACTTGACCCACATCACCTAGCAGTTCTATCGGGTGTGCCCAAAGCGATTTTTGAGCCTATTGCACATTCGGCCCAAACTGTGCACCAATCTTGTGTGGAGATTAACACTATCCCCAAACGGAGCAAAAGGATCTTCCATTTGACCCACATCACCAAGTAGGTCCATTTGGTGCGGCCAAAAATATTCCTATGCCCGTGGTACATTCGGTGCAAACCGTGCACCTATCTTGCACCGAGATTAACAGCGTCTCCAAGTGGACTGAAGCAAGCTTTCACTTGACCCACGTCACCTTGGAGTTCCATCGGGAGCGCCCAAAATGATTTCCGAGCCTATTGCACGTTCGGCACAAATGGGGCACCTATCTTGAGTCGTCGAGGTTAGCACCATCTCCAAAGAGACCGAAATGAGCTTCCACTTGACCCACGTCACCTAGGAGTTCCATCGGTTGTGCCCAAAATGATTTCCGAGCCTATTGCATGGTCGGCACAAAACTGAGCACCTATCTTGCGTGTTGATTAACACTATCTCCAAACGGACCAAAATGAGCTTCCATTGACCCACGTCACCTAGGAGGTCCACCGGGTGGGGCCAAAAAGATTTCCATTCCCATGGTACTTTCAGCACAAATCATACTCCAATCTAACATCGAGATTAACACCATCTCCAAGTAGACCGAAGCTTGCTTCAACTTGACCCACGTCACCTTAGAGTTCCATTGGGTGCGACCAAAATGATTTTCGAGCCAATTGGACATTTGGTGCAAACCGTGCAACTATCTTGCGTCAAGATTAACACTATCTCCAAATGGACTGAAAGGAGCTTCTACTTCACCAACATCACGTAGGATTTCAATCAGGTGCATCAAAACTGATTTTTGAGCCCATGGTACGTTTGGCACAAACCGTGCACCTATCTTGTGTCGAGATTAACAGAACATCCAAACAGAGCAAAATGAGCTTCCATTTGACCCACGTTACTTAAGAGTTCCATCGGGTATGAACAAAACGATTTCCATGCCCATGGAACATTCGCCGCAATACGTGGACCTATCTTGCCGAGATTAACACCATCTCCAAGTGAATCGAAGCGACCTTCCACTTTACCCACGTCACCTAGGAGTTCCATCGGGTGCGCCCAAAATGATTTCTGAACCTATTGCATGTTTAATACAAACTATGCACCTATCTTCGTTGAGACTAGCACTATCTCAAAAGAGACCGAAACGAGCTTCCATTTGACCCACAACACCTAGTAGTCCCATCATTTGCCCGAAATGATTTCTGAGCCTACGGTATGTTAGTCCCAATCCATGCATCTATCTTGCGCCGAGACTAACACTATCTCCAATGGACCGAAACAAGCTTCCACTTGACCCACATCACCTAGGAGTTCCATCGGGTGTGCCCAAAACAATTTTCGAGCCTATTGCACGTTCGGTGCAAACTGTGCACCAATCTTGTGTGGAGATTAACACTAACTCCAAATGGACCAAAATCAGCTTCCATTTGACCCACATCACCTAGGAGGTCCATTGGGTGCGGCCAAAAAGATTCCGATGCACGTGGTACATTCAGCGCAAACCATGCGCCAATCTGGCGCTGAGATTAACAGCGTCTCCAAGCAGACTGAAACAAGCTTTCACTTGACCCGCGCCACCTAGGAGTTCCATCGAGTGCGGCCAAACTGATTTTTGAGCCTATTGTATGTTCAGCACAAATGGGGCACCTATCTTGAGTCAAGATTAGCACTATCTCCGAAGATACCGAAATTAGCTTCCATTTGACCCATGTCACCTAGGAGTTCCATCTGTTGTGCCCAAAATGATTTCTGAGCCTATTGCACGTTTAGCACAAATTGTGCACCTATCTTACGTGTTGATTAACATTATCTCCAAACGGACCAAAATAAGCTTCCATTTGACCCACGTCATCTAGAAAGTCCATTGGGTGAGTGAGCTTCCACTCGACCCATGTCACCTTGGAGTTCCATCGGGTGTGCCCATAATGATTTTTGAGCCTATAGGATGTTTGGTGCAAACTGTGCAACTATCTTGCGTCGAGATTAGCACTATCTTCAAAGAGACCGAAATGAGCTTCCATTTGACCCACGTCAGCTAGGAGTTCCAACGGGTGTACTCAAAATGATCTGAACCTATGGCATGTTCGTCCCAAAATGTGCACCTATGTGTGCTGAGATTAACACTATCTCCAAACAGACCGAAACGAGCATCCACTAGACCAACGTCATGTAGGAGTTCTATCGGGTGTGCCCAAAATGATTTCCAAGCCTATTGCACATTCTGCGCAAACTGAGAACCTATCTTGCGTGGAGATTGACAGTATCTCTAAACGGATGAAAATGAGTACCTAGGAGGTCCATCGATTGTAGCCAAAAATATTTCTATGTCCGTGGTACATTCGGCTCAAACTGTACACCTATCTGACGCCAAGATTAACACCGTCTGCATGTCACCTTGGAGTTCCATCGGGTGTGCCCAAAACAGTTTTTGAGCCTATTGGACGTTTAGTGCAAACTGTGCAGCTATCTTGTGTCAATATTAACACCATCTCTGAACAGACCGAAAGGAGCTTCTACTTGACCCACATCACGTAGGAGTACAATCAGGTGCATCCAAGCTGATTCCTAAGCCTATGGTACGTTTGGCGCAAACCGTGCACCTATCTTTTGTCGAGATTAATAGAACCTCCAAACGAACCAAAATGAGCTTCCATTTGACCCACATTACCTTAGACTTCCATCAGGTACGCCCAAAATGATTTCCATGCCCATGGTACATTCGACGCAATACGTGCACCTATCTTGCCAAGATTAACACCGTCTCCTAGCGAATCGAAGCGACCATCCACTGACCCACGTCACCTAGGAGTTCTATTAGATGCGCCCAAAATGATTTATGAACCTATTGCGTGTGCACCTATCTTGTGTCGAGATTAGTACTATCTCAAAAGAGACTGAAACAAGCTTCCATTCAACCCACATCACCTAGGAGTTCCATCGTTTGCCCTTGCAGCTAGACACGACTCACTCACGGGCCCTCCACGCATAGATGCACGCATACGACCCATGACGTAGCATAGTTTGTCATCGTCCCAATGACTGAACCACTTTGAACTTCTTCCAATCGCGCCTCTCGCCACGACAAACCAGTGACCCGAATCTTGATTTCTCGCTCGCACCAAAGGTCACCCTGGCCAAGCCTTACGGACTAGCACTCAGGCAAGGCTAGGCACTCGTGCATGAGTTTGAAAAGAAATAGGGAACTCGCTCGCTCAAGGCAAAGGGAACAAAAAGAAAGAAGTCTCAGGCCGCTCGCTTACCTTCTTCTCGCATCGAGCCGGATCTGTGACCTACCCCTGACGTCACGACGCTCCAACGAACCGCATACCCTTTAGCCTCGCGGGCCAGCCGTAGGCTAAAATGTACACCTGCAAGCAGAGGACAAGGGGGGACGAAGCACATTCCAATTTGAACGAAAAGAATGAAGAAAAGGCAACAAAATGGCATGTGAATACGCTGACCACATACCATACATACACAAAACCCACAACACGTTCAGTGCAACTAGGACACCCGCGCAACACAGGACCCTTACACAAGGATCATTATGCACTAGAAGCTCGGAACCAGCGTCGAATGCAGGCAATAGACACTTTGCATATAAGAACCCATATTCCACAAGCATCAGCATGACTCGGCCTCACGCCCGCGCGACACAAAGAAAAACAAAGAAAGGCGTGATGCCGCCAAGCCTATCCTACAGACGCTTAGGTCATGAAAACGGGGTGGCGCTAGGCCAAACTCCATGGGTCGATCCCTAGGCGAGGCTACATGGCTATGGCATTTGAACGATCAGACCAACGGTGGTCACAACTAGACAACAGCATGCAAAAGAAACAAAATCAAGGAACACGAACCGAAAGGAACTATCTTTACTTAAAATTATTAAAGACCCTGAGAACACCTCAGGGCTCTTAGCCACCGCCATAGAGGATCTCTTCCACATCCACGATGGCAACAGCAGCGTCTATAGCAGCGGCAAAGTCCTTGATCCACGCTGTCTACTCCTCCTGCCTAGCGTGCTTCGGGAACCCAGGCGTCACCCGACGGAGATTCACCTCAGTCCACAGCTGCATGGTGGCAAGGGCGACGCCGGCCCCTTGCTGGATTCCCGCCACCACCGCCCGCTCACGGTCCTCTGCTATGATGAACCCCCAGAGGCAAGCCACCTCCTCTTCATGGTGAGAAGCCACCAGCTGCTCCTCTAATGCTAGCAACAAGATGACACCAAGGTTAGAGGCTATGGCCATCCATCTAGATGACAAGACGACGGAAACCCTTACCTACGATGTGGGCCTAGGTGTCAGTGGGTGCCACCTGTGTGGAGGTAGTTTCACCCTTCGAGGTGGCAAGAGCAACCTTAGCGGCCTCGTGGTCAAGCTCCAGCTGCCTCACCTCGTGGGCACCCATGGAAAACCACCAGTGACCTTCATCCGCCTCGCGGATGAGATAGCAAAACTCTCGATGGTCGCCCGGAGACAACGAAGATGAACTCAACCCTAGCACCAATAGGGCCCTGGCCAGGGCAACGCCAGCGGCGCCTCCTGAAGCAGCATGGGAGATAGCCCTCAGGAGTGCACACGGTCAACTCAGGTCAGCATCAAACTCAAAACATCATTTAACACTCATCCCTATTCGCGCAGCAAAACTCAGAGACATGGCATTGGACCACCAACTTCTGGCACATCTTCCCGTGGATGCTCGCCACGATCCATCACGTCAGCCGAGAAAGGAAGCCACGAGCGCATGAAGGCAAGAAGGAAGAAGTGACGGGGCAAGCACTGAAGAACAAGATAAATCCTCCCGCCATGTTGGATCTCCTGATTTATAGCCATAGGAACCCACCATGATGGATACCTTGGGTGCACGTGAATTCACATTCATTTACTAACCATCTCAAAAATCACGTAGGGCAGGTGAAGTGATCAGAGGAAAAGTGGAGCGGTGGTTGCCCATGCAGCAGTGCGAATCAAGGGAGGTAGCCGAGTGAAAGGCTGAGCGACAGATGCCAGCGTGGAAACAAATCCCAAGTAAGCATTGTATTTTTTCATTCCCTATACTTTTTGATTCATGTGCTTGCATTTTATGGCACACAACTACGCATGAGTAGGCTCTACTAGGATGTGACATGGCTAGGGAAGACCAACAGCCCCCCTAGATTCATGCGCTGAGTGACCCGCCGCATCCACGACCCCGCGTCGTGTTTAGGAAACCTTCTCTTAGGCCAGTCCTTAGGACTCAAGGCCACAAAAGGGATAGGGGCAGGGAGGAGATGGGCCCCTGTGGCTCTAATCGGTGGTGCAGAGCCACACAACCATCTCTCTCAGTGTTTGAGTCATCCGCTTCGAAGTCGCTCGGGTTGACCCCCTCTAGGGAAGGCATCTTGCCCTCTGACTGCTACAGAGGCGGTCAGGGACCGACGGGCTTGATGGCCGATGATTTATGGGACATCTCTTGATGAGGCATGGCCAAACTCCACATTGATTAGAGAGGATATCAGGCCCGGCTCAAACTACCCATTGACCACGATGAGGCACACAGCTCCGACCGCGTGATTACGGTGGACATGCCTCTCCTCGCGTGGGGCGAAATCAAACCTGCCCGTAACAAGGCAACATGACCTCTCAAGGTCGGCAAGGACGTCAAGGAAAAGCGGAGTCAGGTCCCTGTGACCCCGTAAGAAGTTAGGGCCAAGCCTTGACCGACACCTCCCTACATCCCAGGTCTTAGACCAAGGCCAGCTCTAGAGACTCACAAACTATCAAAGGTCTGTGACCTCTCCAGGAGAGATCGATGAAGCAGATGGCCAAGGTAACATAGTAGAGTCTTCCTCATGAAGCGATGTGGGGCCTAAAGCATGATCATGGGTCGGTCACGTGGAAAAAGTAAAAAGGTCCAAGACCTATGGGCCAATGCATGATCACAGAAAACTTTGCGACCACGCATAAAGAGGTTAGGGAGATAATTCCTCACATCATTAGGCCAAAACGGCCCTTCCGACGACCCCAAACAAAGGTGTGACCCCAGCCTCAAGGCTCGGAGACTTGCTACCACCACAGGGGAAGCCCAACTCGAGGGAAATCTCTCCCGGCTTGGCACCTTCGAATATAGGAGTGGACACGCCACCCGCAAGGTGTCAAGAGCAGGTATCACCTCGATGGTGATACCACAAAAATGCCCAGAGGTGAGCGCCATGAACGAAAAGGGCAATAAGAGGCCCCTCGCCACACCTCTAGTCCAAAGCACATAGAAGAGGGTAGGGTTGGTAGTCTCAGAGACCACCACCATAGCTCCCCAAAAACACAAGAGGGAAACGACGAGGCACCCACGGTTTTCTGGAGAAGCTGATCATAGCCACTAGGACTAGTGTTTCAGTGACCCAAAGCCTAATGGGTCTAAGGGCTACTAAAACCACTAAGCCTAGGAAACGGTTCAAGCACCTCTCCATCCCTCTAGATTAGGTTCAATTGGGTTATCAAGAGATGCTACCTTATCCTCTTCTATTGGGTCTAACTCGGGAAGTGGCTCCATCTTAGTATTAAGAGAATTAGTGATAGGCACAGAGAGCTCAAAGTTTTTCCCAAGTTTAATATTCAATTTTCCCATTTTTCCTTCTTGGATAAGTCTTTCTATTGGTTGCCCTATCAACAAATCAAATTCCATATCAACAAATCAAATTCCATAACATCAAAGATGTAGGAATTCAACAAGACTTGGGTTTCATTTACAAAAATAGGAAGGGCACATAAAATTCCCAAACTCGGGACAATGTGTCCTAAAAGACTTTTTAGCAACTTAGTAGTTGGGGCTAATGACATATCTTTTAATAAATCTTGAGCAAATGTAGCGGACATGATATTAACACCCACTATTGGATTATAAAAGGAATCGAAAGGAGCTTTTTCAAGTTGACACTCAATGGTGACAAAGGGTGAATCTAAATGAATTATTTTAGGTGAAAGCTCTGATTCTTCTAACCACTCGTTACTAAAAACAGACACTAGCTCTTTTGTTTTCTTTTTAAATAAATCTTCCTCAAAAGGGTCTAAAGATTTTATAGATGGTGGATTTCTAGACTCCTGAGGTTTTCTCATCATATGGTAATTCGAGGTATTTCCATGTTCATCAAAAAGTTCATCCTCGAATTCAAGCATGAAATATGAAATTAGAGTTTCCTCCTCCTCTGGTGCTTCGGGATCTGGAATAGCTAAAGGTTGAGATGGTTCAGGTAAAACTTCAGGTTCAGCTATTTGGGGTTCTTCCTCTAACAACTTCTCTCTGTCTTTAGGAAGGTCATCTAAGATTTTCATAAGAATGTTTCTCCCTTGTTCAGTGGTGATGTGCATGAACGAACCTCTTGTGGTTGTATTAAGGTGTTTTGTGGTTTTTCTATTGAGGCCCATAAAGAAATGTTGGAGAAGAATGGGATCTGGCAAAGCAAGGTTGGGACCAGAATCTAAAATAGTGTTAAAGCATTCCCATGCCTTACCTAGAGATTCTTTTTTCTGTTGTTTAAAACTCAAAATTTCTAAATGAAGTTTGATAACCTTATAGATAGGGAAGAATTGTAAACAAAAGCTAGAATGTAAGGCTTTCCAATCTCCGTGACTACTCCCAATGTGAAGTTTATACCAGCGTTTAGCTTCTCCCGTCAAAGAGAAAGGAAAAAGCTTCCATCTTAAAGTTCCATCGGACATGCCTTCAATGTGTCAGCATGCTCCACAAGTGCTCCATGGTAGAAAAGTAAAGAAAAACTAAAAGTAAAGATAAAAGTATAATACAAGATTAAGCTAGACTCATGGTTAACTCAGCAAACCATTCCCCGACAACAGCACCAGAAATGTTTGTTGGTATAAATTAAATGTACACAAAAAATAAGGTATCCGCAAGTGCACAAATAAAACTACCATTGTAGCGCTTCACCAAGATTATCTCGGTTTTAATATCAAACCCAAAGGAACAGTAGGTGAGGATAACTAAGTCTATAAACTTAACCCAACTTCATAACCAAGGTCAAAAAATAGGGAGCATAAAGGAGACTACTAAGGACTGTCTAGTTCCAATCTTGATAAACTTTGCCTTCTATCGTTCTATCATGGTCGATGTCTCATAAAGAACAAAATTAGAGTTTCTTCCCTACAAGCACCATTTGGCCTACCAAGTCCTATTAACGGGAGGTGGAATACATAGGACTCAACGTAGCTATTAAAGTCACCTTCGTGATCTACCACCGATCCAGAAAATAGGGGGCATTCACAAGTAACTCTAGTCTAAGCACCACACTTACACTACAAATACTACTTCAATCAAGGAGCTACCAAGATCAAAAGCACTCAAAAGAGAGTTGCAAACATGAACAACAATATAAACAAATTGCTTACTTGAATCAAAAGTTGATTACCAGAGAATCTCAGAAGCAAGCTCTAGAAGAACTTGATCCCATAGAGTATAAGCCGTGGAGAAGCATCGATAGGCCAGAACTCCTCCAAAACTCTCCTCTCTCACTCTATATCTCTATCTCTAATACAAGACTAAATCCTACGGAGGACTAATCTTCTCTTGATTGCTAGCCTAGATCCTAGTAGGGATAGGAATTAGGGTTTCTAGCTCTTTAGCTCTCAGGATCTGACTTGGCTTTAGAGAGGGGATGCAGCCCTGTATTTATAGCCCTAGGGCCCTTGGATCAAACCGACTTGAGGTACGGTGGAGATGCATCCTAGGAGGTGGCACCGTGGTAGGCCGGGCGGCCTAGGGGTGGGGCCAATCGGCCCCACCTGGTAGGGTCTCGTGCCCTACCTTGGCATGAGGCCGGGTGACCTGGGGGTGGGGCCAACCAGCCCCACCTGGCAGGGTCTCATAGAACATTCCTGCATAGTAGCCACGAAATTATCCCACGATCTCTTTTGATATTTAGGTCCTCCTTGGCAGTTTTCTATGTAAATCCTGCTAAAAACATAAATTCACCAAAACTCATGAAAATTATAAGTTAAAACCTCCTATTCTATGATATTCATCCATTTTGATCATTTATGCAAGAAAGGTTGACGGTTCATGATATACTTTAACTACCATCAACAGGAACCAAGGTGCCCAGGGAGGACGAGATGGGGATGCGTGTGGTAGAACACCGGTTCACCCAGCTCCCCATAACCCACCTTGATAGAACAACAGAGATGAAGGTGGGGCTAAGTGTGAGTACAGATAAGCCGGAGTTCCCGACAGGTTTCCTTGCTTTGCAAGATGCCTTCTATCCGTCTAGTTGCCCTACAAGTTCAAGCCTTCTAGTCATTCTAAGTATGATGGCAAGATAGAGCCGAATCAATGGCTCTGCATCTATTCCTAGTTGATTGAGCTAGCCGGCGACGATGACGACATCAAGACCTTATTCTTTCCCATGGCGCTCGAGGCGGTACCCCTCTAGTCGTTTGATAAATTGAGCCCCGAGTCAATTAAGTGGTGGGATGACTTGCAGAAAGCTTTTTGCAGCAACTTTGTAGGTAACCTCACTCATCTAGCCACCCGGGTGGAGCTTAGAGGATGTACTCAGAAGAAAGATGAAAGTTTCTAGGAATACTATTGACGCTTTGGAGAACTTCGCTCCCAGGTTCATGATATCACTGAACAAGAGGTCATCGATGATTTCTCCATGGGGATAAGAGCCAAATGGTAGTTTTAGGACTTCTACAGAGAGAACCCGTAGAACAACAAAGAGTTTAAACACACGGTCCAAAAGATGATCTCAGCAGAAGAAAGAACCCGGGAGAGATTCAGCGACGGGCGTTATAACTGGGAGAATTATGACAACAGGGGCAACCAAAGTGGGAGCAGAACCAAAAGTGCAGACCCAATAATGTGGTCACCTCTGCTAACAAGTCAAAGAAATCTAGCAAACCTAGGTGGTTTGAAGACCTAGAAAATCTACCTTGTCCATGGCATCTGAATTCATCGCATACGACAGGCGAGTGCTGGAACTTCAAGAATTATACTTGGAAGAGCAACTCAGCCAAGGGCAAGGGTGAGGGAAATGATAATAACAAGGACTAGGAGGACCAAGGAGATAAGGGGTTTTAGAAATCCAAGGGCATTGTTAATGTAATCTTTGCTAGAGTCCCAAGTTCTAAGAGTAAGCAGCAAGAAAAACTCACCCTATGGAGTATCACGGCAGCTGAACCCACTACCCCCAAGTACCTCAACTAGTCCGAGTACCCAATCTAATTCTCACATAAGGATCAGTGGACTAGTGTTGATAATGCCGGACACTACCCGTTGGTTCTAGATCCAACCATCGTAGGTATGACTGTCACAAAGGTCTTGATTGATGGAGGAGCAGGGCTTAACATCATCTTTGCTAACACATTGAGGAAGATCAGTCTCGACTTTGCTAGCTTACTTACTCCTACGGATGTAACCTTCTATGGAATAGTACCCAGCAAAGCAGCCATGCCTCTCGGCCAGATTACACTTCCAGTCGCCTTCGGAACCTCGGACAATTATTGTACTAAGTTCGTCAAATTCAAAGTGACTGACTTCAAATCATCCTATCACACCATCTTCGGGAGACCAGCACTGGCTAAGTTTATGGTAGTCTCGGATTACCCGTATCTCTTGCTCGAGATGCTGGGTCTTAATGGTATTCTCTCACTATGAGGCAACCTGAAGCATTCTTATGATTGCGATGCTCATGCTATCAGGATTGTAGCCAAGGTTCAGGTAGATTTAGGAAGGGAGGAGATTGCTACTCTAGCCAGCCATGCCAACCTAAAAGATTTAGAGTTACCGGCTAAAAAGCCCACCATCCTTGTTCGACCTAGGGAGACAGTTGTTATGAAGATTGATCTCGACACTGGTGATCCCTCCAAGACGGTGACCATCAGTGCTCACCTTCTTAAGGAATAGGAACTCGTGCTCACCAATTTTCTTTGGGAAAAAACGATATCTTCGCTTGGAAGCCAACCGACATGCCAGGTGTCCCGAGAAAGTTGGCTAAGCATAGAATTGATTTGAATGAGGGTTCCAAACCTATCAAGCAACGGTTACGTCGTTTCTCACCTTATAAGAAAGTAGCCATCAAGAAGGAAATCACAAAGCTTTTGGCAGCCGAGTTTATCTGGGAGATTCTACATCCTGACTGACTTGCCAACCCTATGTTGGTATAGAAGAAATACTCAAACGAGTGGCGCATGTGTGTCAACTACATGGATCTCAACAAACATTGTTTGAATGACCTGTTTGGTTTACCGCGCATTGACTAGATTATCGATTCGATGACCGGTTCAACCCTTTTGTCCTTTCTCAACTACTACTTAGGGTATCATTAGATTGCGGTCCCTATAGAAGACCAAAGCAAAACATCCTTCATCACTCCATTCAGTGCCTACTACTATATGACTATGTCATTTGGGCTCAAGAACGTTATGGCCACATATCAGCTTGTAATCCAATAATGTCTAGGCGAATAGATCAGTCACAATGCAGAGGCCTACGTTAATGATGTGGTGGTTAAAACCTGAGATTCAGCCACACTGATCGATGACTTATAAGAGACATTCAAAAACTTACGCGAGTGGAAGTGGAAGCTCAAACCAAACAAGTGCATCTTTAGTGTACCTTCTGGACAGTTCCTTGGATTCTTAGTCAGCCATCGTGGGATTGAGGTTAGCACAAAGCAAATCCATGCAATCACTGAGATGGGTCCTCCTCATTGCGTTAAGGATGTCCAGAAGATGACAGGGTGCATGGCTACTCTCAACAGATTCATCTCACGACTTGGAGAAAAAGGACTCCCCTCCTTCAAACTTTTGAAGAAGTCGAATAAATTTGAGTGGACTGATGAGGCTAACGATGCATTTGAGAAGCTCAAGGCCTATCTCACCTCTTCACCTGTCCTTACTCTAGCTATGAAGAAAGAAGACATGTTACTCTACATTGCAGCGACAACCACGGTGGTCAGTGCTGCCATCATCGTTGAAAGAGAGGAAGAAGGCCATGCATTCAAAGTTCAGAGGCCAGTCTATTATGTCAGCGAGGTTCTATCAGATTCCAAAATCTGGTACCCGCATGTGCAGAAGCTATTTTACACCATCCTGATCACCTCCCGTAAGCTTAGACACTACTTTGATGATCATAAGATTATGGTGGTTACCAACTTCCTACTCGGTGACATCCTACATAACCGTGGTGCTACAGGACATATATCCAAGTGGGCAGTCGAGCTTGGAGCTCTCAATATCATGTTCACCCCATGTAAGGCTATTAAGTCTCAGGCACTTGTTGACTTTATAGCTGAGTGGACAGAGATTTAGTAGCCTATGATCGACGCTTTACTCGACCATTGGAAGATGTATTTCGATGAATCCCTCAAGCTAGGTGGAGCAGGCACTGGTGTCCTCCTTATTTATTTAGACAGGAAGCAGCTCAAATATGTTCTCCAAATTCTCTAGCCAGCTACTAACAATGAAGCAGAGTACGAAGCCCTCATCCATGGTCTCCGAGTAGCGGCTTCGCTCAGTATTAAGCACCTACTCGTCTATGGTGGTTCGTCTGTCGTCACCAGTCAAGTCAACAAAGATTAGGACTGCACCAAAGAAACCATGGATGCCTATTGCGCGGAAGTACACAAGCTAGAGAAGAATTTTCAAGGTCTAGAGATACTTCACGTAGTGCATGACTTAAACGTTGCCGCAAACGTCCTAGCAAAACTTGGATCAGACAGGGCATAGGTGCCACCTAGCATGTTTGCAGAGGAGTTGACTTCCCCATCTATCAAGCAACCCAAACTCGTCACCTCTGATACTCCCGCACCTGGTGCTCATGTGTTGGCCATCGTCCCATCCTGGACTCAAGTTTTCATCAACTACATCAAAGAGCACAAGCTGCCAGCAGACAAGGGAGAAGCTGCCCAAATCATCCATAGAAGCAAGAACTATGTTTTAGACGGCAATCAGCTCTATCGACGTGGCGCGTCCTCTGACGTCTTGCTAAAGTGTATCACCACAGAAGAAGGCAAGGAGCCACTTGAAATTCACACTGGCTATTGCGGTAATCACGTCACATCTAGGACTTTAGTCAGGAAAGCTTTTCGATCTGGGTTCTATTGGCCAACTGCTCTGAAAGACGCTAAAGACCTTGTTAGGCATTACAAAGGTTGTTAGATGTTCGTAAGACAAGCTCACGTGCTAGCGCATAGTCTCATCTGTATTCCACCGGCATGGCCCTTTTCATGTTAGGGATTAGACCAAGTAGGACCTCTCAAGAGAGCTAAGGGTGGTTTTGAATACATCTATGTAGCCATTGAAAAGTTTACCAAGTGGATTGAGTACAAGCCACTCGTCAAGTATAGCGCAACCAAGGCCGTCGAGTTTATTCAGGACATTATGCACTGCTTTGGTATGCCTAATCGAGTAATCATGGATCTAGGCTCCCCTTTTATGACCATCAAGTTCAAGAGTTGGGTGCATGATTGTGGCATAAGCATTGACTATGCTTCCATAGCTCATCCACAGGCTAACGGGCAGGTCAAGAGAGCCAATGGTCTCATATTAGCTGGACTCAAGCCAAGGTTATATGAAGATCTTAAAGACTATGGCTCCAAGTGGATAGACGAGTTTCCCAAAATAGTCTGGGGGCTGCACACCCAAGTCAGTAGAGCAACAGGGTACTCACCTTTCTTCCTGGTATATGGCCCTGAAGCTGTGTTACCAGCTGATTTGATCTAGATGTCTCCAAGGATAGAGCAGTACAATGAAGGAGAAGCTGAACATACTCAAAAACTTGAGTTAGATGGTCTGGAAGAAGTCCAAGTTAATGCTACCCTACAGTTGCTTGATATCTTTAGGGTTTACGGCGTCACTACAACAAAAGTGTTCAGTCGCGCACTTTCTAAGTTGGTGATCTCATCTTACAACGTATATAGAAGATAGATGGATCACACAAATTGCTCAGCCCATGGGAGGGTCCTTTCATCGTCTCTAAAGTCACACGACTAGGGTTGTTTGAGTTAATGACTAAAGATGGTGAACCAGTCAAGAACACCTGGCACAATGACTAGCTTTGCAGATTCTACGCCTAAAGTTATATTCTAGGTGTTAGTTATTTTCTTTTTTCCAATTTTAAAGCTTGTGTAATCAATGGTTCCTAGTACTTAATAATATAATAAATATTAGTTGCCTGAATCAGATTGATGTTACTCTAAAATTATAACGACAACTTTTCAGCTGTCTCAAGTTTATCCTAGGTAATATTTTTACCCAGATGAGAGACATCCTAGCTATTTATGCCAATGTACATCTCCGGCTTCAGATAAGCCATTTTGTTCAGAGAATCACTGGCTAACCATGCTAGTATATATCTCTATGAATCTAGGATACACGTCTATGTTTATCAGTCGGCTCACAACCTGTGACTAAGTCTTTATTGTCACGAAACATACGGCACTTAGCTTTTACACTAAATGTATGGCAAGCCCATAATAGATTATCTCGAAAGAAGGCGACTAGCTTGCTCTTCTGGCGTGTAAGCCTTGAGGAAGACACTTCTACAGTCACCTTATATGATCAAGTGCTTTCTTGCATCTAAGGTCGGTTATTATGTGGTCCTATCTTGACTACATGACTACTCAAATATTTTGTCTTAAGTCAATCAAGGTGATTATATCACAGTTAATAACACAGGCTAAGTTCTATCAGCCTAATTATATATTAAAGTGCATTGTTCTTTACATGCATACACTAACATTAACAGGTTTTTCATCAAGAAGCCTACGACTCTATTATGGGGCCTGCGGGGGCTGATCAGCTGGCTGACCTCTTGATAAATCAAGTTGACCAGTGACATTACCAGCTAGGTTGTCCACCATGCGCTCAGCTTCTTCTATAGCCTAGAGAACCCCTTCATCCTCAATGTCCTCTGTCAGCTTCTCCAAAGGGACAGTTGGCCAGAGCACTCGGATTTGTGCTAGCACTGACCGGACGCAAGCCTTTGCAGCCGTCTTCACATAAGCGTTAAAGCGCTTAGGTATGACTAGAAAGAATTGAACCCAGGACTTCCCAGCATCTTTTAGAACTCGGATGAGATTGGCAACATGATGCATGGTGCTCCACAAGTCACTGTTCTCCTTTTGGGTAGCTTCAAGCTCGGTGGTCAGGTCCTTTATTGATTTTAAAGCCTGCACAAGGTCTTGGTCAGCACCACGTCTAATTAACTTAGTACGGGCAAGTTCTTCACTCACCCATTCAGTTACCTCTTCAAGTTCATTATACTTGCTCCTTAGGATGTCAGTCATCACTTGAAGATCGGCATTCCGTCTCTTAGTCTCCTTCTGCTCGGCTACACAGAAGTAAAATCATGGTTCATGCAGTTAAAATTACTCGGAATTATCTTTGAGACAACAAGAATATTGAGTAGGGTCTTCAACAGCCCTTCCATTTATTTTCAAGGAGCTCAGCTTTCCTAGTCATGGTCTTCTGGTCTTCAACAGCTTTACCCTTCTCCTTTTATGAGTACCCAACCTGGGCTCACATGGTGTGCACTACCTATTGCTAGTTCTGAAGCTCTATTGACCACTCAACTTCCTTCTTGGTGTGCTCCTCCTTTAGACGACTAATTTTGGCATTAAGCCGATCACCGACCTCTTGGGTGCCAGCATTAAACTTTTCCTCCATGCATTGTCTATAGGCCTACTCAGCAGATATATGATTTTCAGGTAGACCAAACATTCAGATACACATATACTACAAATTTAGTTGGGTACCTACCTTGAACTTGTTATCAAATGACGCCGCTCCTACCATGAAGCCGGCCTAGGATGAAGGCAGCTTTGCCAATTGATGGTCTGGATCAAACTTCTTCACCACGTGAGCAGCGTTCACTTCCAAGTTCTGAGGATCAGCTGGTACAGCCTTTTCTACTAGCACTACGGGTGTAGGGGCACTCGGCTAGTCGATCGGGTTTTCATCCATCCCAGTGAGCCCTATTGCACTGGTACTAGCCTCGTGTACAGCTTCTAGCTATTGACTCTCGGTGCACTTTGAGTTTTAGGGCTCGGCTCTCCATGGATCTTGCAACACCTGATCACCAAGTGTGCTGGTCTAGAGGGCTCGGTGTCTTTGGAGTCATGCATGACAAAAACTCAATATTTTGACAAATCTGGAAGACACCGATAGAATACTCTAAGTATATTACTAGTTTTTCACCTAGATGCACTCCTTCATTCGACAACAGGGCCAGTCATCCATCCACCACTAGGTATTGCTCATAGTGTGCTCAAAGAACCAGGTACTATCATGGTACCTAGTTAGTTCGATGTCAGAGGCTTCTGCCCGACTGCACTTCCCTCCCCTTGGGACAATGTTCGGGTACTACTGAGTTAAAACATTTGGAAGATTAGCAGTAAGCAGTCTCTATATTGCGCATTGATAGATTATACTAAGTAACGAGACTCACCGATGCTGAACAAGGGGCTGCTCTTCCTCTTCTTCATCATCCTCGAGGAGTTCTACTCGCTGATTATCGATGAGACATGGTTGGTAGTCTACCGAGTGGTATGCCCACGGTAGTATATTAATCGATGGAGGTGCACGAGACAATGAATTAGATGGTGATGCAAGGTGAACATAAGGGTTTATCCAGGTTCGGCCGCGGAAGCAGCGTAACACCCTATGTCCTGCGTCTCTGTGGATTGTATTGATTGGGCTAGGCCACCTTCTATTTCCTAAGCAGATATTTCATCAAAACTAATCCCCTGCTATTTACGAGCATTAAGCTCAGTACCAAAACAATACTCGGGCAAATTGATGGATGCAAGGGAATACTCACCTAAAAGCATGGTACCTGTTTTCATTATGCACACGCGGTGGGGCCTCTTGGGTGGAGTTGCGCTAGCAGTAGCCGTCTCTGTGTCCAGGGTCCTTTTTGGACCCCGGGCACTCTGTCCTGCACCCGGCTACTTAACGGAACTATCCACATGTTGTGTAGTCTCATCTTCCCTTGCATATTCAGTCGGGTTGGCTGTGGCGACGCTTGTGGCATCATCACCTCCTAACTGAGCCCTACCTCCTCCGGCTTCTTTAGGGTTGTTGTCTGTAGGCAACTCGGGTAGATCATTGAAAGCCCGCCCCAAGTGCTACATCCAGCAGATAGGAGTTCAATTATACAGTAAACAAATCAAGTACTGACAAAGAGAAGATGTACAACACTTTACTTACATCAGCTGGCGGGTGGTCGACATCTCTTTCCTCAAACTTGAGGGGAATGCAATCAACATCCTTCAGGATATTCTGAATCCTTCCTAGAATTTCCTCCTCAGACAGCTCGTCCTTGGACATCCAGGTAGGATCTTCCACCCTGATGTACTTGAAACCGTAGTGTACCCTCTTCTGTAGTGGCTGCACTCGACGCATGATGAAGCTAGCAATTATCCCTACGCCAGACAATCCTTAGATCTTCAGAGATTTTATCGCCTTCAAGAACGGCTTGATTTTCTCTGTTTCACTCAATGCTAATGTCTCCTTCTCTCAACGATTGTTGACACTTGGCTTGGTGTTGTCATGCACTACAAGGGCCAGGAGAATGTTCTCGGCAGAAAACCACTCAGCTCTCCAATCCTTCATCGAGTCAACCAGGGAGTAATCAACATACTCCTATTTTTTACCAAGATGAAATTGGATCCCGACACCACCCAAGACGTGGGGACTAGCAGTGTTGGGGTGTGGTTTCAATCTGAAGAAGTACCGAAAGAGAGTAATGGAAGGCAGAATTCCAAGGAAAGTTTCGTAGAGATGAACAAACACAGAAAGATGGAGGATGGAGTTAGGATTCAGATGGTTTAGGTTTATGCCATAGTAATAAAGGAATCCATGAAGGAAAGGGCATGTAGGCAAACAAAGTCCATGCTCAACAAAAGGGATTAATAAGACAATCTGACTGGATCGGAGTGCAGGCACTTGATGCTCTCTAAGTGCCTCCCATCTGCCCAGCCTCTGCTCCGGAAGCAAGTGCTGCTCATGGAGCCTCTTCAAGTGCTTCGACTTCGTGCTCGGTGTTGACCAGATCTTGGTCACGGCCACCATTTCAACGAGCTCTGGATTCTCTGCCCTGGCAATCTCCCAATCTACGTCCTTTGCTTTGGTGCTGCTCCTCTTTGTGCTTGGACCTTTTCCTAGCAACAGTGGTGCCCTTCCTAAAGGAGGTTGTTACAAGGTTGCTGGAGATGGAGGCCATGGCTAAAGAGTTAGGGTTTTGGCAGATGGCACAATGCGGCGTGGAGAAATGAGGAACAGAGCAAGTTTGATTTTAGAAAGGTTTCTGGAGCCCATGTGGCTCGATAATCACACTGCTCAGAGAGCGTGACGGTTCCCCTTCCGCATTTAATGGATGAGGCAACTGACGTAATGTTGGCGCACCTTTTCATACTGCAAAGCAATAGGCAAATTCGTTTCCACACTTATCCCCTGTCTAGGATTCTTGGGTACCTAGTATGATCGGCTGATTGCGTTTGATATCTAAAGATTTACCCTGATAGTTTTAGCTTTTCACCCAGCTACTCTAGAAGCACCCGGAGAGTTTTCAATTTTCATCTAGGGACTCCAGGAGCACCCGTACAGTTTCAACATTTACCCGGATACCTTGAGAAGTACCCAAATGGTCTATATATTACTCGGATTTGACTCCTACAAGCATAGAATCCACTTTGCAATAGAATTTTTTATTCCAGTAGTAGTTCAAGGGATACAAGATTATAGATCTGACAAGACCCAGCGAATTCGGTACAAGTAACGGTTCAACTGGCAACAAGGAACCCAGTGGAAATCGGCCTCTAGGCCGGCTAATTTACAACAAGGGTCCTAGTTGCTACAAGGCAGAACACACTCTACTCGGACCATTGTTTCCATTGTGGGAACGCAGTGCATCCAAGATTGGTGTCAACGGTGCAATACTTCCTGGTCTGCTAGGTTTGGGCGACATCTGCAGGCATCTGTCTACCCAAACCCCTTATGTCATGATCACTTAGACCAGAAATTGGTCAACAATGAACATTCGTGAACAAGCCAAATAGAAGAACTGACATGGGACTACTGGATGAGGGAACGTGTCTCTCATCACAAGGCTTCTTCTACTTGCCTTCATAGACCACTTGGTGGTATTCTACTATGGGACTAGTCTACCTCTAGTCTCCTTCACAAGACTTCTACTTACTGCAAGCTCTGCAAGCTTTTCTATACACGCCCAGGGGCTGCTCTACTTCACACACTATCATATTCATCGCTATGGCTTCTTAGTTTTTCAACTTCTACTCAACTGCTATGCTCATGCTCACCAAGAGGGTATTTATAGGCCTAGTGTGGTCTACATGGATAGTGTCTATCTCAACATCACATTGGCAGGATTTCTCAGGATGCTCAGTGTTTGCAGACTACATCAGACGAGTACAATACATATGCATGTGAAGCTACAATTTTTCTAGGTGGCATATTTGGTCGAATATCATGTTACTATGCTACCTATGACTTCAAAGACTTTACTGCTCAACCACTTTTGTCTCATCTACTTTTTGATAAGTAGCTGGGCATTCATTACTCTAGCACAACCAAGTTTATTCACTTCAGATCCTACATCCGACTACCTTATCTTGAAGAAAAGTACTCGGACACAGGCCTAGGGGCTACGAGATACATATCCTTAGGGAATATTTTTTAATTTTTCCTAGGAAGTTTGTAGAAAAGACTCTCTAGCTTTTTGTTCCAAATAGCAAGAGGCTCAGGGGCTACACCCAATGGGTGCACTTTTTTGCAAAAAGTGCACTCCACTCAGAAGTTCTTACAAGAACATTTTAGGGTTTCTCTTCGGAAATTACCCAAATCAACCTTGTTTCTACCCGGAGGAACCTGGAGGAACAAGAAAGTTTCTGAGTTCAACCATGAATTGCTCGGGGGCTTGTCGATACAGGATCTACCGAGTTCTGTATCAGGTCGAATTCTATGCATGGGCCTAGGTTGGGCCCACGGTCAATATCAGAGGACACGGACCAAGGTGGTGTGGATTTCAAGCTGTTAGAGACCGGCCTTCTCAGAATATTAGGAAAGGTAGACTCTGTAATAGATCTAGAACTCCTCAATTGTATTCTGTTAGGACTAGAATTGCACCCTAGCCTTCTCTCCCTATATAAAGAGAGGCTAGGGGCACCCCTTGGATAGACAACATACAATCAATCCAACGCAAAGGCTAACACCAACTAGATGTAAAGGCTTTTACTCGATCGCGAGGACTCGAACCAGTATAAATCGCTTATCCTTGCGTTACCGTTAAGTTCCTAGGTTCACCGGCTCCTCGAACGATCATCACAGGTAACCTTGTGATGAGTTGCCGGTGACCAAACACCGACAATTCCTTATTCTAATCTAATTCTATTGTTGAGACAGTTGAAAGTCGTGTTTACTTGTTTCAGAATCCTTTATCTTTGATTTGTGAAATCCTTGGGTTTAGACATTACTTTGGGAACTCCTATTCTTTTTTCTTTCAAAAGAGTAGCAACATACCCTGTCTTTTTTCTTATTTCCTTCGATAAAGTGTTTCACTGTTCTATAGAAATCAAATATGAACAATTGATTCAGATAGACTTTTAATCAAAAAAGTTTTTCCAATCTTCCAAAATTAGACTTTTTCTTATTTTAACCTTTTGATTTCTATATTAAGGATAGACTGACAAAGTTGGCCTAATTTATTAGTTTTCACTGACCCTAGATTCTTTCCCTTAATCAAAAAGAAATTATGTCCTCTTGAGCTCCATCATGTACTATTTACTTTACTTACAAACAACCTAGTGCAAATTCAATTCGGGAAGAATAGAACAGACTATGTCGAGCCAAGAGCATTTTCATTACTATGGAAAATGATGGATAGCAAAATCCACAATCGATCATGTCCTTCAAGCCGCACATTGCTTTCTACCACATCGTTTTAAACGAAGTTTTACCATAACATTCCTCTAATTTCATTGCAAAATTATATTGAGAATTGATCCAATATGGATGGAATCATGAATAGTCATTACTTTTGTATACTAATTCAAACCTGCTATCAATGGAGAAAATTGGATAAAAGAAATAAGTATTTATCGGGGAACACTCTGCAAAGATACAATTTATTTAAACCCACATTCTATCATATGAATGAAACATAGTTCAAAAAAGAGGAATAAAATAGTTTACTTAAGACTTATTTATTTTTATTATTGAATTCTCATTCTCAACAGAGAACTCAAGATGATCAATCCTAAAATGAGAAGGATCGACTCTTTCCCAACAAATAAACTATCAACCTCAAAAAAGTGGAATTAATTTAATGAATTAATATATTTTTCTATAACAAAAACAAAACTATTAAACAAATAAGCTATGCCAATGAAAAGATTAGTCGTTTTTGGGTAGTTATAAAATTCTCATACTTCTTCAACTCGAATAACAAAAGAAAGAATTTTTTGTAAAGTAAAATTAAGGTCTTTGCTTTTACTTATAGCATTCTTTCTTTTACCTAAAAGAAAGAAAGAACTCAAAATAAAAAATAAGAAAAGTATGATTTTTTCGAATCCATTCTAACCAACTTTGTTATAAGAAAGAAAAATGGGAAAAAAGAAATAGTTTTTTATTTATTGCAACATGCTCGTTGATTCCTACCACCTAATCTTAATTTATTGTATCTTCCCAGAGTTCCCTCTCCGGGAATTCGATTTTAATTCTTCCTATATATTACTTTTTATCCTTTAATTGATAGTCCTTTTTTTTATTGGAAATCATGTAAAGATTATTTAGATTTGATACAGCTACTTGTGCAAAGGAATTTGTCCATTTCATGTTTCGAGGTCTCAAAGAAAGGGCATGGAACCAGATAGAAACTCTTGAATGGAAATTGAAAAGAAGTGTAGCCCTAGTTCCTTCAGAAATGGTAAGATCTTTGGCGCAAGAAGGGGTGATCCATCTCATCTTGAATTGGTTCTGCATCCCATCTTTTTTTAAGAATACCAAGTCGGGTTCTTCTCCTACTAGTATCGAATAGAACATGCTGAACAAGATCTTCTTCATGGAAACCCACTCGATTTAGATCAAGAAAATCATACATATTTTATGAAACCATGTGCTATGGCTCGAATCCATAGTCAATCCTATTTTCGATAGGACCGGTTGACAATTGAATCCAATTTTTCCCACTATATGACTGTTCATAATAGTGCAGAAAGAAAGCCCGAAGGAAGAGTGGCCTGGCCTTGCATTTCTTGCTCCTTTGCCTTAGGAGGAAGGGATATAACTCAGCGGTAGAGTGTCACCTTGATGTAGTGGAAGTCATCAATTTGAGCTTGATTATCCCTAAACCTAATATGAGTTTTTCTATTTTGACTTACTCCCCCACCACGATCGAATGGGAATGGATAAGAGGCTTATGGGATTGATGTGATAGGGTAGGGTTAGCTATACTGCTAGTGGCGAACTCTAGGCTAATAATCTAAAGTGCATGGATACAAGTTATCCTTGGAAGGAAAGACAATTTGGAATCCGCTTTGTCTACAAATAAGGAAGCTATAAGTAATGCAACTATGAATCTCATGGAGAGTTCGATCCTGGCTCAGGATGAACACTGGCGGCATGATTAACACATGCAAGTCAAACGTGAAGTGGTGTTTCCAATGGTGAACAGGTGAGTAATGCGTAAGAACCTACCCTTGGAAGGGGAACAACAACTAGAAATGGTTGCTAATACCCCGTAGGCTGAGGAGCAAAAGGACAAATCCGCCCAAGGAGGGGCTCATGTCTGATTAGCTAGTTGGTGAGGCAATAGCTTACCAAGGTGATGATCAGTAGCTAGAGTCCGAGAGGATGATCAGCCACACTAGAACTGAGACACGACCCAGACTCCTACGAGACGTAGTAGTGGGGAATTTTCCGCAATGGGTGAAAGCCTGATAGAGCAATGTCGCGTGGAGGTGGAAGGCCTATGGGTCATCAACTTCTTTTCTTATAGAAGAAACAATGATGGTATCTAAGGAATAAGTAGGAGTTGAGCTAGCACCGCCACTTGAGTGCCTGACAACCGCCGCCTGACTCATGTAGAGACCGCGTTGACAAGACAAAACAATTCTAGGGTATGGCCAAATTTTTATTCAACAGCTCATCACCCAACTACAAGGCTCCACAACTTCTACCTGGCCAACCTCCCAATCACGTGTGTGTGTTCAAACTTCTTCAACAAAGCCTGACAAGCTCGGGGGCTACTGATGATGCCATACTCCCAGAAGTCCCGACTACTGGATATGCTGTCTACCAAATCAGGACCAAAGAATACCCAAAGGCTCATGACTCGCCCATTCAAGGAAGGATATCTCAAGATCACGCCAAGACTCTGACTATGGCATGACTACGTAGCTTGTAGGGCAAGTAGGCCTCGGATTGAAAAGGAAGTTGTGTTTTTTATATTATATTTTTTATGATAATCCAGGGTATCTCCTGGCAGCGCTTTGTTTATGGTCACAAGCTTGACCCTAGGAATTTTATCTTGCAGCTATCAATGATGGTGTAGTTCCCAACTTCACCACTAAGCATTTAATCAACATTATTGCAAGGTTCATACCATGGTGCAACTACGAGATTTGCAATATTTATGATAAAAGAAGGCATCCACAACCATCCTCCTAAAAAGTTTGGAAACAAGGAGTGTGTTGGTATTTCTTAGCACAAATAGAAAGATTCCGCAAGCGCATGAAATTACCGTTGTAGCTTTCACCTCAAAATATTCAAGGTATCATATTTTCCACAGGGAATGGAGGTACTTCTTCTAGCTAATTCATCCAAGGACAACACAAGGGTAAAGTTGAAAAGGGTAAAGATGGATTCCTATGGCTTGGGTCTATGGAAAGATAAACTCTACTCTCACTTGCTTACTTCGGGCATTGGATCACACCTGGTTTGCCAGGTGATGCCCGCCTCTAGCTCTACGCCGTATCCGAATATGGGGGATTATGAGGGATGGACAGGGCTATCACCACCTATCGCCTACCCCTCAACCGTAAGACATGAGGCAAACGAAGGTAGCTGCCAGCCTAGACACCACGTCTATGCTATTGACTACTACTTTAGCGTGTGCAGTGTCTTTGTCAGGGCCCTTTAGCATCCATTATGAGAATGGACAATGAACCTGTAAACAAGTAAGAATAAAGCTTAACTATTTAGAAGACTTAATTCCATCAGAACCATGAACACTCACTTAGCGGATACTCCGTTGAGGCACAAGTGTTCATCAAGGTACAAGCTCGGGGACACACCAACAAGTCTAGCACTTCCCCGTACTCTTCCCTCACATCTGTCCCAAATACTCAACTCTACTAGCTATGGCCTAAGCCTTGGTGTGATGCTCAAGTGTGGTGCTCTTTCCCTTTGTGTGTTGTTCGAATGAAGAGGTGATGGCCTCCTTTTATAGCCCAAGTAGGATGGTTTGGTGTAGGTATTTTAGGCAACCCCCACCGCAACCGACCATAGGGTCATTAATTGTACCACCACAAGAAAGATGGGCCTAGGCTGAGCTAGGGCGGTGCTGGTGCTCCCCCTGGTGCGGCCCACCAGGGCTGGCCCGGCTCACCACCGCTGTTGGTAGGTGGGCTCCTAGTTGGGCCTGGGCCATCCCCATTGGTCTTTCTCCTAATTGGATCAAGTAAGTGGGCTCTTCCTTGTTTTCTCCTTGTTTTGCTTGGGTCAAATTGAGGTATAAGTACTTTCTTCTATATTTCTTTCCTTTTAGCCCATCCTGTCATGTTTTCATGTTTGTTTCTGCAAAATAAGGAACTCACCAAAACCTATGGAAATCGTTATTTCAAAGTCTTATTTCTAGTTTTGGTGTTTGTGTTTGATGAATTTTGTACAAGTGTTGGTGGTATAAAGTGTGAGTTAAGGACCACCAGCAAACTCCCCCACACTTAGTCCTTTGCTCGTCCTTGAATAAAGTTAAGGACTAAGATGTCATCTTCTTGATATGATATTTGCATACAAGTTATTCCAAGCTTCACCAAAACCTGTGAACTTTGGAGTGTCTACCACATTATCTTGGGTGATTGGAAAATGGAACAACATGGATTCAAATCCCTTTGCATCAATCAGTTCAGAAACTTGGGTTTTTCATTTGATTTTTGAAATGTAAACATAGCTTAACTCCTCAAATGATTCTCTTAGATCGCTCAATGTTGTGTTTGGTTCCTCACCAAGGCATATCATAGTGTTGCCTTCTTTCTTTCCTACTTCTAGAAAGCTTATATGGATCTTTGGGTAGGGAAAGATATGAAGGCATACTTACTCTGCATATTTTGTTAAGTCAAAGCTTGGATCCAAGGAGAAAAATGTCATACCATCAGATCAAGAAGTGCATGTGTGTGGATAACATGATGATAAACCTAAACTATACTCCTTGATATGAGTGATCTCTCTCATGAAATCTTATTCTGAGAACATGGCTATCATATTGCATGAGCCTTCATGTGCTCATCATTATTTTTTGCATATATATAACTAGACTTCCATGTGTCCATATTTTTTTCCCTTTCTTCTTGGACCTCCATGTGTCCATATTTTTTCAATATTTTTGCATAGCTTTTATGTCTCTTCTTTTTAATCACATATTTAGAGAGATCACTATCTTGTAGAACTTGTAGTATTTACCTAACAAACTTTTTTGTCTACTCCTAGTGTAGGAGCAGAGTTTTTGGTGGATGGAAGCATGTTTTTGCATACCCCTAATGTAGGACCAACATGTGTATGTGGGTGTACGTGATCTTGATCTTGGGGGCATGATAACTTTCTCAACAAAGGTCAACAAGACTTGACAAAACTCAATGCAGGAATAAGTAGCATAAATTTGGAAGTTTTAAGCTCTATTCACTAGATATGGCTTTGGTAGGAATTTGAAGTATCATTGAGGAGCATGCTATTTGAATTTTGATTTTGTAAAATAAATCCCAAGTTCTTTGCATGAGAGAGCAAGGTTCATTTTCATCCTACTATATCACATAATCCTATTACTTAGATAACATGAGGTCCGTATCATAGTTTGTTCACAAGTTATAGGAATTTTAGCAAGGAATAAAGAGTATGCAAATTTTCATCATAGGATAGCATGGAGATTAAGCATCATTTGTTTTATATTTTAATTTGTTCAATTTTTAATTTCAAAATTTTGGAGAGTTTGAGGGTAGCATTGCACAAACCACCATTGAAGAGAAAGAGCTGAGTCAAAGGTGGTTTGGCTAAACCAAAAGTCTAGCCAATCCTCTCTTGAGCCATTTGTCCTGTCCTTCTGCATGTTAGATGAGTCGATGTTTGTGCAACGTGTTGGTGGAAGATCTCGAATGTGTGTTCGTCATGCTTGAGAGATCTCCCCCACACTTATTGTTGTACCTGCTTTATTTTCAACAAGGAAATAAAAACAAAAGAAACATGAACAAGCAAGGGCTCTTTTGGCTTGAATGCTGAGGAGCCTAAATGTTATTATTATTATTAAGTTTTATATATATATTATTACTATTTTTTTGAGTGTTCACCTAATTTTTATTTTTTTAGCTTAGCTCATGCAAGGCTAAAGGTAAAGTTTGCAAAATAATCATAGCCTTGATTTATCTCCATCATGTATTACCTCCATTATTCTATGAAAGTAATTGCTCAAGTTCATTAACCAAAATTAAACACCATGTTTAAATTTTGATAAAAGAAGGCTATTTTAACCTAAGCACTGTTGACGGTGGATAACGTCAACAATTTATAGTTGAATAAACATGAGAAAATGGTACAAATAAGAGAATATACATAGATCTAGGGTTTAAACTGATAAATTCCATGAGTTTTAGTGAATCTCTGTTCTCTGCAGGATTATTCCAGAAAACCACCAAGAGGGACCTATTCATCAAAGGAAAATTCAGAATTAAAATACAACATATATGCGAGAAGACTCTAGAAGACATGAGAAGACATCGGAACGAAACGGGAAGCGAGGGGCTGCCAGTAGGGCCGGCCGACCCCACCTACAGGCCACCTAGCCCCCCTTGGGGGGATACCTCCATGAGCTTCTGGAGTATTCTTCTACTACCTCCTAGGATGCATCTCAGTCGTACCTCAACTCGGTTTGATCCAAGGGCTCATGTTGGACCCCCTGGGCTATATAAGGAGACCGTAGCCCCCCTTGAAGGCATCAAGTCATTTAGAGATCAAGCCATCCAGAGCCAGAAACCCTAATTCCTAAGAGTTCCAGTAGTTCTAGAGCTTTAGCTAGTTAGATTAGGTCTAGAGGGAGGCAAGCATATTACAAGCTTGGATTCCCAACGTTGGCAAGAGCGTGGTTCAGTATAATTCTTTGTACCCCTCTCTCATTGTATTCTCCACCACTTTTGTGTGCTTGCTACAATGTTTATGTCAACATTAATCTTCATCTTTTATATGTTCTTGATTGCAATGTTCATTGTTTACTTTGGTTATAAGTCTAGTATAGTTAGTTTATTATTAAGTTCATGCATATGTTCGTATAGCACCCATCCTAATATGCAGGATCCATGGGTGGGTGGTAAGCATTATGTAAGTGTGGTGCTTAGATATTGTTTATCTGTGAATGCCCCTACACGTCGGGACATGTGGTAGATCACGGGTGTGACAGGCCTGTTGAGTTCTATGTAGTCCATCCCCCGTGTGTAGGACTTGTAGAACCCTATCTCAAAGGAGGGGAGGACTATGTTTCCGATCCTTCCTAGTTGATGTTCCTTATGTGTGGATGCGATAGTAACATTAGCGATGACTACTAGATGTAATTGCACTAATTGAAGCATTCATTGACTTGTAGTTATAGAATGACTAAGGAATTATTCCTCTAATATTCTGATTAGACTAATGCTATTGCCACAATTATAGTGCTCTGAGTAATTTATTTGTTTATCATGATGCTTGATCAGTACTTATCATATATATCTATATTTATCTTGTGACTTACCTCTGTTTTGAGTAGAGCATGTGATATTGGTTCATTCTCTCATGCATAATTATAAATTATCAATACTACATGCATAGTCATACCTTCCCAGTGGTAAAATTATAAATCGACAACCCGGTAATAGTCTATGTAAAATGCTATAGTGGTATAATTATCTGTTCGCTTGCAGAATTCTTTTCATTCATATCTTTAGATTCTTTATAGTCACATGAAATAATAGATTTCTATTTAGTGTTATTCTTGTAGTAATGCTAGATAGTACCAACAAACATTTCTAGTTTCATCACTAGGGATGACAACCTAGTTTAATATTAGAGATGTAGGTAATCATAGGTGGCTACTGTAAAAGTGACAAGTTAATAATTACCATACCATTTCTAGTGTCATTGCTAAGAGTAGGATAATTCTATTTTTAGTAGTGGTGCTAAGAAATGCCAACAAGCATTTTTGGCGTCGTTGCCGGGGGAGGTACTTAACTTAGTAAGTATTGATAATTTTATGTATTTGATGAGATGGAAATGACCATTGATCTTTGCTCATAACAGGCTTACCCTTATTTTGTCTACTTATGTATCTTATGCAGGGTGATGTATGAAATGTTTTGATCTTCCAAAAAATTATCTTGACGATCCAAAAGTACTACTCAAAAATACTAGAGCCAAGCTCAAGAAGGTTCTCGCGGTAGTTTCGGAAGATAGCTAGATAAGAAGAAGCTTAACACCAGAGTTTGAGGCCATGGCAAACAAGAGTCTCTATGAATTCTCTGCTCCGACAACAGCAAACATTCATACTGGACCTGAAGTCAATGTTGGAGACAATGAATTCGAGCTCAAGCCTGCACTTATTACCATGGTGCAAGCTAATCAATTTTGTGGAAAGGCTCATGAAGATGCAAGTGCACACTTACAACACTTTCTAGAGATCTGCAGCACCTTCAAAATCAAGGGAGTAACTAGAGATGCTATTCTACTCCGCATTTTCCCATTTTTGCTATTGGGGAAGGCCAAGCAGTGGTTCTACGCCAATAAAGAGAAACACACTACATGGAATAACTGCTCAACTGCTTTCCTAGCCAAGTTCTTTCCTATAGTAAAGACCAATGCTTTACGTGGGAAAATTTCAAGCTTTTAGCAACAACATGATGAATCAATCCCCGAGGCATGGGAACGCTTTTAAGATTACATTGCAGAATGTCCTCATCATGGGATGGAGAATTGGCTACTTATGCAAACTTTCTATCACGGGTTGAACACTAGCACCTGTGAGACAATGGATGCTGCTGCTGGAGGTGCTTTCTTGTGACTCAACCTCGCAGATGCAACATCACTTGTGGAGAAGATGGCTTCCAATCAGAGCTGGAATGAAGAATGTGTTCAACCTCGTAAGAGAGGAGGTATGCATCAACTCAAGAAGGTAGACATGCTGTCTGCCAAAATGAACCTACTAATGAAGAAGATTGAAGATCGAGTTAGTGAGAAAAGAGAAGTCATGCACATCAATGATTCTTGCATGACTTGTGAAGAGTGTGGAAACACTGGACATTCAGGGAGCAATTGCCCTAAACTTCAAGAGGATGTGAACTACATCAACAACAACAACTATCGTCCTCAGCAAAATTAAGGATGGAATCAGCAACAGAGGCCAAATTACCAAGGTAACTTCCAAGTTAATAATTACAATAATTTCAATCAACCACCCTTGAGAGATTTAATTGCTAGCCAATCAAGATTGTTACATCAGATGTCTAAAAACATAGCTTCTAATGACAAAACTTTAGAGAACATAAATACTAGAATGGATACCTTTGCTTTTGCTATTAAGAACCAGCATAACTTTAATAAAATGATAGAATCACAAATAGCTCAGCTGGCAGCTGCTATTCCTCCATCAGATAAAGGTAAGATTTTGGGGTAGCTGGAAGATTTAGAAACTACAAATCTTGTCGATATTCACAATGCATCTTATTACTACACTCAACCATCGGAAGTGAAGTGGATTGATTATTTACTTCCCGACAAGAAAGGTGATCCAGGACGACCTATCATTCCTATCTCCATAGGATGTCACATTTTCCAGGAAGCTATTTGTGATTTCAGTGCAAGTGTCAACATCATGCCCAAGGTAATATATGATAAGATTGTAGGAGATCCTTTGTTTTACACAAATATGCATTTGCAGCTTGCAGATCAGACACTGTGCTACCCTGAGGGAGTTCTTGAAGATGCTATCATTCGAGTGGGACAATCATATGTTCTGGTAGACTTTGTGGCCATAGAAACAGGAGGGGATGAGAGAGCGCCAATCATATTAGGCCGACCATTCCTATGCACCATAAAGGCCATCATTTATGCAGAGCACGCCAAGATTGTTTTCACCATCAAGGAAAACAAAGAGAAGTTCTCGTTCAAGAACCGCATGTTGCACTCTCCTGCACAACCTCAGGCACCATACAAATGGGAAGAGTCAGTGTTGACCAAGAAGAAGAAGAAGAATAGAAATTGGAGGAAGAATAAGGCTAGCCATGCACAGGAAGAGACTGTCAAGATGATCAATACAATCAGATCTGAGTATGACCACCTGCTCACTCCACCATTCCTAGTCAAGAAAGATGATCCTGGAGTACCAACAATTGAATGCATAGTCAATCAGAGAATCTTTCATAAGACCTTCTACGATATTGGATCGGGTGTCAACATAATGTCAAAGGTAATATATAAATATTTATTTGGTAATGAACCCTTGTATCCTACATATATGCAGCTGCAAATGGCAGACCAATCAATTTAATTTTTGAAGGGCATAGCGAAGGACGTCCTAGTACAAATTCAAGATCTCTACGTTTCGACCGATTTCATGGTCCCGGACATGGGAGCAGAAGACGAAGAGACCCCATCATCTTGGGAAGATTGTTCCTCAACACCACCAATGCCATCATCTTCATTGGATCTGGACAAGTCCACTTCTAGTTTCTAGATGGAAAGATACGCTGTCACTTTAATAGTTATACTACTCATGAGCAGCCCAAGAAGCCCAGCAATAGGAGGAGACGTCGATCCCGCCGTCAAGCGAACCAGCCTCTGAAGGATGGATGGATAGATTACCTAGGAGAAGTAGTGAGATATGAAGACCGCTAAAATGAATGGGACACTGAAGATAAGAAAACTGAAGAGCCCACTAAGGAAGAAGCTACACCGCCAAAGTCAGGTACACAGACCACTCAGGTATGGAAAGAGAGGACAACATTAACATTATCGCCACAAGAAGAACAAGCATCTGAGTCTCCCTCATTAGGATTAGATGATGCACCTGAAAAAGTAAGTACTCTCTCCTACCTAATCCTGTTCGGAGGACTTCTAAATTCCGTACCCTTGCCATGAGGTAATAATGGTAGTTATCTATGTTTACATTTCTAGCATTGCATTTGATTAATTTCACCTTAGCATTTTTACTCATTTTGCATGTCTTACATTAGAAAGGAAAATAAAAATATACTTCACTGTAGTTCATCTGTCTTTGCATGTGGAAAAGAAAATAAAAATGTTTTCAACATTGCATCATGAAAATCTTAAGCCCCGTAGGAATATTCACTGTGGTGGCATAAAAAATATATATGCATATGTATTTTCTTTTGCATTATAAAATAGAAAATCCCAACAAAAAGATGAAAACCAACATCCTGTTAAAAAGTTGCCAAATTATGAATTCTATCTTAAGCAATAAGAACAATTGATTTCTCAACAACTGACCGCTAACCCCTTATCATATCAAAGCTTCGAGTTTTTTGTTGTTCTTGTTAGAGTGTATTTTGCAGGATGATATTTTGATTGAGAGTAAGTTCACTCAGCAGTAGACATTACACTCTACCTAATAAGAAGGACCGTCGCTGATGAGCTCACTCTGAAGATTACTCAATTTTCGACCACGACAACATTTAGCTTGGGGGAGGAGCATTTCTCGTGTATCTAGCTAAGTATTCCTTTCCCTTCTTAGTTGTACTATTTTTGAGTTTACTTTCTATTAGTTAAAAGAAATAAAAAGATGAATAATAAATCAAAACCAAATAAAAATTTATCTAGCTAGTTATATATATTAAGATGTGATCTTAAAACTTTGAAAACAAAATAAAAAGTGTGTTTAGATTTTTGTTTTAAGAGTCATAAAAATGATGGAGCATACAATTAATTTTGGCAATGGAAATGATAAATAGTTTCTCTACTATAATTCCTTTTAAGTACTTAGGATTCAACCTTGAATTCTACCAAGTTTTGGATTTGATTGATTTGATAGAAGAATTTGCTCTGAACCTAAAACTTATGGGTAGCATATGCTTGAGCTAAGTCTAGGTGATTGAGGGATATAATATAAGAAAATCTGAGCTGTTGTTATCTTGTTCCTAGCGATACTAAAGTTCTAGAGATTTATCTTTTGAAAACTTAAAATCTTATATGATGAGCTCCTATATGACAAAGCTTGAATTCCTACCAAAGCCAAATATGATGTTTAGAATAGGAAACTGCCACTATTATGCTACTTGCTTTGCATTGAGTTTGGTCAAGCTTTGTCGATGCCTTATGAGAGGTTTGTCATACTCTTAAAATCAAGATCACATATACACCACCCACATATGCACTATTCCTGCATTGGGAGTAGGCACAATCATATTCCATCTAGATCCACCTAAAAATGTTTTACTCTTACACTGAGAGTAAACACCCAAAAATATACCCTATAGGACAGCCCCCAATAAATGCTCCAAAGTTTTTGTTGTTATCTCTCCAAAGTTTTATTGCAGAAAGATGCATGTGGCTATGTAAAAGTTATTCATGAAAAAAGGAAAAAAAGAAAAAGAGTATTGAAAAAATGGACAAGTGTCCAAGAGAATAAAACAATGGGTACTTTGATGCCCGCCTGAAAAAAAGAGATGATGAATAAAATAGCCCATGTTTTCTTGCAAAGTGTTTTTCAAGTTCCAAAAGAGAGGTATGTTTTCAAGGAGCATAGTAGAATTAGGATTAGCCATCATATACACCGATCATGTATCCACCATATTCCATACACATGCATAGCTTGATTTGATTGTATGACTTAACTCTCTTTGGATCCATTGTTTAATTTTACAATACATGAAAAGGCATGCTTACAATTCATAACTGTTCATATTTGCTCCACTCCTATGAGCTCCATATAAGCCTTAGTTGTAGAAGAGATAAGCATAACATCATTAATGCCTTGGTAAGGATCCATAAATACCACATATATTGAGAGATTTGAGACTGTCATACAATGGAAGCTCTAAGTTTTATTTTGAAAACTTGCAAAACTCTGGAATAATGGTTGAGAAAAGAGTTTGAGACATAGTGCTTGACTTGATTGTTCTATCGTTCAATTACTCAAGACCCAAGTGAAGGCTAAGAAGCTCCACGGTTAAAGGTAATATGAGTAAGTTTGAAAATCAGATCGATTTATTTTAATCCGGAGGAGAATTTTTGTTTGAATGCATGTGTACTTTCTAGGAGTTGCTTCAATGATTTTCAAAAGTCTCAATATGTTTAAGTTCTTAATCCAATTTTGCTAAATTTGGCTTTGCTAAGGGACTAACAAAGGGTAAGCTTGGGGGAGCTTGTTGACGATGGATAACATCAACAATTTATAGTTGAATAAACATGAGAAATGGTATAAATAAGTGAATATACATAGGTTTAGGGTTTAAACTGACAAATTCCATGAGTTTTGCTGAATCTTTGTTCTTTGCAGGATTATTCTAGAAAACCACCAAGAGGGACCTATTCGTCAAAGGAAAATTCAGAATTAAAATACGGCATATACGTGAGAAGACTATAGAAGACATGAGAAGACACCAGAACGAAGCGGGAGGCGAGAGGCTGCCAAGTCGGGCCGGCCGGCCCCACCTACAGGCCGCCTAGCCCCCTTTGGGGGATTCCTCCATGAGCTTCTGGAGTATTCTTCCACCATCTCCTAGGATGCATCTCAGTCATACCTCAAGTCAGTTTGATCCAAGGGCTCACATTGGACCCCCTAGGCTATATAAGGAGACCCCAGCCCCCTGAAGGCATCAAGTCATCAAGTCATTTAGAGATCAAGCCATCTAGAACCAGAAACCCTAATTCCTCAGAATTCCTCTAGTTCTAGAGCTTTAGCTAGTTAGATTAGGTCTAGAGGCAGGCAAGCATATTACAAGCTTGGATTCCTAATGTTAGCAAGAATGTGGTTCGGTATAATTCTTTGTACCCCTCTCTCATTGTATTCTTCACCGTTTTTATGTGCTTGCTACAATGTTTATGTCAACATTAATTTTCATCTTTTATATGTTCTTAATTGCAATGTTCATTGTTTACTTTGGTTATATGTCCAGTATAGTTAGTTTATTATTAAGTTCATGCATATGTTCGTATAGCGCCCATCCTAATATGCAAGACCCATGGGTGGGTGATAGGCATTATGTAAGCATGGTGCTTAGATATTGTTTATCTGCGAATGCCTCCTACACGCCGAGACGTGTGGTAGATCGCGGGTGTGATAGGCCTGTTGAGTCCTATGTGGTCCATCCCCCGTGTGTAGGACTTGTAGAACCCGGTCTCGAAGGAGGGGAGGACTATGTTTTTTATCCTCCCTAGTTGATGTTTCTTATGTGTGGATGCGATAGTAACATTAACGATGACTACTAGCACTACAAGAAACCGTGTGATCTGTGACGAATTCTCTGTGACGTATTCAGAGAACGTCATTATCAGCGTATTATCACTAGCAATACAGTTGTGGATATCCAGTCCATGGCCCGATACATCCTTGTATATATAAAGAGCACAAAAAACCTAATCCTACCCACCGGATGTCTGCTGCCCCTCTAGCCACCACCCTCATCCACAGACCATCCCAGCTCCCTCCCTTCTCAGTTCTCACTAGGTGCGTCCATCCCAAACTATCCCAGCGCAGGCAGTCTAGCGTCGCGTGACTCCGGGGCTGCGCAGGCGGATGTGGCATAGCGGCACGTCTCTCTGATGGATGCTGCCAGGAGGCGCTCGAGCAGATGCGGCCTGGAGGCGGATGGGTCTAGGCGAAGGTGGCTGGCCGCGCACGCCTACGAGTGGAGGCGACGGTGGCGGTGACGGCGCTCGGCGCGGTGCTGGGCCATAGACGAAGCTAGGCCATGGCACTGCCGGATCAGCAAGTGTCTGCGGCGATAGGGCACTACCATCGCCGATCTAGAGGAGAGGCTAATGGAGGTGGCAGAATACAGCTAGGTTGCCTCGATATGTAGGAGAGACTGGTGGCTGTAGCAACGGTGGCCATGGAGCACCAGTAGCGTCGTCCTTGTGGAGAGCCCGCACTTTCTGGTGCTAAAGATCTCCTCCCTGTCCCATGCTTTCCTGTGAAAAGTTCACCATGAATTGCATTTACAAATATCGAATCTTGCAAATTGTTGGAAATAGTGGGCAGTCGTATGTTTTATTTGGTTGACATAGTACTCTAGGTCGTGACTAAATATTGGAATCTTGCTAATTGTTAGAAATATAGCTCACTTTTCTAGTTCATGACTGAATCTATGGCATGGTACTCTGTACTGCAACTAAATTGGTTTGTTTTTATTTTCTCTGAATTTGTCTGTTCAAAGCTAGCGAAGGAATGTTAGAAGATGGTCTTGTTTCTACTCGTTTGCTGGTATATGCCTGATTGGAACTCATACAGTCTTGTTTCTAGTGAATCTACCCTACTAATTCACCAACTTTTTCTTTCCTAGATTCACACCAAAAAAATATCCCCCGCTGAGAAGCCTCCTATTCATCCACCCACAGATTATGCAGGGAGCCTTATTTGGAAAGTCACTAATACGCTGATCTTTATGAGATGCACAATTCGTCAAAGCTTAATCCTATGGAATTCTTCTCTGTGTTGGTTGATGGCAATTCTGTAATCAGTGACTCTTACGCGATAGCATTGCCTAGAATCAAGATTTTGCTTTTATTGTCTCAGTATTGGTTATCAATTGAGTCATTTATTCCTTTGTGGCTATGTAGTATTTAGAGGACAAGTACCCAGAGCCTCCTCTGACCTCAAGACCTTCAAAAGAAGGCTTTAAGCCACCAGGTAATTGTAGGTTCTGCAACCCTTTTTCATGATTGTGACCACATATTGTTGAAGGTGACGTGACTACTCAGACTAGCTGATGTAAATTCAGGACAGAACATTGTTACTATGATAAAACAACTAGCTGATGAGGGAGTCATGGTCAATTCTCACTAATTTGTATCTGTTATTGTGACTGTGCAGTTTTCTATGCAACATACTCTCAAAAAACTGGTGTGATACTATCGAATCTATCAAACTTGTTCACATGTTGAGGGAAGCTAGAATAGGAAAATCTAAATTGACTTATTAATTATAAATGAATCAAACAAAAGTCTATTTCTTAATATGCAGTAATTTCATGATGGCAACTCATATCAACAGCAGTAACTTTAGTTCACCATACTTGTTCTTTCTGAATGAATATAAGTTCAAAGCTATTAGGAATTAGGCACTAGCTGAAAGCGTGTTCTATAGTTTGCTTGCCCATCCTCTTTGTGCTGACACTAGCAGGTATCTTGTGTATGTGATTTGCAGTTCAGGCAGCAGCATCTAGCCTAGCGGCAGCAGTTCGCCCTACAGCACGAGTTCAATGCTGTTAGTTCAGCAAGAGGAGCCGTGCTCTCGCTGTAGGCCAGAGTTTACAACATTAACCACATCTCAGCTCTGCCTGGTTCTTTTGTTTCTTGCAGCAAATGCATTTCATTTACTTGCAGCAGCTGCTGCAGTATCTAGTTTGTATATGTGTTGGGATTCCCATATGTATGTGGGCTAATTGGAAGAATTCTCAGTTTATATATGGGCTGTAATTGATTTTATTCTATTTGAGAATTTAAATGGATGATTCTATCCGATGACTAAATGGGCCAGTCCTACTAAGATAAAACTATTAATAAAAATAGAGGCGCATATTTGGGCTGAAATGTAATTGGGCTGCATCCTATGTGGTGGATATAACACGTCATTATCCACGTAAGCATCCATGTAAGCATATATGATGACGTGGCAATTTATCTGTGACGTTTATTTTTCGTCACAGGAAATGGATTTGGGCTGGACTAACTAGGCCTTGGGCTCTACCGTGATGATTTAAGATCGTCACTGATTCTATTAATCCGTGACGATTTTCGATAAAATGTCACGGAGGTCAATCCATGACGATATCTGAAATTGTCATAGATGCTGCTTGGTGACGTTTTTTTAGTGATCCGTGATGAAAAATTTTCGTCATGGATTAACAAAATTGTTGTAGTGAGATGTAATTGCACTAATTGAAGCATTCATTGACTTGTAGTTATATAATGACTTAGGAATTATTCCTCTAATATTCTGATTGGACTAATGCTATTACCATAGTTAGAGTGCTCTGAGTAATTTATTTATTTATCATGATGTTTGATCAGTACTTATCATATATATCTATATCTTGTGACTTACCCCTGTTTTGAGTAGAGCATGTGATATTGGTTCATTCTCATGCATAATCACAAATTATCAATACTACATGCATAGTCATACCATCCCAGTGTTAAAATCATAAATTGACAACCTAGTAATACTCTATGTAAAATGCTATAATGGTATAATTATCTGTCCGCTTACAGAATTCTTTTCATTTATATCTTTAGATTCTTTATAGTCACATGAAATAATAGATTTCTGTTTAGTGTTATTCTTATAGTAATGCTAGATAGTACCAACAAACATTTCTAGTTTCATCACTAGGGATGACAACCTAGTTTAATATTAGAGATGTAGGTAATCATAGGTCGCTACTGTAAAAGTGACAAGTTAATAATTACCATACCATTTCTAGTGTCATTGCTAAGAGTAGGATTAATTCTATTTTTAGTAGTGGTGCTAAGAAATTCCAACAAGCACCAAGCTTAATTTAAAAAGCCTATGGATGTATCTTAAGAATACACCCATACCAAACCATTCATCATAAAACAAGGAAAACGTGAACTTTAAGTTATGTCCTTATGGAGATAAAAATGAGTTAACAGGGTTGGTGAACATTTACTACCTTTGCATACCTAAGTGTACTTACCGGCAGCATGTGTGGATGGAAGTTTGTGAGACTACTGCAGCGGTGGTTTGATCGCACATGGTCCATCTCAGGCGAGTAACAAGGCTAGGCCACACACACAAATAGTGTTCACAGACCATGGGCCTTGGTGGTTAGAGCAAAGGTCTAGAATAGGAGTGCCGATCTTACGACTCCTTCTCTTTTTTATTATTTATATATATATATATATCATTTTTTTCATTTTTTTCTCTTTTTCAACTCTTTCTCTTTTTTTAGCAAGGTAGAGCTGACATCATTTTTTTTATCCTGGGTATCCTTTGGTCTGGATGGAACGTGTAGTGAGTGGTTCACCATCCTCTCCCACACTTGGACTTTTGTGTAAAAGTCAAGTGTGCAATGTTGGGGGTCTCCTTTTGAGTATGTTCCACCATCAAAGAACATCAAGGCATACAATTGATGTCACTCCCATGTTCTCAAGCATTGTATGTCCCCTGTTCTTCTTGATCTTTTACCTGAAAGGGTTAACAACCAAGAATACCCAAAGCTGCATACTAACTTGACAACATGTTCTAGCTTTTATTACAAAGGAAAGTTTTTTTATGATAATCATTAAGTTTTTTTCATGATAATCCGGGGTATCTCCTAGCAGTGCTTTGTTTATGGTCACAAGCTTGACATTGGAAACTTCATATTGCAGCTATCAATGGTGGTGTAGTTCCCACCTCCACCACCAAACATTTATCATCTTTGTTCAAGCTGCAAGGTTAGTACCATAGTGCTACAATGAGATTTGCAATATTTGTGATAAATGTAGACATCCACAACCATCCTCCTAAAAATTTTATGAGTGAGGATAAGGAGGAGATTATGGTCCTCGTGGAAGCACCGGGTACTAAGCAACATGTCCATGGCACAAAGTTATCGTTCTTGAGAAACGTATCGTGTAAGATCAGCGTCGAATCTCAACAACGTCTAGATGGCCAGAGGGACATGGCTCGGATTCAAGTGAGGATGATGATGTTCGTTTAGTTTCATAAGCAAGCTTAGGTGAAACGAACGGGGATATAAACTTCACCTTCTTGAACTAGTCTTGGTTGGGATAATGCTTCGCCATTGGGATTTCTGGGTAAAAGATAGGAATGGTGGAAAAAGTTTTCCCAAACTTCTCATCAAGCTCCCATGGGAAGGTTTTTCTTCGAAAAGTTTGTCTAAAGGGTAGCCTATGAGAAGATCAAACTCAAGGATGGCAAAGATGTAGAAATCTGTGCCATGTGTCCCCACAATTCAACCTCAGCCACTTATCCCAAACGGCTACCTGACACGCACCAATGGTTTAGTTGAGACCGGATGCGCCTGAGTAGGACCAAACGCGCTAGCACCACATCCGCTCACACGTGCCCACATAAATTCTTGGCACCAACCGGACTAGCCCCTCTATGACCGAACGCTCCCACAACTAGAGTCCGATCGAGTCCAATAAGCATCTAGAGACGATTTTTATTGACTGGACACGTCTAATTAGGGGTGATCGGACCTAGCCAGAGTCTGGACTTCACCTGCTCAGCACCTGCGCGCCACATCATAGTGATCAGACCCGAGAACAGTGTTCTCACCATGTTCGGTCACTCCCTCGAGCTAGAGTCCGGTCATCCTGGTGCCTCTGCCCGAGCCTAGGTTCAAGCACTGGTGCATCTGGTCACATCGCAATAGCATCCAGTCACTCTAGAGTGACCCTTTCTCATCTCCAACTCTTTCACCCTTGCTCCTAAGTGCTAACCACCAAGTGTATCACCATTGTGCATGAGTGTTAGCATTTTCACAAAGCATTTTTAAGGCTGTTAGCACTTACTAGAATCTAAATGCATATGCAAAGAGTTAGAACATCTAGTGGCACATTGATAACTGTATTTCATGATGAGTTTCACCCCTCTTAATAGTATGGCTATCTATCCTAGACCCACTCACACCCACTTAGCGTCTTGAGTGGCAAAACGAAATGACCCTATCAAATATACCTTTGCCTTGAGCCCATTTTGTTTCTCTTTCTTCTTTTCCAAGTTTGGGCACTTGATCATCACCATGGCCATCACCATCAACATGATCATCATCATTTTGCTCCAATGCTTGGTGTGTACTAACCTATCTCATATTCACATAGAGCCAAAGGTTAGTGCCTAGGGTTTCATCAATTATCCCAAACCAAACTAGAGCTTTCAAAGGAAGAATGCAAAAATTATGATATGCCTTGGTGAGGAATCGAAAACTTGAGTGACCTAGGAGAATCATTTGAGCAACAAAGCTATATTTACATTTTCAAAATAAAACAAAACTCAAGTTTCTAAGCAGGGTGAAGTAAGTGGATTTGAATCCATGTTCCATTATTCAATTACCCAAGATATTATGGTAGACACTCAAAAAGTTCACAGGTTCAGGTGAAGCTTGGGATAACTTGTATGCAAATTTCATATCAAGGAGATGAACCGCCTTAGTCCTTAAAACTTTACTTGAGGACAAGCAAAGGGCTAAGTGTGGGGGAGCTTGTTGGTAGTCCTTAACTTACATTTTTAACTGCCAAATATAACATAAAATGAACTCATATGAACACCAAACTTAGAATTAGGGTTTATAACAACAAGTTCTACAAGTTTTGGTGATCCATCATTTACAGGAGGACATGTCAGAATAACATAGAAAATATACCTAAAGTATATAAATGAACATAGTAAAACAACATCTGACATGAGCCCAAGGAGAGAAGGCCCACTTACCAGGCAAATCAGGGCCCAGTTATGTGGGTAACAAGGCCAAAACTAAAGCAAACCATCTCCACTAGGCATAAAACCCCTAAAGGCCCTACCAAGAAGCCCAAAGAAGATCACCAACCAAAGCTGGGCTCAATTGGGCCTAGTTGGGGTGTGGCCGCTCCCTTAGGGCACCTGCCCCCTACTGGCTCACCTTGGGCCCATTCTTCTCAAGGTGATGCATTCAATGCTACGTAGGATGGTGCGGGGTGGATACCTTGAATATTCCTTCTGAAACCGCCTAAGCAATTGCTATAAAAGGAGGAGGAGCCCCCTCACACAACACACACAAGGAGAAAGAGCAAGACCAAGAGCACCATTCCAAGGGCTTAGGCCCTAGCTAGCTAGAGAAAAGTAGTAGGGAGAGATGCGAGGAAGACTTCGGGGAAGTGCCAGACTTGTCGGTAATCTCCCAAAGCTTGTACCTTGACAAACACCTACACTGTACTTCGATGGATTCTTTCGCTAAGTGAGTGTTCGGGATTCTTATGGAATTAAGTCTTTTGATTAGTTAAGCTTTACTCTTATTTGCTTGTGGGTTCTTCATCCATTCTCGTAGTGGATACTCTAATAGAGGGCCCTGATAAAGATGGATAACCCTGTACGACGCTAGAGTAGTAGTCGATAGTGTAGACGTGGTGTCTAGGCTAGAGGCTACCTTCGTTTGCCTCATTCCCCATGGGTGAGAGGTTGGTGGTAGGTAGTGACAGCCCTGTCCATCCTTGGTTTCCTCCACATTCGGGTTCAACATAGAGCTATAGGCCGGCATTGCTTGGTAGACCATGTGATCTCCAGTGCCAGAAGTAAGCAAGTAGAAGTAGAGTTTACCTATCCATAAACCCTCACTACTACAGATTGATATATCGCTGTCACCACTTTCACTACCATAGAGATAGAAGCCACGGTGTGATACTTGCACGGTCAGTTGCAATGATAGCGAGGCCTCCTAGGACTAAAATCGATAGTTCAGACTTCTACCACTGATGGGTTAACGATAGATGCGGTAGTGGTACTAGGATATGCATTTCGCCCGCCGGCCCTAAAGTAGCGTTTGGTCAACTGGTGGTAAATTCAGCGTGAGTGTTGAATTGCCCCAACTTCCAAGGCCGTCAAATCACCATTACTTCCACCACTTGAAGCCTAAAGCCGCGTTTGCATATACTTCAAGCCTAGTGCCCTCTAAAATGACCCCTCTTCTTCATCTATCATCCCCTTCTCTTCCAATCTACAAAGAAAATGGTGGATAGCCCCATCAAGTTTCCAAGCAGCCCATCATCCAGCGAGGACGAATTGCCTTCCTACCACTCCTCTGAGGAGAACGTCTCCTCTGATGATGGGATGTCTGATTATAGTCCTTCGTGGATCTCTGAGAAGGAGGACCCGAAGGAGGAGGATGACGTCGATGATGACGGTGACGACTTCGACGACTCTGACTCTGACTTTGACTTTGACTTGCCTCCTCCCAAGCAAGTGAGGCTTAAGCAGTTTATAGTTAGTATAAGTAGTTTTAATAGTTTAGGTTAGTTATTATGCTTCTGAACGAGTACATATACTTGTCCAAACTATATCTATATGTTAGATATATATAATGAATTAATGAAAAAAATTCTATTTGCGCAGATTTGATCTCTTCAATGCCACCTTTTTTATATGAAATGCAAAGCAAGTTCTTTACAATACTAGTTCCAAAATGCTAGTGCACAGATTTGATCTCTCGATGAATTTTTTTTGTTTTTCTGTATATATATGAATGAATGAAAAGGAAAAAAACTATCATGTACAGTTGCAGTTCTTTCTAGGAGAATGTAAAGGCAGTTTAACCACTTACAATCACCATATTATAGCATTGGATTAGCATGGCAATGGTTAGCTCAATACAGACACTCTTTAACTTATCCCGTGCAGTCCGTTCTCGGTGCCGATCAATCTAGACTGTCCGTTTGGCAACAAACCTAGAAGCGCTCGGCCCATTCCGAACTCCCCTCGGACCCTATCGGCGCCTTGGCGGCGGTTTGACTAACTAAAAAACCCCAATACGAATCCATTAGTTCTCCCCACCCGTTGTTGCTTCATCTTCATTCTTCCCACCTGTTGCTTCATCTTCGTTTTGACCCATCTCCTGTACTTGCCCTGCCTCGACCACCTTACATTATCATTGTGGACAACACCCATGAAGGTTAGATGGATTCAGTCACCCCCTGTTTGCATTTGGTTCCAATTGGTTTTGAGTTCGGCATCAGTTTTGTTCATATTAGGAATTTCTTCATTGCAACAGATGTCTTACTTCGGAAGAAGCCATTTCAATGCGAGTAACCTTGCGTTTTGGCAGCTAGGGGTGGCACCAGGACCCCTGATGATGTTGTTTGCTACTTGGGGACGGAGCATTCACCTGGACCAACTGTTGATTGTTGAAGCCGATGTTCGTCACCATCTCAGACCACAAAATTTGACGAGAAATCGTTCAAAACCCTGTTTGTGGAGAGATTTTTGTGCTTTGTAGGACTGGATAGGAAGTAGACATACTTTATAGATACAATGTTAATGTGGACGAAGATGTTGTCATCTTCACTACGGTTCACTACCTCTGGCTTTTGGGACTACATCAAACAATTGAGTACCTTAGCAACTGCCTACCCATCCGACATTAAGCTTAGAATTTTTTGAAACTTTTATGTTAATGCAGTTTATATGTACTAATGAAGCCTCTAGATTAGTATGTATGAGTATTGCATAATCATTGAACTATTACTTCAGTTCAAATGTAAATTGAATTAGTTGGTCTTGATTGTGATCCATGTGTACACCTCTATATAAGCACAGAGGATCCAAAATAGACCTTCTTCTATAGGTGGATAGCACCCTAAACTACCGGTGACACAACATTTTATCTTGGTGGGAGTGCGAGGGTTTTCAAGGACGTTTTGGTGCCTTGGCCGGAGGCAAAAGCATAGACAAAAGACCTAGGCCAACCTCTTTACTCAGAGTGTGCAACACTTTGAGCCCTGATTGCTCCATGGCTACATCTAGCTCTAGCTCCTCCTAGTGGCTGGCACCATCCCAGGGCGCCATCATGAGAAGAACATAGGCTTCTAGTGGAGGAGGATACAATGGGAGGGGGCCGCCCATCCCGTGCCGTGTCGAGAACCACCCCTACGCATACCAACCACCATTTTTGTGTCGTTGTGGCTTCACCTTGGTAGATTTTGTGGAGTGATGGAAACCCAAGACGTCGGTACTACAGATGCTACAGGGCAAATAGTGTAACTCGATTTCTTTCTTGTTCATTCTGTTTTTGCAATGCAAATGCTGAAATCCCACTATACTTATGGTACTTTGGTTTTTTCATAGTCCGACTTAGATTGCGGGTTTTATGAGTGGTATGATCCCCCATATGGAAAATATCTGAGGACTTTGATTTTGGATTTACATAACAAGATTTGAGAGTTGAAGGCAGAGGCCAATGTTAGAACAAATGAAGAACAGCAGCAGGAGGTGGAAGAGATTGTGCCATAGATTAAAGAAATGGCTAGGGTTCCAACAAAGATGATGGAAGATTTCATACCTTTGAGAAAGAAATGTGCCTCCTGTTCTTCTTTCACCTATTTTGTACTTACCTTAGTTCTTGGCATGTTTGTTGGCAAGTTGCTTAGTTCATCAGCATAGTAGATTCAAGTATTAGTTTATGTATCGGACTGAAATCTGTCACTTTTGTATAACTATTGTTGAACTAAATGCAAGGTGATTAACTAGGTGTTCAATTTATTGAACTATAAATGCTAGTACATCCAAGTATCAATTGATGTGTTAGAGGCATCCTACTTCCCTGGACGTTAGGCCCTAGTACAGGGACAACAAATTTGCTAAACTGTATATACACTCTCCTATGGTCCTACCACACCTTCCTCCCATCCATTCCCCACTCTACTCCCTTGCTCTGTGTTCACCCTGCTAGCGTCGGAAGAAAGGCAGCCTCCCTCGTGCTCACTGCTCCTTCACCTCCAACCTCGCCGGAGCACAAATCTTCACCGTGCCATCCCTGCTTCTCTGCTCCATCCGGATCTAAGGTAACTGCACTGGATCTACTCCTTCACCGGATTCTATATTCCTTTGTATTGCTCTCTCGTGCTCTCTGCTCCTTCACCTCCAACCTAGCTATAGTAAATTTCTTGGATCCACAAATGGAAATGCATCTTCTCGTTCTAGAGTTTATGGCCATTTATCTCCGTGGAACGTAGCTTGTGAGCCTTATTGTCCTCAGTATTGGTTCACCGAATTAGTGCTTTGTGAACAAAGTTGATGAGCTAAATGAAAGTGTACCAATGGATGTTGACAAGGTTGTAGTGGTCAAGGCTCGGGATGACATGGAGATTGACAATGATCTCGTGGGGGTCGACAACGATTTGCAGGAACTTATGGAGATTCACAACAATCCCATGGAGGTTGACTAGGATCTGCATGGAGAATGAATAATTATGCAACCGATGATGTACATATGAAGGCCTTTTAACTTTTGCATAGTGTTAGCCTAATTAGTATCTGCATTTTAGCTTTCGACAAGCTTGTTAGCTTGGTAGTGTCGACCTACTTATTTGGTATGAATGTATGGAACTCAAGTTGGATTCCTTTCAATCCAAGAGTACTACCATTGTGCTTTCCTTATGTTTTCTAAGTGCACAGTTTGACTTTCTTTCAATGTGCCTTACTGTTCATCACCGTATCATATGGAGGTCTTCGGGTGGTATTAGGAACCAACCATCGATGATGGTACTGTGCATTCACCTCCGTTTAGTTGCAGAATTTCTAATCCCACGTTTGAACCCTCCTGCGCGGAACTGATGAAAGTTTGATTCCCGTGTGTCGTAAAAGTTATGTAGAGAGCAAGCAACCCCTACCCGAACATCCCTCCCACCCCTACCACCCCCTCCGTCCCCACACACACATAGCTTTTCTTGTCCTCATTGTTGTTGTTCATCATCGCCACTCCTGCTCATCACCACTGCTTAGCTCTTGCTCCACACCGGTGCACATCGTTGGCTTGCCCGCACCGATCCATCGGTGAATGAGCTGCTACTGTCATCGGCATTGCCACTTGTGCTCACCGCCGCCAGATCGAAAGGTAAGAGTAATAAGGCCTTACTTGCATCATCATCCCTTCTCCTCGAAACTCATCTCCTTAGGCCTTGATTAGATGCATGTGTATCCACGTCAATCCACATGTGTTGGAGTGGATTGGACTAAAACTTAGTTTAATTCAACTCCAATCCACTTCAACACATGTGGATTGAGATGGATACATGTGTATCCAAACAAGGCATTACTAATGTTTATTGATGCAATTCCACAGCAGGGTGGCCTTATCTCTTCCGCTGATGGTGTCCTTCTAGATTAAGGAGGCCCCCAACATGAGGAACACAGTGGACAACCGCTTAGACGATGTGCTTGCCAACATCTTCTGCTACCTCCCCGCCTGGTCCTTGTGCTGCTACAAGTGTGTCTATCGCTCCTAGAAGTGCGTCATCTCTGACTCCTATCACCGTAAGAAGCTTTCATAGACTATCGTCGGCTTCTTCTATGGCAGCTAGTGGAAGGGCAATCGCCACTTCACCAGCTTCACTGGTGAACGGCCCTCCTTGTCCTTCTTTTCTTTCCCCCTTCAAAAAGTCCTAGTCTTAGATTGTTGCAGCAGCCTCATCCTTTGCTGGTGTGTTGGGCCTGATGGATTACGACGCTATGTTGTCTGCAATTCGGTGACCCACAAATGGCATGTACTGCCGCATAGCATCTGTTCTAGTGGTTAGGCTCGCTTAGGTTTTGACCCAACATTCTCGCAATTCTATGTGATTGAATTTGTTGAGGTGGAGGGTCCGTGCGTAGGTGTGGAGATCTACTCATCTAAAACTGTAGCATGGATCTTTAAGGAATCTAAATGGGGCATGTGTATTGTTCTATGTTTAAAATCAAGAAGTGTTTTTCTTAATGGTTTTATGCACATACTTGAGTACTTGTGATAGTTGTTGTGGATATGGAGGGAAAGACATGGAGGACAATTCATAAACCACGTGGTGCTGAAATGTCCATCCATCAAGCTCAGGGTCACCTGTGTGTGCTATGCTGATTTTCACAATATATCTTGGCTTTTAGTGTGGATACTTGAAGACTATGGTACTAATAACTGGAGATTGTGGACACGGAGGAACTATTTGGACACATGAATATTAAAGTTGGTTCTGAGCTTTGTGATGAGGAGTACAAAGTGATTACAGTTCACCTAGAATGAAATTTCATTTTCCTTGTTGGGAAGGATAGAACATTGATTGCATATGACATGGACCATAAAAAGGTTCATGTCATCCATGCCCGTGTCATCCACTTTTGTAGATCAAGAGGGCGTTTTCATATGAACATGCCTTACTATTTTATGTTCCCTTGTTCATGGAGTCATTAGCAGAGCAGTAAAGGTGCATTTGTTGTATTTCGTCGTCACGATAGTCTTTGTTCAGGTAGGGTGTTGTTTTCATTCTATGTATGTATAGGCCAATTTTGGCTTCTTAACTAAAAGAATGGTATGTTGAATATTATTAATTCTACTGCTTTGTTCAGGTTCTAGATCAAAGATGAAGAAGAGGGGTTCCATGGTGCATTGGCTACTGTTGGTATTTATTAACTTGTCACTTGTTTAAGTAGCCATCTAATGTTGTTGACATTTATTAACACCACTTTTGCTAAGTTGTCATCCCCAGCTATGACGCCAAAAATGCTTGTTTACATTCCTTAGCGTCACTTCTAGAATGACACTAAGAAGTATTTTAGTATTTTATGTGACTATATAACATTGTAGCACTTCACCTAAAGTATTTCAGGTACCGTTATTTATATTTTTACCACACGGAAGGACGAGCATATAGAATATATTGATAACTTATACATATGATGGAGAAATAAACCATAACCATTACTCTACTCACAATAGGGGTAAGTCAAGAGATAAATATGATAAGCAAGGATAAATGATAAATGATCACTCAGAGTACTCCTTTCTATGGCATTAGCATTGCTAAGTAGAAATTAGAGGAATAATTTCTAAGTCATTCTTAATTACAAGTCAAAGCATATGTTGATTAGTGCAATTACACTTAGTAGTCATGGCTAAGATCAACTTCATATCTACACATAAGGGATATTACTAAGGAAGATTAAGAACGGAGCTTGTCTTCCTTTGTAACTGATCCTACCTGTCCTATATTTAGGGAGTGGACTACAAAGGACTCAACGAGAGTGTCACATCTGCGATCTACCACATGGCCTAGAATATAGGGTGCATCCGTAGGTAAATAACGTATAAGCACCACGCCTACACAATGTCGACCACTCACCCCATGTACATTGGAGTGAGCGCTATACGAACTTATGCTTGAATATAATGATAATTCATCTATACTAAGCATATAATCAAGGTAAATGATGAACATGACAACTAGGAACATGAATAATATTAAGAACAATGTCGAATCAATTGTAGCAAACATATGAATAATGAAAGATACAAAAGATGATACAAGGGGCTATACCAAGCCATGCTTCTTGACATGATCAGGAATCCAAGCAAAGCTTGCCTCCCTCTAGATCTAACCTAGCTAGTTATGCCCTAGAATATGGTAGAGCTCTGAGGATGATTAAGGTTTCTTGATCTCTTGAATGACTTATTGAATGATGGAGGATACCCTGGGGTGGCATGGGTTGACATATATAGAGGGAGCATCAATCCTGAGTCCTCAGATCAAACCGACTTGAAACAACAGCGTAGATGCAAACCCTAAGGCGGTGGAGAATTGACATTCAAAGGTGGGGACTGGTAGATGGGCTAGGGGGGCGGGCATCCTATAGGTGGTTGCCTCTCACCCTCTACCAAAGTGTGGAGTCCTCTAGAGTCTTCTAGATTCTTCTAATGTCCATCTCATTGTGGATAAGCGTGATTAATTCTGACATATAGATCCACCTTGACGGTTTTCTGAATAAACCTTGCTAAAAACACAGATTCACCAAAACTTGTGGAATTTGTTAGTTTAAACCCCTAAACCTATGTTGGTGATCATATTCATGCCCTTATACAAGTTATATTGATGGTTCATGCTGGTTGTTAACTACCATCAACAAACTCCCCCAAGCTTATCCTTTGCTCGTCTCTGAGCAATGATAAACTTAGCAATGGATCAGCAATTTCTTTGATGTTTTCACTCCTCAAAAGTACACATGCGTTCAAACAAGAATTGTCCTCTAGATTAGAATAAACTATTCTAACTTTCAAACTTATCCATATTACCTTTAACCATGGGGCATTTTAGCCTTCACTGGGTCTTGAGCAATTGAAAGACAACGATCAAGTCAAGCACTATGTCTCAAGTTCTTTGCTTAACCACTATTCCAGAGTTTTTATAGGTTTTCAAATTAAAACTTAGAGCTTCCATCATATTACACTCTCAAGTCTCTCAATGTATGTGGTATTCGTGGATCATCACCAAAGGCAATCATGATGTTATGCCTTTTCTTCCTACTACTAAGGCTTATGTGGAGCTTATAGGAGTGGAGATAGCATGAAAGAGCATACTTGCAATACATATATTGTAAAGTCAAATATCAGATCCAAAGAGAGTTGAATCATACAATTAAATCAAGATATGCATGTGTGTGGATATATGATGGATATTTATGGTGGCTAACCTAATTCTACTATGCTCCTTGAAAACATATCTATCTTTTGAAACTTGGAAACATTTGTAAGAGAACATGGGCTATCTTATTCATCTCTCTTTTTTTCAGGCGGGCATCTAAGTACCCATTGTTTTAGATATCTCAGACACTTGTCTATTTTTTCAACTCTTTTTCTTCTTTTTTTCATGAATAACTTTTGCATAGTCCAATGCTTCATTTTTACAACAAAACTTTTGAGAGATAGCAACAAGAACTTGGAGCATTTATTTGATGGATATCCTATCAAGCATATTTTTGGTGTTTACCCCCAGTGTAGGAGTGAAACATTTTTGGGTGGATCTAGATGGAATGGCATGTTTTTGTGCCTACCCCCTGTGTAGGAGTAGTGTATATGTGGGTGGTGTGTACGTGATATTGATTTTAAGAGCATGGCAAACCTCTCATAAGGGTCAACAAAGCTTGACTAAACTCAATGCGAAACAAGAAGCATATATGAGGAAGTTTTTCTAGCTAAATATCATGTTTGGCTCTGGTAGGAATTCAAGTTTTGTGATACAGGAACTCATCATGTAACATTTTTATGTTTTTTTCAAAAAGTAAATCTCCAGAACTTTATTATCACTTGGAATAAGATAAACAGTAGCTCAGACCTTCTCATATCATATCTATCAATTACCTAGACTTAGATCAAGCATATGCTACCCACAAGTTTCAAGTTCAGAGCAAATTCTTATATCAAAATAGTCTTATCCAAAACTCGGGAGAATTTAGGGCTGAAAACTAGGTACTTGAAAGGAATTACAATAGAGCAACTATTCATGATTTCCATTTCAAGAGATTACCTTTAGAGTCCTTTTTATTTTATTTAGCTCTTGAAAATCAAACTTAAAGAAAGCTAAACACACTTTTATTTTGTTTTCATTTTTAGATCACACATTACTAAAATATATATATAACACAAAGATAAATTTTTATTTTGTTTTAGTTATGCATTTTTTATAAAACAAACTTACAAATAGTAAAACAAAAGGGAAAGAAATACTTATCTAGATATACGGGGGATGCCCTTCCCCCAAGCTAGTTGTTGCCATGGTTTTTCTTAGAGTGGTTTCACCAGCGGATGTCCTTCTCATTCATTAGGACGTTGGATTCCTCTGGAGGATGCACTCTTGGTAGAACGAGGTGAAGATGACCGGATGAACTTGCTTGTGACCATCCCGCAAAAACTTCAACAATAACAAAACTCATGGAATGAATTTGAATAAAAGGGTTAGCGGTCAGCCGTCCAAGGGTTAAACATTCTTGGAGTTAGAAAGATTTTTGAATTGGCACAATCTTAGCTAGATGTCTATCTGATATTTTTGGATTCTATGATATAATGGAATATAACTAAATGTATGCATGATATATATATTTTTATTTTTATGCCACTATAGTGAATATTCTTGTGGGTTTTTACACACCGTAAAGATTATTCACATGGGGCTTAAGGTTTATAATGCAATGATGATATTTTTTATTTTCTTTTCTAAATACAATGCGAATGCAGAAAAGTAAATATGCTAAAGGAAAAATAATTCATGCAATGCTTAAAGTAAATATGGATAACTACCGATGTTACCTGCCCGCGAGGGTTCGGATTTTTAAGTCCTTCGGACAGAACTCTTCTCCAGTCTTGTTCATTCTTCGGGTGCATCTGTCGATCCCAGAGATGGAGACCTTGATGGTTGCACCTCTTGTGATGGTGACTCTAATGATGATGTCACCTTTTCTTTCCAAACCTGCTTGGTCTGTGGACTTGATTTTGGCATAGTAGATTCATCCTTCACAACTTCTACTTTCTCTTCATTCTTTGGGGATTGATTCCTCTGGCATTGAGATGGTCGACGTCTTCTCTTGGAACAGGTCTTCTTTGGCTGTTCATAAGTGGTATAACTATTGAAATAGCAACATACCTTTTGTCTAGGGAATTGGAAGTGGACTTGTCCAGATTCGACGTAGATGATCGTGTTGGTGGTGTTGAGGAACGACCTTCCAAGGATGATAGGTACGTCTTCTTCTTCTCTCATGTCAAGGACCATGAAATTGGCAGGGACATAGTGATTTTGTATTCTTACCATGATATATTTTTGCTATTCTCTCTAAAAATCAGATTGATTGGTCCGCCATCTGCAATTGCATATATGTAGGGAACAAAGGTTCATCACCAAACAAATAGTCATACGTTACCTTGGACATTATGTTGACACCGGATTCAATGTCGTAGAAGGTGTTGTGGAAAATTCTTTGTCCAATGGTACACTCGATCATTGGTACACCAGGGTCTTCCTTCTTGGTAAGGAAAGGGAAGTGAGCAGGTGGTCGTACTTTGATCGGAGTGTGTTGATCATCTTGACTATTTTTTCTTGTGGCTGCCTGGCCTTGTTCTTCCTTCTTCTCTGGTTGTTTCTCTTCTTGGTCACTATTGTTTCTTTGGGCAAGTATGCCATTTGGGGATGACTGGGAGAGTGGTGTATATAATTTTTGAAGGTGAACTTCTCCTTTCGATAATTGATGGTGAAACAGGTCTTGGCATTGTCCGCATAGATGATGGCTTTTGCGGTGCTCAGAAAAGGTTGGCCCAAGATAATGGGTGCCCTTGTAACACCCTAGGTGTTAGGCTTGTATTTTGCACTTGCATTGAATGAGCATGAGCATCATTCATTCATACATTAGCATAGCATATGAAACATACATATGAAACATGTGAAACAAGCAAGTGAAACAAATGAAACATTGCTATGAAACATAACCTTGTTATTCTATGTTTCAATGTGTGTATGCTCTGTGATCATGCTTATTAGTGCAAGTGGTTGATGTTTGGTCACTAAACCACCCTAGACACACTTAGGATGAAAAATGGAACAATGTTCATGTTCATGACTTAGCCTAATTATGCTTCTAAGTGATATGTTGAATGAAATGACCCTAGGACTAGTTTTGCTTGCCCTAACTTAAATTCATGCTTAGAGTGTTTGGTGCACCCAAAATAAAAGTTGTAGTAAATTTCATAAGAAACAAACTTTATTTTATGACCTTGAGCTAGATCAGTGTACAGCTTGCTCAAAAATGGATCACAAGATGAAAATAGGGGCTGTTTGGGGGACTTAGAAATTTTCTAAGTCATGGGCTGTGTTTCAGTTTCATCCTACCCCACTTTGACGCCTTGTAACTTGGAAACCATGCCAATCTAGACCAAACTCATGTAAGAAAAAATGAAGTACTCACATAGCTCTACAAGTTTGTTTATTGGAGCTTTAGCTAGTTCGTGTTAGTTTGGGAGATAGAGGTACGGCAAGGGAGCAGTTTCAGTCGGTCATCACCGAACTGAATCGGCTTGCTACCGATTTCAAAACGACGTCGTGGCCTACCAGTAGCAGGTTGTCACTGCCATTTGGCAGCTGTATGCCGGTGCTAGCCTTGCCGGTCAGGCCAGGACGAGCTGAAGAGCTGCCACACCGCATCCGCGCTCTCTCTCTCTCGCTCATTTGCTTCACCTCGCGCTCCCTCGCTCTCGTCGCGGGCGACTACGTCGCCATCGCCATTGCGAGCTTTGCCACCGCGTAGCGCCGCTATCACCCCGCCATTCCCAAATTGCTTACACCCGTAGACTCACCTTGCTCTGCTCTACATGCTCCACCCACTTGCGTCGCCAACCGAGCCAAGGTACAGCGTGAAAACGTGACCCCGTCGCCATTGACATCGCTAGAGCGCCACCGAGCTTTGAGCTCACCGCGTCTAGCTTCACCCAGAGCCGCTCGGCTCTCTTTCTCCCTTGCCTCATCTTCTCTGAAGGTCATAGAAACCCTAGTCATTGACCATTTTACTTCTATCGGCATAAGCACGTTGGAACACGGCTGCGCATCGCTGCGCCACCATTGCCGTCGTGACACGCACGCGGTCAGAGCTTACCATCGCTCCACCGGAACCCTAATTCGCCTAGGAAGCTTTGCTAGATCACCACGGAGCTGTAACGCGCATTGCCTGAGCACCCCATGGCCAGAGGACACCGGCGTACCGCCAAGCTACTCCACTGTCCACCATCACCATCGGCGAGCCTCTATCGGTGAACCTTAGGTTCAACTAGCACCACCACTCGACGCAGATCGACATGGGGAGCACGATGGTGAAGACAGTTTCGCCAAAGACCTCACCATCGGCGAGAAACCACCTGTCAACCTCGTCCCCTATCCCGCGCTGACTGACGTGTGGGGTCAGTTGACCACCGGGCCCCACGTGTTAGCAGCTGTAGTTTAGGTTTTTCTTTTATTCTTTTTCCAGAATTTAGTGCAAATTTTGGAAAATCATATCTTGAGCTAGGAGTATCCAAATTAGGTGCACCAAATTTTGTTGTGCTCATCTTGATGTCTATTTTTAATAAAAATATAAAACTTGCCATGTTCTATAGAAAAATATGATGTTTCTATTTATCTTGTTTATTCCCTATTAAATTTGGAAAATGCATAACTTGAGGTTGGTATGTGCAAAAATTGTGACTTGCAATTTTGTTGGTCATGTCTTGACATGCTTTAGCTGGGAAAAATATTGAACCTACAGTGAACATGCTTGGAATAGGACTTTGCTATTTATCTTGAATAAATGCTAGTTTCTTGTGCAATTTTTCATGGTAAATATATGTAACCAATGGTTATGAAATTAATTGGAAAATGTTCTTGTGTCATGATGAAGCTAAGATAAATATGAAATCTGTTGTTTGACACTTTTCACTAGGTTAAACTATTTATGCTATTATAAGCCTTGCTAGTTAGCCATTTTTGTAGAGGTTGTTATACTTATACAAATAGCATGAAAATTGTAAAGTAGACTATTGAGAGCACGTATGAGCTACTGTAATTTTCTCAGAATTTACTGTGCACTTTTGGTATATGTTTATTATTTCACCTATCTAAATAAATTAATAAAGGCAATTAAATAATTGAATTATACTTGACCATGATGTTTTCCAGCATGTAAATGATGTGAACAATCTATTGGTAACATTGGTTGTGCCCAGATTCCACTTCTTGTATGTAGTGAAATATTATTTCCTCTATAATTCAATTATAGTGACTTTTCTAGACAGTTTCTGGAGTTAAGCAAATTGCATGATGAAGATGATGTTTTCTGTGAATAATGTCTATAACAAAGTTGTAGATAACTTAGTTATCTAGCCTGTGTCAAATTTTTATGGTATTTGGCCAAATGTTTGTGAGTTATGACTGGGTAAAGTTAGTCACCCGAAGTGGACATTCTCTAGAATTTCTAGACTAGATCTAGGAAATTGCCCTGTTTATCCCTGTTAGCTGTTGAATTAGCTTGAGATGTTTATAAGAAACTTGTAGATAATTTCATAAGCTTTCTAGAAAAACTTGTTGCATGTTTGTTGGATTTGTATAGCTCCAGTTATGATCAAAACATGTAGCTACTGCCTGCAGTCCAGAAATTACTGAGATGAGTGAATGACTTGATTGCTTTGTATGAGCTTGATGTTGTTGTTTAGGTGCCTAGGCTAATTAAAATAAGTTGTTAGCTGTAGGTTCTAAGCCTCATACAGATGATGAACAACTTTACCTCAGGTTGCTTGACCTTGGTGAGTGTATGTTTCTTGTTTTAGAGAAGAGATATGCACCTACTCAGTAAACGAGTGTTAAACTTGTATCACCATGTCACTAATTTGTTAAATATACATGTGTATGCATCTCACCATGTCATATCATCTCCTATGCATTCATGATACTTATGTTATGCATATGCATGCAATAGGTGTTCCCGAAGGAGTGACGTTGCTCAAGTACGAATAAGAGCAACCGGAGGAGCAGCAGGCAGCCCCGGAGCAGGAGGTGTAGGTGGCCGGAGGAGAAGCCAACGAAGATGACCTACTTGAGTGCCTGAACCACCAGCCCACATCTTTCTTGAAAGGCAAGCCGCAGAGCATTCTAAGTCTCCTATGTCCTACAAATCACAACTTGAGTATAAGTGTTTGATGCATTAAGTTATAGGAGTTGTTTGGAAACACTTGCTACGTATATATTCTCCTTATCCAGAAATTTTACCTTGAATCCTATTTTGGTCTAGGATCGAATAAATGCTTAGCCATGCTTAGACTGGTAGAAGTCGGGTGATTTTTGGTCACTAGCGAGATATAGGGAAATATATGATCACGGTTGGCTATATTTGCCATCGTGGAAATAACCATGTGTTGAGGTATAATTGAAGACCGGGTAGGATTGTGATAGAGAAGCAATAAGGCATGGAGGTCTTGGGTGCCTGTCTATCCCCGTCTGTGTCAATTAAGGACCCATTTGTTGTACATCCTCATGTCATGTTAAACGCATGCCTAGCACTTAGCTAGTTTGATAAGTCATTCCGACCATGAAGCCGAGTAGCTCAACTCAGGCCAGGACCCATTAAGTGAAAGTGCACACACTAGAGGAAGCAAGGATGTGCAGGGAGCCAATGGCGTGAGTCCAAGGGCAAGCCAGGCCTGAACTTCCTAGCAGATTAGTAGTATCCCTGAGGGTGTGGCGCTGATCGAACCCATGACTATACCTGAGTTGTGCCAAAGGTGATCTAAAGTGACAGTTGTCTGGTTGCCTAGGTTTGTGTTTGGAATAAATCCCCAGTAGGTTGGAATCGGTTCAAGTCATCATCTCTCCCGGATAGTGAGAACTTGACTGAGCAGCGACAACGTAGAAACACTTAATGAAACTTGATGGTTATGATGATGTTGATATTACTACACTGGATGTGGTTACGAATGTTTGTTTAGCTTAATCAAGTGACTGGTCTAGTACGGGTGCTAACCTAGAGATGCCTAATTGAATAAGTTTTAACTTGATGCTAGAGATGATAATTGTTACTTCATGTTACTTAAGCTCCTTTTATGCAAATGTTGTCAAGCTAGCTCCACTGATAAAGCCTTACATACTCCTTGGTATCACTTTATTTATAGTTTATGACGGGTAAGTCTAGCTGAGTACATTCTCGTACTCAGAGTTTATTCCCTCTTGTTGCAGATGATATGATGTATCACAGTTATTGTAAGAATTTCCTTCACCGTGCAGTGGATGAGGACTAGATCATGGGGCATGATCATTTTAAGCTATCCTCTCTTGATGCTTTTGTTGGAAAGTGACCTAGTACTAGCATGTATTTAAACTTTGGTGTGATGTTGATGTCAAACTACTTTGCTGCCGCTATTTGAAACTTGGTTTGTAACAACTATGGGAACTCCGATGTATGTGAGCTATTTGTGAACTACTTGTGAACTGTGAGTTAACATGTGATTTGTTATGTTGAATCATGTACGATCTTGGTTGTATGTTGGTTGGTTTGAAATCCCTCGTGGTTTTGTCGGACTGCCGAATTTATATGGACTCAAGTATGATGGTTTGATCATTTCAGTGATTACTATTGTACTTGTGCTCTTATAAATTGGACGGTTCTGTCATAGCTGGCATCAGAGCAAGATTCAACATTAAACTTGTCATATGTGTATTTGAAACAAAAGTTTTTGTTTTACAAATCAATTTTGACAACTTATAGCTATATACATAGGTGTGTTGAAATCTGAAATTTAAATCTAGAGTGTGCTAGTGGTTGCTTCCTTTATGCCCAATTAAGGACTGTTAGGTGGTTTATTGTAATACTAACTTTGGGGGTTTACTTTTACATGTGTGCTTGCAACATCGTACCTACGCCCAGGTAAGAAAGGTAAGTTGATGGGTGGTATGACTGCAAGCGTGAGCGCACGGTTGGGGAGAGCTAGTTTTGGTGCAACTATATATGCATGTCCGCATGTATGTATGGTGCGTACTTAATTATGGGTACACCTGTTGGGTAGATTGGTATAGAAGTATATATATATATCTGGGGATATATACATGGAGAGTACTTAGTTTACTGCTTTCCATATGAACTGTGGCTCTTGATGATATCTGTGGAATTTTTATGCAACCTAGAGACCAGATTTGTGTGCTATGTATATATCATGTGGGTTTGGGCTGCAATGAAAGTTCTCTGCAGGTATACTAATAGCGCAACGTGTAGCTCGATTAGTTGTGTATATTTGAGAGAATGTATGTATGCCACCGTGTATGTCGCTAGAAGTTTATATTTTTTCTAAGATTCATGAGGACGTACGGAACATGCATGCATCATGTTCACTCATGCATAATCTTTGCATTATTCCTCCCTTTATAATTATTTGTCCCAATTATAAAATTTTTATCACGTAAGATATCTTCTCACACCGAGTTGCACCATTTTGCTACAGATGGCAGCACCAGCGGCCCCTGCTAGGAGTAACACTTTTCTGGACTTGTTTGGCACTCCCACTCTACTGTGGAGGGTGTTGAACTCAGTGGGGTATGCTGATCCACCCCGCTACTTCTAGAGGGAGGTGGCAGCTCAGGGGCAGCCATGGTATGATGTGCGGGTGACCATTCCAGCCTATGCAAACAATCCATAGTGGCAAGGCTGGAGTATCGAGTCTGATGGACAGTCTCCTTGGTAGGGTGCCCAAGTGGTAGCCTTCGAGACACTAAGTGAGATTTGCTAGGAGTTCGGAGATGAGCTTGTTAATGGTTCGGCTGGATCCTTCCCTCGGGTTGATCCATCACAAATAGTTTGGATGAACCCAGCCACAATCCATTGGTAAGAGACTGTGATGAGCATGCAAGAAGCTCAAATGCAGCTATGAGCGCCACGTACGCCGTCATGAAGATGTTCTACTCCTGCCAGGATAGCTATGTCAGTTGCATGATAGAGCTCCGATGAGCTTAGGCCACGCAACGCAGGCTACGCGTGCGTGTGCATAGGCATTAGAGGGAAGCTAGAGAGGCTCAGTGGGAGATAGATAATGCTATGACAGCTTTGGAAGCTCGCTGGGTTCAGTTTGTGAACATCGTTGCTGAGAGAGATGCAGCCTAGGCTCAGAGGGTACAGATTATCCAGGAGAGAGATGAGGCCATCCACCTTGCAGAGGCTAGAGAGGTAGCTAGGATAAGGACTATGTTTGTAGCTGCTAGGCAAGCGACTGACTTTGATCGTAGAGAGCAGGAACTCTTATGATAGATTGAGGAGCTTCAATCAATGTGCATCATCTCAACAACAGGATTGATCCTATTCTTCCCTCAGCTCCAGTGGAGGAAGAGGGACCAAATGTGTTGATTGCTGAGGACGATGGCATGGAGGTGGACCCAGAGGCCCAGCCTGAAGAGAAAGAGGAGGAGGACATTGAGCCTTTTGAGAACAACTATGGTGATGGTGTGTTCGATGTTGATACAGATCACTCCGAGGTGTAGTTAGCTGTAGCACTTAGCTTGATGTGCTAGATGATGTCTTTTGCTATCCTCTTATGTATGGACATGCAATTTAATTTCATCAGTGACTATGGGCTATGTGGTAATCTCAGCACTATGATGTAATTTTGAACCATGCATGTTATCTCCTATGGATGTGATGTTGAACCTTAATAAAGTCTAGCTTTGTTGTTGGCAAAATTTTGGCATGTATGTGAACACATTGCGAGGATGCGCTACGTAATATAATTGGTGATGTTATGTTATGGAAATGAATTATTGTGCCTCTATTTTATTGTAAGAATTTATTCTCTCTAGTGAATTCAGTATGGCATAAGTATACAATCCATCTACAATTTTTCCGACATCATCAATAATTACTCATTGTTGCAAACCTTGCAGATGCCTCACAACCTCCGTTCATCAAGTGGGGCTGGCGGTAGTGGCCAGCATGGCAATGATAATGAGAACCTTCCCCCACCATCGCCACCCACGCCAGCCATGCAGATGGCTATGCTTGCGGAAGGACAGCGTGCTATGGGGGAAGCTATGCGCACCATGGCGTAGAACGTCGCTCATGGCTAGATCAACATCAAGGGGCAGAGCCGAACCAGTACAGTGACTTTAAGGATTTCCTGGACACAAAGCCACCAATCTTCAAAGAGGTTGAAGAGCCACTTCAAGCTGATGAATGGTTGAACACGCTGGAATAGAAATTCCGCTTGCTTAGGGTAACCGAGCAGATGAAAGTTGAATTTGCATCGCATCAGTTGCAGGGACCTGCGAGCATTTGGTGGAGTCATCACCGATCCACACTATCCAAGAATGCTTAGGTCACATGGAACCAGTTTAAGGAGGCTTTCAGGGGACATTACATTCCCCTAGGTCTCATGAGTATGAAGCATATAGAGTTTATGAGGCTGACTCAGGGCACCAAGAGCTTAACTGAATACTTACATGCTTTCAACAATCTGTCCAGATATGCTACAGAATTTGTGAACACTGATGTTGGGTATCAAAATACCAGGGTACCTAATAGATGGTAAAATACGGCACCCTACACAATCGCTAAAGGCCCGTCGTAGGGGCCCAGTAAAACCAACCCGCCAAAGGCGCTGGCAGCATGTGAGTCGCTTGTGGCACAAACGACAAACTCTACCCCACCTGAGCATTGTGAAAAGGTCTCAGGCGAGATAGGTGCCTTAGGCGGCAGTTTCCACCTCGCCCGAGGCCCCATGACGTCATCAAAGCGCCCAACCCCTCAGCTTACTTCTGCCTCACCCGAGGGACACGCGGAGCCCTTTGGCAAGACGAGGAGCCCCGGGAGGCCCCAACCACGGCGCCCACTCCTGCCGATGGGACGGACGTGACCGTGCACAGTCAACAGGAGCATGGGGACCGTGCTCTGACCCAACGTGACCCCATTCATTCCACCACGATGATATTCATACCTCTACAGCAACGGGGGTGACGGCAACTATTCTGCCTAACTCCCTCTCTATGCAAATCTAGGCACACGCACCGCCCATCCCTTATGGTACAAGGGCACAAGAGTCAAAGTGTGGCCATAGTGCATCGCACTAGTGTATGGAGATGCCAGTGGCTCAATGACCATTACATCTCTATGCTACAGGGGAAACTGCTCTGACCGGATAAGGAGGAAGACAGCAGTGCCCGAGGCCATCTTTTTTGTTTATCTCTTTTATCTTTTTCCAATTTCACCTTTTACCATGAATGTAACCCAAGCCCTCCCCTTAGAAGCTATAAAAGGGGAGGTAGGGGCCACATCGAAGAGGACTCTCCTTGAAAGAATGAAGAGGACACACCTCGCTAAGAGACCACACACACCCCTCACTAAAGAGACCTGAGATCTGCTCCCTCTCTCGAAAGCTTGTAACCCCTGCTATGAGCACTCCGGTGTAAGGCAACACGAGCAGCAACCAAATCCACTGGACATAGGGTCATTCTTGCTTGAACCAGTATACATCCTTATGTCTGCTTTGCACACCATCTGGGCCTAGACGCGCAGTCACAAATTCACTCATCGCTCTATTTTGACACCCGGTTCTCTAGACACCGACAACTGATGAGAAAAAGATCGCTAGTTTCAAGAGGGGGCTTAGTCCCAAGTTGATGAAGACTATGGCCAATAATAAGAGTGCCACGTTCAATGCCTTTATCAGTGATGCTCTCACTCAAGAAAATTAGAATAATATCTATTCAGCTTCCAAAAGTCGTAAGAGGGCTTGGGCTTATGAAGCTAGTGCATCTCAAGCCAAAGCTCTAGTTGCAGCGAGACCCCAATTTCGCCCTCCAGCTCCTAGGTACAAACCACTGCAGAAGATGACGACCTAGACCAATCAGGCCAAGAAAGGATTCTGCAATGCCTTTTTGGTTGCTCTACCTAAGGGCACCACAGGGCAGGGAAGCTCAAGTGTCCCATCAAGCAACATGCCCTGCTAGAATTGTAACAAGCCTGGACATTGGTCGAGGAATTGCCCCTATCCCAAGAAGAACAACAATCAGAGACAAGGTAATCCAAATGCACGTTAGGGTCATGTTCACTACACCACCATAGAAGAGATCCCTTCAGGTGAAGTTGTTACTGCGGGTAAGTTTCTTGTGAACCAACATCCTGTAGTGGTTTTGTTTGATTCCGGAGCTTCGCATTCATTCATGAGTCCAACCTTTGCATCCAAATATAATCAGAGGGTAGTTATAGTAGATAAGGGTGGATATTGCATAAGTGCGGCCGGGAATGATATCTCTAGCAACCAAATAGTCAAAGATGTGAGCATATCGATAAGTAATCGAGAATATACCACAGATCTTATAGTGTTGCCAGGATTGGGAATAGATGTAATCCTGGGTATGAAATGGATGAGTGGCCATGGGGTGCTTATTGACACATCTACTAGAGTCATCATGTTGAGGGAACCTAGGGGGAATGATTCTTTTCTATTACCACTTCCCAGAGACTTTGACCTCCAAAACATAGCTAATGCTATCCATACCAAGACAATTACTGATGTCCCAATGGTATGTGAGTTTCTAGAAGTATTTCTAGATGATTTGCCTAGTTTACCACCGGACAGAGATGTAGAATTCAAGATTGAGCTAGTGCCTGGTACAACGCCTATCTCTAGGAGACCTTATAGAATGCCACCCAATGAATTAGCAGAACTCAATATTCAGTTGCAAGAGCTTCTTAAGAAGGGTCTCATTCAACCAAGTGCATCCCCATGGGGTTGTCCAGCTCTATTTGTGAAGAAGAAGGACAAGTCATTACGCATGTGTGCGGACTATAAGCCACTTAATGTCGTGACGATTAAGAATAAGTACCCTTTGTCTCGTATTGATATCTTATTTGATCAGTTGTAAAGGGCCAAGGTATTCTCTAAGATTGATTTGAGATCTGTCTACAATTAGATTAAAATTAGACCGGAGGATGTGCCTAATAATACTTTTCAACTAGATATGGTTTATATGAGTATCTTGTCATGTCGTTTGGTTTAACCAATGCTCCTGCATACTTCATGTATCTGATGAATTTGGTGTTCATGCCCAAACTTGATAAGTTTGTGGTTGTGTTCATCAATGACATCTTGATCTATTCTAAAAATACGAAAGATCATACAAAACATCTGAGAATTGTCTTAACCAGATTGCATGAACATAAGTTGTATGCTAAGTTCAGCAAATGTAAGTTTTGGTTGAAGAAAGTCCCTTTCCTAGGTCATGTATTGTCTAATGAGGGAATTTCAGTTGATCCAACCAAAGTGCAAGAAGTCTTGGATTGGAAGGTCCCGACTTCAGTTCACGAAGTTTGAAGTTTTCTTGGTTTATCCTATTATTATCGTCGCTTCATTCTAGGCTTCTCCAAAATCGCCAAGCCAATGACAAGACTACTTCAAAAAGATGAGAAGTTTGTATGGACTCCAGAGTGTGAAGCTGCTTTTCACACTTTGCGGACTTTGTTGACTTTAGCTCCTGTTTTGGCACAACCTGATATCGAGAAACCTTTTGATGTCTTTTGTGATGCATCAGGTATCGGTTTGGGATGTGTTCTTATGAAGGAAGGCTGAGTCATCGCTTACGCCTCCTGTCAGCTGAACAAGCATGAAGTCAATTATCCAACTCATGACTTAGAGTTAGCAGTTGTTGTTCATGCTTTGAAGATTTGGTGATACTATTTGCTTGGCAATGTGTCATATCTATTCTAATCACAAAAGCCTCAAATATATCTTCACTCAACCTGAACTGAACATGTGGCAGAGGAGATGGCTAGAATTAATCAAGGATTACAATTTAGAAGTTCATTACCATCTGGGCAAGGCGCATGTTGTTGCGAATGCCTTAAGCCGGAAGTCTCATTGCAATTCTCTGTTGGAAGATGGCTTCAACTTGTTACATCCTGCGGTGTTGCATAACATTATGGTAAGTTGTTCTCTTGAGAGAAAGATCATCGAGCTTCAAAAGACCAATCCAAGGGTGTTTCATATCAAGAGAAAGATGAAAGAGCAAGAGACCAAACATTTTAGGGTAGATGAGAATGGTGTTCTATGGTTTAATGATAGACTTGTAGTGCCGAAAGATAGAGAACTTAGAAACCAAATCTTAAGTGAAGCTCATTCCTCCAAGTTATCTATTCATCCGGGTAGTAGCAAAATGTATCAAGACTTGAAGACCCATTTTTCATGGACCAAAATGAAGGAGATCGCAGCTTATGTTGCAAGATGCAACAACTATTGTAGAGTCAAAGCAGTTCATCTGAAACCTACTGGGCTACTTCAACCTTTATCTATTCCAGGCTAGAAATGGGAAGAAGTCAGTATTGATTTTATTGTTGGACTTCCACCGACTCATAAGAACTTTGATTCCATATGGGTGATCATGCATTGTTTAACGAAGTCTGCACATTTCATTCCAATCAGAACTAACTACTGACCTCATAAGTATGATGAATTGTGCTTCTCCCAGATAGTACGTCTACATGGTGTGCTAAGAACTATTGTATCTGATAGAGGACCTCAGTTCACTGCTTGTTTCTAGGAGCATTTGCACAAATTGTTAGGCACCCACTTAGCTAGAAGTTCTGCCTATCACCCCCAAATGTCAGGGCAAACCGAGCATGTAAATCAGATATTGGAAGACATTTTAAGAGCTTGTGTTATTTCTTTGAAGGGTTCATGGGAAAAGTGGCTACCTTTAGCTGAGTTTTCCTACAACAATATTTATCAAGAAAGCATCAAGATGGCTCCTTTCAAAGCCTTGTATGGTCGTAAATGTAGAACTCCTTTGAATTGGGTTGAACCCGGAGAAAGGAGGTACTACGGTATTAACTTTGTCAAAGAAGCTGAAGAGCAAGCTCATATCATTCAGAAGCATATGGAGGCCGCTCAAGCTAGACAAAAGAGTTATGCTGATAGGAGAAGAAAACCTATTGAGTTTGAAGTAGGTGATTATGTGTATTTGAAGGTATCACCAATGAAGGGAGTATAGAGATTTGGAGTCAAAAGAAAGCTTGCACCTAGATACGTGGGTCCATATCCAACTATTGAGAAAAGTGGAAGCGTAGCCTACAAGATCTAGTTATTTTAGGAAATGAGGCCTATCTTAAATGTTTTTTATATATCTCAATTAAAGAAATGCCTACATGTTCCTAAAGAAAGAGTAGAGGCTAGAGATATCAAGCTAAAGTCAGATCTAGCCTATGAAGAAAAGCTGATGCAGATTTTAGATAGTAAAGAGAGGGTAACTCAAAGCCAAATGATTAAGTTCTACAAAGTAATGTGGAGTAATCATGGTGAACGGGATGCCGCTTGGGAAATGGAGGATTATTTGTGAGACGTCTACCCCTCTTTCTATGAGAAATGGTAGGTCATTCAAATCTCAGGATGAGATTTCTATAAGGGGGCACGGCTATAACACCCTAGGTGTTAGGCTTGCATTTTGCACTTGCATTGCATGAGCATGAGCATCATTCATTCATACATTGGCATAGCATATGAACACATACATATGAAACATGTGAAACATGCAAGTGAAACAAATGAAACATTGCTATGAAACATAACCTTGTTATTCTATGTTTCAATGTGTGTATGCTATGTGATCATGCTTATTAGTGCAAGTGGTTAATGTTTGGTCACTAAACCACCCTAGACACACTTAGGATGGAAAATGGAACAATGTTCATGTTCATGACTTAGCCTAATTATGCTTCTAAGTGATATGTTCATGAAATGACCCTAGGACTAGTTTTGCTTGCCCTAACTTAAATTCATGCTTAGAGTGTTTGCATGCTAGTGCTCCCAAAATAAAAGTTGTAGTAAATTTCATAAGGAACAAACTTTATTTTATGACCTTGAGCTAGATCAGTGCACAGCTTGCTCAAAAATGGCTCACAAGGTGAAAATAGGGGTTGTTTGGGGACTTAGAAATTTTCTAAGTCATGGGCTATGTTTCAGTTTCATCCTACCCCACTTTGACGCCTTGTAACTTGGAAACCATGCCAATCTAGACCAAACTCATGTAAGCAAAAATGAAGTACTCACATAGCTCTATAAGTTTGCTTATTGGAGCTTTTGCTAGTTCACACTGGTTTAGGAGATAAAGGTATGGCAAGGGAGCAATTTCAGTCGGTCATCACCGAACTGAATCGGCTTGCTACCGATTTCAAAACAGCATCATGGCCAACCAGTAGCAGGCTGTCGCCACCATTTGGCAGTTATACGCTGGTGCTGGTCCTGCTGGTCAGGCCAGGACGAGCTGAAGAGATGCCACGCTGCGTCCGCATTCTCTCTCTCTCATTTGCTTCACCTCGCCATTCCCAAATCGCTCGCCATCACCATTGCGAGCTTTGCCACCGCTTCACGCCGTTGTCACCCGACCATTCCCAAATCGCTCACACCTGTAGACTCACCTTGCTCTGCTCTACACGCTCCACCCACTTCCGTCCCCAATCGAGCCAAGGTACGGTGTGGAAACGTGACCCTGCCACCGTCGACATCACCGGAGCGTAGCCGGGCTTTGAGCTCGCCGCGGCTAGCTTCACCTAGAGCCGCTCGGCTCTCTTTCTCCCTTCCCTCATCTTCTCTGTAGGTCATAGAAACCCTAGTCGTCGACCGTTTTTCTTCTACTAGTGTGAGCACACAGGAATGTGGCTGCGCACCGTTGCGCCACCATTGCCGTCGTGACACGCACGCGGTCGAAGCTTACCGCCACTCCGCTGGAACCCTAATTCGCCTAGGAAGCTTTGCTAGATCACCACGGAGTTGTAACGTGCATCACCTGAGCACCCCACGGCTGGAGGACATCGGTGTACCGCCGAGCTTCTCCGTCGTCCACCATCACCGCAGGCGAGCCTCTACCAGTGAACCTTAGGTTCAACTAGCACCACCACTCGACACGGATCGACACAGGGAGCACGATGGTGAAGACGGTTTTGCCTGAGACCTCACCGTCGGTGAGAAATTGCCGGTCAATCTCGTCCCTGTCTCGCGCTGACTGACGTGTGGGGTCAGTTGACCACCGGGCCCCACGTGTTAGTGGCTGTAGTTTAGGTTTTCTTTTATTCTTTTTCTAGAATTTAGTGCAAACTTTGGAAAATCATATCTTGAGCTAGGAGTATCCAAATTGGGTGAACCAAATTTTTTTGTGCTCATCTTTATGTGTAGTTTTTAATAAAAATATGAAACTTTCATGTTCTGTAGAAAATATGCTATTTCTATTTATCTTGTTTATTCCCTATTAAACTTGGAAAATGAATAACTTGAGTTTGGTATGTGCAAAAATTGTGATTTCCAATTTTGTTGGTCATGCCTTGACATGCTTTAGCTGGAAAAAATATTGAACCTACAGTGAACATGCTTGGACTAGGACTTTGCTATTTATCTTGAATAAATGCTAGTTTCTTGTGCAATTTTTTGTGGTAAATACATGTAACCAATGCTTATGAAATTAATTAGAAATGTTCCTGTGTCATGATGAAGCTAAGAAAAATATGAAATCTGTTGTTTGACACTTTTCACTAGGTTAAACTATTTATGCTATTATAAGCCTTGCAAGCTTGCCATTTTTGTAGAGGTTGTTATACTTATCCAAATGGCATGAAAATTGTAAAGTAGACTATTGAGAACATGTATGAGCTACTATAATTTTCTCAGAATTTACTATGTACTTTTGGTATATGTTTATTATTTCACCTATCTAAATAAATTAATAAAGGCAACTAAATAATTGAATTATACTTGACCATGATGTTTTCGAGTATGTAAATGATGTGTACAATCTATTGGTAACATTGGTTGTGCCCAGATTCCACTTCTTGTATGTAGTGAAATATTATTTCCTCTATCATTCAATTATAGTGACTTTTCTGGACAGTTTCTGGGGTTAAGCAAATTGCATGATGAATATGATGTTTTCTGTGAATCATGTCTATAACAAAGTTGTAGATAACTTATCTAGCTTGTATCAAATTTTTATGGCATTTGACCAAATGGTTTGTGAATAATGGTTGGGTAAAGTTAGTCACTCGAAGTGGTCATTCTCTGGAGTTTCTAGACCAGATCTAGGAAATTGCCCTGTTTGGCCGTGTTAGCTGTTGAATTAGCTTGAGATGTTTATAAGAAACTTGTAGAAAATTTCATAAACTTTCCAGAAAGTCTTGTTACATGTTTGTTATATTTGTATAGCTCCAGTTATGATCAAAACATTTAGCTATTGCCTGCAGTCCAGAAATTACTGAGATGAGTGAATGACTTGATTGCTTTGTATGAGCTTGATGTTGTTGTTTAGGTGCCTAGGCTCATTAAAATAAGTTGTTAGCTATAGGATCTAAGCCTCTTATAGATGATGAACAACTTTACCTCAGGTTGCTAGACCTTGGTGAGTGTATGTTTCTTGTTTTAGAGAAGAGATATGCACCTACTCAGTAAACGAGTGTTAATCTTGTATCACCATGTCACCAATTTGTTAAATATGCATGTGTATGCATCTCACCATGTCATATCATCTCCTATGCATTCATGATACTTATGTTGTGCATATGCATGCAATAGGTGTTCCCGAAGGAGTAATGTTGCTCGAGTATGAACAAGAGCAACCGGAGGAGCAGTAGGCAGCCTAGGTGCAGGAGGTGCAGGTGGCTGGAGGAGAAGCCAACGAAGATGACCTACCTGAGTGCCAGGACCACCAGCCCGCATCTTTCTTGAAAGGCAAGCCCCAAAAAATTCTAAGTCTCCTATGTCTTACAAATCACAACTTGAGTATAAGTGTTTGATGCATTAAGTTATAGGAGTTGTTTGGAAACACTTGCTGCATATATATTCTCCTTATCTAGAAATTTTACCTTGAATCCTATTTTGGTCTAGGATCAAATAAATGCTTAGCCATGCTTAGACTGGTAGAAGTCGGGTGATTTTCAGTCACCCGCGAGATATAGGGAAATATCTGATCACGGTTGGCTATATTTGCTATCGTGGAAATAACCATGTGTTGAGGTATAATTGGAGACTGGGTGGGATTGTGATAGAGAAGCAACAAGGCATAGAGGTCTTGGGTGCCTATCTATCCCCGTCTGTATCGGTTAAGGACCGATTCGCTGTACGTCCTCATGTCATGTTGAACACATGCCTAGCACTTAGCTGGCTGGATAAGTCATTCCGACTGTGAAGCCGAGTAGTTCAACTCGGGCCGGGACCCATTAAGTGAAAGTGTGCACACTAGAGGAAGCAAGGATGTGCAGGGAGCCAGTGGCGTGAGTCCAAGGGTAGGCCGGGCCTAAACTTCCTAGCAGACTGGTAGTATCCCTGAGGGTGCGGCGCTGATCGGACCCACGACTATACCTGAGGTTTACCAAAGGTGATCTAAGGTGATAGTTGTCTAGTTGCCTGGGTTTGTGTTAGGAATAAATCCCCAGCTGGTTCAAATCGATTCGAGTCGCCGTCTCTCCCGGATAGTGAGAACTTGACCGAGCAGCAATAATGTAGAAACACTTAATGAAACTTGATGGTTATAATGATGTTGACATTACTACACCAGATATGGTTACTAATATTTGTTTAGCTTAATCAAGTGATTGCCCTAGTACAGGTGCTAACCTAGAGATGCCTAATTGAATAGGTTTTAACTTGATGCTAAGGATGATAATTGTTACTTCATGTTACTTAAGCTCTTTTTATGCAAATGTTGTCAAGCTAGCTCCACTGATAAAGTCTTGCATACTCCTTGGTGTCACTTTATTTCTGGTTTATGACAGGTAAGTCTAGCTGAGTACTTTCTCGTACTCAGTGTTTATTCCCTCTTGTTGCAGATGATATGATGTATCACGGTTATTGTAAGAACTACCTTCACCCTGCGGTGGATGAGGACTAGATCGGCATGATCATTTTAGGCTATCCTCTCTTGATGCGTTTTTTGGAAAGTGACCTAGTACTGGCATGTATTTGAACTTAGGTGTGATGTTGATATCAAACTACTTTGCTTCCGCTATTTGAAACTTGGTTTGTAATAACTATGGGAACTTCGATGTATGTGAGATATTTGTGAACTATGAGGTAACATGTGACTTGTTATATTGAATCATGTACGTCTTGGTTGTATGTTGGTTGGTATGAAATCCCTCATGGTTTTGTCGGACTACCGGATTTATATGGGCTCAAGTATGACGGTTTGATCATTTCGGTGATTGCTATTGTACTTGTACTCTTATAAATTGGATGGTTCTATCATAGCTCTTATAAATTGGATGGTTTATGACAGGTAAGTCTAGCTGAGTACTTTCTCGTACTCAGTGTTTATTCCCTCTTGTTGCAGATGATATGATGTATCACGGTTATTGTAAGAACTACCTTCACCCTGCGGTGGATGAGGACTAGATCGGCATGATCATTTTAGGCTATCCTCTCTTGATGCGTTTTTTGGAAAGTGACCTAGTACTGGCATGTATTTGAACTTAGGTGTGATGTTGATATCAAACTACTTTGCTTCCGCTATTTGAAACTTGGTTTGTAATAACTATGGGAACTTCGATGTATGTGAGATATTTGTGAACTATGAGGTAACATGTGACTTGTTATATTGAATCATGTACGTCTTGGTTGTATGTTGGTTGGTATGAAATCCCTCATGGTTTTGTCGGACTACCGGATTTATATGGGCTCAAGTATGACGGTTTGATCATTTCGGTGATTGCTATTGTACTTGTACTCTTATAAATTGGATGGTTCTATCATAGCTCTTATAAATTGGATGGTTTATGACAGGTAAGTCTAGCTGAGTACTTTCTCGTACTCAGTGTTTATTCCCTCTTGTTGCAGATGATATGATGTATCACGGTTATTGTAAGAACTACCTTCACCCTGCGGTGGATGAGGACTAGATCGGCATGATCATTTTAGGCTATCCTCTCTTGATGCGTTTTTTGGAAAGTGACCTAGTACTGGCATGTATTTGAACTTAGGTGTGATGTTGATATCAAACTACTTTGCTTCCGCTATTTGAAACTTGGTTTGTAATAACTATGGGAACTTCGATGTATGTGAGATATTTGTGAACTATGAGGTAACATGTGACTTGTTATATTGAATCATGTACGTCTTGGTTGTATGTTGGTTGGTATGAAATCCCTCATGGTTTTGTCGGACTACCGGATTTATATGGGCTCAAGTATGACGGTTTGATCATTTCGGTGATTGCTATTGTACTTGTACTCTTATAAATTGGATGGTTCTATCATAGCTCTTATAAATTGGATGGTTTATGACAGGTAAGTCTAGCTGAGTACTTTCTCGTACTCAGTGTTTATTCCCTCTTGTTGCAGATGATATGATGTATCACGGTTATTGTAAGAACTACCTTCACCCTGCGGTGGATGAGGACTAGATCGGCATGATCATTTTAGGCTATCCTCTCTTGATGCGTTTTTTGGAAAGTGACCTAGTACTGGCATGTATTTGAACTTAGGTGTGATGTTGATATCAAACTACTTTGCTTCCGCTATTTGAAACTTGGTTTGTAATAACTATGGGAACTTCGATGTATGTGAGATATTTGTGAACTATGAGGTAACATGTGACTTGTTATATTGAATCATGTACGTCTTGGTTGTATGTTGGTTGGTATGAAATCCCTCATGGTTTTGTCGGACTACCGGATTTATATGGGCTCAAGTATGACGGTTTGATCATTTCGGTGATTGCTATTGTACTTGTACTCTTATAAATTGGATGGTTCTATCATAGCTCTTATAAATTGGATGGTTTATGACAGGTAAGTCTAGCTGAGTACTTTCTCGTACTCAGTGTTTATTCCCTCTTGTTGCAGATGATATGATGTATCACGGTTATTGTAAGAACTACCTTCACCCTGCGGTGGATGAGGACTAGATCGGCATGATCATTTTAGGCTATCCTCTCTTGATGCGTTTTTTGGAAAGTGACCTAGTACTGGCATGTATTTGAACTTAGGTGTGATGTTGATATCAAACTACTTTGCTTCCGCTATTTGAAACTTGGTTTGTAATAACTATGGGAACTTCGATGTATGTGAGATATTTGTGAACTATGAGGTAACATGTGACTTGTTATATTGAATCATGTACGTCTTGGTTGTATGTTGGTTGGTATGAAATCCCTCATGGTTTTGTCGGACTACCGGATTTATATGGGCTCAAGTATGACGGTTTGATCATTTCGGTGATTGCTATTGTACTTGTACTCTTATAAATTGGATGGTTCTATCATAGCTCTTTTGTCTCCACCTATTTTCAAAACCACAAAGTTTACGGGTACGTATGATTGTCCCACTCGAACAATGGCTTCTTCAAGAATTCCCTTAAGATAGCAGGATGACTGATCTGCAAGCTGCAAACGTATGTTTGTGTACAACAGAGTATATCCATTGATTTTATCATAGATCACCTTTGCATAATGTTGACACTTGCTCCGAAGTCACAAATAGCTTCTTGGAATATGTGAGGTCCAATGGCTATTAGGATGACAGGTCTCCTAGACCTCCTTTCTTGATAGGCAAGGAATAATCCTCCCATCTTCCTGTCGATTGTTCTATGTAGTATCCTACGACATTGTGAATATCGATAAGATTTGCAGTTTCAAGATCCTTCGGTTACCCCTAGAATCTTACCTTTGTCGGTCGGAGGAACAGCAGCCGCCGACTGAGCTATTTGTGATTCTATCATTTTATTAAAGCTACACTGGTTTTTAATGGCTGAGGAGAAGCTATCCATTCTAGTATTTATGTTTTCTAAGATCTTATCATTGGAAGCTATTTTTCTAGATAAGCCCTCCATAATTTTAGCTTGGCTAGAAATTAACTCTCTCAAGGGTGGTTGATACTGAAATTATTGTAATTATTACCTTGATAGTTACCTTGGTAATTACCTTGGTAGTTGGGCCTCTGTTGCTGATTCCATCCTTGATTCTGTTGAGGATGATAATTGTTATTGTTGATGAAGTTCATATCCTCGTGGGTTTTAGGACAGTTGTTCCCTGAATGCCCAGTGTTTCCACATTCTTTACAAGTCATGCAGGAATTGTGAATATGCATGACTTCTTGCTTGTCATTGGCTTGGTCTTCAAGCTTCTTCATCAGCAGATCCATCTTGGCAGATAGCATGTCTACCTCCTTGAGTTGATGCATACCTCCACCTCTCTTGCAGGTTTGAAGACGTTCTTCATTCCAACCTTGGTTAGAGACCATCTTCTCCATGAGAGCTATTGCTTGTGTGATTGTGAGTGACAAAAATACACCTCTAGCAGCGGCATCCATATTCTCATGAGTGCTCTTTTGTCAACTCGTGGTAGAAAGTTTGCATGAGTAGCCAATCCTCCATCCCATGGTGAGGACATTCTAAAATATAGTTTTGGAAGTGTTCCTATGCCTCAGGGACAGATTCATCATGTTGCTGTTGGAAGCTTGAGATTCTCCCAAGCATAGCATTGGTCTTGCCTGTGGGAAAGAACTTTGCTAGGAAGGTGTAACATCCCAGATGTTAAAAAGCAATTAAAACTTGATCATGAGCATCATCACGCATAAGCATCAAGTGTCATGTCATAAATGCATTTCATGTTGTAATTATAGCTTTCACATGTTGTATATATAGTGTTTCATATGTTGCATAAGTGATGTTGCATAAGTGATGTCTCATTTATAGCTTTGTTATGTTGCAAATGTGGTGTTTCATATGTTGTAATTATAGCTTTCACATGTTGCATATATAGTGTTTCTCATGTTTACATGAAATGATGTCAATGTTAGTAATTAGGGATCTTTGTGAATTTAAATATGAGAATTTGCTTAAATAATTAAAACTTTGTTAAAATAAACTTTGTAGAGTAAAGTATGTGCTTTCATGTGCATAATAGTTTAAAGATGTTTTTGAATCAAACATGCTTAATTTGAGCTCCAAAAATTGAATAAATGCTGGCCTCCACACTTAGTCATTTTGATGGCTAAGTCCCTAAAATCCAGTTAATGAGTTTAATTTTTGGTGAATTATTAAATCACTTTTCATAAATAAAATTTGTCCAACTTTTATTTCATTGCTTGGTATGATGATTAAACTAAGTTAATGTGTAATTAGTTGTGATGCATGATAACTGTTTAGTCTCTAATTAATTCTTAAAGTTGCTAACCCAAAACAGTTTTCAAAACAGTTTTTGTTGCAATGTGCCTATGTTCAACCCTATTGATCTCTTGATCCATTGATCTTTTGGTGTTGTACCCTTAATGAAAGTTGGAGATTTCTTGTAGAGGAACAACTATTTTAAGGGAAATCATCAAGTTTTTGTATGGATTTGGGAGATCGAGAGGGAGAAAGTGGCGCTGTTAGTCATCTATAGTGCTCACCGGTGCCCTACCTACCTGTCTGCTTCACCGCCGACCGCCACCGCTCTCCCACGCTGCTTCTCCATGCGTGGACACGCATGTGCTTGCGTGGCCAAGCTCAATCAGGAGCTAGCAACTCCTCTAGCTCTGCCCGCGTCGATATAAGCCGTATCAGTCACCATCATCTTCTTTCCCTCTTTCAGCACCGCCGCCAGCATTCCTCCCCTCGATGACAAAATTCACCGCCACCACTCGTTCCCAGCCGAATTGCTCATAGCTCCGGCTTTGCCTCGCTCTTGCACACCGCCTAAGGCCGCTTGCCTCACCTCTACCCACCATAGTCACCCTTTGCCGCCATGGCTGTAGAGGTCAACCTTACTGTGGCCATGCCTCACCAGAGCTTTCCCCACCCTATCTTTTACTATTCAGCTTGCTTACGATGCAGTGAAGCTCACCATCTCCTTGTTTTTATCTCTACCATACAGGGGATATCAAAATGATGCCTCGCCATTGGTTCATGCCACCATCATCACCGGTGACCACATCCGCTCTTTCCCCACTCTGCCCGCGTGTGTCACCAAGTCACGGTGAGCACCGTAGAGATGTCACGAAGCTTATCTAGGTTGGATAGGATCTCGAACGACCGGCCCGCCATCACGCCACCATGTTGTGCCCCATCATGCTGCCATGGTGTAAGGTCCGAATGGCTAGAGGGGGGGCGAATAGCCTAATTAAAACTTCTACAAGAATTACTTAACCACAAGTTAGTATAAAAGGTGGCGGAGCAAAATGCACTAGCTCTAACTAATTAAGCAAGCCACCTACACAAGTCTAGTATAAGGCTATCCACTAAACACTACAACAACAAGCTAGATACAAGAAGTAATACGAGAGAAGAGCTTCGAGTGATTATACCGCCGTGTAGAGATGAGAAGTACCAATCAATCAATCACACAAGAGAAATCCTCGGGAAGAGAATGACACAAGAATTTATCTCGAGGTTCACTTGCTTCCCGGCAAGCTACTCCTCGTTGTGGCGATGCACCCACTTGTCGGTTCGCGAGCTAATCAACTATCAAGAGTTGAGCCCTCGGCGGGCGCCGCACAAACGCACACAAGATGGGGATCCTCCAAGCCACGAGCTCCACTAGAGTATCCAATTTGCGAACTCCCGCGGGGAAGGATCAAGAACCCCTTACAACACTTGGTGAAGGCTCCAACAATCTCCAATTGTGAGCTCAATCACCTCCGCTGCTCCAAGCCGTCTACCGTGTCGGGAAACACGGAAGAGTAACAAGAAATCCACAGCAACTCGAAGATCAAGTGCCTCTAGAATGCAACTCTCAAGCAATGCACTTGAATCTCACTCAATCTCACTCAAGATGTGCAAACAATCAAAGAGATGAGTGGAGGGGTTGTTCTCTAGCTCAAAGGATGTCTCTATATCTCAAAATGTGCAAGAGTTCCCCTCAAACCCCGGACATCCTCTATTTATAACGAAGGGGTACGCAGCTAGCCGTTACAGACGACGCAGCGAAAATCGCGCTGACCGGACGCTCCGGTCAGGGTGACCAGACGCGTCCGGTCACTACACGACAAACGTGAACAGTGCGCGTCAGAACTAGTCGTTGCCCTAACCGAACGCGCTCAACCGAGTGACCGGACGCGACAGTGCCAGCGTCCGGTCGCGTTCCAGTAAGCTCCAGCTGCGACCGGACGCGTCCGATCGCACGTGACCGGACGCGCCGCGCGTCCGATCGTCACTCCACTTCGCTCTGTGTTTCTGGACGCGTGACCGGACGCTCCAGTCCCGTGAAGGACCGGACGCGCCGGTCGCGCGCTTTTCTTTTACGCCCAGTTGAACTGACCGGATGCGCTGGTCAGGCCAGACCCGCGTCCGGTCACAAATCCTAGCGCTCGCGCCGCGTTGAACTGACCGGACGCGTCCGGTCAAACTGTGACCGCGTCCGGTGCAGCGTCCGATCGCTGCTCGCACCACGTTGAACTGACCGGACGCGTCCGGTCAAACTGTGACCGCGTCCGGTGCAGCGTCCGGTCAACGCAGTGACCCCCTTTCGCCTCCGTTTCTTTTCCGACTTTCGGTGCAGTAGAAAATAGGCGTTTCACTTCTCCAAAAAGTGCCGAATCCCGCCTCGCAAGCTCGGCGGGAGGGAGAGAGGAACCCAAACCCCTCTCTACCGCTTAAACTCCACCGCCTTCGCAAAAGTGCTAACACCACCAAGTGTACACCACCATGTGCATGTGTGTTAGCATTTCACAAACATTTTCCAAGGCGTTATGTTAGCTCTCAACTAGATCCTAATGCATATGCTCAAGACATTGATCTAGTGGCACTTGATTCCCGAGCTAACCGTGATTGCCCCTCTTGATAGTCGGCTATGTATCCTAAATCCGGTCAATCACTTCTCTACTCAACTTAGACCGGCAAAAGGAAAACCCTATGGTTATACCTTTGCCTTGCGCTCTTAGATCCTTATCCTCCACTTGATCATCAAGTCCATCATATTATGTGCATCTCCACCATGATCAACATTTCATGTCCATGCACCATTTCTTTGTGATCTTGTGGCCATCACTCCTTGCCACGTACACCTTCATCACATGTGTTGCTTATGCCTAACTCAAAACACTTAACACATGGCATTAGCAACTTGGTGTCATTAATTACCAAAACCAAACTTGGGCTTTCAATCTCCCCCTTTTTGGTAATTGATGACAACCATCACAAAGATATGAAATGAAATCAATTTTCAATTTCGATAGTATTAGCTCCCCCTACATATGTGCTTCCATGAGTTTGGTTCAATTGTGCACATATGTATGGATTTGAATTTTGGGAGAGATACTACTATCAAATTGATGCTAAGGTATATAGAATGGACCTTTGAAGCGTGATACCAATCGGAGTTGCCTTTATATACCATCCTTAGCATCGATGTAGCTAGACACCACTTGTAATACATCACTTGTAAAGATCACAAACACTAAAGTACCCCGTGAGATCAACATTATAAGCAAAGGTGTCTAGATACCACTTATAAAGCTACTTTCAACAAATCATCATTCAAGTTCTATTTCTAGCATACACCATACAATCATGAATTATGAATTTAAGCTTTGCAATGCAACAATTCATTATGTTAATGCACATACAAATGCAACAAAGTAATTCATGAGCTTGCTCCCCCTACTTGTGTGCTCAAATTTAATTGATCCCTTTCCAATGTCATACCTTTTGCTTTCTCTCCCCCTTAGTAACTTAACTTTTTATCTTTGTGACTTTTCTATCTTTGTGATTTTTCTCTCCCCCTTTGTCAACAATCACCAAAAAGGTGCCAATTTTAGTGAGAGATAAGTCAATCAATATGAGGGAGTCCAAATTATGGTTCAATCTAGATCACTTGCCTAGAATATGTAATTCGGTTTGATCCAAGGACAAGCTTCTTCACACCTCATAAAGTATAAGGGTTATCTTGACCATGTTGAATTACACATCATGAGCTCATTTTCTAGATACAACACTAGGTTTGCAAGCCCACAAACATGTCATATGCTACCACTAGGTCAATCAAACATAGAAGCAATAGTGGTACCATATATACATTAAACTCATTTGATTTTCATGAATGAGCCTATTTGTCATGCAAATATGTCTATATGTTCTAAACATGTCCTTAGCAAAGTATGAATGATATGTCAAACAACTTTACCTTGCTATGTTGGAGGAGAGGCATGTCATATAAGAATGTGAGGGTGCACTCATTTTAAGTTGGAGAAGTCAAGTATGTTCAATTCATTCTTCAACTTATAAAATCTCTTCTCATCAAGTGGCTTTGTAAAGATATCGGCTAGTTGATCTTCGGTGCCAATGCTCTCAATGCTAATATCACCCTTTTGTTGATGGTCTCTTATGAAGTGATGCCTTATGTCAATGTGCTTCGTTCTTGAATGTTGAACTGGATTTTGTGTCATCTTGATTGCACTTTCATTGTCACAAAACAATGGCACATTCTTGAACTTAATTCCAAAATCATTCAAGGTGGCCTTCATCCAAAGTAATTGTGCACAACAACTACCGGCACTAATGTATTCGGCCTCGGCGGTAGATAGCGCAACACTATTTTGTTTCTTTGATGACCATGAAACAAGAGACCTTCCAAGCAATTGACAAGTGCCACTTGTGCTCATTCTATCAATCTTGCATCCACCATAGTCGGAGTCCGAATATCCAATCAACTCAAAATTAGACCCCTTTGGAAACCATAATCTAACATCATGAGTGCCCTTAAGATATCTTAATATCCTCTTGGTTGCTTTCAAGTGACTTTCTCTAGGTGAAGCTTGATATCTTGCACACTTGCACACACTAAACATCACATCCGGCCTAGAAGCGGTGACATAGAGCAAACTTCCAATCATAGACCGGTATAGCTTTTGATCTACCATGTTGCCACTAGCATCAACACCCAATTGATCATTTGTGCCCATTGGTATACTCATTAGTTTAGCATCTTGCAATCCAAACTTCTTGATCATGTCCTTGATGTACTTGCCTTGACTTACAAAAGTACCATTCTTCATTTGCTTGATTTGAAGTCCAAGAAAGTAACTAAGCTCTCCAATCATAGACATCTCAAACTCATTAGCCATCATATTTCTAAACTCTTCACAAAAGTCTTGATTGGTTGATCCAAAGATAATGTCATCCACATAGATTTGCAACACAAACAAGTCATTTCCAAGCTTCTTGGTGAAGAGAGTGGTGTCAACCTTTCCCATCTTGAACCCTTTAGAGAGAAGAAAGTCCCTCAATCTCTCATACCATGCTCTAGGTGCTTGCTTCAAACTATACAATGCCTTCTTGAGCTTGTAAACATGGTTGGGCTTCTTATCGTCTTCAAAACCGGGAGGTTGCTCAACATAAACTTCTTCATTGATGTAACCATTGAGAAATGCACTCTTGACATCCATTTGATAGAGCTTGATGTTGTGTGCACAAGCATATGCTAATAAGATTCTAATAGCCTCCAATCTTGCAACCGGTGCATATGTTTCTCCAAAGTCAAGACCTTCAACTTGTGTGTAACCTTGTGCAACCAATCTTGCTTTGTTCCTCACAACCATGTCATCTTGATCTTTCTTGTTTCTAAAGACCCACTTAGTACCAATCACATTGTATTTCTTTGGCCTTTCAACAAGTTCCCAAACTTGATTTCTAATGAAGTTGTTTAGCTCTTCATGCATGGCATTTACCCAATCGGAATCTTTCAATGCATCTTCTATTTTCTTAGGTTCTTCAAGTGACACAAATGAATAGTGCTCACAAAAGGATGCTAGCCTTGATCTAGTTTGAACACCACTTTGAATTCCACCAATGATTTAGTCCAACGGATGATCTCTTGCGATGCTAGTAGGTTGGAGTATTGGGAGTTGATTGCTTTCACTTGTTTGACCTTGAACTTGAGCTTCATCATGAGTACCACTTGAGCTTGCTTGATTTGTATCAATTTGCACACTTTGGTTGATCACATGAATATCATCATCATCAACTTGCCTTGGCCTAACATTACCAATGTCCATATTCTTCATTGCATTTGACAATTGATCTCCTCTTACATCATCAAGGTTTTGAGTTTCATTTTGAGATCCTTGGGTTTCATCAAACTCAACATCATGAACTTCTTCCAAGGTGCCATTTGTGAGATTCCAAACTCTATATGCTTTGCTTGTGGTAGAATAACCAAGTAAGAACCCTTCATCACATTTCTTTTCAAACTTGCTCAATCTAGTGCCTTTCTTGAGAATATAGCATTTGCAACCAAACACTCTAAAGTATGCAATGTTGGGCTTTCTTCCATTCAATAGCTCATATGGTGTCTTCCCAAGCTTTTCCATGGCAATAGAGACGGTTGCTACAATAGCAAGCCGTGTTGATAGCTTCACTCCAAAATGAATGACTCACATTGTATTCACTAAGCATTGATCTAGCCATGTCAATCAAAGTTCTATTTTTCCTTTCAACTACACCATTGGATTGAGGAGTGTATGTTCGAGAGAATTGATGTCCAATACCAAGATCATCACATAAAGCTTCAATTCTTATGTTCTTGAATTCACTACCATTGTCACTTCTAATCTTCTTGATGGTAGTCTCAAACTCATTTTGCACTCTCTTGACAAAAGACTTGAATAGATCATAAACATCACTCTTGTCATAGAGAAAGAACACCCAAGTGTATCTAGTGTAGTCATCAACAATCACAAAACCATACTTGTTGCCACCAATGCTAGTGTATGTTGTTGGCCCAAACAAGTCCATGTGCAATAGCTCAAATGCCTTTGATGTGCTCAATTCACTCTTTCTAGGATGTATACTTCCAACTTGTTTGCCGGCTTGACAAGCACTACATGGTTTATCCTTTTCAAAAGTCACATCTTTCAAGCCTCTAACTAAGTCATGCCTCAAAAGTTTGTTCAAATGTTTCATTCCAACATGACCAAGCCTTCTATGCCACAACCATCCCATACTAGATTTTCTAAGCAAGCATGATGTCAATTGTGTCTCACTATCATTGAAGTCAACCAAGTATAAACTACCATGTCTAAATCCTTTGAATATCAAATTTGATCCATCCACACTAATGACTTCAACATCATCACTACCAAATATGCACTTGAAACCAAGATCACAAAGTTGTGCCACCAACAAAAGATTGAAATCTAAGCTCTCAACTAGCAACACATTAGATATGCTCATGTCATTTGAGATAGCAATTTTACCAAGCCCCTTGACTTTGCCTTTCTTGTTGTTGCCGAAGGTGATAGCATCAAAACCACCATTTTGACTTGTATCAATTGATTTGAACATACATGAATCCCCGGTCATGTGTTGAGTGCACCCACTATCAAGCACCCAATGCCTTCCTCCGCCTTTGTAATTGACCTACAAGACAAGATCAATTCCTTTTAGGTACCCAAACTTGTTTGGGTCCTCCAAGGTTAGTGACCAAGCTCTTTGGTACCCAAATGACTTTCTTCTTTGAGCCCATCCATGGTGCACCAATGAACTTAGCATGAACACCATTTGTACCCTTGGTAAGTATATAGAAAGAATCAAACTTAATTGAGGATACTTTAGCATTGGATTTCTTGTTCATGCAATGTTGCTCTATGTGACCAACTTGCTTGCAACTTTTGCAATAGCTACCATTGTTCTTCACAAAACGAGTCTTGTGAGGAGCAAAAGCGGCCTTGCCTTTCTTAGGGTTATAGCCCAATCTCTCTTTATAGAGAGAAGCCCTTTGGCTACCCAAGCACATAAGCAAGCGGTCCTCACCACCATAAGCCTTAGCTAAGGTGTGATTGAGCTCTTTTACCTCCTTCTTGAGAATTTCATTCTCAACTATTAGTGTGGAGTCACAAGTGAAACCGTCACTACTAGATGAGGATGATGTAGATGAGCTACATGGAGGGTTAGTGGAAACAACAATAGGCTTATGTAAAGATTCATCAATTATATCACATGATATGCCTATGTTGCAAGTTTTAGCTTTTTCAACATTAGTTGGCATGTTCTCACATTTTTCAACTAGAGAGGAATGAGCTTCTTCAAGCTTAGTGTGGACTTTTGAAGCTTCTTATGGTCTTCCTTTAGACTCTCATAAGATGCCCTAAGCTCATCAAGTTCTTGCATAAGGTTTTTCTTTTCCTTAAGCAAGCTCTTGCACTCCTTTCTAGATTCTTTATAATGTTGAGTGCAATCTTCAAGCATAGTGATTAGTTCATCTTTAGTGAATTCTTCTTCATCACTATCACTATCACTAGCATTATCATAATCACTCTCATCATCGGATGATACCTTAGCGGCCTTAGCCATGAAGCACGATGGAGTGTCGAAGAGGGAGACCTTCTCTTGGATGGCAATGCTAGCATGTCCCTTCTTCTTGCTCTTGTAGTCATCCTCATCATCACTTGAGGAATCATCACTATCCCATGTAGCAACATGAGAATCATTCTTCTTTTTATGAGAGCTCTCCTTCTTTTCTTGCTTCTTCTTTTGCTTCTTCCTTTTCTTCTTGATAGCATCTTCATCATCACTATCATAAGGACACTTTGCAATGAGATGGTCCTTGCTATGGCATCTAAAGCATCTCATGTTATGCTCATTCTTCTTGGATGAGTTCTTCCTCCTTCTTGCACGATAGCCTTTCTTCTTCATGAATTTGCCAAATTGCTTGACAAAGAGAGCCATCTTCTCATCAATGTCATCACTATCACAAGAGCTTGAGTCTTCTTCACTTGATGATTCAATCTTGGATTTGCCCTTGGATGTGGTGGCTTTGAATGCCACACTCTTCTTCTTTTCATCATCCTTCTTCTCATTCTCCTTCTTCTTCTTCTTGACCAACTCATCCTTCTCATCATCTTCTCTATATGAATCATCGGTCATAACTTCTTGAAATATTTGTTGAGGAGTTGAATCCTTCAATGTAGTTCTCACTAGCACGGTGATCAATGTATCAAATCTCTTGGGCAAGCTTCTTAAGAACTTCATAGAGAATTGGTTGTCCTTGACTTCCTCACCAAGTGCCTTGAGCTCATTGACAATGACTTGCAATCTATGAAACATCTCCGGTACACTCTCATCATCTTGCATCTTGAAGCTTGAAAATTTTTCTTGCAAGATATATGCTTTTGCGGTCTTTGTGCCTTCGGTGCCCTCAAATGTTTCTTCTAGTTTGGCCCAAGCATCATGTGCAACTTCTATGTTTTTTACTTGCTCAAATGTCTTGTCATCTAATGTCTCATGAAGAGCACTAATGGCAATGTCATTGCATTGGAGCTTCTTCTCTTCCACCGGTGTAGGTACTTCCGGATTAGCAACCTCAAATTTTGTTTCGGTGACCTTCCACACTTCTCTATTGATTGACTTGAGGTGTGCGGTCATCTTAACCTTCCAATATGCATAATTGGTGCCATCAAAGTGAGGTGCCTTCTTGGTGTTGTTGATGTGCAAGCTTAATTGAGCCATTTCTTTTTCACCGTAGGTTGTTAAGCCTCAAATAAACAGTGCCTCGGCTCTGATACCACTTGTAAGGTCCGAATGGCTAGAGGGGGGTGAATAGCCTAATTAAAACTTCTACAAGAATTACTTAACCACAAGTTAGTATAAAAGGTGGCGGAGCAAAATGCACTAGCTCTAACTAATTAAGCAAGCCACCTACACAAGTCTAGTACAAGGCTATCCACTAAACACTACAACAACAAGCTAGATACAAGAAGTAATACGAGAGAAGAGCTTCGAGTGATTATACCGCCGTGTAGAGATGAGAAGTACCAATCAATCAATCACACAAGAGAAATCCTCAGGAAGAGAATGACACAAGAATTTATCCCGAGGTTCACTTGCTTCCCGGCAAGCTACTCCTCGTTGTGGCGATGCACCCACTTGTCGGTTCGCGAGCTAATCAACTATCAAGAGTTGAGCCCTCGGCGGGCGCCGCACAACCGCACACAAGATGGGGATCCTCCAAGCCACGAGCTCCACTAGAGTATCCAATTTGCGAACTCCCGCGGGGAAGGATCAAGAACCCCTTACAACACTTGGTGAAGGCTCCAACAATCTCCAATTGCGAGCTCAATCACCTCCGCTGCTCCAAGCCGTCTACCGTGTCGGGAAACACGGAAGAGTAACAAGAAATCCGCAGCAACTCGAAGATCAAGTGCCTCTAGAATGCAACTCTCAAGCAATGCACTTGAATCTCACTCAATCTCACTCAAGATGTGCAAACAATCAAAGAGATGAGTGGAGGGGTTGTTCTCTAGCTCAAAGGATGTCTCTATATCTCAAAATGTGCAAGAGTTCCCCTCAAACCCCGAACATCCTCTATTTATAACGAAGGGGTACGCAGCTAGCCGTTACAGACGACGCAGCGAAAATCGCGCTGACCGGACGCTCCGGTCAGGGTGACCGGACGCGTCCGGTCACTACATGACAAACGTGAACAGTGCGCGTCAGAACTAGCCGTTGCCCTGACCGGACGCGCTCAACCGAGTGACCGGACACGACAGTGCCAGCGTCCGGTCGCGTTCCAGTAAGCTCCAGCTGCGACCGGACGCGTCCGATCGCACGTGACCGGACGCGCCGCGCGTCCGATCGTCACTCCGCTTCGCTCTGTGTTTCTGGACGCGTGACCGGACGCTCCGGTCCCATGAAGGACCGGACGCGCCGGTCGCACGCTTTTCTTTTATGCCCAGTTGAACTGACCGGACGCGCTGGCCAGGCCAGACCCGCGTCCGGTCACAAATCCTAGCGCTCACTCCGCGTTGAACTGACCGGACGCGTCCGGTCAAACTGTGACCGCGTCCGGTGCAGCGTCCAATCGCTGCTCGCACCACGTTGAACTGACCGGACGCGTCCGGTCAAACTGTGACCGCGTCCGGTGCAGCGTCCGGTCAACGCAGTGACCCCCTTTCGCCTCCGTTTCTTTTCCGACTTTCGGTGCAGTAGAAAATAGGCGTTTCACTTCTCCAAAAAGCGCCGAATCCCGCCTCGCAAGCTCGGCGGGAGGGAGAGAGGAACCCAAACCCCTCTCTACCGCTTAAACTCCACCGCCTTCGCAAAAGTGCTAACACCACCAAGTGTACACCACCATGTACATGTGTGTTAGCATTTCACAAATATTTTCCAAGGCGTTAAGTTAGCTCTCAACTAGATCCTAATGCATATGCTCAAGACATTGATCTAGTGGCACTTGATTCCCGAGCTAACCGTGATTGCCCCTCTTGATAGTCGGCTATGTATCCTAAATCCGGTCAATCACTTCTCTACTCAACTTAGACCGGCAAAAGGAAAACCCTATGGTTATACCTTTGCCTTGCGCTCTTAGATCCTTATCCTCCACTTGATCATCAAGTCCATCATATTATGTGCATCTCCACCATGATCAACATTTCATGTCCATGCACCATTTCTTTGTGATCTTGTGGCCATCACTCCTTGCCACGTACACCTTCATCACATGTGTTGCTTATGCCTAACTCAAAACACTTAACACATGGCATTAGCAACTTGGTGTCATTAATTACCAAAACCAAACTTGGGCTTTCACATGGTCGCGGCTGCCCACAAACTAGGTCCTAAAGTGTTCATATGGTAGCGTGGTTGGGTGCGGGGGTTGTTGGGGAGCACACCGGGGTGGTTCTCGTCGCCGGAGATCCCGCCGTCGGCGAACTCCGTCGTGTACCCACCGGTGGTGCCACGGTCAAGGTGGTGCTGGGTCAAGGGTTGACCCTGGCCCACGTGTCAGTAGTTGGGGGTATGAAAGGGGTGGGTGAAAAATGAATTTCAATGTTTTAGTTTTTCTAGAAAATGCTTTTTCATGCTAATTCTTGCTAAATTCATAACTATTAATTGGAGCATGATAAAATTATGAAATTTTATGTGTAGCCTTGTTATGTTATGCTTTACATGGGAAAAATATGAATTGGTCATTTTTGGTAGTTTTTGTATGATTAAAAATTACCTCTTTAAATTAAAAAATGAACTTTACATGATTTTTATGAATAAAAATATTAATCCTGTAATCATGAAACTTTTTGTGTAAATGTCATGTGCCAATACCTGATTTCACAAAAAGTTTGGTACTGTTTTGATAATTATAAATTGGTTAATTAATTTAAGTATGTTTAAATGCCTTTTATGGATTAATAAAAATAACAAATGATTTCTATAAATCCCTAAATGGCTTTGGTGCATTTTGGATGTTGATTGTGGACCTTGGAACACTAATCACTTTGTTGTTCCTTGGTAACTTAATCATTTTGATGTTATGCTCATAATAAACATGTTAATTAATAAATAAAATAGTTTACCCAATTAACTAATTAGTGGATACATGTGTTTAAGTCAAGAAATGATCCTTACTTGCCCTCATGGTTAATCTTGGTGTAATGTTAGTTAAATATTTTGTCTTGCTTGACTAATATAATATAATATAATATAATAAGTGTTGCTTTCATGATTTGATTGTAATCTACTTGTTTATATAATAATTAAATGGCTTAAGTAAATGTTTAGTTTTATAAGCACTTTATAACGGTTAGGAGTTAACAAGAATGTTAATCACTTGTTGGGGTATGTTAGTGTAATCCCTATCATGGTAGACAACTACTAACTTCTTAGTTAAATAAAGAAAATACTTTTATAAATACAAACCCTAGTTGTTTGGTGAAGGAAAGTTGTACTCAACTTTCCTAACTTATTTATCTTCTTTTATGCAGTTGTGTGTCTTACATCCTACATCATGGCATGTAGTCCATCATGTTAAGCAAAGCATCATTTATCACGTGTAGTGCATACAAGAGTGAGAAGGTCCGTGTTGATCAAGTTCTGGAGAAGGTCCATTCATCCATGGTGTTGATGCCAAGTCTAACCACTAGACCTTTCTAGGGAATCTAACCTTCTCTGCAATGCAGGCAAGCCTCGGAGCATAAACCCTTCTCTAGTATTTACAAATCTTTATTACACTTTAAGTCTTGTGAGATGTGCATTAAATAATTAGGAGTTGGTCGAATACCGTCACTACATGATTACCTTGATATTCAGGTATCCTTAGTTCTACCCTGTTAGTATGAATAGGTCGATATCTGTGATGCTCAGTAATGCTTAGACTTCGGTAAAAGTTGAATGGTGATTTCAGCGTTCGCGAGAAATAGGTTTTACCATGTTCTTCTCAGCTCTGTTGAAGGCTCATGTGAATAACCTGATAATGATAATGTTAAATTATGACCGGGTGGACTCTTTGCCTGTGTCAAGAATTGAGTCTTGACATAGTACCTCGCCTGTGTCGATTAAGGACCGTTTGTTGTAGGCCTGTTGGTTCAAGACCTTGTAGTACTGGCCACATACTCCGGTAAGCCTAATACCTCGGCTATTCCATTATGAGAAAGGATAACCATGCACTGGGAGTGGAGAGATGGCGAGAGTAGCGTGTACACATCCTGTGAATCTGCCAGGAGCAGCGCAGGGAGGTGGAGTGCTATGCTCTCGGGTGGTGTGAACTCGTTCTCGTTTTGAAGGATCTGAGTGAGGGTTGATATATGTAGGTCCAGGACCTACATATGTCGTGTGGTAAGGAAACCCCAGATGGGCCTAATCGATTCAAATCGTCGTGCTCCTCAGTTATGGAGACTCGATCCTCTGACCACTCATCATAGTTAATCAATGAAACATGGTTACTTGTGGTTATGAATGAGATAAGATGAGCTGATTAAAGAAGTGATTGATTTAGACTAGGTGCAAACTGGATACCAATAATGACCTAATACAAAGCTAAAATATTGAAAGTAAGGATCCACTTGTAGTAAGCTTTTCTGCAAAAGTTAGTCTTGCTTCAGACTTTCCTTAAGCCTTCATACCCTTGGAGTCTTCCCTTTTAGTCGAGTAAGACTTGTTGAGTACCCTCAAGTACTTAGGGTTTGTTAACCCCTATTGCAGGATCTGATTTGTGCTGTGAATCAAGATCATGTCAGTGGGCTCGACATGATCTGGTCACCTCTTCTCCCTTAGATGTTTCATCTAAGTCGCTTCTGCAATTCTACTCACTTTTGGAACTTAGTTAAGTTTTACTTGAACATGTTTTGTAAACTAATGTTATAAATCTTCTGCACTGTGATGTTAGTTATTTTTGTAACAAGTGTTGTAATATTGTGGTAACTCCATGTTGATCCTATATGAGTTGTAAAATGTGGATGATTCAGGATTCTCTGAGGACACCTAACAGACTACCAAAGTTATCTTCCTCTTGTGTGCAGCAGTCAGAGATCTTTAAGAAAATGACAGGTGCACGTGGGCCATATAATTTAGGTGGTTCTATCACAGAAGGTAGTGGAGTAATTCTCCCACGTAGTGTTTCTATCTTTGTTGGCATAGAACTATTGCTTCGTCTTCCCCAAAAGTGAGAATGGGAAGAGGCGAAGTAGTATGGCATCTCTAGTAACTCCTTTGATGGTGAAAGTGCTGCAAATCTCCAGGAAGTGTTGGAGATGAGCACTCGCATCTTCATGTGCTTTTCCACAAAACTAGCTAGCTGCACCATGTTGATGAGAGCTAGCTTGAGCTCAAAAGCATTGTTTCTAATGTTGATCGCTAGTCCAGTACAGATGTTGGCTGTAGTTGGAGTAGAGAATTCATGGAGAGTCTTGTGAGCCATGGCTTCAAAAACTAGTGTTAAGCTCCGCTTGGTCTGGTTGTCTTCTGATTCTAAAGCCGAAACTTTCTTAAGTTTAGCCTTGGTCCTCCTGAGCAGTGCTTCTGGATTTTCAATGTAGTTTGTCAGAAGGTCAAAAACGGTCATACATTACCCTGCATAAGGTACAAAAGTAGATAGAACAAGGGTAAGCCTGTTTGAGTAGAGGTAAATGGTTTTCCTCAATCACATCGATAAGTACAAGTTTATCAATATTTCCTTATGCCTAGCTACGTTCCCCGACAACGGCGCCAGTAATGCTTATTGGTATTTATTAACTTGTCACTTGTTTAAGTAGCCACCTAATGTTGTTGACATTTCTTAACACCACTTTTACTAAGTTGTCATCCCCAGCTATGATGCCAGATATACTTGTTGACATTCCTTAGCGTCACTTCTAGAATGACACTAAGAAGTACTTTAGTATTTTATGTGACTAGAAAGAATATATAAATGAAAGGAATCTGCAAGCGCATAGATTATATACCATTGTAGTGCTTCACCCAGGAGTATTCCAGGTATCGTTATTTATATTTTTACCACAGGGAAGGACGGGCATATGGAATATATTGATAACTTATACATATGATAGAGAAATAAACCATAACCATTACTCTACTCACAATAGGGGTAAGTCAAGAGATAAATATGATAAGTAATGATAAATGATAAATGATCACTTAGAGTACTCCTTTCTATGGCATTAGCATTGCTAAGTAGAAATTAGAGGAATAATTCCTAAGTCATTCTTAATTATAAGTCAAAGCATACGTTGATTAGTGAAATTATGCTTGGTAGTCATGGCTAAGATCAACTTCATATCTACACACTTAGTAGTCTTCCTTCATAACTCGATCCTACATGTCCTATATTCGGGGAGTGGACTACAAAGGACTCAACGAGGGGGTCACATCCACGATCTACCACATGACCTGGAATATAGGGTACATCCGCTGGTAAACAACATATAACCACCATGCTTACACAATGTCAACCACTCACCCTACGTACATTATAGTGAGCGCTATATGAACTTATGCTTGAATATAATGATAATCTAGCTATACTAAGCATATAATCAAAGTAAACGATGAACATGATAACTAGGAACATGAATATATTAAGAACAATGTCAAATCAATTGTAGCAAACATATGAATAATGAAAGATACAAAAGAGGATATAAGGGGCTATAACAAGCCACACTTCTTGACACGATCAGGAATCCAAGCGATGCTTGCCTCCCTCTAGATCTAACCTAGCTAGCTATGCCCTAGAATATGGTGGAGTTCTGAGGATGATTAGGGTTTCTTAATCTCTTGAATGACTTATTGAATGATGGAGGATACCCTCAGGGTGGCAGGGGCTGATATATATAGGGGGAGCATCAATCCTAAGCCCTCGGTTCAAACCGGCTTGAAAGAACGGCGTAGATGCAAACCCTAAGATGGTGGAGAACCGACATTCGAAGGAGGGGCTGACAGGTGGGCTAGGGGGCTGCCCGACCTACAGGTGGGGCCGGCTAGCCCCACCTGCCTGCTTGTCGCCCTCTGCCATAGTGTGGTGTCCTATGGAGCCTTCTAGATCCTTCTAGTGTCCGTCTCGTTGCGGATAAGAGCGATTAATTCTAACATATAGGTCCACCTTGACAGTTTTCTGAATAAACCCTATTGAAAACACAAATTCACCAAAACTCATGGAATTTATTAGTTTAAACCCCTAAACATATGTTGGTGATCATATTCATGCCCTTATACAAGTTATATTGATGATTCATGATGGTTGTTAACTACTGTTAACAACTACCAATCCGAAGGATGCACTAATTATATTCATTTGTGCCTAGCAAGCAGGAGTGCCACATGGGAGGAGCACAACTATGTCGTTTCATTATGTAAGTCTGTAGAGATAGTACCTTTAGTTTGCAATCTATGTCCCGCTTGTGTTAGGACATCAATTAAGAAAGATATTATGGTAAGCATCCATTGTTATTGTAAGAACATGGTTTATGGATGCAATGATTATATCTGTATGCTTTGTGTTCAGTAAGCAATTAAGGGCCCTTTATTGTTTTGTTATCACCACCGCCATTGGTGGTGCAAACATCCAACACCGTCGCTATAGGTATTATGCGGCAGGGATCAAAAGTGTATCACCGCCGAATCATTTAGTAACCCGACACCGAATAAACGATCATCAAAGGTGGATCGTGGTGCAAGGCGATAATGACCAGGACCTTTGTACTGGCGGTTCATACGCTGAAGTGACGGTGGTGTTAACCTACACAGACATCTCAGCCGTTGAAGCGACAGTGAAACTGCATCGTAGACAGTCAGGTCAAAGTACAAGGTGATGGTGCTGGTGACCATTACACAAGCGATTGATGTGCCCACACAACGATGATGATAGCCTCGACATAGGCAAATCATTTACCAATGCAGCAGTGTTAGTGTATACCCACAAACGGGTCATGCTCTAATGCGACAGAAATAAGGAACTTATCATGGACGGATGATAATCCAATACAGCGGTGTAGTCTACACCACAGTCGGTCTCAGATGACGACGGTGATGGCTATGACTATCACTGTCGACAGCTTACTGTCGAGGCTAAAATTGGATTGAGATGGGGGTTACGACGCAGATGTGAAAGATCCAAGTGCAGTAGTGCCTAAAACCATAGGAATCCATCTCGACCTCTACCAACTCTACCCTTGTATTGTCCTTGGACAAACAAGCTAAAACAGTACCCCTGTTCCCTATGGAAAATACGATACCCTAAATACTCCTAGGTGAAGTGCTACAACAGTAATTCCGTGCGCTTATGGATTCTTTCTGTTTTGCGTTAAGAAATACCAACAATGGGGGGTTTTGAACCGACTGTGGTAGTGAAAGCTCCATGTTTGGTTTTGGATAATTAATGACAACCTAGGACTAACCTTTGTGCTAAGTGGTTGAATTAGACAAGGTGGTCCGATCCAAGTGATGGAGCTAGATGATGCATCATGGTGGATGGAGATGGTCCAAAAGATTGATCAAGTGCTCATGCTTGGAAAAGAAGAAAGAGAAAAACAAAAATGGGCTCAAGGCAAAGGTATAATTTGTAGGGGCATTTTTGGTTTGCACTCAAGACATCATAGAGGATATGAGTGATTTAGGATAAATAACCGTACTATAAAGAGGGGAGATCTTTAATTGCAATGGTTATCTAGTGCCACTAAGTGTGAGTCTCATTTGCATATACTTAGCGCTTAGTGACGTGGTGAGAATGCATGAGAAAGCCCTTGAAAAATTATTTGTGAAAAGCTAACTTAAATGCCATTTTTAGTTTAGATCATCCTGGTAAAGTTAGCACTAAAATTGGGTTTAAAAGGGAAGGTGTCGCTGAGTCTGTGCTCAGAATTTCTGGCTCAGCTGGACCTTTTGTCGGCTAGGGGCTCTCTGTTTCTTGTGGTTTCAGCTGTGCGAACAGAGAGGTGTTGTTTGGAGTTATCTGCTGCCCGAACTGGTTTTTCTGGAGTGGAGAGGCGCAGCTGTATGTGCCATGCGTAACCACCTGACGCCTGGTCAGAAGGATTGAGGGTGGAGGCCTCGTCTATTTTAAGCGAATGCAAGTGTGGCCGGGCAAGAGAGAGAGAGAAGTGAGAGCCTGCTGCATGCCGTTGTCATCCTCTCATTGGTGGCCTGTTGCCTGTGCTATTTGCTGAGAGAGAGAGGGGCAGCTTCCAGGAAGCTTCGTGCCTCTGCATGCAAGACCGAGAGTGGGAGCTCTGTTAGCGCTCAGCTCTTTGCTGTTAGCATGCTAACGGTTGCCTACCTTTGCATGTGTGCCGTGGCCGCTCGTTTATTTCCTGGTTGGAACCGTGTGAGAGAGAGGAAAGTGCACGTGGGGCCCTTGGTCTTTTTTGAGCGCTGGATGATTGGTTGGGAGCCGCCGGTTGGTGTTCTGTCGCAGGAAGTAGGAGTCCGTTGTCGCCATGCCATTGGCCCACGTCGGTTCCTCTCCGTTGCTTCAATCGTTGCAGTGCTGAGCCGTTCCCTGCCGTTTTCCTGTGCCGACCGTTTAGAAAGTGGAGAGCCATGGGGGCCGCGCGTCAGCCTGAGAGTGGAGGTGGCTTTGTGACCGTTGTGTTGCGTGGGATGGGTGTTGGCCGGCTAGGCTGGTAAAGCCAGCGTCTCCCCATCCCTTCTCGGTGGCTCTCTCACTTATTCCTTTCTTTTGCTCATACTCTCAAGAACACTCAAGATAATAAAAAGCTCTCATCCTCTCCTCTCCCACTCCTTTGATTTGAGCCCCAATCAAGTGAGAGAGCAAGCTCTAGAGATCGATTTGAGAGCTCCAAGAAGATCCTCTCCCTCTCCTCTCCATTTCCATGGTTGGTGCTTGTTTTTGAGAGGAGGTTTGGAGAAACCCTAGTGCATGCATTTGTGATTCAATTTCGTGGCACTAGGTGGTGATTGCAATTGTTGATTTCTTATTACTCTTGGTGATTGCCATCACCTAGACGGTTGGTGTTGGATTGATTGGTGAGGGGATTTGGTGATTGTGTCCGCCCCCAATCAAGGTGAATTTGTGAGGGGTTGTTGTGGTTCCCCGGCGGAGTGCCTAATTCCAACTCTAGTGGATTGCTCGTGTCGTTGAGTTACCGCACTTGTGTGTGGGTTCTTACGGTGCCTTGCGGGGCGTGGCTTGAGGGCCTCTATCGAGGAACCACCAAGGTGTTGGTCGACACAATGGGGACTAGCTTGCCGGCAAGCAAGTGAACCTCGGGAGAAAAATCAATTGTGTCATCTCTTGTCTTTTGGTGCATAGGATTGATTGATATATATATATATATTGTTGGGATTATTTATTTGGTGATTGGCAACATCCTCTACTCTTCACCGTTGGTATAAAAGTCAATTTCCCCTCTCTTTCATACTTGCAATATTTCTTGTGGTAGAGTAGCAAGTAGAGTAACTTAGAGTAATTTATTTGTCTTGCTAGCTCTCTAATTAGTTAGAGTAGAGACATAGAATTTGTGTGCCATAGAGACTATAATTATTAGAATTGCAATAGGTGGCTTGCCTAACAATTAGAGGTAGAGCAAAACCGCTTTATCGCCATTTGTGTTACTAATATTTTGCTCTAGTGATCTTGTAGAATTTTTATTAGGCTATTCACCCCCCCCTCTAGCCATACTAGGACCTTTCAAGTGGTATCGGAGCTAGGTCACCGTTTAATTAAGGCTTAACAACCTTCGGTGTTGAATTATGGCTCAAATTGTGTTCAATCATGTTGGGGGCAAACCACCTTTCTTTGATGGTGTTAGTTCTTTTGACTATTGGAAAAGGAAGATGACAATGTATCTTGGTTCTATTCATGAGAAGGTTTGGGAAGTCACCGAACATGACTATGCTATTCTTGATCCTGATAACCTCACTCCCAATGATAGAGATAATAGAACATGCAATCGGATGGCTCTTAATACCATCTACAATGGCATTGACTCAAAGGTGTTTGAGGGCATCAAGGATTTGGAGTTTGCTAGTGAGGTGTGGACAAGGTTGAGTGAGACCTATGAGGGCACTAAGGTTGTGAAGAGTGCCAAGCTATATGGGCTCGAGAGTGAGTTTGAGAACTTCAAGATGAAGGAAGATGAAACAATCTTGGAGATGTTTCATAGATTGCAAGTCATTGTGAATGATCTTAAGAGCTTAGGGCACAAGACTCAAGACCAAGATTTTTGCCACAAGTTCTTATTGAGCTTACCTAGAAGATTTAAGATGTTGATCATGATGTTGCAAAGAGATGGGCTTGATACAAAGAAGCCTAATGATTTGCTTGGAGAAGTCTTGACCTATGACAAGTATGATCAAGATGCCGATGAGAAGGAGAAGGAGGAAGAAAAGAAGAAGAAGACCGTGGCATTCAAGGCCACCTCCTCCAAGAGTAAGGGCAAAGCAAAAGTCCAAGAAGATAGTGACAATGAAGAAGATGAGGACTTAGAGATTGATGATGAAGCACTAGCTCTAGTTGTCAAGAAAATTAGCAAGATGTTCATTAAGAGAAGAGGCTTTAGAAAGAGAATCGACAACTTCAAGAGCAAAGAGCAACCAAGGCTATGTTTTAATTGTGATAGTTCGGATCATCTTCAAGCGGAATGCCCATATGAGAAGAAGAAAAATAAGAAGAATAAGTTTGAGAAGAAGAAAAGAGAGGCCAAGATGACATTCAAGAAAGGCAAAGATGGTGCCTATGTGGTCACTTGGGATAGTGATGATGAGGATGATGATGAGCAAGAGACATCAAACAAAGCACTTGCCTCTATTGCTATCAACAAGAGGTCTTCACTATTTGATTCATCCTCTTCATGCTTCATGGCCAAGGATACTAAGGTACATGATGATGATAGTAGTGATAGTGAAGTTGAATATGCTCATGATAGTGATAATGATGATGATGATGAACCAACTAAAGATCAACTTTATGATATGCTACAACAAACTAAAGACATTGCTATAGCCAAGAGCAAAGAGTGTAAGGGATTGATCAAGAAGGTGCAAACCCTTGAGAAAGCCCTTTGTGAGCTTAAAGCCTCTCATGAGTGTCTAGTAGAAGACCATGAGAAACTTGGCAAGGCTCATTCCAAGCTTGAAAAAGCTCACTCCTTGCTACTTGAGCAACATGAAAGTGAAAAGGTTGTTGTATCATGTGATGTTGGCTTATCTTGTGATATTCTTGATGAATCCTTTTATCAACCTATCATCATGTCAAATGCTAACCCTTCTTGTAGCTCTTCATCCTCCACCACCAACTCTACCTCTACTAGTAATAATAGTTTCACTTGTGATGCCTCACTAATGGTTGAGAATGAGACTCTCAAGAGAGAGGTGGGTGAGCTCACTCATGCCCTAGGCAAGGCCTATGGAGGTGAGGCCCGCTTACTAAAATGCTTGGGTAGCCAAAGATTCTCTCTTAACAAAGAGGGATTGGGCTATACTCCTAAGAAAGGCAAGGCGACCTTTGCTACTCCAAAGCCTAGCTTTGTGAAGAGCAATGGTCGGTTTTGTAATAGATGCAAGCAAGTTGGGCACCTTGAGCATAATTGCACCAAAAAGAACAATAGCAATAAATTTGTTAATGCTATACTATTTGATTCTTGCTATGTTCTTACCAAGGGTGTGAAGGGTGTGCATGCTAAGTTTATTGGTACACCAATTGTGGGCCCAAAGAAGAAGGCTATTTGGGTACCAAAGAGCTTAGTCACTAACCTACAAGGACCCAAGCAAGTGTGGGTACCTAAGCTTCATTGATTTACTTGTAGGTCAATTACAAAGCCGGAGGAAGGCATTGGATTATTGATAGTGGGTGCACTCAACACATGACCGGCACATCAAGAATGTTTGACTCAATCAATGATAATCATAGTGATGTTGATTCTATTACTTTTGGCAATAACAAGAAAGGCAAGGTTATTGGACTTGGCAAGATTGCAATATCAAATGACATGAGCATCTCAAATGTATTGCTAGTTGAAAGCTTGGACTTCAATCTCTTATCGGTGGCACAAATTTGTGATCTAGGCTTCAAGTGCATATTTGGTGTCAATAATGTGGAGGTTATTAGTGTGGATGGTTCAAACTTGGTGTTCAAAGGATTTAGACATGAGAATCTCTACCTAGTTGATTTTAATGCTAGTGAAACATCTTTGACAACTTGCTTGATATCTAAGTCTAGCATGGGTTGGTTATGGCATAGAAGACTTGGTCATGTTGGAATGAAACAATTGAAGAAGCTTTTGAGACATGATCTTGTCAATGGCTTGAAAGATGTTGAGTTTGAAAAGGATAAACTTTGTAGTGCATGTCAAGCCGGAAAGCAAGTTGGAAGCTCTCATCCAAAGAAGAGTACAATGAGCACATGCAAGGCATTTGAGTTATTGCACATGGATCTATTTGGAGCAACAACATACACTAGCATTGGAGGCAATAAGTATGGATTTGTCATAGTTGATGACTTCATAAGATTCACTTGGGTGTTCTTTCTTAGTGACAAGAGTGAAGTGTTTGATACATTCAAGACCTTTGTCAAGAGAGTTCACAATGAGTTTGAAATTAGAATCAAGAAAGTGAGAAGTGACAATGGAAGTGAATTCAAGAATACAAGAATTGAAGATCTTTGTGATGACTATGGCATTGGACATCAATTCTCGGCCAAGTACACTCCACAATCAAATAGCCTAGTAGAGAGGAAGAATAGAACATTGCTTGATATGGCTAGATCAATGCTTAGTGAGTACAATGTGAGTCAATCATTTTGGGATGAAGCAATCAACACGGCTTGCTACTACATCAATAGGCTCTATTGTCATCCTTTGCTTGAAAAGACTCCATATGAGCTATTACATGGAAGAAAGCCCAACATTGCATATTTTAGAGTGTTTGGTTGCAAATGCTACATCTTAAAGAAGGGCTCTAGATTGGGAAAATTTGACAAGAGATGTGATGAAGGGTTCCTACTTGGATATTCAACTACAAGCAAAGCATATCGAGTATGGAACAACTCTAGTGGCATTCTTGAGGAAGTTCATGATGTACAATTTGATGAAACCAATGGGTCACAAGATGAAAAAGAAAATCTAAATGATGTTGGTGGACCTAGGTTGGTGGAAGCAATGAAGAATATGGACATTGGGGACATTAGAGCGAAGCAAGTGATTGACATACAAGATGATAAAGATCAAGTACTCACCTCTCCAATGAAGCAAGCTAGTGGCTCTCATTTGCAAGATCATAGTGCTAGTTCATCTCATGAAGACAAATCAAATGACCAACCAAGCTCAAGCAATCAACTTCAAGTGCTTCAACCTACTCACATTGCAAGAGATCATCCAATGGATATGATTATTGGTGACATAAGGAGTGGTGTGCAAACAAGATCAAGATTGGTCAACTTTTGTAGTCATTTCTCATTTGTCTCATCCATTGAACCAACCAAGATTGATGTAGCTTTGAAGGATGCGGATTGGGTTAATGCTATGCATGAAGAGCTCAATAATTTCACTAGAAATGAAGTTTGGGAATTGGTAGAAAGGCCAAAAGACCACAATGTGATTGGAACCAAATGGGTGTTCAAAAACAAGCAAGATGAAGATGGCATCGTGGTGAGAAACAAAGCAAGACTAGTTGCACAAGGTTACTCTCAAATAGAGGGTCTTGACTTTGGTGAAACATATGCACCGGTTGCAAGATTAGAGGCAATTAGAATCCTATTAGCCTATGCTTGTGCCCACAACATCAAGTTATATCAAATGGATGTGAAGAGTGCATTTCTCAATGGCTATATTAATGAGCTTGTGTATGTTGAACAACCTCCCGGTTTTGAAGATGACAAGAAGCCCGACCATGTGTACAAATTGAAGAAGGCACTATATGGTTTGAAGCAAGCACCTAGGGCATGGTATGAGAGGTTAAGGGATTTCTTACACTCTAAAGGGTTCAAAATGGGCAAGGTTGATACTACTCTATTCACTAAGAAGATTGATAATGACTTATTTGTGTTGCAAATATATGTGGATGATATCATATTTGGGTCAACCAACCAAGCATATTGTGAAGAGTTTGGAGAAATGATGGCAAAAGAGTTTGAGATGTCCATGATTGGTGAACTTAGTTACTTTCTTGGTCTCCAAATCAAACAATTGAAGAATGGCACTTTTGTGAGTCAAGGAAAGTACATAAGGGACATGTTAAAGAAGTTTGGAATGCAAGATGCAAAGCCAATTGCTACTCCTATGGGCACAAATGGTATTCTTGATAGTGATACTAGTGGCAATATGGTGGATCAAAAGTTATATCGGTCTATAATTGGAAGCCTACTCTATGTGACCGCATCAAGGCCGGATGTCATGTTTAGTGTATGCATGTGTGCAAGATACCAATCCTCACCTAGAGAGAGTCATCTCACCGCAACTAAGAGAATATTGAGGTATTTGAAGCATACAAAAGATGTTGGACTTTGGTATCCCAAGGGGTCAAACTTTGAGTTGATTGGTTATTCGGACTCCGATTATGGGGGATGCAAGATAAATAGAAAGAGTACTAGTGGCACATGTCAATTACTTGGAAGATCACTTGTGTCATGGTCATCTAAGAAGCAAAACACCGTGGTAATCTCTACCGCCGAAGCCGAATATGTTAGTGCCGGTAGTTGTTGTGCTCAATTGCTATGGATGAAATCAACCTTGAAGGACTATGGTCTCAATTTCAAAAATGTGCCATTGCTATGTGATAATGAGAGTGCTATCAAGATGACAAACAACCCAGTTCAACATGGAAGAACAAAACACATTGACATTAGGCACCATTTCATTAGAGATCATCAACAAAAGGGTGACATTGCTATTGAGAGTGTGGGCACCGATGATCAACTTGCCGATATATTCACTAAGCCACTTGATGAGAAGAGGTTTTGCAAGCTAAGGAATGAGTTGAATATTCTTGATTTCTCAAACATGAGTTGAATGCACCCCATATATGTATGACATGCCTCTCCTTCGACAAAGCAAAGGTAAAATTGTATTGACATGTCATTCATGATTTATAAGGACTTGTTAGAACATATAGACATACAAGTTGCATTTTGGAGCATTCATGATAAATCAAACGAATTTGATGTATATATGTTACCACTATTGCTTCTATATTTGTATGATCTAGTGGTGGCATATGACATGTTTTTGAGCTTGCAATCCTAGTGTTGAATCTAGAAAAATTTGCTATAAGTGTTTAATTCAACATAGGCAAGATAACCCTTTCATAAGGTGTGAAGAAGCTTGTCTTTGGTTCAAACCGAATTAAATATCTTTGGCAAGTGATCTAGATTGAACCAAATTTGTAAAATTTGATTCTAATTCACCCCATCAAAAGAACTAATGCAACTTACTCTCCACAATTTGACCATACCATTTTTAGAAATAGATGACAAAGGGGGAGAGATAAGTCACAAAGATAATGTTAGGGAGAGAGATGAGAATGGAAAGGGGTCAATAAAATTTCGAAGCACACAAGTAGGGGGAGCAAGCTCATAAATAATTTGTTGCATTTGTATGTACATTTACATATGACTTGATCATTGCATATGTACTTAAATTCCATATTCATGCTTGTGTGGTGTATGCTAAATTTAGAACTTGTATGATGAAATGAAATACTAGCATGCTTGGTGGTAACTAGTCTTTTATGCTTTCAAGTAAATCAAGTGCCCTCCTTACTTATAATGTTGATCTCACGGGGTACTTGAGTTTTTGATGAATGTCTAGTTACTTATGGTGCTAAGGGTGGTGTAATTTTGCAACTCCGATTGATATCACGCTTAAAAGGTCCATTCTTTACACCTTAGCATCATTTTGGTAAAATTACTCTCCCACAATTCTTTTTATCCATTCATATGTGCAAAGCCTTTCAAATCCAAACTCTTGGCACATATGTAGGGGGAGCTAATTCTACCAAAATCGAATTTGTGATAATTGTCCAAATCTTATTCTTGATCTAAAAGCTTGGACAAGCATGACAAATTCAAAATTTTAATTATAAAAAAATCTTTGTGAGGGATGTCATCAATTACCAAAAAGGGAGAGATTGAAAGCTCCATGTTTGGTTTTGGATAATTAATGACAACCTAGGACTAACCTTTGTGCTAAGTGGTTGAATTAGACAAGGTGGTCCGATCCAAGTGATGGAGCTAGATGATGCATCATGGTGGATGGAGATGGTCCAAAAGATTGATCAAGTGCTCATGCTTGGAAAAGAAGAAAGAGAAAAACAAAAATGGGCTCAAGGCAAAGGTATAATTTGTAGGGCCATTTTTGGTTTGCACTCAAGACATCATAGAGGATGTGAGTGATTTAGGATAAATAACCGTACTATAAAGAGGGGAGATCTTTAATTGCAATGGTTATCTAGTGCCACTAAGTGTGAGTCTCATTTGCATATACTTAGCGCTTAGTGACGTGGTGAGAATGCATGAGAAAGCCCTTGAAAAATTATTTGTGAAAAGCTAACTTAAATGCCATTTTTAGTTTAGATCATCCTGGTAAAGTTAGCACTAAAATTGGGTTTAAAAGGGAAGGTGTCGCTGAGTCTGTGCTCGGAATTTCTAGCTCAGCTGGACCTTTTGTCGGCTAGGGGCTCTCTGTTTCTTGTGGTTTCAGCTGTGCGAACAGAGAGGTGTTGTTTGGAGTTATCTGCTGCCCGAACTGGTTTTTCTGGAGTGGAGAGGCGCAGCTGTATGTGCCATGCGTAACCGCCTGACGCCTGTTCAGAAGGATTGAGGGTGGAGGCCTCGTCTATTTTAAGCGAATGCAAGTGTGGACGGGCAAGAGAGAGAGAGGAGTGAGAGCCTGCTGCATGCCGTTGTCATCCTCTCATTGGTGGCCTGTTGCCTGTGCTATTTGCTCAGAGAGAGAGGGGCAGCTTCCAGGAAGCTTCGTGCCTCTGCATGCAAGACCGAGAGTGGGAGCTCCGTTAGCGCTCGGCTCTTTGCTGTTAGCATGCTAACGGTTGCCTACCTTTGCATGTGTGCCGTGGCCGCTCGTTTATTTCCTGGTTGGAACCGTGTGAGAGAGAGGAAAGTGCACGTGGGGCCCTTGGTCTTTTTTTAGCGCTGGATGATTGGTTGGGAGCCGCCGGTTGGTGTTCTATCGCAGGAAGTAGGAGTCCGTTGTCGCCATGCCATTGGCCCACGTCGGTTCCTCTCCGTTGCTTCAATCGTTGCAGTGCTGAGCCGTTCCCTGCCGTTTTCCTGTGCCGACCGTTTAGAAAGTGGAGAGCCGTGGGGGCCGCGCGTCAGCCTGAGAGTGGAGGTGGCTTTGTGACCGTTGTGTTGCGTGGGATGGGTGTTGGCCGGCTAGGCTGGTAAAGCCAGCGTCTCCCCCATCCCTTCTCGGTGGCTCTCTCACTCATTCCTTTCTTTTGCTCATACTCTCAAGAACACTCAAGAGAATAAAAAGCTCTCATCCTCTCCTCTCCCACTCCTTTGATTTGAGCCCCAATCAAGTGAGAGAGCAAGCTCTAGAGATCGATTTGAGAGCTCCAAGAAGATCCTCTCCCTCTCCTCTCCATTTCCATGGTTGGTGCTTGTTTTTGAGAGGAGGTTTGGAGAAACCCTAGTGCATGCATTTGTGATTCAATTTCGTGGCACTAGGTGGTGATTGCAATTGTTGATTTCTTATTACTCTTGGTGATTGCCATCACCTAGACGGTTGGTGTTGGATTGATTGGTGAGGGGATTTGGTGATTGTGTCCGCCCCCAATCAAGGTGAATTTGTGAGGGGTTGTTGTGGTTCCCCGGCGGAGTGCCTAATTCCAACTCTAGTGGATTGCTTGTGTCGTTGAGTTACCGCACTTGTGTGTGGGTTCTTACGGTGCCTTGCGGGGCGTGGCTTGAGGGCCTCTACCGAGGAACCACCAAGGTGTTGGTCGACACAACGGGGACTAGCTTGCCGGCAAGCAAGTGAACCTCGGGAGAAAAATCAATTGTGTCATCTCTTGTCTTTCGGTGCATAGGATTGATTGATATATATATTGTTGGGATTATTTATTTGGTGATTGGCAACATCCTCTACTCTTCACCGTTGGTATAAAAGTCAATTTCCCCTCTCTTTCATACTTGCAATATTTCTTGTGGTAGAGTAGCAAGTAGAGTAACTTAGAGTAATTTATTTGTCTTGCTAGCTCTCTAATTAGTTAGAGTGGAGACATAGAATTTGTGTGCCATAGAGACTATAATTATTAGAATTGCAATAGGTGGCTTGCCTAACAATTAGAGGTAGAGCAAAACCGCTTTATCGCCATTTGTGTTACTAATGTTTTGCTCTAGTGATCTTGTAGAATTTTTATTAGGCTATTCACCCCCCCTCTAGCCATACTAGGACCTTTCAGGTAGGTCTTTTGTAGTAGTGCTTGTTATAGTGTTGTTGTGATTTATCTTTAGCATACACTTGTTACATATTAGATTGTGATCCAATCCCACACCTGTATTATGATCATCGCCTATCATAGGGTGATCTAGTTGGCCTATGTGTACACAATTAGAGTAGTGTGAGAAGGTGTAAGCATGGTGCTTAGACATTACCTTGCCTTTAGTTACCGCTTGTTGCACGGATAGTTGTGGTAGCTAGCAAGTGGTGACAACTTTGTCTAGGCTTTGTATTCCACCATGTGTTGTTAGGCAAGTTATTAAAGTGGTAAGGCTCTAGTAATAGGGTAGTCGCTTTGGGTAGAAGTTTCATCTCCTATTGTCTCACCTACCGCCTAGTGTACCTATTGTGTGGACTCAATCTTTGTGTTGCATGTTTCATGTCTAAGGAGAGATCATGGTAGTAGAGTTTTAATCACAGGAGCTTTTACTCACTCTTTATCTTTGATCTTTATCTTGGCTTGATTGCATCAACCCCTTCCCATCACATTTTGATTACTCCCCATACACTAGTTGATACTAAGTTTTGGTGAACATAAGGATCTCTCTTTTATTATCGTTCCTAGCTACCGCTTTCCCTTGGGATAAAATAAATAACGATACCTTGGAATACTACCGGGTGAAGTGCTATAGCGAGTATATTCTATGTGCGCTTATGGAATTATTCAATAGACATAAGAAATACAACAACCTTCTATCACTAACCTTTTGTAGGAATATAGTGATGTATTGCCCACTGAGATACCTCCAGGATTTCCACCCACACGGGATTGAGTATCAAATTGACTTGGTTCCTAGAGTGAGCTTGCCAAACCGAGCTACCTATAGAACCAACCCCGAGGAGACTAAGAAGATTTAGCATCGAGTCCAAGATCTTTTGGACCATAGGTATGTATGTGAGATCCTTAGTTCGGTTATTTTGGTTCCGAATAAAGATGGTAGTTGGCGCATGTGCGTAGATTCTAGAGCCATTAGTGATATCACAATAAGGTATCGTCATCCTATTCCTAGGCTAGATGACATGCTTGATGAGTTAAGTGGTTTTATATTTTTTTCTAAAGTTGACTTGTAGTGGGTACCATGAAATAAGACTGAAACTAGGAGACAAAGGAAAACTGCTTTTAAAACTAAGTTTAACTTATATGAGTGGTTAGTAAAGTCTTTTGGGTTGACTAATGCACCTAGTACTTTCATGCAATAATGAACAAGGTTTTATATCCTTTCATCGGTAAATTTGTGGTGGTTTATTTTGATGATATCTTGATATATGAGGAAAAAAGCTATAACTTAAAATATAGATCGGATCTATAGGGTTGGAAACGGATCGAATTCGTAGGGAATCCGATCTCGATATCACCTTTGGCCATATTTTAATTTGAATTCAAATACGGATACATATATTTTTTAATACGGGTACAACGGATTCGGATTTATATTCAGAGACTCAACTCAAAGTGTATATTGTTAAATTCAACATACATCAATGGAATTTTACTACTAAGTTCATCGATAACATAAATGAAATAAAATCAAAATACACATCACCAACATCAAAGTTAACTAAAATGTTCTTTAGTTACAAAATTATTACACAAGTAGAGATTGAAATATGTGGATATTATAACGATAGACAAGGATAGCTCACCAAAAATGATATAGTTATCAACAAATATTTAATAACTAAATATATCAATTAATCAACCATTATTTATATAATATTTATCATAATATTATAAATTATATAAAAAATGCATTAGTATAAGTAAAAGTATTAAAATAACTTACAAGTTGCATTAAATTAGAAAAATACTAAATTAATTGAATCTTATGTATCGTTAATAATATTAAATTAATATTAAAAATTACTTATAGATATACTATTAAGTAGTTTCAATACATCATTAGTATTATTAAAATTTACTAGTAGTGGATAGAAAACTTTTAAATAGATCCATTATATCTTATTCTTCGCGAATATGGATAAATGTTAGATATTCTCTATTTTTTCGAATGTAGAAGATAGAGAAAATACTAAAATATAAATTTGAAATATTTCATTAGCATTCAAGTTAGAAACGGATATGAATACGATGTAATTGTAAGATAATTTAGGTATCTATTTCTATTTTCTATCCCTGTGGATCTGTGAAGAGGATGGGCCCCGCCTCTCCTTGCTGCCAGCGAGGACGCCAGAGACAAAGGGGGCAAAGCGGCAGCGGCGCTAGAGATTTCCGAGACCCGTGGGGGTCGCGAGCAGATAAGGTCCACGGCGTCACGTCATTATCTCCCATATTCATATTATATCTCATATTTTTTAATTAAATCTTAGATCCGGATACGGATCATTCAAATATTGATATTTATCTCACATACATATCAGAAAACCAATTTTGAGTATTCCAATTCAGAATATTAAATGAGATTCAAATACAGACTATCCAAATAGTGTTTTGATTCTTTAAGGATGCACAGATATTAGAAAAATCTGTCCCTCTTTCATCCCTAGTCACCTCTTCTCACCCACACCCACACTGGGGATGAGCTGTGCTTATTCCGATGAGCCTATTCACGGCATACAGTTGCACTAGCGTGAACGGGTCACAGAAAAATCAAACAAATATAACAACTTCGTTTCACAGAAAAATCAAACAAATATATACTACTTCGGAAGTTGAAAGAAACAAGTGAAAAGTAATGTCAACAGAATAAATTCTGTGCTACTGCTAGGGGCATCTATGTGATCTAAGGCAAACGGCTGTAACAAGGAACACAACAAAGAAAGATACATCAAAAGCGAAAATGGTATAAGTTAATATTTGTCCTTGGCTCCCAGTCCCCGTAACTTCGGTCGCCTTACTGCGGTCAAGGGGGTGAAAATGCCCTGGCCATCCTTCCCCAGCCCAGACCCTGGGACAAACCCCATTTTCACCATCATTTTGGATCCAAAACCCTTGGTGTGTCTCTCGAAGGAGCCAACGCCACTCATCTCTGGTGCCCACACATTCCGCCTCAGCTCTGACCTCACTTTGCCTGGCTCTGTCCTTGCTTTAATTGCCTCAGCCTCGCTGTCGAATTGTACACCAAGTCCAAGAGATTTGGGACGATGGATGGCTTGTATCGGCTGCACTATACCTTGCCCATCTTTGCCAAGGCCAGTGCCCTCGATGAATCCCATTTTGGCCATCATCTTTGAACCAAAGCCCTTGGTGTGCACCTCAAAGGAGCCTAGCTGGGTGTGCCCATTTTGGCCAGTGACCTCACTTTCAGCAGCTTGAACACATAAGTTATCATCACCACTTGAGTCAACAGCTATTGCCTCCGTAAGGGAATCCGCCATGGTGCCAGACTTGATAAAAGATACAGGACGCTCTGCAAAGGAGACCTGTTTCTTGGAAGATTTATTTCCATTGGATTCTCGATGTTTTACAAACTTTCCTGGAGCTGAAAGGCCCTTCCGTCCTGCTGGGCCTTTAGAGTTCTCCCAGTTGACAGAGAAGTCCTCAGGTTCAGTCCCCAAAAGCTGAAATCAATGAAGCAAAGTGGTTAGATAACACTGAAACAATTAGAAGTAGCGAGGAGATCAGCATCAAGAAGGGGGATAAAGCAATAGTGGCATCTTTCGAAACACAAAAATGGCATGATACAGTTTGTTCATTAATTAAAGCTTTCGAGTTATATGATACAATTGGGGCTGGACCAAAAGCTCGTTGAGCTGGCTCTGTAACTTGTTTCAAAATTGTTCCGATTAAACTCGTTTTTCATTTAAAATAAAAGACATGATTTTTTTTCGCAAAAAAAAAGACATGATTTTGAATGACTTTGGATTTCAGCTCAGCTCATTACAACAACAACAAAGCCTTTTTCAGCTCAGCTCATTAAGCTCAGTTTAAAGTTGGGTCTCAAACAAATCAGGACTGATTAATAAGATTACGTCAATTTCAACGAAAGCTCGAAAAAAAGTGCAGTTGTCTCGTTATCCACCCGTAACAATTACAAATTATATCATCTTCAGAAATGACTAGACTGCATAAAAGAAGTATGGAAAATGATAAGCAACCGTATAACAGGAGGTAAACTATCTCCGGGGGGGGGGGGGGGGGGGGGGGGGGGGGGGGGGGGGATCCAAAGATAGCCACCTTTTCAAGTCGAACTTGGCCATCTGCAGACGGCAAGGAAGACTGCCCAGTTAATGTCACAGTGACAAATCTGCAAGGAAGAATTATTGATTTTACGCAAAGGATAAGCTATATAAATGCAAAATAAACTAGGGAATACAATCCTTGGTAATAACAAAGGTTTGTAGATTTTACATTCATTAGATAAAAATGAACAGAGTCTCTTTATGTGTCTTCCTGTTTCTCGTCTCTTTTGGGTTTTATCTCTAGCCTACCCCAACTTGCCTGGGACAAAAGGCTATGTTATTGTTGTTGTTGTTGTTGTAGATAAAAATGAACAGAATAAACTTCCAATAAGAATGTTGAAGTACAAAATATGGTGGCAAAATACTCTCCAGTTTGAGTTCATTAGTCATAATTTTGAAATATAACACAAGAAATTGGTAAACAATGAGCACATCGAATTGATGAACACAGCATTAAACATGAAAGATAAAAAAACAAAGTGTGGTTGAGAAAATTAAACTGAAGGTACAGTAAGGTTATGGGAGGTGCAAAGTCCTGCAGCTCACTAACCCATAACCAAGCTAGCAATATAACCAGGTTATGGTAGTAGCTACATGCAGGGACACATCGCTTACGTATTTGTCCTTATCAGACAGTATGTGCAATGAACATGACAAGAATGTCAGTGTCATGTTTCTCGTATCAGTGCCCATGCAAACAAAGGGGGTGGTTTGAGTAAGCCACTAAAACCTTTACCATTGTCCACACCGGACAAATGGCTCATTGCAGGAGAGGTGATGCACCTTCCTACCTCAAGAGTTGACTAAGATGATGTAGCAAAAAATGATGTCAAAACGGTTCTTTGCAAGAATTAGTAATGTGTAAGCAGGATGATCTGCAACAGCCACAACTGCTCAGGAACCCTTGAACTATTACTGCATGACCACTGTCATTCAAAGATGTTCTGTAAACCACTATCATTGCTGCCTTGCAGTAACCCTTGAACTATTACTGCATGACCACTGTCATGCAAAGATGTTCTGTAAACCACTATCATTGCTGCCTTGCAGTAAATCCCCTGGGCTCTGACAAACAATAAACTCACACGCCATGCAAAGTATTTTAATGTATTATGTCAAGATCATAATGAATATGACCCGCAATCAGTTACCTTTTCTTGCCAGAACCTTGACACCTGCTCTTCAATTGATAAATAGATGCAAGGCGTTGTACCTACAGAAGTAAACCAGTACTCAGAGCATATACGCCACGCAAACAGGAATGAAAATGTATAACAAATAAATAAATATGTATATATAGAATTAGTACGGCTAGCATACCGGTGTAAAAATGGGCTATTAGGCTCATCAACTTTCACCTAGCTAACTGTCTCTGGGATGATAGTGAGTAGACATAAGCTGGGATAGTGTTAGTATGGTGGTTTGGGTATTCCCTAATTTGAGGGAGTTAAACCATGCGTCTCCTAGGGTCCTGGATCAAAAGATACCAGTTGGACGGTAACAAGCTTTGGAAATGCTTATATTGATCACAAGTATAATACTGACAGGCCTAATATCTTCTATATCTCAACAGTAGGAGCTAGTCAATTTTTTAAGGGGATATGATCTGAGCTGCTACAGCAGCGAAACTAGACTACAAATGGGTCATAGGAAATGGTAGGGAAGTTAAATTTGGGAGGACAACTGGACAGGAACCTCAAGCTTAGCTATTGAATGCGCATTTGGTTTTCTGGCCTGCTCAGCTTGCCTCGCCTCGCTCGGCAAGGCTAGCCTTGCCAGCAGCAGAGAGCTATTCTGACTCACCCAAGCTTGCAACAGAAATCATTGTCAGCACGAAAATTGAGGGAACAAGCAAACCAACCAGACGCAAAGTTTTTTGCCTAGCCTGGCAAAGCAAGCAGTGGCAAAAGATCCAAACCAATGTTATTAAGGCGTCGCTTTGTCGTTGCCTAAGCGCCAAGGAGCTCCACATGGGACGATAGAGCAAATGACTCGCCTTAGATTCGTATGGCATCCGCCTTACGACTATGGCATCCGGAAAGCGTCGCTTTGGCATCCGATACGTGCCAGATCGGGCAAGGCGGGCGACATATGGGGATGCTTTATTCAGGGCGGCGGGAAAACATGGGAGCGTGGGAGAAAGGACGGGAAAAGAGTAGGTGCACGGGAAAGCCAAGTCGCGCGCAGAGATAGAGAGAGGAGCACACGGGAGAATTAGGTGTGCGTAGAGAGAGGAGCGCACCGGAGAAATCAGAGCGCAGGAGAATTAGGCGCGCGTAGAGACAGGAGAGCGCGGGAGAAATCAGAGCGCAGAGAGTGGAGCACTCGCGGGGAAGACGGACCTACCTGCTTGCCCGCGCGAACGTGTTCTCCCGTGTCGCCGAGCCTCTGCCTCCGCCTCCGCCTCAAAAAGAGCCTCTGCCTCCACCTCAAGAAGAGCCTCCGCCTCCGCCTCCCCTCTTCCCCATCCAGGTGAGGAGCAGCACCAACGGGCCGCGGTTTCCCCGCCGCCTCCCCTGGTCCTCCATCGAGCAGGACCCGAGCCGCCTCCTCCAATCTTCCCTCAAGCAGGACAGCATCCCTCCCTCGAGCCAGGTAATTACTCTGCTCTGTATTTTTCTACTTGCCTGTAGCTTCTTCTCTTGAGCAGGACAGCAGCATGCCGATTTGTTTATATTTGCTTTGCTTAGTGCTTAGTGCTTCGTGCTCAGTGCTTAGCCTCTTCTAGATGGCAGTTTGTTTTTTATATTCCAACCTGAGCCCTATTTAACAATTTGTGTCCACTGTCCAGTTGTCCATTAGTGATTAGTGTTAATTAATAATTACTTAGCATGTCGTGTTTCACAGGAATCCATCTAAATGGCAACACAAGGCACTGCAAGTCCACAGAGTGTAGGCTCAGATACTGCTGAATATGATCCAAGGACAGATCCGAAAAGGAAGGCTAAGTCTAGTGATCCTGGGTGGAAGTACGGCTTCTGGCCAGAAATTGGCAACAGAGATCTGGTTGAGTGTAGCCTTTGTGGAGGGAGACTAAATTCTGGAATCAAGAGACTGAAGGAGCATCTTGTAGGTGGATATGGAGATGCTGTCAAATGTCCTAAGACAACAACAGCAATTGCTGCTGAAATGGAAGCAGCACTACTTAAGGGAAGAAGAAAGAGAGCACTAAACCTAGATGATGACGATGATGGTGTTCAAGTGGTGGAAGTGGTACCAACTGAGAACCAGGTTCAAAACATTGCTAATGCTTCGTCTCTGTCATCTGGTATGGTGCAGCATCCAAGTTCAGGGACAGCATCCAAAAAGAAGCAATCTGCTCTCAAATTTGCATCTCTACCACCTAGACCAGAAGAGAAGTCAGTGATACCATGCTTCGGAAAAAACCTGAAGAAGTGGTTGAGGAAAGGCATTCTAAGAATGGACCTGCACAAAGCAGTGTGGAGGGAAGGATCAGGACCAAGGAAGAAAGAGATGAAGTCAACATGCATGTGGCCAATTTCTTCTATGAGTGTGGAATACCATTCAACTCAAGGAGCTTTGAGATTATTTGTGAGGCCATTGGACAGTATGGACCTTTATATAAACCTCCTAGCTTCCATGAGGTGAGGGTGCCATTGCTTGGAAAGGCTGTGGAACAGACCAACAAACTAAAGGAGAAGCATGAGGCTGCTTGGAAGCAATATGGCTGTCACTCATGTCAGATGGGTGGACAGATAGGCGGGGCCGTCACCTCATTAATTTCCTAGTCAATAGTCCAGAGGGGACTTTCTTCTTGGAGTCCGTTGATGCATCAAGTAAAGTACATGATGCACCAATGTTGGCAGATTTACTACAGCAGAGAATTGATCTCATTGGAAGAGACAAGGTCGTTCAATTGGTCACTGACAATGGTGCTAACTATAAGGCAGCTTGCAAGCTTCTTATGGAAAGAATTCCAACACTGTTTTGGACCCCATGTGCTGCACATTGCTTGGACCTTATGCTAGAGGACATTGGCAAAATGAAGCAGTTTAGCAAGGAGAGCCTATTGCACGTGCAAGACAAGTAACCTTTATTTATAGGCACAGGAGGCTGAGGGAGAAGATAGGAGGTAGAGATCTTGTTAGACCAGGAGTCCAGGAGTAACTCGTTTTGCTACTGCTTTCCTCACTTTGCGCAGCCTGCACACTCATAAGGATGCTCTGAAATTCCTATTTGTAAGTGATGACTGGACTAAGTCCAAATTGGCAACTACAGAAGCAGGAAAGAAAGTGCATGACACCATCCTTTCAACCAAACTTTGGAATTCAACTGAGGACTACCTGAGAGCTTCACAGCCCCTTATTGTTTTGTTGAGGATAGTTGATGGGGATGAGAGGCCAGCAATTCCAGAGGTATCATTTTGTATGGAATATGCAAAGAAAAAGATTAGAGACAATTTCCCTACTAGTCGAAAGGCAGACTTGCTTAAGCAAATCTTGGCAATCATTGACCGGCGTTGGGAAGATCAAATGGACCAACCAATATATGGGGCAGCACTATATTTGAACCCAAACAAGTATTTTGACCTGAAAACAGATGATGCTTTGGCTGGTAAGCTAAGGTCTGCATTTACTGAGGTTCTTACAAAAATGGTGCCTGACCAGGATCTACAAAACAAGATTGATGACCATGCTTTGGACTATGAGGAGGGGGTAGCTTCAGCAAAAAAAAATTGCAATGAACAACATCAAAACCAAGTCTCCTGTTGGAATAATGATTCTCTATTGATTAGGCTAACCCTAGATGGGTAGCTATATAGGTTCCATACATGGCCACATGGGCCTTAGCCTCATGGGCCTAAACACATACTCCAACACCCCCCGCAGTCTGAACTACCGGCGCAGCGGAGTTCGAGGCTGAACAAGAAAGAACACACACAACCCCCCACAGACGCAACTAGCCACAGGTGATGTTGAGGCTGGAGCGAAACTCGGCGAAGGTCGAGGACGGGAGGCCTTTGGTGAAGATGTCCGCGAACTGGGAGGTCGTCGGAACATGAAGGACCCGCACCTCGCCCAAGGCCACCCGATCACGGACAAAGTGGAGGTCGATCTCCACATGCTTCGTCCGCTGGTGCTGGATGGGGTTGGTGGAGAGGTAGACCGCACTGACGTTGTCGCAGTAGATCAGTGTGCTCCGGGAGGGCGGAGTGTGCAGCTCAGCAAGCAGCTGCCTGAGCCAGGCGGCCTCCGCCACGCCGTTAGCAACGGCGCGGTACTCCGCCTCGGCGCTGGACCGGGAGACCACCGGCTGGCGCTTGGACGACCAAGACACCAGGTTGCCGCCCAGGAAGACGGCGTAGCCGGAGGTGGAGCGGCGAGTATCCGGGCACCCGGCCCAGTCAGCGTCGGTGTAGACGACGAGATCGGTGGAGGAGGCCCGGTGTAGGAGGAGGCCGTAGTCGAGTGTGCCCCGGAGGTAGCGGAGGAGGCGCTTGAGAGCCGTGAGGTGAGGCTCCCGGGGATCATGCATGTGGAGGCAGACCTGCTGAACTGCATAGGTGATGTCCGGCCGGGTGAAGGTGAGGTACTGTAGGGCCCCGGCAAGACTCCTGTACGCAGTGGGGTCGGCCACCGGTGGTCCCTCAGCTTCAGACAGCTTGCCCTGAGTGTCGACCGGAGTGGAGCAGGGCTTGCAGTCAGACATCCCAGCCCGCTCCAGGATATCCCGAGTGTACTGCCGCTGGTGAAGGAGCCCAGCAGGACGGTGCTCAACAGTGACACCGAGGAAGTGGTGGAGATCACCCAGGTCCTTCATCGCAAACTCCTGCTGGAGAGCTGCAATGATCCGGCGGAGAAGTGGCTCGCTGGAGGCGGTGAGGACAATGTCATCAACATAGAGCAACAAGTATGCAGTGTCGGCCCCATGGTGGTAGACGAACAGGGACGTATCAGACTTGGCCTCCACGAACCCCAGGGTCAGCAAGAAAGCAGCGAACCGGTGGTTCCACGCCCGAGGTGCCTGTTTGAGGCCGTAGACCATGTCAGGATGGGTGGTGTCGACGAACCCCGCCGGCTGACTGCAGTACACCGTCTCGGTAAGAAGGCCGTGGAGGAAGGCGTTCTTGACGTCCAGCTGGTGGACGGGCCAAGACCGAGCAAGCGCCAGCGATAGCACGGTACGGACGGTGGCCGGCTTGACCACCGGGCTGAAGGTCTCATCGTAGTCGACGCCAGGGCGCTGAGTGAAACCCCGGAGGACCCATCGAGCCTTGTAGCGCTCGAGAGAGCCGTCCGCTCGGCGCTTGTGAGTCCAAATCCACTTGCCGGTGACGACATTGGCACCCGGCGGCCGGGGCACCAACTCCCACGTCTGGTTGGCGAGTAGCGCGGCGTACTCCTCTTCCATCGCGCGGCGCCAGTGAGGGTCCAACAGGGCGTCGCGGACGGAGGAGGGTACCGGAGAGACCACCGCGTCGCCGGTCGAAGCCTCGAGGGCACGAGGCGGCAGGGTGCCAGCCGCGTGTCGTGTCACCGTCAGGTGAACATGCCGCGGGTGTCGGTGAAGCAGCGGCGGGTGGTAGACCGGCGAGGCACCACGGGCCGGCGGAGACAGTGGCGGTGGTGTCGGTGTCCCCGGTGGAGAAGGGACCACGAGCGGCGGTGGCCGCGGCCTGCGCTGGTATACCCGTACCGGCGCAGCGAACCTCGACGGAGGCGTCGGGGCAGGTGCCGAGACGGGATCCGGCGTCGGCAACCGGCACGACCCCCCCGGGGCAGAAGCGGGGGAGGAATGCCCCGGGTCTGCACCAACTGGAGAAGACTGGGCCGCGCCGGAGGACGAGGGGCCCGGACTCGCAGGGGAGCCGGGACCGGTGGCCGGCGCTGAGCACGGCGAAGCGGGGGTACCTGCAGGAGACCACGAAAAAGGTGGCTGGACCACCGGGTCAGTGGGAAACAGGGAGGGTGGGTCAGTGACCGAAGGTGTAGTGGTGGTGGAAAAGGGAAAGACGGACTCATCGAACACCACATGGCGCGAGATGAGAACACATCGGGAGGTAAGGTCGAAGCATCGGTACCCCTTGTGATCTGGGGAGTACCCGAGGAAGACACATAGCGTGGAGCGAGGGTCCAGCTTGTGAGAAGAGGTGGCAACAGTGTTGAGGTAACAAGCACACCCAAACACGCGGAGGTGATCGTACCGAGGCGGGGTACCGAAGAGGGCGTGGTGAGGTGTGGAAGCGGGACAGGCAGCGGAAGGAAGGCGGTTAAGAAGGTAGGTGGAGGTGTGCAGGCCCTCAGCCCAGAAGCGAGCAGGAAGAGAGGCCTGAAACAGAAGAGTGCGCACGGTGTCGTTGGTGGTGCGAATCATCCGCTCTGTCTTGCCATTCTGCGAAGAGGTGTATGGGCAAGACATGCGCAACTGAACACCGTGAGAGAGGAAGAAAGCTCGGGAGGTGGAGTTATCAAACTCGCGACCATTGTCACACTGGATGGCCTTGATGGTGAGACCGAATTGAATAGACACCCAAGTAAAGAAGTGAAGGAGCGTGGTAAATGTATCCGACTTCGCACGTAGGGGAAAAGTCCATGAATAATGCGAAAAATCATCAACAACCACAAGATAGTACTTATAACCAGAAATACTAATAACAGGAGAGGTCCATAGGTCGCAATGTACAAGATCAAAAATGCGGGCCGCATGAGAAGAACTAGAAAAAGGAAGACGAACATGTCGGCCCAATTGGCACGCATGACACAGTTGCTCATCATGAGCTCGAGTACATGGAAGACCAGAGCTACGACTGAGCTGTATCAGGGCATCACGTCCAGGATGGCCGAGGCGCCGGTGCCAAGTAGTAGAGGAAGTAGAAGCGGCGAAGGTAGCTGACAAAAGGGACGGCGAAGAAGACGAATGCGCCGCCGGGAAGCGAAGGGTGTAAAGGGGCCCGGTGCTGTCACATCGGAGCAGAGGACGCCGGGAAGCCAAATCCTTTACAGTAAGACCAGAAGAGTCAAATTCCACAGAACAAGAATTGTCAGCTGTAAAACGACGAATAGAAAGAAGGTTATGAACCATAGAGGGGGCAACAAGAACATCAGGAAGACGAAAGGAGCCATGAGCACCGGCGGTACCCACAGACGTGACAGGAAGACAAGAACCATTGGCGACCATAATGGACGAAGGAAGAGAGGAGGAAGGAGAGTGGAGCGACGAAAGTATACCGGGGTCAGGAGTGGTGTGGTAGGTGGCTCCTGAATCAGCGATCCACTCGGGTCCGACCGGAGGTGTCAGACCCATGGTGCTGAACGAGCGAGCCAGGGCCGCCTTGTCCCATCCGGCGACCCCCGGTGGAGTCCACGCTGTAGCAGGGAAGGCGCCGGGTGGAGGACCAGCAGGAGGAGCGCCGGTGAGCATGGCCACCGGTGGGCGCGAGTCGGCCCCGGTGGTGTGGTAGGGCCACATGGAGATGCGCCCTGACCATGGGTGCTGGAAGGAGGGCCATGGTGCCCCCCCGGTAACCCACCGGGAACCTGAGCCTGGGTGTGGCCGCCCCGGCCACCCCCGCGACCCCCACCGCGGCGACGGCGACCGCCACAACCCCCCCCCCCCCCCGCCTCCGCTCGGCCCGGAGGGAGGACCCAGGAGAGACGACGGCGGTGGAGCAGTGGTCCGCGGTGGAGCAGACGGGCGCGGTGAAGTAGCAGCCAGGGCCGTCGAGGAGGACGACGACCCCGCGGGAGTGGTGGAGACCGGCTGGAGGCCCTGCGTGAGCTCCTCCATGACGAGATCGTCGCGGACCTCCAAGAAGGTGGGGAAGGGCCGCTGACGGGTGATCCACGTCCGGAGGTGGGCGTAGCGGTCGCTAAGCCCCCGGAGGACGTTGAGGACCAAGATGCGATCCTCCACGGGCCACCCAAGGTCCCCCAGGGAGTCGGCCATGCCCTTCATCCGGCGGCAGAACTCACCGACGGAGAGGTCACCCTGGACGAAAGTCCGGAAGCTCGCGTCAAGGCGCAGAGCCCGGGCCTCGGCGTTGCCCAGGAACTAGCCCTCAAGGGCAAGCCAAGCCCGGCGCGCGTCAGGAGAGGTGCGGACGAGGTCGTGAAGGTCGAGAGAGATCGTCCCCAGAATCCAGGAGAGGACGATGCTGTCCAGACGAAGCCACGACGGGGTCTGGACGGCGGCCGAAGCGTCGAGGAGGACGTGGTCGTCGAGGGCGTAGCGGCGAAGAGTGAGAACCACGAGGTCCCGCCAGCGGGCGTAGGAGGGTGACTCCGGCTCGAGAACGACCGGCACGAGGAGACGAATGTTCTGGACCCCCCGGCCTGGTAGTGAAGCTGCGCCACGAGCGGGTCAGCCGGGTCGTGCCAGAGGACAGCGGTGTGAGACACACGGCGACCCGGCGAGGCAGAGGAGTTGGCCCCAGCCGGAGAGGCGGGAGAGAGGAGCCGCTCCGCCTCGGCAATCTGGCGAGTCAGGGCGTCAGCCGCTTCGCGCTCGTGCTCCCACACGAGGGCAGCCGCCCGCACCCGGGCCTGCCCCTCCGCGGCGGCGGCACGCGCGGCGACGAGAGCAGCGGCGAGAGGAGAGGTGTCACGGCCGGCGTAGGGTTGGGAGCCGGCGTAGATGTGGGAGTAGTGGTGGTGTCGGGGCCGGGAAGGCCTGGGCACCGGCAGGAAGGTGGGTGCCGGTGTCCAGCCCGGCGCCGGGAAGTTGGACGGCGTCGGCGGGGCGCTCTGTAAGGGCATCAACCCCCCCATCCTCAACACCTCCTGCAGGAAGGGTTGCAGCAGGGGCCCCCCATTCCCCCCAACCGCCGGAGCAGTGAGGAAGGAGGAGCCCGAGCCCCCTGCGGCTCCCTCAACAGCAGCGGCTGCTGTGAGGGCAGCAGCAGAGGGAGGGGAGGCGCTGAGGCCAGGGAGGAGAGCAGGGGAAGGGCGGCCCTCCAGAGCGTAGCCGACGGCGTGAGGATGGAGATGGGAAAGGGCAGCAGCAGGGAAATCCGGCCGGGCGGCCAGGGCGGGCAGACCCCAGCGGCGGCGGGTGGGGTGGCGGGCAGACCCCCAGCGGCGGCTATCTGGGCCCAGCAGGAGGTGGGGAGAGACGGTGGTCGCGGGCCCTGGACGTCCGCCCCCGACCCGGGCGCGGCAGGGAAATCCCGCGCGGGTGTGCGACCCGCGGCAGGGGAGATAGCGGCGGGCGCGGCCCCAGGCGGGGACGCCGCGATCTGCGCCCAGGAAGGGTGGGAGGGGGAAGGGAAGGAGAAGAGGGAGGGAAAGGAGGGGGGCCGGTCAGCCATGGCCGGCGGCGGCAGAGGGAGCAGCGCCGGCGGGTGGTGGTTGGCCGGCGGCTCAGGATAGGGAAAGAGGAGAAATTAGGCTCTATACCATGTTGGAATAATGATTCTCTATTGATTAGGCTAACCCTAGATGGGTAGCTATATAGGTTCCATACATGGGCCACATGGGCCTTAGCCTCATGGGCCTAAACACATACTCCAACATCTCCTAGTAAGTTCTTCACAGACTATACAATCTGAATTTTTAGTCTTTCCTAATTTCTAACATGAAAATGTTTTTTTGGTCACTTGATCTAGTTGAATGGTGGCGTTCATATGGTGGCAAAGCCGTAGAGCTCCAAAGATTTGCAAAACGTGTTGTTGGGCTTTGTGCTTCGTCTTAAGGTTGTGAGCGCTGTTGGAGCACATTTGAGTCTGAGTAATTTGTCAATTACTCAGTTAGCCCAGTTCAAGAAATAAATAAATAAAATCTATTACCTACTAATGCTTGCTGAAAATTTCTTTTGTTTGCATTTTTACCATTGCAGATTCATACTAAGAAAAGAAACAGGTTAGAAACGTAAGGCTTAATGATTTGGTCTATGTTCAGTACAACCGAAGGATGGCAGTGAGGTTCCAAAAGCAACATGAGAAAGGAGCAGGCAACTTCGATCCTTTGTGTTTGGAAGACTTTGATTGGAACAATGAATGGGTTGATGTGGATGCTGAACCAGTCCACAATGGCCGTGGACTTGAAATTACATGGGAATAGGTTGATGAGGCCGTTGGTGCATCACAAATGTATCGTGGTCGCAATTTCCCTAGGGCAGCCCGCGGTGATGCGACTAATATTGATAGAACCTATAATCGGAGGCGGTCTGCAGCAGCTACTGCTCCAATTAGGACTGATGAACCCGCTAATGAAGAATATGTGGTTGATGATATGGAAGTTGATGACTATGGTGAAATTGCACCTATTGTTGCTCATGAAAGTGATCAAGCTGCTGGTGGTGGTGACAATTCAGATCCTTTTGTGATGGAGCATGACTTCTATTGACTTAATGATGCTTGTGAGTTGTAAGAGTATTTGTGCCAGACTATTTATGCACTAGTATTGTAGTATTGTGGAATGTGCTCACTGAGCACTCCAGTTTATCTTATTTAGTGGACTATCTGTTGAACTACTTGTGTAATGGTTTTATTTGTGGCAGTGTACTTATCGACTTGTTAATCTTTACCTGTCCCTCAACTAATTTCTATTTTTTCTGGTGCCATATTCCCTGTGAAATATCTAGCTAGTAACATGAATTGGCTCTCCATTGCAGTGTGTTGTTGGATATTTGGATGCACACTGGGGACTGTGGGCTGCACAGAAGCCAACACCAAGGTATGGCATGCTTCTATACTACCTATACTACTGTAGGATGGCCGTAGGGCGTCGCCTCGCCTTACGTAACATGAATTAGCTCTCCATTGCAGTGTTGTTGGATATTTGGATGCACACTGGGGACTGTGGGCTGCACAGAAGCTAACACCAAGGTATGGCATGCTTCTATACTACCTATACTACTATAGGATGGCCGTAAGGCGTCGCCTCGCCTTACGCCTACTGTAGGATGGCCGTAAGGCTTCGCCTCACCTTACGCCTTACTCACTTAGGCGTACACGCCCTCAGTATTGGGAAGTCAATATTCTGGTTAATGATGTTACGAACCTTTGAAATCATCGAAGACTCTCACTCCACAGGTAGAGAGAACTATATATAGAGAGCCTCATGGGCTATATGGGCCTATATATATAAGGGCCTTCATACACTTAACACCCTCCTTCAAACTCAAGGTGGAAGCGGAGGATTGGAAGCATTAAGTTTGATCAAGTGAAGCCGATGCTGCTCTCGAGTTTGTGCTTTAGTGAAAAAGTCAGCCAATTGCAATTCCGAAGGCACGTACTGGAGAGATAGTTTTCTGATGACAATGAGACCGAGTAAAGAAAGCATCCACACCAATATGCTTTGTAAGTTCATGCTTTACAGGATCATTAGCAATTTGTATGGATCCTATATTATCACAGAGAAGAGGTGTGGCAGCATCACAAGAAATGCCTAAATCAGCCAACAACCATCGAAGCCATACAATCTCTACAGTAGTAGTAGCAAGGGCTCGAAGTTCGACCTCCGTACTAGAGCGAGATACAGCTGCTTGCTTCTTGGACTTCCATGCAATAGAAGAAGAGCTAAGAAGAATGCAATATCTAGTGATGGAACGTCGATCTGTTGGGTCACTCGCCCAAGTGGAGTCTGAGTAAGCATGAAGCTGAAGCGGACTATCATGCGCATAGAATAAACTTTGAGATGATGTCCCCCGTAAGTAGCATAGCACACGAAGTAAATGTCCAAAATGAACAGAAGTTGGGGCACAAACAAACTAACTCAAAATATGGACTGTATACGCAATATCAGGCCTGGTGACAGTGAGGTAAACAAGGCTGCCCACAATATGTCGATATCGAGAGGGATCCTCAAGAGGTACCCCATCAGTGGGATGAAGCTGCAAGTGAACATCCATAGGTGTGGCAGCAATTCGATTATCAGTGATGCCTGAACGAGCAATAAGTGTTGAGTATAGGATTAGGCCCATGAGGCTTGGCCCATGTGGCCCATGTAGGCAATACTATATAGCTACCCTTCTATAGTTAGCCAAGTCAATTGAGGTAGCAATTCTAGCATGGTATCAACAGCCTAGGGTTTTCTTTCCCCTCCCCATCCTCCTCCCCAGCCGCCGCCAGCCGCCGCCGGCCGGTGAGCCGCCGTCGGCGCCATGGCTGGCCGCCCTCCCCCATCCACCTATTTCAGTTGCTTCCCTCCACTCTCCTCTTCCTCCTGGGCATAGGTCGCGCGTGCTCCCTCCAGCGCCACCGCAGCAGGCGCGGGCTTGCCGCAGGCCGCGGGCCTCGGAGGCGCGGTAGCCGACGCTCTGGCCGCGGCCGCAGGGGTCCAGGGCGCGAGCGGGGATGACCTGGCCCAGGATCCGGCCATGGACGCCGAGGACGGAGCTGTTGCGGCCTCAGCCGCCGCCGCCGGGCTGGGGATGCCGCAGGAACCGCCTGGCTCGGCACGTCCGCCTCTTCCTCCTGTCGTCACCGGGGCCGGCGCTCTGGCAGCGGGCGTGGGCCTGCCGTACGCCACCAGCGCGGGCCTGGGAGGTGCCGCCGCTGGAGCTCTGTTTGCGGCCGCGGGCCAGCCTTCCCAGGGCACAGGCACGGCCTTTCCCTTCCCCGCCCCGCCTCCGCCGCCCTTCCACGGCACCCGTCCTGACTCCGCCCTCGCCGCCGCCCTCGTCGCTGCCCGGGCTGCGGCCGCCGAGGGGCAGGCCCGTGTGCGTGCGGCTGCCCTTGCGTGGGAGCACAAGCGTGATGCGGCCGATGCACTGGCCCGCCAGATCACCGAGGCGGAGCGACTCCTCATCTCCCCTGCCTCCCACGACGCTGGGGCCACCTTCTCCGACTCGTCGGGCCGCCGCGTGTCCCACCCCACGGTCATTTGGCACGACCCGGCCGACCCGCTCGTGGCGCAGCTTCACTACCAGACCGGGGGTGTCCAGAACATCCGCCTCCTCGTCCTGGTAGTCCTCGAGCCCGAGTCGCCCTCCTACGCCCATGTTCTCTCTGTTTCCCATTGACACGGTGGTCCAGCCACCTTTTCCGTAGTCTCCTGCAGGTACTGCTTCACCGGGCTCCTTGCCGGGCTCGTGCCCCCGCTCGCCGCCCGCCAGTGGCCCTGCACCCTGCCCGGGTCCGGGGGCGTCGTCCTCCGGTGCTGCCCCGGCTCCTCCGCTCGACGCGGTTCCGGGGGCCTCGACCTACGGTGCTGCCCCGGCCCCTCCGCTCGACGAGGGTTCGGGGGCGTCGTCCTCTGGTGCTGCCCCGGCCCCTCCGCTCGACAAGGGTCCGGGGACTGCACCTCCTACGCGGTTCGTCGAGCCGGTGCGCGTGTACCAGCGCCGTGCGTGGCCGGCTCCACTGCCTCAGTCACCACCGGAGGCCTCTTCTCCGCCGGGGACACTGACACCACCACCGCAGCCCCCGGCTGCCCATGTCGTGTCGCCGGTGTACCACCCACCGCTCTTTCACCGACACCCACGGCATGTTCACCCTATGGTGACATGGCACGCGGCTGGTACCCTGTCATCCCGGGCTCTCGCGGCGATGCCCGGCGACACGCAGGTCTCTCCAGTACCCTCTTCCGTCCGCGACGCCTTGTTGGACCCTCACTAGCGCCGCGCGATGGAAGAGGAGTACGCGGCGCTACTCGCCAACCAGACATGGGATCTGGTGCCCCAGCCGCAGGGCTCCAACGTCGTCACCGGCATGTGGATCTGGACACACAAGCGCCGGGCAGACGGCACCCTCGAGAGATACAAGGCTCGGTAGGTTCTCTAGGGTTTCACTCAGCGCTCTGGTGTCGACTACGATGAGACCTTCAGCCCAGTGGTGAAGCCGGCCACCGTCCGCACGGTGCTCTCGCTGGCCCTCACTCGGTCCTGGCCCGTACATCAGCTGGACGTCAAGAATACTTTTCTGCACGGACTTCTCACTGACACAGTTTACTACAGTCAGCCGGCGGGGTTTGTTGACTCTTCCCATCCTGACATGGTCTGCCGGCTCAACAGGTCTCTCTACGGCCTCAAACAGGCCCCCCGGACGTGGAACACTCGGTTTGCTGCTTTCTTACTGACACTGGGGTTTGTGGAGGCCAAGTCAGATACGTCCATGTTTATCTATCACCATGGAGCTGAGACTGCGTACCTGCTGCTCTATGTCGATGATATTGTCCTCACAGCCTCCAGTGAGTCACTCCGCCGCATCATCACCTCTCTTTAGCAGGAGTTTGCTATGAAGGATCTGGGTGTCCTCCACCACTTCCTTGGGTTCACTGTTGAGCCTCATCCTGCCGGGTTACTCCTTCACCAGCGGCAGTATACTCTTGATATCCTGGAGCGAGCCGAGATGACTGACTACAACCCCTGCTCCACTCCGGTTGACACACAGGGCAAGCTGTCAGAAGCCGAGGGCAACCCAGTGACAGATCCCACTGCATATCGGAGTCTTGCTGGTGCACTTCAGTACCTCACCTTCACCCGGCCGGACATCACCCATGCAGTTCAGCAGATATGTCTTCACATGCATGATCCCCGAGAGCCCCACCTCACTGCTCTCAAGCGTCTCCTCCGCTACCTCCGCGGCACGGTCGACTACGGCCTACTCCTTCACCGGTCGTCCTCCGCCGAGCTTGTTGTCTACATTGACGCCGACTGGGCCGGGTGTCCGGACACTCGGCGCTCCACCTCCGGCTACGCTGTCTTCTTGGGTGACAACCTTGTGTCCTGATCGTCCAAGCGCCAGCCGGTGGACTCCCTCTCCAGTGCTGAGGCGGAGTACCACGCTGTCGCTAACGGCGTGGCTGAGGCCTCCTGGCTCCGGCAGCTTCTCGCCGAGCTCCACACTCCTCTCTCCCGGAGCATGCTGGTCTACTGTGACAACGTCAGTGCGGTGTACCTCTCCACCAACCCCGCTCAGCACCAGCGGACGAAGCACGTGGAGATCGACCTACACTTTGTCCGGGATCGGGTTGCCATCGACGAGGTGCGGGTTCTTCACGTACCGACCACCTCCCAGTTCACCGACATCTTCACCAAAGGCCTCCCATCCTCGACCTTCACCGAGTTTCGCTCCAGCCTCAACATCACCAGTGGCTAGTTGCGTCTGTGGGGGGGCTCGTATGTGTTTTTTTCGTGTCCTGTCTGTAACTCCGCTGCGCCGGTAGTTCAAACTGCGGGGGTTGTTGGAGTATAGGATTAGGCCCATGAGACTTGGCCCATGTGGCCCATGTATGCAATACTATATAGCTACCCTTCTATGGTTAGCCAAGTCAATTGAGATAGCAATTCTAGCAATAAGATCTTGTATGTACTTAAACTGAGAAAGATGGTATCCCTTAGTAGATTGTTTGACCTCAATGCCTAAGAAATAACTGAGAGGACCCAAATCAGACATCTGAAATTCAGCACTGAGTTGTTGCTTCACATGGGAAATGTGATCCTCATCATCACCCGTAATCAGCATATCATCAACATATAGAAGAAGCAACGTACGGCCACGCGGTGACAAATGAAAAAATAAAGCCGGATCATGATCACTGGGTGAAAAACTAGCAGCCTGTATCACTGAGACAAAACGCTCATGCCAAGCATGAGGAGCCTGTTTAAGGCCATATAAAGCACAGCGAAGACAACAGACATATCCTGGAGGAGCGACAACACCCGGGGGCGGATGCATATAAACTTTTTCAGTCAAATCAACATGAAGAAAAGCATTCTTAACATCCATTTGAGATATAGACCAAGAAGAAGCAGCCACTGCAATTAATGTATGAACCGTTGTCATATGAGCAACAGGGGCAAATGTCTTATCATAATCTAGACCCTAAGTTTGTTGAAAACCTCTGGCAACAAGACGGGCCTTATATCTCTCTGTAGAGCCATCTGACTTGGTCTTAACTTTGAATACCAAGCATCTCCAAGAGTTTGCCAAAATTCACTTGGCAAATATCGTGATTTGGCAACTCGCTAAAATATATGGCAAGTGAAAAAAATAGACTCTCTCCAAGAGTTTGCCATTTGGACTTGGTAAAATAAGAAGAGGCCCGCTAAGCGAACGAAGAGCCCCGTTAAGAAACGAAGAGCCTCGCTAAGAAACGAAGAGCCCCGCTTAAATATGCACGTGAAGCCGGATGCGCGCTCGCGCTCAGCGCGCAAATATGCGCGTGGACAGTTATTGCAGTAAAGCCTTTCTGTCTGTTGGACAGTTATGGCTGAGTAATAAGAAACAGTATGTTTTCAATATGTTTAGCTTTGCTGCCTTGTGGGGGGTTGTGAAAACTAAGAAATGTTATGTGTTTTCAGATCTTAAGGTGGAAGGATGTGAAGTCAGTGCTGCTGTGAATTGTGTGCTTGCTTCAAGGCTGGCTGGTGTTTTGCCTGACCAAGCGACAATAGTAGTACTCCCAAAAAGCTGCAAGAGTTGAAGTACTGGGCTCTCTGTCCATCAAGACTATATGGCTACGAGAAGGCCAAGAACTGGAACAACTCTGACACTCCTGCTGACACAATCTTCTCTAGGAAGTGGCTGGACATGACCAAGATGGGTCTCGAGAACTCAGTGTGATAGTCATGGGTTGTTTTTTGATGTTTGCTTGACTGGGATGCCTCAAAATCCAAATGTGTAAACCATTATGGGTCTTTAGTCTGCTATAAGACTGGGGTCGTTTCCCTAAAACTCTAAAAAAAATTGTACTTTTCAAAAATTTTCAAATGCATGATTAACCTGAACTGACATTATTGACAGGCTAATCGCATAGCTTTCATTGTTATCTCTGTTCTGAATTTTAATGTTTATCACTATGAATAAGCATGTACAAGAATTGAGTTCAATATTTAATTAAAAAGAGGTCATAGTAACAAACTGCCTCAGCAAGCTCCACAAAAATTATTGGATGATGAACACACAATCATACCTGAGAACAGTCTCGAGAGTGCATTGGATGAAAACATAACATATCAACTTGATCCACAACCATTTTCCTCAATTTCTGCCAACAGGAAAAGCATGATACACATCAAAAAAGCTTTTATGAATTTTTTTTAAAAAAAAAGAACAGCTAAGAGTATATATCGCTAAAACAGACAGAGGTAACCATTAACCACATTTCATGAAATAAAATGCCCAAAGGAAACAAATGCTTATCCAAACAACTGAGGCATCATGAATACCATAAAAATCACACTTACATAATTTCTTCGCAACACAAATATTTCAAAAAAGAAACTAAAAGAAAAAAATGTAAATGCAAAGTAAAAAACTTGAGGATACAAAAGGTGAACAATTGATAAGAATAAAAAAGGATTAAATCAAAATCTTAAGATTCAATATTGCAATTTATTGCTTTCCCAGTATTTACTAAAGAACATGCCCACATCTTTGGACCAAAGCTCAGTTCAAGTAAAGTAGTGACTCACAGTATTAATTTGCCCTAAGTCAACTCCTCTGCTTAGCATTCGTTGTTGACGCTTCTTTGCAATGAGTTCCTTCCTATGCTGCTTCTTTTCACCTGAATCACATAATAAGCTATGTTTACAACCTCAACAAAGAGAAAATGCAAGCAAAATGAAAAGATAGCAAGTCACTAGGAGACATATTAGTATAACTATAATGGTGCAGAAGACAATGAAGAAGGCAATTTATGAAACAATCTCGAAGGAATGAGAAAGGAACTGTCAAGTCCTCATGGCAGATGGCACGTTTGGTTTCAATGCCAGCCTTGCCTAACCTAGCTTGGACAGGCAGGCCTTGCCTAACCTAGCTTGGACAGGCGAGCCTTGTCTAACCTCGCTTGGATAGGAAGCCTTGCCCTGCCTATGGTGGCAGCTGATTCCACTCGCTTGCTTCAGCAAGGAAAAACTTGCTTGGTCGGGCCCCAGGGCAACGCAGCAAGGAAATGTGTATTTTTCTCTGACTTTTGGCTGAGCAAGGCCAGGCAAGGCTTGCCAATGGAACCAACGCACCCTCAAATCTTAACTTTAATAAGAACTTTTCAATCCATTGCATCTACATATAAATCAATAAATCACAAAGTGAAAAGCTCAGCTAATTTATTGTATCTACAGACATACTAGAATCACTATTGATGACCAATGTTCCACAAGTAAAGCGATACAGATTGTCTTCCATAACTTCTCCAAAAAAAGCAGCATGAGGAATTGTGTTCCAATTCTAAAACAACAAATCTCTCCATTTATAGAAATAATATCAAACTGCCAATGTCATCACTCTTCAACCGTGAGAAAGCAAGTGCCCAACCGATGATAGTTTTATGAGATTGATTAGAAGATCCTAACTTTGGATTGACTGGGTACTAATATACTCTTATTCTCGAGTACACTGCGTCTATGAATGCAAGCACAATGCATCTGGTAAGGTTTCTATCAGGTTAGCACATTATCCGAGACATCTAGATTCTCGTTTTCCAAAATTTAACAAACTTACCACAGAAAGCAAAGGAAAACACAGAGCAAGAAATGGAGAACCTAATACCTGGCCTGCTCTGATGCTTTTTGCTCTTCCTACCCTCATTAGGCCATGACCGTGAGAGCTGGGAGGACGATGATCCTGTCTTCGACCCCTTCCTTGACCTGTTTGGCATCCAGACATTGTTCTCCTCCAGGCCCATCACTTGCATGCTTGGCAAATCGCCGTTACAAACCATTCCTTTTCCCTTCCGCTTCTCAACTGAATTCGGCCTCTTCATGCCATACTGTTCGGATGCAGTCATTAGTGCATAACCCTCAAGCTTTTCCTTCCCTTTCTTCACAAACCGATCATTATCATCATCATCTGTATATATCTGCTCTACAGTATCTGCATCACCCAAATTCATACCAGTGATCCACTTACTGCTCAACAGCTCGTCACTCCCACCGATCCCCTCCATGTAATCAGCAACAACCTCATTGTCAACTGAAGAAGAATCACCGAAGATCAAATCTTCATCTGATTCCGATCCTGATGACTCGCCAGCAGACACCGAATCTCTCTCCTCGCCTTCACTACCTTCCTCGTCACTGTCACCATCATCATTCTCAAATCTCTCCCCGTCACCTGATTTGGATTCTAGATCCTCATCAGAGCTGCTCATCCGATCCGATTCTGGCGATGAGATGTCCTCCGTGTAGATCCTGACTCCGCCAATCAACAAAAATCCCGGATTGGGCTTCACCTTCTGCTCCTGCTTGGGCGTGTTGAAGGAGACATCTTCCTCAGCCAGTTCCTTTAATTTGAACTCTACCTCCTCGTGTCCTCCATCCCGGAATCCTAGCCCGAGATGCAGCTCTCTATCACCAGCCTCCTCCTCGTCCGCGCTCAGCCCAAGCCCGATCTCACCGAACACGTCGGGGCCGTACGAGTACATCGAGACGGAAGCGGCTGGGTCCGCGCAGGGGGCGGTGTCGATGGTCACCTCCAGCTCCAGTGCCTGCGCCTGACCACGCTCCGAATAAGCGGAGCAGGGGCGGAGGGAGGGATAGATAAAGGGTACGGCGTGGGAGGACTCGCCATCGGAGCAGGCGCCGCCGCGCCGGGCGCCGCGGCTGCCCGAGGCGGGGGAGGAGAAGGCGGCGGCGACAGAGGCGGGGGAGACGAAAGACGGGAGCTCGGGGACCGGGCGACGACGGCCTGCGCCGGCACTGCGGTGGGGCCCGCCGGCGGTGGGGTTGCGTGCGTGGCGGCGCTTGCCGCCGGCCATTGGTTGGGTGGCTAGGGGTTGCGATATGGTCTAAATTCGAGCGTCAGGGCGCGTGACATGACCGACGCAAGCGGTTTATCGCATTTGTAGCCACTGGCCAGGTACGTAGGAGACGGTGCGGTAGGATTCGTAGCGGCCACGCCGCTTTTGGCTCGTTTGGCATACTTCGTTCATTGCACGTGCGTTACAACAACGGAGCAAGAAAAAAATTCACAAGATATTAGATAGTAAAATTTTAAGAAGTCATGATCATAATATTTAGGGAAAAGGGTGTTTTTATCCTTGTCCAGGAATCCAATTGTGATTTTAACCCTATTTTTCAACGTTATGGTTTTACCCTCCTTATTTTAAAACGAAGAAGTAGTTTGTCCTTGGCTTGGATGTCCATTATCGAAGGACAGATTAAATGATTTAAAAAAAGAATGACATAAATAAGATGCAAAATGACAAAAATGCTCTCATCTCCACCTGTGGCTTTTGACTTTCTCGGTTTCCAAAGACTGACAGTCCAAACCCTAGGCAGGGCGCGTGGCACCGGTAGAGGGTGCAGCTGGGCACGCACGGCAGCCTCATGCAAAGCGGGCGTGGCTAGGTGGGGCATGCAGCCGCCTGCATAGCACGCGCACCTGGGCGGGGCACGGCCAGAAGGGTGTGCGATCAGGTGCGGGCAGGCACGGCGGTCTAGCGTGGGGCAGGCGTGGTGGTCGCGGGTGTGCTTGTGTCCCCGCTCTGGCGAGCCCTTAATCTTCATGCTCTGCCCATCTGCAATTAGCACAGTGAGCATAGAGCTTTGACTGCCAAGATTTTAAAGGATTTCTCCATGTGATTCCCACGCAAGCCGCCTGTGCTTGAGGCCGATGTGTTGGAACCTGAACGAGTCGTCGGAGTCCTTGCTGAGCACGATCTCGGGCCCGTCGCCATCAAACGTGATCTCATCCGAAGACGCCTCGTCATTGTCGGGATCACGTTTGACGGCGACGGGCTAGAGATCGTGCTCAGCAAGGACTCCGACGACTCCTCGTTCAAGTTCCAGCACATCGGCCTCAAGCACAGGCGCACAGCTGGCAGCTGTGAGCATGTTAAGTGCTCTTTGGATAATGCCAATGGCACCTCGTGTGCGCAGGGTTTATCTTCTTCTCAACGCTAGTCATAACTGTTGTAAAACATAAGGACTCTATCCTAGAAGGAAAGGAGAAGGAGGAATCCTAATCCTAGTCCGTTTGTATGTGGGCTCTTACCGAAACTCTTAGGCCTTGACAGGACTATATATACGTGGGAGCTCTATATTGTAATTACCAATATTCAAAGGAATAAAGAATAGTCTCCCTACATCTTGTGTCTATATGTTCTACTTTCATCTACTGCGTTGATCATGAGAGACGGAGAGGGAAAGGTCCGAACCGCTGGCAACATGTTTTATAACACGTTATCAGCACGACAAGCTCTTCGTCGATGTCGTCGTTGAAGCTGCCGCCAACCTTCGACGTCAACGCTCACGCCATCGACGTCCTTGCCGCGACTACTTCAACGACATCGTCGATATTCTGACGTTGTTAGCGGAACGGATTTGCTATCTCTACCTGCTACCGATCTACACTACATCGACATGTACCGTCGCTGTCAAGTAGGCAGTTCTACGACAATGTCAAATGCCCTACGCGGTATGTATCTACTAATCACTGCCCTACGCGGCATGTGACGTAGATCAAATTGACATCATATACGAGGTATGAAACACATCTTGTAGATTGTTTGTGCTAGCCATCAAGCTGGTTTATATATTTTGTGCGCATAGAATTGTACATGAAGTGCATATACTCGAAGTATATAGATATAGTAATTGAACCTATATGAGTTGAATCTAGAATTTTTAAGAAAAAAAGATATGGTAACATCTGCCTAGTTATTATTGGCTTGCATGCCACCGGACCATGAGTCCATGTCACCGCACATGATCCGCATGCCCAGGTGAAAGGATCAAGATGCCCAAGAGGGGGGTGAATTGGGATTCTCTAAAAATTAATTGCAAGAATTAAATCCTACGAGCCGGAATTCACCCCTAGTGCCTACTTGTGTTCCTAGATGTTCTACCGGTAAAGAGTTTTGCACCCTAGTTTCCAATCATAGTCTAGCATGGCAATTCTAGGAAAGTAAAACAAGCAACAAAAGTAAATACGAGAAAGTAAATGCTTGAATGTAAGGGCAAGAAACACGGCGATGTTTTTCCGAGGTATCGGAGAGTCGCCACTCCCCACTAGTCCTCGTTGGAGCACCCGCGCAAGGGTGTAGCTCCCCCTTGATCCGCGCAAGGATCAAGTACTCTCTACGGGCTGATTCTTCGACACTCTGTCGCGGTGAATCGCCCAAAACCGCTCACAAGTTGAGTTGGGTCATCCACAAGCTTCGCCGAATGATCACCAAACTCCCAATCACCACCAAGCCGTCTAGGTGATGGCGATCACCAAGAGTAACAAGCTAGAACTCTCACTTGACCAAACCAAGCCTAATGAGAAGGAGGATGCACACTTGCTACTCTCTAATCACTAGTGAGGAACTCTCAAGCTTTGATTCTCAAACCACAATCCTCACTAGGGCTCTTGCACTCCCTTGCACTTCAAAGGTGTTTCTCAGCTGAACAAATGAGCAAGAGACCTTTAAAGAGGTGGTGGGGATGTATTTATACACCCCACAGACAAAACGAACCGTTACCTGACAACTCAGCAAAACGCGGGGTGACCGGACGCGCCGATCGAACTGACCGGACGCGCCGCTCGGAATGACCGGACACGCTGGTCGCTCGTAACGGTCGAAATCTGAAATCACGGCTAAGTGACCGGACGCGCCGGTTAGGGATGATCGGATGCGTCCGATCGTGCAGGGAGCTTACTGTAACGAGATCGGACGCACGACAGCGTCCGATCGGTGATGACCGGACGCGTCCGGTCGTCACAGGACCTTACTGGAACGTGACCGGACGCGCCGATCACACCCAGGTCGCGTCCGAACGGAAGATTTCCCTTAAGTGACACGTGTCGCTCTGACCACCGCGTCCGGTCCTCGCAAGGACCGCGTCCGGTCGTCAGCGCCGAAATACTGTCGCGGTATTGAACTGACCGAACGCGCCGGTTAGACCGAGAACCCCGTTCGGTCAAGGAAAAAGTCGTCTAGACATTTCGAAACGCGACGCAACTTGAACCAAGTTGCTTCCAACTGAACTTTGAGCTATTCTAGAGCTGCCTAGTGCTAAGTTTAACAAGTGTGCACCACACCTAAACATAGGACTCACCTAGGTCAAGCTACCCGCTCATGCTCCCCTTCATAGTACGGCCAAAAGAGAAAACGAAGATCCTAACGACTATTCCGAATGTAACTCAACACTTCGACATTCGGAACTAACCGTCCTTAATCTTAACGTCACTCCTTTGAAAACCGAAATGATTTTCATCAGGGGGCATGAATACCATGGTGCCCAAAGCAGTTATACACCTCCATGACCTAACTTACTAAGGTTTCTGCAAAACACACGTTAGTCATGGTAATAAAGCGTTGTCATCAATTGCCGAAACCAACTCTCGGGGCCTAAATGCTTTCAATCTCCCCCTTTTTGGTGATTGATGACAACACTAAAATTCATAAGATAGGAGTTGAGGTTTACGAACATGCTTGGTTCACATAAGCAGAAAACAATAAGCACAACTGGTTAGGAATTGCTTATGTGTCCCAAGCCAAAAGAGTGTACTTATAAGATAAGACATGAAACGTTAGTACACAAAAAGATATAGCTCAAAAGAGATCGGAGTAAGGCACGGAAGCACAACCTTATGAGCTATAACCAAACAAGTGACATGATTTAAAACTGTGACTAGATAAACCATAGAAACTCAAGGTACTCACACGACCACATGTCACAAGAATGCAATTACTGTAAAGTAAACATGATGCATGAATGTAGCACACATAAAAGACGAAAAACCTCTAACAAAACTCCCCCTGAATCTACTCTCTCTCTCCCCCTTTGGCATCAACCGCCAAAAACTAATCTAAGAAACTGACGGGGGAATAGACGGAGTCGAGTCGGGTGCCGAGGAGCGCGTAGTGATCACAAACTGAGAACTGTCTCCCTCGGACTCGGAGCTATCAGGCTGACCCTCTGAAGAAGCACGCGGCTGTGAAGCGGTCTGGGTCTGATCAACAGGAATAGTTACTGACAAAGTAGCAACAAGTGGAGCAGTCTCTGTGACCTGAGCCTGAAGTGAGCCAATAGCTGGGGGATCTGTCGAGGCAACGGACGAAGGTACTGTCTCTGTAGTGCCCGTCCCTGTCACTAGAGGAATAGCTGCCTGTGAAGCGGACAACCCTGATGAAGTAACAAATGTGGTGTGCGAGGGCGTCGGCTGACCAGTCAACTCGCTATATGTGGCACTGAGATCAATGAAAGGTGTGCCAGTCAAAAGGTGAGGGCGAGGCTGGTCTGAAGGAGTAAACCCCGTCTGAATAGGAGTGTAGCTCGGGGACTGGAACTACTAAGGAACCTGCAGCTGTGGAGATGTGAACTGAAAGCTCGGTTGTCCCTGACTCGAAGGTCCACTAGACTGTAAGGCTGGAGTCAGGACAAATGCAGGTGGAGGAACCCCAACTGTAACTAGGTGGCATAGAAGATCCAGGTACTGCTGCTGACTAGCTGCACTCTGTCGCTGCATCTCATATTGCTGACGCTGCATCTTGACTTGCTGGCGTTGTATCTCAAGCTGCTGTCTCTGAAACTCATCCTATCGAGCCTGGATCTGTGCAAAAGCTACAGCGGTGTCCTGAGCCTGCCTCTGTAGCTGAAGCTCCTATCGCTCCTGTGCCTGGGTCAGCCTCTCAAGAATAGCCACCATGGCTGGGTCTGAGCGGGAGGCTGAACCAGAGCCACCGCCCTTGTGGTCGTGAGACCGAGGAGACCGATACTGGGGATGGGCTGATAATCCTCGTCAGTGCTGTCAGAAGCCTCATCCTCAGCTATATCAGCGGGCTGAGCATCTAAGTCTGCAAGCTCTGCCTCAGCAAGACCCTGTACGGTCGCGTCCTACTCAGCCGCTGTCTCAGGCACCTGAGGTCTCTCTCTCTGTCCTAGTGCAGGGGCCTGATCTCTCGTAACTGAAGCCCATAGCTGACGGATATCATACTCAGGAAAGGTAGTAGTAGTATCTGATATCTCAGCTCTAATCTCTGTAGGAAGCTCAATGGCAGATCTGATAATAAAGCAAATCCAATGAGCATAGGGCAGCTGACGATGTCCCTTGAAGCCCTCTGCCAGGGTGTCCTCCATCTCACTGAGCATAAGATCCCAAATGTCAAAAGGTGTTTGTGAGAGGAGGTGATGAACAACCCATAGCTGCATCCTGGTCAATCTCTCTCTGTAACCAAGCCTGGGAAGAAGAGTACGCCTGACGATAGCATCCAGAACTCGGGCAAGTGGTGTCAAACTGGCAGGTGTGCGACGAGACCCTTCGCCAAAAGGCTCACGGAAGCAGGGTCGGATCAGATCTGTAGGTGGCACAGTACCGCCATGAGGGCGCCTAGGTGGAGCTATCTGACCGAAGCAGAGCTGATGGATCTTCGTGTCTGAAACTGGGAGTCTGAGAATCTCCCGCACTCTTGTGATGTACAGTCTACGGTCATGACCTTAGAATGCAAAGTGTATGAACTCATGGGCTGGATCAATCCATAGTGAAGCATAGAACTCCCTAACCCAAGTACCACAATATGCACCTGTCCGTCTAAGAAAATCTGACAAGCCTGGTAGAAAGGACAGGTACGGACGAAGCTGCTCACCCACTACCTCAATAAGTGACTCAATGCGATAGACCCTCTGTGGTCGAAAGGCAATGCCGCTGTCAACATAATCTCTGTAGAAATCCTCCTGTAGAGGAGTATAGAAGCCCTCTGAAGCTCTGGAGTCTCTCTGAGGTGGGAACCACCGGCTGACCTCAACAAATCTCAACCCTTGCACCTGACGTGTTGTAGCACCTCTCAAGTCAAAGTGCTCTACAGGGGTGAACCTCTGACCCTGGGAGGTGGACGTCCTCCATGACGCTGGCCCTCTGGCCTAGGAGTCACCTGAGCTCGTGTGCGTGTGGAGCGGCGACGTGATGGAGTCTAAGCTGGCTGCTCCTCTGTCCCCTCTGGAGCCTCTGCAGGTGGATCGACTGATATAGCATCTGTATCCTCTGTCACCTCTGTGGCCTCAGTAGCCTCTGTACCAAGCTGTCGACCTTTAAGATGAACGCGACGCTCGCCAATGTGTAAACCACTGCTCCTGCCTCCCCTCTCTGCCTGCTCTGCTGCATCTGCAACTGCCTGAGCTATCTCTGCATCAGTGAGGGTCTTCTTCTTCTTTCTGGCCATAATCTTTATGCGCTTGCCACGCGCAACCTCAGACAGACGAGGAGGACTCTCGTCCCCGTCACTAGGAGCACCTCCGGCGTTCTTGCAGCGAACCATACTGACAAACTGCGGTGAACCTCTGAAATATGATGAACTGTCACTCAAGAGGCTTGGCCTCAGTCCGTATCCGCAGGCTTGGCCTCGGATTCAACCACTGAACAGCAGTCACCCCAGCACACCGACAAACTCGCTGAAAAGACGGAATAGATGGATCTACTATAAGCAACATATATGATCTAAAAGGTGCGAGACCCTAGAGATAGCAAGCATATAGGGTAAGATAAGAAACGACACGCGATAGCTACCTCAAAGAGTGATGATCCGATGAGCAGAAGACGATCTCGTCGCGTTAGGGTTACCCGAAGACGGCGGTCGAAACCCTGGAGTACCGAGAGATCGATGATTGAATTAGCAATTCACCGGAAAATCGACGGTAAACCCTAATCCAAGGAGAAAACGTCACCTTGCGGAGACGGAGACGATCGCGGAGACGGAGACGATCGCGGAGACGAAAACTCACGAAAAATCTCGGCGAACGAAACGGGTGGCTAGGGTTAGGTCGCGGCGGTGGGCGAGGTCCTCGGAGGTGGGTGCGCGCAGTAGGGAGAGGGCTCGAGGTGGAGCTAGGGCGCGTGCTGCACCGAGGGGCACGGCGGCGCGGCTGCGGCGGCGTAGGGGAACGCGGTGGCGCGGCTGTGGCGGCGCAGGGGTGCGCGGCGGCGGTGCGGCGGTGCGGCGCCGGCACGGTCGGGCGCGGGTGCGCGCAGGGGCACGGCACGGGCGCGGCTGCGGCGAGGAGTAGGGGCGCGCGGCGGTGGTGGTGCGGCGGCTCGGCGAGGGCAGAGGCGCGCGGCGGCGATTAGGGCACGGCGGCGGCGGATGAAACAAAAAACCGATCGAGGACGAAAGGTTATATGGGGGATAAGATCCGCTCGACGCGCGATGACCGGACGCGGTGGTCGATATGACCGGACGCAGTGGTGCAGCGTCCGGTCACACTCCAGTAAGCTCCTGGAGCGACCGGACGCGTCCGGTTAGGACTGACCGGACGCGGATAGCGTCAGGTCGAGGGTTACCCGAGAATGTCATCGCGAATGACCGGACGCGGTGGTGGTTACCGGAACCAGACGCGGTGGTTAGCAGCAGCGCGTCCGGTGCAGCGTCCGGTCACAGGGTCAGGAGATGGTCTTTTGGATGACCGGACGCACTGGTGGTCGTCGGGACCGGACACGGTGGTGAAGCATCACTGCGTCCGGTGCAGCGTCCGATCCAGCGTCCGGTCACTGTTTTTCGCCCTTTTTCAACCCGATTTTCAACGCGACTTCTCCCAATCAAGTTCCAATTCAAAGAGACACAAATAAACACCAATTGGAACATGATATAAGTGACCTCACTCAAACCCTCAAGTTTCTCAAAATAGTTTGCCTTAGGCTAATCTTATTTTTTGGAAAATAGGCAACAAACACCCGAGGAGCAACGTATGGCCATGCAATAGAGTTTTTGAAACCTTGGGAGCGTCAAAATGCTCTCTCTACCCATGGACGAACACAGAGGTTGCTCAAAGCCAAACCGAAAAGAAACGACCAAGCAACAACCATGCAAATGCAATGCAAAACAAGTAAGTAAAGCTAGGTTGCTTGTCGAGTTTGATCCACGGTTAGGCTTCTTCACTCCTCCAAAGGAGAGTTATCGTAACCGTGTTAGCCAAGCCCTAGATGCATTGCGGGTAAATAAACATGACATATAATACAATGCAATGCAAGGGACAACACAAGCTCATTTTTTAAAGTTACTAGAGTCAAGCACATTGAGTTCACTTCTCAACCTACAAAAGGTAGCTTCATCCAAAGGTTTAGTGAAGATATCCGCTAATTGATTTTCACTTCTTACACCTTCTAGTGATATATCATTTTTAGCAACGTGATCTCTTAGAAAGTGGTGGCGGATATCAATGTGCTTGGTGCGAGAGTGTTGTACCGGATTATTAGCAATTTTAACGACACTTTTATTATCACATAAAAGTGGCACCTTTTCAAGAATAATTCCATAGTCTAGGAGGGTTTGTTTCATGTATAAGATTTGTGCACAACAAGCCCCCGCAGCAATGTATTCCGCCTCGGCGGTGGACAAAGCCACACTATTTTGCTTTTTAGATGACCAAGATACTAAAGACCTTCCAAGCAAATGGCACCCTCCGGATGTGCTTTTTCTATCAATTTTGCAACCAGCATAATCCGAATCGGAATAGCCAACTAGTTGGAATCTAGCTCCTTTGGGATACCAAAGACCAATGCTTGGGGTGTGCTTAAGATATCTTAAGATTCTCTTTACGGCACTTAAGTGAGGTTCTTTAGGGCACGCTTGAAAGCGAGCACACATGCACACACTAAACATGATATCGGGCCTAGATGCGGTAAGGTACAACAAACTACCAATCATAGAACGGTAGAGAGTTTGATCAACCGATTTACCTCCCTCATCTAGGTCGAGATGTCCATTAGATGGCATTGGGGTCTTGATTGGTTTGCATTCTTACATCTTGAATCTTTTGAGAAGATCCTTTGTATACTTTTCTTGAGAGATGAAAATCCCTTCTCTCATTTGCTTGACTTGAAAACCAAGGAAGAATGTGAGCTCACCAATCATAGACATCTCGAACTCCTTCGACATCAATTCACCAAATTCCTTGCAATATTCTTCATTTGTTGATCCGAAGATGATATCATCAACTTACACTTGACAAATGAAGATCTCCTCATTAAGCTTCTTGGTGAAAAGTGTGGTGTCGATCTTCCCAATGGTGAAGCCCTTCTCAATGAGAAAGTCCCGGAGGCGCTCATACCACGCTCTAGGGGCTTGCTTGAGCCCATATAGCGCCTTGGACAATCTATAAACATGATTAGGATATCTAGGGTCTTCAAACCCGGGAGGTTGATTAACATAGACTAGTTCATTTATGAAGCCATTTAAGAATGCACTTTTCACATCCATTTGATATAGTTTCATATCATGATGTGATGCATATGCAAGGAGGATACGAATGGCTTCAAGTCTTGCAACGGGTGCAAAGGTCTCTCCAAAATCAAGACCTTCAACTTGAGAGAACCCCTTTGCAACTAGTCTTGCCTTGTTCCTCACAACTACGCCTTGGTCATTTTGTTTGTTTCGGAACACCCACTTGGTTCCAATGACTCTTGCCCCTTTAGGATGTTCTTCAAGTGTCCATACTTGATTTCGGGCGAAGTTGTTCAATTCGTCATGCATGGCATTCACCCAATCCAGATCTTGAAGAGCTTCTTCTACATTCTTAGGTTCAACACAAGAGACAAAGGAGTGATGTTCAACAAAAGAAGCAAGCTTTTGAGATCGAGTCATTACTCCCTTAGAAGGACTCCCTATGATGAGATCTTGTGGATGAGCTTGAAGTAGAGGTGAGTTTCTTCTATCAATCCCTTGAGGAGGTGGATGGGGAGCATCAACATCTTGTGCTTGTGCCTCGGCTTGTTCATGAGAGACATAGGTGTCTTCATTTTCAACTCTCATGTTCTTGTCATCATCTTGAGGCACATGTGATGAAGATGGTGGATCAACAATTTGTACATCGTCTTCATCATCTTTTGGCTTGATGTCTCCCACCGGCATGTTCTTCATTGCCTCCCTCAAGGGTTCATCACCTACATCATCACAATTCTCAATTGCTCCTTGGGAGCCATTAGATTCATCAAATTCCACATCATATGTTTCTTCAACCAAACCGGTGGCATGGTTAAATACTCTATATGCTTTGGACTTTGATGAGTAACCAACAAGAAAACCAATATCACAACGTCTTTGAAACTTCCCTAGGTGTTGACGCTTCTTGTAGATGTAGCATTTGCAACCAAACACCTGGAAGAATGAGACGTCCGGCTTCTTCCCATTAAGCAACTCATAGGGGGTCTTGCCAAGAAACTTTTGTAGGAAGAGGCGATTTGAAGCATAGCATGCGGTGTTGATTGCCTCGGCCCACAACTTCTCCGGAGTATTGTACTCATCTAACATTGTTCTTGCAAGAGTGATCAAAGTCCGGTTCTTTCTCTCAACTACACCATTTTGTTGAGGAGTGTAGGTTGAAGAAACTCCATGCTTGATTCCAATTTCATCACAATAAGCTTCAATGTTGGTGTTGTCAAACTCTTTGCCATTGTCACTTCTAATCTTCTTTATCTTGACTTTAAATTCATTTTGAGCTCTCTTTGCAAACTTCTTGAAACAAATGGCCACTTCGGATTTGTCATGAAGAAAGAAGGTCCATGTGTACCTTGAGTAGTCATCCACTATCACAAGACAATAGAGATTACCACCCAAGCTCTTGTAGGTTGTGGGCCCAAACAAATCCATGTGTAGAAGTTCTAGCACTCTTGAAGTTGACATGAAAGCTTTGGTTGGATGAGTGTTTGCAACTTGTTTGCCCGCTTGACATGCACTACAAGGTTTGTCCTTTTCAAACTTTACATCCTTCAATCCTCTCACTAATTCTTTCTTCAATAGCTTGTTAAGAGTGTTCATTCCAACATGAGCAAGCCTCCTATGCCAAAGCCATCCAAGTGAGGTCTTGGTGAATAAACATGTCATCAAGTTTGCATCTTTGGAGGTGAAGTCAACAAGATAAAGATTATTGTATCTAAAGCCTTTGAATATCACTTGTTTGTCATCTATCTTTGAAACTACCACTTCATTTGGTGTGAACAAGCATTGGAAGCCAAGATCACAAAGTTGCCCAACGGATAATAAGTTGAAACTCAATGAAGCAACATAGAGCACATTTGAGAGTGAGTGATCATTTGATATTGCAATCTTGCCTATGCCCTTGACTTTGCTCTTTGAATTATCTCCAAATGTGATCTTCTCTTGACATATCCCATTCTCTTCAATGGAGGTGAACATACGAGGATCACCGGTCATATGTTGAGTGCAACCACTATTAATAACCCAATGAGATCCACCGGTCTTGTAGTTCACCTACACACAAGAGATCAAGTTTTTTGTTTAGGGACCCACACTTGAGAGGGACCCTTGACTTTCTCAACTAGTGACTTGGCAACCCATAATTTCTTAGGCCTATTCTTGTTTGGGGGACGCAAGAACATAACTTTCAACTTTCCATTTGAATCTTTTCTTAGCATGTAATGAGCATTGAAGGCAAAGGGTCTAGCATGCTTGGGCAAGGGTTGTGGTGGTGGAGTTTTACACTCATGTGCAAAGTGACCTTCTTGTCCACACTCAACACATCTCTTTGGCTTGGGCTTTGACTTACTTTGTTGTTGTTGAGCTTTTACCTTCTTCTCTTGATTTGCCAAGTACCCAATACCACTTTTATCCATCTTCATTACGTTGTTCATGAGTAGCTCACTTTGCAAATATTGACCTCTTGTGAACTTGCTTAGGCCGGTTTTGAGATGCTCTTTCTCTTGCTTGAGCTTTTTGTTTTCTTCAATGAGTGATTCATTTGTTGTTTGCTTCTCAAGAGCCATCAAACCTTTTAGCTTCTTGTTCTCACTTGCAAGCTTCTCATTTTCACTCTTGATCTTGGCATAATCATGATTGCTTGACTCAACCACACTCTTGCCTTTGCTACTAGAACCTTGCTCAATGCTTTCAATAATCAAGTCATCACATGATGTAGCTATATCACACTTAACAACTTTGTTAGTAGCATCATGTGTCTCAAGAGCAAGTTCATTAGCAACCAAAAGACTATCATAATCAATTTTCAATGTTGTATATTTGTCTTTTAGAGAGTTATGCCTAGTGAAGAGCTCATCATGCTTCTTCTCAAGTTTATCATGTTGATCTCTAAGCTCTTTATTAGAAGTTTTGAGCTCCTTGAGTGTAGAAGACATAATTTCATTTTGATCTTTGAGCTCACCACTAGCCTTTTGAGAACTTTCAAGCTTAGATGAGAGTGATTCATTTTCATTTTGAAGTTCATCATTTTCATTTCTAGTCCTTCTTATGACTTTAGTGTATTTGTTTAGCAATTTTACAAGTTCATCATAAGAAGGTGCATCATATTCATCATCACTATCACTATCATCATCATCATCACTATCATGGTTTTGTAACTTTCGATCACCCTTGGCCATAAGGCATAGGTGAGTAGTGGACGATGATGGTGATGGAGGCGGTGACGGTGGTGATGAAGATGTCGGTGAAGATGATGGCCCCATTACAAATCCGGCAACCTTCTCTTTCTCATCATTGCTTTCATCTTCGGAGGACTCACAAGATGATTCAATATCGGTGAGCCAATCACCAACAATGTATGCTTTTCCTCCCTTCTTCTTCTTGTGGAACTCCTTCTTCTTGCCATCCTTTTTCTTGTATGGCTTGTTTTTCTTCCTCTCTTCTTCTTCATCGCTTGAATCATTTTTCTTGCCCTTGTTCTTGTTCTTGTACTTGTCTTTTGGAGGTCTAGGGTATTGATGAGCTAAGTGGCCAAGTTCACCACAATTGTAGCAATCCATCTCCGAGATTGGCTTTCTTTTGCTACTTGTGAAGAATTTCTTTTTCTTGCCATCGAACTTGATGCCACTCTTGTTTAGCTTCTTTAGCATTTTGGTGGTCTTCCTCACCATGAGTGCAAGTGATTCATCATCAATATCACTTTCACTTGAGCTTTCTTGCACCATCATGGCTTGGCCCTTCTTCTTTTTCTTGTCATGGCTAACTTTGAAGGCCAAGTCTTTCTTCTTGGAAGATGATGAGCCCTCTTCCGAAGTGATATGCATGTACATCTCATGAGCATTGATCTTCCCCAATACTTGTGTCGGTGTTGTGGTGGAGAGATCACTTTGGTGAAGCACGGTGACAATGTGACCATACTTCTCAATGGAAAGAACACTCAAGATCTTCCTTGCAACATCCGATTGGCTCATTTCAGTGAGCCCAAGAGCATTGAGGTCCTCTACAAGAACATTTAAACGAGTGTACATGTCATTTGCACTTTCTTTAGGGAGCATCTCAAAAGAATTAATTTTCTTTAAAGCAATATGATAGTGTTCCTCATGCTCACTCTTAGTTCCCTCATGGAGAGCACAAAGGTTTTCCCACAATTCATGAGCGTTCTTTGCATTACGCACACGATTGAAGATATCCTTGCCTAAGCCCCGGTAGAGTGCATTTTTGGCTTTTGCATTCCACCGGTCGTACTTCTCCTCGTCACCAGTTGGGTTGGCGGGATCCCTAATGGCGGGAAGCCCTTGGGTTGTGGCTCTAAGGCACCCAACATCTATGGCTTCGAGATACGCCTCCATGCGGATTTTCCAATATGGAAAATCATCCCCCTCAAAGGTGGGAGGTGGTCCTTCTCCGTTAGACATCTTGCTCTAGGCGGTGAAGCCTAAAATAGGAGCAACTCGGCTCCGATACCAATTGAAAGGATCAAGATGCCCAAGAGGGGGGTGAATTGGGCTTCTCTAAAAATTAATTGCAAGAATTAAATCCTACAAGCCGGAATTCACCCCTAGTGCCTACTTGTGTTCCTAGATGTTCTACCGGTAAAGAGTTTTGCACCCTAGTTTCCAATCCTAGTCTAGCATGGCAATTCTAGGAAAGTAAAACAAGCAACAAAAGTAAATACGAGAAAGTAAATGCTTGAATGTAAGGGCAAGGAACACGGTGATGTTTTTCCGAGGTATCGGAGAGTCGCCACTCCCCACTAGTCCTCGTTGGAGCACCCGCGCAAGGGTGTAGCTCCCCCTTGATCCGTGCAAGGATCAAGTGCTCTCTACGGGCTGATTCTTCGACACTCCGTCGCGGTGAATCGCCCAAAACCGCTCACAAGTTGAGTTGGGTCATCCACAAGCTTCGTCGGATGATCACCAAACTCCCAATCACCACCAAGCCGTCTAGGTGATGGCGATCACCAAGAGTAACAAGCTAGAACTCTCACTTGACCAAACCAAGCCTAATGAGAAGGAGGATGCACACTTGCTACTCTCTAATCACTAGTGAGGAACTCTCAAGCTTTGATTCTCAAACCACAATCCTCACTAGGGCTCTTGCACTCCCTTGCACTTCAAAGGTGTTTCTCAGCTGAACAAATGAGCAAGAGACCTCTAAAAGAGGTGGTGGGGATGTATTTATACACCCCACAGACAAAACGAACCGTTACCTGACAACTCAGCAAAACGCGGGGTGACCGGACGCGCCGATCGAACTGACCGGACGCGCCGGTCGCCTGTAACGGTCGGAATTCTGGGAATTCGACTGAGTGACCGGACGCGCCGCTCGGAATGACCGGACGCACTGGTCGCTCGTAACGGTCGAAATCTGAAATCACGGCTGAGTGACCGGACGCGCCGGTTAGGGATGATCGGACGCGTCCGATCGTGCAGGGAGCTTACTGTAACGAGATCGGACGCACGACAGCATCCGATCGGTGATGACCGGACGCGTCTGGTCGTCACAGGACCTTACTGGAACGTGACCGGACGCGCCGATCACACCCAGGTCGCGTCCGAACGGAAGATTTCCCTTAAGTGACACGTGTCGCTCTGACCACCGCGTCCGGTCCTCGCAAGGACCGCGTCCGGTCGTCAGCGCCGAAACACTGTCGCGGTATTGAACTGACCGGACGCGCCGGTTAGACCGAGAACCGCGTCCGGTCAAGGAAAAAGTCGTCTAGACACTTCGAAACGCGATGCAACTTGAACCAAGTTGCTTCCAACTGAACTTTGAGCTATTCTAGAGCTGCCTAGTGCTAAGTTTAACAAGTGTGCACCACACCTAAACATAGGACTCACCTAGGTCAAGCTACCCGCTCATGCTCCCCTTCATAGTACCGCCAAAAGAGAAAACGAAGATCCTAACGACTATTCCGAATGTAACTCAACACTTCGACATTCGGAACTAACCGTCCTTAATCTTAACATCACTCCTTTGAAAACCGAAATGATTTCCATCAGGGGGCATGAATACCATGGTGCCCAAAGCAGTTATACACCTCCATGACCTAACTTACCAAGGTTTCTGCAAAACACACGTTAGTCATGGTAATAAAGCGTTGTCATCAATTGCCGAAACCAACTCTCGGGGCCTAGATGCTTTCACCAGGCACCGCTCCAGGTTGTGATCCGAATCCACCTCGGAGCCGTTGCCACACACATCGACGATCCAGCTACGTGGCTTACACGTCATGAGCGGACTCCTTGTGTAAGTATATATATGTAAAATATGTACATGTAGTACATACATAATTGCATCTTAGGGTTATAAAAGAAAAGAATAAGCATGTGGTTTACACGCCATCAAGACCTAGGCACTATCACTCTTGCACCAGCAGTGTGTCGCCCCGTGCGTTGTGTGTAGGGGCTAACGGGCCTGAACGCCATCTCCCTTGCCGAGAATATCATTGAATATGAAAGACCATGACGAATCTCTGTACCAGAGAAAATCAAGTAGGTCTACCACACAGTACACACATACCATGTACGTACGTGTAACAGAACCGTCCAAATTATAAGAGCACAAGTACAAAAACAATCACCGAAGTGATCAAATTCTCGCACTTGAGCCCATATAACTCCGGTAGTCCAACGAAATCACGAGGGATTTCAAATCAACCAACATACAAGCCAAGATCGTAGTGATTCAACATAACAAGTCACATGTTACAACCATTTCACAAGTAATTCAATATACATCGGAGTTCAACATAGTTATTACAACTTAAGTTCAAAAAGTAGCGGAAGCAAAGTAATTTGAAACTAACATTAATCTTATTTCAAATACATGCCAGTACCACGGTCGACTTCCAACAAAAGCATTAGAGAGAAGATAACTCAGAAGGATCATGCCCGTGATCACACTCCGCCTCTAAGGCAGGAGCCAATCAAATCTTGCAGTAGCCAAGATACATCTCAACCTGCAACAAGTGGGGATAAAACCCTGAGTACGAGAAGGTACTCAGCTAGACTTACCCGTCAGAAACCAGAAATAAAGTGACACCAAGGATCATGCAAGACTGATATAAAGTGGGCTAGCTTGACAACATTTTGCATAAAAGCTTAATATGGATAAGTAATCATTAATGTTTAAGCATCAAGTTAATTATCATTAACCTATCATCTATATTAGAACCTATACTAGAGCACTCACTTTATTAGGAGCAAACAATATTAACCATAGCAGGTATAAATTGAGACAACCTTTCCATCGTTATCCAATTAACCATCCATTCAATTTAATGGAATCTACGTTGCCGCTGCTCAAGTCAAGTGCTCACTAACCGGGAGCGACGACGATTCGAATCGAATTCCTATCCAGCTGGAGGGGTATTTCTAACACTCACCGAGTCACGCCTGGCGAGGACTGCTCAGGTCACCTTTCGTACAGTTCAGGAATCGCGGGTCCGAATGATGTCGCGTCCCCAAGGGCGACACTCTGCCAGGTGATAGGGACTCTAACCCCCCCTTGGTCTCACGCCAATGTCCCCAAGCACATCCTTTCTCTCCTCCAAGATGCAAGCTACCATTCGATTCCCGGCCTGAACCATACTACTCGACTTCACGGTCGGAACGACTTATCCGACCAACTAAGTGTTAGACTGCGTTCAACATGACTCAAGGACGTACAGCGAATCGGTCCTTAAACGACTCAGACGGGGATAGATCCACACCCATGACCTCCATGCCTTGTTGCTTCACTATCGTCATCCCGCCCGGTCTCATTTCATTTTATTAACACATGGTTCCATTCCACGATAGCAATATAGCCAACCGTGCCATATATGAATATCCCTACATCTCGCAGGTGACAGGAAATCACCTGACTTCTACCGCTTAAAGCAGGGCTAAGCATCTACTCGATCCTAGTCTATGTAGGATTCAGGGATTCATATATCTGGACAAGGAATGATATAATGCAGCAAGGTTTTCAACCAATTCCTACCACTTAATGCAACAATACTTATAACATATATATAATTAATTGCTTTGAAGGTAGGAGGCTTATAATGCTCCGGGGCTTGCCTGGGATCCGACTCAAGTTAGAGTATGTCAGAAGAAACTCGCTTGGCGAGCATTCCCTCCGTCTAACACTTGTTCGGTCCTTCTATCTTCGGGATGGATCCACCAAACACCGTCTTCGGGTTTGGCTCCAACATCACATCACGTCCTTCACGTTTTTCAGCTAGCGTACCTAAATGAGGTGCAACAATGCATATGTATGAATGCATAGAAGTGCAATAAACAAAGTAATCATGCAAGCATACCAAAGTTCACATAAACACCTAGAGCTAATTAACTTAACCCTCACTAAGGCATAAGTCCCACTTAACAATATACAAGCAAACAACGATAATTGGAATATGTCAATTTCTGGACTTGCAAACAGTAGCTTCATAAATCAATCATATCTAGAGTTCCATAAGTCCAAATGACTTGCAAGAAGACATTCTAGAAAGCTTAGGAAATTATCTACATTTCATTTATAATCATCACAGCATGATTCCAAAGTTTCACATGTCGAATTTACACAAACACAGAAACTGGTCTAGCAAGACAGAGAGCAAGCAATTCTGTAACCCAACTTTAAACAGCTATAACTCCTAAACCACATGACCAACTGCCACCAAATTTAAACAGCAGCTAGATACATAATTTATCTACAACTTTTGTATAAACAAGTTTTACAACAAGGCACAATATCATGAAGAATTTTGCTAAGTTTCCAAATCCGTCCAGAAACCTTGTTTGCAAGGAATAATTATTAACTTATGTTGCAAACATATAATTGGACAAAACCAACTTTACTAACATTTCATACATGACTAATGAACACCAGAAAACATAGTGTCAATTACTAAATAAATTCTTTTAATACATTTTCTTAATTTATTTAGATAATGAGGTGGAATTATGACCACATCATAAAGATGCTCAATAAATTCTACCAAAATTACAGGGGTCTACAAATGCTCCCAAAAGTCTACTGTCCAAATTTGAAACCAATTGGACATGTATATCAACCTCTATGAAAAAGACAAATGGCTATTAAAATAAATCATGTGAGAGCAAGTTAAACCTAAACTCAATATTTTCTGTGAACACATGACCATAGTATGAATCAAAATGATAGAACAACCTCATACTAAGGTAATGGAACAACATTTTCTAATTTATCATTGATATCTTATTTATAAGCTGTTTCTCAAGCCATAAACAAGTTAACTCAATAACTTGAGCATACATTAAGCAATGACCACGAAATTTATACCACAGTACATTCATAGCATGGAAAGACTACCATAAAAATTTCACATCATTTGGAGCAACACAACTCAAGATATAAAAATGACAAGCAAAATAATGTAGATTTCCTTATTTAACAAGGTCAAATCAAAACCTTAAGAAAACAGTGAAAAACTAGTGTGTTTAATATTTTTCCTAGTAAGTACATGTCATCACAAAATTAACAGAATAATAATCATCATTTTTGGAGTTCTAAAACTCCAGATCTTGCTCTGGTTAATTTTAAGGGCATTTTTAGAGCATTTTTAAAACTTAAATAAAGACATCAGAAAACATCTACAAACATATAGAATTTTATGACTCTACTACATAGATCTCTTCTCAAGGTTTCCAAAAAGTCCACATTTACTATTTTTGGAGTTCCCTAGCATGCGATATGGATTTTAGAAAATTTAATAAGAAATCTGAAATTCAATTTACTACAACACCAGCTTCTTCTTAACTGCTAGGCACACCCGGCTGCTTACCCAACTTAGCCACTCCTTAAACCGACGCGAGGGGTCCATGGTCAGGCCAGGCCTGCCTGTCATACAAGAGAGAGCATACACAAAATTCCCCTTTCTCCTTCCTCTCGACGCCGAGCAGGGGAGGGAAGACCGCCGGGGGGGTCTCGCCGGTCGGCTGCCGGCGACCGACGTCGATGGAGCAGCGCGGGCGCATCACGGCGGTGAGGCGCACCTGTGGCCACCCGTAGTGTGGCCTGCGACCGTCTGTGGCCCTCTGGCCACGCAAGCCAGGAGGCACGGCGGTGGCTGCAGGCGGCGGTGGCGCTGCCGGCCACCAGGAGACCGGCGAGCGCGCGCGCGGGGCGGAGTACGGCGAGGCGGAGGTGGTGACGCGCTTGGTTGAGACGGAGATAGAGTGCAGCAGCGGTTGGGCGGAGCTCCACCACTCGGCCATGGCGCGGCCGCGGCCATGGCGATGGCGCCCTCCGGTGCTGGTCAGAGTCCGGGAAAGGGAAGCCGAACGACAAGGAGATGGAGGCGAAGCTAACGGCGGTGGTCGTGGAGAGTGAGGAGGCGCAGAACCGCGGGAACACGGCAGCGGCCGGAGCTCTACTCGCGGCGGTAATGGCGACAGCGGCCGCGTTCGTGTGAGGAGAAGCCGCGCGAAGCCAAGGAAGAGGCAGAGGGGGCGAGCAAAGAAGTGTAGATGCTCAGGCGTCCACCACCGAGGGCGCTGGGGGCGCGGGGCACGCGTCTAGCGAGTTGGGGCCACGGCTCGGGCATGGTGGCCACGCACTGGGGCACGCGTCGGCCATTGAGGCCATTGCGCGAACAGGTGGCGTGCGCCCGAAAGGACCGGTTGGAGCTCCAATTTGGGCCTGATCTGGGCCGATCTGGGTTTTGGACCTAAAGGCAAAGTTGTAGCCCGTATCATGCTCTACATTTCCTATTTAGGGGTCATAGTCATTAGAGCTGTAGATTAGGAGATAACCAGTCCCCAAATTACCAGTGTCAACATGTTAAGCTAGGGCTCGGTTTTGGAATTTTGCAATGCCAAACTTGGTCAAATTGATCCCAACTTTTTACATGTTGTTCTCCAACAAATTATTTCCAACTTTCATTTTTGGACCAATTTAAGTTACTTAGTAAAAACTTGAGAACGCGGGATGTCAATGTCGAAGACACTGAAATCGGGTTTTAAAATTGCTAAGTGTTGGAAACAGTCCAAATTCTGACTTGTGGGCCCTTTTTGAGCATGTTCCACACATTTTCATGACTTGACTCTTAAACAAAGTTTGTTCCTTATAAAATTCTCTACAACTTTGTAAAAGGGTGCACAGTCATGCAAGGCTTCTAGGTCACACTTTTGAAATGGTCAAACAAAAGTGTCCCGGGGTCCATACATGGTCAACCATGACTTAGAAGCATATTTAGGCGAAATGATCAACATGAACATTGTTCCATTAAGTGCCCTAAGTGTAGTTAAGATGTTGTAGGGGCCAAACATACCCACCATGCATAGGTTGCACAAAAGTGCAGGCCTCACGTGCCTTGAAACATAGAACTCAAGTGAAATGCTATAGTCATTTCATGTGGTTGTTTCAAGATACATGCTACACATGTTCCACTAGGGTGTTCCACATGTGTCCAAGATGTGTTGCACATATTGCATTTGTATGTTGCACAACACTAGTTCCCATGGGATGTAAGGCAGGTTTTAGTTATAATCCAAACAAGCATCTAACTTATCATTTCATGTGACTTTTTGATTCCAAACTTTATGAAACTTTTCTAGGGATCAATATAGATAGGTACCAAGGTGAGACACATGAAGATATGGCAATAACACCATCCAAACATATATCTTTGAAAATGGCCTATATGTAAAGCAATGATGCAGCATCCCACTTTAAGTTAGGCTCATCTCCATAGGTTGACATTGACATTGTCATTTCCACTTAATCTATCATGTTTGAGCTTAAACCCACTACTTAATTGGTGATAAACACCTGGGGTGTTACAGCCCTCCCCCCTTAAAAGAATCGTGTCCCGAGATTCGGAATGGAAGACCTTTTAAGGAAGAGAGATTAGAGACACGTTATCTAGTTCCCAATATCTGCTATAGCATTCAGCTAAAAGCTTCAACATCGGTGAACAATTTTACCAAAGGCACTATCTGATACTTACTTTTCATGGTAAAATTTGTCTGAAGAATTTCCTTCATTGACTTACATGAAGCATTGTTACTTTGGGAGGAATCCAAGATAGCACATACTGCATTCTCAGTGTACGGAGATCATTTGGTCTGTGAGTGAACCACCCACAAGTATCTGACTTTCTAATGACCACAACATAGGCCATATGAACTTGACTCTAGACCGAAATATTCAGAAGTATACTCGTTGAAATGGCTCTATGTTCACATGGTTTTGAAAAGTAGTTCTCTACCAAAATGGCTTGAGCACAACCTTCCAAAAAGGGTGAGATCATAGACGACGAATATACTCTGAGGCTATAGGATACTGACTAACCAATAGACAGGGTCTATGTTGGTCGTAAATGTTCCTTCATTTAGACACCAACTAATGGAAAACTACTTGCGGTTCCATGTGTGCAGTTCTCTTTCTCTGACGACAACACTGTATTATCTGAGTCTATCGATGGTCAGTGAATGTGATAGCTGACTCTGTCGGCTTCCTATTTCTGCCAACAGTTATCTAAGACGATTCTTCTATCCAAGACAACAGTTATCTGGGTTGAATCAGATGCAACCTCTTGGGTAAAAACATTTATAAGGTACCAAAGTATGTCATCTTAGGAAAATAATTCCCTAAGAAAGATGTAACGAGGCCTTAAGGACAACAAAAGTTGTAAATATTCACTAAACCGTGGGGAGTAGTCTACCCCAAGCGGTTGAGTAAAATTTTCCTTTGTGACTTAGTTGCACTGTAAGTTGAGTTGACTTGCAATGTAGCAACTTTTTCAGGCCAACCTTCACCTTGAGGCTTCCTTTTTAGGATCAAACATCAGCTCTAAGGTGGGAAATCTGTTGTTTGACACTTTTCAAATGGCTTTTGATTTGCAAGTTTACTGGTAGAACCCTTGATTGTCCCAATACTTGTTGATGAGAGAACATAAAAGCAAAGTGAAAGGGTGTCCAACAGGATCCTTAAGACCACTTAAGAGGTCGTCCAATGGAGTGATGAACAAACCATTTGTGGCACCTAAGGGCACATGGATACTAATTTGAAACTAGGTCATGCTTTCTCTAATTCTTCACTTTATTGGATAGAACACCTTGCACTATCTGTGTGATTGTCCAAGATGGAATTGACTTGATCCAATGGCTCTAGAAGATAGAATATCACTCAAGTTGTTGGCTAGTTGATTAACTTCTTATTGGTTATTGCTCTATAAGACATAGCCTTCGTAGCTACCAAAGTGTCATTACCTAGCTGTCGATTAACCTTCCTATTGGTAACTAATCAGTTGTCTCTCAACACTAAAAAGTTCTAAATCTTCATTCTTGACCACAACAACTGTGGTTGATGCAGAACAGATGGTTGCCATTGAAGTTAGCAAATACGAAGTTATTCTAGAGATGGTTGATTTCGATTATATGGTCATTATGCACCTAAGATTGAGACTTGATAGCTCGGGTCATATGCACAATGCAACAATCGATTCTCATCCCATAGATAACTTGTCCAACATTAAATGTTGTGTGTCCTTTTTATCCAACAGAGATGAGATACGTTGCTCACTAGATTGAGTTGTCAATACTGGAACAACTAAGTAAAGTCACTTGTCTACCACCTATTGCAGTTTGTTAAAGTTTGTCGGTGACCTGTTCTTCAAAGGTTATCCTCTTAGCAACTTCAGAAGGAACTCCACTACTTTCGGTCTAAGATATGGATCTTACGATATGATATGGAAAGATAACCAAGGAACATATCACAAGAAAGCCCACATCGATGTAGTTCCATAATGGGCTATGACTAGCAACCTCGATACCAGCGCGTGCCTAGCAGCACTACCATGTGCCGGCCGGTCACAGGGAGGCCCTAGGTTTCGTCGCGGCACCACAGAATACTAATCGTAACACCATTACCGAATAGGCGCCCGATGAGGAATTTCAAATGACACAGATTGGTGGTCCGAACAAGTACCATACAAGGAGGGATAGCAAGCAAAGGTAGTCACAAGGCTTAGAACCAACAGGGAAACTATTCGTAGATCAAAACACCTCACAAGAGAACATAGCTAAATTGTCGAATGCGATTAAGCGCGAGATTTTTGCTTAATTCCACGTACGCCTAGCATTCACCACTATGAGGACAAAACGAAAGATTACCATGAGATTTGGTCATGTTGGACCACAACATGAGATCGAGCCTGGTAAACATCTCGAGACTTGAGAAGGTTGGGGATGGATTAAGAAAATTTTAAGGGCAAAAACCGATATGTAGTCATAGATTGAGTTGATAAGGTCGATGCACGAATTTGCAAGCACACGATTTAGAGGCCATAGCAGAGAGACATTGCATCACACTAGCTAACCTTTGAGAGAGGTAATCGGAATGTCCAACATGGATTTGGATACAGTCTCCACAACTGACAACGTACGAACCATGGTCAAAGGCTAGCATTGATGAAAGTTAACTTGGTGGGTCAGCCGACGAGGGTCTTCACAAAGAGGGTTGCAAAACATCCATAGCTTATGCAAACATATAGGAGAACTAAACTTTGGGCTTTCGGTCAAACAAAGGCATGGATACAAACATTCAAGGGCTAACCACCAAGTCTACAGGCTCAGGCTCCTAAGAGAGAAAACCTAATTGAAGACAACAACCATACAATTACATAACGTGAACGATGTTCTAAATAAAGCTATGTGACCCTCGTATGCTCACCGAGGACAAACGAAGTAACAACTATGGCACTTATTAACTAACAAGCATACCTACAACATCACAATCAAGCAGTCATTTTAGAAAATTCAAACAAATAGACTTAAGCAACCAATACAAGGCACATGGCTCACCCAAAATAAGCATTTATCTCAAGCACAAACTAACTACAAGTTTAGTCTAAAACAAACGCTAGCTAAGGTGGCTAACTTAGCATGTGCGCAGAATCTGGACAGCAGCACAGTAGTTACTTGTTTCAACCATAACTAAGGTTGTAGACATCCTACAAAGGTGATCCTAGACTTTCTAGAAAGCTTAGGAAGATGGCTACACTTTAGTTATTCATACCAAAAGCTAATTCATAGATTAACAGGACCAAAAATGCTAATGTTTCAGATCTATACCAATATGGACAGAAAACTGACAAGAACTTCAAAAATGCACAACTAGAGTTCTAGGGACACAACAAGGCTGAGCCTTAACCTTATGTAAAGCTTATTAAGTTGTCTATAACTTTCTTACTATCATATTAATGTGATTCTACTGCTAACAAGGCCAAACAAGATGAAGAAGACATCTCTGCCCAGATTTGGACATATTCTATCATTCCACTTTGCATGCTCATAATTAGAGATTTAGACCACCACAATTAGTGATATAGGACATTTTGGGAAAGCTTAGAAAAAGTACTACACTTCCTCTAAATTTCCAAGACATGATTCTATAATCACATAGGTCAAATAAAGCAAACATTCAGATCTGTTCTGAACATGAGCAGATTCTGACAACAAACTTCTAAAATTTATAACTCCCAAACCATAAGACCTAGGGTCATAAAATTTTAGGACAAGATAGAAAAGTAAGTTGGCTACAACTTTGGTATTCTCCATAACTACAGAAAACACCATTATGACCACAAAAGCATCACTACAACAGAAAACATTCTAGCAGCCAACATTCGACAAGCAAAACAAAGCTTGCCTTTGTTCTACTTAATAAGAGAGCACACAAACATATCATCCTAGTGGCTCTAAACATTGTTACCTTAGACCAACACCAATTTAATTCATTCATGAGAATCCAATTTACTTAAGTGAGGTCTAAAATATTTTCAAACGCTTGGGTGAACAACATATCCACCACTTGGCTAAGCTAGAGGATATCTCTAAGTTCAAGCATGTAACCACACTTATTTCTAGTAAGGCTAAGCACACATTTTTCTCAAGCAACATGGAACAAGGCATTCTTGTTTTACTTCACTCAAGAAAGATAGTGTAACACATTGATCATAAGTTACACACTATAGAACAAGGGTGAGAGGAGTATAGCTATGCATAAAGCAACAATCATGAAGATGCATGCTTCGTCCTATTCGTCCTCACAAGATTGCCAACCTAAGGTGGTGATCACGTTCTATGTCGGTGGCATAACACGCACTCTCTCGATATATAGCTAGTCGACAGCTACATTCGACTTACGCATTCGTGGTTAGCGTACCTGCAGAAAATTTTCATTGCAGCCCAACATTTCCCAAATATAGCACACAATGAAAACAGAAAGGTGAAATTCTAAGCACTCCCATATACATATACCCCTGTATACATACATGTAGTACCAAAACTACCCGAATCATTTGATCACCCACAATTAAGTACCTTCATATATACATGTGTGTAACATGTAAATAATCCAGTAACCAAAACTAGCTCTCCCCTAGACCGCAGTTTGTACGGTCATGCTCTCACAACTCACACTTACCTGAGCATAGGTGTGATGTTGCATAAAAGTAAACTAGCAACATATATGACTATTTCATATATGAAGGCTACCTCTAATCTAACACACCGGTAGCATAGTGTAGGAGAGTCATCACACATACATACCTTGGCCTGGGCGTAGATGCATAAATGAAAAACCCCCAAGTTAGTACTTATATAAGCCACCTAATAATCCTTATATGGGCATAAGGAAATTGACCACTGACATACTTAGATTTAGAATTCAGTTTTCACAAACCTATATATAGCTATAAGTTGATAAAACTGATTTTATAAAACAAAACCTTTGTTTTAAATACACATACGACAAGTGTAATGTTGAATCTTGCTCCGATACCAGCTGTAACAGAACCGTCCAAATTATAAGAGCACAAGTACAAAAACAATCACCGAAGTGATCAAATTCTCGCACTTGAGCCCATATAACTCCGGTAGTCCAACGAAATCACGAGGGATTTCAAATCAACCAACATACAAGCCAAGATCGTAGTGATTCAACATAACAAGTCACATGTTACAACCATTTCACAAGTAATTCAATATACATCGGAGTTCAACATAGTTATTACAACTTAAGTTCAAAAAGTAGCGGAAGCAAAGTAATTTGAAACTAACATTAATCTTATTTCAAATACATGTCAGTACCACGGTCGACTTCCAACAAAAACATTAGAGAGAAGATAACTCAGAAGGATCATGCCCGTGATCACACTCCGCCTCTAAGGCAGGAGCCAACCAACTCTTGCAGTAGCCAAGATACATCTCAACCTGCAACAAGTGGGGATAAAACCTTGAGTATGAGAAGGTACTCAGCTAGACTTACCCGTCAGAAACCAGAAATAAAGTGACACCAAGGATCATGCAAGGCTGATATAAAGTGGGCTAGCTTGACAACATTTTGCATAAAAGCTTAATATGGATAAGTAATCATTAATGCTTAAGCATCAAGTTAATTATCATTAACCTATCATCTATATTAGAACCTATACTAGAGCACTCACTTTATTAGGAGCAAACAATATTAACCATAGCAGGTATAAATTGAGACAACCTTTCCATCGTTATCCAATTAACCATCCGTTCAATTTAATGGAATCTACGTTGCCGCTGCTCAAGTCAAGTGCTCACTAACTGGGAGCGACGGCGATTCGAATCGAATTCCTATCTAGCTGGAGGGGTATTTCTAACACTCACCCGAGTCACGCCTGGCGAGGGCTGCTCAGGTCACCTTTCGTACAGTTCAGGAATTGCGGGTCCGAATGATGTCGTGTCCCCAAGGGCGACACTCTGCCAGGTGATAGGGACTCTAACCCCCCCTTGGTCTCACGCCAATGTCCCCAAGCACATCCTTTCTCTCCTCCAAGATGCAACCTACCATTCGATTCCCAGCCTGAACCATACTACTCGACTTCGCGGTCGGAACGACTTATCCGGCCAACTAAGTGTTAGACTGCGTTCAACATGACTCAAGGACGTACAGCGAATCGGTCCTTAAACGACTCAGACGGGGATAGATCCACACCCAAGACCTCCATGCCTTGTTGCTTCACTATCGTCATCCCGCCCGGTCTCATTTCATTTTATTAACACATGGTTCCATTCCACGATAGCAATATAGCCAACCGTGCCATATATGAATATCCCTACATCTCGCAGGTGACAGGAAATCACCTGACTTCTACCGCTTAAAGCAGGGCTAAGCATCTACTCGATCCTAGTCTATGTAGGATTCAGGGATTCATATATCTGGACAAGGAATGATATAATGCAGCAAGGTTTTCAACCAATTCCTACCACTTAATGCAACAATACTTATAACATATATATAATTAATTGCTTTGAAGGTAGGAGGCTTATAATGCTCCGGGGCTTGCCTGGGATCCGACTCAAGTTAGAGTATGTCAGAAGAAACTCGCTTGGCGAGCATTCCCTCCGTCTAACACTTGTTCGGTCCTTCTATCTTCGGGATGGATCCACCAAACACCGTCTTCGGGTTTGGCTCCAACATCACATCACGTCCTTCACGTTTTTCAGCTAGCGTACCTAAATGAGGTGCAACAATGCATATGTATGAATGCATAGAAGTGCAATAAACAAAGTAATCATGCAAGCATACCAAAGTTCACATAAACACCTAGAGCTAATTAACTTAACCCTCACTAAGGCATAAGTCCCACTTAACAATATACAAGCAAACAACGATAATTGGAATATGTCAATTTCTGGACTTGCAAACAGTAGCTTCATAAATCAATCATATCTAGAGTTCCATAAGTCCAAATGACTTGCAAGAAGACATTCTGGAAAGCTTAGGAAATTATCTACATTTCATTTATAATCATCACAGCATGATTCCAAAGTTTCACATGTCGAATTTATACAAACACAGAAACTGGTCTAGCAAGACAGAGAGCAAGCAATTCTGTAACCCAACTTTAAACAGCTATAACTCCTAAACCACATGACCAACTGCCACCAAATTTAAACAGCAGCTAGATACATAATTTATCTACAACTTTTGTATAAACAAGTTTTACAACAAGGCACAATATCATGAAGAATTTTGCTAAGTTTCCAAATCCGTCCAGAAACCTTGTTTGCAAGGAATAATTATTAACTTATGTTGCAAACATATAATTGGACAAAACCAACTTTACTAACATTTCATACATGACTAATGAACACCAGAAAACATAGTGTCAATTACTAAATAAATTCTTTTAATACATTTTCTTAATTTATTTAGATAATGAGGTGGAATTATGACCACATCATAAAGATGCTCAATAAATTCTACCAAAATTACAGGGGTCTACAAATGCTCCCAAAAGTCTACTGTCCAAATTTGAAACCAATTGGACATGTATATCAACCTCTATGAAAAAGACAAATGGCTATTAAAATAAATCATGTGAGAGCAAGTTAAACCTAAACTCAATATTTTCTGTGAACACATGGCCATAGTATGAATCAAAATGATAGAACAACCTCATACTAAGGTAATGGAACAACATTTTCTAATTTATCATTGATATCTTATTTATAAGCTGTTTCTCAAGCCATAAACAAGTTAACTCAATAACTTGAGCATACATTAAGCAATGACCACGAAATTTATACCACAGTACATTCATAGCATGGAAAGACTACCATAAAAATTTCACATCATTTGGAGCAACACAACTCAAGATATAAAAATGACAAGCAAAATAATGTAGATTTCCTTATTTAACAAGGTCAAATCAAAACCTTAAGAAAATAGTGAAAAACTAGTGTGTTTAATATTTTTCCTAGTAAGTACATGTCATCACAAAATTAACAAAACAATAATCATCATTTTTGGAGTTCTAAAACTCCAGATCTTGCTCTGGTTAATTTTAAGGGCATTTTTAGAGCATTTTTAAAACTTAAATAAAGACATCAGAAAACATCTACAAACATATAGAATTTTATGACTCTACTACATAGATCTCTTCTCAAGGTTTCCAAAAAGTCCACATTTACTATTTTTGGAGTTCCCTAGCATGCGATATGGATTTTAGAAAATTTTAATTAGAAATCTGAAATTCAATTTACTACAACACCAGCTTCTTCTTAACTGCTAGGCACACCCGGCTGCTTACCCAACTCAGCCACTCTTTAAACCGATGCGAGGGGCCCACGGTCAGGCCGGGCCCGCCTGTCATACAAGAGAGAGCATACACAAAATTCCCCTTTCTCCTTCCTCTCGACGCCGAGCAGGGGAGGGAAGACCGCCGGGGGGGTCTCGCCGGCCGGCTGCCGGCGACCGACGGCGATGGAGCAGCGCGGGCGCATCACGGCGGTGAGGCGCACCTGCGGCCACCCGTAGTGTGGCCTGCGACCGTCCGTGGCCCTCTGGCCACGCAAGCCAGGAGGCACGGCGGTGGCTGCAGGCGGCGGTGGCGCTGCCGGCCACCAGGAGACCGGCGAGCGCACACGCGGGGCGGAGTACGGCGAGGCGGAGGTGGTGACGCGCTTGGTTGAGACGGAGATAGAGCACAGCAGCGGTTGGGCGGAGCTCCACCGCTCGGCCATGGCGCGGCCGCGGCCATGGCGATGGCGCCCTCCGGTGCTGGTCAGAGTCCGGGAAAGGGAAGCCGAACGATAAGGAGATGGAGGCGAAGCTAACGGCGGTGGTCGTGGAGAGTGAGGAGGCGCAGAACCGCGGGAACACGGCGGCGGCCGGAGCTCTACTCGCGGCGGTAATGGCGACAGCGGCCGCGTTCGCGTGAGGAGAAGCCGCGCGAAGCCAAGGAAGAGGCAGAGGGGGCGAGCAAAGAAGTGTAGATGCTCAGGCGTCCACCACCGAGGGCGCTGGGGGCGCAGGGCATGCGTCTAGGGAGTTGGGGCCACGGCTCGGGCATGGCGGCCACGCACTGGGGCACGCGTCGGCCATTGAGGCCATTGCGCGAACAGGTGGCGTGCGCCCGAAAGGACCGGTTGGAGCTCCAATTTGGGCCTGATCTGGGCCGATCTGGGTTTTGGACCTAAAGGCAAAGTTGTAGCCCGTATCATGCTCTACATTTCCTATTTAGGGGTCATAGTCATTAGAGCTGTAGATTAGGAGATAACCAGTCCCCAAATTACCAGTGTCAACATGTTAAGCTAGGGCTCGGTTTTGGAATTTTGCAATGCCAAACTTGGTCAAAATGATCCCAACTTTTTACATGTTGTTCTCCAACAAATTATTTCCAACTTTCATTTTTGGACCAATTTAAGTTACTTAGTAAAAACTCGAGAACGCGGGATGTCAATGTCGAAGACACTGAAATCGGGTTTTAAAATTGCTAAGTGTTGGAAACAGTCCAAATTCTGACTTGTGGGCCCTTTTTGAGCATGTTCCACACATTTTCATGACTTGACTCTTAAACAAAGTTTGTTCCTTATAAAATTCTCTACAACTTTGTAAAAGGGTGCACATTCATGCAAGGCTTCTAGGTCACACTTTTGAAACGGTCAAACAAAAGTGTCCCGGGGTCCATACATGGTCAACCATCACTTAGAAGCATATTTAGGCGAAATGATCAACATGAACATTGTTCCATTAAGTGCCCTCAGTGTAGTTAAGGTGTTGTAGGGGCCAAACATACCCACCATGTATAGGTTGCACAAAAGTACAGGCCTCACGTGCCTTGAAACATAGAACTCAAGTGAAATGCTATAGTCATTTCATGTGGTTGTTTCAAGATACATGCTACACATGTTCCACTAGGGTGTTCCACATGTGTCCAAGATGTGTTACACATATTGCATTTGTATGTTGCACAACACTAGTTCCCATGGGATGTAAGGCAGGTTTTAGTTATAATCCAAACAAGCATCTAACTTATCATTTCATGTGACTTTTTGATTCCAAACTTTATGAAACTTTTCTAGGGATCAATATAGATAGGTACCAAGGTGAGACACATGAAGATATGGCAATAACACCATCCAAACATATATCTTTGAAAATGGCCTATATGTAAAGCAATGATGCAGCATCCCACTTTAAGTTAGGCTCATCTCCATAGGTTGACATTGACATTGTCATTTCCACTTAATCTATCATGTTTGAGCTTAAACTCACTACTTAATTGGTGATAAACACCTAGGGTGTTACAGTACGTATATAGGTTGTCATCCTGAAGTCATCGACACCTTTACGTGCATGTGGCATTACATTGGCCGTTAATCCTATATTACAACAAATAACGAAGTACGCCACAACGATCACGTACAGGTCATCATATCGACTGACCGAATTATTGCTGCCACGCCGCATGTGGCTACCGCCTTGCACGGCAACTTGCACGTTGGTCACGGCAATCAAGACCTGGTTTGAAACCATATATCCCACGACCGACCGTTGAAATTGAATTGGGCCTACTAGTCGTTGCATAATCAACCGAAGGTGGAGCCGGCTAGAACCCTGGAGGTAGAATAGGGTGTGTATTTTTTGTCAAGGATAATGACTAATGAGAGAATCGGTCTGAATAGACATAAATAAAGAAAAATTAGCTTGTCAAGCTGAAATTTGACGGCAAATGAATTCTTGAGCAATTTAGATTTTTCCTGCAGAAAATAAAATTGTCTAGGCATGATTTTATAATGTTTACTTCCTACTCATGTATAGAGGACGTGTACTGATATTTCAGTGCTATTTTGAATGCATTTATCTATCACATATTAGGAATTATATATCATGTATTATAAGAATGAAATCTTGAATGATTACACTAGAAACATGGTATAAGATATATGAGTTCTCTAAATCCTGCAGACCTTAGACTTATCACCTTTGATAAACTCATATTTGTTTTTCTAACATATTAAAGTTTTGGGATGAATGAATGGTTGGTATTAACTTTGAATTTTATATATACCATAATCCTGAAAATACAATGCTTCTAAGAGTATTTTGTATAACCATCCGCTATCTTTTTGCACTTTGCTACTTGTTTACATGTAGTAAACTCATACGCACATGATGATTCTGTAATAATAATATATGCATACCTTCATGAAGAAGGAATATCCTGGACTTGTCTTGAATGACAGAATTATATAGCATGGTCATTTATTAAATCCTAGTAGGATATTCTATTACCACTGAAGTGGTGGATAGTTTCTTATATTACTCTCAAAGAATGAGTATGTGACTAAGCTAAATCCCGAAGGTCTTATGGGACTCGCTGAATGAGAAATTCTAGAAGATATCCTACATTATGACTGCATAAAGCAAATTGAATTTTCAAGCTATATGACCATACGGGATATAGTGTTGCTCTATGAAAAAATACAATAAGCTTGAAGCTTTGTGATTAAAAGTCATAGAAGACGGGATGGTAAATAAGACTTTGCTTAATTCTAGAAGAAATATTTCTTGAAATAGAAAGACCGAGAGCATTGAAGTACTAGAAGTATTCAAATTTATCATCCATAATTACTCAATATCAAGTAGAATTGAGTTGAAATTTTTGGACATCATTATGAATCAGGTTATATGACTTGCATATGTTGTACTCCTAACTATGAAGTAGAGCATGCATGAAGCTGCTAAATGTCAAGCATAGAAGTTAAGACATGTAAGAACGGATAAGAATTTGTAAGGTTTCTCCAGAAGAAGAACTTGAATCATGTGCTTACATATTTGTTTTATCTTTGAAATTACTATCCGAGAATATTAGTAGTAGTGGTGGTGCATTAAGTTTTAATTCCCGTTGAATTAAGTGGTTCTCATATACTCATAGAAGAGTTAATGGTTAATTTATTGGCTTGAAGACTAATATGAAGCATTTAATATTTTTAGTTGCAATTTTTACTTGCAGTAATATATGTCAACCTTGCATAGAATGAATTGTGTTTTACATATAAACAATTGCCTATTGCCTATCTAAATAAATTTTGCATTAATTTATCCACAAAGAAGCCTCAGTTAACCATGAAGGTTATCGTTTTTTGTGCACCACTACCATGTAGGTAGAAGCAAGTATTTAATACTTCAGCCCAGAAACTAGAAGTTTATGTCCTACCCTGGATATGTTATTGTACACATCGAATAGTGCACTTGATATGTGAATTTCATGCCATAATCAATGAATACTAGAAGTACGATTGAATTCTATAGACCATTAGAAATGACTATTCATAGATGATGCATGAAGCAGCTTACTACTTCAAATAATTATGGCATGAAAAGGGGGAGGAATTTCGGGTAAAAGCATAAGAAAATGTGGGTAATATATATTTAATAGGCATGACCTTTCCAAATCTATCTTTAAGTGAAGTGCATGTATAAGGACTTGGAGTTCTAGCCATGTCCTTTCCGGCAGAATTAACTTTCTCTACATTACACTAATTGCAAGTAAGCTTGCAGCTTTGCATTTTGTTGTTATCTATTACGTTGCATTAAATACCAACATTCCACATTACACTTGAATCTATATCACTATATTGTGCTCTCGACGAGCTGCAAGTATCTCCACTCCTGCATGAATATTAGCATAGAAGAAGCTATATTTGTAGCTAGTAGCTATCTTGCACTCTCCTCGTAATTAGATTGGCTAGCTAGTACGCTATGTCTATATAGTTCCCGTTGAACTAAGAAATATTTTGCTTTCAATGCGTTGCATGCATAAATAATATATTGGTCTATGGCCAAGTAGCCTAAGATCAGGGGGAGTTGCTTAAATTGAAATTGATTAAATGGAGAAGTGACACACTTGTATGGGCTCAATTATAGTGGAAATTGAGTTAATGGATAAAACACTTAATGATGATTTGGGATTTATGAAGAAAACGCATTTGGTTAGAAAATTATAGAAGAAATTCCTTGTAAGTTTGAATGTTGCATATCTATACTTTTGAAGTATATGGTCCGTTTTTATGTATGAGTAATTGGATCATTTTTTGGCTAAACAATAAAGAAGCTAGATAATGAAATAGTTTTTTTGAACTACAATATGTGCAAATTAAGGGGAGAACACCCCAGAGTTTACAGGAATGACGAACATTCTTTATTGCACTTTATGTATTCTAGCTCACTGCATATAATGTATAATAACCCCCGTATTTAAATATGTGCTTGAATATTTCCCATAAATTTTTATCATAGCATACATGAATGGGCCTCCACTTGTAGTTGGAGATACATGAATTTGATTATTTTAAGCCCATGATAGGGGATATCTTTTGAAGTATGCTATTATAGATCTAATATTGGCATTAGGGGGAGAGAAATGCTACGTTGAATGCCAAATATTATTTCCATGGAAGGAAAGTGATATGTTGAATGCCAAATATTATTTCTATGGAAGGAAAATGATTTTAAGAGAAAATATTCCTTGAAGCTTGAAACAAGAATAGTATCACGCACTAAATCAAATAATAGTTTGACTAATGCTCTTGTGAAGCATGAAGCAGAGCATATGCCAGATATATTTGAAATGAAAGGAGTAACTTGAAGTTATAGAAAAACCAGAAGTTATGTTTACTAGTAGTAAACTAAATGTTGTATATTATCAAGCTAAAATTTATGGGGACGCCTATGGGTTATAGTTTAGTGTACACTTGGTAAATAAAATAAGAACAAACTCCTTCATTCTCATGAAGAGAACACCTCACGAAGAAGGTCAAGCACCTCATGAAGAGGATCATCATGAAGATGAAATCCAACATATAAGCGCGCATCATAGTGTTGGGTAAGTAGAACAACAAATCATCTCTTGTTTGGGAAATAACAAAGAGACAGAGAATAATCTCATATTATGAGAATATTGGGAGAAAATAATAGTTGTCGACAACACTACCTCTATAATTGCAAATATTTCTCTTATGAGAACCCGGATCTGAAAAATAAAGTCCATGGCAAAGTCGTCTGTAGCGATTATATCGGGTCAATGAAGAAAGCAATTGAGGTTGAATCCCCTACTAAGAAGAAATAAATGTTCTGCTATACCTCTGGCAAATGAATTGAATGAATATGGAATATGCAGTTAACAAGTGGATTGTGAAAATCCATATAATTCTTGAAGAATATAAATCATAATATATGAAAATTAAATCTCATATAAGTATTAAGAAGTCTAAGGTAGAATATGTTCATGAATGAATATTTATGTCTCAAGAAGAGCATGTCATAGAACGAAGAGTCATCAAATGACTTTGTAGTGAATAACACTATCTCATTATGTATATCACATAACAATCTCTCATGAAGTAGAGAATATATCTTATAGAAGAGAAATATTATTCACCAAAAATGAGAGTCCTTGAAGGAGTCAATCCATGAAGGATTTACCAGTCGATTCTTGAATAAACACCATTAATCCCTGAAGTGAATAGAGACCTGAGAGAAAGAAAATGAGGAATCATATAAACACTCAGAAAGTGTATATTGTAAAGCTAGCAATGAAGTGTTGATATCCTCTAAATACCATGAAGGTATAAGAGTAGTGGTGATTTTGGCAATTGAATTGTCCCCTAAATGTCATATGTGAGACTGGATTTTTATTATTTAGTGGTATAATCAAAATCTTGAAGATTTATAGAACATATAATTTGAAAATCTACTAAGAAAGAATAATAAGTTTGGTGTACTATCTAGAAGATATTGAATATTGTAAGTTATTTACCCCCATAATCCTATGATATGATTTATTACCCTGAAGGATAAATTTTTGTCTTACACAACTAATAAGTGGTCATTTATGCATAAAGTATATCGCTCTTATTTTCTCATATTATAATTCATAGAAGAATTTCGAGCCAACATTTTGAAGGATATAGCATTATGGTACTGCATACCATTATTAAGCATACATTTATGAAATGTGTGGCTTGAGCAATGTAGTTCAAAGGATGGCTTTATGAGGGGGAGCATATTTTATTGCATTTACCTTGAAGGTAAACCACTAGAATTACAAACATCAAGTAGATCATATTTGCTAAAACACTGAAGTTTATGCATATATCATGAAGATCGATATCTATTCATGAAGAATAGAATATCCTGAAGAATACATAACCAAGAAGGTTAGATGTTGTACTCTTTTTTCCTATGTGAGTTTTTACTTGAAGGTTTCTCACACAAGGTTTTTAATGAGACAACATGTGCAATGCAATTAACGAATGCGATGTAATCTTTTCTCCAAGAACCGTTTTTCCCACTGGGTTTTCGGATGGAGTTTTTAACGAGGCATATGCATATCGTGGTAATCGCCCAAGGGGGAGTGTTGTAAAACATAAGGACTCTATCCTAGAAGGAAAGGAGAAGGAGGAATCCTAATCCTAGTCCGTTTGTATGTGGGCTCTTACCGAAACTCTTAGGCCTTGACAGGACTATATATATGTGGGAGCTCTATGTTGTAATTACCAATATTCAGAGGAATAAAAAATAGTCTCCCTACATCTTATGTCTATATGTTCTACTTTCATCTACTGCGTTGATCATGAGAGACGAAGAGAGAAAGGTCCGAACCGCTGGCAACATGTTTTATAACAATAACATAACTCGAACAATGATCATATAATATTTCATTATCTAAAACAAATTATTATTATTATTTTGTCAGACAAATCATTTTGTATCTTTTCGGAAAATCAGTCTGACATTTTATTTTGAACGGACACTATATGTTAAGACAATAATAGTATTGCATCTAGTTTACGGCCCTATTTGGATCTGTAGTACTAAAAATTAGCTCTATGTTTATATGCTAATTAGAAGGATCAAGCGTGAACTAATTTCAAAACTAATTGCATATGTGATGACTAATTAGCGAGACAAATCTATTAATCTTAATTAGGCCATAATTAGCTTACATTATGCTACAGTAAATATAAGCTCATTAGAATTAATAGATTAGTCTCACCAATTATGTCACCGCTTATACAATTAGTTTTAAAATTAATTCACGTTTAGTCCTTATTATTATCCAAACATAGTGTTAATTTTTAGCAGTTGGGATCCAAACAGACCGGTGGGCCTATTTGGATCTTTAGTACTAAAAATTAGCACTACAATTAGATGCTATTTAGAAGGATCAAACATGAATTAATTTCAAAACTAATTGCATAAGCAAAACTAATTGCATAAGCTGACTAATTAGCAAGACAAATCTATTAATCCAAATTTGGCCATGATTATCCTATATTGTGCTATAGTAAACATGAGCTAATTAAGGGCTAATTAGGATTAATAGATTTATCTCATCAATAAGTTGCGGCTTATACAATTAGTTTTGAAATTAGTTCACGATCAGTCTTTCTAATTAGTATTTAAACATAGTGCTAATTTTTAGCACTAGGATTCAAACAGGCCCTCACATTTTCCCCGCATCAGACCAGTCGACCTATACTATCAATTAAAGCTGTATAAAATGCGCCAGCGGCAACAACAGCATCCTTCCGAAGCACAAACATTATGCTTTATGATCTCAGCTCCACAATACATCTAGAGCCACCTCAGCTTGAGTTTCTAGGACCTCGGCTTCGTACTCTTAAAATCAGTTTCGAATGAAGACAGTCCCAAAAGTCCTGCAAATACCTCAACAACTGCTCAAAACTTTCACTGCCCCAACAGAGAAACAAGTTGGAATATCATAAAATATGGAGCTAAGTCATATTCTAAATTCTAATGTACCACCCAAAGTCTCAGTTGCCCCATCCTGTATATTGCAGTTGCGAGGGGGTACTGACAGTATGTCAGTATCCTTTCGAGAATAGTGGCAGGTTACATTCCTATCATGCTGCCACAGCCATGCTCCACAAGCTTTGTGGGGTTCAATAGTTGTGATCAGCAGCATACAGTAGTAAGCTAAAGAGGTTAACGTTATCTATATATATTATATAAGGCAATGCCTTCAGCAGACATACACATGTATATTATATAAGGCAATGCCTTCAACAGACAACTTGTATGTTATTACCCCCACTGTAGAGCACCTTTCCTTTTTTTTCAGCAAGCATATTCTTCATCTACCAGCAGTCATCCAAGTACTAAAGTCAAGATCTATTCAGCCCGCAGCAAGGGGACCGTCTCTTAGCTGGTGGAGAGAAAGTTGTAGTTGCTTATGGATCATCTCGGCCACCCGTCGCAATCTCCCATTGCCTGTCTCTCCAATTGCGGGAGACCCATTTGCTGTCTCCACTGTCCTGGCAACCATTTGCTTACAATTTTCCCAGTCTTCATCTTTCAACCAGAAAGAATTCCCACCATGGCTCCCCTCCATTGTGAGGCACGTGACATGACAATTGTCCCCAAAGGTGTACCTCAGTCTCACAGACACGCAATAAGGCAACCAAGCAGCTCCACCAACACTGGAATTATGTTTAAGAGCATGGTCGAGTACAAAAGTTAGGCCAAAATCCACTGAACGGTTGGCTCTGTCATGCTTAATGTTGCTCTTTGATGAAGACGAACTCCCAGCATGGTCATTTGAAACCGATCCATGGTGCGTCTCCAAACAGAGTTCAACCTGAACCCTATATGCACTCGCAATTTCCCCATGAACCTGGGACTGACTTTTCTTCCATGCAAGTAGACTTATGAATTCTCGCAGAACAGGAATTGGTAATGTAAGCAAAGTGATAAAAGAAGCAACTCTAGAAGCATCATATGGTTCACAGACGACACGCCTGCTGAAATAGTCACATATTTCATTTATCTCTGATGTTGCTAGCTCTTCCTGAGCAGGGCTCTGAGCTTGCTGCTGATGTTTCTGTTGCTGATGGTGAAATCGTTTTACATTAAGAACTTGAAGAAGCAGTTGGACTCGTTGAACACTAACTGCAAAGACATAACCACTGCAGGACAAAAAGGGAAAAAAGCATGATTAGATTATTTTTAAATATTAATTAAAAATAGGTTAGAAATAATAATAAATAACTTTAGAATGTGTAGTCAAATCTCAAAAACTTTGACCACTAATACACACAGAAGAGTTAGGACTTGAAAATTGAAAACAATATCAGTGGATTAGCCATGAAGAATTGTTTCAGATGTTTATGATTTTAGCAACTTTTACTAAGAAAAAACTATAAAAAGTAATGTCACAACATGTGCCCTTAGGCAAGTACAAAAGAATGGAGGTAATAGAAGTACTAGAGAACACAAACAAAAGTAGATGGTTGGCATGCATTAAAAGTAGATTATCACCTGCATGCTTAACCAAAAGAAAAATACCATCAAACATGCTCATCTAATATATGATGATATCACACAACCTCAAAGAAGAAAACGATAACAAAAAAAAGCTAAGTATATAAAACATTATAACATTAAGCATTCTCAACCCTTGGTTCAAATATGCTTGTTCTTTTATGGGGTACGCATGTAAATATGTGTATGCCCAATGAGATTTATACTAGCATATTGAAAAGGTTGGGCATTGTAGCTATGTGTAGTATGACTCAGAAGGTGAAACTATCATATGTTATCAGTAAATTGACTCTTACCCCACAAAAAATCGCAGTGCTGGCTGCTCCTGATCCAAATTTAGAAGTGCTCCTTCATTCTCATTCAAAACTGACCCTAGTATCTCTTTCAGAAGCTCAGGAAACTGGGAGAACAACCATAGAACTCCGAGGTACTTAAGGATGCCACGCAACACCTTTTTAAGAGCAGCAAGAGGAACCCATGCACCACCATAGCCACCATCGTCCCCAAGAGCAGTAAAAGTTGAGCTCAACTCACTCCTCATATGAACAGGAAGGTTTGTTCCAGGAGAAGGGTGTGGAGGGGCTCCAGCATTTCCTGAAGCATATTTTGAAGAAGTCACAACAGCACTGCCTGCACGAATGAAAGTTGGTGCCACCTGGTTACCAATATTTGTAGTTGGTCCAGAAGTAGCTATACCGTGAGCACCATGAAAGCGGTTCAGAGCAAGAGCTGATTGCTGACCTCCAGAAGCTTTGTTGATGCTGGCCTTCAATTGTACACCACTATGTCTAGCACTCATAACACTGGGTTCAAAAGCATTTAAACCCTGAGCAACATGCTCCAATATGAAAGGTCGAAATTGTGGGCAAGGTAAAGATCCCCCAATTGAAGGTCCGCCCTTTGGAGGGGTTGCAGGCTGCAGCCATACCTGATCTCCACTAAAGCAACGTATGTCGAAAGAGAAAATCTTGCGATATATAACACGTATCCAATATGGTCCACGAAGCACAACAGTAATGTCAAAAGGCAATGATGGACTAGGAACTAATCCAGGCCCACCCTGCCCTGCAATAGAAAGGGCAGAACTCTGAAGATTATGCTTGTTAGAATGGGCTACTGCAGGGCTCAGTGGGGCAGATATATTTTGTGCAGTAGTTGATGAGTCATTTGCTGTTGCCCCTTCTGACCGATAGCTATTTTGCTTTGGTACAGAACTGTAACCAGCAGGAAGTGTCACAGGCATTTTTGCAGGGCGAATTGCACTACTAAGGGCAAGTAATGGTCCAGCTGTAAGCCTGACGCTGTCCAAGAATGATGCTACCTCACCCACATTCACGAAATCCTCCAAAAACTGCATTATGTAAACTCAGTTATAAAAACAACAAAATCACATGATAGATTAGTTCACAGGCAATAGCATAAGAGGTTGTGCTACTGGATTTACAATATATCATGGTAATGTGGTAAACTAAATTTCCTTTTTGCCAGCCAGCTTCTGCTAGTGAAACCAAGTTCTCTATGGACAAGTGGACAACATTTTGGCCAACAAATAAATTGAGTATGGCTGGTGAGCAGTGAAATGCATTTGTCCTGCTTGTCTAACAAATACAAGGCAATCATATTGATCAACACCACACGGCACATATAACCATAGAAATATGAAACCTACATAACATAATTCTCATGTCAACAAAACATCTGTTAGCCCACAATCAGGTGCGGACCATCACCCCTCAGCCTTACACACACACACACACTCTTCAGGGATAGTGGAGAAGTGAGAGCACAAACAAAAGCAGGAGTGCTGCTGCACTACTCAGGAATGCTGCAGCACTAGAGTGTTGCTGCTGCTGAACTGCTCTATTAGGCCAGTCTCAATGAGAAGTTTCACCTCCCAGTTTCCAAGACGTGACACTAACAATAAAACAGAGTCTCTCAATGCATAGTTTCATTTCGCATTTTCATAGAGTAGCTTTAGCATTTAATTCGTATACTATGTTGTGATCAAATGTGATATGCAAACTATGTAGCCTTTTGCAGCGTCAGTTTGCACACTTAAAAAATGCAGATACACAATTCAGCAATCACCAATGATGTTGGATGGCAAAATAATACGCTGATGCAAAGTTCATGAACATTGAAACGAATAGGCGTATATCCGGTATAGCAAGAAAGGCAGAACTCAGCGTCCATCCGGCCGTGCAAGCTGCTGCCGAATGCCAAGAACTCCATGGTCGGGAGAATCTGATGGCCGCCTCCACAAGCCGCTTGGCGAGCTCCACCTGCGACAGGAGCCGCTGCAGTTGGTGAAGCGGAGAAAACAAGCCGGACGGAGCAATGCATCGAACACATGGTGAGCGCACACGTCTGGATCTGCGTGGCCGAGCACCGTGACGGCGATGCCGGCGGCCATGTCGAGGTACTCGCAGCCGTCGAAGTCGTGATCTTGCACCCGCGCTCGTACTCGAAGGCAACGCGAGACCGCTTGTATGTGCCGACGAGGTACCGCCCATCCTCCATGACGCCGAAAGCACCCGCATGCGGCGGCCCCATGGTGGTTGGGGGTGGCGGCGCCGCCGCGAGGCAGGCTGAGGCCAGCTCCGCCTCCGCTCTCACTCTCTATCGACAGACCTCGTGCCGTGCGATCGAGCGATGCGAGTGACCTGGCCTGGCCTAGTTGGAGATGACAGGGAGGCAGTGCGCTGCGCTCGAGCCGTCTGCCTCCGCGTCCCGCTCGTCCGCCTCCTCGCCGTCTGGTTGCGCGCTCGCCGGCTGTTCCTGCCTCCTCGCCATCTGGCTGTGCGCTCGCCGGCTGCGCCCGCCTCCTCGCTGTCCGCCTCCGCGCTCGTGCTGGAGCCAGGAAGGAGCGCACGCCTCACTGGATTGGATGAAACGAGAGGAAGCCTCTCAATGGGAGTTTCGTGCGTATTCCGAGTCATGGGAAACGATGCTCACTCGTTTCATCCCTATGAAATGTTCCCTTCTCTCTCCTCCTCGATACATGCAAAAGCTCCAATTCTGCTGATGTGGCACACTATTTAATGTGCATGAAATCCCCATGAAACCTGCATTGAGACTAGCCTTACATTACACCATGGTTGCACTACTCAGGAATGCGGCTGCACTAGTGTTCTCACCACAGCTTGGCTGCAGTCTTGACTGAAAGTTGGTCTGCAGTTGCAGACAGCAGACTATTCAACAGCATCATTTAATCCAAATTAAGTCAATTATAAAAAACAATTAAATCAATGATTATCACAATTTTGATTTTGATCAAACAAGCAGTAAGAGGCTATTCCCATCTGCCAAATGCTAGCCAAACACAAGGAAATAAATGTTGAACAACACCATACATCACTAGACACAGAAGATTTGAAATGTAACATCACTCCCGTGTCAACCTATCATCACTTTGTCCAAATTGATTCAAACATGAATTCAACTATATATTTTTCCCCTCAAATACACAGGAGAGCTGTGTAGCATTTCATTAAAGAAAAAATAAACATTAAAAACAGACAACGCCAGTCCCCAACTTAATTTACCGCAAATTGAAACTAGATTATATCATTAATTTACCACAAATTTAATTGAATGAAATAAGTGTGATTCAGTAAGATGCTGTAAAATGCATTAAAAATAAGATGTGGTAACAGAATTATTAGAGGAAGGCCAATTGGCTTAGATTACTTGATTGACTGAGTTTACAAGAAGGTTACATATATATAGGAGCCCAAAGGGCCTGGCCAGAGGCGCATTCACACATGAAAGGGCCTAGTCAGTAAAGCATTCACATAATAACTAGATATTCTTGCTAGAAGGTTATTCTCTATTGGATAGATTGATAGAGGGTGAACCCCCAGGAGCTCGATGGCGGGGTGAGGGCGACGGTGCTGAAGGCGTTGGCGAGGGACTCCGGAGTCCATGGCGACCATGCAGTAGGAGGCACCTGATGGGACGCCTGATAGTGCATCCCAGGAGCCTGAGGGTGGTAAAGCCGGCCACCAGAGCCTACTGCTGCGACAGAGGTGGGCCGGCGCGAGGTGGTGGGCCGCGCAGACCACCAGGGGTAGACCCAGGCCACATATGAATGGACCCGGTCCACGGGTTGAGGATGGAGGGCCACGGCAAGCCGCCTGGAGAAGCAGCGTGCGAGCCGCCTTGGCCGCGCCCGCCGCGGCGACGCCAAACGAGGGCCCCCTGGCAGCCTGATGAGGGCGCAAAGGCGCAGGAGCAGGTGGCGGCAGGCGCCTTGCTGGACGAGGAGGCAACGAGGGCCGAGGGAGGTGCTGCAGGAGGCACCATGTTGAGCTCGGCCAGGCGCAGATCAGCACAGACGTCTGCAAAAGAGGGGAAGGGCTTCTGCCAAGTGAACAGCTGCGACATAAACTGGAAGCGCTCGTTGAAACCCCGCAGGATGTTTAGCACAAGAGTACGGTCCTAAACAGGCTCGCCCAGATCGGCAAGAGCGTCAGCCATACTCTTCATCTTGCGGCAGTAGTCGTCGATGGAGAGGACGCCCTAGGAGAGGGTGCGAAACTCGGCGTTGAGGAGCATGGCGCATGACTCGCGATTGTTCAAGAACTGCTGTTCGATGCCGAGCCACGCTGCCCGAGCGGAGACGCCGTCACCGTTGAAGAGCCAGGAGACGACCACACAGTCCATGTGCGACCATGCCGGATCAGTGAAGCGAGAGACGTTGCTGAGGACGTGATCCTTCAACGTGAAGCAGCCGAGGATGAGGAGAACGTAGCCGCGCCACTTGGAGTAGTTGGAGGACTGGAGGTCAAGAACGATAGGAATCAAGTTCTTGATGTTCTGGACGGCGGTGGCCTGGCTGTGCAGATGAGCGATGGCCGTGGCTTCAAGGTCGATGGAGTGGTCGTAGTCGTCGTCATGCGAGTTGTCGTCGCGGTGGGACTCAGCACGGAGACGATCTCGAAGGGCAGCGGCATGCTGCTCCAAGGCGTCGGCCTGCGCGCGCTCCTTCTCGAAGGCGGCAGCAGCGGCACAGACACGCTCCTGGGCAGCGGCGGCAGACTTGAGGTCGGCATCCTCCCGCAGCTGCTGGCTGCGCTCGGTGTTGGTGGAACGCAGGGAGGCGGCCTCGTCCTCCAGCGTCTTGGCGGCGGCGAGAGCTTCATCGCGAAGCTTGGCTGCTGTGGCGGCAGCCGAGGAGCCGGAGCTCGAGTCGCCAGAGGTAGGGGCGGCCATGGGCGTGCGTGGCGACCAGGGAGGTGCGCGCGGCACAGAGGAGGCGCGGCGACCGAAAGGGCAGTCGCGGGCGCCGAGAGGAGCGGAAGCAGAGGAGTCAAAGGGTCCAGGATTAGACTGATACCATATTAGAGGAAGGCCAATTGGCTTAGATTACTTGATTGACTGAGTTTACAAGAAGGTTACATATACATAGGAGCCCAAAGGGCCTGGCCAGAGGCGCATTCACACATGAAAGGGCCTAGTCAATAAGGCATTCACATAATAACTAGATATTCTAACAAGAATAAACAGCACTTATCAGCGGTGCAGTACTACCTACAAAGACAGCCTTATTGAAATTCTTTATAAATGAACCAGCAATCTCGACACAGTGAATAAGTGAAAGTTTGGCATTGTCTACTGGTTCTTGACTGAAACTTTCATAATATAGAAGTTTACAACAGCGCAACTAAAATACAGTGAAAAGGCATATATTGGGATGAGAAATATTGGAGATACTACCTGTTTCTTCCTTAACAGATACATGGCATTCCTCCTATAGGAGGAACTTGACATGACCCCTAAGAAACAGTATTTATGAAAAAAAAGAAACTCAACTTGACAGAAATAAGTCTGTGTGTCCTTGTAACACATGGTCTTTGCGGGACTGCAACACATGGTCCTTGTGTCCTTGTAAACAGCATCCTTGATGGCTTTTAGACAGTAGTTAGCATCTTAGGACAGCATCTTAGAACAGGCATCTTAAGACAACATCCAGCATTTAGGACAACATCTTAGACTAGCATCTTAGCAGCATCTTAGCATATGCTTGACTGGTTAGCAGCCTATAAATTTGTATCCCCAACCCCTCAGGTTGGCATGACATTGCATGAGTTTTGTGAGAAATAAACCAGAAAATTGCCCCAACTCCTAGTGTCATCCTCTCTCGATGAGAGTAAGGATTCTACTGCTACCAAGAGTGCGAATCCAGCGACTAACAAGTGGTATCGGAGCTGTATTATCCTGTAGCCTGAGCATCTCCTGCTCATCTCCTTCCCCGGTCTCGCAGCAGCTCCGGCTGCCCCGGCTCTCCACACAGCAGCCCCCTCGATAGAGCGCCATGTCCGCAGAACAGTCTCAGGGCTCGGTCGCCTCGAGCACGCGGCGTCGGCAGGAGGCCGACCTCGCCGCGGCAGAGAAGCGCAAGCGAGCGGCGGCAGACGCCGCAGCAGCAGCGGCAAGGGCATCGAGGCTGGCAGCAGCTAGAGCAGAGGTGGAAGCAGCGGCGGCGGCGGATGCAGCGGAGGTCGAGGTTCTACACGGCAGCAACAACAGCTCCATCGCTGCTGATGACAGCGCCGACGCGGACCTCGAGCTGCTGGAGAGGGAGGCATCGCGAGGGCGAGCAGCGCAGTGGGCAGCCGCGCACGCCTACGAGCACGGCGGCAGCCCAGACAGGCGCAGACACGCCGGCGACGCTCCTAAAGGAGGCGCGCACGGCGGTGGCGCTCCTGGAGGAGGCGCGCATGGCGGCGGCGGACGGGTCGACGGAGAGCGCGGCCTTCACAGGCAGCGCGGCTCTCTCTCCCCGGTTCGGTACTGTGGTCACCACGAGTACCAGATTGTCGTCAGGGACGTCGGTCCCGACGGCGGGTGGCCTACCCTCACCAAGACCAACTACGTTGAGTGGGCTGCGGTGATGAGGGTAAGGCTCCAGGTGCGGCATATGTGGGATGCATTCCGGTACGGCGATGTCGACTACGACCAAGATCGACGGGCGCTGGATGCTCTCATTGCTACAGTCCCGCCCAAGATACAGTTTTCGCTTACCAGCAAGCGGACTGCGAAGGAGGCCTGGGACGTCATCGCTGCGACACGCATCGGCAGCGACCGCGCCCGCAAGTCCACACTGCAGGCACTTCGCAAGGAGTGGGAGAACCTGGCCTTCAAGCCAGGTGAGGACGTTGATGACTTTGCTCTCCGTCTCAACACTCTGTTGCAGAAGTTGGTGCAGTTCGGCGACGACACCTACGGCGAGGAGAGAGCTGTTGAGAAACTCTTCCGCTGCGTCCCCGAGAAGTACAAGCAGATGGCTCGCTCAATCGAGTCTCTGCCGCCTCAAGGTCGTTGACAGCGATGAGCCACAACGCCTCTCGGGACCCATCACCATTGGCGGGAAGCTCTTCCTCACTCGGGAGCAGTGGGCTGCCAGCCAAGGTGACAGGAAGGGGGAGCCTTCTTCCACGACAGGCGGCCGCAAGCGTGGCAAGCGTGGCAAGCCGCGGAAAGACGCCCAGGCAGGGGCGCGAGGACGTGCCGAGGGTGATGATCGTGGAGGTGCTCAGGGTGGCGCCGCTGGCAAGCAAAAGCCGGCACGAGACGACCCTTGCTACAACTGCGGCAAGCTTGGTCATTGGGCCAAGGATTGTCGACAGCCACGACGCGGCCAGGCCCATGTCGCGCAGGCAGAGGAGCAGCCGGCTCTGTTCATTTCTCATGCGAGTATTGAACTACCTCCAGCGGCACCAGCCGCAACGGCTCTCCTCCACCTTGACGAGCCAAAAGCACATGCCCTCCTCGACGACAGCTCCGGCAACAAGACCGACGGGTGGTGCCTTGACACCGGTGCCACCCACCACATGACTGGGTGGCAGGAGTTCTCCGAGCTCGACTCAGGCGTTCGAGGCACCGTCAACTTCGGCGACGCCTCCGCTGTGGAGATCAAGAGCGTCGATTCTGTCGTCTTCGTCGTCAAGACTGGCGAGCACAGGCTGCTCACCGGTGTCTACTACATCCCCGCGTTGAGGAACTCCATCATCAGCTTGGGACAGTTGGATGAGAGCGGATCGCGCGTGGAGATCAAGCACGGGATGCTGCGCATCTGGGATCACCGACGCCGGCTCCTCGTCAAGGTCCGCCTCTACGTCCTTCACGCACAGGTGGCGCAACCTCTTTGTCTTGCAGCCCGCCGCGACGACGACGCTTGGAGGTGGCACGAGCGTTTTGGGCACCTCAACTTTGAGGCCCTGAGGCAGCTCGGCAGCAAGGAGATGGTGCGGGGCATGCCGCACGTCGACCATGTGGAGCAGTTCTGCGACACCTGCGTCCTCACCAAGCTGCGGCGGCTCCCTTTCTCTCGCCAGGCGAGCTTCCACGCCAAGGAGAAGCTGGAGCTTGTACACGGTGACCTCTGTGGCCCCGTGACACCGGCTACACCTAGAGGCCGGCGCTACTTCCTCCTCGTCGACGACGTGTCCCGCTACATGTGGGCTGTCCTGCTCGACGCCAAGGCAGCCGCAGCAGACGCCATCAAGTGCCTTCAAGCTGTTGCGGAGGCGGAGTGCGGCCGCAAGCTTCAGGTCCTACGCACGGACAATGGCGGCGAGTTCACGGCGGCCGAGTTCGCGGCGTACTGCGCCAATGAGGGGATCCACAGCCACTTCTCCGCGTCGTACACTCCGCAGCAGAACGGCATCGTCGAGCGCCGCAACCAGACGGTGGTGGCCACCGCCCGTGCCCTCCTCAAGCAGAGGGATGCCGGTGATCTAGGGTGAGGCGGTGATGACTGCCGTCCACTTGCTCAACCACTCGCCCACCAAGGCCCTCGACGGCAAGACGCCTGTTATGACCGGCATCCCCTACAGGCGTCGCAGCCCCGCTAGAGGCTAGGAGGGGAGCCGGCCATCAAGGGGCTATGGCCCATATAATTGTCGCAATTATAGTATTTCTAGAGGGTTATTTTATAATTATCGTTATTAGAGAGACATAAATATTTGTAAGACTATTTGGGAAATTAAGCAGAAACATATTATTGTTTCCGGCTTCCTCAGGGAGCCGGGAGAAACCCTAGCCGGGTAAAACCCTAGCCGCCTCTTTCTCTTCACGCATAGCAGCTGCAGCCACGGCACCCTCGCGCCGTCCTCGCCCACGTCCAACCGTCTCGCATCCGTACAACCTACGTAGCGGCTCCGGTAGGAATCCTAGCCCTATCAACCTGGTATCAGCATTGCCAGGCACGACGACTGCTCCTCCGAGTTCCTCCATCCCGGCGACCACTTCGCCGCTGCCCGCTGCGTCGTCGGATTTGTCAGAGGCGTCCACCGCCTCTGCCCAGCCCCTGACGCTGGAATCACTGGGGGCCAAGGTGGATATGATCGCCAACGCGCTGGTCTCCATGCAGAAGGCGTGGGCCGGCCTGCTCTAGGCGCCTCCGCCGCCGTCGTTCCCCACACCACCACCGCCTCCGCCACCGGTGCCCACGGCACCGATCCCGACTGCGCCACCGACGTCCTACCCCTATGGTATGCCATCGACGGGAGCCGGAGTTCCGCTCCATCTGTTGCAATGGCCGGCCTCGCCATCACCGCTGCCTGACTGGCTGCAGCCGCCCGTGACGGCGTCGGCTCCGATCTACTCGATGGCCACGTCGCCCACCCCATCAGCCTACACGACGGTGGCGGCGACAGCGGTTTCCACCCTACCCCCTGCCAGCGGCACTCTCTTCAGGGGGGTGGATGGCTCGTTGTTCTTCGGGGCGCCCTCTCCCTCGGGCGGCCAGCAGCAGGGGGGCTTGACCCGGCCCTTGCTGCTGCCCTCGCGGGCGCCCAGGCGGGGCCCAAATTCTACAAATTGGAGTTTCCTACGTACGACAGCTCGGCCGACCCTCTGAATTGGTTGAACCAGTGCGAGCAGTTCTTCCGCGGCCAGCAGACGCTCGCATCCGCTCGCACATGGCTCGCGTCCTACCACCTTCGGGGTGTTGCCCAGACGTGGTACTACGCCCTGGAGCAAGACGAGGGCATGCCCCCTTGGGAGCGCTTCCGCGAGTTATGCTCACTCCGCTTCGGGCCTCCTGTTCTGGGAACACGGTTGGCGGAGCTTGCCCGCCTTCCTTTTGGTTCTTCCATTCAGGATTACTCGGAGCGTTACAACACCGTCCTATGCCATGCCCGCAACCTCTCCGCTCGCCAAAAGGCGGAGTTGTACGTGGGCGGGCTGCCGGACCAGCTCCGCAAGCAGGTTCAGCTCCGCGCACCGCCCGACCTCCAGTCCGCCATGTACTTGGCACGGGCGTTCGAGGAATGCGAACCTCCACCTGCACCGCAGCCTCGCGGCGCCCGACCGCCCCAGCGGTCGACTTGGACTCCGCAGCAGCGCCCACTTTTCGTCGGCTCTCTCCGGCCGAACAGCAGGAGCGCCATCGCCAGGGGCTGTGCTTCAACTGTGACGAGCCCTACGTGCGCGGGCACGTGTGCAAGCGCCTCTTCTACCTGGAGGCCGACGACTACATCGATGAGGCTCCTGTGGAGACAGTCGCGGACACCCCTTCCAGCGAGTTGGCCGCCACGGAGATGGCTGCTGCTAACGCCATTGTGGTTTCCCTTCAGGCTGTTGCAGATATTCGGGCCGCAAATTCCATGCTGCTGCCCGTCGTCATCAAGGGCGAACACTTCCTGGCCCTCCTCGACACGGGCTCCACCCATAATTTCGTGTCGGGGGAGACCATGCGCCGCCAGGGGCTCGTTCCTGCGGGTGGGGAGCGTCTACGGATCACGGTGGCCAATGGCGACCGCATGCCTTGTGAGGGCATCGCGCGCAACGTGCCCATTCGCATCTACGACGAGGACTTCACCATCACGTGTGTCGGCCTCAACTTGGGCGGATTTGACTTCATCATCGGCTTCGACTTCATCCGCACCCTGGGCCCCATACTATGGGACTGCGAGGCCCTCACCCTGTCGTTTTGGCGCGACGGCCGCCGCGTCACCTGGCAGGGGGTGGCCGGGGCGGCTGCACCCTCTCCAGCCCCCTCGGCACAGCTGCTGGCCGCGGCTGCCCCCGACCTACGGCAGCCGCTGCTGGACGTTCTACTCCAGCAGCACGCCGTCGTCTTCACCGAACCCACGGGACTTCCGCCGGCGCGATCGTACGACCACCGCATCCACTTGCTGCCGGGCACCGCACCGGTGGCGGTGCGCCCTTACCGCTACCCCCAGCTGCAGAAGGACAAGCTGGAGCGGCAGTGCGCGGCCATGCTCGCCCAAGGGATCATCAGGCCGAGCACTTCGCCTTTCTCGGCGCCCGTCTTGCTGGTGCGCAAGGCGGACCAGTCGTGGCGCTTCTGCATTGACTACCGCGCCCTAAACGCCAAGACGTCTAAGGACAAGTTCCCGATTCCGGTAGTCGATGAGCTCCTCGATGAGCTCCATGGAGCTCGCTTCTTCACAAAGCTGGACCTATGCTCCGGGTATCATCAGGTGCGGATGCACCCCGACGACATCGACAAGACGGCGTTCCGCACTCACCACGGCCACTTCGAGTTTCTGGTGATGCCTTTCGGGCTTTCTAATGCCCCGGCCACTTTCCAGGCCTTAATGAATGATGTGCTTCGCGACTACCTCCGAAGGTTTGTGCTCGTCTTCTTCGATGATATCCTCATCTACAGCTCGTCATGGGCCGAGCATCTGCAGCACATCAACATCGTCCTTAGCGCCCTGCGGGCGCACCATCTCCACTTGAAGCGCTCCAAGTGCTCGTTTGGGGCGCCATCCGTGGCCTATCTTGGCCATGTCATCGCCGAGGGCGGTGTCGCCATGGACGCCGACAAGGTTGCCGCGGTGGCGGCGTGGCCTCTACCTCGCTCGGCCCGGGGCCTTCGCGGCTTCTTGGGCTTGGTGGGCTACTACAGGAAGTTCATCCGTGACTTCGGCATCATCGCGGCCCCGCTCACGCGTCTCTTGCGGAGAGACGCGTTCGTGTGGGACGACGACGCGACGACGGCTTTCGAGGCGCTCAAGCGCGCCTTGACGACGGGGCCCGTGCTTCAGATGCCGGATTTCGAAGCGACTTTCGTGGTCGACTGCGACGCATCGGGCGCGGGGTTCGGCACCGTCCTCCACCAGGGCGCGGGACCCCTCGCCTACTTCAGCAGGCCACTTGCAGCTCGCCACCTCAAGCTCGCCGCCTACGAACGCGAGCTCATCGGCTTGGTGCAAGCTGTGCGCCATTGGCGCCCGTATTTGTGGGGGCGCCCCTTCCTGGTTCGCACTGACCATTACAGTCTAAAATTTTTGCTTGATCAGCGTTTGTCTACCGTCCCACAACACCAATGGATCAGCAAACTTTTCGGCTTCGACTTCACGGTGGAATACCGCCCGGGCCGTCTCAATACCGTGGCGAACGCTCTATCACGACGTGACAGTGAGGCGGTGGCGTCTGCACCTTCGCCGGTCGCGCTCGGGGCCACGGTGGCTTTGTCCGGGCCCTCTTTCGCCCTCCTCGACGACATCCGGCGCGCTACGACTGAGGCGCCGGATGGCCAGCGGCTGCTGCAGCAGCTCCAGGCCGGGGAGCTCGCGGAGCCGTGGCGCCTGGACAGCGGCCTCCTCCATGGGTCCTGCATCTTCGTGCCGGACCACGGGGACCTCCGCCACCAGGTCCTCCTGGCCCATGCCGCCGGCCATGAGGGGACCCAGAAGACGCTGCACCGCCTCCGTGCCGAGTTCTACATTCCGCGGGACACAGCACTGGTGCGGGATTTGGTGCGTTCCTGCACCACGTGCCAGCGCAACAAGACGGAGGCGTTGCAACCAGCGGGACTGCTGCAGCCCCTCGACGTGCCCTCCCAAGTTTGGGCGGACATCTCGATGGACTTCATCGAGGGGCTGCCCAAAGTCGCCGGCAAGTCGGTCATCCTCACCGTCGTCGATCGTTTCTCTAAGTACGCGCACTTCATCGCGCTCGGGCACCCCTACACGGCCGCGTCGGTCGCCCGTGCCTTCTTCGACGGCATTGTACGGCTCCACGGGTTTCCACTCTCCATCGTCAGCGACCGGGACCCCGTGTTCACCGGCCAAGTGTGGCGGGACCTCTTCCAGATGGCGGGCGTCAAGCTCCGCATGAGTACCGCCTTCCATCCCCAGACGGACGGCCAGTCGGAGGTGGTCAACAAGGTGATTGCCATGTATTTGCGCTGTGTTACAGGTGACCGGCCTCGTGCGTGGGTGAATTGGCTGTCTTGGGCGGAGTATTGCCACAATACTTCTTTCCATACCGCCCTCCGCGCCACGCCCTTCGAGGTCGTCTACGGCCGCCCCCCGCCGCCCATCCTGCCGTACAAGCCGGGGACGGCTCGTACCGAGGCCGCCGACGCCCTCCTCCGCAGCCGCGACGAGATGCTCGCTGAGGTCCGTCAGCGGCTCCTTCAGGCCCAGCAGCTCTCCAAACGCTACTACGACGCCAACCACAGGGACGTGGAGTTCGAGGTGGGGTCGTGGGTCTGGCTGCGTCTCCTTCACCGCACCACGCAGCAGTCCCTCGACCCTCGCTCCAAGCGCAAGTTGGGGCCGCGTTGGGCGGGACCGTTTCGCGTGCTTGAGCGCATCGGTCGCGTAGCCTACCGTCTCCAGCTGCCCGATGGCGCCCGCATCCACGATGTTTTCCATGTGGGCCTCCTGAAGCAACACCGCGGAGATCCCCCCACGGCGGCCGGCGTCCTGCCTCCGGCTTTGGCTGGCCGGGTCCTGCCAGGCCCGGAACGCGCCCTGCAAGCTCAGCAGCGCCGGGGTGTTTGGAAGATTTTGCTCAAGTGGCGCGGTCTGCCAGAAGATGATGCAACGTGGGAGTCACTCGAGGAGTTCCACGCCGAGCACCCCGATTTCCAGCCCGAGGATGAGCTGTTTCTGCAGGCGGGGAGAGATGTTATGACCGGCATCCCCTACAGGCGTCGCAGCCCCGCTAGTGGCTAGGAGGGAAGCCAGCCATCAAGGGGCTATGGCCCATATAATTGTCGCAATTATAGTATTTCTAGAGGGTTATTTTATAATTATCGTTATTAGAGAGACATAAATATTTGTAAGACTCTATTTGGGAAATTAAGCAGAAACATATTATTGTTTCCGGCTTCCTCAGGGAGCCGGGAGAAACCCTAGCTGGGTAAAACCCTAGCCGCCTCTTTCTCTTCACGCACAGCAGCTGCAGCCACGGCGCCCTCGCGCCGTCCTCGCCCACGTCCAACCGTCTCGCATCCGTACAACCTACGTAGCGGCTCCGGTTGGAATCCTAGCCCTATCAACGCCATACGAGGCCTGGCACGGGCGCAAGCCCGCGGTGAGCCACCTTCGCGTCTTCGGCTGCCTGGCCTTCGTCAAGGAGCTCAACCACGTCGGCAAGCTCGACGACCGGAGCACGCCAGGGTCTTAATCGGCTAGGCGGAGGGCGCCAAGGCCTACCGCGTCCTCGACCCTGCGACACGGCGCGTGCGCATCACGCGTGACGTCGTGTTCGACGAGGGGCGAAGCTGGACGTGGGGCAAGATGGTGGATGACGGCTCGACTCCGACGACCAGCGATTTCGTCGTCGACTACGTCCACTTCAAGGAGGCAGGGGGAGCTAGCAGCTCGTCCTCACCGAGCTCGCCTACCCCACCACCTCGTTCGCAACCACCTTCGGCGAGTCCTTCACCACCGCCACCACCAGCTCCAGCAAGTCCACAGGCTCCGGCGAGTCCACCAGCAGCACTGCCAGCCACGCCTCGCTCTCCTACACTGGACCCTACCCCTTCAGGCTCAGCACCAGCAGCTTCGGCCCACGACGAGCAGCGCACAGCGGAGTTCACCACTCCGATGTCCAACGACGAGGATCGCATTGACGCCTACCACGGCGGCGAGCCTCTGCGTTACCGTACCGTGGACAACCTCCTCGGCGAGCAGCCGGTCCCTGGACTGGCGCAGCACGACTTTGAGGCGGAGCTGCACCTCGCACAGGACGATGACGAGCCTCGTTCCTTCGCCGAGGCGAAAAGGGACGCGGCATGGCGTGCCGCGATGCAGATGGAGATGGACGCCGTCGAGCGGAACAAGACGTGGGAGTTGGCCGATCTTCCAGCCGGCCACCACGCCATCTCTCTCAAGTGGGTCTTCAAGCTCAAGAAGGACGAGACCGGAGAAGTGATCAAGCACAAGGCGCGTCTGGTGGCGCGCGGCTTCGTCCAACAAGAAGGAATCGACTTTGACGACGCCTTCGCGCCCGTTGCATGGATGGAGTCCGTGCGACTCCTTGCGCTAGCTGCCCAGGAGGGCTGGCGTGTCCATCACATGGATGTCAAGTCGGCGTTCCTTAACGGCGACTCGAAGGAGGTCTACATGCATCAACCGCCGGGATTTGCAATTCCCGGCAAGGAGGGCAAGGTGCTTCGCCTGCGCAAGACCCTCTATGGCTTGCGGCAGGCACCGAGAGCGTGGAATGCCAAGCTGGATTCCACGCTAAAGGAGATGGGCTTCGAGCAAAGCCCGCATGAGGTGGCCATCTACCGACGGGGCAGCAGAGGAAAGGCCCTGCTGGTGGGTGTCTACGTCGACGACTTGGTGATCACTGGCACCAAGGATGCGGAGGTGGCGGCATTCAAGGAAGAGATGAAGGCCACCTTCCAGATGAGTGATCTGGGATCTCTCCTACCTGGGAATCGAGGTGCACCAGGATGACTCCGGGATCACGCTTCGACAGACCGCCTATGCCAAGCGCATCGTTGAGCTAGCTGGGCTCACCGACTGCAACCCAGCCCTCACTCCGATGGAGGAGAGGCTGAAGCTGAGCCACGACAGCACGACAGAGGAGGTGGACGCTACGCAGTACCGGCGTCTTGTGGGGAGCCTTCGCTACCTCGCCCACACACGGCCGGACTTGGCATTCTCCATCGGCTACGTTAGTCGGTTCATGCAACGACCGACGACGAAGCATCAGCAGGCTGTGAAGAGGTTCATCCGCTATGTTGCGGGGACTCTCGACCACGGTCTCTACTACCCGAGGTGTCTTGGCACGACACACTTTGTCGGGTACAGCGACAGTGACCACGCGGGCGACATCGACACTAACAAGAGCACAAGCGGGGTCCTCTTCTTCCTCGGCAAGTGCCTCGTTAGCTGGCAGTCGGTCAAGCAGCAGGTGGTGGCCCTGTCCAGCTGCGAGGCCGAGTACATAGCGGCTTCCAACGCTTCGACTCCAGCGCTCTGGCTCGCTCGACTGCTTGGTGATCTCCTCGGCAAAGACACTGAAGCGGTGGAGCTCAAGGTGGACAGCAAGTCTGCCTTGGCCTTAGCAAAGAACCCCGTCTTCCATGAACGCAGCAAGCACATCCGCATCAAGTACCACTTCATTCGGAGCTGCTTGGACGAGGGGAGCATCAAGGCCGGCTACATACACCCAGGATCAGCTGGCAGGCCTTCTCACCAAGTCCCTTGGGCGAGTGAAGTTCCAGGAGCTTTGCGCCAGGATTGGGATAGTCTGAGTTCCCTAGAAGGCGCCACACAAGACTTAGGGGGAGAATGACAGAAATAAGTCTGTGTGTGGCTGGTCTTTGCGGGACTGCAACACATGATCCTTGTGTCCTTGTAAACAACATCCTTGACTGCTTTTAGGACAGCAGTTAGCATCTTAGGACAGCATCTAGCATCTAGGACAGCATCTTATACTAGCATCTTAGCAGCATCTTAGCATATGCTTGGCTGGTTAACAGCCTATAAATTTGTATCTCCAACCCCTTAGGTTGGCATGGCATTGTATGAGTTTGTATGAGAAATAAACCAAAAAATTGCCCCAACTCCTAGTGTCATCCTCTCTCGATGAGAATAAGGATTCTGCTACTACCAAGAGTGAGAATCCAGCGACTAACACAACTAACCAAAAGCTAATTATTCTCAACTATAATTTCCATGTGATGTTCATAGTGAAGTGCCGTAACATGTACTGAACAGTACCGCTGCAGTAATTAGCAGCGCTGTCAAACAAAGAAGCATATTAAATAACTAAATAAAAATTTCAAAATGCACCATTGCATAATGTACACATATCATGTAACATTAAGTGCATACGAGAAAAGGAAAACATGGGATCATAATATTAAGCATAGACAAACCTTTGTATGTGGCCAAAGTTGATCTGGAGAAACATGAATAAAGCAGCCACCATCACCAGCCTTCCACTCAACGACAAAGTGAACCATAGGCACAGCAACATAACTGAACCACAAGCTCATCAAACCAATAGCTTCAATCCTGAAAGTTTTCCTCATCTGTTCAGATAGCCTGTGTCTGCTACCTTTTCTTGCATTTATCTCCACAGATGTCACTTTTTCATCTCGCTTGTCATCAACTTTTACACCAATCAATCTCCGCATTCGACAAGAAAATGCACGCACATTTGAAAGCCGTTGTAAATCTGAGACAAGCCTGCGTATACTATCAGCCTCAACAGTGTGATAAGTCAAAATGACCCCATCATCATCAAAAGTGATATGTGAATCTATTTCAGAAGTGTTCGCTATGCGAACACCAATACCCCATTTGGTAGTAGCACTTCCTCTATGGACTTTCCAGAGTGAACCATAATATGGATCGTTGATCCTAACATCCCAAGACATACATCCACTTTTACCTAGGCGCAAGCATACATGTTTCCATGAATCCTCTTTAAGAAAGGGTAACCGCAACCAAAGATTAGAAGATGCCGTCCACAGCACTACTTCTTCTGCATATGAGATGCCAAGAGAATCCATCTGGGTAGTGAGTTGAGCATATTTGATCAAATGTGAACAGTGCTTTATGACACGACGAAGTAAGGAGGCATAAAAGGCCGATGTAACACAACAATTTTCTTCTGTAAATATATTTCCATAGGTGATGGTTTTTCCAGATTGCGCACTGGACGAATATTCCTTAAAAAGAATACCATCCTTCATATGTTCTGGTGCTTTTCTTCGTTTTCTTGGCCCATCACTGATTCTGGATTGTTGTAATGATGGGATATTCAATAAAAACTCTGAAAGAGATCGTTTCCTAGAAGACCCTCCAAATTGCATAGTGGAGATATTTCCCAAAACTGCAAATTGTCAAAAAGCATCACAACAAGAGCGATAGCTTATTAGATATCAGCATAGACAGATGGCTCCTTGGATATCAGAGAGACAAAAATCCCAAGTTAACAAAGAAAATGTAAAAGTACCTCCTTGGCCATCTGAAGAAACAGGTTGAAGAGATTCACCTCCGTGCACAATATTATGGCCTCCTGGAAATCTCAACGAGGTAAGATCATGACCAGACTTGCATGAGGACATGAATGAAATTTGGGCGGTGTCTGAACTGGAAATAGCATTTGTACACTTAAAGTGGTTCAGATTACTCAGCAGATCACTGTTCAAACTTACACCAGGTTTAACTTCTGAAAAATTAATGTCAGAATGCATAAAGTTTCCATCCACCTCAGCTGGGCAAACTGTGCCACTGACCCCCTCGGCACCAACTTGGTAAGAATTTAAATGATTAGAGGCCAAACTATGAGGTGGCAGAAGCTGATTCTCTGTGGTTGAAGAACTTAGATTATGCTCAAATATTTCATCAACAAGAGAAGAAAAAGAAGGCGACGATGAAGGCGTTGAGGGTAGAAGCTTAACATTTCCGCTTTTTCCGAGTGATCTACCTTCAGTACATTGGTTGTAGTTAACCATATTTTGTAGCGCCTTCCCAGAATCAAATAGGTTGAGACTATATTTGTCTTCACCTATTTGCATATGGCTAATGTAAATCCTATTATACCTCACGGCCTGATTAGAATCAGTCGTAGAATCAGTACTAGACTTGTTACTTTCATCAGTCTGTGTCTCAAGCAAATGAAAGACAGGCATAAGGTCATTATCAAGTTGTATCAGCAGATAATAGGCATTTGTGCATTGAGAAAACTCAATGACCATAAAATCTGAACCATATAACACTGACTTCGGAATATTTAGAGGAACCTGGGACTGGGAGTAAACCTGAAACAGCAATAAAATTAAGAATTTAGCATTTGAATGTATTAAGATATCAAAGAAATTTTTGACATGTCTAATAAGTGGTTAATGTTCATCAAAGACACAATTGGATGGCAACATGCAAGGTTCAAATTATTGGAGTCTACCTGATAAATATAGTACTGAAGTAATTCCCTGTTTTCAAGCTGTCCCAAAAGTTAGATAAGAAAAATGTTGGTATCGAAATATTCAGTATGTGCATGAGATATTCAACAAGAAATCATCAAAGTTTACATACTGATGTTCAAGTTTCTTATGGTAAACATTTTTTCCATAGTTAATGTCTCAGGTAGTTTTATCCTTTATAAATCACTGCTATTTAGGCCAGTCTCAGTGGATAGTTTCATGGCGTTGTTTTCAGACTTTGATGAAATACCCACTCTCAATGCATAGTTTTATTCTATAGTTTCAATGGATAGTTTCATGGCATTGTTTCCATAGTTAATGTCTCAGGTAGTTTTATCCTTTATAAATCACTGCTATCTCATATAGAATGAAATAAAACTTGGATGAAACATTCACTCTCAATGTATAGTTGCATTCTATAGTTTCATAGGCATTTAATTTCATGATTCATAGAGAGTTGGTAATCGTATCAAGGGAGTTTCTCATTTCTTCTCTCTTCTTAAGTACACTAATATGTCATAAAAAATGTCTATGTGGCAACCTATTTAATGCACATGAAACTTCCACTGAGACTGGGCTGGAACAAGACCAGTACCAGACTAGTTCACGTTAGTTAGGTGTCAGGTGTGAAAATGGCCAGTCAATGTAATAGGAAAGATCAATGCTAGATACTGTTACCACAAACTATTATTACTTTTAGTTACATGCTATTTAATCTCTAGCCTACCCCAACTTGCTTTATCTCTGTTTTCTCGTCTCTTTTGGGTTTCATCTCTAGCCTACCCCAACTTGCTTGGGACAAAAGGCTATGTTGTTGTTGTTGTTGTTGTAGTTACATGCTATTTAATCAGTATAGAATACGAAACTTGAACATTTTCCACAGCAAAGATTGTAGATACAAACGAAGTTCCACAAAATTTCATATAATTTGTCAGACATGGGATACCAAAATAAGTATGGCTTTTAGCTCAAGGCAGGCAGTTTGCTACAAAAGATAAAAGATGACGATAACAAGACTGTAATTCACTGATTCTCTACAAGAACATTGCAACAAAATGATAAGGGCTAATAACTAAAAACAAGAAAACAGGTTCAGAATATAAAACAAAAAAAAATACATGCAGTATATTATGATGAAAACAACCTTAAGACCCAGGAACCTTCCAGTTGCAGCAAATAAGTGGAGGATGCTCCTGGTCTTCAAGCTCACAAAAACCTCACTTGCTGTTAGACTCCCTTTGTTTAGAGCTTCTTCACATTCTAATAGCGCAGAAGGTAGCAAGATGTTTTTGGATGATTGAAGCAGGAGGCGACCACTCCTATTGCAGAGAGAAATAAGCACCAGAACAGTAAGTAAAGTGGTTGACCCAGAATCCTATGCACACATAAATAAGTTCTGGAACAAAAAGAGGTGGAGAATTCTCTTCAGGCTTCTCTAAGAGTACAAATAGTGCCTGAGCAGCCAGCCTAGGAAACCTTGATAACCATTCTTACAGCAGCACAGCAGAAATCCTTAAAGTGTACCTGGATAGTTCTCTTTCTTTTGTTTTCAGAAAAATTCCAGGTGGCAACATGTATAAAGCTTGGAGTCAAATATGTAGTACTCCATCCAGTTCGGCACAGAAATACTAGTTTGTGACGTCTAATTAGCATAGCCTACAATGGATAAGAGATAGGTCTAACACTAGCAGAGTGTTTGGTTTGAGGAGTGGGATGAGTGATGGATCATCTCACTACTAATAATTCTAATGTTTGGTTTGAAGAATGGTGTGACACCTCCTTATAAGCACATGCATAGCCTAAACATGATGAACATCCAATTAAAATTCATGGGATGCTCTCATGATGGGCCACACCATCAATGATAGATCGACTCCTAAAAACAAAATCCCATAAAAGTCCTCCTAGATACATCATTTAACAATGAACCATCAGTCTTGCAAAACGTTATCTACAAGTTATGGGCACATCTGCTGTGGTAAACAGGATCTCTACTGAAACACTCATTTTGGTATTGTTGGTTACAATAATGATATTTGTTGGAGTATGTGTTTAGGCCCATGAGGCTAAGGCCCATGTGGCCCATGTATATGACCTATATAGCTACCCTTCTAGGGTTAGCCCTAATGTAAATTCATTCCTCTGGCATGGTAATCAGAGCATAGGGTTAGTTTTTTTTTTTCTCTTCCCCTGCCTCCCAGCCGCCGCCCCTCTCCTGGAGGTGCCGCCGCCGGTCCAGCCACCATGGCCGGCGGCCCTCCCCCTCCCCCTTCCCTCTATTCCTACTTCCCCTCTTCTTCCTCTCCATCCTGGGCCCAGATCTTGGCCGGCGCCCCTGCGGTCTCCTCTCCAGGCACGGCATCTCCCTCCCAGCCGCACCTTCTTCCCGCCGGCCACCTGCTTCCCGCCGGCCACCCTCTGGCCGCCGGCCACCTTCTTCCCGCCGGCCAGCCCCTGGCCGCCGGCCACCACCCACCCGCCGGCCAGCCCCTGGCCGCCGGCCACCATCCAGCCCTTCCAGGCGCCGCCCGCCCCCCTCTGGTTGCTGACCCAGCCCTCCAGCGCTGCCCCCTCCCTTCTTCACCTGAGGCTGCGGCTGCTGCTGCTAAGGGCACCGCGGCAGCCCATGCCTTGGCCACCTCCTCTGACCTGGGCACGGTGGGGGACGGCACCGAGGACGGCACCGAGGACGTCGCGCCTGCGGGGGTGGTCCAGCCCGAAGCTGTCCAGCCGCTCCTCCGTCCCACAGCTGACCCGGGGGACCCCGCTGGTGCCGGTGCCACTGCTCCTTCTGTTGATCTTCTTCTCGGTGGCCCTCATCTTCTACGCGCCCCGGGGACGGACTCCACTCTCGCTGCCGCCCTTGTGGCTGCCCGTGCTGCTGCTGCGGAAGGCCAGGCTCGTGTACGCGCGGCGGCTCTCGTGTGGGAGCGCGAGCGCAACGCGGCCGACGCTCTGGCTCGCCAGATCGCCGAGGCGGAGCAGCTTCTCGTTCCGCCCGCCTCCCGGGACATTGGTGCCACCTCCTCTGCCTCGCCCGGGCGTCCCATCTCACACACCACCGTCATCTGGCATGACCCGGCTGATCCACTCGTGGCCCAGCTCCACTACCAGGCCGGGGGGGTCCAGAACATTCGACTTCTTGTCCCGGTCGTCCTCGAGCCGGAGTCTCCTTCCTATGTCCGTTGGCGGGATCTGGTGGTTCTCACCCTTCGCCGCTACGCCCTCGACGACCACGTCCTCCTCGACGCCCCGGTCACTGCCCAGACGTCATCGTGGCTCCGACTCGACAGCATCGTCATCTCCTGGATCCTGGGGACGATCTCCCTGGACCTCCACGACCTCGTCCGCACCTCCTCTGACGCGCGCCGGGCGTGGCTGGCCCTTGAGGGTCAGTTCCTGGGCAACGCTGAGGCCCGGGCTCTCCGCCTCGACGCGAGCTTCCGCACCTTCGTCCAGGGTGACCTCTCCGTCGGTGAGTTCTGCCGTCGGATGAAGGCCATGGCTGACTCGCTGGGGGACCTCGGGTGGCCCGTGGAGGATCGCATCTTGGTCCTCAACGTCCTCCGGGGGCTCAGCGACCGCTACGCCCACCTCCGGACGTGGATCACCCGCCAGAGGCCCTTCCCCACCTTCCTGGAGGTCCGTGACGATCTTGTCATGGAGGAGCTCACGCAGGGTCTCCAGCCGGGATCCACCACTTCCGCGGGGTCCTCGTCCTCCTCGACGGCCCTGGCTGCCTCTTCGCCGCGCCCGTCTGCTCCACCGCGGTCCACCGCTCCACCGCCACCGTCGTCTCTCCTGGGCCCTCCTCCCTCCGGGCCGAGCGGAGGTGGGGGGGTCGTGGCTCTCGTCGTCGCCGTGGAGGGGGCCGCGGGGGTGGCCGGGGTGGTCACCCCCAGGCTCCGGCACCGGCCGGGATACACGGGGGGGCACCATGGCCTACGTTCCAGAACCCGTGGTCCGGTCGCATCTCCATGTGGCCCTACCACGCCCCCGGAGCCGACACTCGCCCACCAGTGGCCATGCTCACCGGAGCTCTTCCTGCCGGTCTTCCACCTGGCGCCTTCCCTGCTACGCCGTGGGTTCCACCCTCCCGGACTTCACCGGGGGTCACCGGCTGGGACCAGGCGGCTCTGGCTCGCTCGTTCAGCACCATGGGCCTGACACCTCCGGTCGGACCCGAGTGGATCGCTGATTCGGGGGCCACCTACCACACTACTCCGGACCCCGGTATACTTTCGTCGATTCACTCTCCCTCTTCCTCTATTCCTTCGTCCATTATGGTCGCAAATGGCTCTTGTATTCCGGTCTCGTCTGTGGGTACCGCCGGTGCTCATGGCTCCTTTCGTCTTCCTGATGTTCTTGTTGCTCCTTCTATGGTTCATAATCTTCTTTCTATTCGACGTTTTACAGCTGACAATTCGTGTTCTGTGGAATTTGACTCTTCTGGTCTTACTGTAAAGGATTTGGCTTCCCGGCGTCCTCTGCTCCGATGTGACAGCACCGGGCCCCTTTACACTCTTCGCTTCCCAGCGGCTCCTTCGTCTTCTTCGCCGCCCGTTTTGTCAGCTGCCTTCGTCGCTTCTACTTCCTCTACTACCTGGCACCGGCGCCTCGGCCATCCTGGACGTGATGCCCTGATACAGCTCAGTCGTAGCTCCGGTCTTCCATGTACTCGAGCTCATGATGAGCAACTGTGTCATGCGTGCCAATTGGGCCGACATGTTCGTCTTCCGTTTTCTAGTTCTACTTCCCATGCGGCCCGTATTTTTGATCTTGTACATTGCGACCTATGGACATCTCCTATTCTGAGTATTTCCGGTTATAAGTACTATCTTGTGGTTGTTGATGATTTTTCGCATTATTCATGGACTTTTCCTCTCCGTGCGAAGTCAGATACATTTACCACGCTCCTTCACTTCTTTTCGTGGGTGTCTACACAGTTCGGCCTCCCCATCAAGGCCGTCCAGTGTGACAATGGTCGCGAGTTTGATAACTCCACCTCCCGCGATTTCTTCCTCTCTCACGGCGTTCAACTCCGCATGTCTTGTCCATACACCTCTTCACAAAATGGCAAGGCTGAGCGGATGATTCGCACCACCAATGACACCGTGCGTACCCTTCTGTTTCAGGCCTCTCTTCCCGCTCGCTTTTGGGCTGAGGGCCTGCACACCTCCACCTATCTTCTTAACCGTCTTCCTTCCGCGGCCTGCCCCGCTCCCACTCCTCACCACGCCCTCTTCGGTACCCCGCCTCGGTACGATCACCTCCGCGTGTTTGGGTGTGCGTGTTACCCCAACACCGCTGCCACTTCTTCTCACAAGCTGGACCCTCGCTCCACGCTCTGTGTCTTCCTCGGGTACTCTCCGGATCACAAGGGGTACCGGTGCTTTGACCTTACCTCCCGACGGGTTCTCATCTCTCGCCATGTGGTGTTCGATGAGTCCGTCTTTCCCTTTTCTAGCACCACCACCCCTCCGGTACCTGACCCACCCTCCCTGTTTCCCACTGACCCGGTGGTCCAGCCACCTTTTTCGTGGTCTCCTGCAGGTACCCGCTTCGCCGTGTGCCGGGCCGGCCTCCTGTCCCGGATTCCCAGCAGGTCCGTGCCCGTCGTCCTCGGGCGCGGCCCCGTCCTCTCCGGTTGGTGCAGACCCGGGGCCTTCATCCCCCGCTGCTGCCCCGGGGGGGTCGTGTCGGTCGACGACGCCGGATCCCATCCCGGCACCTGCCCCGGCACCTTCGTCGAGGTTCGCCGCGCCGGTACGAGTGTACCAGCGCAGGCCGCGGCCGCCGCCGCTCGCGCTCCCTTCTCCACCGGGGACACCGACACCACCACCGCTGTCTCCGCCGGCTCGTGGTGCCCCGCCGGTCTACCACCCGCCGCTGCTGCACCGACACCCGCGGCATGTTCACCCGATGGTGACACGACACGCGGCTGGCACCCTGCCGCCTCGTGCCCTCGAGGCTTCGACCGGCGATGCGGTGGTCTCTCCGGTACCCTCCTCCGTCCGTGACGCCCTGTTGGACCCTCACTGGCGCCGCGCGATGGAAGAGGAGTACGCCGCGCTACTCGCCAACCAGACGTGGGAGTTGGTGTCCCGGCCGCCGGGCTCCAACGTCGTCACCGGCAAGTGGATTTGGACCCACAAGCGCCGGGCCGACGGCTCTCTCAAGCGCTACAAGGCTCGCTGGGTCCTCCGGGGTTTCACTCAGCGCCCTGGCGTCGACTACGATGAGACCTTCAGCCCGGTGGTCAAGCCGGCCACCGTCCGTACCGTGCTATCGCTGGCACTTGCCCGGTCTTGGCCCGTCCATCAGCTGGACGTCAAGAACGCCTTCCTCCACGGCCTTCTCACCGAGACGGTGTACTGCAGTCAGCCGGCGGGGTTCGTCGACACCACCCGTCCTGACATGGTCTGCCGGCTCAACAGGTCCCTCTACGGCCTCAAGCAGGCACCTCGGGCGTGGAACCACCGGTTCGCCGCTTTCTTGCTGACCCTGGGGTTCATGGAGGCCAAGTCCGATACGTCTCTGTTCGTCTACCACCATGGAGCCGACACTGCATACTTGCTGCTCTATGTTGATGACATTGTCCTCACCGCCTCCAGTGAGTCACTTCTCCGCCGGATCATCACCGCTCTCCAGCAGGAGTTCGCGATGAAGGATCTGGGTGAGCTCCACCACTTCCTCGGTGTCACTGTTGAGCACCGTCCTACCGGGCTCCTACTTCACCAGCGACAGTACACTCGGGACATCCTGGAGCGGGCTGGGATGACCGACTGCAACCCCTGCTCCACTCCGGTCGACACTCAGGGCAAGCTGTCTGAGGCCGAGGGACCACCGGTGGCCGATCCCACTGCATACAGGAGTCTCGCCGGGGCCCTTCAGTACCTCACCTTCACCCGGCCGGACATCACCTATGCAGTTCAGCAGGTCTGCCTCCATATGCATGACCTCCGGGAGCCTCACCTCACGGCTCTCAAACGCCTCCTCCGCTACCTCCGGGGCACGCTCGACTACGGCCTCCTCCTCCACCGAGCCTCCTCCACCGACCTCACCGTTTACACCGACGCTGACTGGGCCGGGTGCCCGGATACTCGCCGCTCCACCTCCGGCTACGCCGTCTTCCTGGGCGGCAACCTGGTGTCTTGGTCGTCCAAGCGCCAGCCGGTGGTCTCCCGGTCCAGCGCCGAGGCGGAGTACCGCGCCGTTGCTAACGGCGTGGCGGAGGCCGCCTGGCTCAGGCAGCTGCTTGCGGAGTTGCACACTCCGCCCTCCCGAAGCACACTGATCTACTGCGACAACGTCAGTGCGGTCTACCTCTCCACCAACCCCATCCAGCACCAGCGGACGAAGCATGTGGAGATCGACCTCCATTTTGTCCGTGATCGGGTGGCCATGGGCGAGGTGCGGGTTCTTCATGTTCCGACGACCTCCCAGTTCGCGGACATCTTCACCAAAGGCCTCCCGTCCTCGACCTTCGCCGAGTTTCGCTCCAGCCTCAACATCACTGGTGGCTAGTTGCGTCTGTGGGGGGTTGTGTGTGTTCTTTCTTGTTCAGCCTCGAACTCCGCTGCGCCGGTAGTTCAGACTGCGGGGGGGTGTTGGAGTATGTGTTTAGGCCCATGAGGCTAAGGCCCATGTGGCCCATGTATATGACCTATATAGCTACCCTTCTAGGGTTAGCCCTAATGTAAATTCATTCCTCTGGCAATATTTGTTAGAACTAGAAAAACTTTGCTAAGAATATATGCTAAAATGGGCAAGGAAAAATGGGTGGCCATTGGGAAAGCTAGATTGGCTCCCTCATGTAGCCAAGGATGCTGCGGTCCATTAGACAATGGTAAGTGATATTTTAAGTAACTACTAATTTTATTTTATTTTTTGCAAGGGAACATACAACCGTTCATTGTTTAACGCAAAAAGAATAAACACTCAGTCTTGTTGCCAGTTTCTAAAACTCTTGCATAGTGTGGATTAGTTTATGCTTATCCTTGTATAAAAATGCAAAACGAATAAGGAATCCAAGCATCCCTTTAGTGTCTAGTTTCTACATGTAGTCAGCCATTGTTGTCCCAGGTCAAACATCATGAATTTGACAGCTACCGAAGTTATACAGATCAATCATATGTATCATTAGACTTATCAGTGAACAATTTCAAGGCTTTGGCTATAACATACCTGGGCATTTTTTGCCTTCCCCTCATCTGATTTTTTTTTCTAGCCCTTGGTTCAAGACAAGATCCAAGGATCACGCAATTGTCATCTTCTGGAAGCTCCTCCTGACCCTCCCCATTGCCCCAGCCCAACCTTCCTGCTCGCATTTTCGGCAGTACCCACATGCCAGATCTAGTGCCAACTTCCACCACTGTACTAATCAGGTTTCACCAAGATATCGCCATGATGCCACCCACCCCTCCCCACCAGTCGTCCTCCACCATCCCAGCTGGCAGTGCGCTTGCTGCCTCACAACCCACCCACCAACCACACCCCCTGTGGGGCTGACCTTGTAAGCCTAGGAATGGAGAAACACTTGTTGCCCCCTGAACACTCCAAACCCTAGTGTTATCAGATCAGATGACTAATTGAGATTAATCGTCCTTATCGTAACATGGGGCTTGATAAGGGTCCTCGATACAATTACCTTGACTAGAAAACCAGTTGGGGATCAGGCCATCTGATTGACTAGTTGGGTTGGGCCAGCCCAAGAAATTTGTATGGTGGGAAGAATTTGGCCCACCCTTAGCTGGCCCATTAGGTTTATGTAAGAGTATATGGCCTGGAATAGTGAATTGATTATGGAGAGGCAAAGCTTGTACACATATATAGGCAAGGAGCCGGATTGGTTTATAGAATCAGTACCAATCAATCAAGGATCCTTGCCTATTCAGTACAAATCAATTAAGAGAACCTTGCCTAATCTATCTCTCCACACAAGGCAGGGCGCATGGCCAGGATGGCCAGTGCAGCCACGTGCCAATCAATCAAGGATCCATAGGACTTTCCTAAACAATCTTGCTAACACGCCCCCACGGTCTGATCGCTAGTGCCACAGATGTTCAGACTGGACCTGAATTCTGAGAACACTGAAGACGGAATTGAGACGACGTCGGAACATGGAGGACACGGACATCACCAACTGCAACGCGCTCCCGAACATGAAGATCAATCTCAATATTCTTGGTGCACTAATGCTGGACCGGGTTGGAGGACATGTAGACAACACTGATGTTGTCGCACTAAAGCAGTGGAGCATGGCGAGGGGGCGCGTGCAGCTCCAAAAGGAGTTAGCGCAGCCAGGAGACCTCAGCGACGCTGTTGGCCAAGACACAATACTCGGCCTCAGCACTGACCTGGAGACAGTGTTCTGACGCTTCGACGACCAGGAGACCAGGTTGTCGCCGAGGAAGACTACATAGCCCGAGGTGGATTGCGTGCATCGGGACAGCCAGCCCAATCAGCATCGGAGTAGACGGTCAGATCACCAGAGGCGGACGGCCGAAGATGTAAACCCAAGTGAAGGGTGCCATGAACGTAGCGAAGGATGCGCTTCAGAGCGGTAAAATGAAGGTCGCGAGGATCATGCATGTGAAGGCACACCTGCTGAATAGCATAAGCAATATCTGGCCTGGTGAAGGTGAGGTACTGCAGAGCCCCAGCAAGACTGCGAAAATCAAAGGCATCTGGAACAGGAGGACCAGCATCAGCAGGTAGCTTGGGGCTGGTATCCACCGGAGTAGAGCAAGGCTTGATCTTGGACATCCCTGCGCGAGCCAAAATATCCAGCATATACTGGCGCTAAGATAGCAGAAGATCATTGCCTGTGCGTTGAACATGCATGCCCAGGAAGTGATGAAGCTCGCCCAAGCCCTTCATGGCGAACTCCTGCTGGAGAGCAGCAATGGTGCGTTGAAGGAGTGCTGTAGAAGAAGCAGTGAGCACGATATCAACATAAAGTAGCAGGTAGACCAAGTCGGAGCCGCGGCGGTACACGAAGAGCGATGTGTCTATCTTGGCTTCGACGAACCCTAGGGTGAGGAGGTATGCACCAAATCGACTGTACCAAGCTCGAGGAGCCTGCTTCAATCCGTAGAGGGACTTGTTGAGGCGGCAGCAGGGTGTGTGGCATCCTCAAACCCTGAAGGCTGGGTGCAATATACTGTCTCGAACAGAGTGCCATGGAGGAAATAACTCATATTTTAAATATGATAACTTCGAACAAACATAATGTTTATCTACAACTGATCGGCGAGCTATAGGATCCTCTCATAAGTTTATCCTAATCTACTCCATTTTGCTTTCTTCTTCGCTGAACAGGTCCAGGTCGTCGGCCACTGTCGACTCTACCGCTTCTTCTTCAATTATCGCAGTCTCCTCAGTGCTCGTCCCTCGGGTGAAATCTCTGTCAATCACCTCCAGCCGACCATTTAACTGGTCGGATACCTATTTTTCACTGGTCGACTTCGGATACAAACTCCGCCTATGTTGACTGGAAGACTTTCTTGAGTCGTCTCAACATAGCCGGTCCCAAGCCCGGGTAAAGGAGGAGGGTGTGTTAAGGTCTGGTGAACCAACAATAAAAAAAACAGCCACTCTCATGGATTTGAAACCCACAAGAGATTCGTTGGAGCGTTGTTGTTGTCGACTTCGGATACAAGATGCTCAGGGACTGGCTGCTTAGCAAGTCCAGGTCGCTGGGCAGCTTGATCACCAACTCTGACTACTCTTGTGAAGCTGAAATTCACAAAAGGAACATTCACCTGTCAGCTTACTACGTTTTGACGGCGTTGCATGTCATGTGTGCTATCAATGCTATTCGGATCAGGGGTGCTGATCCTGGGTGGCACGTCGGGGGCCTTGATAAGTACATGGCAAATGATGCTGGCTATTTCATGCCAGCACATAGGGTCGGATTACCAGCTAAACTAGTCGGCTGCAAGTTAAAATGCTCGGATAGCATCAAGACGACACTGCTTACTCCTTTGATCTCGGTAAATATTTTCACTTGATTTCTTTGACCCTTCCATCTTCTAGCAGGCTCGGGGACTACAGTGTGTACACTGCACGTTGCGGTGCATGTACTGATTTTTCTTGTTAATGGTTGTCAGCTAAGCTGGGGACTGGTCGTGTGATCGGCTAGCATCTGGAGTCTTCTATTTTTTGACCCTGGCACTCCGTGAATTATTCACCTACCGCCAGGCTCGGGGACTAAGTGGCTACACTTCACTTGGTGGTGAATGTAGAGCTATTTTCCTGATTTACCCTCCTTATTGACTAAGTCATGGATGATAATCATCCGACCTCGCAATCAGAGTCTAAGTGGCTACATTTCGCCTAAGGTGGAGAATTTTCAAATTTTATCTTGAGCCCCTCACATCATTTTGGTGAACCTTACTTGGTTAAGTCCGAGGTTTGCCGACCTCTGATCTGCATTCAAACTCATGGGTCAGCTAGCTAGTTAAACTGGTCGGTGCCCATTTTCACCGCTCGGATCATTGGTTAAACTGGTCGTACCACCAATTAAACTGGTCGGCTCCACAATTAACAGCTCGGACATGATCAAGACGACGTTGCTCAACGGATACAAGGTGCTCGGGGACTAGCTATGGGGGGTACAACCCCAAGTACCCACAGTGCAGGACATGGGCCACACCAACAGGGATGGTCCAGCCCACAAGATGAATACTTGCGACGCATGGCATTGCTCGATGCACACCGCAAGTAATCCAGGCGATATCCTGAAGATGGCGCAAGATCTCTTAGGATATGCTGGGCTATGATGCACGGATACTTCAAGGGGTCTGTATCGCGTATCCAATACGAATACGGCTCGGATACGTATCCATGAAGTACCCTAAAACAGCACAGATACGTGTATCCGATACATCTGGGCCGAATTGGATATGGCCCTTGAGAGGAAAACGAGCATTCAAGGCCGAATTGATTACTGCTCTCCCTACCCGCCGCACGCATCGACTTCCCCTACTCCGCCGAGATGGTGACTGGCGAGTGGCGTCCGACGTCCGGCGGCCGAGTAGCAAGCGCAGAGCAGCTGACGGCAACTACTCCATCAGCCAATGCGCCGACGCCCCATCCACTCTCCCGGCCTTGTACTGCGTCCCTCAGCGGCGGCGGCAGCTCACCAGCTCCTATTCGAATCGACCAACAGCGTCCATCCCAAATAAGTTCCCCGTCCTGTCCCTGGCCTCTTCTGTCTTCTGCCTCCATCCCCAATCTTTTCCTCTCCGTCTCTGCAGTAGGCTCAAGCTGTGGCTGAATGACTGTGAGACTTGTGAGCTTAAATTATGTGTTATGTCAGATGTGATTTGGCTAGGAAATTGTACACATAGACTAGCTGAGTTGCTTATATTTATGTACTATATGGTTGTTTTATTAAGTTGTTAAACGCCACTTATTATTTGTTATTGTTATTATTATTTAAAAATATCCTTGCCGTATCCCCGTCTCACCATTTTTTCAAAAATAGTGTATCCGCGTATCGGATCCGATACACGTATCCGTATCTAGGCAACATAGATGCCGGATATTAGATTTTATGTAAAGATTGTGTCTTACCCGATCAGACTTAGACCTAATCGGCATGTAACCCTACCACCCGGGTTATATAAGGCGGTTAAGGGACCCCCTCAAAAATCATCTCATCATATATGATGGCCAATACAAACCAACAGAACACAGGACTAGAGTATTACGTCAAGCTGACGGCCTGAATGGTATAATCTTGTGTCTCTGTCACCATCTTGTTCCTGTTCACGTGCACCTCTTCATACAATCTACCATCGTGGGCATACCTCTCGGTGGACTGCCGACGATATTTAGTCGACCCATATTTACTCTGGGAATTCTCAATCTTTTTGGAGAAGCAACAGGGCTCAAGACGAACGAATTTACAGAAGAGTAATGTGCTGCCCATCAGATGTGGTGACACAGAACTTGCTGTTGTACAAAGCTTGCTGCCCTGTGCACTCACGGACTTCCCATGCAAATATTTAGGACTGCCTCTCTTTGAAGAAGCTCACCAAAGAACAAATCCAGCCCATTATTGATCGTATTGCTGATCAGCTTCCTGGATGGAAAGCAGATTTGATGACCAAGGTCGGAAGAAAGATTCAGGCTCAGTTTGTGCTTACTAGTATGCTCATTTATCTGGTTATGGCTTTTGATTTTCCACCCTGGGCTATCAAAGCAGTGGATAAGATTCAGCATGGTTTTCTTTGGAGAGGCCGCAAAGACACAAAAGGTGGACACTCTCTGGTTGCTTGGGGCAAGGCGTGACGCCCTGAAGAGCTTGGTGGTTTAGGAATTTCTGATCTCAAACTTCTTGGCTAGGCACTACGTATGAGATGGGTCTAGTTACAAAAAACAGAGCCACATCGCCCCTGGGCTAATCTTCCAATCCATGTGCCTGAGCAAATTATGGCCTTTTTTTTGCGTGGTTGTTTACTCTGAAGTTGGGGATGGATCATCTACCCTTTTCTGGACAGATCGATGGCTCCATGGCTGCCAATGTATCGCAAATCTTGCACCTCGCCATTTTGCCATCATTCCCAAAAGAAGACTCAAGTGGCAAACTGTACAAGATGCCCTCACCACCCAGACTTGGATTTCTGACATTCAAGGGGCTCACTGTTGGAGTAATCATCGACTTGGGCACCAGGGAAAGAGTTTGGAAGACTTGGGCACCACCGAAATGCCGCTTCTTTGTTTGGTTGGTCGCTCACAACCGTTGTTGGACAGCAGATCACCTTGCACGCCGTGGGCTCCCTCATCCTGAGCGATGCCCTCTGTGTGACTAGAATGCGGAGACTATTGACCACATCTTAGTCCTGTGTGTATTTGCAAGAGAGTTCTGGTACCGGCGCTTCTCATGGTTTGGGCTCCAAACCTTTGCCCCGCAGCCCACAGAAACTTCTTTCCATTTGTGGTGGGAAATGGTGAGCAGTACTGTTGGTGACATGTTGAAGAAAGGAATGAACTCTCCCTCATTATCCTTGGAGCCTGGACTTTATGGACACACCGCAATAAGTGTGTTTTTGATGGCGCAGTCCCAAATATTGCAGGTGCACTGGCTATAGCTGAAGATGAGGGAAAGGCATGGTCGTTGGCAGGGGCGCGAGGTTTATCCCTCCTAGCTGCCATTGCTACGGGTGGTTAGCGCCCTGTATTATGGTAGTTTGGTCAGCTGTAGTTTCTTTTCGCAGGCGCGAGTGTTCCTAAGGCAGCAGCAGAGTGTGTGTGGGTGGGTGGGTGGGTTTTTCGTGAATTTTTGTGTTGTATGGGCACTTGTCCCTCTTTTTCATCTTCTTAATATAATGATGCGCAGCTGTCCTGCGTTTTCGAGGAAAAAAAAACACCAATATGCTTTGTGAGTTCATGCTTCACAGATCATTGGCAATCTGTAGGAGCATCACAAGAAATACCAAAGTCAGCTAGCAACCATTGAAGCCATACAATCTCTGAAGTGGTGGTAGCAAGAGCTCGAAGTTCTGTCTCTATACTAGAGCGAGATAAGAACCACAAAGAATACAATAGCCTACAATAGAACCACGATCTGTGGGATCACTAGCCCAACTAGAGTCCGAGTAAGCATAAAGATGAAGTGTGGGGGCAGCAACAACAGAGACAGGTCGAGGTTGTTGGAGATGGGAAAAGCAGGATGGAGCGCAAAAAAAAAAATCGAGGGTGGGGGGCAGGATAAAATACCCGATTGACAAATAGCAATCCTGTATTTCAATTCCTTGTGACATTAATATATCACTTCAAAACTGCTGGTCACAGTCTTGCATTACATATTGATAACTGCATCTATGCAATTAGTTTTTCATATACAAAATCATAACATATACCATATGGAACGTAAGGTAAGAAAACTAACAATGCAGCAAACAAATAACAGACCTTATATATATCCCAAGGCGAATATACGATTTTTATCATATGGAATGTAAGGTAAGAAAATTAACAATGTAGCATAACACACCTGATATTTATCCCAAGGTGAATATACAATTGTCCATATGCTCTAACCTGGAGAACTTCATTTGTACAATTACCAAAGTTGCTTCCATCCACTTTCTGCGTGATTTATGGAATTGATAAGGCACCAAAAATTGTAGTGAAAATCTGGGAAGCAAGATACTCAGAAGCAAAACTATATCCCATCCAATGAATCTAGAAGTCCAGCTAAACAAATGCAAGATAAAGAGTAGCGATTTCCTCAGATAGGCTGATCGCATGACAGAACTTCATGGCCATCCCTTTGCTTTATGTGTAAAATAAACTGCAAACAGAAGTATTAGACAAGTATAGTCCGTGTATACACGGACTATACATGTCTAATAGCCTGGAATACAACATGTCCAAATACACGTACCTTCTTCCCTAAGCTGTCAACATGAACAACTTCTCTTTTTAGGACAACATCAGTAGGTGATTGTGAAATTTGAACATTTTTGCTCAATTCCCTTTGAATTTCCAGAAGACGAGTGTATCTATTGCAAGCAATTGCTTTCAAAATAAGTGCTTCAACATCAATGCAACTAAGATCAATAGAAAGATCAACCTCTTTATCAGTAAGTGGATCCAGTATAAATGAGCTGTGAAGACAATTTATCTGCATATCCTTCCCTGCCTCAATGCTGATAAATGGGGATACATCAGGTTCTGTTGAGCCACTGATGTTTTCGTCTAGCCAGTAATTCACCTTCAAACCAGGTATCCTGAAACCACTCTGATCAAGTTCCCCATCTTGCCCAAGCTGCACCGGAGCATTATTCCCAACTTGTGCTGCACTATTATCTGAGACAAGTTCAGATTTTATTGCATCTTTCCATCTACCCTGCCGCAGAATGTTAGCCTGCCTAATTACAGTATCCATAACAAGAGAGATGCATAATTCATGCAGTACAGTATACAAAATCATCAAGGGATTGTCAGTGTTAGCCATTCTCCGCTCAATATCATCACCTAAAGCATATCTTCTTGTCTCTTCAAGCTTAATGGGTCCAGTCTTCTCACCAACAAGTAACTCCATATGCAATAACCTCCAAAGCAAGAAATGGCCACGGTAACCCAATGTAAGAAGAACTTTAAACTCTCCATGTACACAAAGATTTGCTATCCCATCAGTCACTGAAACCTCTGAAATTTCCTTAGGAAGCGAGGTTTCAAGTAATTTTGCCCGTACAAGGGTGTTTAATATCTTCAAAGTAGGCCTTCGTTCATCTTGAAAAAGTGTATTATGGGTTCCTATTTCCTCTATACATTTTGGTAATCTCCTATAACTCCCTGTACGAAGGACTTCTGTAGCAAATGGAACATCAAAAATGGGAGCACGGGCCTGCTGCAGTCCATCATGCATAAAGAACAGCGAGTCTGCTGTTTGGGTGAAACATGTTTCATGGCTAGAGAGCGTTGATGCCAGTTGCTGGCAGTAATTAACCAGAGGAACCTGAAAAAGATCCAAATCAAATATCTCAATCACAGGAAAAATTAAAATGGTATCATCTCTGGCAACAGAACAAAGGTTAAGTTCTGAAGAACTAAACAGAGTTCTGTAACTTTTTTTCTCAAACGGCGCAGGAGAACTATGTGTCACTTCATTAAGTACAGGAAAAAAAAGGAACCAAAGGATGATGGATAAGTCTCATGTGTGGTTGGTCTTTGTGGGGCTGTGCTGCTCACATGGTCCTTATGACTGTTTTTCTGTTTTTAGGACAGCATCTTAGACTAGAGGACAGCATCTTAGACTAGAGGACAACATCTTAGCTAGGACAGCACTTTAGCATCTTAGACTAGCATCTTGGCATATGCTTGGCTGGCTAGCAGCCTATAAGTATGTAACTCCAACCCCTCAGGTTGGCATGGCATTGTATGAGTTTGTGTGAGAAATAAACCAGAAAATTGTCCCAACTCCTAGTGTCATCCTCTCTCGATGAGAGTAAGGATTCAGCTACTACCAAGAGTGCGAATCCAGCGACTAACAAGTGGTATCAGAGCCGTACTATCCTGTAGCCTGAGCATCTCCTGCTCTTCTCCTTCCCCGGCCTCGCAGCAGCCCCAACCACAGCCGGTAGCAGCAGCAGCTCCGGCTGCCCCTGCTCTCCACACAGCAGCCCCCTCGATAGCGCGCCATGTCCGCAGGCCAGTCTCAGGGCTCAGTTGCCTCGAGCACGCAGCGTCGGCAGGAGGCCGACCTCGCCGCGGCAGAGAAGCGCGAGCGAGCGGCAGCAGACGCCGCTGCAGCAGCGGCAAGGGCATCGAGGCTGGCAGCAGCGGAGCTAGCAGCAGCTAGAGCGGAAGTGGAAGCAGCGGCGGCGGCGGATGCAGCGCGTGCAGCAGCAGCGGAGGTCGAGGTTCTACGCGGCAGCAACAGCAGCTCCATCGCTGCTGATGACAGCGCCGACGCGGACCTCGAGCTGCTGGAGAGGGAGGCATCGCGAGGGCGAGCGGCGCAGTGGGCAGCCGTGCACTCCCACGAGCGCGGCGGCAGCCCAGACAGGCGCAGACACGCCGGCGGCGCTCCTGAAGGAGGCGCGCACGGCGGTGGCGCTCCTGGAGGAGGCGCGCATGGCGGCGGTGGACGGGTCGACAGAGAGCGCGGCCTTCACAGGCAGCGCGGCTCTCTCTCCCCGGTTCGGTACCGTGGTCACCACGAGTACCAGGCTGTCGTCAGGGACGTCGGCCCCGGCGGCGGGTGGCCTACCCTCACCAAGACCAACTATGTTGAGTGGGCTGCGGTGATGAGGGTGAAGCTCCAGGTGCGGCATATGTGGGATGCAGTCCGGTACGGCGACGTCGACTACGACCAAGATCGACGGGCGCTGGATGCTCTCATTGCTGCAGTCCCGTCCGAGATGCAGTTTTCGCTTACCAGCAAGCAGACTGCCAAGGAGGCTTGGGACGCCATCGCTGCAGCACGCATCGGCAGCGACCGCGCCCGCAAGTCCACACTGCAGGCACTTCGCAAGGAGTGGGAGAACCTGGCCTTCAAGCCAGGTGAGGACGTTGATGACTTTGCTCTCCGTCTCAACACTCTGTTGCAGAAGTTGGTGCAGTTCGGCGACGACACCTACGGCGAGGAGAGAGCTGTTGAGAAGCTCTTCCGCTGCGTCCCCGAGAAGTACAAGCAGATGGCTCGCTCAATCGAGTATCTGCTGGACCTCTCCACGATGACGATCGAGGAGGCGTTGGGCCGCCTCAAGGTCGTTGACAGCGATGAGCCACAGCGCCTCTCGGGAGCAGTGGGCTGCCGGCCAAGGTGACAGGAAGAAGGGGGAGCCTTCTTCCACGACAGGCGTGGCAAGCGTGGCAAGCCACGCAAAGACGCCCCGGCAGGGGCGCGAGGACGTGCCGAGGGTGATGATCGTGGAGGCGCCCAGGGCGGCGCCGCTGGCAAGCAAAAGCCAGCACGAGACGAACCTTGCTACAACTGCGGCAAGCTTGGTCATTGGGCCAAGGATTGTCGACAGCCACGACGCGGCCAGGCCCACGTCGCGCAGGCGGAGGAGGAGCAGCAGCCGGCTCTGTTCATTGCTCATGCGAGCATCGAACTACCTCCAGCGGCACCGGCCGCAACGGCTCTCCTCCACCTTGACGAGCCAAAAGCACACGCCCTCCTCGACGACAGCTCCGGCAACGACAAGACCGACGGGTGGTGCCTTGACACCGGCGCCACCCACCACATGACCGGGCGGCGGGAGTTCTTCTCCGAGCTCGACTCAGGCGTTCGAGGCACCGTCAAGTTCGGCGACGCCTCCGCTGTGGAGATCAAGGGCGTCGGCTCTGTCGTCTTCGTCGCCAAGACTGGCGAGCACAGGCTGCTCACCGGTGTCTACTACATCCCCGCGTTGAGGAACTCCATCATCAGCTTGGGACAGCTGGATGAGAGCGGATCGCGCGTGGAGATCGAGCACGGGGTGCGGCGCATCTGGGATCATCGACACCGGCTCCTTGTCAAGGTCAACAGGAGCAACCGCCTCTACGTCCTTCACGCACAGGTGGCGCAACCTCTTTGTCTTGCAGCCCGCCGCGACGACGACGCTTGGAGGTGGCACGAGCGCTTTGGGCACCTCAACTTTGAGGCCCTAAGGCAGCTCGGCAGCAAGGAGATGGTGCGGGGCATGCCGCACATCGACCACGTGGAGCAGTTCTGCGACACCTGCGTCCTCACCAAGCTGCGGCGGCTCCCTTTCCCTCGCCAGGCAAGCTTCCGCGCCAAGGAGAAGCTGGAGCTCGTACACGATGACCTCTGTGGCCCCGTGACACCGGCTACACCTGGAGGCCGGCGCTACTTCCTCCTCCTCGTTGACGACATGTCCCGCTACATGTGGGCTATCCTGCTCGACGCCAAGGCAGCCGCGGCGGACGCCATCAAGCGTCTTCAAGCTGCTGCGGAGGCGGAGTGCGGCCGCAAGCTTCGGGTCCTACGCACGGACAACGGCGGCGAGTTCACGGCGGCCGAGTTCGCGGCGTACTGCGCCGATGAGGGGATCCACCGCCACTTCTCCGCGCCGTACACTCCGCAGCAGAACGTCGTCGTCGAGCGCCGCAACCAGACGGTGGTGGCCACCGCCCGTGCCCTCCTCAAGCAGAGAGGGATGCCGGCGATCTACTGGGGTGAGGCGGTGATGACTGCCGTCCACTTGCTCAACCGCTCCCCCACCAAGGCCCTCGACGGCAAGACGCCATACGAGGCCTGGCACGGGCGCAAGCCCGCGGTGAGCCACCTTCGCGTCTTCGGCTGCCTGGCCTTCGTCAAGGAGCTTAACCACGTCGGCAAGCTCGACGACCGGAGCACGCCAGGGGTCTTCATTGGCTACGCGGAGGGCGCCAAGGCCTACCGCGTCCTCGACCCTGCGACACGGCGCGTGCGCATCACGCGGGACGTCGCGTTCGACGAGGGGCGAAGCTGGACGTGGAGCAAGATGGTGGATGACGACTCGACTCCGACGACCAGCGATTTCGTCGTCGACTACGTCCACATCAAGGAGGTGGGGGGAGCTAGCAGCTCGTCCTCACCGAGTTCGCCTACCCCACCACCTCGCTCGCCACCACCTCCGGCGAGTCCTTCACCACCGCCACCACCAGCTCCGGCAAGTCCACAGGCTCCGGCGAGTCCACCACCAGCACCGCCGGCCACGCCTCGCTCTCCTACACCGGACCCTACCTCTTCAGGCTCGGCACCGGCAGCTTCGGCCCACGACGAGCAGCGCACAGTGGAGTTCGTCACTCCGCTGTCCAACGACGAGGATCGCATCGACGCCTACCACGGCGGCGAGCCTCTGCGCTACCGTACCGTGGACAACCTCCTCGGCGAGCAGCCGGTCCCTGGACTGGCACAGCACGACTTTGAGGCGGAGCTGCACCTCGCACAGGAGGATGGCGAGCCTCGTTCCTTCGCCGAGGCGGAGAGGGACGCGGCATGGCGTGCCGCGATGCAGATGGAGATGGACGCCGTCAAGCGGAACAAGACGTGGGAGCTGGCCGATCTTCCAGCCGGCCACCACGCCATCTCTCTCAAGTGGGTCTTCAAGCTCAAGAAGGACGAGACCGGAGAGGTGATCAAGCACAAGGCGCGTCTGGTGGCGCGCGGCTTCGTCCAGCAAGAAGGAATCGACTTTGACGACGCCTTCGCGCCCGTTGCACGGATGGAGTCCGTGCGACTCCTCCTTGCGCTAGCTGCCCAGGAGGGCTGGCGCGTCCATCACATGGATGTCAAGTCGGCGTTCCTTAACGGCGACTTGAAGGAAGAGGTCTACGTGCATCAGCCGCCGGAATTTGCGATTCCCGGCAAGGAGGGCAAGGTGCTTCGCCTGCGCAAGGCCCTCTATGGCTTGCGGCAGGCACCGAGGGCGTGGAATGCCAAGCTGGATTCCACGCTGAAGGGGATGGGTTTCGAGCAAAGCCCGCACGAGGCGGCCATCTACCGGCGGGGCAGCGGAGGAAAGGCCCTGCTGGTGGGTGTCTACGTCGACGACTTGGTGATCACCGGCACCAAGGATGCGGAGGTGGCGGCATTCAAGGAAGAGATGAAGGCCACCTTCCAGATGAGTGATCTGGGGTCTCTCTTCTTCTACCTGGGAATCGAGGTGCACCAGGATGACTCCGGGATCACGCTTCGACAGACCGCCTACGCCAAGCGCATCGTTGAGCTAGCTGGGCTCACCGACTGCAACCCAGCCCTCACTCCGATGGAGGAGAGGCTGAAGCTGAGCCGCGACAGCACGACGGAGGAGGTGGACGCTACGCAGTACCGGCGTCTTGTGGGGAGCCTTCGCTACCTCGCCCACACACGGCCGGACTTGGCATTCTCCGTCGGCTACGTTAGTCGGTTCATGCAGCGACCGACGACGGAGCACCAGCAGGCTGTGAAGAGGATCATCCGCTACGTTGCGGGGACTCTCGACCACGGCCTCTACTACCCGAGGTGCCCTGGGGCGGCACACTTCGTCGGGTACAGCGACAGCGACCACGCCGGCGACATCGACACCAGCAAGAGCACGAGCGGGATCCTCTTCTTCCTCGGCAAGTGCCTCGTTAGCTGGCAGTCGCTAAAGCAGCAGGTGGTGGCCCTGTCCAGCTGCGAGGCCGAGTACATAGCGGCCTCCACCGCTTCGACTCAGGCGCTCTGGCTCGCTCGACTGCTTGGTGATCTCCTTAGCAGAGACACTAGAGCGGTGGAGTTCAGGGTGGACAGCAAGTCCGCTCTGGCCCTAGCAAAGAACCCCGTGTTCCACGAACGCAGCAAGCACATCCGGGTGAGGTATCACTTCATCCGAGGTTGTTTGGAGGAAGGGAGCATCAAGGCGAGCTACATCAACACCAAGGACCAGCTTGCGGACCTGCTCACCAAGCCCCTTGGGAAGATCAAGTTCCTTGAGCTCCGCTCCAGGACCGGGATGGTTCAACTCTCCCACAAGACGACGCACAAGACTTAGGGGGAGAATGATGGATAAGTCTCATGTGTGGTTGGTCTTTGTGGGGCTGTGCTGCTCACATGGTCCTTATGGCTGTTTTTCTGTTTTTAGGACAGCATCTTAGACTAGAGGACAGCATCTTAGACTAGAGGACAGCATCTTAGCTAGGACAGCACTTTAGCATCTTAGACTAGCATCTTGGCATATGCTTGGCTGGCTAGCAGCCTATGAGTATGTAACCCCAACCCCTCAGGTTGGCATGGCATTGTATGAGTTTGTGTGAGAAATAAACCAGAAAATTGTCCCAACTCCTAGTGTCATCCTCTCTCGATGAGAGTAAGGATTCAGCTACTACCAAGAGTGCGAATCCAGCGACTAACAAAGGAGAGGCAGAGCCAACTCCCCTAGGCAACCTAGTATAAGACTAATAGTGCCACAAGCTGGAAGGAAAACATGACTAAAAACGCATCAGGAGCCTAACCAGCCAATGCCAAGGACCTACAGTCTCTGTGTTTTCTCTAATCATGCAAGAGAATAAGTTTTCAGAAAAAAACAGGTGGCACGGGTCAAATCATGGCCCAAGGCCATGGACCTAGAGAGGCCAAGCAGAAGGCCAGGGCTACTCGCCTGGAGGGGGCGGCGGCTGCCCCCAGCCACCCGACTCCCTCCCCCGCAGAGTCCGGTGTTAAGGTATAATAGTCAGGGATATTAGTGTAATCTCCTAGTCTAGGGTTCCCTCTTGTGTCTCTCACATACTCCATATATATTCTGCACTGAGACACAATACAATCTTCCAATCCAGTCTCTCTTATTTGTAACATGGCATCAAAGCTCTAGGTTTTGAGATCCTCCACCACCCTCTCCCTCTGTGTTCCCCCTAGGAGAATTTGTCCCCGCTCCTCCCGGGGCTAGCCTTGTAGAATTTTTTTAGTCTGTTTTTCAGAAGGATCTTCAGTGCTACCGTCAGTCGAGAGTCCGCCCATCACGGACCCCTTCAGCCGATCCGTGCCGTCTCTACGTCAGCTGCCTATCCGAGCCGTTTGGTGTCACGCCCATTGCGGGATTCGTTATTCGTCATCTTCATCCGCGAGGGTGTGTGTGTGTGCAGAGGCGGGGCCTTAGAATAAGATAGACTGAATTGGATGATTGTATTCAGGCCCAATGTGGACTATATATAGAGTACATGAGAGACACAAGAGGAAAACCCTAGTGAAGGAGAATAGAATTGGTGGAATTGGATGATGTATTGCATTGGGCCTCATGGGCTGATTATATAGAGTACATAGGACTAGCACCCCACGTGGGTAGGCAATGTGGTACTATTCCTATTTACTTTAATATCCCCCCGCAGTCACAGCAGGAGCGCTACAAACGGTGAGACTAGAGAAGAAGTGAGAAGCTAACATCCCCCTGCAGTCATAACAGTCGATGCGCCGCGTATGATGTGGCTGAAGAAGAAGCCGATGAGTCCGCATGCAAGGTGGTAGCCCTTTGTGCCAATGTTGAGGTAGTCGAGCATGAGGGCGCAATAGCCATGGTCGAAGAAGCCGTGCTGAAGATGGCCGAGGTCGACGTAGTTGTGGTCGGGTTGCCATGTCGATGGAGCTGCAAACGCACAAGGGACGCCATGGTGATGATGGAGACGCGTCGAGGCAGTCATCGTGGGAGGGGATGATACTGAACTCAATGCAGTCAGGGCTGTCGGAGACGTAGAAGAAAGGCGACGCAATCGAGGCAGACGGGGTGGGAACGGGAGGGTCGATGCCGAAGTCGATGCAGTCAAGCCGCCTAAGCGCCGAGTTGCGGCTAGGTTTGCCAGACCCAACAACGCGTCGGGGACGAAAGCACGCATCAGTGTTGCCAATACCGGGCATACAAGGGAGAGGGCCCCAACTACGATGATGCTGGCAACGTGGTTGTGCTGGACAAAGAAGAAGCAGTGCGGTAGTAGACACGTTGGTGAGCAGGGCTCGGCGGTGACGCGAGGGGTGCGACCAACGAGCATGGTTCAGCGACGACGCGGGTAGCGGCAGCTTGATGACGAAGACCTTGTGCAAACGGATGGCGCAGCACAGTCGTCGATGCACAGGTGAAGGCGATGTAGATGCAACGGCGAAGCGGACACACAAGCGGCGGTGCTGCGGCCCGATGAGGCAACACAGCAGCAACCCTGTTGCTCGGAGAAGATGCGCGTAGTACTCAGCAATGGTGTCGATGACGAGCCGATGGGGCGTGCAGCCGTGCTGGGACGGCTGATGCACAGCCGATGGCCTAGCCAATAGGCCCAGTCGATGCCGATGCCGGAGTAGTACGCGCGAGGTCGACGGGCGGTGGGCGACTCAATCCCGATCAATGATCGGGCAAGCCAAAAAGATACAGCAGCAGGGGATCGGGTGTACCCAACGAGACAACACGACGGCGGCGGTGTGACCTGATCAGGTGGCGCAAGGTGCTTGGTGGGTCGCCGACACGGATTGACGTGGTGGAGATGGGCAGATCCGCCCGACAGCAGCGACACGCCAGATCTGGCTGCCTCCATGTCAGCGCAGGGTTGGGGCGTGTGGCCAGGCCTGGCTGCCACCACGGCGGCACAGGACGGGGTGAGATCCATCTGCCTCCATGCGACGTAGATCAAGAAGGTGTTGACGACGACAGCCAGCAATGAGCCCGGCGATGACGTCGGGGAGATCTCGATCAGCTGCGGGACGACAACGATGGCAGCCGGATCAATATGATTGGGCGCCTAAACGGGGGCGCTGCCCCCGGCGGAGATCGATCTCTCCCCAGGGGCACGCGGTGCAGAAGCGGCGGCGGCTAGGGTTAGGATCTAAACCTAGGCGAATGATACCATGAAGGAAAATAGAATTGGTGGAATTGGATGATGTATTGCATTGGACCTCATGGGCTGATTATATAGAGTACATAGGACTAACATCACACGTGGGTAGACAATGTGGTACTATTCCTATTTACTCTAACACCTAGTGTCATGTGGGGCCGCACGTACACACGTCAGCGGTGGGCCCGAGGCATCAGGCGAGCCGCAGCGCGCGCGGCAGCAGCGAGCGGAGGCGCGCCCAGCAGCCAGGCCAGATCGAGTGGCTAAGGGCTGGCCTTGATTTTAGGAGTTGGTTTCCTTAGTTTGCAAAGATTATTTTGTTTCCAAGATTAGTTGGCTGATTGGCTATTTATATGTAATTCCGAAAGACAATTTAGGAAGGAAGATCATTATCCTTAATCCTCTCTGTCTCTCAACTAAGCCTACGGTAGAGGGGTATAACCTCACCGGAGAAGACGGCCGACGGCTACGAACTACGTAGCCGCGGTCCGGCCAGCCAAGGGCTCGACGCCCTTGACAACCTGGTATCACGGTCTCGCCGATCCTCTCCCACCCGCTCCACCCAGTCTTCCACAGCCGCCGCCGCCCAAAATCCTAGCCCGCCACCGTCGCCGCAGCCCTCCCCCACGTCCGCACCCTAGCCATCAACCATGAGCGAGCCGTCCCTCGCCGATGTGGTCGCGATGCTGAAGTCCGTCACCACAGAATTGAAGGACCTGAAGGCCGACATGGCCACCATGAAGAAGTCGGAGTCGGAGTCGGGCAGCGGCACCGGCGGCCGCCAGGACGGGCCGCGCGATCTGGATCGCCCGCCGAAATTCCAGAAATTGGAGTTTCCCCGCTACGACGGCAAGACTGATCCGATGCTCTTCGTCAACAAGTGTGAATCCTATTTTCGCCAACAACGTACCATGGCGGAGGAGCGCGTGTGGATGGCCTCCTACGCCTTGGAGGATGTCGCCTAGCTTTGGTACGACCAGCTCCAGGAGGACGAGGGCACGCCGCCATGGGGGCGGTTTAAGGAGCTCCTGAACCTGCGTTTCGGGCCGCCCCTTCGCTCGGCTCCGCTGTTCGAGCTCACCCAGTGCCGGCGTACAGGGACCGTGGAGTACTCCAACCGTTTCCAGGCCCTCCTGCCTCGCGCGGGTCGTCTTGATGAGATTCAACGTGTCCAGATCTTCACCGGCGGACTCCTGCCGCCGCTCAGCCACGCCGTCCGCATCCACAACCCGGAGACGCTGGCGGCCGCCATGAGTCTCGCCCGCCAGGTGGAGTTGATGGAGCTCGACCGACAGGGGCCGCCTCCCCCTCGAGCGCCCTCGCGCGGCCTTCTTGCCGCCCCAGCGGCCCGACTAGTGCTGCCCGCGCCTCAGCAGCAGCAGCTGGCGCTCCCTGCTCCCCCGGTGGCCGCCCAGCAGGGCCGCGGCGAGGACAACCAGCGGCGCCTAACACCGGACGAAATGGCGGAACGACGCTGTCAAGGTCTGCGCTTCAATTGCAATGAAAAGTACACCCGTGGCCACAACAAGTTCTGCCGGCGCCTCTTCTTCCTCGAGGGCGTGGAGATCGACGACGCCGCGGACGACGGCGCTGCTGCAGCAGACGCGATCAGGGAGACGGAGGCCCCGGTTTTCTCCCTCCACGCGGTCGCTGGTTTGCCCGTCGGCAAGACCATGCAGGTCCGCGTCTCGGTGGGCGCGACGTCCCTCATCGCCCTCCTAGACACCGGATCCACCCACAGCTTCATCGGGGAGGATGCAGCGCGCCGGACCGGGCTGCCAGTCCAACCTCGGCCGCGCCTGATGGCCACGGTCGCCAACGGTGAGAAAGTACCATGCCCAGGCGTCCTTCGCCGCGCTCCACTCACTATCGACGACATCGGCTTCGCCGTCGATTTGTTTGTCATGCCTCTTGCAGGGTACGACATCGTCCTGGGGACACACTGGATGGCCACCTTGGGGAAGCTGGTGTGGGACTTGGTAGCGGGCACCGTCTCGTTCCAGCACGAGGGGCGCACCGTGTGTTGGGCGGGCATTCCAGCCCCAGGCGCGCACGGCCCCTACACCACCTCGGCCAGCACCTCCCTGCTCGAGGAGCTCTTGGCAAGGTTCGACGACGTCTTCGCCGAGCCGACCGGCCTGCCCCCGCCCTGAGTCCGCGACCATGGCATCACGCTCAAACCGGGCGCGCAGCTGGTGGCTGTCCGGCCGTATCGGTACCCGGTGGCTCGCAAAGATGAGCTCGAACGACAATGCGCCGCCATGATGGCGCAGGGCATCGTCCGCCGCAGCGACTCGCCGTTCTCATCGCCGGTGCTCTTCGTCAAGAAGCCGGACGGCACGTGGCGGTTCTGCGTCGACTATAGGGCGCTGAACGCGCTCACAGTCAAGGATGCCTTCCCCATCCCGGTCGTGGACGAACTGCTCGACGAGCTCCACGGCGCGCGTTTCTTCACCAAGCTGGACCTGCGGTCTGGGTACCACCAGGTCCGGATGCAGCCTGAGGATGTACACAAGACGGCGTTCCGCACGCATGACGGCCTCTGCGAGTTCCTCGTCATGCCATTTGGCCTCTGCAACGCGCCGGCGATGTTCCAGTCCCTCATGAACTCCGCCTATGTTGACTGGAAGACTTTCTTAAGTCGTCTCAACATAGCCGGTCCCAAGTCCGGGTAAAGGAGGAGGGTGTGTTAAGGTCTGGCAAACCAACAGTAAAAAAACAGCCACTCTCATGGATTTGAAACTCACAAGAGATTCGTTGGGGCGTAACCCTCTTAGCGACGCGCTACATCGGAACCCGGGTGTGGTGTTAAATGGGCAAGGGCCGGGTCGTCATCCCCTTAGTGGCGCGTCGTATCGTGACCCGGGTACGATGAAAAATGAGCAAGGGTCGAGTCGTCGCAACCTTAGTGGCGCGCTACATCTACGCCCGGGTGTAATGAAAAATGAGCAAGGGTCTTCGCACTTCCCTCGACGGGTGCGAAGGGTAAGGAAGCTAGCCGAGCCAACTAGGATTCGTCTAGGTAGCTAGAACGTAGGGTCCCTAACGGGTAAGCTAAGAGAGCTAGTCAATGCAGCAATTAGAAGGCGTGTAAATATTCTATGCGTTCAGGAGACCAAATGGAAGGGCTAGAAGGCGAAGGAGGTGGAGGATACTAGCTTCAAACTTTGGTACACGGGGACAACATCGGGTAGGAATGGTGTAGGCATCTTGATCGATAGGAGCCTTAAGGATGGAGTCGTTGATGTTAGGAGGCAAGGCGACCGGATTATCTTGGTCAAGCTGGTAGTTGGAGATTCGGCTCTAAATGTGATCAGTGCCTATGCCCCTCAGGTAGGTCTTAGCGAGGGCACCAAGAGGTAGTTTTGGGAAGATCTTGATAGCATGGTTAGTACCGTGCCTATTGGCGAGAAACTCTTTATAGGAGGAGACCTCAACGGCCATGTTGGTGCGACTAATGTAGGTTTCGAGCGGGTGCACGGGGGGTTCGGGTATGGTAGTAGGAATCAAGAGGGGAGGATGTTTTGAACTTCGCGCTGGCCTATGACTTGTTAATAGCGAACACCCTCTTTAGGAAGAGGGAATCTCATCTAGTAACCTTTCGTAGTGGGCAACACTCGAGCCAGATCGACTTTATCCTTGCAAGGAGGAAGGATAGACGTGCTTGCTTTAATTGTAAGGTGCTACCTAGGGAGTGTGTTGTCCCTCAACATAAGCTTGTGGTGGCGGACTTTCGCTTTCGAGTACGTGTCCACCGGGACAAACGGGCCAAGATTACGAGAACGAAGTGGTGGAAGCTTAGATGGGAAGCAGCGCAAACGTTTAAGGAGAGGATGCTAGACGAGGGGCCTTGGGAAGAAGGAGAAGATGCCGATGACATGTGGCTAAAGATGGCAACATGTGTCCGGAAGGTGGCTTCGGAAGTGTTTGGCGTGAGTAGGGGAGGCAAACGGGAAGCGAAAGACACATGGTGGTGGAATGACGAGGTGCAAAGGGCTATTAGGGAGAAGGAGTGTTTCAAGCGTCTCCACCATGACAAGAGTGCAGCCAACATCGAGAGCTATAAAATAGCGAAGAGGATTGCAAAGCGAGCTGTGAGTGTAGCAAAAGGTCAGGCGTATGATGGCCTTTATCAGCGGCTAGGCACAAAGAAAGGAGAGAAGGACATTTATAGGATGGCTAGAATCCGCGAGAGGAAGACAAGGGACATCAACCAAATAAAATGCATCAAGGATGGGACAGATCGACTTCTGGTGAAGGATGAGATCAAGGACAGATGGAGAGAGTACTTCGACAAGCTGTTTAATGGGGAGAATGAGGGTCCTACCCTTGAGTTGGACGACTCATTTGACGATACCAACAAAAACTTTGTGAGGAGAATTCAGGAGGCAGAGATCGAAGAGGCTTTGAAGAGGATGAAGGGAGGTAAAGCGATGGGCCCTGATGGTATCCCCATTGAGGTGTGGAGATACCTAGACGCCAAAGCGATAGTATGGTTAACTAAGCTTTTTAACCTTATTTTTCGGTCTAACAAGATGCTTAAAGAATGGAGAAGTATATTAGTACCTATCTTCAAAAACAAGGGAGATGTTCAAAATTGTACTAACTACCATGGGATTAAATTGATGAGCCATACGATGAAGCTCTGGGAGAGGGTTATCGAGCATCGCCTAAGGAGAGTGACACATGTGACCCAAAATCAATTTGGGTTCATGCCTGGTAGGTCGACCATGGAGGCGATTTTCTTATTACGACAATTGATGGAGAGATATAGGGAGCAGAAGAAGGACTTGCACATGGTCTTTATTGACCTCGAGAAGGCATATGACAAAGTACCGAGAAATGTCATGTGGTGGGCCTTGGAAAAGCACAAAGTCCCAACTAAGTACGTTACCCTCATCAAGGATATGTACAGGGATGTGGTGACGTTTGTCCGAACATATGATGGCGACACCAGTGACTTTCCAATTAAAATAGGACTGCATCAGGGGTCAGCTTTGAGTCCTTATTTATTTGCTTTGGTGATGGATGAGGTCACAAGGGACATACAAGGTGGTATCCCTTGGTGTATGCTCTTTGCTGATGATGTGGTGCTAGTTGACGACAGTAGGGCAGAGGTTAATAGGAAGTTAGAACTATGGAGGCAAACGTTAGAGTCGAAAGAGTTCAGACTTAGTAGGACTAAGACCGAGTACATGAGGTGCGATTTCAGCGCGACTAGGCATGAGGAGGGAGACGTTAGCCTCGATGGGCAAGTGGTGGCCAAAAAGAATACTTTTCGGTATTTAGGGTCGATGCTACAAAAGGACGGAGACATTGATGAAAATGTTAGGCATAGAATTTCAGCCGGCTGGTTGAAATGGCGTCAAGCTTCTGGCGTCCTCTGTGACAAAAAGGGTGCCTCAGAAGCTGAAAGGTAAGTTCTATAGGACGGCGATTCGTCCGGCGATGTTATACGGTGCTGAGTATTGGCCTACAAAAAGGCGACATGTCCAGCAATTGAGTGTAGCAGAGATGCGTATGTTGCGTTGGTGTTGTGGACACACAAGGAGGGATAGAGTCCGAAACGACGATATTCGGGATAGGGTTGGGGTGGCTCCAATTGAGGAGAAATTGATTCAACATCGGTTGAGATGGTTTGGACATGTCCAACGGAGGCCTCCTGAGGCGCCGGTGCGTAGTGGAGTTCTAAAGCGGGCCGATAATGTAAAGAGCGGTAGAGGTCGACCTAAACTAACTTGGGACGAGTCCGTTAAGAGAGATATTAAGGAGTGGAATATCCCCAAGGATTTAGCTATGGATAGGAGCGCTTGGAGATTGGCAATCAACGTGCCTGAACCGTGACCTCTTTTTGTCTTGTGCTCTTTTTGTCCCTTTATGTGTCTCCCTGTTTTCTCGTCTCTTTTGGGTTTCATCTCTAGCCTACCCCAACTTGCTTGGGACAAAAGGCTATGTTGTTGTTGTTGTCTAATCTACAGTCAAACCTGGGCGGATCACCTGCGACACCTCCGTGTCGTCCTCTCCGAGTTAGTGCGCCACCGCGTCTTCGTCAAGCGTTCCAAGTGCTCCTTTGGCGCGCCATTCGTCGCGTACCTGGGACACGTCATATCCGCGACAGGCGTCGCCATGGACCCGTCAAAGGTCTAGGCCATCCATGACTGGCCGGTGCCCCGATCGGCACGGGCGGTGCGGGGCTTCCTCGGCTTGGCAAGCTACTACAGGAAGTTCGTCCACAACTACGGCGCCATCGCAGCCCCCCTCACGGCGCTCCTGAAGGAGGGGTTCGCGTGGAACGCCGAGGCAGCGGCGGCCTTCAGCGCGCTCAAGGGCGTTGTGACGTCCGCGCCGGTGCTGACGTTGCCGGACTTCACCAAGCCGTTCGTCGTCGAGTGCGACGCATCCACCTACGGGTTCGGGGCCGTGCTTATCCAGGAGGGCCACCCGATCGCCTTCTTCAGCAGACCAGTGGCGCCACAGCATTGGTCGCTCGCGGCGTACGAGCGTGAGCTCATCGGCTTGGTGCTCGCCGTGCGGCATTGGAGGCCGTACCTCTGGGGGCGGAGATTCGTCGTCAAGACCGATCACTACAGCCTCAAATATCTCCTCGACCAGCGGCTCGCCACCATCCCGCAGCACCACTGGGTGGGAAAGCTCCTCGGCTTCGACTTCGCCATCGAGTACAAGTCGAGCGTCTCCAACACAGTCGTCGACGCTCTATCTCGCCGCGACACTGAAGAGGACACCATGGGCGAGCTCCGCGTGGTGTCGGCTCCGCGGTTCGACTTCATCGCGCGGCTCCGACAGGCCTAGGCAACCGACCCCGCGCTGGTCACCATCCACGGCGACATCTAGGCTGGAACGCGTGCGGCGCCCTGGACCGTGCGGGACGGCATGATCCTCTACGACGACCGCCTCTACATTCCGCCCGCCTCACCCCTTTTGCAGGAGATCGTCGCAGCTGTCCACGATGATGAGCACGAAGGGGTCCAGCGTACGATGCACCGCCTCCGTAGGGACTTTCACTTTCCCCACATGAGACGCCTTGTGCAGGATTTCGTGAGGAGCTGCATCACTTGCCAGCGGTACAAGTCCGAACATCTGCTCCCGGCGGGGCTTCTCATGTCGCTGCCCGTTCCCACCATCGTCTGGGCGGATATCGGCCTCGACTTCATCGAAGCTCTTCCCCGGGTCAACGGCAAGTCAGTGATCCTCTCCGTCGTCGACCGCTTCAGCAAGTACTGCCACTTCATTGCACTGGCGCACTCGTACACCGCCGAGACAGTGGCGCAAGCCTTCTTCGCCGACATCGTGCACCTCCATGGCATGTCGCAGTCGATAGTGTCCGACCGCGACCCGGTGTTCACATCGGCATTCTGGCGCGAATTGATGCGCCTCATGGGAACGAAGCTGCACATGACAACGGCCTTTCACCCTCAGTCGGACGGCCAGACGAAGGCCGCCAACCGCGTCATCGTCATGTACCTGCGGTGCTTCACCGGTGATCGCCCCCGGTAGTGGCTGCGGTGGTTGCCATGGGCTGAGTACGTGTACAACACGGCCTACCAGTCATCACTGCGGGAGACGCCGTTTCGCGTGGTCTACAGGCGCGATCCTCCAACGATCCGATCCTACGAGCTGGGTGAGACACGGGTTGCAGCAGTCGCGCACGACATGGAGGAGTGCGAGGCTTTTCTCGCTGATGTGCGGTATCGCCTGCAGCAGGCCCAAGCCATTCAGAAGCGCCACTACGACAAACACCACCGCCCTGTTCACTACCAAGTGGGCGACTGGGCGCTACTTCGTCTTCGCCAGCGGACTGCCTCGTCCCTGCCACAAGGCACCGCCGGCAAGCTCAAGGCGCGCTACCTCGGGCCCTATAAGATCGTCGAGCTCATCAACGACATTGCGGTACGACTCGAGCTGCCGCCGCAGGCCAGGATCCATGACGTCTTCCACATCAGCACCCTCAAGAAGTTCGTCGGTACACCACCCGACGCGCCGCCCCCACTGCCGGACATCCACCACGGCTCCATCGTCCCGGTGCTAGAACGCGTTGAGCAGACACGCTTGGCCCGCAGGGTCCGCCAGCTACTGGTGCATTGGCGCGGCGAACCGGCGTCCTCGGTGACCTGGGAGGACCTTGATGACTTCCGCCAGCAGTACCCCACCTTTCAGCTCGAGGACGAGCTGGACCTCGAGGGGGGAGAGATGTCATGTGGGGCCGCACGTACACACGTCAGCGGCGGGCCCGAGACATCAGGCGAGCCGCAGCGCGCGCGACAGCAGCGAGCGGAGGCGCGCCCAGTAGCCAGGCCAGATCGAGTGGCTAAGGGCTGGCCTTGATTTTAGGAGTTGGTTTCCTTAGTTTGCAAAGTTTAGTTTGTTTCCAAGATTAGTTGGCTGATTGGCTATTTATATGTAATTCCGAAAGACAATGAAGGAAGGAAGATCATTATCCTTAATCCTCTCTGTCTCTCAACTAAGCCTACGGTAGAGGGGTATAACCTCACCGGAGAAGACGGCCGACGGCTACGAACTACGTAGCCGCGGTCCGGCCAGCCAAGGGCTCGACGCCCTTGACACCTAGACTAGGAGATTACACTACTATCCATGACTATTATACCTTAACATCCGGATCCAGCAAGAATTAGGAAAAGAAATAAGATAGGAAAGAATAAAATCCAGTTTAGGCATTAGAGTTTGTTTAGGAAAGGGAGAGTCCAAATCTATAAGGATTCTACCTCTAGATTGCTTGAGAATGAAATCTTAGGGAGATACGCTGCTGAGGCCGCTGCACTGCAAGTGGCTGCTCTCTTCATGTGCCACATAATGCTCAAGCCCTATTCAAGGTGGCTGTGGAGTCTTTGATTGGAACTGGCCGAAATACTTTGTTCTAGGCCGATATATGCTTGGGCGGAAAAACCATAGAAGTAGCTCCTAACCTAAGAGAGCTATTAAGCAATGCACGGTTGCAGATGCCATTGTTGGTCGTCGATGGGTTTCTGATATAAAGGGTGCTCTGTCAGTCCATGTGCTCTGTGACCTGGTAGATGACCTCCCATTACAATTGGAGGTGCAGATCAGATCTTTGTAAGCTATCCAAATCTGGATCCTATACTAGTAAATCGTCTTACGAGGCTTTTTCCTCGGCACAATTCGGTTTGCACCATAGAAGAGTTTGTGGAGGACTTTGGGCCCCCCTTCGCTGCAAATTCTTCATCTGGCTTGCTATTAAGAATCGGTGTTGGACAGCCAATGGGCTCACCAAAAGAGGTCTCACACACCCTGCTGCTTGCCCCCTTTGTGACCAAGAAAATGAAACTGTACAACACTTGTTAGTCTCCTGCGTCTTTGCCTGTCAGGTTTGGTATATAATCCTACAGAAGCCTCAGTTGCTCCTTGTTAGAATGTATTGTAACAGTCCATATTGGACGTACGGCCCATGGGCCTTGTATATTGTAACCCTAGCCTTTCAGGCTATATAATGAAGGTCACCCCCCCTGATTAGGGTGTGCGGTGTTTCTCTACATGGTATCAGACCTAATTACGATCCTAATCTTCCGCTTCGTTTCCCCTCTGCCCGTGCGTTCTCCCTGAGAACGTGCGCCACGCCGTCACCAGCCAGGCGCCGCCGCCTACCCTAGGCCGCGCCCAGCCGCCGCCTACCCTAGGCCCGCCGCCAGCCGCCTACCCTAGGCCGCGCCCAGCCGCCGCCTACCCTAGGCCGCGCACAGCCGCCGCCAGCCAGGCCGCGCACAGCCGCCGCCTACCCTAGGCCGCACACATCCGCCGCCAGCCAGGCTTCACCTCGCGCCGCCGCCTTCCAGGCCGCGCCTATCCAGGATCGGACTCCATGACGTCGTCGTCGAGTTCCTCCTTCACCACTGGTGCCCTCACCCACCAGTCATCTGGCGCCATGGGTGACTCCGTTGCTGCTCCTCTCTTCGCCGCCTACGCCGCCGTCAACGTGAAGCAGCATGTCCCCATCGCGCTCAGCCTCGAGCGCCCGAACTACTCCAAGTGGACGACGTTTTTCACCGCCCTCTGCGGCAAGTACGGGCTGCTCGGCCACATCGATGGCACAACGACTGCGCGCCCGACTGACCCCCTCTGGTCTCAGCCTGACGCCTGCATCCGCGGCTGGATGTACGGCTCCGTCGACGACGCCGTCCTCGACCTCGCCATGGAGCCTGCACAGGATGCCCGCGCTCTGTGGGTCTCCATCGAGGCCTTGTTCCAGGCGAACAAGGAGTCCCGCGCCGTCGTCCTCGAGCAGGAGTTCCACAACCTGTTCCAGGGCGACCTCTCCGTCGACGTCTACGCCCAGCAGATGAAGCGCACCGCTGATGCTCTCCGGGAGGTCGGTCACACCATCTCCCCTGCACAGCTCGTGCTCAATCTTCTGCGTGGCCTTAACCCCCGCTTCGCCAACACCGCCGACATCATCTCCAACACGTCGCCGCTCCCGGACTTCAAGTCAGCCACCAACATGCTCCGCGTCAAGGAGCTCCGTCTTGGCACCGAGGGCAAGGCGGCCTCGGCTTCTGCTTTGGCCGCCTCCACCACCTCTTCCTCCACATCGCCGTCCTGCCAGTCCACCCCTTCTGCGTCCCCCAACCGTGGGGGCGGTGGCAAGGGCAAGGGTGGCAAGGGCAAGGGCGGCCGTGGTGGCAACGGCGGCGGGCGCCAACAGCAGCAAGGTGGTGGCAATAGCGGCGGTGGCCGCAACCAGCAAGGCGGCAGTTTTGGCGGGCGTCAGCCGGCCGGGCCCTGGGTTTGCTATAACCCTTGGGCTGCTCCGTGGCCTCCCCAGCAGCAGCTGCAGTGGGGTGCGCCACCTGCACCTCCACAGGCACACACCGCCTTCGCGCCTCCGCAGTTCAGCACTGCCGGTGGTTCCCCGGCTTATGGGCCTCTGGGCGGTTGGGACTCGGCAGGCCTGATTGCCGCCCTTAACCAGATGGCGATCCAGGGAGGGTCTGCACCCTGGGTCATGGACAGCGGAGCGACATCTCACATGTCCTCCGATGACGGTATTTTACTTTCCCATCTCCCGTCGCCTCCGTCCTCCATTATGGTCGGCAACGGTCAATCAATTCCTATTCATAGTCGTGGCACTTCTGTTATTCAACTAGCTGATCGTCATTTTCATCTTGATAATGTTCTTGTCGCTCCTCAACTCACTCGTAATCTGTTATCTGTTCGACAGCTTACTCGCGACAATAACTGTTCCATTGAGTTTGACGCCTCTGGTTTTTCTGTTAAGGACCTGCAGACCAAGACGGTCCTCGTTCGGTGCAATAGCAATGGGGATCTCTACACCATTCCACATCGCATGCCACCTCGCTGCCATGTCGCCGTCGTCTCCCCAGAGTTATGGCACTCCCGCCTTGGTCATCCCGCACACGCCATCGTCAACACTCTAAATAAGCTATTAGCTATCCAGTGTAATAAAGCAGCTCGCCACATTTGCCATGCCTGCCAGCTTGGCAAGCACGCTAGGCTGCCATTTACTAGTTCGGTTTCTAGTACATCTGCTCCCTTTGAACTTGTTCACTGTGATGTCTGGACCTCTCCAGTTTTGAGTATTTCTGGCTATAAATTTTATCTTGTCCTAGTTGATGATTATACACATTATTGTTGGATGTTTCCTCTTCACCATAAATCTGAAGTTCATGAACATATTGTCCAGTTTGTTGCTTACGCTCACACACAGTTCAGTTCTCCTGTGCGCTGTTTTCAGGCCGATAATGGCACCGAGTTCATCAACAATGCCACCGCTATCTTCCTAGCTAGCCGCGGCATCCTGCTTCGCACCTCGTGCCCCTACACCTCCGCCCAGAACGGCAAAGCTGAGCGGATGCTTCGCACACTGAACAACACTGTTCGCACGCTTCTGTTTCATGCCGCCATGCCTCCATCCTATTGGGTCGAAGCCCTGTCCACTGCTGTGTTCTTGGTCAACCGGCGGCCGTCATCATCCATACATAATGGTATTCCCTATCATCTCCTCCATCGCAAAATGCCAGACTACTCCATTCTTCGAGTTTTCGGTTGCCTGTGCTATCCGAACCTTAGTGCCACGACTCTCCATAAATTGTCTCCTCGCTCTGCAGCGTGTGTCTTCCTCGGTTACCCTCCTTCTCAGAAGGGCTACCGTTGTCTTGATCTTTCTACTCGAAAGATCATCATCTCTCGCCACGTTGTTTTTGATGAGACTCACTTTCCGTTTGCGGCTTCCAAGCCACGACCGGAATCTCTTGATTTTTTGATACAGGATATACTTCCCGCGCCCGCCCCGTCTACCTCAGACGTTCGGCAATCGCGGGCCTCGGTTGCGCCTGCCTCGTCTGCGACAGACGATGCCGGCGACCCCGTCGGGCTGGACCCTGCCATCTTGTGGCACGGTGCTGCCTACAGGCTGCCCCTGCCGCCCCGGTCGGCCACGTCTACCTCCTCGGCTTCTCCTACGCCGGCCGGTGCTCCCGTCGTTGCAGCTGATCGGCAGCGGTTCGGCATCCACTACACTCGTCGTCCTCGTCCGCCACCGGCTCCTCAGCCGCAGCCGGAGGCGCCGCCGGTCCAGCCGCAGTTGGAGGCACCGCTGGCCCAGCAGCCGCTGCCTCCGGTACTGCAGGCAGCGGCACTCCAGGCTCCAGAGCCTCCTGTGCGGGAGACTCATTCCCGGACGGGTTCACTGCCGCCGCCCATGCAGCGGTATGGCTTTGCCGCCTCAACCTCCGACCTGGCCTCTCCGCTGCCAGGAACCGTTCGTGCCGCGCTCGCCGATGCTCATTGGCGTGCGGCGATGACCGAAGAATACAAGGCGCTTGTGGACAATGGCACCTGGCGTCTTGTTCCTCGTCCGCCTCGCGCCAACGTCATCACCGGTAAATGGGTTTTCAAGCACAAGTATAATGCAGATGGTTCTCTGGCTCGTCATAAAGCCAGATGGGTTGTCCGTGGCTTCTCGCAACGGTACGGCATCGACTACGACGAGACGTTCAGCCCGGTTGTCAAACCGGCTACCATCCGGGTCGTCCTCAGCATCGCCGCCTCTCGCTCCTGGCCGATACATCAGCTGGACGTGAAGAATGCCTTTCTTCACGGCCATCTGAACGAGACCGTCTACTGCCAGCAGCCGCCCGGCTTCGTCGACCCGGCGGCTCCCGACCACGTCTGTCTCCTGCTAAAGTCCTTGTACGGACTCAAGCAGGCGCCCCGGGCGTGGCTCCAGCGGTTCTCCGGCTTCATTCAGCGGTCCGGCTTCACTGCTTCGACCTCCGATACGTCCCTCTTTGTTTACAAAGCAGGGGCCGACATCGCCTACTTGCTGCTCTACGTCGACGACATTATTCTAACAGCCTCGTCGACCCCGCTTCTTCGTCGCATCACCGAGCTTCTTCACTCCGAGTTTGCCATGACAGATCTCGGGGATCTTCATCACTTCCTCGGGATCTCTGTCACGCGTTCTGCTGACGGCCTCTCCCTGTCTCAGCGCCAGTACGCTGTGGATCTGCTCCAGCGCGCCGGTATGGCTGAGTGTCATCCCACGGCGACTCCTGTTGACACTCATGCCAAGCTCTCTGCTACAGATGGCGCACCGGTGGCGGATGCCACTCAGTACCGTAGCCTCGCTGGTGCGCTACAGTATCTCACGCTGACTCGTCCGGACCTCGCATATGCAGTTCAGCAAGTTTGCCTCTTCATGCACGACCCGCGCGAGCCTCATCTTGCGATGCTCAAGCGTGTCTTGCGGTATGTCAAGGGCACTCTATCCACTGGGCTTCACATCGGCACAGGCAGTATCAACAGCTTGACTGCCTACTCCGATGCTGATTGGGCTGGTTGTCCCGACTCTCGGCGCTCCACTTCTGGCTACTGTGTCTTCCTCGGCGACAACTTAGTCTCTTGGTCCTCCAAACGACAAACTACGGTTTCTCGTTCGAGTGCGGAGGCTGAGTATCGTGCTGTTGCGCACGCTGTGGCTGAGACTTGTTGGCTTCGTCAGTTACTTCAGGAGCTCCATGCACCCATCTCTTCGGCGACGATTGTCTACTGTGACAATGTCAGTGCTGTCTACATGACCGCCAATCCAGTTCATCATCGTCGCACGAAGCATATTGAGATCGATATTCACTTCGTCCGTGAAAAGGTTGCTTTGGGACAGGTTCGGGTGCTCCATGTTCCATCATCTCATCAGTTCGCGGACATCATGACCAAAGGGTTACCTGTACAGTTGTTTACTGACTTTAGGTCCAGTCTTTGTGTTCGTGACACTCCCGCTTAGACTGAGGGAGGGTGTTAGAATGTATTGTAACAGTCCATATTGGACGTACGGCCCATGGGCCTTGTATATTGTAACCCTAGCCTTTCAGGCTATATAATGAAGGTCACCCCCCCTGATTAGGGTGTGCGGTGTTTCTCTACACTCCTCAGCCAACCTCAAACAAGTTCTCAAGCTGGTGGTGCCAAGCTGTGAAGGGTGTGCCAAAAGGCTATCGAAAAGGGATCAATAGCCTGATCATCCTTGTCTCTTGGGAAATCTGGAAGCACGGAAATGACTGTCTTTATTGGCATTAGCCCAAGCATTCCTATCTTGCTGCAGATTATCACTGATGAGAGCATTTTGTGGTGCACAGCAGGTGCAAAAGGTCTTCAGGAGTTGCTTACTAAGGCAATTGCTGGAGGGCATTGATCTATTTTCGCTCTAAGGCTCTAGCTGTCTTAGATGGGTCGCTGTTGTCTCTTGTCTCTTGGGGTTTTTAATTTCTTAAGGATCCCAGGATTCGACGGCGCAGATCAGGGCCCCTCAGATCATATCTCAGCATTGCGCGTTTCAGCCTCCTGCTTCCATTTGTGGTCTTCGTCATCGGTGGATGCACAGGCACCCTCGTCCCGGTTGATCCCATGGTCGGCGGTGGTGTGGTGCGTCGTCCTGCCGCTTCTGAGCACCGACCCTGGTGGGGCCCAAGTGCTCCTAGGCGGATAATGCTAGTGGGCCCATCCACAGTAGCTTTTATTGCCTCTCAGTCAAAAGCTGTGGCATGGGTTCACGCGTGCTGTGCAAGCTTGGTCAGGTTCAGAGAATAGTTCATCTTCAAGCTTGATGACATGCTAGTTCGCTTGTGAGGCAAGATTGGGTCCAGTCAGGGTGTACAAGAAATACAAGCCACAACATATTTGAGTCCTCAAGCAACAGGAGTCCCACATATGTGGTAAACAGGTCAGCGCTAAATACTGAAATTGCCTCTCGTGCTTCTGCATGGCTTGTTATCTGTCGATGGGCAGAGTACATATTTGAATCTTCAATGCCAGCTCCATTTTCATGTCTCTGCAAAGGTTGTTGTTTGGGTCTGATGAAGCTTACAACATATCTTCAACTCTAACTTTCAACCTCCAGCGCCACAGTCCACAAGGGAGGCCCTTGGAGGTCTCTGTCACCATTGCCAGGCGTTAGTGTTCGCTGCGTTACCAATGGGTCATCTTGAAGACTTTCTGACACTTTTGTGGGATTTGATCAGAGACCCTACTCAAATTCATATTGTCATGGTCTACTCTCTGGATACTGCCCTTAGGAGCAGTTAAGGATTTATTTCCAGTTGCTTGGCAGCTGACTCCGTGTACTTGGGGATTTATATCCCTAATCTCTGTACTCTGGCTCTAATGTTTTAATATATATGAGTTTTCAAAAAAAAAAAACACACAGCTCTCCTACGTGTTCAAGAAGAAAAAAAAAAGTCTTAGGGAGTATAAATAGGGAGGGTCATGCGTTCTTTAGTTGGTAGGATCTAAATTCAACGGACAATACATTTCATAAAATCACCAACTCAATGTTAAACTTGTCAAAGCACACTAGCACAGACATGCTAACACCAATGTCATCAAATTCATTGCTGTAATACGGATTAAGACAGCATTTATTGATGCACAATTTAAACCATGTTACCTAGATAGAAGTTCGATTGGTTTGTGGTATAGGTTATTATATGCTGGTACCATTTCAGAAAAGTGGGAATGGGATTGGCAGTGAGATCTGGAAGTCATGATAACATGGTAATTTGGCATTGCAAATGGCTGAATCCAAAATGTGCCATCCATATTGCAAAACTTAACTTTATTTGCCACTGTTGACTGGATAAGCCATAACAAAGGCGTGAAATCCCTGCCTTATTCTTGCTCTAGCTCATCTCCCTCTTTCCCCTTGACTCCTCTTTCCCATGCATGAATCAGAAGGAACCAAGAAGGTGCACTCATACTGTGTGCGCATTCTCTCTGATCCAATCCGCCCTTAATTAAGCAAGAGCATGTCCTTATTTGCCATTGGAAGGATTAAACATGGTGGGGGGCCTCAAGAATGTTTAGTAGCAGACGTGTCTACTTGTTGCACCCTCTGCTTTCTAGCACAGTGCCACCAGCATAATCAGGAGATGATGCCACGCAATTGTGACACTCCGGTAAAGGCGAGGTGAAGTTTTGTGGAAACTTTGATAGATTGAATGAAAACTCACATATCCGATTTGGTGGCAATAAGAAAAAAAACGTGGATGGCAAATAGTCATCTGGTCCTCATGCCACTGGGCAAAGGTGAGGATCCCTGAGGTTGCTTTGTTCACCTCCCTTCCTCCTTCTCTCCTTTAGCTCGTCAAAGTCAAGCTTCAAATGGCAGTCTCCTTTAACTCGTCAAGGTCAAGGCTAAAATGGCAGGAATTGTGTCAAACAGAGCTCGCACGACACAACCCAATCAAGGGCAATCGCAAGCAAAGCCACTCTAGGTATAGGTTTCTCGGTGGACTGTTTATACCAAAATGGTTTAATTCTTTAGCAATATGTATAGAACAAAACAAGAAAGCTTTTATTCAGCAAACTGTGAGCATAACTTCTGCACTTCCACCAGCAGGAAGCAAAACATGGCCAAGAGATGGTACCAATAGCTCTGGATGCTGTTGGAGCTTAAAAATGTAGCTCGTCTTGTGAAGCTGGTTTCACAACCTGTTGGTGCTGTTTTAATAGCTGTTATCTCGACTGTTGCGTAATTGCGTTGTCGTCTGTGTTAGTAGTAGTCAAACTGAAGGTGAGCTTTTGTTCTGGATATTATGTTTTCTATTGTCGTGTGGATTGGGACAGGGGTTTGGGGGTTTTCTTGGCCTGTGTGAGAACGAGAAGGTCTTCTCTATCACAGCAATGCCGGGGGGAGGTCTTACCCCCTGCAGGTCGATTTTTTTTATTGTCGTGGATGTATTTGGCCAGATGTACCTGAGCCCTGTGTGCTTCGTTGTAAGCTTGGCTTATCGTTGATGGTAGTCTGGTGGTCGTATTAACACTGTGATTCCGTTGCTTTTTGAGTAATGAAATTTGGGGATACCTCATTGTATTAAAAAAGTAACAGCAAAAGCTTAAAACTTGGACAGAACAACCTACATGAAAATAATGCTTTATTTAGGCAAATGAAACCTACAATCAGACCTATTTTTCAAAAAAAAAACTACAATAACCTTCCAAAATTTATAGCTTCCCCCACATCGGCTCATACAAGGTAAAATATTTTATAGTCTTTTCAAATGCACATGGATGAATAAATAAACCTACAAAATGAGAAGGCTATGCACACTTGAACAGTTAAACTTCAGGCAGAACCAAAAATGCGATACTGCTGGAGATGAGTTTTTTTTATTATTTTTCATTTTAATGGGGACCTGCACCAGTGTACAAAGGATGGTACTAACCATCTAGATATGAAACATGTCACTATATCCCCCTATTTCGAAATAAGACAAGGGTATTTTACATGGAGCCTTCAGGATCCAAAATGAAACATTGGTTAATTTTAAATGATAATGTTAGTAAACTGCCAATGAAGTTACAATGTTATGATCTAACATGAATCAAGTTGTGATGCTTTTGCATGCTCGCAGAAGATTTGGGTCAGTATGTCATGCTGACTTCTGTTAATGCAAACACTTCTTTCTTGATCCTAGTGTCATGTTGCCTTCATCCTAATAATGCATACAGCACACAGCAGCATGTAATGTCAGGAGGATCTAGCAAGCCTAATCCATCCGAAATAGTTATGGTTCACTTCTACAAAATTACATCTGTAATTGAGCATATAAGGCTTAATTAAATTTCGGGGAGGTGAGATAATCGGCTGGGGCTGACCTGCTGACACCACTTGGCGAGGACATGGAGCCGGAGCATGCGCTGCCGCGTGCGGTCGACGAACTTGAGCAGGTCGATCTTCTTCTCGGTGTCCGACCTTAGCCGCACGACCTCCTTCCCCTGCGCCTCCGCTTCCGCCTCGGCCCGCGACCTCTCCACGAGCTCCCGCAGCGCCAGGTACGACTCCTCGGCCGCGAGCCGGACCATCGCGCCCAGCTCCACGGTCTGCTGCCCCAACTCCACCGCCATGGCCTCGGCCCCTTAGCTGAACCTTCCTGCCGCTATCAGGACGCCAACACAACCAGCTAGACGGATTGAGATGTCTTTATCGCAGAGGGAGATTCGTGTTCCTCGGGGCGGAGGGATCAACCCATCCAGGCAGACCAGGCTACCTCACCGACGAGCAAGGGAACAATCAGTCCAAGTTCGGGTCATCAGGTGGATCTCCGCTCCTGGCGGTGAAGGGTGGAGGCGAAGACGACGGCGACGGCAAAAGGAGGGTAGTTGAAGCAGCGGCGGAAAGAAAGGGGTCTTCGAGGCAGCGAGGGCGGCGGAGAGCGCAGTTGCAGCGGAAGTTTGAGAGTGGCAGCCTGGTTGATCCGTTGGTCGTCTCTGCTTTGGTTTGGGGATTTTTTTTTTTTTTTGACGGACCCTACTATTTCGTGTTTGTTTTTAGTTTTGGTTGGAGCACTAAAATTCACCGTAGCATTTTATTTGTATTTGATAATAATTGTTCAACCGTTGATTAATTAGGCTCAAAATGTTCGTCTCGCAAAGTACAACTAAACTGTGCAATTAGTTTTTGATTTTATCCATATTTAATACTTCATGCATGTATCGCAAGTTTGATGTGACGGGAAATCGTTTTTTGCATAGTGCACTTTTCAATGAAACTAAACACAGCCTTTGGCTAGTAAACCATGGATTATCTCTCATCTCTCACAATCTTACAACTAATCTCACAACTAATAAAAAGAATGAAACGAAGATAATCTAATCGTGCGGCATTTGTTTCATGTAACCTCAACGCTCTCGCCTTGCGATCCCCGCGATGCGGTTTCTTTCTCCCCACCCCTCGCAAAAGGAAACGGGAAACCTCAAAAGGAAACTTGAAACCCTGCCCACCGATCCTGCGATCCATCTCCCAATCACGCTCCATCACCTCCCATGATCCCGCTTCAATCACGCTCAGTCACACGAATGCCCACGTCGCCGCCTCCTTTCCCACGCTGCCTTCCATTCGCTGACGCCGACGTAGAGATGGCAGCGGATCGGGTTCGGGTCGGATACCCACGGGTTTTTGGTCCTGCGGGTTCAGGTTTGGGGATGGTTTCTCACCCACGGTTTTCGGTTTCGGTTTCGGGTTTGATATTGGGTTTGGTTTTTCACCCGTGGATATCCAATGGATATCCGAAATAAATCATTTGGAATTAAAACTCATGTTTTATAATATGCTAATAATAACTTGTTTACTTAGATTCTTAAATCTATTCAAAATTGACTCATGAAAATATTTATTATTTATTGTCTCTTATTTATACATGTGAATATGTGTATATTTATCCGCGGGTTTCGGATATCCATTCGGGTTTCAGGTATCCGTTCGGGTTTTAGGTATCCGCGGGTTTGATTTTGGTAATGGATTTTCACCCGAATCGGTTTTCGTTTCGGGTTTGGATTTCGATTTCGGGTTTCGGTTTTAGGTGCAAGGAGACTCCACCCTATCCGAACCCGACCCGTTGCCATCCTTACGCCAACGCCGACGCTCGCCCACGCCTCTCGTCGGTCTTCTCCCTGCCGCGAAGCCGCCATCGCACTCGCGCCGTCGAGCTCGCAGTCGTCCTCGCCCGTGCTCGTCAATCCCTGATTCGCGGCCGACGGATCGCCGAGAAGACCGTTTTGCCGCCTCACGCGAGATGGAGAAGGACCCGCACCATCATTCTCGCTCCACCCCTATCCGCGTCCGTGCCCTGCCCCGATCTGCCGACACCGACGACTCCTTTCCCTCCCCGCTGCAAAGCAGCGCCTGCTGCCGACAGACGCATCGACGCCGCCGTGCCGCCGTCTCGACGCCACCGGACGTGCCGCTACCTCCACGATCTTCCCTGCTGTCGAGGTGGCTGGACGTGCGACTGCCAGACACGCCACCCCCTCCACGACGCCGGAAACACAGGTGGCCCTCGCCGTCGAGCGGCCCGCTGTCCTCACCGTCGTGCATCGTGGCCAACGTCGCACGTCTCTTGTGTCTGCCTTGACAAAAGGTGTGTGCATTACAGAAGGATGCTGCATCATGGCACCCTGCTGCTGCCAATGCCACAACGATGCCAAGGTGGGTAGTCTTTGTTCGGTTCATCTCCCCCTATCGCTCTCCCTTTTACATCTAATTGAACAAGATCTGACTACTGCATAATTGATGACCTGGACCTGGAATTGGATATGATTAGTGTCGTGTTTGCTATCTAGATCAAGTATTCTTTTCTTTTGAGTGTACAGTATATATGCTTGATTCTTCTTCGTATTGGCATATAATGGCTACCTAAATTTTTCTATCTTGGCCCCATTCGGCTGTGCTGATAAGCTAGTTGAAAAATATTGTTGGCTGATTTGTTGTAAGAGAAAAACAATGTTTCGACTGAAAAAAAAACAAGCTAAAAATTACGGATTATAAGCCCTTTTCTAAATAACGAAGAATTCTCTAGAAAATATGGATGAGTTGTTATGTTGATATGTTAAAGAAATATTGGAGTATATGTTTTTTTGGGGGGGGAGCAGTATGCGTGTATGCCTGATTTTAACTGATTCCTAATCTAACATTGTTATGTTCCAGGTCTCAAATGACCAATACCGTTGTGATGGACCTGCCATATGCAGCTAACTACCATACTGGCAGGTAGTCTTCCACTTACCGCTCAAAAGTCTAACTTTTGCTAATTGTTCGGAACTGGTGGTGCAGATAGCTTTTTTCACTGTGATAAATGTGGTAAGTTTCTGCACAAACTTCTTTCTGCTAATATTCCATTGCATGTTGTGCAACAAAGATTTTATTTGCACCCCTGGTGCCCTTGTTGCCATCCAACAGGGTGTTGCTACAACAATGTCACGAAGGATTCCCACTGCTGTGTCAAAAGAGCAATGCATCCCAACTGCCCTGTCTGCTTCGAGGCGAGAAACCTTCATTTCAATGATCGGTGAAATGAATTACTAGCGTGCATAGGTAGAGTAACCAGATTAAGTGCCTATCTTGTAAAAACTAGACCCTTTCATATAATATTGATCTCACGGAGTTTCCTAGTTTTTATGAATGTCTAGTTACTAATGGTGCTAAGAATGCTGTATATTGGCAACTCTGATTGGTATCACGCTTCAAAGGTCCATACTTTACACCTTAGTTGGTAGAAATTGACTCATATATTTACTATCTAAGTATATGTGTAAGCTTTCAAATCCAAACTCTTAGCACATATGTAGGGGGAGCAATTGCTACTAATTTGAATTTATGAAACTTGTCCATATCCTTTACACATGGTAAAATACTTGGGCAAGCAACATGAATCCAAAAGAATTTAATTGGAAATCTCTGTAAAAAAGGTTGTCATCGATTACTAAAAAGGGGAAGATTGAAAGCCCTAGTTTGGTTTTGGCTAATTGATGAAACCTTAGTACTAACCTCTATACTAAGTGTATGGATTAGATGAGGTTGGCACAATCCAAGTGATGGAGCTAAGAAGATGATCATGGTGCATGGTGATGCCCAAGAGATGATCAAGTGATCAACATGGAAAAGAAGAAAGAGAAAAAACAAAACCCTATAGAGATCAAGGCAAAGGTATTGCTTAGTGTTTTGGTTTTGGTGATCAAGACACCATAGAGGGTATGATCACATTTATGATCGATAGTCGTACTATAAAGAGGGAAATTTTTTTGGCTAAACGGTTTATCGAGTGCCACTAGGTGACATGATTCATGCATTTTATTTAGGAACCTAGTGTGCTAACATGTGATCCTTGTAAAATACTTTGAAAAATGCTAATGCACATGCACACAAGTTCTACACTTTGTGGTTACCATGTTAGAAGCAAGGGTGAAGCGGTCGCGGACTTAGAAAAAGAAAAGGAGGAGACAGAGCGACCGGACGCTGAGCAGGTCCTGACCGAACGTTGGCTCAGCGTCAGGTCAATACTCGGCGAAGCAGCACAGAAGGCTGAGAGGGTCGCGTAGCGACCAGACGCAGGGATCTGCACGTCCGATCACTTTTTCGTGAGGGCTGACGCTGAGGACTAGACTATGACGGAACATTGTTCATCATTTTTTTTGAAAGGCACTGTTCATCATTTGGTCCAACTAATGTGGCGCGTATGCGAGGCAACCTATGCTGACCGAACGCTGGGCGCGTCAGGTCACTCCTGACTGGGCATGTTCGGTCGTCAAAAATCGCCTTGGGGAGCTCTCTGTACTCGATCGGATGCCGAGTTTGACTGAAGCGCTGACTATCTAAGTGACCATTATGATCGAGCAACATAGGTTTAAATAGATGACATGTGGCACAAATCTGAGGACCGAACGCTGGGGGCCTGCGTCCGGTCACTCCCCACCTGCACGTCCGATCGACGCGCAGAGACCCCAATCAGAGAGCTAATGACTCTATTCTTTTAGGGGCTTATAAATACATTTTGGCTAGCCCTAGGCTCACTCTGTTGGCACTTTGACATATTTGACATCCTTGTGGGCCTAAGAAACACCTCCCACTCATCTCCATCCTTGATTCATCATCAAAGTGAAATTGGGAGTGATTCCTAGTGCATTTGCTTGAGTGATTGCATCTAGTGGCACTTGAGGATCGTTGTGGCTGTGGAGTTCTTGTTACTCTTGGTGGTTGCCATCACCTAGATGGTTTGGAGCAGCGGTGGAGGTCCGGCACGTGTTGGTGATTGTTCGTGGCCAGCTCCGGTGATTGTGAGGGATCTTGTACCTTCCCCGACGGAAAGCCAAAAGGTAACTCTAGTAGATTACTTGTGTCATTGAGTTACCTCACTTGTGGGTAGGTTCTTGCGATGTCCAATTGTGTGGAAGAGGTTTGTGCAACACCTCTTAACCGCTAAACCACCAAGTGTTGATCGACACAACGGGGATTAGTGTGTCGGAAAGCACGTGAACCTCGGGAGAAAAATCTTGTGTCCATCTAGTGTTTGATTAGATTTCTCCTAGTGATTACAAAGTATAAACATTCCACTCACTCCTTTACTTACTTGCAAAGTAGTTGTTACAAGCTCTTTAGTGTAATTAGCTCTAAGAGCTTGTTTTACTTGCTAGTGAAGCTTCTCACCTAATTGAGCTCTTTAGTGTAGCTAGCTTTTGAGAGCTCTTAGTGACTTAGCCATTGATTGATTTAGAGATCATAGCTACTAGAATTGATTGGATAGGTGGCGCTTGCAACCCTTGTAAAAGTAAAGCAAAACTTGCTTTATGCCGTTTGTTATACTAATCATTTTGCTCTAGTGATTTGTAGATTTTAAATAGGCTATTCACCCCCTTTGGCCATATTAGGACCTTTCAACCGCGTAGGACACACGACAAGGCTGGGAGATTTGCTTTGGCTCTAGCAGGACAAGCCGGTTTTGAGTTCGTTGGCATGCTAATCAATTTGACCCTGCAATTGACAAGGAAAGTTCATCAGTAACTTAAGGTAGAACGTATCGGTTGGTGTTCCGAATAGTTCCAATATATGGCCAGAGGCCGATGAATAAGACTATCGACTAGGAAGTTGATATCCAGCATATTCATGATGTAGAATAATCAAAGTAGATACTATCAACTATTATAAGTACTAATTATATATATATATATATATATATATATATATATATATATATATATATATATATATATATATATATATATATATATGACAGTCAATGATCATGGAACATGATAGAATGTAGTAAAAGATTAACGTGATTAATACTACTACACTCAGACCTTTCATAGCCACGTCATAACCCCCATCGCAGCCGCATTTTGGCCTCGACAGTAAGCTATTGATAGTGATGGTCATAGCCCTCACCGTCGCCATCTGAGACTGACTGCGGTGTACACTACATCGCCATATTGGCTTATGATCCATCTGTGATAAGGTCCTTACTTTCATCGCAGTGGAGCACGAACCGTCTGTGGGTATACGTTAACACCGCTAGATTGGCAAATGATCCACCTGTGTGGAGCCTATCATCACCGTTATGTGGGCACATCAACCGCCTGTGTAGTGGTCACTAGCACCATCACCTTGTACTTCGACCCGACTGTGTACAGTGTAGCTTCGCTATCGCTTTGACGGTCAAGACGTCTATAGAGGTAAACATCACCATGGCTTCAGTGTATGAACCATCAGTATAAATGTCATGGTCACTGTCACCTTGCACCACGATCTACCTTTGATGATCATTTAGTCAGTGTCGGGTTACTAAATGATTCGGCGGTGATACACTTTTGATCTCTGTCGCATAATATGTATAGCGATGGTGTTGGACGTTTGCACCACAATGGCGGTGGTGATAACAAAACAATAAACGGCCCTTAATAGCTTACTAAACACAAAGCTTTTAGATATAATCATTGCATCCATAAACCATGTTCTTACAATAATAATGGACGCTTACCATAATATCTTTCTTAACTGATGACCTAACACAAGCGGTACATAGATTGCAAACTAAAGGTACTGATATCTACAAACATACATAATGAAATAACGTAGTTGTGCTCCTCCCATGTGGCACTCCTGCTTGCTAGGCAAAAATGAATATAATTAGTGCATCCTTTGAATTGTTAGGCAATGCACCATGGAAGCCCTCTTCTTCCTCCTAGCCAATGCAGGAAAATTGTTCAAAAGCACTCAGACTCCACTGGCACAAAGAAGCAGAATTAATGATGTTCAACACACCATTCTTTAGTTACCAAGCCCAAATTGTTCTATATATAGAATCAAAACAACTACCTACCTGAACAAAGGCATGACGTAACAACAAAACATAGCATATGCACCTTTACTGCTCTACTAATGACTTCATGATCAAGGGAACACAAGGAAGATAGTGAGGTCCGCCGCCCATACATAATAGTTTCTAGGTACTTCTAGGATAGCCGATGGCCCGAGCAGGGAGGACATGAACTTTACTACGAGTCATGTCTTATGCAAGCAGTGTTTTGTCCTCTCCAACAGGAAAAATCAAATTCCATTCTGGATGAACTGCAATCACTCTGTAGGCTACATCACAAACCTCATTACCAATTTCAATATTCTTCTTTCCAAATAGCTCCAGCATGGTTACCTTATGCTTCAATGTCCATTTACTAGTACCATAATCTTCAAGGATCCAGACTAAAAGCTCGTACCTATTCAAAGTATCAACAATACATAAACACAACTGACCCTAAGCTTCATGGATGGAGATTGCATGACTAGTTGGCCTATGAATTTTCTTCCATGTCTTTGCCTCCATATCAACAGGAACTATCTGGGTGAAATCCAGCATGTGCATAAAACCATTAACAAACACACCTTTCCCATACGTGGATACTACAATACCCTCGCCCCATTCAGATTCTTTAAAAATCTATGCTCTAGTTTTAGATGAGTAGATGTTAACACCTAAGGAGTCAGCATCATTGATCCCATATTTAAATACTTAGAAGTGCAAGGAGACTGTTGGATCAAACCCTAAGTGAGATAAACCACAAGAATGGTTGGTACCCGACAATAGCTAGCCGTTACCCGACGACACAGTTCAAAACGTGCTGACCGGATGCTCCGTTCAGGGTGACCGGACGCGTCCAGTCACTACAGGATAAGCGTGAACAGTGCATGTTAGAAGTTACCGTTGCCGTGACCAGACGCGCTCTAGTGTTTGACCGGATGCGTTGCACCTGGCGTCCGGTCGGAGTCTAGTAAGCTCCCGCCATGACCGGACGGTCCGATCGCACGTGTCCGGACGCGCCGAGCGTCCGGTCGGCTCTATGACCAGCGCTGCCCCTCTAGGTGCCTGACCGGATGCTCCGGTTCCGTGAGGGACCGGACGCGCCGGTTGCAAACCCTAGCACCCACGCACCTGACTGCTGCGAGAGCTGACCGGACGTGTCCGGTTAAACCGTGACCGCGTTCGGTGCAGCGTCCGATCGCCCTGGTGGTCTCTGTTCGCCTCTGTTTCTTTTCCGACTTTCGGCGTAGTGGAAAATAGGCGTTTCACTTTCCCAAAAAGCTCCACCGCCTTCGCAAATGTGCTAACACCACCAAGTGTACACAACCATGTGCATGTGTGTTAGCATTTCACAAACATTCTCAAGGCATTATGTTAGCTCTCTACTAGATCCTAATGCATATGCTCAAGATATTGATCTAGTGGCACTTGATTCCCAAGCTAACCGTGATTGCCCCTCTTGATAGTCGGCTATGTATCCTAAATCCGGTTAATCACTTCTCTACTCATCTTAGATCGGTAAAAGGAAAACCCTATGGTTATACATTTGCCTTGCGCTCTTAGATCCTTTCCTTCCACTTGATCATCATGTCCATCATATTATGTGCATCTCCACCATGATCGTCATTTCATGTTCATGCACCATTTCTTTGTGATCTTGTGGCTACCACTCCTTGCCACATACACCTTCATCACATGTGTTGTTTATGCCTAACTCAAAACACTTAACACATGACATTAGCAACTTGGTGTCATTAATTACTAAAACCAAACTTGGACTTTCAATCTCCCCTTTTTGGTAATTGATGACAACCATCAGAAAGATAAGAAATAAAATTAATTTTCAATTTACATAGTATTAGCTCCCCCTACATATGTGCTTCCATGAGTTTGGTTCAATTGTGCACGTATGTATGGATTTGAATTTTGGGAGAGTTACTACTATTAAATTGATGCTAAGGTATATAGAATGGACCTTTGAAGCGTGATACCAATTGGAGTTGCCTTTATATACCATCCTTAGCATCGATGTAGCTGGACACCACTTGTAATACATCACTTGTAAAGATCACAAACACTAAAGTACCCCGTGAGATCAACATTATAAGCAAAGAGTGTCTAGAAACCATTGTAAAGCTACTCTTAACAAATCATCATTCAAGTTCTATTTCTAGCAATCACCATACAATCATGAATATGAATTTAAGCTTTGCAAAGCAACAATTCATCATGTTAATGCACATACAAATGCAACAAATCATTCATGAGCTTGCTCCCCCTACTTATGTGCTCAATTTTAATTCATCCCTTTCCAGTGTCATTCACTCCCCCTTACTATATCTTTTTCTCCCTTTGCAACTTAACTTTTTATCTTTGTGACTTTTCTATCTTTGTGACTTTTCTCTCCCCCTTTGTCAACAATCACCAAAAAGGTGCCAATTTTAGTAAGAGTTAAGTCAATCAATATGAGAGAGTCTAAATTATGGTTCAATCTAGATCACTTGCCTAGAATATGTAATTCGGTTTGATCCAAGGACAAGCTTCTTCACACCTCATAAAGTATAAGGGTTATCTTGACCATGTTGAATTACACATCATGAGCTCATTTTCTAGATTCAACACTAGGTTTGCAAGCCCATAAACATATCATATGCTACCACTAGATCAAACAAACATAGAAGCAATAGTAATACCATATATACATCAAAATCATTTGATTTTCATGAATGAGCCTATTTTTCATGCAAATATGTCTATATGTTCTTAACATGTCCTTAGCAAAGTATGGATGATATGTCAAACAACTTAACTTGCTATGTCGGAGGAGAGGCATATCATATAAGAATGTGGGAGTGCACTCATCTCAAGTAGGAGAAGTCAAGTATGTTCAATTCATTCTTCAACTTGTAAAATCTCTTCTCATCAAGTGGCTTTGTGAATATGTCGGCTAGTTGATCTTCGATGTCAATGCTCTCAATGCTAATATCACCTTTTTATTGATGGTCTCTTATGAAGTGATGCCTTATGTCAATGTGCTTGGTTCTTGAATGTTGAACCAGATTTTGAGTCATCTTGATAGCACTTTCATTGTCACAAAACAATGGCACATTCTTGAATTTGATTCCAAAGTCATTTAAAGTGGCCTTCATCCAAAGCAATTGTGCATAACAACTATTGACACTAATGTATTCGGCCTCGGCGGTAGATAGTGCAACACTATTTTGTTTCTTTGATGACCATGAAACAAGAGACCTTCCAAGCAATTGACAAGTGCCACTTGTGCTCATTCTATCAATCTTGCATCCACCATAGTCGGAGTCCGAATATCCAATCAACTCAAAATTAGACCTCTTTGGAAACCATAATCCAACATCATGAGTGCCCTTAAGATATCTCAATATCCTTTTGATTGCTTTCAAGTGACTTTCTCTAGGTGAAGCTTGATATCTTGCACACTTGCACACACTAAACATCACATCCGGCCTAGAAGCGGTGACATATAGAAAACTTCCAATCATAGACCGGTATTGCTTTTGAACTACCATGTTGCCACTAACATCAACACCCAATTCATCATTAGTGTCCATTGGTGTACTCATTGGTTTAGCATCTTACAATCCAAACTTCTTGATCATGTCCTTGATGTACTTCCCTTGACTTACAAAAGTGTCATTCTTCATTTGCTTGATTTGAAGTCCAAGAAAGTAACTAAGCTCTCCAATCATAGACATCTCAAACTCATTTGCCATCATTTTTCCAAACTCGTCACAAAAGTCTTGATTTGTTGATCCAAAGATAATGTCATCCACATAGATTTGCAACACAAACAAGTCATTTCCATGCTTCTTGGTGAAGAGAGTGGTGTCAACCTTTTCCATCTTGAAACCTTTAGAGAGAAGAAAGTCCCTCAATCTCTCATACCCTGCTCTAGGTGCTTGCTTCAAACCATACAATGCCTTCTTTAGCTTGAAAACATGGTTGGGCTTCTTGTCATCTTCAAAACCGGAAGGTTGCTCAACATAAACTTCCTCATTGATGTAGCCATTGAGAAATGCACTTTTGACATCCATTTGATAGAGCTTGATGTTGTGTGCACAAGCATATGCTAATAAGATTCTAATTGCCTCTAATCTTGCAACCGGTGCATATGTCTCACCAAAGTCAAGACCCTCAACTTGAGTGTATCCTTGTGCTACTAATCTTGCTTTGTTCCTCACAACCATGCCATCTTGATCTTGCTTGTTTCTAAAGACCCACTTAGTACCAATCACATTGTAGTTCTTCGGCCTTTCAATAAGTTCCCAAACTTGATTTCTAGTGAAGTTGTTTAGCTCTTCATGCATGGCATTTACCTAATCAGAATCCTTCAAAGCATCTTCTATTTTCTTAGATTCTTCAAGTGACACAAATGAGTAGTCCTCACAAAAAGATGCTAGCCTTAATCTAGTTTGCACACCACTTTAAATTCCACCAATGATTTGATCCAATGGATGATCTCTTGCAATGCTAGTAGGTTGGAGTATTGGGAGTTGATTGCTTCCACTAGCTTGACCTTGATCTTGCACTTCATCATGAGAACCACTAGAGCTTACTTGATTTGTATCAATTTGCACACTTTGATTAATCATATGTATGTCACTATCATCATCAACTTGCATCGGCCTTATATCACCAATGTTCATGTTCTTCATTTCATTTGACAATTGATCTCTCACATCATCAAGATTTTGAGCTTCATTTTGCGATCCTTGGGTTTCGTCAAACTCAACATCATGAACTTTCTCCAAGGTGCCATTAGTGAGATTCCAAACTCTATATGCTTTGCTTGTAGTAGAATAACCAAGTAAGAACCCTTCATCACATTTCTTTTCAAACTTGCTTAATCTAGTGCCTTTCTTGAGAATATAGCATTTGCAACTAAACACTCTAAAGTATGCAATGTTGGGGTTTCTTCCATTTAATAGCTCATATGGTGTCTTCCGAAGCTTCTCATGGTAATAGAAACGGTTGCTACAATAACAAGCCGTGTTGATGGCTTCACTCCAAAATGAATGACTCACATTGTATTCACTAAGCATTGATCTAGCCATGTCAATCAAAGTTCTATTTTTCCTTTCAATTACACCATTGGATTGAGGAGTGTATATTGGAGAGAATTGATGTCCAATACCAAGATCATCACATAATTCCTCAATTATTATGTTCTTGAACTCACTATCATTGTCAGTTCTAATCTTCTTGATGGTGATTTCAAACTCATTTTGTACTCTCTTTATAAAAGACTTGAATAGATCATAAACATCACTCTTGTCATAGACAAAGAACACCCAAGTGTATCTAGTGTAGTCATCCACTATCACAAAACCATACTTGTTCCCACCAATGCTAGTGTATGTTATTGGCCCAAACAAGTCCATGTGCAATAGCTCAAATGCCTTTGATGTGCTCATTTCACTTTTACTAGGATGTGTATTTCCAACTTGTTTGCCGGCTTGACAAGCACTACAAGGTTTATCTTTCTCAAAGGTGACATCCCTCAAGCATCTAAGTCATGCTTAAAAAGTTTGTTCAATTGTTTCATTCCAACATGACCAAGCCTTCTATGCCACAACCATCCCATACTAGATTTGCTAAGCAAGCATGATGTCAATTGTGTCTCACTATCATTGAAGTCAACCAAGTACAAGCTACCATGTCTAAATCCTTTGAATATCAAATTTGATCCATCAATACTAATGACTTTAACATCATCACTATCAAATATACACTTGAAGCCAAAATCACAAAGTTGTGTCACCGACAAAAGATTGAAATCCAAGCTCTCAACTAGCAACACATTAGATATGCTCATATCATTTGAGATAGCAATTTTACCAAGACCCTTGACTTTGCCTTTCTTATTATTCCCGAAAGTGATAGCATCAAAACCACTATTTTAACTTGTATCAATTGATTTGAACATACATGAATCCCCGGTCATATGTTGAGTGCACCCACTATCAAGCACCCAATGCCTTCCTCCAGCTTTGTAATTGACCTACAAGATAAGATCAATTCTTTTTAGGTACCCAAACTTGTTTGGGTCCTCCAAGGTTAGTGACCAAGCTCTTTGGGACCTAAATGACTTTCTTCTTTGAGCCCATCCATGGTGCACCAATGAACTTAGCATGAACACCATTTGTACCCTTAGTAAGTATATAGAAAGAATCAAACTTAATTAGGATACATTAGCTTTGGATTTCTTGTTCATGCAATGTCGCTCTATGTGACCATGCTTGCAACTTTTGCAATAGCTACCATTATTCTTCACAAAACGAGTCTTGTGAGGAGCAAAAGCAGCCTTGCCTTTCTTGGGGTTATAGCATAATCCCTCTTTGTAAAGAGAAGCTCTTTGGCTACCCAAGCACATAAGCAAGCGGTCCTCACCACCATAAGCCTTAGCTAAGGTGTGATTGAGCTCTTTTACCTCTTTCTTGAGATTTTCATTCTCAACTATTAGTGTGGAGTCACAAGTGAAACCGTCACTACTAGATAAGGATGATGTAGATGCGCTACATGAAGGGTTAGTAGGAGCAATAACAATAGGCTTATGAAAAGATTCATCAATTATATCACATGATATGCCTATGTTGTAAGTTTTAGTCTTCTCAACAATAGTTGGCATGTTTTCACATTTTTCAACTAGAGAGGAATGAGCTTCTTCAAGCTTAGTGTGAGACTTTTGAAGCTTCTTATGGTCTACCTTTAGACTCTCATAAGATGCTCTAAGCTCATCAAGTTCTTGCATAAGGTTTTTCTTTTCCTTAAGCAAGCTCTTGCACTCCTTTCTAGATTCTTTAAAATGTTGAGTACAATTATCTAGCATAGTGATGAGTTCATCTTTAGTGAATTCTTCTTCATCACTATCACTATCACTAGCATTATCATGATCACTCTCATCATCGGATGATACCTTAGTGGTCTTAGCCATGAAGCACGATGGAGTGTCGAAGAGGGAGACCTTCTCTTGGATGGCAATGCTAGCATGTACCTTCTTCTTGCTCTTGTTGTCATCCTCATCATCACTTGAGGAATCATCACTATCCTATGTAGCAACATGAGAATCATTCTTCTTCTTATGAGAACTCTCCTTCTTTTCTTACTTCTTCTTTTGCTTCTTCCTCTCCTTCTTGATAGCATCTTCACCATCACTATCATAAGGACACTTTGCAATGAGATGGTCCTTGCTATGGCATCTAAAACATCTCATGGTATGCTCATTCTTCTTGGATGAGTCTTCCTCCTTCTTGCACAAAAACCCTTCTTCTTCATGAATTTGTCAAATTGCTTAACAAAAAGAGCCATCTTCTCATCAATGTCATCACTATCACAAGAGCATGAGTCTTCATCACTTGATGATTCGATCTTGGATTGCCCTTGGATGTGGTGGCTTTGAATGCCACACTCTTCTTTTTCTCATCATCCTTCTTCTCACTTTCCTTCTTCTTTTTGACCAACTCCTCTTTCTCATCATCTTCTCTATATGAATCATCGGTCATTACTTCTTGGAATACTTGTTGAGGAGTTGAATCCTTCAATGTAGTCCTCACTAGCACGGTGATCAATGTATCAAACCTCTTGGGCAAGCTTCTCAAGAACTTCATAGAGAATTGGTTGTCCTTGACCTCCTCACCAAGTGCCTTGAGTTCATTGACATTGACTTATAACCGATGAAACATTTCCGGTACACTCATCTTCTTGCATCTTGAAGCTAGAAAACTTTTCTTGCAAGATATATGCTTTAGCGGTCTTTGTGCCTTCGGTGCCCTCAAATGTTGCTTCTAGCTTGGCCCAAGCATCACATGCAACTTCTATATTCTTCACTTGCTCAAATGTCTTGTCATCTAATGCCTCTGAAGAGCACTAATGGCAATGTATTGCATTGGAGCTTCTTCTCTTCCACCGGTGTAGGTGCTTCCGGATTAGCAACCTCAAATTTTGTTTCGGTGACCTTCCACACTTCTCTATTGACTGACTTGAGGTGTGCGGTCATCTTAACCTTCTAATATGCATAATTTATGCCATCAAAGTGAGGTGCATTCTTGATGTTGTTGATGTGCAAGCTTAATTGAGTCATTTCTTTTTCATCGTAGGTTGTTAAGCCTCAAATAAACGGTGCCTCAGCTCCGATACCACTTGTAAGGTCCAAATGGCTAGAGGAGGGGTGAATATCCTATTTAAAAATCTACAAGCTTCACTAAACAACCATGTTAGTATAAAAGATGGCTAAGCTAATTCTAGCACTAGCTCAACTACACTATGCAAGCCACCTAACAATTCTAGTGTAGCAAGGCTATGATCTCTAATACACACCAACAAGACTAAGTCACTAAGCTACTTACTCCTATGTGATAAAAGCTACACTAAGCAAACTACACTAGGACTAGTACAAGAAAGTAAAGAGCAAGTGACTTGATTCTTATACCAACGATGTAGAGAAGTAATGCACTCGAAGAATCAATCATAATGATCAACCACAAGAGAAATCCTCGGCAAAGAGATGACACAAGATTTTTACCGAGGTTCACTTGTTTCCCGATAAGCTACTCCTCGTTGTGGCGATGCACCCACTTATCGGTTCACGAGCTAATCGACTATCAAGAGTCAAGCCCTCGGCGAGCGCCGCACAACCGCACACAAGATGGGGATCCTCCAAGCCACGAGCTCCACTAGAGCATCCAATTTGCGCACTCCCGCGGGGAAGGATCAAGAACCCCTTATAATACTTGGTGAGGGCTCCAACAATCTTCAATTGTGAGCTCAATCACCTCCGCTGCTCCAAGCCGTCTACCGTGTCAGGAAACACGGAAGAGTAACAAGAAATCCGCAGCAACTCGAAGATCAAGTGCCTCTAGAATGCAACTCTCAAGCAATGCACTTGAATCTCACTCAATCTCACTCAAGATGTGCAACTATGCAAAGAGATGAGTGGAGAGGTTGTTCTCTAGCTCAAAGGATGTCTCTAGGTCTCAAAATGTGCAAGAGTTACCCTCAAACCCCGGACATCTTCTATTTATAGCGAAGGGGTACACAGCTAGCTGTTACCGGATGAGATAGTTCAAAACGTGCTGACCGGACGCTCCGGTCAGGGTGACCAGACACGTCCGGTCACTATAGGACAATCATGAACAGTGCGCATCAGAAGTTACCGTTGCCAGGACTGGACGCGCTCTAGTGTTTGACCGGACGTGCTGCACCTGGCGTCCGGTCGGAGTCCAGTAAGCTCTCGCCACGACCGGACGCGTCCGATCACACGTGACCGGACGCGCCGAGCGTCGGCGCGTCCGGTCGGCTCTATGACCAACGCTGCCCCTCTGGGTGCCTGACCGGACGCTCCGGTTCCGTGAGGGACCGGACGCGCCGGTTGCAAACCCTAGCACCCCCGCGCCTGACTACTACGAGAGCTGACCGGACGCGTCCGGTCAAACCATGACCGCGTCCGGTGCAGCGTCCGATCGCCCTGGTGGTCTCTGTTCGCCTCCGTTTCTTTTCCGACTTCCGGCGTAGTGGAAAATAGGCGTTTCACTTCCCCAAAAAGCGCCGAATCCCACCTCGCAAACTTGGTGGGAGGAAGAGAGGAACCCAAACCCCTCTCTACCGCTTAAACTCCACCGTCTTCGCAAATGTGCTAACACCACCAAGTGTACACAACCATGTGCATGTGTGTTAGCATTTCACAAACATTTTCAAGGCGTTATGTTAGCTCTCTACTAGATCCTAATGCATATGCTCAAGACATTGATCTAGTGGCACTTGATTCCCGAGCTAACCGTGATTGTCCCTCTTGATAGTCGGCTATGTATCCTAAATCCGGTCAATCACTTCTCTACTCATCTTAGACCGGTAAAAGGAAAACCCTATGGTTATACCTTTGCCTTGCGCTCTTAGATCCTTCTCTTCCACTTGATCATCATGTCCATTATATTATGTGCATCTCTATCATGATCGTCATTTCATGTCCATGCACCATTTCTTTGTGATCTTGTGGCTGCCACTCCTTGCCACATACACCTTCATCACATGTGTTGCTTATGCTTAACTCAAAACACTTAACACATGACATTAGCAACTTGGTGTCATTAATTACCAAAACCAAACTTGGGCTTTCACCGAGGCATCCACGAAGAATGTGGCGATGAGTCAAGTGTCCGTGCCTGTGCCGCCTACCCCTACTGCCACCGGATGGACCGTTCCGAAGGAGGCATTGCCGCAGGAGGGGTCGGCATCGCCTGGTGTCAGGGCAGGGCCATCCCAGGCTTTGGTTTGGGTGGGCAGCGAGCCGCTCGCATGGGGAGGCGCTCGGATCCAGTGGGCCGAGAGGCAAAATCCCAAGTCAATGTTCTTCGTCCTTAACGATAGGGAGGCAAAAGACTGGGGACCATACAGACTGGGGTTGGACTTGCGGTCCGCTCTCTGACGACTACGTTGGACTCGCTGTGTGACGTCGTCGCCCCGGTCGGTCAGGTATGATATGTTCATGCTCCCATGCTCCATTCGTCCTTTGTGTGCTTTTAACCCGTGTCTCCTTTGTAGTCCCTCATGGAGCGCAGTTGCGAGAAGTCCCTGTTCCTCCACCGTGAGAGGGACGTTTGGGACCGTATTGTTGAGGAGGCACGCCTGTGCGGGGAGCTAACTGCGCAACTTGCTGCCACTCATCAGAGGGTAGCCGAACTCGCCCCTGCCGCTAAGAAGGTGGCCAATCTCCAAATCAGGGAGGCGGACGTCCGTCGGCGTGCCATTGAGGCTGAGGAGAAGGCCGCAACCCTGGTTGAAAGGGCACGCAAGGATGACGTGGAAGCCGAGCGGGTTCGAAAGGAGAGGGATGATCTGCTTCGAGTCATGGTGAGGCTCCATGCAGAGCATGACTCGACTCGAAAGGAACATGATGATGCTTGTGGGTGGGTCAACAACCTCCTGGGCAAGGTTGAAAAGGAGAGGGGCCTGAAGTTGAAGGTTGAGGGCGTCTCCGCCGAGCTTGCCGTGGAGGTCAGTTGGGGCAAGGCAAAAATTCATATCCTAGAGACTAAGGTGTCCCGGCAGCACAGGGAGGTGGACAAACTTCGGTCGGATGTCAAAGGTGAGCCTTTAGGTCCCTTGTCATTCTTGTTCCAGGATCTAAGGTGCCCTTTTGACACGATTGACATAATGGCTTGGGCAGGTCTCAAAGATAAGCTCACAGAGGTGGTGAAGAGCCGAGACCTAGGGGCTCCCTCCAGAAGGAGCATGACGAGCATAAAGCCTTGCGCGCCGCCATCGACCTAGTATGCGATGACCTCTCGCTGATCTCGGAGCAGGAGGGGAGCTCCCTCGTGGTTCGTGCCACCTAGATCACGGACCAGGCGCGCAAGATCACGAGGCTCGCACTCTACTTCGGCATCCATCAGTCGTTTGCGATCGCCCGTTCTCACTACGAGAACATTGACTTGGCGGCGATGAGCCAAGGCTACACGCTCGGCTATACTGACACCCAACTGGATGAGATCAAGAAAACAGCGGCCTCCCCTACATGAAATTTAGCGAATCAGATAGAGGACGAGGTTGTCCCTTAGTGAGCTGGGGCATGGTGCCTGGGGACTTGTAATTCGAGCAAATATTTTGCTTTAAGTTTGACCGAACAAACTTTTAGCTTTTGTCTTTAAACACTTGTCCCTTTTTAATGTAGAAAGGTTGATGCGATCCGATCCCTCTCGACACTAAGTTTAGAAAGTTCGAGGCATAGGCGATAAACTCTGATCGCACTGGTGAGCAAGGTACGGTAGCCACCGGGGCATAGGCCTTTCGCAGTCTGACCAGCCTTACTCAGGGTTTGTTCCCGTGATTCTTACCTCTGAGTCTTAGCGCAAGGAGGGGTCGGTTGCAAAAAAGTGTTCATGAATATTAGATACTCATAATAGCCCTCCCGAGTGAGGCCCAACTCCCGGCTATTGCTAGGGTCAGTTGGTGTGGTCCGATCCATCTCGACGCTAAGGTTACAAAGTTTGAGGTGCGGGCGAAAAAGACTCTGATCACGCTAGAGAGCAAAAGCACCATAGCCGCTGGGGCGTGGGATTTTTGCGGTTCGCCCAGTTTTACTCAGTGTCTGTTTTCCGTGACCTCTTGCTTTGGGCCCTGAACGTTAGAAGGGGTTGGATGCAAAGAGCATTTCTGAATATGTATATGCCCTTACCAGCCCCCGAGTGAGGCCCGACCCCGGGCTGCTGCTAGGGTCAGGTGTCACTAAAAACCAAGGATATGACAATGCAATCGATAGGGGAAAGTACTTTTTATTTTAGAAACATGATTTTTCACAAGTATGTTAACAACTTGGAAGAAACTAGGGGCAAAAGCGACGTATCTATTTAATATTCCGCGCGTTGGTGAAGAGTTGGCCATCGATGGTCTTGAGCTTGTAGGTGCTTGGTTTGAGCACCTCTGCGACGACGTATGGTCCTCCCCATGGCAGAGACCGCGGGGGGGGGGGGGGGCGGATGCATGTGCCATGCCACGAGGTGACCGATGGTCCCGGTGTCCCGATAGCATCGTGTAGCCCAAAGGAAATGCTTGTCGGGGCGTTCTGGGTGAGATACGCCGGGGAGAGCGGTTCTCTCCCGACAAGCTGTGTCATGTCGTTGGTAGAAGAAAGAAAAGTGATGTAAGTCCTCCTGAGACAGCTGGGGTCCTAGGAAGAATGAGAGCTGGCGTTCCAACCGCGCGTAGTTGAAGTCGAGAAGTTGGTTGCCCCTGGGGGCGCGGGACTCTAGGGCATGCAGCTATAGCTTCTCGAGGGCCTCGATGGCGACGTAGAGGCTAGCGGAGCACAGAGGCTAGACGGGGGCGGGAGCTCGTGCCAGCCCTCCCACCGCAGTGGTGAGAAGTCCAGACTCCTAAAACGCACGTGTACACCCAAGGTCCAGCTCACTCCATGGCTAGCCATCCGAAGCCTGGTGATGAAAGCGACGAAACACGCAAAGGCCCCTACCTGGCGCACCAACTGTAGGTGTTTAGAAACCGCCAACTAGTAAATTTTGTGGATTACACGTTTGTGCTCGGATGGTGTGAAAAGAGGACACGAAGATGTGTACTGGTTCGGGCGGAATGTCCCTAAGTCCAGTGGCAAGCTGTTCGTGTTACTTGCACTTGAGTTTGTAGTAGGGGTTACAAACGATCGAGAGAGGGATGAGCTCCCAAGTCTCTATCGGCTGAGGGTGTATGCGTGTCATTCTGTTCTCATGGAGTCATAGGGTCGTAATGTGCTTCTGAGTGTTCAGAAAAACCCTCCTCAAATGGGGCACCCAGCCTTCCCTTTTATAGACCAAGGGAAGGACCTGGGGTGTAAGAGAGAGAGAAAAAGAGGTAGAGATGAAGGGGGCCTAGAGGACGCGTCGTATTTCCTCTCCTGTAAGCAGGCCTTGTGGGTCTTGTAGATGATGACGGAGACGTCTCCACGTCGCAATGCTGATGGTGATGGAAATGGCTCCACATCATGGCTCTGTTTGCCGTTGGCCCCACGTGCGGGCGTCGCCAACCGGTCGTGGCGCCCCGTTCCGTCGTGCCTATAGCTGTGGGTGATGTGGGCCCCCCAGGCATGGCCTGTCATGACTATAGGTCGTGTCGAGGCGTGCCCATTCCCATCTGGTGTTAGGAGTTTGACCCCAGGCTCGAGCTTTTGTGTTTGTGGTGGTTAGAAGCAGTATGGGCCCCTTGCTGGGCCTACGCCCCTATCCGAGGGTTATCGTGCGCCCTCGGGTCAAGCGGGACGGAGCTCCCCTTCTTGGGGTCGGGCAAGGCGAGGTCCGTTCCTAAGGGGTCGGACGAGCGGAACCTGCGCCCCAGGGTTCAGGCGAACCAGAACCTATCCTGGGGGTCAGATGAAATTGCGGTCATGCCCTTTAATCGTCCGTTTGATTTTGATCGTTGGAGATCATTAGTTCTCCTTTGGGTACCCTAAAATTGGTACCTGACAAAGACCCTCCTAGACTCCGGCGTATATAGAACATAGGCTCAACTCCCCTAAATCACCATGTACCCGACCTACCTCGATATATAAAGCGAAGGTTGGATCCTAAGATGGGGGAGGATGATTCCACGCAGATCATTCGAGTCCTCACCATTCAGCTCAGGCTCTGCACCGAGAGCAGAGCAACCCAGAGAGGGGCACCGAGAGCTCCTCCACCGCACCCGTCGTCTTCCTCCTCTCTGACGAGGGGGAAGGCTCCACCGGCGGCGAGGCGTCCGTAGGATTAGTGTAACACCCTAGGTGTTTGGCACTCACTAAGCAATGGGTTTGAGCTCAAACATGATAGATTAAGTGGAGATGACGATGTCAAGGTCAACCTATGGAGATGAGCCTAACCTGAACTTAGATGTTGCACCATTGCTTTACATATATGCCATTTTCAAGATATATGCTTGGATGGTATTATTGCAATATCTTCATGTGTCTCACCTTAGTACCTATCTATATTGATCCCTGTAAAAGATTTATGAAGTTTGAAATCATAAAGTCACATGAAATGATAAGTTATATCCTGGTTGGAATGGTTTTACTAAGTGCTTGAATTGCACTATTAAGTGAATGGAAATATAGATCATCAACCAAACCTTGCCCTCGCTCTGAGCTGCAAAAAACGGAGCCTCCATGGACGCCGTCGCGAAGCTCCGGCCGCCGCCACCGTCTCGCTCCCACAAGCCGCCGCGAACCCAGCTGTGAGCACCATGGCGTCCACCTCGTCTCCCTCCACCCCTTGCGCATTCTTGCCCAAGTCGAAAGCCGCCGAAGCCCTGTGGCCAGCCGAGCCGCCGCCAGTGAGCCATTGCTCCGCATGGCCCCGCCTCCTCGGGCCACCTCGTGATGAGCCGTGGCCACTCACGGATGCGCGCCGGCCTCCTCTTGCTTCCCCACCACTTCCTCGACGATGGCATGGCCTCCCTTCGCCGGAATCCACGAGCTACATCGCGCCCCCAGCTGAAATTCGTGACCAGGGGCTTCGTCTTCGAATTCGAGTTAAGGGAAGGGCCTAAATGCACAACTTGTGACTCAGATGAATAGTACCGCATAGTGCAACTTTTCTTTTTCCTTTTTCTTTTATACATAATTATGGCTGAAACTTTGAAAATTAATATCTCATGCTAGGAAATTCGTAAAATAGAAAATGAGGACTTTTTGGAATCCTTGTGAAATTGTATATGCATTGGATCTATAATATGTCATGTTTTAGTTTAATGTTTTTGCTGTAAAAATAGATTTTTCAGATTAAGTTTTTAATACTAGTGGTATTTGTCTTTTTCATAACTGTAGTTGTAGGGCTCCAAATGAAGTGAAATTTTTGTGACATGCTACTCCTGTGATGTTTGATGTGTGGTAAAAATTTCATGAATTTTTGTGGTAGTATGAATGAGTTATTGATTCATCTTGCTCTCACATGAATTCTTGTAATAGAAATTTGTCTTTTTCATAGAGGTTGATATACATGTCCAAATGACTTGGAATTTGGACAGTGCACTACTGAGGGCATATGTAGGCCATTGTAATTTTGGTAGAATTTATTATGCACTTTTGATAGGTGTTCATAATTCCACCTAATTATCTAAATAAATTAAGAAAATATATTAAAAGAATTTATTTAGTAATGGACACTATGTTTTCTGGTGTTAATTAGTCATATGTGACATGCTGGTAAAGTTGGTTTTGTCCAATTATATGTTTGCAACATATTTTAATAATTATTTCTTGCAATTATGAGTTTCTGAACAGTTCTGGGGGCAATGTAAATTACCCCATGTTAATGATGTTTTCTAAGCATCTTGTCTATAGCAAAGTTGTATATAATTCATGTATCTAGCTTATGTTAAAATTTGGTGGTATTTGGCCAATTAGTTTTTGAGTTATAGGTGTTTAAAATTCAGGTCCCAGATTTGGTTGCCCTCTATTTGGAGCAGACCAGATTTTGTAGTTTCATCTTTTCGACCTATTAAACTTGGGAATCAGGCTTACTTGATATTAAATGAATTGTAGAAAATTTCATAAGCTTTCTAGAATGTCTTGTTTCACATCTTTTGGAGATATGGATCTCCAGTTATGATTAATTTGCTCAGCTGCTGTTCTGATGTCCAGAAAGTGACAGATTCTAGTTTTAGTGCTTTGATTAACTTTGCCATGCTAGTGTGTTGAAGTGTGACTCATATCTTTGATCGTACTTGGGTTAGTACCCTAGGATCTTATGAGACTTGTGTCTTGATTGATGTGCTTGCCGTCCTTTATGTTATGCCTTAATGAGGATTAAGTTGATTAGCTCTAGGTGCTTATGTGAACTTTGGTATGCTTGCTTGATTACTTTGTTTATTGCATTTCTATGTATTCATACATATGCATGGTTACACCTCATTTAGGTACGCTAGTTGAAACACATGAATAACCTGATGTGGAGCCAAATCCGAAGATGGTGTTTGGTGGATCATCCCGAAGATAGAAGGACTGGACAAGTGCTAGGAGGAGAGGTGTTTGCCAAGCGGGTTTCATCTAACAAATGCTGACTTGAGTCGGATCTCAGGCAAGCCCCGGAGCATTATAAGACTCCCTACTTTTCAAAGCAAATACTATATATATGTGTTATATATATTGTTGCATTACGTATAGGAGTTGGGTGAAAACCTTGCTGCATCAATATCACTCCTTGTCCAGATATATGAATCCTTGAATCCTACATAGACCAGGATCGAGTAGATGTTTAGCCCTGCTTTAAGCGGTAGAAGTCAGGTGATGTCCTGTCACCTGCGAGATGTAGGGATATTCATATATGGCACGGTTGGCTATATTTGCTATCGTGGAAAAGAACCATGTGCTAATAATTTGAAAGGAGACCGGGCGGGATGACGATAGTGAAGCAACAAGGCATTGAGGTCTTGGGTGTGGATCTATCCCCGTCTGAGTTATTTAAGGACCGATTCGCTGTACGTCCTTGAGTCATGTTGAACGCAGTCTAACACTTAGTTGGCCGGATAAGCCGTTCTGACCGTGAAACCGAGTAATACAGTTCAAGCCGGGAATCGAATGGTAGGTCGCATCTTGGAGGAAGTAAGGATGTGCTTGGGGGACATTGGCGTGAGACTAAGGGGGTTAGAGTCCCTATCACCTGACAGAGTGTTGCCCTTGGGGATGCGACATCAGTCGAACCCGCGATTCCTGAATTGTACCAAAGGTGACTTGTGCGACCCTAGCGAGGGCCTGCGCGGTGAGTGTTAGAAATACCCCTCTAGCTGGATAGGAACTCGATTCGAATCGCCATCGCTCCCGGTTAGTGAACACTTGACTTGAGCAGCGGCAACGTAGATTCGATTAAATGGAACGGATGGTTAATTGGATGATTTAAATGTTGCCTCAATTTATACCTGCTATGGTTAATATTGGTTGCTCCTAAATAAGTGAGTGCTCTAGTACAGGTTCTAATATAGATGACATGTTACTGATAATTAACTTGATGCTTAAGCATTAATGATTACTTATCTATATTAAGCTTTTATGCAAAATGTTGTCAAGTTATCCCACTTTATATCAGCCTTGAATGATCCTTGGTGTCACTTTATTTCTGGTTTTTGACGGGTAAGTCTAACTGAGTACCTTCTCGTACTCAGGGTTTTATCTCCACTTGTTGCAGGTTGTGATGTATTATGACGACTGCAAGAGTTGGTTGGCTCCTGCCTTAGTGGCGGAGTGTGATTATGGGCATGATCCTTTTTATTTATCTTGTCTCTAATGCTTTTGTTGGAAGTCGACCTTGGTACTGGCATGTATTTGAAATAAGATTAATGTTAGTTTTAAATTACTTTGCTTCCGCTACTTTTCAATTTAAGTTGTAATAACTATGTTGAACTCCGATGTATATTGGATTACTTGTAAAATGGATGTAACATGTGACTTGTTATGTTGAATCACTATGATCTTGGCTTGTATGTTGGTTGGTTTGAAATCCCTCGTGATTTCATTGGACTACCGGAGTTATATGGGCTCAAGTGCGAGAATTTGATCACTTTGGTGATTATTTTTGTACTTGTGCTCTTATAATTTGGACGGTTCCGTGACAATCAGCACCGAGCGATCCCCTACCAAATCTCTCTTTCTCCCTTACACTCTGTTGTAACCCCTAGATTTTGGGTACTCTTGAGTATAAGGATCATCAGCTGCTGGACGTAGGGCACCGATAGCCCGAACTAGGATAAACCGTTGTGTCCCCTCTATGATTCTCGTGTTCTTGAGTCCACCTGAGCCACCGGAGACACGCACTTTGACACTACGACGAACAACAATGCTTGTCGCGGTTTCGACCCTGCGACACTAGCAGAGAATGTGTCTAGTTGAGAAATATGACATATCATATTCGCAAGATATGCAATTTACTTTCAGAAAAGGAAGCACCAACGGTTATACATGAAGATAATACGGCTTGCATAACTCAATTGAAAGATGGGTAATAAAAGGAGATAGAGTGAAACACATCTCGCCAAAGTTTTTCTTCATTCATGATCTTCAAAAGGATAGTATTATAACAGTCCAACAAATTTGTTCAAGTGAGAATCTAGCAGACTTGTTCACAAAGGCACTCCCTACTTTAGTATTCAAGAAATTGGCACTTGGTATTGGATTGCGACGGCTAAAAGACATCAAGTGATGTTGCCATCAAGGGGAGTGAATATGTGTGTAATTTTTTTCCTTGGCCATGTTTTTTTTCCACAAGGTTTTTCTTTGGCAAGGTTTTTAACGAGGCATGCAATTCACCTGTTAATGGACATCCATGGAGGAGTGTTATGAAATATAAATGTGGATGTCCATAACCTTTATACCATCAAAGCTACAACCTTCTACTTCAATGGTGTAACTCTCCTATAATCAATTCTTGTAACTTCATCTCACATGTATGGCTATATATAGGAGGGCTTATGTATTAGAAAGAAGATAAGAGAAAAGAAACCGGCTCATTTCCTTTCTCTCTAAATTTGTTCACATCCTTACATACATATTCTTGATAGTCAAACTAGTTATTATATAACAGTTTTGTTTTTTTCTCAATAGAGGCAATATTAAAAGAGACAGATAACCAAACAGCTCTTTCAGTATAAAAGGCAGCTCTCAGGCCGTGTTCATTTTTTAATTACATCCAGTAGGCACGAGGGGAGCTTGAGCAAAGTGCCCACAATCAAAACTTCACCATCAGATCTATGCAAGTGGTTTTAAGTTTCAGTCATAACTAGAACATACCCCGTGCGTTGCTATAAAAACGAAGAAGATACCCTGCACATCACTGTGGAAATCGCAAAGAACTTAGAATTAAGTTAGAGGACTTATATTTAGTTGAATGAAGAGATTAAATGAATTTTAGTGCATAGTGTGGTATGCCAACGTAGACAAATAAATGCATATTAGTAAATGATGTAGATTGCTAACGTAAATAGCTCACATAAATAGAACAATGCTATAATTGTATCCGCTAGTGTATGTCGAGATGGAATTTTAGTGAGGTTTTAAAATTATAAGATATATAGATATAGACATATAGATAATACATAAGAGAAATCAGCACCTGGCCCGTATCTTGTAGATATGAATTGCAAACACAAAGGAAGAACACACAAAGCAGACAATATGAAGTCCAAAAAACTCGTGTTAAACAAATACATACTGCAGCTTTCCATCTCCCAGTATTTTTGGTAGCCCCACGATTTTCGCTCACTGAAGCAAACGCTGTGTGACCAGGTGCCGAATAGGCCAAGACTACAGCTTTCAAGAACTTGTATTTTACAAATTATGCATCCATCTTGAGTGAACTCAGCCGTCTTGTTCTTTGATCAAGCTCAGCCATGACAACAGTCTCCTGCTTTTTCCTTTCCTTTGTGATTGTGTTTGTTGTCATTGAACCAATCTTGTCAAACGCGAACTGGAAAAGGAAGGGTTTAAGATCGTCAACCAATGTTTACTGATTATATTTCATTGTGATTTTGCTAGAAACCTGTCTTCTTTCTTTTTTCTAATTTGTTTAACTACTGCTATAAGATATTTGCATAGACTAGAAAGCAATGTATCACTTCCTACACCAAATTTGTTGGTACAACAATACAAAAGAGGAGAAAATTCCTTCTATGCCATTGGAATTTATACCTATTTCTTCAATGCCATTAAAAAAAATATATCATCCCTTCTATGCCATTGTTTTTATTTTTTATCTCCATTTTGTGCCATTGCCGATAGATTATATGCAAAATCTCCGTTGCTGCCATCTGCCACGTGGTTGTGCCTCCTCACTGGCACAAAGAAGATGAGGTCTCTCCTCACGATGGCGCCTCTTCGTAGCTCGTTGTGGCAGTGCATCCTCGCGATCCGTTGTCGGCGCCTAGGAAGGAGTAGAACGCCAGTATGATTGCCAAGGGATGAGAGAGGAGTTGGTGTCGCCCCTCTGCGTCTGCCTCCTTGCGGCCATGGCACCGCTCAAGGGCGGCCATGGAGCTTAAAGTCTTGGATCCAGTGATGGCATCGTGGCAGCAGTGGTTCAAACCTTTGCATGGCCCACCTTTCGCTGTGCCCGTGCCCTTACCTGCGCTGCCCCGTGTGCACGTGTTGCTCCTTGCACTGAGCTGCCTCTTCTCCACCATCCTACTGCGCCGCGCATTGCGACCGCATGCTTCTACAGTCTGCAATCAGACCCACCCGCCTGCAGCAGCTGCTCACTGTGTGCTAGCAATGCGGCCTGTGCCACCTGCTGCTGTCCACGCCACCCATGAACTCCCACATGCATGCCGCGTTGAGGAACTCAGAGAGCACGACCATGTAGGCAGCACCGCCGCACGCCACGACATTGATAGAGTAGTCGTGGTGCGTGGGGAGGAATAGCATTCGGGGCAACTCCGTGAATGCAGGCACAGCAAATTGCAGGCTATATGTCCGTGCCCAAGTGGCTCCAGAAGTTGGGCACAGCCTTGCCACCAGTGCGGCACGGAACAACATAGAAGTTCTACTGTGATGCGCTCTAATGCATGGTGGTGGCCAGGAGCCCACGATGTCCAGGGACACCCTGACTTACTCACAAAGTAGACTGTGTTGTCCTCGCCGCCCCTATGCTTAGCTCTCTATGACGTGTTCCTTCTTGACTTACAGCACTGCTTTTCCCTTCTCTGTCTCGCAGTATCTAACTACGGAAACATCCTGTTGTAGCTATGCTCTATGCTCTCTGAACTTCTTTGACTAATCCGTGTTTTCATTTTCAGGGATGCACGTTAATTAATGGGGAATAGGCAGAGAGATGAGGTCGGCGTCCACCCAAATGGCATAGAGGGGAGGAGAAAAATAGAACTAATGGCACTCAAGAGAAGCTATATTTTTCAATGGCAATGGGTATAAATTTCAATGGCATAGAAGGAATTTTCTCAAAGATTATGAATATATCAGCAAAGGATAGAACTATGAAATAACAGTGAAGAAGATTTACTGTCAGGAGTTCATCAGGGTCATATAGATGATGTGTGGTTGTTTGCAAAATATCAATCACATCACCGATATGTTGGATGTGTAGTAGATCATCTTCTCGCATCTGCAAATTTGGTGGACATAAGTAATGCGAAAGGAAAAGAAAGTAATCTTTAGCTGATATAAGCTGGGGAGTCAGGACACATGAAGTATATAGGAGGCTTCACGAGGTACCTTGAAAATTGCGAGAGCAACATGGAACAAAACCTTGGCTCCTTCATTGAATAAAACATCCCATACCCGAAGTGTTGTCTGCTCACATCAATGAAAAGAAGTGTGAAAATAAAACTTCAAATGATTATGAGCAAATCATACAGGGGACAACATAAATATTGATACTGATGGAACTTTTGTGTAACCTCTGAAGGCAGGCTCTTTGAGAAGAGGCACAAAAACCATTCTGTAGCAACAAGTGAAACATCAAATCCCATTGCTTCAAGATGAGCAGCAATCCTACATCAATGCCCATTAAAATACAGTAAGAAATCATGGCCTCATGGTTTCGGATTTATATTGGTTAGTGGTGGCATGTCAAAAACATAAAGGAAAAGAAATACCTTGGACACTTCTTAGCCAGGAGATCTTTGAACACCCTCTGCTCGACATGGCATCCAGAAAGAGTGTCAGTATAGCAATCACTGACAAGTACATTCTCAAGGAGTACAGCAAGCATCCAAAATGCATCCTCCTCTGTCTTCATCACAAGCAACAAGAGTGCAGCTACATAGTTTAGACCCTGCAGCCGCTGCAGTTAGCGATGGATGTGCTTAATGATATAATCTGATTTTATAATCTGGCACTATGCTAACCTGGCAGTATCCAACTTCTGAATCACGGAATGAGTACCCCACAAGTACTCGTCGCAGAGATGCCTGACCCTTGTCACTGTTCAACCAAGGATGACAAGGGAAAGTGCGAGGAAGATCCTGTAAAATCCCTATCATTAGTATTACTATTACTATTACTATCAACATAATTGTATCGAAATAAGAAAATTATAAAATGAAACACCCACATTTGTAGCGAAGTGAATTTATGCAAATGCAGTATCTTTAGGTTCTTTTGATGGAGTTAATTTTCTGGCATAACAGAGTAAACTAGTGACAATACTTAAGATTTACCAACACAAACTACAGTATGAAAGGACCATCTTTCTATTTTAAACTTGAATAGTGACCACAAAGAAACATGGGTTCTATATGCTGCAAGATAAGAAAGCATCAATCTCCACATAACAAGTCCATAACATCTTCACAAAACTCACATGATCAATTTGCCTTGTGGCTGGCGTGGTCTTCCCCTCAGTAGCACGAATTAGCTCATCATAGTATGTTTCTGGTACTGTTGTCCGTTTCTTGGCTGCTCCTGACACAGATAACCAAACCTTTGGCCTCAGCACCGGAGGCACACCTTTCCTGATCAACCTCCTCAATGTAATTGTATTAGTGAGCACTGACAACTTGAGTGATGTGACACTGATCACCCCCTCATTTGAAGAAACCTTTGGTTGGAGGTACCAATTTGCACCCTTGCTTGCCTCCAGCGCCCACCACACCCTGCCTTGCTCCCTGATCCTCTCCCTCACCTCGTTCAGCACATTGACATCATCCACATTGCCCTCCACCATGAACCCGTACAGGTCCTCAAACTTGACGGACATGAGGTGTACATTGAACAAACTCTTCTTGCCTGTGCTGTACCTAATGGTGTGGGTGTTGGTGGGCATCGATGCGGTGGGCGTGTTCCGTAATGTCCTCCTCCAAACCACGCCCCTGGTTTGGATCCCAAACATGTTCTTCTGCACAAATTTCACCTCCTCTTTTTGCCAGGCTTCTTCTCCACCGATCTATTTGCTAATAACCTACTCCAAAAGAAAACCTGTGTAATATATCTACCAATCTACACCCAAATCTTTCCTCCCCTCTTCTTAGATGTTCCTTGCGTTCTTGGTTTCCTTCGTAATCCTGGACCCCTACAACCATTTGAAAAATAAAACCCGGAATTTATCGCATTTCGTATTAAACGACGAAGCAATCAGGACAAGAACTCCCGAGAAAGAAAGCAGCTAGTTGAAGAAAATGCAAATCACCTGCCGACTGCAAGAACCCTCACAGATCTTTCCTGCTCTGCTGATTTATTGACCAAGAACCAAGAAGAGAAACGGATCGGCTCGGTCGGTGCTGCTCGCTCTTGTGGATTAGAAGCGAAGGCAACACCGACGGCCGCAGATTGGGAGCAGCGACGACGACGACGACCAGCCGCGGCAGCGGCTAAAAATGGGATGGCTCCTTGCTCCCTGCCCCTGTTTGACCCTATTTTGGGAGGCCTGATGGCTCTGATTAAAGTCGGATCAGGAGCTCCATTTTCATCACGAGCGTTATCGAATGGCGAAAGATTTTGATAGTATTTAGAGGTTCTCGCAAATCGCAATGGTGGATTGGTAGCGGCAGCTTTCTTGTTGTGACCGTGTCAGCAACTCCTACTATCCAACTTTTGGTTGCTCTAAAGACGTGACCATATTGAATAGGACAAATGGGTCCTTTTACATGCCGTACCCTATGACTCTTTTTGGAACGAGAATGCACTGGTCTGGTTCAGATGCCTTTCAAGTTTCAAAATTTTACGCTTTCTCTCCGTCGTAACAAATCTTTAGACATATGCATGAAGTATTAAATATAGATAAAAAAATAATTAATTGTACAATTTGGTTATAAAAAATACGAGACGAATCTTTTGAGCCAAATTAGTCCATGGACACTAATTGTCAAATACAAACGAAAGTGCTACAATAGCTAAATTCCAAAAAAAAATTGCATTTAAACACCCCCTGACTCACCTAATTAGGTTTTCTACAGATGAAATAGGTATTCTGCAGTGCAGATAAAATTGAAACCACGAGTTCAAACACGCGAAATAAAAAGGTCATCTTGATTATGCTGTAGCTTTGGTTTGTATCAAGCACAATACCTCGCTTGTTCAAAAAAGAAAATAAATGAAAATGAGATTATGTGATGAAATATTATGTTACAAAAAGAAGTACAAGTGACGAAATATTATGTTACAAAAAGAAGTACAATCTATAAATTTCTGTATCCTCTCGTTTGTTCGATGACTGTCGTAGCACACAAGCCTGCTGGAGCCATTTGCAAAATATCTTTTAGCCTTAAACATAAATGCAAAGTGTACAAAAGAGGTTTGTGTTGACACTTAATTAGGTCACACACTCAATAAGGAGCTAGAACGCTCGATGTAGGGCATAGCCGATTTTTAGATCGGCCGGCGCCTAGGGGATGTCCACACCTGGACCTTGTGCCTCCGGTGATGAGCGTGATACGCAAGACACGTCGTCGGAGGAGCCTCGCAGGGAGTGCAATACGCAAGACACACCGGCGAAGTCTCTTGAGACCCGAAACTCCACACGCCCGGGAGGGACCCCGTTAGGGCGTGCAGCGGCTATGAGCTGCTCGCCGTCGTCGATCCACAGTCCATGCAGCATTAACGAAGAACGAGGAGAAGTAGAAGGGAAGATAGGGTAAAAGAGAGGTAGTAGATTGATTTTTTGGTACGATTGTGTGTGTTGGACACCTCAATCGGCTGTAAACCTTATATTTATAAGGTGGGGGTTAGCTTTATCCCTCAAGGAGTCGAAACCCCTTCTAAATTATGTCAAAACATGTTTAGATCGTTCTGAACTTGACAAAGTCGGCTAAGCCGACTCTCGAGTCGGCTAGGCCGACTTCCACAACCCAAGGTGCTGTTTTCGGGTTGAAAACAGGGAGAGTAGGCTTAGCCGACTAGGTGACTCGGCTAAGCTAACTTGGCCACAATGTTTTCTCATGTGTTTCCAAGATGTCGCCGAGGAGCGCATATCATTTAAAGTACCTCCACATAAAAAAGGTCCTACATTTAAAAGATCAAAAAGTGTACTTGAAGGAGGAAATAAAAATCCTTCGACAAACAAAAAAGAAGGAAAGGAAAATGCTCCTAGAACTAAAAAGAAGAAAGGTATGCATAATAACTTGTGTGTGATCTGCTAACTTTCACTATATAGCAGATTGTTTGCACATGTCTACAGTAGATGAATCAAGGCAATCATCCAATATAAATCTACCTGGAACTTCACAGCAGCCTGTAAGATTAACCAAAACCTGGATTTCCTTGCCTTTTTCATTCTGAGACTATACATTGGTACAGGGGCACTTCAACTCAGCTGCTACTGCAGTTGCTACAACATTGGCAACAAGCAACATGATGATGCCATTTGGAGATCACTCCATGTTCATTTCGCCAATTCAAGGAGAGTTTACAGATCTCTTACTTCAAGTTCATCATAAAGTGCCTACTTCTCGTCGCTTAGAATTTGATAAATGAAACGATGATTCATGTGCTAATATTCGTGCACTTTGCAACTTGATGTAAGCAAGGAGCCAGCAGGATGTCGCCTTTCTCATTGCTTTTGATATACTGCTACACAGTGAAATCATCTTATCATATTTTACTTGTGTTTGTATTTTTATTTTTGTCGGGAAGGTTCCTTGGTGTAGCAAGAAGCATCCTCGTCCATCAGGGTGTGAGGAATTAAAATGTACATGTATTGCTAGAAGTGAACAAATCAGTTTGGCAGAGACGCCAACGATTATGCCCCATCAAGCACATGTGTGTTTTCCAGACATACCTGAGCTTTGAGAAGCATATATTTCATAGTGTTGATTATCCCATTAACTCTCCAGTCTGGCAGAGATGCAATCGGTTTTGTCCGAGGAGTGTCAGCAAAATACTCCCTCTTAAATCTACTTATATACAACGGGAGAAGCAGCTGTAGCACAAAACTGAATCCTTTCAAGCACAGCTCTAATCTTCTTACAAAATAACTGCAAAGGTGTTTCATTAGATAATGCTCTGCTTACATTTGTAGAAGATCATTAATGTTCCTTCTTGCCTGATGGAAAAGATCGATATTGTTATGAGGCTGCAAGGGAGAATAAAGATAAATAATGCTCATCATGTATTATTGGAGGAAAAAGTAATGTTCAAGACGCAGTCTAAGTGAAATTGAAGGGGTTATGTTATTCTAAAAGAAATATATGCTTTTCTATTCAGACGTTCATTTCTTGCTAGTATTGAATAATAGAAATGATGATTACAAAACTGTAAACAGAGTAAAGTAACAAAAGGAGAACTATACAAAGCTAACATCTCTGAATATTTGTTACTATTTGATTAAGAAGCCTATTATTTTCCTCCAGAAGATGCTGCACTGGACGATGTATCTCAGATGCTACATGATGGAAAATACAACATTGTCATATCATATTACAAACAAGCATTGGTTAAATGTTGCCAAAGTTTAGGACATGAATCTGTTATAGTGCACTACTTGAATCTCAGATGCTACTTGAATCAGTTATAGTGCACTACTGAAAACTACAAGGATCTCAAGTGCAATTTATATGACTAACAAAATCTACTGATTTACAGTATCTCGTTAACCAAGGACAAAACAACATGCTACATGTTTGTATGAAGTTCCAAATACTAGCAAGTAGAAGGCTGTGTCCTATGTAATCCCAAATTTATTCTGACAAGTTCCACATACCCAAAGCTATTCACATTCATGTTCTTGAAAAGTAAACATCCAAAGTGTCAACTTTTTTATCCCTTTCTATCACTTGACACTAGAAACTCTGACAATATATACAATTATAGGTTTCATCAGTCACAACTCTAGAGGCCATTGTTATTGCTGAACACACTCCATCAATGGTGTAAAGTCCACTGTCGAACAGTTGGTTGGCACAGTGCCAACCTCGATGTGTTTGGGCGTGGCCATAGTCTGTGCTGGTGTCATAATGTCCCAACGTCGAACACTTGATGTCCGTGGCTGTTGACACCTAAAGTGGCAAATGAGTAAACCACAAGCGTGGGTAGTCAATGTAGCCTTCACTGGGAGTATTCCAGGTATCGTATTTCCATGGGGAACATGAACTGAACTAACTAAGGATCAAGACTGTCCTATGATGATACAAAAGAGCCTATGGAACTTGGGTAGAGAGGATCTAAATAGCAATGATATCTGGTAAAGATAGTAGTTATAAAGGGCAGATCACCCACCTTGCTTGCAGGAGGCGATAGGCGAGACAATAGGGGATGAAACCCTTATCTGAAGCGACTACCTTGTTACTAGAGCCCTACCTTTTAAGAACTTGCCTACAACATGTGGTGGATTGCAAAGGCTAGACAGGGCTGTCACCACCTGCTAGCTACCGCAAACAATCCTTGCGACAAGCGGTCTACACAGGCAAGAAATAGTCTAGACACCACGTCTACACTATACTTACTACTTTAACCTCGGCCAACTAAGTTCCCTTAGAAAGGCTAGAGCACTCTACTAAAGTAAAGCAGTGTACAGGTAAGAAGGCTATATAACTACTAGAAGAGACAGAATATCAAATGCTATAAAGAACTCAGATGTATTACTTACTAGAAGATAGCATCCACTGAGGTACACCTTGGAGAAGACTCCCGACAGGCCCGGGGCTTTCTCCTGAAGACTTTCCTCACTCTCTCCCTAATTGCATAGCACTACAGTAGAGCTTCACTAAAAGCTACTAAAGAGTGGTTTACTCTAATGTGTCATGAATGAGAGTGAAGTCCAGTGGGGTATTTATAGCTAGAGTTGTAGATCTCGAAAGTAATTGTGGCAGAGAGGAAGATTGATTTGGAAGATTTCTCATGGACGCATGGATTTGATGGAATGGTTAAGATATAACTTCCATGTTCATCATTATCCTCTTCCTTTCAAGCTTCAAGGTTGATGTTTCATGAATGTCCATAGGCAAAAACATTGTCTCCATCATTCCATGCCTATGACATTCAATGGACCGCTCGTTGTCCAAGATTTTCCTTGAATTTGGGGCTCTTGGGTTGAGCTTGATGAGAGGATGAGCACTTCCTTCCTCATGACAATCTAAGTCCTCCTCTAGACTTGGATGTGTCATGGGTATTAGAGAGATTGACTTAAGCTCATCCTTTGTATTTCTAGAGTCAATGATCGGGTCATTATATGACTTAGGAGGAAGAGAACCTAGGGGATCATCAAGATCAAGGATGGGTTTAGAGATGGGTTCAAAGGACTTGTCGGATGTGGGCATAGAAGGGGACATGATAGGTTTTACTTCTATGGGCTCACTTGACATTCCTTATGGAAGCTCATCCGAGATCTCAGAATTTTCCTAATGTACCACATGGGAATTCGAGGCGTAAGATGATGCTGATTTGGAAGATTTTTGAAGAGATCCTTTCTTGAGAGGTTTTGAAAGATGTTTCTTTTAAGGTCTCTTTTGAAAATGATAATTTAAGGCATTCCCAAAACCAGCAAGATCAGACAAGAGATTAGCCTCGAAATCGAAGGAAAGGTTTAGACATTGAATTTCTTCCTCCTTCGATATCTATGGTATTTGCGGTTCAGGATCGATGGTAGAATCATTGCATGGGAGTGGTGGTGATTCGGCCATTGAGCTTTCTTTGCTTGGGGATGGATTCCTTTCGTTCCTCAGGAGGTTCATCACAGACATTAGTGTGGGGAGTGTTCTTGTCGGGTACCAGCAAAACAGGATACCCCATTTTCATCGCAAAACTACCCACCAAGACAAATATTATGGCCCACGGCCCATCACAGCCGGCCCAGGCATTACTCCGCTCAAAACCAAAGCTAAAGGACAAGCGCTCGAGCCCCCCAACGCTCCTCTGCTTCGTCCGACCGCTCTCCGTCTCGTTCGACCCCTGCGACGTCATCCAGGCGCTCGAGCCCTATGACATCATCAAGGCGCTCGACCCCTTTGCACAACTACCGCTTCGCTTGACCCCCTACTGTAACACACTGGTACGGGCATGCACGGGCCCCTACCTTTTCCTGCTAAGGAACAGGAGCTTGCCACGTCATGCAGGATTGCCTGGGAACTTGTAACACCTGATTCATGATCCAGTCAAGGCTTCCACGGCTCTTCCTCTCCCCTCACGGCAGTAACAGGGAGAAGCTACGTAATGTCGCACCCTACCATGTCCACCTCAATGGGACGGGGAGCAATGGTCATCCAGGCCCCCCACCTTTCCGCCAGCGTGGCTTCAGGGCCACAAAATCTTCTTCATCATGACACCGTGTCAGGGTATGGCCTTGTCGCATCAACTGTGATACGTCTATAGCCACAGTACGCCACCACCACCACCACAACTGTGCGAACACACGAACAAGAGGAAAGCTAGCAATAAGGAGCACCTTAGGGCCTTTTCTTTCTATTTTCGTACATCCAGATATTGTAACCCGACCCCTCCCTTTGCAAACTTTAAAAAGGGAGGAAGGGACCCTCAACGAAAGCGGTTGGACAACGCCCAGTAATGGTAATGTACTAAGCACACACTCAAACATTCGAACACACGCACACACAGAGACCTGAGAGCCATCCCTCTTTCGATCAGCTTGTATCCCCCTACTACAAGCACTTTAGTACAAAAGCAACACGAGCAGCAGTGAGCGCTGGAAGTAGGGACGTTTAGCCCGAACTAGTCTAAACCTTGTGTCCACCTTACACATCATCGGAGGCCCCGATGCACAGCATCATTCACTTGTCCCGTCTCTAGACACCCCCGTTCTAGAACACCGATAGTTGGCACACCATGTAGGGGAGCTCTACGCGTCATGTTCTACTCCACCAGGTCTCCAATGGCCGGGAACGACATCAACTTTGCTCCAGGCTCCCACATCTAGTTTGGGAGCCTTAAGTTCATCGTCGTCGGGGAGGGCTACGACCTTGACCTCCTTCTACCGACCGGCGAGCCTGCCAGCTTTTCTGAATCGGCGGCCAACCTATGACTCCGCTCCGATGAATTGAAGGGCACATGGCCTGACAAGTTCAGCTACCCCAGCATACCACGAGTCGGCTAGCCCTGCCACGACAAGAAGGTTCATAAATCATCAACAAACATCTATCATCTCAATCTAGAGGCAGGAGAGGTACTGGAGGATCTACCCCAACAACTCATCTGCTCCATTGCCGATGTCCTGGCATCGGCCGAGACGAGCTCCAACTTCGACTTCCTAGACTCTGACAACGACAACAGTGACAAAGGCGGCACCTGCTTCACCAGGCTTGGAGAGATGCAACGCTTTTTGTGCATCAGCAACTACCTCCTCGACGATGAGCCATGCAATGATGACTTCGTTGATCGCTTCGACGGCCATGAGCTTTCATGGCCATAAAGGGAACAACTAGGTCCCTAGGCAGAAGTTGGTAAAACAATCACCGAGCCCACCTCCCGTTGTTTTTATTATTAATACTATTATTAAGCTGCTCTTAAAAATCTTCCTTTAAGTTGCTCTTCATATCTCTTGCAATGCTGTATATACAAAGTCATCATATGCATCATGGTCATACATGCATCATGCTGCATCATCTGCACACGGTCCGAATCCGGCTCTGGAGTTCATAGGCTGGCCCTGTGGAGGGGTTTCGACAGTCGCTCCAAGCCAACAGAGTGAGGGATGAAATGAGGAGTGGCACACTAGCGGCCAGTACCCAGTTGCACCGAGCACCATATGGGAGTCTTCGATCCATGTTCGAGTCTTGATGAATACTGGTCCAGGGTATTTTATCAAAAAAAGGCAACGAGCCACCGGGGACGGTCGAACGACCCTGGTTACCCTGCTGAACCAGTCGTCAAGAACTAGGGGTCGGTCACTAGCTACCTCCATTGGATCCCTATCGAATGGGAACTGGGGCCCCTCTCGAACTGAAAAAACCCGTTAGCAACTCAAACGGGCACCACGTTTTGACCCTAGGCAAGAGGGATGATGTGCCGCTGTCCAACCCCTCCTTCTTTGCGGAAAAGAAGCGTGAGGGGAATGCATTGGGCCTCCTGACCGGATCGACACATGGACAAAGATTTTTGGAGGCCCAGATTCATACGCATAACTATTTTCTCATTTCAAAGGCCCATCGAGGCCCATATGTAGGTACAATGTTTGCCTAGGTCATCGCCTAGAGTCTGAAAACGCTCGAGGGTAAAAAAGTTCGGCCGGTGGCTGTCCCTTTCATGCATCGGCTTTAAGGAACATTGACCTGCCTCAGGACGCGGCAATGGCAGTGGTCACTTCGACCCTAATATGCTACGCGCACCTAGGAGCGGTTCCTTCCTCGCAGGGAACCCCGCCGAACTCGCCGTCGGCGATGCTCTGGCAACGTTTTAAACTAACCACATGCTAACCTAAAAAATATAAACAAAAGCGATAAAACACCAATTGATTTACATCACAAAAGGTCCATTACAGAATAAAAAGGTGTCAATACGCCACAAGCAAAGAAAAACACAAAAACCCTAATGAGGGGGAGCCTCTCCAGCACCTGCGTGGCAGGGACATGGGCGGCCATCGCCTCCCTCGCCGGGCCGTAGTGCGCCACCAGGTCCTCATGGTAGCGCAGCTCCCCCCCATAGGGAAGCCATTGACTCCGGTGAGATCTACCTCCATCGACACCTTCGCCATGGCAAAGGCAACCCCAGTGCCACGACGGATGCTGCTATCGATGGTGTCGAGGACATGACGGCGCACGTCCCAGAGGCGCTCCTCCCGGGCACCTAGCGCAACCCCTAGGAAGTTGAGGAAAGCGTCCGTCGCCGCACGGAGACGCTCTAGCTCCGTCATCGCCTCTGATGGAAAAACCCCATTTCTATCAGACAAAAGCACAAAAGAAACTAGAAACAAGAAGAAGAACAGAGAACGTATGAACGCCATGGCGATCAACGTCCTCAAGCTGCTTGATGATGGCGTCCATCCTCTCCTCGACATCTGCGGCCACAGCGCCCGCCAGCGCCTGCTCCTCCACCTTCTTCACCATCGGCTCTAACGGGCCAACCTAGGCCATGGCGACGATGTGAAAGAGGCTACCGGCAGAAAGGCCGCTGGTGTTCAGCACACGGCTTGACCCGGTGAAGGCCCTGTCATCAGTACGGCGGTGCTGCGCCTTCGGGGGGCCATCCACCTCCTCGAACGCCCGAGACCCCCTCGACGAGTCACCGCGCTCCATCAAAACTGAGCTAAGTGGGGGAGGAAGTAGGAGAAGTAAGGCAAGGATAGTGAAAGGGTCAGGCTCTGAGCCGGGTATAAATAGACCCTAAGTGACCATTCGGTTCCATGGCCTCCCGGGGCGATCAATGTGGTCTCAATTCACGAACCACCGTCCTCTCCTCTCACCAAGACCATGACGCTTCAAATCACAAAACCATCACCCACTTTTTCCACCAACCAAGCCACAATGCACCAAAACCGCACTCAATTACCTCTGACAAAAACCACCATTGCACACTTTCATCTTCCTTTCCACACAACTGATTACCAGCGCGTCCATGGGCTGACCATGGGCCGCGGTGAAAGGAAAACATCTTTCACCAAGACTCACCTAGAAAGGCCTTCTTTGGGTCCAACAGAATACACAAAAACTATACCAAGAGCGGGCAGATGGTGATTAGGACAACCCTCATACTTCAAGCCAAGTTTCAAAGGCCCGCAGAGGAAATCAAAGGCTTGGCACGAAGAACCATTGCAAAGAGAAGAGGCTTGGGGGCAAACCCCACCATGACCAACCAACAGCTGGTTAGGGACGCCCGATCTCTGAAGCATTCCAACTTTCATAGAGCAAGGGCCCAGGGGCTGACCCCACCTTGTCAGCCTAGCGAACAGCCAAGGTTGCCCACAACTCTATGATCACGCACTCAAATCTTAGCCCTTGAAGGGGTACACTACCCCTCTAAGGCCTCGGGGGCTACACCCGTCGGGTGCGCTTGCATGCACCCACTGGAAAAAAATCCTCAAGAACACAAAACGAATTGCTCGCACATCTCTAAGCCTCTGGAAGAATAAAACTTATTCCTCTAAAGGCTCGGGGGCTACTGTCGGGTACCAGCAAAATAGGGTACCCCATTTTCATCGCAAAACACCCACCAAGACAAATATTACTGCCCACGGCCCATCACAGCCGGCCTAGGCCTTACTCCACTCAAAACCAAAGCCAAAGGACAAGCGCCTGAGCCCCCCAGCGCTCCTCCGCTTCGTCCGACCCCTCTCCATCTCGTTTGACCCCTGCGACATCATCCAGGCACTCAAGCCCTGTGACATCATCAAGGCGCTCGACACCTTTGCACAACTACCGCTTCGCTCGACCCCCGTGCTGTAACACACTCTACGGTGTAAGGTCCTAGATGGCTAGAGATGGGGTGAATAGCCTATAAAAAAATTCTATAAATGACACTAAGCAAACTTGTTAGAATAACAAACGGCGTAAAGCGAGTTTTGCTTAGCCAAAGGTTGTGATGCAAGCCTCCTATCCACAAGTCTAGTAGATTATGATCTCTAGTTCACACAAGAGCTATGTCACTAATTTTACACTAGAGAACAAGCTAACAACACTACTAGCAAAGCTACCACTAGAGCTACACAAGATAATCTAGTAAAAGTAAGTGCAATAGAGATAATTGTGATTCTTATACCGACGGTGGAGTGAAGATGTTGCCAATCACCAAGATGATATACAAACAATCAATATTGACAACAACACAATATGAAGACTAATCACCGGGAGACAAGAGACACAATATTTTTGTTCACCCGGTGTTCACTTATACACCGACAAGCTACGTCACCGGTTGTGTCGACCAACACTTAGATGGTTTCCCGGTGTGACCCTCAAGTCACTTGCCCCTCAAGGCACGCCCCGCAAGGCACCGCAAGACACCACACTCAAGTGAGGTAACTCAATGACACGCGCATTCCACTAGAGTTGTTTTTGGCGTCCCGCTGAGGAAAGCACAAGAACCTCTCACAATCAACCGGAGGTGGCCAAGAACAATCACCTTCTCTTGCCAACGCCTCTAACAATCTCCAAGCCGGCTAGGAGCGGTACTCTCTAAGAGTAACAAGAAATCCACCGGCTAAACCACCCACAAGTGCAACTAGATGCTCTCAAGCTATGCAATGCACTTTGGGATCACTCAATCTCACTTTTGATTTGCAAACAAGCAAGAGAGATGAGTGGGAGGAGATGCTTTAGCTCAAAGAATGCACAAGAGTGTTAGAAATGCCAAGTTGCCTCCCCAAGGGCCGGCCAACGAGTATTTATAAGCATCCCATACAAATAGAGCCGTTGCCACTCCACTGATCGTTTTTCGGGACGACCGGACGCGCCGATCGAAACTGACCGGACGTGCTTCACCGCGTTCGGTCGCCCTGCGACGTTCACGTGTCCCTCGAATTCAAATGTGGCTGCCAGATCTTTCAACGGTCACTGCGCGCCAACGGTCAAACATGATGACCGGACGCGCAGCTCAAACGACCGGACACGCCGAACACACAGCACCGCGCGCCCGCGACGCATCGACCGGACGCACTCCACGCAGCGACCGGACACGACAGGCCAGCGTCCGGTCGGAGTCCAGTAAGCTCCCTTCGCGACCGGACGCGTCCAATCACGTGTGACTGGACACGCCGCGCGTCCGCTCAACCCTTCGCCATGCACTGTTCCTCTAGGCCACGCTCCGGTCCCGTGAGTGACCAGACGCGCCGGTTGCAAACCCTAGCCCGCGCGCCTGACTGCTGCGCTGTACTGACCGGATGTGTCCGGTCAAACCGTGACCGCGTCCGGTGCAGCGTCCGATCACACTGGTGATCTCCGTTCGCCTCCGTTTCTTTTCCGACTTCCGGCGTAGTGGAAAATAGGCATTTTATTTCCCTGAAATCGCCTGAAACCCGCGCTCGCACGCTCGGTGGGAGGGAGAGAGGAACCCAAACCCCTCTCTACCCGCAAGCCACAGCGCGACCAACGCCACCTTTGCAAATATGCCAACACCATCAAGTGTACATCTCCATGTGCTTGTGTGTTAGCTTTTTCTCAATCATTTTCAAAGGTTTTCCAGTTAGCTCACTAGACCCTACATGCAATGCATTTCATGAATTCACCTAGTGGCACCCGTGCGTCGAATAACCGATAAGACTTCCCCTCTTAATAGTTCGGCTATCGACCCTAAACCACTCACACCCTCTATGGTGTCTTGACTGTAAAACAAAATGGCCCTATGGTTATACCTTTGCCTTGAGCCCATTTTATTTATCCAAATGATATGATCCACTTCATATCATCACATGACCGTCTCGATCCATCGACCTTGACTTCACTTGCTCTTCACCATTGCATCGGTCCATCGGCGCCAAATCTTGCTCAAGCTTCACCATTGCATGGTCCTTCGCTTCGAAGCCTCGACTTGCCTTCACCTTCACAACTGGTCCATCGAGCCAAGCCTCATCTTGGTCTTCACCATTTTAGTCATATGAGTCAATGTCATGTCTCATATTCAATGACCACCTTTATCTAAATCATCCACTTAGATACAAAGGTTAGTCCTAGGTTTCATCAATTAGCCAAAACCAAGCTAGGGACTTTCAATCTCCCCTTTTTGGTAATTGATGACAACCCTCTGAAGGGTCGAGATGGCGGACTAGAGGGGGGGTGAATAGTCCTTTCTAAAATTAATCACGTCGGCAAACCGAAACAAATGCGGAATTAAAACTATCGGTCTAGCCAAGACTATACCCCTCTATCTAAGTTCACAAGCACCTCTCAAAGATCCTAATTATATAACTAAGGTGCTTTCCTTAGCAAGAGCTCTCCTAAGCAATTCTAGAGTAAGGTTACACAAACCTATGCACTAGTACTTTAGCAAAGCCGGAGAACTCCTACACAAATCTAGTAAGCAAAAGCACAAAGCCACATATGCTTACTAGCAATGCTCAATAGCAAGGCAACTAATGCCAAACTAGAGAGCGCAAAATACTTAGCTACACAAACTAAGCAATGTGACTAACAAGGTTACACAAACCAAATTAGCCACGCAACGGGTGCTACTTCTATGCTACACAAGCAAGAAGGTAACTAGCTAGCTTACACGAGCAAACTAGTTATGAGAGCAACAACACAAGCACAATATATATGTGAAAGTAATGCAAGCTTGTGTATCGAAAGCAAACCACCGAGAAGATGTACACAATGTTGACACGGCGGTTTTTCACCGAGGTTCACTTGGTTGCCACCAAGCTAGTCCCCATTGTGGCGATACACCCACTTGATGGATCACGAGCTAATTGACTATCAAGAGTCAAACCCTCAGCGGGTGCCGCACATCCACTCTCAAGATGGGGATCCTCCAAGCCACGAGCTTTACTAGAGTTGCTCTTCGCGATCCCCGCGGGGTGAGCACAATCCCCTCACAAATCCTCTCCGGAGCCTCGCACAATCTTCTTGCGAGCTTCGACGGAGCCACAAGCCACCAAGCCATCTAGGAGGTGGCAACCTCCAAGAGTAACAAGCACCACCGGCTTGCAACACGATCACCTAGTGTCACACGATGCAATCTCTCAAAGCAACGCACTAGAATCGCTCTCTCACTCGATCCGATGAACACTATTAAGCATGAGTGAGTTAGAGGGCTCCCAAGCACTACCACACAAGTCACAAAGACTATAGTGTGCTCAGCTGTCGGCCATGGCCGGCCACAACGTCTATTTATAACCCCACGGTCAAATAGAGCCGTTACCCCTTCACTGGGCAGAAATCGGGACGACCGGACGCGCCGGTCGAAACTGACCGGACGCGCTCAACCGCGTCCGGTCACCCTGCGACGTCCACGTGTCCCTCGAATTCAAACACGACCGTTAGATCCTCCAACGGTCACTGCGTGCCAACGGTCAAACGCAATGACCGGACGCGCTGCTTCAACCGACCGGACACGCCGGTCGCACAGTACCGCGCGCGCGAAGCAACGACCGGACACGCTCCTCGCAACGACCAGACGCGCCGATCCGCACAGCACCCACGCCCGCGAAACAACGACCGGACGCGCTCCAGAGAACGATCGGACACGACAGTGCCAGCGTCCGGTCGGAGTCCAGTAAGCTCCTTCGATGACCGGACGTGTCCGATCGTGTGTGACCGGACGCGCACCGCGTCCGATCGTCCTTGCGAACTCAGGACGCCTGACCGGACGCGTCGGTCCCGCGAGTGACCGGACGCGCCGGTTGCAAACCCTAGTGCTCGCGCGCCCGACTCCTGCGCTGTACTGACCGGATGCGTCCGGTCATACCGAGACCGCGTCCGGTGCAGCGTCCGGTCACCTCTGTGACCTCCGTTCGCTTCCGTTTCTTTTCCAACTTCTGGCGTAGTAGAAAATAGGCATTTCATTTCTCCGAAATCGCCTGAATCCCGCGCTCGCACGCTCGGTGGGAGGGAGAAAGGAACCCAAACCATTCTCTACCGCTCGAACTCCGCCACCTTCGCAAATGTACCAACACCAACAAGTGATCACCACCTTGTGTACGTGTGTTAGCATTTTCACAATCATTTTACCGAAGGAGTTAACCACTCAACTTGCCACGCCACTCGATCCTAGCAACGATGCATAGTTAGATCACTCGAGTGGCACTAGATGACCGATATGCAAACAAGTTTGCCCCTCTTAATAGTACGGCCATCTATCCTAAAACCCGGTCATAAACTTCTCTACACACCTATGACCGGTGAAATGGAAATGCCCTAGGTTATACCTTTGCCTTGCGCATTCCACTCCATCTCCTCCGACATTGATGCAACACATGCACCAACCATATCACAAATGATATGATCCACTTCATATCATCATGTGACCTTGGTCCATCGATCTTGACCTCACTTGCTCTTCACCGTTGCGTCGGTCCATCGGCGCCAAGTCATGCTCAAGCTTCACCGCCTCACGGTCCATCGCTCCAAAGCCTCCGACTTGCCCTTCACACTTACAACCGGTCCGTCGAGTCAAGCCTCATCTTGATCTTTGCCACCTTGGTCACATGACTCCATGTCATGTCTCATATGCAATGAGCTCCTTCATGACACCATTACCTGTGGACTAATCCCTGTGTATCTCACATTAAACACAATTAGTCCACCTAAGGTTGTCACTCAATTACCAAAACCAAACAAGGACCTTTCACCCTCACAAAGAAGATTTTGATAATAAAAGTTTTGAACTTGTCATACTTGTCCAATCATTTTGCTCATAAGTAAAGTTTGGACAATTATCACAAGCTCGATTTTGGTATCATTAGCTCCCCCTACATATGTGCATAGAGTTTGGATTGAAGGTTTTGCACATATGCATGGATAGAAGTGTTGGGAGAGTAATTCTACCAAAATGATGCTAAGGTGTAAGAAATGGACCTTTGAAGCGTGATACCAATCGGAGTTGCCTTTTACACCATCCTTAGCATCATGAAGTAACTAGACATCCATCAAAACTCAAGAACCCCGTGAGATCAACATTATATGTAAAGGTTCTTGGACCACTTGTAAAAACTTTAAGCATGTCTAGATACCACGTGTAAACTATTCCTATGCATGCTAGTAGATCATTTCATCATCCAAGTTCTATACTAGCATTGCACCACACAAGCATGTATATTGAATTTAAATACATGTGCAATGAGCAAGTCATATGAAAATGCACAAACAAATGCAACAACTTTGTTTATGAGCTTGCTCCCCCTACTTGTGTGCATCAAAAATTTTATTTACCCATTTATCATGTTGAATCATCTTTTTCTCTCCCCCTTTGTCAACAACTTACCCAAAAATGGGATCAAATTGTGGAGAGAAGAAAAAATGTTTAATGGAGTAGGTTAAAATTTATCAAATTTGGTTCAACCTAGAACACTTGCCAAAGATATTTAATTCGATTTGAACCAAAGACAAGCTTCTTCACACCTCATAATAAGGGTTATCTTGCCTATGTTGAATTAAACACTTATAGCAAATCTTCTAGATTCAACACTAGGTGTGCAAGCTCAGAAACATGTCATATGCCACCACTAGATCAAAACAAACATAGAGACAATAGTGGTAACATATATCCATCAAATTCATTTGATTTATCATGAATGCTCATGCATACCACTTATTATGTCTACATGCTCTAGCAAGTCCTTAGCATAGGATGAATGACATGTCAATCAACTTTACCTTGCAATGTCGAAGGAGAGGTATGTTAATAAGTGGGTGGGGTGCATTCAACTCACGTTTGAGAAATCAAGAATGTTCAACTCATTCCTTAGCTTGCAAAACCTCTTTTCATCAAGTGGCTTAGTGAGAATATCGACAAGTTGATCATCGGTGCCAACACTTTAAATGGCAATATCTCCCTTTTGTTGATGATCTCTAATGAAATGATGCCTTATGTCAATATGCTTTGTTCTTCCATGTTGAACCGGGTTTTGTGTCATCTTGATTGCACTTTCATTATCACATAGCAATGGCACATTCTTGAAGTTGAGACCATAATCCTTCAAAGTTGATTTCATCCATAGTAATTGTGCACAACAACTCCCCGCACTCACATATTCGGCTTCGACGGTAGAGATTGCCACACTATTTTGTTTCTTTGAGAACCATGACACAAGTGATCTTCTAAGTAATTGACATGTGCCACTTGTGCTCTTTCTATTGATCTTGCAATCCCCATAGTCGGAGTCCGAATATCCAATCAATTCAAACTTTGACCTCTTGGGATACCATAGTCCAACATCTCTTGTTTGCTTCAAGTACCTTAATATTCTCTTTGCGGCCGTGAATTGACTTTCTCTAGGTGAGGCTTGATATCTAGTACACATGCAAACACTAAACATGACATCCGGCCTTGATGCGGTGACATAGAGTAGACTTCCAATCAAAGACCGATATTCCTTTTGATTCACCATTTTGCCATCAAGATCACTATCCAAATTGCTATTTGTACCCATTGGAGTTGAAATTGGCTTTGCATCTTGCATTCCAAACTTCTTCAACATGTCCCTTATGTATTTCCCTTGACTCACAAATGTCCCATTCTTCAATTGCTTGACTTGAAGACCAAGAAAGTAGCTAAGTTCACCAATCATAGACATTTCAAACTCTTTGGCCATCATAGCACCAAATTCTTCACAATAAGCTTGATCGGTTGATCCAAAGATGATGTCATCAATATATATTTGCACTATGAATAGATCATTTCCAATCTTCTTAGTGAATAGAGTTGTATCAACCTTGCCCATCTTGAATCCCTTAGAGAGAAGGAAATCTCTTAGCCTCTCATACAATGCTCTAGGTGCTTGCTTTAAGCCATATAAAGCCTTCTTCAACTTGTACACATGGTTGGCTTTCTTGTCATCTTCAAATCCGGGCGGTTGCTCAACGAAGACTAACTCATTGATTATCCCATTGAGAAATGCACTTTTGACATCCATTTGATATAGTTTGATGTTGTGTGCACAAGCATAAGCCAATAGAATCCTTATTGCCTCCAATCTTGCCACGGGAACATATGTCTCATCATAGTCAAGACCTTCAACTTGAGTGTAACCTTGAGCAACTAGTCTTGCTTTGTTTCTCACTACAATGCCATCTTGATCTTGCTTGTTTTTAAACACTCACATGGTTCCAATCACATTGTAGTCATTTGACCTTTCTACCAACTCCCAAACAGTATTTCTTGTGAAATTGTTAAGCTCTTCTTACATAGCCATGATCCAATCGGCATCCCTCAAGGCTTCTTCTATCTTCTTTGGTTCTATGGTTGACACAAATGATGCATGCTCACAAAACATAGCCAATCTTGATCTTGATTGCACACCACTTCTAATATCACCAATAACACTATCAATGGGGTGATCTCTTGCAACATGTTGTGGTTGGAGTACTTGCACTTGATTGCTTGAGCTTGGTTGATCACTTGATGTATCTCGATGAGATGTACTAGCACCAAGATTTTGCACTTGAGAGTCACTAGCTAGCTTGAATGGAGAATTTAGCACTTGATCTTTATCATCATCTTGAATATCAATTACTTGCTTTGCTCTAATGTCCCTAATGTCTATGTTCTTCATTGCTTCCACTAATTGAGTTCCACCAACATCATCTAGATTCTCTTCTTCATCTTGTGACCCATTGGTTTCATCAAATTGCACATCATGGACTCCTTCTAGAATGCCACTCGAATTATTCCAAACTCTATAAGCTTTGCTTGTAGTTGAATAACCCAGTAGGAACCCCTCATCACATCTCTTGTCAAACTTCCCCAATCTAGTGCCTTTCTTCAAGATATAACATTTGCAACCAAACACCTTAAAGTAAGAAATATTAGGCTTTCTTCCATGAAGTAGCTCATATGGGGTCTTCTCTAGCAATGGATGACAATATAGTCTATTGATGTAGTAGCAAGCGGTATTGATTGCTTCATCCCAAAATGATTGACTCACATTGTACTCATGAAGCATTGATCTAGCCATATCAAGCAATGTTCTATTCTTCCTCTCAACTAGGCCATTTGATTGTGGAGTGTACTTGACCGAGAATTGATGTCCAATACCATAGTGATCACAAAGTTCTTAAATTCTTATATTCCTGAACTCACTTCCATTGTCACTTCTCACTTTCTTGATTCTAATCTCAAACTCATTATGAACTCTAGTGAGAAATGTCTTGAAGGTGTCAGACACTTCACTTTTGTCATTAAGAAAGAATACCCATATGAATCTTGTGAAGTCATCCACTATGACAAAGCCATACTTGTTGCCACCTATGCTTATGTATGTTGTTGGTCCAAATAGATCCATGTGCAACAACTCAAATGCTTTGCATGTGCTCATTGTACTCTTCTTTGGATGTGAGCTTCCAACTTGCTTCCCGGCTTGACATGCACTACAAAGCTTATTCTTCTCAAATTCAATATCTTTTAAACCATTGACAAGATTGTGAGTTGTAAGCTTCTTTAATTGTTTCATGCCAACATGACCAAGCCTTCTATGCCAAAGCCAACCCATGCTTCATTTGGAGATTAAGCAAGTTGTCAAAGAAGTTTTTCTAGCATTGAAGTCAACTAGGTAGAGATTCTCATATCTAAAGCCCTTGAATACCACATTTGAACCATCCACACTAATAACTTCCACATCATCAACCTCAAAGATGCATTTGTAGCCTAGATCACATATTTGTGCCACGGATAGAAGATTGAAATCCAAGCTTTCAACTAGCAACACATTGGAGATACTCATGTCATTTGATATTGCAATCTTGTCCAAACCAATAACCTTGCCTTTCTTGTTATTGACAAATGTGATAGAATCAACACCACTATCATTGTCATTGATTGAGTCAAACATTCTTGATGTACCGGTCATGTGTTGAGTGCACCCACTATCAATAATCCAATGCCTTCCTCCTGCTTTGTAATTGACCTACAAGCAAGTCAATGAAGCTTAGGTACCCACTTTTGCTTGGGTCCTTGTAGGTTAGTAACTAAGCTCTTTGGTACCCAAATAGCCTTCTTCTTTGGACCCATAATTGGTGTACCAATAAACTTAGCTTGCACATCCTTCACACTCTTGGTAAGCACATAGCAAGAATCAAAAGATATAGCATTAACAAGGTTCTTGCTTTGGTTCTTTTTATTGCAATTATGCTCTTGGTGCACAACTTGCTTGCATCTATTGCAAAACCGACCATTACCCTTCACAAAGCTAGGCTTTGGAATTGCAAAGGCCGACTTGCCTTTTCTTGGGGTTGTAGCCCAATCCCTCTTTGTTAAGAGAGAACCTTTGGCTACCCAAGCACTTAAGCAAGCGTGCCTCACCACCATAGGCCTTGCCTAGGGCGTGAGTGAGCTCATCCACCTCTTTCTTGAGAGTCTCATTCTCAACCATTAGTGAGGTATCACGAGTGAAACCATCACTAGTAGTAAAGGTAGAGTCGGTGGTGGTGGTGGATGAAGAGCTACAAGAAGGGTTAGCATTTGATATGATGATAGGTTCATAAAAGGATTCATCAATTATATCACATGTAACACCTATATCACATGATACAACAACCTCCTTCTTTGCTTGTTGCTCAAGTAGCAATGAGTGAGCCTTTTCAAGCTTGGAATGAGCCTTACCAAGATCCTCATGGTCTTCCACTAGACTCTCATGAGTGGTCTTAAGCTCACTAAGGACTTTCTCAAGTATTGCTACTTTTATTGAAAGCTTCTTACACTCCTTGTCCTTAGCAATAGTTATGTCTCTAGTTTGTTGCATTAAGTCATATAGTTGTTCTTTAGTTGGTTCATCATCATCTTTTTCATTTTCATTATCACTATCATGAACATATTCCATTTCACTTTCGTTATCACTCTCATCATATAATACCTTAGTTTCCTTGGCCATGAGGCATGAAGAGGATGAACCAAATAGTGATGGCTTCTTGTTGATAGCAATATAAGCAAAAGCCTTGTTAGATGATGATTCTTCATCCTCTTCTTCATCACTTTCCCAAGTGACCACATAGGCACCATTTTTGCCTTTCTTGAATGTCATCTTGGCTTCTCTCTTCTTCTCGAACTTGTCCCTCTTGTTCTTCTTCTTCTTGTCATAGGGACATTCGGCTTGAAGGTGTTCGGTGCTATCACAATTGAAGCACTTCCTTTGTTGCTCATTTCTTTTGAAGTTGTCATTTCTCTTCTTAAAGCCTCTTCTCTTGATGAACATGTGATCCATCTTCTTGACTACAAGAGCAAGTGCCTCATCATCAATTTCAAATTCCCCATCTTCATTGTTGTCTTCTTCTTCAATGATGGTAGCTTTGCCCTTGGAGGAGGTGGCCTTGAATGCCATGGTCTTCTTCTTCTTCTCATCTTCCACCTTCTCCTTGTCATCAACATCTTGATCATATTTGTCATAGGTCAATACTTCATCAAGCAAATCATTAGGCTTCATTGCTTCAAGCCCATCTCTTTGCAACATCATGATCAACATCTTGAATCTTCTAGGTAAGCTCAATAAGAACTTATGATAAAAATCTTGATCTTGAGTCTTGTGCCCTAAGCTCTTGAGATCATTGACTATCACTTGCAATCTATGAAACATTTCAATGATTGTTTTATCATTCTTTTTCTTGAAGTTCTCAAACTCACTCTTGAGCCCATATAGCTTGGCACTCTTCACAACCTTAGTGCCTTCATATGTCTCACTCAACCTTGTCCATACTTCACTAGCCAATTCCAAATCCTTGATGCCCTCAAACACTTTTGTGTCAATACCATTGTAGAGTGTATTGAGAACCATTCTATTGCATGTTCTATTTGCTCTATCCTCATCGATGAGATGATCGGGATCAATGATAGCAAAATCATTCTCGGTGACTTGCAATACTCTCTCATGAATAGAACCAAGGTACATTGTCATTTTTCTCTTCCAATGAGCAAAAGAACTAACATCATCAAAGAACGGTGACTTGCCCCCAACATGATTGAACACAATTTGAGCCATTTTTTACACCGAAGGATGTTAAGCCTTGATTAAAACGGTGACCATGGCTCTGATACCACTTGTAAGGTCCTAGATGGCTAGAGGGGGGGTGAATAGCCTATAAAAAAATTCTACAAATGATACTAAGCAAACTTGTTAGAATAACAAACGGCGTAAAGCGAGTTTTGCTTAGCCAAAGGTTGTGATGCAAGCCTCCTATCCACAAGTCTAGTAGATTATGATCTCTAGTTCACACAAGAGCTATGTCACTAATTTTACACTAGAGAACAAGCTAACAACACTACTAGCAAAGCTACCACTAGAGCTACACAAGATAATCTAGTAAAAGTAAGTGCAATAGAAATGATTGTGATTCTTATACCAACGGTGGAGTGAAGATGTTGCCAATCACCAAGATGATATACAAACAATCAATATTGACAACAACACAATATGAAGACTAATCACCGGGAGACAAGAGACACAATATTTTTGTTCACCCGGTGTTCACTTATGCACCGACAAGCTACGTCACCGGTTGTGTCGACCAACACTTAGATGGTTTCCCGGTGTGACCCTCAAGTCACTTGCCCCTCAAGGCACGCCCCGCAAGGCACCGCAAGACACCACACTCAAGTGAGGTAACTCAATGACACACGCATTCCACTAGAGTTGCTTTTGGCGTTCCGCCGAGGAAAGCACAAGAACCTCTCACAATCAACCGGAGGTGGCCAAGAACAATCACCTTCTCTTGCCAACGCCTCCAACAATCTCCAAGCCGGCTAGGAGCAGTACTCTCCAAGAGTAACAAGAAATCCACCGGCTAAACCACCCACAAGTGCCACTAGATGCTCTCAAGCTATGCAATGCACTTTGGGATCACTCAATCTCACTTTTGATTTGCAAATAAGCAAGAGAGATGAGTGGGAGGAGATGCTTTAGCTCAAAGGATGCACAAGAGTGTTAGAAATGCCAAGTTGCCTCCCCAAGGGCCGGCCAACGAGTATTTATAAGCATCCCATACAAATAGAGCCGTTGCCACTCCACTGAGCGTTTTTCGGGACGACCGGACGTGCCGGTCAAAACTGACCGGACGCGCTTCACCGTGTCCGGTCGCCCTGCGATGTCCACGTGTCCCTCGAATTCAAATGCGGCTGCCAGATCTTCCAACGGTCACTGCGCGCCAACGGTCAAACACGACGACCGGACGCGCAGCTCAAACGACTGGACGCGCCGAACGCACAGCACCGCGCGCCCGTGACGCATCGACCGGACGCGCTCCACGCAGCGACCGGACGCGACAGGCCAGCGTCTGATCGGAGTCTAGTAAGCTCCCTTCACGATCGGACGCGTCCGATCACGTGTGACCGGACGCGCCGCGCGTCCGCTAAGCCCTTCGCCACGCACTGTTTCTCTAGGGGCCTGACCAGACGCTCCGGTCCCGTGAGTGACCGGACGCGCCGGTTGCAAACCCTAGCCAGCGCGCCTGACTGCTGCGCTGTACTGACCGGACGCGTCCGGTCAAACCGTGACCGCGTCCGGTGCAGCGTCCGATCACACTGGTGATCTCCGTTCGCCTTCGTTTCTTTTCTGACTTCTGGCGTAGTGGAAAATAGGTATTTTATTTCCCCGAAATCGCCTAAAACCCGCGCTCGCACGCTCAGTGGGAGGGAGAGAGGAACCCAAACCCCTCTCTACCCGCAAGCCACAGCGCGACCAACGCCACCTTTGCAAATATGCCAACACCATCAAGTGTACATCTCCATGTGCTTGTGTGTTAGCTTTTTCTCAATCATTTTCAAAGGTTTTCCAGTTAGCTCACTAGGCCCTACATGCAATGCATTTCATGAATTCACCTAGTGGCACCCGTGCGTCGAATAACCGATAAGACTTCCCCTCTTAATAGTTCGGCTATCGACCCTAAACCACTCACACCCTCTATGGTGTCTTGAGTGTAAAACAAAATGGCCCTATGGTTATACCTTTGCCTTGAGCCCATTTTATTTCTCCAAATGATATGATCCACTTCATATCATCACATGACCATCTCGATCCATCGACCTTGACTTCACTTGCTCTTCACCGTTGCATCGGTCCATCGGTGCCAAGTCTTGCTCAAGCTTCACCATTGCATGGTCCTTCGCTTCGAAGCCTCGACTTGCCTTCACCTTCACAACCGGTCCATCGAGCCAGGCCTCATCTTGGTCTTCACCATTTTGGTCATATGAGTCAATGTCATGTCTCATATTCAATGACCACATTTATCTAAATCATCCACTTAGATACAAAGGTTAGTCCTAGGTTTCATCAATTAGCCAAAACCAAACTAGGGACTTTCATACGGCACGTAGATATTGTAACCCTGAACCTTAGGGCCTTTTCTTTCTATTTTCGTACATCCAGATACTGTAACCCGACCCCTCCCTTTGCAACCTATAAAAAGGGAGGAAGGGACCCTCAGCGAAAGAGGTTGGACAACGCCCAGCTATGGCAATGTACTAAGCACACACTCAAACACTTGAACACACACAGAGACCTAGGAGCCATCCCTCTCTCGACCAGCTTGTATGCCCCTACTACAAGCACTTTGGTGCAAAGCAACACGAGCAACAGTGAGCACTGAAAGTAGGGATGTTCAGTCCAAACCAGTATAAACCTTGTGTCCGCCTTGCACACTGTTGACGGTAATTAACTATCATTATAAACCATCAGCTAAACATATAAAAAGGATAAAAATATGATTTCCACCTTAGAATAGGGGTTCTACTGACAATTTCCATGAGTTTTGGTGAATTTTGATTTTTCTGGGATTAAACAGAAAAATGCAGAAAAAGGATATCTTCCATGAGAAGGAACCCACGCCTATCGGACTTATCTCCACGTCACGGCCACACAAGGACATTACAGAAGACACCAGAGGACTCCACAAGGCGGCCCACCTCGACCTACTGCCAGGTGGGGCCGACTAGCCCTAACCCTAGGCCGGCCGGCCTCCCTCACGCCGTCACGGCTCCTTCCTTTGCAAGCTGCCTCTATCGCCTCCTATGATGCATCTCAACCCTACGTGAAGGTCGGTTTCATCCAAGGGCCACGGTTGATCCCCCAGGGCTATATAAAGCGGCCACCAGATCCCAGGCCTCATTCAATCTCTCTAGATCAGAACCTCCAACAGAATTAGAAATTATAGAAGAAGGATTGAAGAGCCAGTGATCAAGAAGAAGACTAGTTCTCCCTCTAGTTTAGGAATAGAATCTAGTCTTGAATTAGAACTAGAAGAGAGAGAGAAGAGGAGGAGATTTAGAAGGAGCTTCGGCCTGTCGAATCTTCTTCAACATCTTGTACCTGTGGATTCAAGTTCTTCAAGATCTTGCATCTAGATCTCGCTGGTAATCAACGTCTATTTTCAAGTTGTTCTTATTGTTCATATTATTCTTGAGGTTTGTGACTCATTTGAGTACTTTAATTCTAGTAGCACTAGGATTAGAGGAGTTAGGGTGTAAGCGTGGTGCTTAGACTTGATAGCTCATGAATGTACCCTATATTCCGGATTTCAGTGGTAGTTCGCAAGGGTGACTCTTATAGCCTTGTTGATTCTTCTATAGCTCACTATCCCATTTGTAGGACTAGCAGGATAATTTATTGGTAGGAGAATTCATACTCTGCTTATGACCTCCTATGACAATTTCCCCATCAAGAACACTATTAGCATTTCATACTTGAAGTAGAATTAGACAGCCTTAGTGATCCCCTCTACCTTCAAAATTCTTAGTCCTTGATAGCTACTCAAGGATTAAAGTTTAAGACTTAAGAAGACCATACTCCATTCCTTTGGGTTCGATAATAAAACTGGGTCATCCTGGTGAAGTGCTACATCGGTAGATGTTATCTGTGCGCTTGCGGATAAAGTAGAGTGTGCATTAATTTATACCAACACACACCATCGGAGGCCCCGGCGCGCAACATCATTCACTTGTCCCATCTCTAGACACCCCCATTCTAGAACACCAATAGTTCTCAAGAATTTTGTAGGAACTTTCTTCCCTTCACCAATGGTACAACAAAGAAATGCTCCTCTAGAGGCTAAATCGAGGAATTGTGCGGAATCCTTGCTAAGACCGAGGTAAAAGTGTTATAACAATGTTGGCTCGGTTATAGCAAGATTAGGCCTAGAGGATGCTAGATTGGTGAAATAGGCCCATGTTGCACCTAGAGGCTCCTTCTCCTTTTGCTTAAAAGTTAGGATCTCTACTCGAAGATGAGTGACACAAGAGATAGGGAAGAAAGCTAGGTAGAATTTGGATTGAAGGCTTTCCCACTCTCCATGTGCACTTTCTACGTATCGAGCATACCAATGTTTAGCTGCTCCCGTCAAAGAGAATGGGAATAGCTTCCATTTCAAGGTACCTCATGTCATGCCTTGAATGTGAAGCCATGAACACAATTGCTCGAAATCACGTGAGTATAAGGGTTTTCATCTTCTTCCCCAGCAAAAGATTATTCCTGAACCTTAGCTATGAAACTAGGGTGGAGCTCATAGCTAGGTGAAAGAATGGGTTGTGATGATGGTGGTGGCTCCAAACAAGCGCCCTTTGGAGCGTCAAGATGAGAGATGGATGTTTGGTTCATGGTGTGGAAAGGATAAAAAGAAAATAAAGATAAAAGAAGGATAACTCGGACGATTCAATTCTAAGTCATTCCCCAGCAATCAGGGGCGAAGCTGCGTTGAGTTTGGGTGGTGCACCGGCACTAGGCAAGAAAAAATATTTAATACTAAGTAGCTTATTTTGACCATATAAATAAGTTGAAAGAAGACACATTTCTACACTACTGTTAACATTGTGCACCACCATAATTTAATACTAGCTTTACCCCTGCCAACAATGGAGCCAAAAAACGTGTTGACACCTAAACTGACAAACTGGTAAACCGCAAGCGCACGGTAGTTAATGTAGCCTTCACCGGGAGTATTCCAGGTATCGTATTTCCATGGGAAACATGAAGTGAACTAACTAAGGATCAAGACCATCCTATGATGATATAAAAGAGCCTATGGAACTTGGGTAGAGAGGATCTAAATAGCAATGATATCTGGTAAAGATAGTAGTTATAAAGGGCAGATCACCCACCTTGCTTACAGGAGGCAATAGGCGAGACAATAGGGGATGAAACCCCTATCTGAAGCGACTACCTTATTACTGGAGCATACCTTTTAAGAACTTGCCTACAACACGTGCTGGACTGCAAAGGCTAGACAGGGCTGTCACCACCTGCTAGCTACCACAAACAGTCCGTGCGACAAGTGGTCTACACAGACAAGATATAGTCTATACATCATGTCTACACTATACTTACCACTCTAACCTTGGCCAACTAAGTTCCCTTAGAAAGGCTAGAGCACTCTACTGAAGTAAAGCGGTGTACAGGTAAGAAGGCTATATAACTACTAGAAGAGACAAAGTATCAAATGCTATAAAGAACTCGGATGTATTACTTACTAGAAGATAGCATTCGCTGAGGTACACCTTGGAGAAGACTCCCGATAGGCCTAGGGCTTTCTCCTGAAGACTTCCCTCACTCTCTCCCTAATTACATAGCACTACAGTAGAGCTTCGCTAAAAGCTACTAAAGAGTGGTTTACTCTAATGCGTCATGAATGAGAGTGAAGTCTAGGGGGTATTTATAGCTAGAGTGAGGTGTAGTGCCACGTCAGAGATCCATGTGACTTCTCCTCCTAGCCCTTAGATCAAACCAACCTTGAACTGACTTTGATCATGGGTCTAGATCAAGGAGAGTGCATGGAGGCATGCATAAAGGTGGTGCACCAAAGTTGAGCTGGTTTAGCCAGCTAAGGAGGTTAGCTGACCTCCCTATGGCAGGTGGGCCATGCCACCACCTTCTAGAAGGTGTTCCCATGTGTCAGTGAAGGTTGGATACTTTTGTCATGCTGGATGCTTTGTTGTGGGCCCATGAATCCGTATGCTCTCCCTTTTAGCCAATAAGAGAAGAGAACCTTGGGATCCAAGGGTGGAGATTGACTCTATAAGTGTTGGGAGGATCATGGGAGGCTTGAGAGGGGGCAGTGGGCCCATGTTGAGGTTGGCGACCTCATGATGGAGCCTCCAGCCACCCAAAGTCCATGCTTTGTGTATCTACAAGCAAATAATGACATGTACATGTGGAACCAAGTTATTTGTACCTAAGTCACTATGTTCTTGCTTGTTTCCCAGAAAGAGTGTTTTGTTGATGGTTTTAGTGATTAAAAATATGGTGAAATTACTGTCAATAAGACCCCCCACACTAAGTCTTTGCTCGTCCTCGAGTAAAGGTTAGAGAGAGAAGAAGACAATGATTATGATATCTTCAAGATATACAACAATCATGAGTTTATTCAAAACATACCTTATACAAGTGGGTTATGTGGCACTGTCTAGCATATATCCTTCAGATGTTGAGAACTAGAACAATTATGCTTAACAAAACTGCAAGACAACGCATAGTGGTGGAGTTGAGGTTGGCCAAATGTGAGGGAATTATAGCTTGAGTAGTGGTCGCCTCCACAGCGAAGCCATGGAGCTCTGCCTCACCCGAGCCCGCCTTGCAATGGCTCGGCCTCGACATGGACCTGCTATTGTTGCTTCACGGGCCTAGGGTAATTACATTGCGGATAGGCCAAGCTCGCCCGCGCCTTTCGCGGTTGCTGGGGATGAGCTCGCCGGCCGCTAGTGTAGCGCCCAGGGGAGCACATCTGCTGGCGCTACGCATGCATTAGGGCGAGTTGTCATCGTCGTCGCGCATCAGACTACCCCGCCGCCGCTGCGAAGAGACTGCGTGCGCGATCTTCCTTAGGGCCGATGGGAAGCCGCTCGACGGAGCTGCGTGCAGCCTCGGCCACACACGTGCTCCGGCGAGTGGGCTCGTGACGGCGACACCGCTTTTTCCCTCTCGCCTTTCCCCTGTCCAGATGTGGATCGAGGTATTGGTGTCGGTGGTGGGCACCTTTGACTCATGCAGCTCCTGCTGCTGGACGATCTAAACGGTGGGAGTATAGGTAACGGCGTTGTTAACAGTGACGAGAGTATGCGGTTCAAGGTTGCATTGAGATTGTTGTGCAGGACACGTGTGAAGAACGAACGATGGTCTTTTAGATAGGGAAAAGACCAGGTCTCTCAGAATTTGCCTCTTTGCCTCCGGCGTCTCGCCGGTAGGCAGAGGGAGGTGGGCTGCCTCCGGCGTCTCGCCGGTAGGCAGAGGGAGGTGGCCCCTGGTTCCCTGTGTACATAGTAGATACTACTGTCATCGCCACTATCCTCTTGCCATGGAAGCTGCTGTACTAGCTCTCTTCTTTGAGCTTTGTGTTGGCTACCATGGATTCATAGAGACCATCTACCAAATAAAGGCTCCCTTCACCCAGTTCGATCTGCTGGTGCCCACAGTTGTTCCGTTGGATTGCTCGTGACTCTTCAACCCCGCGGCTCTTCAATAGAGCAGTCAAGCAGAGCTGTAGCCTCTGCGTGCGTGCACAGGTGGACCATCCCATGCACCTGTTCGCGGCCAACAGGGAGCTGTGCCTGCGGCCTCGCGTGGCCTGCGGGTGGAGCACTCGTGGCATGGAGGCCGGCCACCAGTCAGCCTGTGGATAGTTCTTCATGCCTGCAGTGTCTACGGGCTGGGGCATTTCTGGCCATGAGCACGTACGTGCCCGTGCCCCTGTGCGTGAGCCGTGCAGCCGGGTTGCTTGCGGTGGCAGCAGCCTCCTAGGCCTGTCTGCCAGCACTGGCGCTCGAAGTGGATGGAGGCAGCGGTCGACAGAGCGGATCTAGATCCGTTGTGTGTTGGCTCGGCCAAAGTCATGCAGCAGCTGGACGGTTCAATCCTGCAGAGCAGCATCTCTACGGCACCATTGGGCTCAACTCCAACAAGTGGCTCCTCGGCGACGTCGGCATCTACGAGCCGTCTCTTTCGTCGGTGCTTGTGTGTGGTTTGCGTTGGGTCTCTGTAGCTGTGACGTGGGGTCTAGCTGCTAAGCAGTGGGCCCCGCCTGTGTGATGTGTACCGCATGCAGGATGCTCTGGTGGCCTTCTCGGCTTCAACAGGGTGACAGGCGCCATACAACACGGAAGCTACCTCCAACTCGGTTTATTTCATCGTAGCTGGTGTGGTGCGTATACAAAGCAAGTTTATGGTCAGCGACCTGCTCTTCTGTTCTCTGCACACATGGAAGTGGGAAAGCAGCTTCTGGTGTTCTTCTGGTGTTCGGGTTGACTGCTAACTGGCGTTGTTGCAGGTCCTAAAATTTGACACCGATGGTTGTGGAACCATTTTCTTGAGTCTGGTGAAGCTTATACCTTATCTACAGCTCAAGACTTTTTATCCTCAAAGACACAGGCCGATTCAGACAGTCAAGGGGAGTGCCGGCTGTGCTATCGGAGTGCGAGAACAAAGACCCTCGATGTTTCTGTCGCGGCCACTTCTCTTGGCCCAGCACCCTCGACAAGAACATCACCTATGTGTTCAGATGCAGATAAGTGGTTTTTTCAATAGCTTGCTTTGTTTTCTAGGAAAGCTTTTCCCACTCTGTTGTAACATGCTTTAACATAATATATTATTAGTTGCTGTTGTAAAAAAAGGATTTATGTGGGAGGTTTCTTCTAACTTCGGCTCCATGCTTTACTAGTACATTGCGTGCGCCCTTGCACGCGTCGACCTAACTTGGCCAAAAAATGTTGGGTGGCAATGATAGATAGTGTGATACAATTGTTAATACAAATCTAGGATGAGAAAGAGTGGAATTCGATTTCAATTAGGAAAGCACACATTTATTAGAGAATGATAAATGATATTGGTACAATGTTTAACAACTTATGAGTGGTACCTACTCTAGCTATTGTTTCAAGGCAGTGGATCATTTGTACAACGGACGTTTTACATCATAAAAATCTTGTCCGTGTTGAAAATCTTTTCACATATTGTTTTCCTCGGGCAAAAGTTTAGCCCTGTCACATCGAATATTTGGACACATGCATGGAGTATTAAATATAGACTAATTATGAAACTAAATGCACAGATTGAGACTAATTTGCGAGATGAATTTTTAAGCCTAATTAGTCCATGATTTGACAATGTGGTGCTACACTAAACATGTGCTAATGATGGATTAATTAGGCTTAATAAATTCGTCTCGTGGATTACTGAGGACTTGTGTAATTTGTTTTATTATTACTATCCAAACAATGTGACACCTGATATAACACCCCTCAACTTTAGTCCCTAGATTTAAACAACCCCGAGGGCGTTTGGATCCAGGGACTAAAGTTTAAGAGATGTCACATTGTGTATTCAGATACTAATTAGAAATACTAAACATGAGCCTAATTAAGCTTAATAGATTCATCTCGTAAATTAGTCTCAATCTGTGCAATTAGTTTTATAATTAGTCTACATTTACTGCTCCACATTAATGTCCAAACATCCGATGTGCCTGAGCTTTAAGTACTTCCATGAGGTTACTGTGGTTAGGAAGCAATACTTATCATAAGCATCCACTTGCTGATATACCATGGAATTGTTTTCGGCCTAAAGATGAAAAAAATACTTGTCAGGACTTCAAAGAAACAGTGGTGATTTGGTAACTAATCTGTAAACAGTTAAATGATTTTGCATTCAGCTTGCAAATCAGTTGGACGCCACAGTAAATGAAGTTGTTTATAGATCATTGAAGGAAGCAAAAGTTGTTTTCACCAGCTGGCATGGCTTTGAAAAAAAAAATGATTCATGGACGAAACCAACAACAGTTAGATGGAGACCCCGTGCTATAAATATAAGCCAAGAAATCGACATACTTGCATCTATTCTTTCTACTTGGAGCCAATAACAGACACCATGCTATGAAACATATTGGCGTAAATAATCTATAAATCAGAATTTGAACATGGGGCTACTGTAGACCTAGGAATACATTCTCTAATTCATAAGCGACCTTAGTTTCGATGATACAACAGTAGAAAAACTACCAACACATGTCTATACAGAGAGGCTGGCATTTTTCCCCTCAGTACAGATGGTTACAATAACTATGCAAAGCACACTTGGAATGGTGGTGTTAGAAGAGTCAAGAGGCATTAGCCCGTTAGGGTTAATTAGTCACTTGCTTAGGGGTCAAGTAAGCCTTGCTTGTAAGTCAAGAAATCCTCTCTATATAAGGAGAGCAGATATATCAATCTAATCAAGCAAGAGATTAGAAGGAAAAACCTTCTCTCTTGCCGGCCGTGGGCGAAGCCCCGCGGCCGGCGTTCCCAGCGCATCTCACAGCCCTAGCCGTCGGTCCTCCGTCTCTCTCGCGTGAACAGTACCCGCGGGTACTGTAGCACGCGGGATACTGTAGCTCCGCCGCCGCTCCTCTTGACTCTCCCCTCTCGATCCCAACAGCGTCCATAACAATCTGGTATCGGAGATGTCAGGTTTCGATGAGCCACTGTGGGATCAGCTCGCCAAGGCGATGGCCGACATCAACGCATGGTTGCCCGCCATGGAGAGCCGTCAGGCGGCGTTTGCGCGCCAGGTGTCGGCGGCGGTACGGCTGCAGGCGGCGGCGCGTGGCCTCCTGGCGCGCCGACGAGTGCGGCGGCTGTGGGATCTGCAGCTGATTCAGCCCCGTACCCCGTCGCAGTTCCTCCAAGCGGTGCTTCGCCGCGCGAAGGCAGACACCGCACAACAGATCAAGCAACGAAAGGACATCGCAGCGCAGCCGATGCTTATTCACCAAGTGTTGGCTGTGGTGCGGCTGCAGGCTGCTGCGCGCGGTCTCCGAGCACGGCAGCGGCTGCAGGAGATGTGCCAGAAGATGCGGGAGGCGGTCCTGGCGGCGGTGCGGTTACAGGCTGCAGCACGCGGACTCCTGGCGCGACGGCAGGCGTGGAAGATGCGTGGGTTGCAGCTGGTGCCTGTGCCCCGTGCTTCTTTGCTTCGCCACCAGGCTACGCTTCGCCACATGGAGGGCCCCAATCTCGTCCGCTGTGTCATGGAGATCGGGCGTGGCATCGCCACCTTGGGTGGCGAACTCGGTGTCTACAGCGCCGGCGTTTGGGGACGTGGGTGTGTGGCCACCCATAGGCGGTCCTTAATTAGCGCTGCCGTGCTCCGGCACCGGCCGCCGCGAGGACGTCTCCGCTGGTCGCTATCGCGACTAATTCCTGGTGGCTATACCCGTGCACCCCTCTCGTTCCGGTGGGCTCCATGGGATCCAGGTGGCTATACACGTGCATGTCCATTACGAGGAGGGTGTCCGCCGTATCTCCAAAAATAAAAAATAAAGAGTCGTAATCTATTTCAGGTCAATAAAATAAGCCGAGATGTAAAAGACTTGTTTTTAGGTGTTAGGTTTGTGTCTAGCAGAGTCGAGTTAGGTTGCAGCTCGAGGACGAGCTGCATGTCCAGGTGGGGTGTAGTGCTAGAAGAGTCAAGGGCCTATTGGGCCTTAGCCCGTTAGGGTTAATTAGTCGCTTGCTTAGGGGTCAAGTAAGCCTTGCTTGTAAGTCAAGAAATCCTCTCTATATAAGGAGAGCAGATATATCAATCTAATCAAGCAAGAGATTAGAAGGAAAAACCTTCTCTCTTGCCGGCCGTGGGCGAAGCCCCGCGGCCGACGTTCCCAGCGCATCTCACAGCCCTAGCCGTCGGTCCTCCGTCTCTCTCGCGTGAACAGTACCCGCGGTACTGTAGCACGCGGGATACTGTAGCTCCGCCATCTCTCCCCTCGACTCTCCCCTCTCGATCCCAACAGCATCCATAACAGGTGGTAACAGAATTTTCAAAAACAAAAGCAATCAGTGGATTAGATAAGCAGACATTTAAGTGGTCTTGAGGAGCACTTACATTTAGTAATTCACAAAATCATGTTTTGTTGTTGAGCATATCTGCATAGAGAAAGTACTTGGAATGAAAGGTAGAATGAAGCAAAGTAACGGGGAAAAAAGGTATGCAGATGATGATAAAATTGACCGAAAGTAAATTCACTCGCGAAGAAGAGGCTTGCCAACTAACCATATACCCAAAATTATCGCATTAGGAAATTGGAGTAAATTAGAGGCACAAAGCATGCAGTTCACACCAGGTATGCAAACATCTTTCACAATCTTCGCAAAGCTCAGCAGGACATCTTAATAATTAGAGGCACCTTAGACCTTCTATTTAAAAGGAACTAGGTTTAGTAAATCACATAGTCATTAACCTTTCAAGGTATAAAATATAAGTCTACTCCAAAATAGAGGTCGAAACAAATAGGGAATGGTAATCCCAAACCTTCTATACACCCCTTATAACACCCCTGGTGTTATAGTAACTAAAACTGGCCATGTCATCATATGCATTGCAAAGCATTCATGTTTTAGTCAACCTTGATGTGCATCAACTAAAACAAGTTTACATTTCTTAGGTTGATTGCGTTTTTGTGATGTTTAACTTGAATACAAAACCTTAGTTTTGAATGTCATTTCAAATACTTGGATTATGCCTTATGTAATTTGAGGTGTAAGCGGTGCTTTACACTAGTGTCAAGTGTAGGGGATAAACTCAAGTGCAACTCTTGAAAATGATCTTCAAGTCTGGATTTGAATTTGGATTCCAAAATTGCTCAAGGTTTTCCAATTCAAATTCGAATTCAAATTTGAGGTTTATTATAATGAATTTATTAATTCAAATTGGTTCAGACAAATGTGGCATTAGGTAGGTCAAGTGTGATTTGACTCAATGGTACATTTGGATGATAGTTGTGATCATTAATTAATCATCAATTAATGTAGCAATCAAATCAAGTTTAAATTTGACTCAAAACCCTGATTTCCAGAAAACCCTATTTTACCCCTTTTTGGGTAATTCAAAATATAAAAAGAATTTAAGTGTGAACCAAAAAGCAAAGTGGTAGGTCTTGTCAAGATGCACAACTTTGGTGTTTTGATTTTTCAAAGTTTCCATGTAAAATTTGAAGTAATTTTGAAAATACCAATTTCCAAAAATTGTCCCCTTTTGATTTCAAACTTGCATTTCAAAAACTAAAAGGAATTTGGCAAAACTTTTAAAAACAAAGTTGTAGAATTTGAAAAGTTGAGCAACTTCTGTTTTTACATATTTTCAACTTCTATAGAAAATTTGAAAGTAATTTTGAATTCTAACGCAGTGGCAATTTTGTAATTTTACAAAAATCCTGCTTGCCACCGAGCTGCTCCCCTGTCTGCTTCACTGGGTAGCCGCTGCCGATCTCCACCGCCTCCTATGGGCTGTACACGTAGCTGCCTGCCTGGCTGTGTCGCAAGCAGCTGCTAGACGCCCAGAAGCCGCTCGCCGCCGCTATAAAGCTCGGAGTCATCGACGTCTTTCTTTTTTTCCTCTCTGTCCCACCATTGACGACCTCCCTCCGCCAACAGAATTCGTCGTCACCGTAGTGCCATTGTTCTCTAGCTCTCGCCCATAGCTTCGCCACGTTCTGGCGCGCACGCTGAGCCCGCATGCGTCGTCCAGCGCCATCCGGGTCACCCTGCACGCCGTCGTCTTCCTTGCTGCCGATCGGAGTGCCGCCATGAGCACCTCTCCGTCACTAGCTCGTTCTGGTGAGCCGTGCGCTCCCTTTTTTACCCTTAGCCCTGCCTTGTCGTCCTAAGGCTTATCGGCTTGGCCGTGTTGGCAGAGGAGCCTCAGCCACGGCAGAACGCGCCACCGCCACCAGTTCACGCTGCCGCTGTCGTGGGCTGAGGACGCAGGTCGTGGGCTGGGTTTCAAAAAGAGAAAAGATTTTCTTTTTCTAAAAATTATATTTATATGTATTCTTGTATAATCCATAGATAAATAATTATAGCTCTAATAATTATGAAAATTTGTGTGTAAGCTGTTCATGATATGCTTGACCTAGGAAAAATATAAAACTTGAGTTTTGAGTAATTTTTGCATGTCAATTAATTAGCTCCATTAATTAATAAATGCTACTTCTATTATTTTTCTAGGCTTAAATAATTGTCCAAAATTTATGAAATTTGTTTTACCACTGTTTCATGATGTAACTATCCTTCACAAAAAATTTAGGCTCAATTAGGCAAAGTTGATTTTTATACTTAATTTATGCTTTATTACTTAGTTAATTAATCAAGTGATTAGTGTTTAATAACTTAGGGTTTTGTTTGACTTTGGAATTGATTGTTGACCTTGGGTCATTAACACACAATGATCCTTGGCATGTTACTTTATTGTTTGAGCTCATGTTTAACATGGGATTAGTGAACCCTAATGACATTTCATGTGAAATAAAACTTGTCAAAACCCTAGAAGTTAGTGTCAGTTGGTTTTGTTGGCTTGCAACTGTACCGCGAAGGAAAGTTGTATTCAAATTCTTAATCTTGTTATACATCCATCAAGCATCATGTTTTGTACTTCATTATGTTGAGCATACGTTGTCATCTCGTGTAGTCCCCATGAACGAAGAGGTTAACATTGTCGAACCAGTCCCCGAGGAAGGACAATCACTAGTGGAGGTTGGGTTCGATATCTGTGGGACTGACCCCGAACTTGAAATCCCCATCAACGAAGGCAGGCCCCAGATGCATTTAATCCTACCTTGAGTTTTACAAAGTTTACATCACTTATGCTTATGCTTTGTTGCATTAGGTGATAGGAGTTGAGTGATAACCTAATTGATGCATTACCATTCTTGATACTTCCATATCGTCCTTGATACTGTTTTATTTAAAAATGCTTAGTATGCTTAGCCCTGCTTAAATGAGAAAACTTGAAAATATTTAACAAAGTCTGAAGGGTTGTTGTGGAACAAATTAATGAATAATGATGATGATAATTTGAGACTAGTCGGTGGACTTGCATCGGGAAAGGAGTCCCAATGTAGTGTCTCTGACTGTGTTGGTTAAGGACCGTCCGTTGTATTCCCATTTGGTCGAGACTTTGCAACTGACCGCATGCTCTGGTAAGCCTAAGACCTCGGTAATTTTATCATGTGAACGGCCGACCGCACACTGGGAGTGGAGAGATGGTGAGAGTAGCGTGTACCCTCGTGGCCAAGGGCTGGATTGGAGGTGTATTGTACTCTTAGGTGGCGCTAGACCCGGTCACGTTTTGAAGGCTCCAAGTGAAGGTTGATATATGTAGGTTTAAGTCCTGCATATGTCATGTGGTTAGGGATCCCCAGCTTGGTATAATTGATTCGAATCGCCGTTGCTTCTTGGACAAGGAGACTTGACCTCCGCAACTATATCATAGTTAATGGATGAAACTTTAGATCTAGAATCATGAGATGGATGTTAAGAAGTGAATACTATAGTAGGCTCACCTAGTTGATAGTCATAATAAATGCTGAGTTTAAAAGATTGAAAGTAAGGATTCACTATTAGTGAGCTTTTCTGCAAAAGACTTTGATTCTTGCTAAAGGCTTATCTTGAATCCCCTGAGCTTGCATTCCTGAGTCTTCTCCACCCTTTTTGTCGGTTAAGTCTTGTTGAGTACTCTTGTACTCAGGGTTTGTTAAACCCTTGTTGCAGGTGCGTCTCATGAGCAGGTGTGTTTCGGACCCTGCTGCATGACCGTCTTTGCGATAAACGACGACGCGTAGTATGTTTGGCTCTCGGGCAGGGCACTTCGTTTTGGTGATCTGTAATAAAGTTACTAATGTTACTCCACTACTATAATTGTAATAACTAAACTTAAGGCTCGTAAGGTTTAGAACAAATGATTTGTAAACTTATGTTATGTAAGACTTCCGCACTTTTACTCTGATGTAATTGGTTATATAAACTGTTATAATGCTACAATGCCTCTGTAATGTGATCCTGCTTGGAAAATCGTGGATGATTCGGGTTTCTCGAGAACACCCGACAAACTTTTTAAGTTATCTGGAACACCTGCATAGCTGTCAGAGGTCTTCGAGACAATGACAGGTGCACATGGGCCATATAATTTAGGAGGTTCTGCCACACCCCTCCATGTGGGCTGACACTGTCACAAAACTAATTGCTTTAGCAAATTGCTACGAACAAGATGAAAGGCCACACTATTGGTCTAAAGCCAACATTTTCAGTAGCATAAGGAAATAATAAGGTTTGGACTTCAGCTTCCTAATTTTCTCATCAAAGAATTCATAGACGAAACCACGTATTAACTAACCTATTAAGTAACCACAATGCAGTGATGTCACTATAGCTTGAGAGCACAGAAACAAACATCAAAGGCTGATGCTAAAACTTTTGTGTCAATAGTTCATGTTTCACTGTTCAAGGAAAAACAATTTTAATCAGAGAAACAAAAAGCGGAATTGTATTGGTACATTCATGCTCTCAAACTTTAAGGTTGCCAGCAGTTAAGTATTTTAACGGTAGACGGCCACTATGTGAAATATAGTCTGACTGACATAAGCCCTGGTACGCTCCCATCAATTTCCAAACACCACCCAAAATATATTATTGGGGGAAAGTAACGGGCACAACGAAGGGGAGGATCAATATCTATCATTAACTCAACTAAAGATCAGAAGGTATTAAGGTTAAGAAATATAGTGGGGCACTGAGGCACAGAGATGACACTATTTTAAATATGTAAGGTTCTTTGTCCTTACAGATTTGCATAGAAGGTAAAACTATATAAAACTGAAACTGTCATAGAAATGTAAGATTCGTTGAGGCAAATATTTTCCATGCATGAACAACATGAGAAAGGAGAAGATAATTTCACAAATAGGCTTTCAACATACCACTGATTTTTTTGAAACTAAAGCAATCCAACAATTTGATGTTAAAAGCTTATAGCAGAAGCTTTTAGAATCATGCAGCATGGCATTTTAACTTTTAGGATATACTCTAGTTTTAGAACCATGGTTCCATGAGTGGAGCTGTGTTACTAATTATTAATATCGCGATTGTCTGTCCCGTTGCCTTTCCATCAAGATATAGGCATAACTCATAGGAACGTTATAACAAAAAAACAGCCTTTTCAACTGAGTTTGCTTTCATTCTATTCTATAGATCTCAGAGGACAACCAGTAGAAATAGAATTTTAGTTCATTGGTGAACATCCAGATCACATAATGTGGAGAATAGCAGCATTCATAGAACCCAGCCAGTAGATGTTCCAAACAGAATTTTTGCTCTTAAACTATAACCTCTGATATTTAGAATTTCTGAAAGCGCTATGGTGCCAAACTCGAAGGCATTACCATTTGACCTCTCCCAATTTTTGATAATGCCAATAACTCAATTAAGATATGGGTTGCAAGTACGACAAATAAGCTAAGTTAACAGGCACACAAGAAACTATATTAAGAAAGTAGCTGAAGGCGACATATTGCATTCACACTCACTTGAAAATAAACTCAGGGATAGACTGCAGAAACACTCACTTTAAAAGCGGTGCTATACTACCATCGAAGGATTATGACCCGGCTGTATCTGCAGAGATCGTTTTGCACCTGCCTAGTGAATAAGTGATTCCAAAACCTAAAATTGAAGAGGTGCAGCTAATGAATGATTAAGCATGTTTTTTTTTCTAACGAAATCTGCACTCTAAAGGGTTTAGATTGAGTGACGAGGATAACTTGTTTAAATCTAGCCAATCTTATCCGGCACCATCATCAATATAAGGTAACATGCAAGCTGGCTGGCGTTTATTCTCTACTGGCAAGGAAATAGGCAATTAAAATACAAGAACCTACTTAGATTTAAGAATTTCTTAGTGGAACCTATACAAATATTGGTGGACGCACGCTTTTGTTGGATCTGAAAACTACCGGGGCAATGTCTCATAGGTACCCTTGATCCATCAAAGGAAGGCCACCTATGATCAATTTATATAGACATAACAACAAGATGTCCTCTAAAATGAAGGAAACATGTAAACCGAAGAACCCATTGTCTCTTTATCTCTACAACTAAAAAAACCCCAAATGTTATCGTCACCACTTACTAATGGGACCGCTCCTATCCCCGCGCTGATCCCCGCCCACCCCGCTCTCGCGCAACTGCTGCCCGCGACGCCCAGTTGACCACCGCGGCCCGCGCACGACGCCGAGCTCCTTGGCTCTCGCCCGCACAACCGACGCCCCCGGCGCCTTCCCCGACGTACACGCCGCGACAAACAGTCTTCCCCTCGTCAAAGACCGCGCCGCTCCAAGCTCTCTACGTCTCCGCACGATCTCTTCCCCGCCCGGTCAAAGAAACCGGTGCTCCCTCGCTCCCCTTCCCCCCGCCCCACCTCAGCTCCCTCGCTTCCGATCTCCCCCACCACACGACTCCCCTCCCGCTCAGCCCTCCTGAGCCGCGAGTCCCCAGTACGCGTCGGCCTCCCTCCTCCCACGGCTCCCTCAACCGTCCACCGCCGATGAGTGCCCCGGACGCCATCGCCCCTCCTCCCGCGCTCCCGAATCCTCCCTCGCTCTCTCCGCTTCGCCTGCCGCCGCCCGAATCCCCATGGCGTCCGTGGCCGCCCCACCAACCTCCCTCTCCCTCGCGGCCCGCGCGGCTACCAGGGCAGCCATCGTCGCCGCCACCGCCCCGCTGATCTAGGGAGGCCTTGCCGCGGCATGCCAGCCGGCGCGGTCGTTGGCATTCATGGCAGGGGACGCGCGGCTGGCCGTCCACGTCGCGTTGTGGTGCCGCAGGCGTCCTCCGCGCGCGGCACGCGGGCCATGCCCACCATGGCCAAGAAGAGCCTCGGGGACCTCACGGAGGCGGACCTCGAGGGGAAGCGCGTCTTTGTGCGCGCCGACCTCAACATGCCGCTCGACAAGAACTAGAGCAGCACCGACGACACCCGCATCGGGGCCGCTGTCCCCACCATCCAGTACCTCCTCAGCAAGGGCGCAAGGTCACCCTCTCAAGCCACTTGGTGAGTTCCCGGCCCTCCAGTCTCCCGTCCGTATCTCATCTGATTTGAGGAAATAATGCTCTTCGCACACATAGGCAATGTACGAATTAATTCGGTACTCCTTGGATCCAGGTGTTTGTGATAATCTAATTTGCTTTGGTTAAGTAATACGTGCTATATGGACACTGGCTATTAGTTGTGATTTTGCTTTGTTTGTTATATGATTTAGCTTATGTTCAACATACTATCACTTCTATTTTCGTTTTTGGACACAAACTGGGAAATCGCTGCAGAGGTAAAAGAGATTCATTTTAGAAAAATAAAAATTACAAAAGTAGAAAAAACTGATCTTTTAATTCATCGTCTGTTGTGACTTCTACTTTAGAAAATGGGAATCTAACTGTTACTCTCGGCATAACTCACAATGTAGGAGCCAAGGACCTGCACAGTGACAGTGTCTAATCAAATTTTTGATTTTCTTTATGCACACTGGCTATTAATTGCAGATTTGCTTCTTGTGCTCAATGATAATTTTATGAAAAATACTGAACCAATTTACTTTTCTCAGATAGCTGCTTAATTTTCTTTTCACCCAATTATGGTTAATATCCTCCCTTTTGCTCTGGATTTGCAGGGTCGCCCTAAGGGTTTTACACCCAAGTTTGGCTTAGGTCCCATTGTATCACGGTTGTCTGAGCTTCTTGGCATTCAGGTATTGATTTATTCTACATCATTGGTACTTCTAATTAAATCACATGTGCTAATTGATTGTTCTGACTAAAGCGTATCTATTACCCATAAATAGGTGCAAAAAGCCGATGATGTTATTGGCCCTGAAGCTGAGGACTGCCACGAGGACTGCCATGATGTTAAACAACTTTCTAAATCATCTCTTCACGCGATCCGGAGCGGCCCCTCTGGAGTCGATGTCCTCCTCGAGCCGAAGTCCACAGCCATGACAGCCGGATGAGATATGAGAGCAGAGAGGGCTGATATTGGCGTGGCGTCGTGCCGTTGAATCACAGAGCACGGAGTCCATGCGGCTTGGTGCCGTGACGACAGAGGCAAGTACTGACTCGCTCGTTCCTTCTGTATATATGCTTGATTGACACATATACCTACTTATGCAATTCCTAGACAGTTCTTTGTTTCGTCCTTGCTTAGATGCTGACATGTCGTAAGTTGTTGTTCAGTCTACTTATGCAATTTCAAGACAGTTCCTTGTCGGTTTGTTCTTGCTTAGATGCTGACAGGGTGCGCGAGGAATGGAATTAATGGAAATTTACTGAATTGAAATTCACTTGCGGCATCAAAATTTGCTAGCCTCAAGGTGTCTTTTAGAAAATCACTCTGCATGTGTTGATGACATTTAAGAGGTAGAAATTTTGTGTAGTATTTCTGTAAGGCATCCGGTGCTGGCGCCTGGCGCTGCCGAGGGAGCGACTACCTCCACCTGCAGCTGTCGAGCCTAAATGAAACAAGAACGGGATGACCTGAAACAGTAGGTACCATTTTTTCAATTGTCTGCAAACAGAGAAAGAGCAGAAAATTTTGTTTATTGTGTGATATAAAAATTACATTACATACGATTATTGTAGGTACATGTGTAATTTCTGTACAATAGCATGCACAGGATGAATGCATTTTAGTGGACTGGACTGGTTCCCTCCAAGATATTGAAAGAAGGGCTTTATAGGTTATCTATATATATGCACTGACATAGCAAACGATTAATCTCAGAACCGTACTCTGCAATGTTGCACTGAACTGAATGTGGCAACTGAGTCTAAATTCTAGAACATCATCCTTCTGGTAGCAAATTCACAAGTTTGAGCAAGTTCAGTTCAGTTTCATTTTGCAGCTTTTGATTTATGTGTCTCTGTATATCTTCTCTCCAGCTGTTTGAAGTTCAGTTCAGCCGCCGCACACCAGGCGCTCAGGTCTCAAGATATCATCCATTTGCGGGTATTGTTATTGTGCTACAGGAGGACACCAGCTACAACCACTGCTGATGACATCAACATTGCCATTCTGGCCTCTGGTGGCGATCCTCCTTGTGGCCAGTATTACAGTGACGTCTTCCACCTCAACGGTGTGTGACCCTTCTAAAAACATCCACTTCCTGTTAAAGAGCTACTGTCAAATTATTTGATGTGACGATCTGTTTGGTTGTGAGCTTTCTTTGTTTAGGGAAGTATAATAGGAGTAGCAGTTAGCTGTGGCGTGCTACTGTCGTGGTTGGTACACTAAGATGTGCAATGCAAATAAGTCAACAGGACTTTTACCGTAGAACTTTAAAGGCTAGAGAGATGTACTCTAATGAACTCACATACAATTACTTGGAGAAAAAAAGTTGGACTGCAGTGCCCTGCTCTTACCATCACAGCTAACAAATGGGATTTAGAGAAAAAATATTTTGGACTGCAGTGCCGTGTTCTTACCATCATAGCTAACAATAGGGATTTCTGTTGTAGAGATTTGTGCAATTTAATTTAGTTTTTGTTGATGATCCGTGTCCAGAATTATGCACACAGCAATAGTCATTGAACAAGTTCTCAGCTTGAAAGAGCAAAAAGGAATATTTATATGTATGGGATTTTTGTTGTATGCTAATACTTCATCATTTTAAGAGCCTGATGCAACCTATTTTTCTGCAATATCTTTTTCCTACATATTTTAAAAAAATCACAAGTCTATTATTACTTTGAGCCAAAACTGCAATTATATCAAGTTGCAATCACTGACCCATATAACTGAGCACACTAGGAAACAATTCGATCAACTATTCTTTTGCATTGCCTTCACTTTCTGAACATCCATGTACCATGAATGAAACTGCCAACTGGTCGATGGAAAAACTTCAACTGACCATTTAGATTCTGTGTGCTCAGATCTAATCTTAAGCAGCCCTTCTCACCTTTCAATTTATTTTTCTGTTCCCCTACCTGTTTGCCTTAGAGAACCATCTAGCATTGATATGTAGTCATGTACTGTAGTAAATATGCAATCCTGAATAGCAAGCCTCAACCTGCTAACTGTTTAGTACAAGCCTGCTGCTAATTGCAGAAAACATAACCTGGAAGCAATGAACTGTAGCAATTGAAAAATAGCATAAGAACATACCACTAGGTGAAAACTCTAAACCAGAAAATCATGGTTACTCGGAGCTAGGAAAATGCATAGGATGCATCCAATCTTCTTATGTGGTGGTTCCAAGTACTCTAACATTGTAGCTGGGAAAATTATGTGGTGAAAACTCTAAACACTCGACCTACTAGAAGGAAATGCATAGGATGCAACCAACAACATCAACATCAACATCATAGCCTTTTGTCCCAAGCAAGTTGGGGTAGGCTAGAGATGAAACCCAAAAGAGACGATAGACAGAGAGACACATAAAGGGACATAAATGGCACAAGACAGAAAGAGGTCACGGTTAGGATGCAACCAATCTTCTTTTTTTACCACTTCTTTGCAACTGCACTTTCAGGTTTGCTCCCTATGAGCAATTCCTGGTTAACTTGCACTTGGAACCACCACATAATTTCAGACAAAATGCTATATTTTTTGATAGGTGAGTGTTTCAAATTCAAACTGGTTTCAAACTACCTTTCTTTCTACCAAGTTGGTTGTGATTTTCAAAACCCAATCCAACTTGGTTTCAAAAGAAAGGAAGAAAAACACAACAAACTACTGACGAAGCTCTTATAATTGTTACTTCGGTTTCTTTATTCTCTGTGCTTAGGTTTTTCTTGACACGTGTCCTCTCTCTTGTAGGTGCTCAATAGCAAATTGCCGAAGGCTAAGCTAGAAACACTAAATGGGACATCAGGAAAGAGCTCAAAACCCTTGCAAAAGTGGAGAAAAAATAACATCAACTTGCAGTAACTGATGTACTGAAAAACGCAGATGTTGTGCTGACAAGTGACAACATTGACTGGCGTCGTGGTGCGCCTCTGAAAAAGCTAAACATAATTACATTTGATTCAATGAAGCTGCTCAGGCACTTGAGCTGGCATGCCGGATAGCCTTGTTGAAAGTAAGAATAAGATTGCACAATTCAAAAGTTTGTGATGAGCTAAAGGTGTAATTTGAATCTATTGACAGCATCACAAATATTGCCTGTTGGGTAAATCTTATGACATTTATGAAGTCATTTATATAACATAAATTCACTTAAAGGCATACTTCTACCGGTAATTGTTTAGATGTGAGCCCCTTGATTGGCAATGGCATTAGTTAAGTGATTGTGTTTAGTATGAGTCAGATGTGCAATAGTGTAGCTGTAAATGTACTATGATGTGATGCTTGTAAAAAAATATAAGAGTTTGTGTCAAGTTTTTGGACGTCATATAGTTTTTGTTGTTCCCGTAGCAACGCACGGGCATTTACGTAGTAATTGTTCCCGTAGCAACGCACGGGTATCTACATATTTTTATTAAAAAAACAAGAGTTGAGATGCTCCAATAAAGGTTTGACCGTGCTCCCAATTCCTGTGTGACGTCACCCATGTCTTGCCTCTGGCCAGTTCGCGTCGCCGTTGCCGTCTTCCCTTTCCCCGACGGCGCCAATTGCCACGTCGCGGAGCAGTGGCGGCGGCTGCGGTAGTGAAAGTGTCTTTCAATGCCGTCTTCCCTTTCCCCGACGGCGCCAATTGCCACGTCGCGGAGCAGTGGCGGCGGCTGCGGTAGTGAAAGTGTCTTTCAATGCTGCGGCGCATACCGTGCCGCCTCACGGGGGCGCGCACAGATTTGTGCAGCGTTGTCGACCCAGCGCACTGCGGGAGCTGGGCTCGGCTTCCACAGCTACAGAGGTACGCGCGCTACGCCTGACAGTTTACATTTGGTCGGTGATACGCCTGACAGTTTACATTTGGTCGGTGACACTGTGGATTTTGGGGAGGGGACTCCTGTCCTCCGAGTGCACCGCAGCCAAATGTTGTCAAAGAGTGCACATGGGTAACGTTATTTCTCTTCTTCTGTTCCTTACATCTTTTGTCTAAATACCATATTACTAACATGCCCCTTTTCAATTCCAGATTCTCATGCCACTTCAAACGGTTACAGGAGGCGATATTTATAATCTGTTTGTTCTAGACATTTCTACAAGAACTCTCCACATAGTAGACCCAAATCCTAAAGCTGAAATTTACAAGACTCAACCACTAAAAAAGTATACATCCAGAATTAAACGGGTTTCCACTGTCCTAAATGAAGTCATGAAAGTATCATGCCCTTGGTGGCAAGATGATTTAATTCTATTTGATCATAGAATTGCAGAAGTCGATCAATTTGAGTTAAATGGGTAACTACTTTTACAATGGAAACTCCTTTTTATATTCTACCATATATACAATAGTAACCATTTAATGCTTCCTCAGGGACTTATCTGGTTTTAATGTTCTACTTGCCATGCATGCGTAGAATGACAAAAGGATAGAAACATCCATTTGCAATAATGTGAGTATTATCCTTTGTATATAATTTTTCTTTTTTCACCTACATACATTTCTTTTAACTATATATGTGTATAAAAATCTAGCAGGATAACTATGAAGTGAGGAAGCACATCTTGCTACACCTACTCACATACACAGGGAACCAAACCGTGGCCAACATACCTGAAGGTGTACAAGATTACCTTCAACGTTATATTAGTCTCACAAACAAAAATCAATAAATTGTTGCTTATTTTTTCTCTATCTGGGTGACGTTAATGACAGCGTACTGTTTCTTTATTTTGTAGAGATTAGTTTGAAAATATGTGTTTTAATGTTAATTATTTATGATGACATTAAATTCTACATATATTTTGTCATGTGTGATTGTTTGTCATGAGATATTTTACCCGTAGCAACGCACGGGCACTTGACTAGTAATATAGAAAGGTCAAATATGTCTACCCAACTGATCTAAGAAGATGCTCAAATGCTAAATTGTTAGCACCAACCATCTGTTAGCGTCAATCTGAATGTTCGAAGAAATGTATGTTTATTTTTTGGTAAAGACTTCATTCCCACCGTGCGTGCGCGCTCCCCCGTCGTCCATCCATGATCGACGGGCCCGGTTGCTTCTGGCTTTTCCACCCAACCCTGACGGCCTGGTCTACTAGTCATAGAGAGGGGGAGAGGTAATTGTTCAAATATTGGTACTCACGCTTTCTCTCTCTTCCCGACAGCAATCATCCCCGCTCGCTTCGTCTTCCTCCGATGGGATAGCGTTCGCGGCGACGAGGCAACTCCGGTGGCGATTGGAGCTGTCCAGCGATGAACCGGATCTAGGGAGAGCACGACGCTCATCAGGGTAAGTTGGATCCGCCTCTGACTGATTTGGATTTGGTTTTGTCCCCCATCCAACTTGAGTTTCTTCCGTATTCGGGGGTGAGCACAGAGGTCACCGTCAACTGATCTCCCGGATCCCTTCTCCTTCCCCGCTCCCTCCCCTCTGCCCTCCCGGATCCCCTCATCCCCCTCTGATTCTCACCGATTTTCGATGGATTTTGACCTAGGGTTTGTGCAGAGAAGGTGCTCGTGAGGAATTGAAGTTGGATTCGACCATGGCGCGGCGCATTTCAACAGTGTTGTTGGGTACATAGCGGGGGGGGGGGGGGGCTCACGATGTTGTGCAAGGTGCAGTGCGGCTCAACCCTAGCTTGCCGACCGTGTTCATCTCCGTGCGGTCGTGCTCATCACCGCTGGTCTGCTGCTCCAACCCACGGTCCCCTCCTTGGCGGTCCGCTGCAGTGCTGCTCCAGCCGGTCGATCCCTCTCCCCGCTGGTGTGGCTGGCCTCCTGCACTGGCCGCTCCCCTGCCTCCCCTGCTCGGCTACAGGTAAGCCAGTTTTCCCGCCCTCCCTTGCTCGGTTGCTCCCTATCTACTCTGCTCTGTCAGTCTGATATGCCATTCTGAATGTTTGCTGTCATTTTGGTAATACTGATGTGACGTGGCAGCGACAAGATTAGTTGCTATTATTAGAGAGAAAGAATCAGGGAAGGTAGCTTTTAGTAATAGTAAAAGGATATATCATTCAGGTCAAAAATCTGTTATTGCTCTGTCAGTTATGAGCTAGGACTAGTGTTTACTGATTGATTTGCCAAAAAGGATCTCATTCAATTCCATTTTGTGTTGATTTGGTAACTGCAATATGTTTGTCCCGATTTTTGATTGACCATCTAAATGGTTGCTTCCAAAACTGCAAAGTAGTTTCAGAAATACTAGTCCATCCATTTTCAGTAAGCATAGCTTGTTTTGTCTATTTTTTTGTGTTATGCGGGCTACCATGCACATGGTTGTCTTTGTTCTTTTTCAGATGACTGTCTGTGTGTTATGAGCAACTATAGGTTCTGGTAGGTTATGATTTTCAGCCTATGTTATGGTTTAAAATTAGCAGTGTTGGTGAGGCGATTAGGCAATTTGAAATGTTATTGGGTAGTGTAGATTTCATGATGTTTGATTGACTATCTGGTCAGAAGTCCTAACGAGGAAATGGTACTTCAGCAGTCCTTCCCCTTTGCTTTGAAATGTTAACAGGATGGAAAGAGAAATCTCGTGGACCTAATCCAATCAAACAGTGCTGTGTGTGACAGGTTGTGCAGAGCAGCACCATGAGTTGAGATGGTGCGTTGCTTGATTGATCATTTACTAGGCGAGTAGGGTGATGTTGATGGCTGATCTTTTGATCTCACTGTTTCTTGTGTTGTGTTAGCCATCTGTGTTTTTTTTATCAGGAGTGAGTGTGATTTACTATTTGTGCGCCCTGACTTCGTGTATGTTTTATCTTGTGCGTGCACACATGGACTATGTATTAGGTTCTTCAAATTGTAGCTGTACAGGCTCGGATAATTTCCTAGTGAGTGTGGGACTCATCTAAACTGTTTTTGTAGTCGTCAACTTCTATCTTAATTGGGAGGCCAAGACATTGTTAGTCTAGGTGATGATAATAATAGATAACTGATGGCCGTACTGTCTAGCCTGATGCTATCAATCTCATAAGGAACTTATTTGCTATTTTAGTGCTACTGTTTTTGCTTCATTTCAATTTTTGTTTGATGTAGATTTCTTTGAAGATAAACTGTTTTTTGACTGTTCTGCCAAATTTTTTGGAAGTTAATTAGCTGCAAGAGTTGTTTAGTTCAGAGGCCAAAACAAACCAAAACTAGTTTCACTTATGTGACTACAGGTGCATTTGCTTAGTTACTGAACTCCATTGGTTATAGGCAACTAAACGTACTCTGATAAGGCAATATTGTGGCAAGGTCAAGGCAAATTAATACAAATCATTAATCAATTTTACATTAGGCAAATTAATGCATTGTACTATTTTTTGACACCCCGGTTTGTACACTTAATTCAAAACAATAGAATAGCCTAATTCAAGGTACTAGATGCTTGTGATGTAATCAAGAAATTTTGCCTATATTTTTAGAGTTGACATAAGGCAGTGGTCAATGATAGATTTACCGAAACCATCACGCTAGTATATTATCTAAGCATCCAGCATATGCTTGTGAGTTTGTGACAATTATGCTGTGTTTTTGGGACAAAAGGCTAACTTGCTTGGGACAAAAGGCTACGTTGTTATTGTTGTATGTTGTGTGTTTGCGCATTGCACTGTGGAGCAGTATAATCATTTGCGAGCATTTTTTCTGTCTTTGATGTAATGACGTCTAACATTGGTGAACCCCACACATAATTTCTATACTAAATCTCCTTTTGTTAGTTTGCCTTTTCATTTTTGTTGTGCTGCTTTATGAAATCCTCACAGTACTTTTCTTGTGTTTTCTTCAGCTCGCTCATTAAAGCTGATTGATTTCACCTGGGATAGATCAGGGAGCTCTTGAATCACGACCATCTTTTCATGAGTTACTTTTCTTGTTTTTTCTTAAGCTCACTCATTATATCTGAACTATTTTTTTGGCTATACTTCAATGCTTAGAGATTAGGTATAGTGTTGATTAACTGGTTGTGCAGTAATATCCACAATGAACTTTCATCAGAGCATTGAATCATGAAAGACGAGCTACAATTTTTATCTTGGGACCACTAGAACATAGCTTTCTTTTTCTCTGTAGCTTGTTTCAATTTATTTGATAGCTTTTGAATTATCCTTGCACATTTATATATGGAGGTTACTTCTAGTTCTTTTAAGGCAATCAACTTCCTTACTCTTTTTAGCAGAGTGTTGATTTGTTTTATTACTTTTTAGATCAATGAGTATGCTGGGCACAATGATGCAACACCGCTCGTTGTCATACCCGCAATGAAAGCTCATTAAAATCCATATTTGAGACCTGCATGCAAAAAAGTATAAGTGTCTGATAGTAGGCAACTTAGTTAAACCAGTTAGGCAATAATATTGTACTCAATTAGGCAAAAAAGGCCACCAACTTGTGCAGATTTTTTTGTTCAATACCTCTTGTTCTGTTCACTTGGCACTGCATCGGTCATGTCTAATGCCAAACCATCTCTTTAATTTTGTTCCCATGCTTGCATGTAGTGGTGGCTGAATGTTCAGTATCGACACTGAGATCATCACGCATTGCCGCGCTTAGATTGAACTGAATTTCTGCAGAACTATCCCAGAACATTCTAAAATTTTTACAGCTTACGCACTGTATTACCTGTTGGTTGTTTTGGAGCTGGTGACACATGTTAAGTAACACTTTGGTCACTGAAAATCTGAAACTGCTCAGTCTAAACTCTGAATCACGATGAATAAACATGATTGCAAGTGTACCATCACGACATTCATTTCTTTTTTAGGCAAATTAATGTAAGATCCTAGGTAGTTTTTTTCACCCCCATTGGGCAAATATATTCATTCAACAAAGCAAAAAATAGGTAGCATTTTTTCTGTCTATAATCACGCTTTTTATGTATGTACTCTGTCCTAAATCACACTGTTCTTTTATTTGTCTGTGTTTCTATGGGTGCGGTGGGCGCCAGGTGCTGCCCTGCTTTGCTTTTGGCCTTTTTGCTAATCTGCTATATGCTACTCTGCTCCTGCAGTGAGCCGTCAAGGCTCAAGTCTCCAATTCCAATCCAGAACATGTCGCTCTGCTTTGACATCTAGTTTTTTTGCAGATGGTGGCCCTCTATGTGGTACTCTTGTAGCGACTACTCCATCATCGAAATGTTTCTACCGCTGCTCCCGCCCTACCTCCATCCTAATTGATTCATCTACAGGCAACTCTAAATGATATGTTTGTGATGGATTTTGCTTCCGTCAGTTGGATTGCAGCATCTTTTTGATACAATTATATATATGTATGCTTAGAGAGTGTGAGATTACAACTCTAAATGAAGCACAACGAGCCCTACGTTTTAATAATTAGACCCAACATGGTGGAATACAGAGGAAGGATGACACTGTCACCACCTGCCAACTACCACAATCTATACAAGGATCTAGCCATATCTACAGGCAAGATATCGCCTAAGCACCTCGCTTAATCTATAAACTCACTGTTTTGATCCGAGCTCCAGTGAAATAAGATCAAAACACCATAACCAGATGGTAGAATAAGTACAAACGATGAACGAACTAAACACTAAGATAACTATGATGCTAGTGCCAAAGAACAAGCACCTAGGCTCACTAATGATAAACAAAAGCAAGACAGGACTTGAGCTAAGCAAAGCTATATTACTACATAAAGTACTTGACAAAGTAAAGTACTAAATAAAGTAAATGCTAAAAGAAAGACTACAAAGTAGATATACCAGACCAGAAGACTCTTCTAGACTCCAAGGCGAGCTCCACTCTACTCTATCACTACTAACTAGCTACTACTTCTAAAGCTACTACTCTAGAGAGCTTCTAGAGAGCTTGGAATGCTTTGTATGCTTGAGTGATGATCTCCATCGAGCACCATAGCCCTTTTATAGAGTGTAGAGGGCATGGGGGTACTTGTAGGTGAAGATGAGATGGTGGAGAGGCAGGGGGCGTTGGCCGACCTAGGGTGGCATCCGCCGACCGTCCCCTGCACCGCCTTGCCATCCAATGGCGATGAGGAGCTCCTAGATGGCAGTTGCATGGCAGATAGGTTGGTTCTTCAGCTAGTAAGGTAGTTTGGAGGTCAGTTTGGCCCCTCCAAGTGGATGACTATGGGCCCATGGATCCATGGGAGCCTAACCTCCATCCTTGGATCAAATCGACATGGATCAGGCGTGGAGATGCATCCTGGACATGACACCATGGCATTCATGTGGATCAGTGACGTGATAGGCCAGGTGGGGCGTCGAGCGACGCCATGTGGTCTCGGCCAACCCCACCAAGTTGGCCCACGTCCACTTGCCTGCTATGCACCTTATTTGTCCATTTTTGTGATTTTTCCTGCATACACATAATATTTCCATGTACAAGTGGAACTAGGTGAATCATAAGCATAATATGGCACATGTGATGTTGTTTTACCTTGGTTTTGGCCTTTTGGGTGGAATGTTGATGGTCAAAATAGGTGTTAGTGACAATCAACAAGCTCCCCCAAGCTCCCCCTTTGCTTGTCCCATGCAGAGATGCAGGTTTAGCATGTTAGGATCATGAATTGCTTCAATGTAACGCCCTGCAAAAACTCATATACAAACCAATACTATCTCTTGAGTTGAGCAAGTTAGTGTTAGAAATCCACCGTCAGTCTTAGCCATATGGGGCTTGTAGCTTTCACCTTGTCATAGGCAGTTGCAAGGTAGTGTAGCATCGATAGAAACTTTCTTCCTTGCTTTGGTTTAATCAAGACTTCCCGGAGGTTTTCAAGATTTTGAGAAAGCTTGCCTAAGTTTCTCAGATGGTACACTCAAATCTCTCAATGGTGTTTGAAACCTTTCCAAGGCCATTGATCTTAGCCTTTCTTCTATTCTAAGGCTTATGTGGAGCTTATGGGTAGGGAGATAAAAAGCAAGGCTCACTTGAATTAAATTTATTGCTAAGTCAAACGCTTGGATCACAAGGAGCAACAAGTCATACAAAATGATCAAGATGTGCAAGTGTGTGGTATTTGGTGGAAGTGGTACTCCTTTTGAGAACTTCCCCACCTCTAGCCTCTTTTGTGAGAGCATGGCTACCCTATTCTTTCTCTCTTTCTCTCTCTCTCTTTGAACTATAGAGCTTTTTCTCTACTATTCTCCTTCTCTTTTTTAGTAGCCCATGCCTCTCTTCTTGATGTAGATAGCTAGAGGGGGTATCAACATTTGCCTCTCATGGAGCAAGGGGTGTATAAACATGGAATGGGTGGTTGCATACTTCTAGTGTAGAAGTAGCTTATATATGTGGGTTGTACGTGATCTTGATCAAAAGGTATGACAAGCTTTCTCTACTCAGATCAACGAGGCTTGACAAAGCTCAAAACAAATAAGCGGCTTTTTGTGTAGGCTTTTCATATAAGGGAAATATGTATTTGGCTTCGGTAGGAATTTTTCACCATTGAGGAACTTCTAGCAAGAGCTTTTATTGTTTTGCAAAACAAAACTCCAGATTATCTCAACTATTCCTCATACAAGTTAAAAGATTTACTCTAATCTTTACCACAACTTATCTCACAAAAACCTATACTTGGTTGTAGCATTTGCAACCCACAACAGCGTTGAACTTAAGATGAACTCTAGTTTCACATGCTCAAAACTTGAGAAATAAAGGGTTGTATAGCAAGCTTTTGCAAAGTATCACAGAGCAACTATTCATCATTTCCAAAAGGAATTAAACATCAACTTTTTAGAGCAAGAGTGATTAAGGCAACTTTAATGATACTCCTCTTATCAGTTTAACATAATCATTTTTATTGTTGTCATTATTATCATGCGTTTATTATTTTGTATTACTATTATCATTTATATGTATATTATATTTCCTCGACATAAGGAACTGATGCAAATAAAGAGAGTGTTTCTTTGAATCTTTATTTATTTATTACTACTACTATGCTAATGCATTACAACTAATCCTATTTTTTATATTATTATGAATTTAATCTAGATCCTAGTACTTCTAAAATTTAAACATGAGATGCAACTACTAAACTAAACATGTAATGCAAAGTTTGGGAAGGGAAATATGCAGATGTAACCTATACTAAATGCAATGCAGTAAAAGCATACCTTCCGTTGCCGGCTCATAGCTGTTCCTCCTTACGCGGGGGTTCATCTTACTTGTACAGGAATTCTCCCTCCTTGTTTTCTTCAGAGATTGTCACACCCGGTTTTAAGGACAAAACCAGACATATACTATATGTGAAATAAAGGAGTCAAATCTCACATATAGCCGCAGATAAGTGTAATACCAAGAGACAGATGCTTAATATACATAACTCAATAGTATAAAATATACCTAAAGAGAGCAACACAGCGAAAAGACAACTCCAAACACCGGGTGTAGACTTCACTCCAGGAACAAACTGACTGGTTGATCACAAGCTTAAAAACTCCAGAGACTATCCTGAGGTGTGGGGGAAAATAGCAAGAGTGAGTCCATGTCGAACTCCGCAAGCATAGCAACAAGGTAGTATAGATCTCATAAACTCATGATCAATGTAACATAAATAATGTAGAGCATAAAACGGTAAACAATGAGCATGTTAACAATCAAAAGTCATCATCTTAAATGTAAGGATTCCAAGGCCGCTCGTGTCCTTGAGCAAGGCTAGTATACTAGTTTATTAAACTCTGCACAGAGGTGTACACTTTCACTGTGAGTCGTGATTACCCATATGCCCGGGGCGGCCAATCCCCAAAACACTCCCAAGGTGAGCAGGCAGGGTTCACTATGAAGCCTTTCAAAGGTTCGTCTAACAAGTTAGGGCCGTTAGGTTTCAGAAGTCAGTCTGTGTGATACAACCAGTCCCAGGGATCCACAGTCTGCTTTTCCCCATTTGCGCCACAAGGGTAACCTCTAACAAGCTAGAAAAGGTCCTCATAACGAACTAAAGCCAGAGCCATATAGCCCTCACAGTTGTACTGTAAATCCCGAAGGTTCACGTATAGACAAGATCTTATGTTGCTAAAAAGTCATTTCTCAACCATCATAGCTCTTACATTAATTAAGTCACAAGATCATGGTCAAAAAAAAGAATACCCAAACTATACTTGCCTTAAATCAAGATCCTTTCTCTGATCCAAATCTTCAATTAATAGCTTCTTGAATCTTCACGTAAATCTTAACGACTGGACTTGATCAATAAATTACCACACACGCATCGAGCAATCATACACGAAGCAAACAATGAATAATAATTAGAACAGTACACCAACATCAAGAAAACATGTTTAAAAGTCTATAAAAATATTCTACACGTCACTACGATCACACAAACGCGAATTTCACCGAAATCGGATTTAAAACGCAAAAGTTATGAATTAAACAAGATTTCCTATAGCAAAATAATAAATTAAACTTAATATTATTTTTAACAGTGGTCAAAAGTCATCCATGGTACCATGAACATGTAGGTTATGAAATTATGAATCCAATGCAATTTGAACGAATCAAATTGGAGCTAAAATGAATAAATTATGATGAAAATTACTCTGGATGGCAATTCTGTTAATATAGCGAACTAATATACGAATTAAAATAAATAAAAAATCCAATGAGCTGAATCTGGTCAAGGATGGTGGACACAAATACTACAGAGCGGAGGGTTTCTTTAACAAAATGACCGCGAAGGGGTATTGGTGAATCTGAGCTGTTGGATTTAATCCGGACGGTGCTGATTAGAGTTGGGGAAAGAAGATAGATGAACATGCTGCCTGTACAGGGAGCCCGACGAGCAGCAGCATGAACGGCGACACGGAGCTCACCGGAGTTCATGCTGCGACGCCCCTCGGCCACTGCGACGCGAACCGAGGGCACAGAAAGACAGCGAGCATGAAGACATCCTCATCCCGGTGCTTAACATGGTCGGGGAAAAACATCAGTGCAGCAGCAGCCATGCATGGCCGGCGGCGAGACCTCGCCAGAACACACGAACTCGGCCCTAGAGGCCGCGATTCGACCTAGGACTTGTACGAGATGGAAGAGGAGAACGCGGGGTTCTCACCGCGGACAAAAGATGAAGACGGAGACGAAACGGAGCCGGCAGTTTGCTCGGTTCAGCGGACGTCGGTGTTCTGCAAGATACAGCGACGGCGTCTGAGCGAACAAGAGTAAGAAATAGAAAGAAAATAGCATCCTCGACTTTGTTACCACGTCACAGACCTTGTCAACAAGGTGCAGATGACGGAGCGGCGGCGGGGCAACGACCGAACAGCGACGATCCGTGTTCTTCTCGGCGAGATCGGAAGCGAGGGCTGCAAGTTCTATGCGAGATGGCGGCGGCGCGTAGATGAGAAAAGGAGTACAGAGAGAGGGCAAAGGTTTTTATAGGGCATCCGAATCCCCGCAAACCGGGCTCGGTGCAGGACTCGGCTCTGATCAGAGTCCGACTCGTGTTGGACAAGCTGAAACAGAAAAAGACGCTGACGCGTGGCCCTGCTGTTCAATAGAAAAGAGAGATGAAACCCCACAGTCAAACCGCTGAAAGAGGAAAAGGACGCTAGCTCTCTGGCTTGGCCGCTGACCACGGCGATGAAGCACAGGCCACCCGCTTTGGCCGGCACCTGGAAAACAGCAGCAGTGCTGCTGGCTACGAAGACGAGAAATCAAGCCCAGGTGGTTCTTCAATGAACTGATAGCAGATTTTAATAGGCATCAAATTGGAAACCAAGCTAGAAAATATAGATTCAATATTTAGAATATTTAGATGGCTAATAAATCACCATTGGCTGGAGGAAAAAGATTAGAAGAAAATCGGCAAAAGTGCAAGCACCAGGCGGGCTTATGAGCAGGGAAGCAAGCCAGCGGCCAACACGATCATTTCCCTTTGGTTATTTCTGAAACTGAATTTTCTGAATGATTTTCCAAAGCATGTAAATTCAGTTCGTGTTCCAGTTTAAAACCAATCAGTACAAAAACATCAATGCTTCAGCATGAATGCAACATCATGTGTCTAGCCTTATATTGCATTTTAATTTTAATAAAAGTATTATTTCCCTATGTTAAATATGCACAATCAATTGCATAATTAAATCAATTTGGAATATTTTAAATCCATGCAAATTTTGGGTGTTACAGAGATGTTCGTTAGGTTAGGCAATGAAAGCATCTAGGCCCCGAGAGTTGGTTTCGGCAATTGATGACAACGCTTTATTATCATGACTAACGTGTGTTTTGCAGAAACCTTTGTAAGTTAGGTCATGGAAGTGATAACTGCTTTGGGCATCATGGTATTCATGCCCCGTGATGGAAATCGTTTCGGTTTTCAAAGGAGTGACGTCAAGATTAAGGACGGTTAGTTCCGGATGTCAAGGTGTTGAGTTACATTCGAAATAGTCGTTAGGATCTTCGTTTTCTCTTTTGGCCGTACTATAAAGGGAAGCATGAGCGGGTAGCTTGACCTAAGTGAGTCCTATGTTTAGGTATGGTGCACACTTGTTAAACTTAGCACTAGATAGCTCTAGAATAGCTCAAAGTTCAGTTGGAAGCAACTTGGTTCAAGTTGCGTCGCGTTTCGGAGTGTTTAGAGAGCTTTTCCCTTGACCGGACGCGGTTCTCGGCTTGACCGGACGCGTCCGGTCAGTTCAAAACCATGACTGCGTTTCGGCGCTGACGACCGGACGCGGTCCTTGCGAGGACCGGACGCGGTGGTCAGACCGACACGTGTCACTTGAGGGAAACCATCCGTTCGGACGCGACCTAGGTGTGATTGGCGTGTCTGGTCACGTTCCAGTAAGGTCCTGCGACGACCGGACGCGTCCGGTCATCAACGATCGGACGCGGTCGCGCGTCCGGTCTCGTTACAGTAAGCTCCCTGCACGATCGGACACGTCCGGTCACTCCTGACCGGCGCGTCCGGTCACTCAGCCAAAATTTCAGAATTTCGACCGTTGCGAGCGACCAGCGCGTCCGGTCACTTCGAGCGGCGCGTCCGGTCACTCAGCCGAAATTTCAGAATTTCGACCGTTACGAGCGACCGGCGTGTCCGGTCACCCCGCGTTTTGCTGAATTGGCAGGTAACGGTTCGTTTCGACTGTGGGGTGTATAAATACATCCCCACCACCTCTTTTAGAGGTCTCTTGCTCATTTGTTCAGCTGTGAAACACCTTTGGAGTGCAAGGGAGTGCAAGAGCTCTAATGAGGAGTGTGATTTGAGAATCAAAGCTTGAGAGTTCCTCACTAGTGATTAGAGAGTAGCAAGTGTGCATACTCCTTCTCATTAGGCTCGTTGTGGTCAAGTGAGAGTTCTAACTTGTTACTCTTGGTGATCGCCATCACCTAGACGGCTTGGTGGTGATTGGGAGTTTGGTGATCATCCGGCGAAGCTTGTGGATGACCCAACTCATCTTGTGAGCGGTTTTGGGTGATTCACCATGACGGAGTGTCGAAGAATCAGCCCGTAGAGAGCACTTGATCCTTGCGCGGATCAAGGGGGAGCTACACCCTTGCGCGGGTGCTCCAACGAGGACTAGTGGGGAGTGGCGACTCTCCGATACCTCGGAAAAACATCGCCGTGTTCCTTGCCCTTACTTTCAAGCATTTACTTTCTCGTATTTACATTTATTGCTTGATTTACTTTCCTAGAATTGCCATGCTAGACTAGGATTGGAAAATAGGGTGCAAAACTCTTTATCGGTAGAATATCTAGGAACACAAGTAGACACTAGGGGTGAATTCCGACTTGTAGGATTTAATTCTTGCAATTAATTTTTAGAGAAGCCCAATTCACCCCCCTCTTGGGCATCTTGATCCTTTTAATTGGTATCAGAGCCGAGTTGCTCCTAATTTAGGCTTTACCGCCTAGAGCAAGATGTCTAACGGGGAAGGACCACCTCCCACCTTTGAGGGGGATGATTTTCCATATTGGAAAATCTGTATGGAGGCGTATCTCGAAGCCATAGATGTTGGGTGTCTTAGAGCCGCAACCTAAGGGCTTCCCGCTATCAAGGATCCCGCCAACCCAATTGGTGACGAGGAGAAGTACGACCGGTGGAATGCAAAGGCCAAAAATGCACTCTACCGGGGCTTAGGCAAGGATATCTTCAATCGTGTGCGTAATGCAAAGAACGCTCATGAACTATGGGAAAACCTTTGTGCTCTCCATGAGGGAACTAAGAGTGAGCGTGAGAAACGCTATCATATTGCTTTAAAGAAAATTAATTCTTTTGAGATGCTTCCCAAAGAAAGTGCTAATGACATGTACACTCGTCTAAATATTCTTGTAGAGGACCTCAATGCTCTTGGGCTCACTCAAATGAGCCAATCGGATGTTGCAAGGAAGATCTTGAGTGTTCTTCCCATTGAGAAGTATGGTCACATTGTCACCGTGCTTCACCAAAGTGATCTCTCCACCGCAACACCGACACAAATATTGGGGAAGATTAATGCTCATGAGATGTATATGTACATCACTCCGGAAGAGGGCTCATCATCTTCCAAGAAGAAAGACTTGGCCTTCAAAGCTAGCCATGACAAGAAGAAGGACCAAGCCATGATGGTGCAAGAGAGCTCAAGTGAAAGTGATGTTGATGATGAATCACTTGCACTCATGGTGAGGAAGACCACCAAAATGCTAAAGAAGCTCAACAAGAGTGGCGTCAAGTTCGATGGCAAGAAAAAGAAATTCTTCACAAGTAGCAAAAGAAAGTCAATCTCGGAGATGGATTGCTACAATTATGGTAAACTTGGCCACTTAGCTCATCAATGCCCTAGACCTCCAAAAGACAAGTACAAGAACAAGAACAAGGGCAAGAAAAATGATTCAAGTGATGAAGAAGAGAGAAAGAAAAATAAGCCATACAAGAAAAAGGATGGCAAGAAGGAGTTCCACAAGAAGAAGAAGGGAGGAAAAACATACATTGTTGGTGATTGGCTCACCGATATTGAATCATCTTGTGAGTCCTCCGAAGATGAAAGCAATGATGAGAAAGAGAAGGTTGCCGCATTTGTAATGGGGCCATCATCTTCACCGACATCTTCATCACTACCTTCACCGCCTCCATCACCATCATCGTCCACCACTCACCTATGCCTTATGGCCAAGGGTGAACGAAAGGTACAAAACTATGATAGTGATGATGATGATAGTGATAGTGATGATGAATATGATGCACCTTCTTATGATGAACTTGTAAAATTGTTAAACAAATACACTAAGGTCATAAGGACTAGAAATGAAAATGATGAACTTCAAAATGAAAATGAATCACTCTCATCTAAGCTTGAAAGTGCTCAAAAGGCTAGTGGTGAGCTCAAAGATCAAAATGAAATTATGTCTTCCCCTCTCAAGGAGCTCAAAACTTCTAATAAAGAGCTTAGAGATCAACATGATAAACTTGAGAAGAAGCATGATGAGCTCATCACTAGGCATATCTCTCTAAAGGACAAATATACAACATTGAAAATTGACTATGATAGTCTTTTGGTTGCTAATGAACTTGTTCTTGAGACACATGATGCTACTAACAAAGTTGTTAAGTGTGACATAGCTACATCATGTGATGACTTGATCATTGAAAGCATTGAGCAAGGTTCTAGTAGCAAAGGCAAGAGTGTGGTTGAGTCAAGCAATTATGATGATTATGCCAAGATCAAGAGTGAAAATGAGAAGCTTGCAAATGAGAACAAGAAGCTAAAATGTTTGATGGCTCTTGAGAAGCAAACAACAAATGAGTCACTCATTGAAGAAAACAAAAAGCTCAAGCAAGAGAAAGAGCATCTTAAAACCGGCCTAAGCAAGTTCACAAGAGGTCAATATTTGCAAACTGAGCTACTCATGAACACCGTAATGAAGATGGATAGAAGTGGTATTGGGTACTTGGCAAATCAAGAGAAGAAGGCAAAAGCTCAACAACAACAAAGCAAGTCAAAGCCCAAGCCAAAGAGATGTGTTGAGTGTGGACAAGAAGGTCACTTTGCTCATGAGTGCAATACTCCACCACCACAACCCTTGCCCAAGCATGCTAGACCCTTTGCCTTCAATGCTCATTACATGCTAAGAAAAGATTCAAATGGAAAGTTGAAAGTTATGTTCTTGGGTCCCCCAAACAAGAATAGGCCTAAGAAAATATGGGTTGCCAAGTCACTAGTTGAGAAAGTCAAGGGTCCCTCTCAAGTGTGGGTCCCTAAACAAAAAGCTTGATCTCTTGTGTGTAGGTGAACTACAAGACCGGTGGATCTCATTGGGTTATTGATAGTGGTTGCACTCAATATATGACCGGTGATCCTCGTATGTTCACCTCCATTGAAGAGAATGAGATATGTCAAGAGAAGATCACATTTGGGGATAATTCAAAGAGCAAAGTCAAGGGTATAAGCAAGATTGCAATATCAAATGATCACTCACTCTCAAATGTGCTCTATGTTGCTTCATTGAGTTTCAACTTATTATCCGTTGGGCAACTTTGTGACCTTGGCTTCCAATGCTTGTTCACACCAAATGAAGTGGTAGTTTCAAAGATAGATAACAAGCAAGTGATATTCAAAGGCTTTAGATACAACAATCTTTATCTTGTTAACTTCACCTTCAAAGATGCAAACTTGATGACATGTTTATTCACCAAGACCTCACTTGGATGGCTGTGGCATAGGAGGCTTGCTCATGTTGGAATAAACACTCTAACAAGCTATTGAAGAAAGAATTAGTGAGAGGATTGAAGGATGTAAAGTTTGAAAAGGACAAACCTTGTAGTGCATGTCAAGCGGGCAAACAAGTTGCAAACACTCATCCAACCAAAGCTTTCATGTCAACTTCAAAAGTGCTAGAACTTCTACACATAGATTTGTTTGGGCCTACAACTTACAAGAGCTTGGGTGGTAATCTCTATTGTCTTGTGATAGTGGATGACTACTCAAGGTACACATGGACCTTCTTTCTTCATGACAAATCCGAAGTGGCCAATTGTTTCAAGAAGTTTGCAAAGAGAGCTCAAAATGAATTTGAAGTCAAGATAAAGAAAATTAGAAGTGACAATGGCAAAGAGTTTGACAACACCAACATTGAAGCTTATTGTGATGAAATTGGAATCAAGCATGAAGTTTCTTCAACCTACACTCCTTAACAAAATGGTGTAGTTGAGAGAAAGAACCGGACTTTGATCACTCTTGCAAGAACAATGTTAGATGAGTACAATACTCCAGAGAAGTTATGGGCCGAGGCAATCAACACCGCATGCTATGCTTCAAATCGCCTCTTCCTACAAAAGTTTCTTGGCAAGACCCCCTATGAGTTGCTTAATGGGAAGAAGCCGGACGTCTCATTTTTCTGGGTGTTTGGTTGCAAATGCTACATCTACAAGAAGCGTCAACACCTAGGGAAGTTTCAAAGACGTTGTGATATTGGTTTTCTTGTTGGTTACTCATCAAAGTCCAAACCATATAGAGTATTTAACCATGCCACCGGTTTGGTTGAAGAAACATATGATATGGAATTTGATGAATCTAATGGCTCCCAAGGAGCAATTGAGAATTGTGATGATGTAGGTGATGAACCCTTGAGGGAGGCAATGAAGAACATGCCGGTGGGAGACATCAAGCCAAAAGATGATGAAGACGATGTATAAATTGTTGATCCACCATCTTCATCACATGTGCCTCAAGATGATGATAAGAATGAGAGAGTTGAAAATGAAGACACTTATGTCTCTCATGAACAAGCCGAGGCACAAGCTCAAGATGTTGATACTCCCCATCCACCCCCTCAAGTGGTTGATAGAAGAAACTCACCTCTACTTCTAGCACATCCACAAGATCTCATCATAGGGAGTCCTTCTAAAGGAGTAATGACTCGATCTCAAAAGCTTGCTTCTTTTGTTGAACATCACTCCTTTGTCTCTTGTGTTGAACCTAAGAATGTAGAAGAAGCTCTTCAAGATCCGGATTGGGTGAATGCTATGCATGAAGAATTGAACAACTTCGCCCACAATCAAGTATGGACACTTGAAGAGCATCCTAAAGGTGCAAGAGTCATTGGAACCAAGTGGGTGTTCCGCAACAAGCAAGATGACCAAGGCGTAGTGGTGAGGAACAAGGCAAGACTAGTTGTAAAGGGGTTCTCTCAAGTTGAAGGTCTTGATTTTGGAGAGACCTTTGCACCCATTGCAAGACTTGAAGCCATTCGTATCCTCCTTGCATATGCATCACATCATGATATGAAACTATATCAAATGGATGTGAAAAGTGCATTCTTAAATGGCTTCATAAATGAACTAGTCTATGTTAATCAACCTCCCGGGTTTGAAGACCCTAGATATCCTAATCATGTCTATAGGTTGTCCAAGGTGCTATATGGGTTCAAGCAAGCCCCTAGAGCGTGGTATGAGCGCATCTGGGACTTCCTCATTGAGAAGGGCTTCACCATTGGGAAGGTCGACACCACACTTTTCACCAAGAAGCTTAATGGGGAGATCTTCATTTGTCAAGTGTATGTTGATGATATCATCTTCGGATCAACAAATGAAGAATATTGCAAGGAATTTGGTGAATTGATGTCGAAGGAGTTCGAGATGTCTATGATTGGTGAGCTCACATTCTTCCTTGGTTTTCAAGTCAAGCAAATGAAAGAAGGGATTTTCATCTCTCAAGAAAAGTATACCAAGGATCTTCTCAAGAAATTCAAGATGGAAGAATGCAAACCAATCAAGACCCCAATGCCATCTAATGGACATCTCGACCTAGATGAGGGAGGTAAACCGGTTGATTCAAACTCTCTACCATTCTATGATTGGTAGTTTGTTGTACCTTACCGCATCTAGGCCCGATATCATGTTTAGTGTGTGCATGTGTGCTCGCTTTCAAGCGTGCCCTAAAGAACCTCACTTAAGTGCCGTAAAAAGAATCTTAAGATATCTTAAGCACACCCCAAGCATTGGTCTTTGGTATCCCAAAGGAGCTAGATTCCAACTAGTTGGCTATTCGATTCGGATTATGCCGGTTGCAAAATTGATAGAAAAAGCACATCTGGAGGGTGCCATTTGCTTGGGAGGTCTTTAGTATCTTGGTCATCTAAGAAACAAAATAGTGTGGCTTTGTCCACCACCGAGGCGGAATACATTGCTGCGGGGGCTTGTTGTGCACAAATCTTATACATGAAACAAACCCTCCTAGACTATGGAATTGTTCTTGAAAAGGTGCCACTTTTATGTGATAATGAAAGTGCCGTTAAAATTGCTAATAATCCGGTACAACACTCTCGCACCAAGCACATTGATATCCACCACCACTTTCTAAGAGATCACATTGCTAAAAATGACATATCACTAGAAGGTGTAAGAAGTGAAAATCAATTAGCGGATATCTTCACTAAACCTTTGGATGAAGCTACCTTTTGTAGGTTGAGAAGTGAACTCAATGTGCTTGACTCTAGTAACTTTAAAAAATGAGCTTGTGTTGTCCCTTGCATTGCATTGTATTATATGTCATGTTTAATTACCCGCAATGCATCTAGGGCTTGGCTAACACGGTTACGATAACCCTCCTTTGGAGGAGTGAAGAAGCCTAACCGTGGATCAAACTTGACAAGCAACCTAGCTTTACTTTCTTGTAATGCATTGCATATGCATGGTTGTTGTTTTGTTGTTTCTTTTCGGTTTGGCTTTGAGCAACCTCTGTGTTGGTCCATGAGTAGAGAGAGCATTTTGACGCTCCCAAGGGTTCAAAAACTCTATTACATGGCCATACGTTGCTCCTCGGGTGTTTATTGCCTATTTTCTTAAAAATAATACTAGCCTAAGGCAATCTATTTTTGAAAAACTTGAGGGTTTGAGTGAGGTCACTCATATCAGGTTCCAATTGGTGTTTATTTGTGTCTCTTGGAATTGGAACTTGATTGGGAGAAGTCGCGTCGAAGTTCGGAATGAAGAAGGGCGAAAAACTGTGACCGGACGCTGGACCGGACGCTGCACCGGACGCAGTGATGCTTCACCACCGCGTCTGGTCCCGGCGACCACCAGCGCGTCCGGTCATCTAGAAGACCAACTCCTGATCTAGTGGCCGGACGCTGAACCGGACGCGCTGCTGTCGACCACCGCGTCCGGTCCCGGTAACCACCACCGCGTCTGGTCATTCGCGATGACTTTCCCGTGTAACCCTTGATCGGACTCTGTCCGCGTCCGGTCAGTCCTAACGGGACGCGTCCGGTCTCTCTAGGTGCTTACTAGAGTATGACCGGACGCTGCACCACCGCGTCCGGTCATATCGACCACCGCGTCCGGTCATTGCGTGATGAGCGGATCTAACCCCTCATATAACCTTTCGTGTTCCCTCACTTTTTCCTCATCCGCCGCCGTGTTTTTTTTGTTTTTCGTGATTCCGCCGCCTCCCTGCCCTAACTCGACGGGAATCTCGCCATCGCCGCTCACCGGTGCTCACTACCGTGCCCTGCCTTCTCCTTCTCCTCTGGTGACCCGCACAGCGCTGCCCGGCCCGCAGCTCCGCCCGCACCGCGTAGCTCCGCCCCTGCCACGCCGCCGCCATCTCTGCCGCGCCTGCACCACTACCGCCGTGTGCTGCTACCGCCGGTGAGCCATGCCCTCCATCACCTGCGCCACCTCCGGCTGGCCCCTGCCTTCCCTCGCGACCATCTTCGTTCTCGGCCATCGCGCGTTGCCCTAACCCTAGGGTTCGCACTGCGGCGTCTCCTTCATTTGACGTCGAAATTTCTTCGCGCGACGTCTTCACTCCGAGGTTGTTACGCATATCCTTAATCTTCTTGTTAGGATTTGCCGAAATTTCATTATTGTTATCCTAATTGACTTTTGTTTCGGCAAATCAGAGCTCGTCCGGCGTATTCGGGAAGTCTCGCGAACTAGGTCATCTCACCTTTTCACCGTCTTCTCGTCGATCCGAGGTAGCTATCGCGTTTCGATTCACGTCTCACCTTATATGCTTGCTATCTCTAGGGTTTCGTACCTAGTAGTTTATATATGTTTCTTATAGTAGATCCATCTATTCCGTCTTTTCAGCAAGTTTGTCGGTGTGTCGGGGTGACTGCTGTTCAGTTGTTGAATCCGAGGCCAAGCCTGCGGATACGGTTTGAGGCCAAGCCTCTCGAGTGTCAGTACACCATCTTTCAGAGGTTTCCCGACAGTGTGACAGCATGGTTCGTTGCAAGAATGCCGGTGGTGCTCCTAGTGACGGGGACGACAGTCCTCCTCGTCTGTCTAAGGTTGCACGTGGAAAGCGCATCAAGATCATGGCCAGAAAGAAGAAGAAGACTCTTACTGATGCAGAGATCGCTCAGGCAGTCGCCGATGCAGCTGAGCAGGCAGAAAGGGGAGGCAGGAGCAGTGGTATACGCATTGGCGAGCGTCGCTTTCATCTTGAAGGTCGACAGCTTGGTACAGAGACTACTAAGACCACTGAGGGCACAGAGGTGACAGTGGTTGCAGATGCTATGTCAGTTGATCCACCTGCAGAGGCTCCAGAGGGGACAGAGGAGCAGCCAGCTCAGACTCCACCGCGTCGCCGCTCCACACGCACACGAGCTCAGGTGACTCCTAGGCCAGAAGGCCAGCGTCGTGGAGGACGTCCACCTCCCAGGGTTAGAGGTTCACCCCCTGTCGAGCACTTTGACTTGAGAGGTGCTACAGCACGTCAGGTGCAAGGGTTGAGATTTGTTGAGGTCAGCCGGTGGTTCCCACCTCAGAGGGACTCCAGAGCTTCAGAGGATTTCTATACTCCTCTACAGGAGGATTTTTACAGAGCTTATGTTGACAGTGGCATTGCCTTTCGACCACAGAGGGTCTGTCGCATTGAGTCACTTGTTGAGGTAGTGGGTGAGCAGCTTCGTCCGCACCTGTCCTTTCTACCGAGCTTGTCAGATTTTCTTGGACGGACAGGTGCATACTGCGGCACTTGGGTTAGGGAGTTCTATGCTTCACTATGGATTGATTCGGCCCATGAGTTCATACACTTTGCATTCCGAGGCCGCGACCGCAGACTGTACAACACAAGAGTGCGGGAGATTCTCAGACTCCCAGCTTCAGACACGAAGATCCACCAGCTCTGTTTCGGTCAGACAGCTCCACCTAGACGCCCTTATGGCGGTACTGTGCCACCTACAGATCTGATCCGACCCTGCTTCCGTGAGCCTTTTGGCGAAGGGTCTCGTCACACACCTGCCAGTTTGACACCGCTTGCCCGAGTTTTGGATGCTATTGTCAGGCGTACTCTTCTTCCCAGGCTTGGTTACAGAGAGGAATTGACCAGGATGCAGCTATGGGTTGTTCACCACCTCCTCTCACAGACACCTTTTGACATTTGAGATCTTATGCTTAGTGAGATGGAGGACACCCTGGCAGAGGGCTTCAAGGGACACCGTCAGCTGCCCTATGCTCATTGGATTTGCTTCATCATCAGATCTACACTTGAGCTGCCTTCAGAGATTAGAGCTGAGATATCTGATACTACCACTGCTTTTCCTGAGTATGATATCCGCCAGCTATGGGCTTCAGTTACGAGAGAGCAGGCCTCTGTGCCAGGACAGAGAGAGAGACCTCAGGTGCCTGAGACAGCGGCTGAGCAGGACGTGACCGTACAGGGTCTTGCTGAGGCAGAGCTTGCAGATCTAGATGCTCAGCCCGCTGATATAGCTGAGGATGAGGCCTCTGACAGCACTGACGAGGATTATCAGCCCATCCCCAGGTATCGGTCTCCTCGGCCTCACGACCACGAGGCCGGTGGCTCTGGTTCAGCCTCCCGCTCAGACCCAGCCATGGTGTCTATTCTTGAGAGGCTGACCCAGGCATAGGAGCGACAGGAGCTTCAGCTACAGAGGCAGGCTCAGGACACCGCTGCAGCCTTTGCTCAGATCCAGGCTCGACAGGATGAGTTCTAGAGACAGCAGCTTGAGATACAGCGCCAGCAAGTCGAGATGCAGCGTCAGCAGTATGAGATGCAGCGACATAGTGCAGCTAGCCAGCAGCAATACTTGGATCTTCTGCGTCACCTAGTCACAGTTGGGGTTCCTCCACCTGCATCTGTCCTAACTTCAGCCTTACAGTCTAGTGGACCTTCGAGTCAGGGACAGCCGAGCTTTCAGTTCACCTCTCCATAGCTGCAGGTCCCTCAGTCGTTCCAGTCCCTGAGCTACACGCCTATTCAGACAGGATTTACTCCTTCAGACCAGCCTCGCCCTCACCTTTTGACCGGCACACCATTCGTTGATCTTAGTGCCACATATAGCGAGTTGACTGGTCAGCCGACGCCCTCGCACACTACTTTTTCTACTTCATCAGGGTTGTCAGTTTCAGAGACAGCTGTTCCTCCTGTGACAGGGATGGGCACTATAGAGACAGTTCCTTCGTCCGTTGCCTCGACAGATCCCCTAGCTATTGGCTCACTTCAGGCTCAGGTCATAGAGACTGCTCCACTTGTTGCTACTTCGTCAGTACCTGTTCTTGTTGCTCAGACCTAGACCGCTTCACAGCCGCGTGCTTCTTCAGAGGGTCAGCCTGATAGCTCCGAGTCCAAGGGAGACACTTCTCAGTTTGTGATTACTCTGCGCTCCTCGGCACCCGACTCGACTCCGTCTGTTCCCCCGTCAGATCCTTAGATTAGCTTTTGGCGGTTGATGCCAAAGGGGGAGAGAGAGTAGATTCAGGGGGACTTTTTGATAGAGGGTTTTCGTTCTTTTCTTATGTGCTACACTCATGCATCATGTTTACTTTACAGTAATTGCATTCTTGTGACATGTGGTCGTGTGAGATACCTTGAGTCTATATGGTTTATCTAGTCACAGTTTTAAATCATGTCACTTGTTTGTTTATAGCTCATAAGGTTGTGCTTCCGTGCCTTACTCCGATTTCTTTTGAGCTATATCGTTTTGTGTACTAACGTTTCATGTCTTATCTTGTAAGTACACTCTTTTGGCTTGGAACACATAAGCAATTCCTAATCTCCAGTGCTTATTGCTTTTTGCTTATGTGAACCAAGCATGTTCGAAAACCTCAACTTCTATCTTTTGAATCTTAGTGTTGTCATCAATCACCAAAAAGGGGGAGATTAAAAGCATCTAGGCCCCGAGAGTTGGTTTCGGCAATTGATGACAATGCTTTATTACCATGACTAACGTGTGTTTTGCAGAAACCTTTGTAAGTTAGGTCATGGAAGTGATAACTGCTTTGGGCATCATGGTATTCATGCCCCTTATGGAAATTGTTTCGGTTTCAAAGGAGTGACGTCAAGATTAAGGACGGTTAGTTCCGGATGTCAAGGTGTTGAGTTACATTCAGAATAGTCGTTAGGATCTTCGTTTTCTCTTTTGGCCGTACTATAAAGGGGAGCATGAGCGGGTAGCTTGACCTAGGTGAGTCCTATGTTTAGGTGTGGTGCACACTTGTTAAACTTAGCACTAGGCAGCTCTAGAATAGCTCAAAGTTTAGTTGGAAGCAACTTGGTTCAAGTTGCGTCGCGTTTCGGAGTGTTTAGAGAGCTTTTCCCTGGACCGAACGCGGTTCTCGGCTTAACCGGACGCGTCCGGTCAGTTCAAAACCGTGACTGCGTTTCGGCGCTAACGACCGGACGCGGTCCTTGTGAGGACCGGACGCGGTGGTCAGACCGACACGTGTCACTTGAGGGAAACCATCCGTTCGGACGCGACCTGGGTGTGATCGGCGCGTCCGGTCACGTTCCAGTAAGGTCCTGCGACGACCGGACACGTCCGGTCATCAACGATCGGACGCGGTCGCGCGTCCGGTCTCGTTACAGTAAGCTCCCTGCACGATCGGACGCGTCCGGTCACCCCTGACCGGCGCGTCCGGTCACTCAGCCAAAATTTCAGAATTTCGACCGTTGCGAGCGACCAGCGCGTCCGGTCACTTCGAGCGGCGCGTCCGGTCACTCAGCCGAAATTTCAGAATTTCGACCGTTACGAGCGACCGGCGCGTCCGGTCACCCCGCGTTTTGCTGAATTGGCAGGTAACGGTTCGTTTTGACTGTGGGGTGTATAAATACATCCCCACCACCTCTTTTAGAGGTCTCTTGCTCATTTGTTCAGCTGTGAAACACCTTTGGAGTGCAAGGGAGTGCAAGAGCTCTGGTGAGGAGTGTGATTTGAGAATCAAAGCTTGAGAGTTCCTCACTAGTGATTAAAGAGTAGCAAGTGTACATCCTCCTTCTCATTAGGCTCGTTGTGGTCAAGTGAGAGTTCTAGCTTGTTACTCTTGGTGATCGCCATCACCTAGACGGCTTGGTGGTGATTGGGAGTTTGGTGATCATCCGGCGAAGCTTGTGGATGACCCAACTCATCTTGTGAGCGGTTTTGGGCGATTCACCGCGACGGAGTGTCGAAGAATCAGCCCGTAGAGAGCACTTGATCCTTGCATGGATCAAGGGGGAGCTACACCCTTGCGCGGGTGCTCCAACGAGGACTAGTGGGGAGTGGCGACTCTCCGATACCTCGGAAAAACATCGCCGTGTTCCTTGCCCTTACTTTCAAGCATTTACTTTCTCGTATTTACATTTATTGCTAGATTTACTTTCCTAGAATTGTCATGCTAGACTAGGATTGGAAACTAGGGTGCAAAACTCTTTACCGGTAGAATATCTAAGAACACAAGTAGGCACTAGGGCTGAATTCCGGCTTGTAGGATTTAATTCTTGCAATTAATTTTTAGAGAAGCCTAATTCACCCCCCCTCTTGGGCATCTTGATCCTTTCAGGCAACGATGAGGCAGAGGATGACTCCTTCTTGCACCATGTCCCTCTTGGTTTTGGCTTATTCTTGTCGAGCTCTTCCTTCTCCTCAATTGGCTTTGGCTTTCTGGATCTCTTCTTCTTTGGTTGCTTCTTCCTCACCTGTTTCTCATAAAAGATAGGTTTTCTAGAGGCGAAATCAAATGCTTTTTTGTTTCCAGCCAAGTGAAATTGAATTCGTCCAAATGCCACATATATACAAGCATTAACGGTATTGAAAAAAGGACAGCCAAGGATGAGGGGTGTATCCTTGTGATTCCCCATGTCTAATATTACAAAATCAGCCGGGACATAAGCATCTCTAATTCTGACCAAAAGGTCAGTGGCTATACCCTCTACATGGCGAACAGATTGATCAGCTAGTTGCAAATAAACAGAAGTTGGAGCAAGTCTGTGTAGAACAAGTTTTCATAAGTTTCCTTAGACATTATGTTCACACTAGATCCAAGATCACAAATTGCATTTTCAAAAGTATGAAGACCAATGGTGCAAGTAATAAAAGGACTCCTAGGATCACCTTTCTTAATAGGAACTCCCTAACCATCTGAACCAAAATCATGCCTTGATGTGATGAGGTTGGCGGTCTCCATGAATTCTTCAGGCTTGCTAGGAATTTTTCCTTTCTCAAAAGATGGGATAGCAGCGGCTAGTTGTGCTAATTGGGTTTCTAGCATTTTTATTGAATCTAAGTTGATTCTTTATAGCAAAAGAAAAATAATCCAATTTAGCTTTTATGTTTTCCAATATCTTGTCATTAGCATGGAGTTTCTTATTTATACTATCAGTCATTCTACCTTGACTATAGACAAGATCCTTAAGGAAAGGGTAACATTACCTTGAGTACTCAGGTGTTGCGACGAATAATTATTGTAATTATTACCTCCTTGGTTGTTGGAGTGCTGATTCCATCCTTGATTTTGAGGATGAAACCTGTTGTCATTATTGACGAAGTTAAGGTCTTCATGGGTCTCGAGACAGAGATTTTCTGAATGTTCGGTCTCTCCACAAACTTCACAAGTCATGTGGGTGTCCATGGCTTGTATAGTTTCTTGGGCACTCATCTTCTCACAATTTTCGAGTCTCTTTGCGAGCAGATTGTTGGTATTAGTTAACGCAAATAGAGAAATCCACAAGCGTACAGATACCGTTGTAGCTTTCACCCAGAGTATTCTAGGGTATCATATTTATCCTCAGGGAAGCAATGATTAAAGAAATTGATAATTAACCATCATGTATCTACTAACTAGTATACTGACTAGACTAATATGGGGATAAGCGATAAAAATAGGAGTGGTTGATAAATAACACACACTGGAGAACTCCATGGTAAGATAGAAAAGTAGACAAGTTGAGTTGAGAGGACAATGGGTGAGTAGCTTCCTATATACCTCTAGTACTATGGTTCTATTCTAGTTCAGACTAGAGGGGATAACTAATAATGGGTAAGACATAGCTATCACACTATAGCACTTTGGGACATCAGAACACTAGCCACGGACAGGGATGAGAAGGGAGCTAGAAAGCTCTGACTACGGTCCTGCAAATACCAACCCGAACATGGTGGAATACGTCGGCCGTTAGGGCTGTCACCTCCTGGGGCAACCATAGCTATCCGTAGGGTTGGGTGCCATCTTAGATAACCTATATACTAGACACCATATCTAGCATATCGATTACTACTCTAGTCACGATATATAACTAGAGCACTCGATGCGATCGAGCGGAGATCCCATACTAAGGTGTAGACAACTATATTTACCACGCTTAGCTAACCAACTAAGGCATGAGCTAAATAACCATAATAAACATTACAATAATTTGAGAAGATAAAAATATATTAAATACTCGACTCTTACAGTGGAAAGATACAAGATTATACCAGACCTTCGAGAACTCTTTCGGAACCCGAGCATCTCTCCCTAACTCCCAACTAGGCTATACTCCTACATCTTGAAGAATAGAAGGAATTGCTCCTTGAGGTGTGCTTTGAGAGGGGGGGGTTGCCCCTCTATTTATAGGATGGTCCTAGTGAGAGCCTATCCTGGATTGTCTATGTGGTACCAAAATTCCTCCACTCTAAACATGCACCGCGACTGTGCACTTGCATGGAGCACAAGGCCAATGTCGAGCTATTGGGCTTGTGTGGTGGATCCAGCCTGCAGCTATTGGGCCCGCTGTGCTTTTGCTGTTAATTAGGATGGTCAATGGGCGCTGATGCCTGCTGCATGGACTTGCATATTAGGCTATCCGCACTCATGGACCTCTATATTCATCCTCTATACGTCCTAGTCAGCAAGATTCTCTCCTCTATACTCAATTCTTCCGCACCCATCCATCCTCTATATCATCCTCTATCCACTGTGGGACCCACTTGTCACTTTATCTAAATATATCCATGTGTGATCTAGTTTTGAAGTATTTATTGAGACAAATTTAATGGTGCAATCGAAATTTAATTTGGATTTTTTGTTTATGAGTTATAGCATTTTTTTCCTTTGTTTAGCTAGTGGGGTCCGCCACTGTCCACTATAGAGTAAGCACTGTACCACTCTAAATATAGAGTGAGAGAAAGGATAGAGTATCGTTTTAGAGTACCCAGTACAACAGTTTTTACTCTATATTCATACTCTAAAGCTTTAGAGTATCGCTTTAGAGTACCCACTGCGGGTAGTCACGTGGCCTGCTCTATACCACTTGGGCACCGGGGCCTTTGTGCGGCTGATGTGGCAGGCTGATCGAGCTGTCCTGATAGACGTGGTGGCCTCCCCTATATGCTGGTTAAGGATGGCAACAGGTCGGGTTCAGATCGGGTGGAGTCTCCGTGCACCCAAAATCGAAACCTGAAGTCAAAACACGAACCCGAACGAACACCGATTCAGGTAGAAATCCATCACCAAAATCAAACCCGTTGATACCCGAAACCCGAACGGATACCCTAAACCCAAATGGATACCCAAAACCCGCAGATAAATATACACATATTCACATGTATAAATAAGAGGCAACAAATAATAAATATTTTCATGAGTCAATTTTGAATAGATTTAATAATCTAAGTAAACAAGTTATTATTAGCATATTATAAAACATGAGTTTTAATTCCAAATGATTTATTTCGGATATCCAGTAGATATCCATGGGTGGAAAACCAAACCCAAAACCGAACCCGATACAAAACCTAAAACTAAACCCGAAAACCGTGGGTGAGAAATCATTCTCAAACCCGAACCCGCAGGACCCGAAATCCGCGGATATCCGTCTTGAACCCGATCCGCTGCAATCCTTAATGCTGGTGCTGCCATCGTGGACGCCAGCTGCATGGCCAGCAAATGCATGCTGCTGCTCCTTGCGTTGACGAGAGCTGATCTATCTTGCATGTACGATTTGTGTGTATATGTATATACACAAAATATAATATATATTCTTTTATTCCATATCTTCTCATTTATGCTCCAAAATATATGAATAGAATATCCGTCTTGATTGCTTTGATGAGTTCTTCACAATGATACACTCTAAATATTCATTTGAGAATGTTTTCCTCGGTGAGAAATTAAATATCCTGCAAGACGAGTTAGAGCACCAAAACTCGTAGAACTTGTTAGATAAAAGACCTATTTTGCTCAAATATATTTTATTTATTGTCATTTTAATATACTTTGGCGGACAAAATATTTGAGTTAACAACCGCCAACAAGCTCCCCCGCACTTGGATCTTTGCTCGTCTTGAGTAAAGGATATGAATTAAGAACAAAGGATTGAGCAAGACTAAGGTGGTTTGAAACACAAGTTCCCAGGATGTGAAGTTATCATACGAGCAAAGGTACATGTAACTGTAAAGCATGACTTTAAAAGATATGATGCTAGCATAAAAGATATTCCATGTCATTCCTCATACCTGTGGATTTTGAAGTGTCTACCATGTCGCATTGAGTGGTTGAAGAGTGGAACGTCTATAACACCAAGTCATCACTACCCCCTACGAAGCATACTTGGAGTTTTTGTAATTTTCGAAATTGAAAACATAGCTCATACTTCTCAAATGCTACTCTCAAATCGCTCAATGGTATATATATTCTCACCAAGGCATTGCCTTTCTTCCTACTTCTAATAAGCTTATGTGGAGTTCTAGATAGGATAAGAGTAAGGCATACTTGCGTTGCATATATTGCTAAGTCAAACAAGGGATCCAAGGAGAAATATGGCATACTCCTAGGTCAAGATGTGTATGTGTGTGGAAGTATAATGATCATGATTACTCCTTAATATGACATGATTCTTTCTCCATATTTATTTGAGAGCATGGCTATTTTCTCTTTTTGTTTTAACTATGAACCTTCATGTGTCCACATTTTTTTCAATACTTTTTTTTTCAACTATGGACCTTCATGTGTCCATATTTTTTTCTTTTCTATACCTTTTTTATAGCCCATGCCTCATTTGCAAGAATTATGGAGAAAGATCATGCTTGAACACATGGAGTATTTATTTGGTGGAAATAGAAATGCAATGTTTTGCTTACTTCTTGTGTAGAAGCATAGCATTTATTTGGTAGAGTGTACGTGATCTTGATCTTGGGAGCATGATAAATTTCTCAACAAGGGTCAACAAAGTTTGGCAAAGCTCAATACAAAGACAAGCAGCATATGTGAAAGGTTTTCAACATGGTATTTTGGCCTTGGTAGGAATTTTGACCAACGAGAAGTATTGCTATAAACTTTGATGTTTTATCAAAACATAAATTCTCCAAGAGCTTACATAGAAAAGATATGATTTCTTTAGTCTTTGTCATATCTCACTTCACAACAACTTAGTTGAATAGTTTTCCTAATAGAGATGTATCCACAAGTAACAAGTATATGAACTAGGAATAAAGTTTATGCTGGCCAAACTTTATAAAGTCAACTTCATAATTTGGCAAGATTTTATTTCACATTTTAAGTTTGATTGACATGTTTGGCATGTTTGAACACAATTAATCTTACAGAAACAATGCAGGATTGAAAGGGTGCAAACCAACATGTTAAAGCGACGGGGACTTGAGAGAAGGCAGAGTAGGGTCAGGTCCCCCACACTTGGACTTTTATGTCATTCGACACAATTAATCTCTTGCATGTACGGTTTGTGTGTATATGTATATACACAAAATATAATATATATTCTTTTATTCCATATCTTCTCATTTATGCTCCAAAATATATGAATAGAATATCCGTCTTGATTGCTTTGACGAGTTCTTCACAATGATACCATCTAAATATTCATTTGAGAATGTTTTCCTCGGTGAGAAATTAAATATCCTGCAAGACAAGTTAGAGCACCAAAACTCATGGAACTTGTTAGATAAAAGACCTATTTTGCTCAGATATATTTTATTTGTTGTCATTTTAATATACTTTGGTGGGCAAAATATTTGAGTTAACGACTGCCAACACAAATCCATCTTAGCTGCAAGCTTGTCAGCTTCTTTAAGAGAATGCATACCTCTTTTGTGGGGCTGTAGTCATTCATCGCTTCATCCTTGGTTGGAAACCATCTTCTCTATCAGTGCCTTGACATCTATGACATTAAGTGAAAAGAATGCTCCTCTTGTGGCAAAATCTAAATGGCTCCTATCCAACGGAACTAAACCATGGTAGAAGTTCTCGATCAAAAGCTAGTCTTCCATATCGTGGTGTGGGCATGCGGTGACATACTCTTGCATTCGTTCCTAGGCTTTGGGAATCGACTTATCAGCTTGCTGTTGAAAGCTAGAGATTTTGTTGTGAAGAGCATTGGTCTTACCCATCAGGAAAAACTTCACTAGGAAAGCATTGGAACACTTGTCCCTTGTATCTACAGCGTTGCGGTTCGAGTAGAACCATTGTTTCGCTTTTCCCAAGAGAGAGAAGGGGAAAGACGAAGATGTATGGCCTCTTGGGTCACTCCCTTAATGGTAAAAGTGCTACAAATCTCCAAGAAATGTTGGAGATGCGCATTAGCATCCTCATAGGCTTTACCACAGAAAGGACTAGATTCCACCCATCATGATCAATGCAGGCTTAAGCTCAAAGTGAGTGTCTACATCGATGACTATTGGCATTTCTTAGCATCACTCTTTTACTAAGTTGTCATCTTTAGCAATGATGCTAGAAATGCATTGTTGGTAATTATTAATGACACTTGTAAATTTAGGAAAAATTATATATTGAAGTATCCACAAGCGCACAGATAATATACCATTGTAGCATTTCACCCGGGAGTATACTAGGTATCGTTATTTATATTTTTTCATAGAGGGTGCAATGGGGTGGCTAGAGATATTGACAAATATGTATACTTATGATAAGATCATTAACTCAACTCCCATGCGATAACAGGGATAAGACAAATGATAAATAAATGATAAGTGTAAGGCATTGATAATAATAATCCAGAGATAGAAATAGATACTCATAAAAGTAGTATGGCTAGGCAGAAGATTAATTAAGAGAAAGATTCCTAAGTCATTTCTTAATTACTAAGTCTTTTGTACACTCTTGTATATATACTTTCATCTATAGCATAACTAACTCTGTATCTATACATAAGGAACATTACTAAGGAAGATCAAGAACAGAGCTTGACTCCCTTCGCAACCGGTTCTACTTGTTCTACAAACGAGGAGTGGACTACAAATGACTCAACGAGAGTGTCATACTCACGATCTATCACATGACCCGAAATGTAGAGTGCATCCACAGGTAAACAATATTTAAGCTCCACACTTACATAATGTCAACCACTTAGGTCACTCGAGTACTAAACTAAACGCTTTGCGATCTTATGCATAAATTCATTATCAATCATGACTATATCGAGCATACTACTAGAGCAAACTAGGAACATAATAAATAGAAACATAGTATTAAAATAGCATAAAGTCAAAATAGAGAGATACAATGGCTTTACCAGCCTCTAGTAGGCAAATCCGAAATCCTGAGCAATAGCCTAACTCTACTTGAATCTTGCTAGCTAGCCTATTCTAGAACTTTGAGGAATTAGAGATCTCAGGGTGGGTACATTTAACCCAAAAACTGACAACCGAACCGAATTGAATCGAAACTGAACTGAAATGTCAGTTTTTTTGGTTCGGCTTTGGTTTTCGCATCCGTAGAATTCGGTGTTCGTCTTGGTTGTTGGCTCTTACTCCAAACTGAACCAAAAACTGTTGAACCCGAATTTGCGGGCGGCAACCATCCAATCTGTAAGCTGTCCGCCTCCCCTAGTCCCTCAACTCAGCAAAGCCCACGAAGGATGGCCCAATTTAGCCAAAACATTCCCCACTACCCGGCCACCCCCTGACCCCGAGTCGTCACTCCTTCCTCTTTCCTAAGTCACGACTTCCTGTGATACCATCCATCTCAAACCCTAGAGGTGTGAGCAGGGGGCAGGCAAGGCACGATGAGCAGGGAGCACCTGTGAGCCATGAGCCATGGCGACGGCATCCCTGACTACGTGAGCAGGGGGGCGGACGCTGCGGCGTAGGCGAGCAGGGAGCGACGGCGAGCCATGAGCTACGACGGCAGGCGACAGCGGCGCATGGCTTCGACTACGCGAGCAGAGGGCGGGCGTGATGGAGGCGAGCAGGGTGCGCCGACGAGCCGCCTACGACGTTGCAGTGGCATGATTCATTCTCTATTTTGGTGCGATTCATTCTTCTCTGTTCTAATTTTTTCCTTCTATGTTCTTGCTTCAGATTTTTTGGTGGAAACCAAAAAATCGAACCGAGAAACCAACACCTGAATTCGTTGGTTTTTGGTTATATAGAAAACCAATCGGTTATCGATTTCTGGAAACTGATATTTGTAGAAACCGAACAAACCGAACCAATTTGTCGGTTTAAACTGAATACCCACCCTGATGGAGATCTATTCTATTCTCTAGAAACCCTAATTTATGATCCTTCTTGACTTAATGATCAGGGTTCTCTCAAGGGGTGGCAGGGGCTGTTATATATAAGGGGCAGTGTCAATCCTGAGCCCCTTAGATCAAACTGACTTGAAAGAATGGTGGAGATGCAAACCCTAAGGCAGTGGAGAACCGATGTAGCAAGGAGGGGCTGATACATCCGGCCCAGGTGGGGTTGGTCGAGGCCCAATAAATTAAGATTGCCCGGACCCCAACAGTTCTTATGCACACCCACTTGGGGAAAGGCCCAATGTCCCTAAAAGACTAGTCTGATAGGGGAAGGGTGGCTCTCTCTTTTAAGGTGGCTTCCTCCTCCCAAGCTAAGCAAGGTGGGATTATTCAGAGGCTCACACGGTTACCGCCCGACTACAACTAGGCCACTTGGCCTTTTTTTTGTTGCGTCTTTGCCAGCGGGTAATAGTGGAGGATGCCCTCATCATTCCCACCCCCTTAAACAAGGGCCCAGCTCCGATACCAAATGATACATCCGGCCCAGGTGGGGTTGGCCGAGGCCCAATAAATTAAGGTTGCCCGGACCCCAATAGTTCTTCTGCACACCCACTCGGGGAAAAGGCCCAATGTCCCTAAAAGACTAGTCTGGTAGGGGAAGGGTGGCTCTCTCTTTTAAGGTGGCTTCCTCCTCCCAAGCTAAGCAAGGTGGGATTATTCAGAGGCTCACACGGTCGCCGCCTGACTACAAATAGGCCACTTGGTGTTTTTTTTGTTGCGTCTTTGCCAGTGGGTAAAAGTGGAGGATGTCCTCATCAGGGGCTGCCCTATGGGCCCCCTAGGCGGGCTGGGCCCACCTGTCTGTCTCCTGTTGTCTGCTTCGGTGGGATGCCTTCTGGTGCCTTCTAGATCCTTCTAGAGCTACTTTTGTCGCGGATAAAGCTGATTAAATCTGATGATTGGGTCCACCTTGATGGATTTTTGAATAAATCCTACTGAAAACATAGATTCACCAAACACTTGGAAAATACTTTTTCAAGTACCTCCCATTGAATGCTCTATTGAGACGTTCACCTTGCAATGTCTCTAGCAGATAGGAATTACCGTATATGACTTTGATCGCTTTGTAAGGACCCTCCAAGTTAGGTGACCATTTGCCAAACTGATTGCTCTTCGATCCAATAGGTAGTATAGTTTTCCACACTAATTCTCCTACTTAGAAGGATTTGCTCTTGACTTTCTAATTGTATGCCCTATCAACTCGAGCTTTATCTTTCTCTATCTCTTTGAGAGCTTTTAATCTTACATCAATTACCTTATTGATGTTATCCATCATCAAATCATGATACACAACAGCTGATAGATCATTTTGTTTAGCAAGCCTGTATGCATCCAAATTTACCTCGATAGGCAACACGGCCTCTTGACCATATACCAACTCAAAAGGAGTAACTTTTATGGCACCAGGCCTTGAAATGCGATGTGCCCATAGAGCTTCAGACAAAACTTCATACCACCTCCTTGGATTCTCCTCAATCTTTTTCTTGATGAGCTTGATTAAAGTCTTATTACTAGACTTAGCTTGGCCATTAGCTTGAGCATAGTATGGAGATGAATTGAGCAACTTGATCTTATATAATTCAGTAAATTCCCTCACATCTTTAGACACAAATGATGTCCCTTGATCTGTAGTTAATGTCTAAGGGATGCAGAATCTATGTATAATATGCTCGGTAATGAACTCAATCACTTTCTTGTGTCATACTCTTCAAAGGAACTACCTCGGTCCACTTAGTGAAGTAATCTATAGCAACAACACAAATCGGTGCCCCTTAGAAGATGGGGGATGTATTTGGCCAATAAAATCTAACCCCCAACCACGAAAAAGCCATGGCTTGATGATAGGATAAAGCATAGCAGCAGGCACAAGCTAAACATTCCCAAACCTTTGGCACTCTTCACAACCTTTGAAGTTGTTGACAGTCCTTAATGTTAACTATAGACCGTCAACTAATGCCTGATTTAATATAAAAACTTATAAAGCATAGTTGTAGGGTTTGATTCTAACGAGTTCCATGAGTGTTGGTATTCTCACTTGTTTTGTAGGATATTCAATATTTCACCATATAAAAGTATCTCAAGTGATGAAATAGAGTGCACCATTGTGAAGAGCTCATCGAGATGATCGAAACGGACATAGCACTTGCTATATTTAGAGTTTTAGAGAGAAAGATATCACATCTTTGGTGGAATACAACTTGGAAAGTCTCTAAAACATCCTAGAATTATCACCACCATAAGTTTTAGGGACTAAACTGACAGAATTCCATATCTTTATAAATTATTATATTTTAGGGATTAAAATACGATCTAGGATAAGGAGAAACCTATCATGATACGATTAATTGCACAAACGGACCGAACTTTGGCACGGGAAGGACGTGGAAGACACTAGAAGACATCAAAACAAAGTGAGAGGTGAGACGCCGCCAGGGGGCTGGCCAGAAGGACGTGGAAGGCACTAGAAGACACCAGAATGAAGCGAGAGGTGAGCCGCTACCAGAGGGGGCTGATCAGCCCCACCCCTAGGCCGGCCGGCCTATTAGAGGCTCAAAGCCTATTCTCCTTCACGCAATGCGTTCCAACCGAACTCTACTACGCATCTCCACCATCAATCAATGTCGGTTTGATCCGAGGGTCGCGGTTCATCCGTCCGAACTATATAACTAGACCTCAAACCCCCTCCATATTCAATCAATCATAATCATAGCAAGAGGTGTCCCTCGAAAGGATAACCTTAGAGCTCCACCAAACCTAGGTCATAGCTAGATAGAATAGAATTAGAAGAGGCAAGCTTCGCTTGGATTCCAGATCGTGTCACGAGGAGGCTTGGTAAAGCCTTGTACTTCTCTCTTGTATCAACCTTATTGATCTATTTATTCTATTTGTTCATCTAGTTCATCTAGTTTATCGTCTAGTTCATCATGTTCTTAATCTAGTTCTTATTGTTCTTCTAGTTCTTGTTCTAGTCGATCATATTATTCTGCTTGATATGACTTTATTCTTAATCAATTATATATTCTTAGTTATAATGATCATTGTCTACTTTGATTACATATCTAGCACAGTTAGATTATATTTATATTCAAGCACATGTTCGTATAGCGCTCATTCTTGTGATTAGAGGGTGAGTGGTCGACATTATGTAAGTGTGGTGCTTATACGTTGTTTACCTATGGATGCACCCTATATTCCGGGACATCAAGTGGTAGATCGCGGGTGTGATATTCCCATTGAGTCCTCTATAGTCCACTCCCCAAATATAGGCCTAGTAAGACCTAGTTTCAAGGCTAGATTACGCTCTATTCTTAATCTGCCTTACAAATGTCTCTTGTGTGAAGATATAATATAATTGATACAATGACTACTAGATGTAATTGCACTAGTCAATGTATACTATGACTTATAATTAGAATAACTAGGAATTAGTCTCTAATCTCTTGTTCTAATCAACGCTAATGCTATAGGGTGGAAATGCTCTAGGACCTTTATAGGATGATCTTGAACTATTCATCATTTATTATCTTTATCATATGATTGAATCCCTATTCTGAGTAAAGATAGTGATCTAGTTATTCTCTTATCACATGTGAGTGTAAAAGTTATAGCCTATATCCTTTATATTTCATATCCATTCCCAGTGGTAAAGTATAAATAACGATACCTGGAACATTCCAGGGCAAAATGCTACAACTGATGTATTTTTATCTGTGCGCTTGCGAATAACCTTTATTCTATATTTTATGTAAGTGTCATGATCATAAGTACAACCACATCTCTAGTGTTGTATTAGGGATGACAACTTAACTTAAGCGATGCTAAGAGATGCCAACACTAGTATCAAAAACAATCGGCTATCACGGTAGGCCAATAGAAACCGGCTCTACGCAACAACCACTTCATCTTCGGGGCCGATTGATGTGTGCCACAAATGCCTTCATCGACTTCGCCCATAGCCACTCTTACTTGATCAGATCCTAAGCACTTTAGTAGCAAATCTTTGGCAGTTCTTTGTTAGAGCTCATCGTTATGCAACACATACTTGAAAGCACTCCGCCAAACACTTTTATCAACTTTAGCACTTAGATCACATAGATATGCCAACAAGGGAGTCCTCCAATCACATAAATTGGCCCCAACATCACTGGAAGTTCTGCTGGGCCGATTTGAAAGCTTCTCGGGCAGATTGGTCGGGTCGACCATAGGTGAGTCGGCTAAGCCGACTAGGCTGCTGCACAAGGGAAGTCGGCTAAGCTGACTGGTCCAGTCATCTTAGCCGACTGGCTAGCATCCATCAGGGGGTCGACTAAGTCGACTAGAGCAGCCGGCTTAGCCGACTCGTCTATACCTACACGGGAAAATTCCAAATCTTCATGCATCGACTTTCTTGAATATGAAAATTACGCTCACCGACGTCATAGCCAGATGCTTGTTGAGCTAACATATTGACCCTTTGATTTTCATGCCTTGGACCATGCCGAATTTAAAATTCAGCAAGAGAACCAACGATATCAAGGCAAGCGTCAAGACAAACTCTTAGTGATCTTTCTAAGCATTGAAATTCACCAACAACCTGTTGTACCACCAGTAAGAAATCACCATAGGCCTCAACATGTTTTACTCCCATGGACCGTAACATAATCAATCCGAATAATAAAGCTTGATATTCGGTTGGATTATAAGTACAATGAAAATTCAATTGGCTTGACATCTTAATTTTAGCACCACTAGGGGAAATAAGCACAATACCAACACCTTGGCCATCTTTGCAAACCGATCCATCAAAATATAATTTCCAGGGAGTAAAAGTAAGATAATTGATCTCATTACCCAGTTCAATACCATGCTCAACAATAAAATCAGCAAGGACTTGACCTTTTAAAGCTTTCAATGGTTCACAAGTCAAGTCATATTCAATTAGTGCGTATGCCCATTTGCCTCTCCTTCCACGAAGAATTGGCCGATATAACATGTGTTTTATCACATTGGCCTGGCAAGCAACAATACATGTACTAGACAAAAGATAATGTCTCATCTTGGAACAAGCATAGTACAATGATAAGCATAATTTTTTCTATATGGGCATACCTTGTCTTAGGATCAAGAAGACGGCGACCAAGATAAGCAACTACATATTCTTTACCTTTGTCTTCTTGAGTTAAAACAGCCCCGATTACCTTCTCTTCGGCAACAATATATAATTTGAAAGGAACTCCTCTCCTCGGCGCACGAGAATCGGTGGTGTTGACAGATATTCCTTTATCTTCTCAAATACTTGTTGTGGCTCTGCCCCCTAAGTGAATTCAGATTCATCCTTCAGTTTCAATATGGGGGTAAAAGGAATAATCTTAACGGACAAGTTGGCAATGAATCTCAAGTAGTTCACTTTTCCCAAGAACTTTTATAAGTCTTTCTTGCATGTAGGTGCTTGAACTCCCTTGATCTTTTCTATCCGCTTGGGATCAATCTCTATGCCTTTATCATGAATAATAAAGCCCAAGAACTTTCTAGCCGATACTCTAAAAGCACATTTGAGTGTGTTCATCTTCAATCCATAACGGCGCATCCTCTCAAAAGCAAGACGCAAATCGGCCAAATGAGATTTATGGGCAGCTGATTTAATCACAATATCATCAATACAAACCTCCATAATCACCCCAATTAGACCATGGAAAATCAAATTCATAGCTCTTTGATAAATATCACTTGCATTCTTTTGCCCAAATGTCATCACAACCCACTCAAAGAAACCAACAAACCCAGGACATATGAAGGCCGTCTTTGACATATCTTCTTTAGCCATGAAAATCTTATTATAACTGGCATTATCATCAAGAAAACTAATAATCCGGTGTCCTAAAGCATCATTGATAAGCATATCAGCTATAAGCATAGGATATTCATCTTTCGGAGTAGCTCTATTTAGATCTCTAAAATCAATGCAAACTCTAATCTTCCCAGAATCTTTCTTCTCAACAGGCACAATGTTAGAGACCCACTCCGCATACCTGCATGGCTGAATGAACCCCGCTTGCAAGAGCCGATTAATCTCTTCTTTAACCCAATCATAAATTATAGAATTAAATCGGCGGGGGTGTTGCTTATGTGGCTTGAATCCATCCTTGATGGGGAGCCGATGCTCAACAAGCTCTCGACTTAGCCCAGGCATCTCTATATAATTCCATGCAAAATAATCAATATATTCCTTGAGAAGCGCGATTAGCTCAACTTTGTAATCGACTTCCAAGTTTTGATTTATAAACATCGGTTGGGGCACAGAACCATCCCCAATATCAACCTACCCTAAAGGGTCGGCCGACGTAAATCCTTGGCCCAACTTATCGAGCTCATCAAAATCATCAATCACTTCACAGGCATCGGTCTTATTAGCCCGATACTGATCAACACGATGTTTCAACCATTCAATATTTGTATCCATTAATAAACAATTACATGATGATATTGAGCCGATTATCAATCAGCTTCAAAGACACTAGAATAAAACCACATTGTCTGGTAACACTAATAAATTCATAGCTAGAAAGACCTCTACCAGACAAACAACCAATAGCATCATGCCCCCCAAGCATAGGAGCATCGACTGTAGCTACTTCAGCTGATGAATCTGAATACACAATCTCCACAGCATCATCCACCCATTGAATAAAAAACTAGTGCATGCTAGATGGTATGCAACAATTAGCATGGATCCAATCACGCCTAAGTATTAAACTATAGCTACCTTGCACATCTGCAACGAAGAATGTCGTGGCTAGGGTCTTGCTTCCAATAGTAAGTTCCATGTTAGCAATCCCTCTAGCTAGGATAGGAGCACCTCCTCCAACACCAGTGATCATCATGTTGGTCTTGACCAGCTCCTCATCGGTGCCACCAAGCTTCTTGTAAAGCAGATATGGCATCACATTCACAATTGCCCCATTATCCATCAACATGTTATGGATCAAAGTACCATTGATATGGCCCTTCACATGCAAAGGCTTAAGATGATTGACAAGTTGTTCTGGTTTCTTGAATGTGTCATCTTGTATCAAGAAGTTGAACACCACTGCGGCTGAATCATCCTCAACGATGTAGTAATCGGTGGACAAAACAACCACATTGACCTCCCTTCTTTCCGGAGTAGCTTCATAGTCAACCATCTCCTCATCGGGAACCTCAGGCACCTCCATGCCAACCATAGCAGCAATGGTGGAAGCAAAATCATCGAATGACACCTTGGAGACCATCGGGATAGTGGGAGTCGGCTTAGCTGACTCTGGAGTCGACCTGGCTGATTCTGGGGCTTCTGGAGCAGTATCAGTAGGGGGAGTCAGCTTAGCCAACTCTAGCACACCTAGGTCAGTAGGAACAGGTGCAGTTGGCTTAGACAACTCTGGAGTTGGCTTAGCCGATTGGCTCAGCATAGGAGTTGACTTAGCCAACTAGCCAGCGGCAGCAGCGACATTTTGATCTTTCGAAGGGCTTTTAACATGCTCAGGGTTTAGGACTTCACCCTCCATCTTGGCAAGCATCTCCTATTTCTGTTGCTTATGCCGAGCGCGCTGCAGCTGACGCCTTCGAGTTTTATTCAACCCACGAGGACACCATATGTGTTGGCGATACTTGGAATCTCCTTCGACGTGCTCCTTCTTCTCATCTCTAGCAACTTCTTTAGGAGCCTCACCTTGCTTTTGTGCAAGAGTTTCTTCAATTACAATCGGTCCATCATGGCTAATGATAGGAGCTTCCATAGAGCCGATTGTGATGACTGATTGAGGCCTAGCTCTTGGCGGAGGAATAATAGGAGCCTCAACCTTCTTAGGCATATAGATCTACCGCATTGGTGCCCTTTCTGAACCTTCTAAAGCTAGAGTCTTGAATGGAACCACCTGGCCTTGATTTATACCGCTAGAGCTCGATTGACTATTGTTCAATCGGCTAAAGACAGAAGATCTTGGAACTGATCCAGCAGGCTCTTCCCACCTTTGTTGATTAGGCACAGGCGCCGTCAAGGGATATGGCACCCAAACTCCATAGGGACCCCATTGTGGTGTGACTGGAGGTGGAATCAGGGGTCCCCAATCAGATACATGAGGAGCAACTCTCTGAATTGGAGCTGCTGGTTACATTACCGCCAATTGCTTAACCTTGTCATCTTCTCGCTTGGGCAGAGTAGATTCTCTCTTTTTTAACAGCCAATTCTTGGAATCAGCCTTTTCTTGCTTATACTTGGCCATGAGCCTATCAAAAGTGCATGGTGGCCTCATCACAAGCTCTCCTTGATTCTTCTTCTCATTCGTCTTCCAAGTACCAATCTCCGGTCTGTGTGGAACAAATGTGCGCAAAACCTGAACATAGAAGTGACCGGGACTGCTGGAAATAGAGGAGTCGGCTCAACCAACTTGGCTGAGGGGGAGGATGAGTCGGCTAAGCCAACACCCTGAGCCGGCTTAGCCGACTAGCTCTGCTGCTGGGTGGAGTTGGCCTGGCCGGCCTCCGCTGTGCCGCCACCATTTTGTACCACTACTGCCTTCTCAAATATTGCGTTGATCCAGCAGGGATCTTCAATTTGTTCTTGCCTTCATCATCCTTCTACAGCACCACCTTGCGCCCCGAATTCGTTTCGACATTCGGTGCTACACGTGGTTTGCTGATAAGCACATTCTTGCCTTGAGTTGTATCGACTTGCTCAGGACGAATCAAAACAGCGGGTGATCCTGCTTCAATTGTATGCATTAGAAAAGGGACCTTATCAACTTGCATATTAAAAAGACTCAATCGTCCCTCATTAAGGGCTGATTGGACTTGCCGACGGAAAACATTGCAACCATTAGTGGCATGAGAAAAAGAATTATGATATTTACAATAAGCTCTTCTTTAGGCAATGTATAATTAATTCTAATATAACCGAATTTCAATAATTCATCAAAGATTCAGTCACATTTAGAGAAATCAAAAGTAAACTTCATCTCTTCACCCCGATTCTTATGAATCGGTTTGAGAGATGGGCAAGTAACCATCTTATTTTATACTGGCCATTCAATTTTAGCAAGACAAACTTCCGTATTATCATCATCAAAACAATCAGAATGATCATCAACAACATGCACATTATGCCGATTAGACTTATAGGTATCATGAGATTCTTTAAGGCGCGATTCAACTGAAACAGCCCTTTGCAACAGTTGATTAACATTCACAAACTGATGATGTTCAAGTTTATCCCTAATACTAGGACGTAAACCAGCAAAGCATAAGTCAGTTAAATCTCTTTCAGAAATCATTAAATGAAAGCATTGGTTCTTAATTTCTCTAAATCATTTAATAAAATCAAGAACAGACTCATCACGACCTTGACGAATTGATGCAAGATGAGACAATCTAGTTCCATAGATGCTGGTATAGAAATGACTATGAAACTTTTCTTCTAATTCAGCCCATGAACCGATAGAACAAACTAGTAATGAAGTAAATCATGCAAAAGCTGTGCCAGTAAGAGATAATGGAAAATTTCGAACTTTCATAAAATCATAAGCACTAGCTTCACCCAATTGCGCAAGAAACATGCTAATATGCTCCATGATAGATTTACTATCATCACCACTAAATTTATTAAAATTAGGTACCTTCCACCCATCAGGCGCTTTCATAAAATCAAAGTGTGAAGGGTACGACTTACGGTACGTAGTCCTACTGGGCTTGATTTGTACACCTAAACACTTTTCAAGTGATTTAGATAATTCTTCCCTAAACCGATTCAAAGTGTCATTGAAATCGGTAGAGGGAGCAACAGGTGCAGCAGGTGTATCATCAAGTATGGGGACTCGACTTGGTGATTTCGGCGGGTTAGGGAGAATGTACTTTTGCCTCGCCAAAGCTCGACTTGTTGGTCTTTGATCGGTTCGAGTGTTTCGAGCCGAATTTTGACCACATACAACCACTTGATTAGATGGAGCGCTTCCAGCTAAACCGGTCTTATCAATTTCAATTATCAAAGAGACTGATTTGTCTTTATTTGTTGCTGCATATAAACCTTGATTGTCATAAAAATTCAAAGGCATGCCAAATTTAGGATGTTTAGAGGAAGAATCAACATCCGATGCATTGCCATCGGTTGTTTTCCCTTCTAGCTTATCAAAACAAGCCAGATCATGTTTACAACAGTCATAAGATTATTATCTATTACTTTCTTATGATCATCCATCATAGTAGCATAATTGGCATGCATAGGGTAAGGATCGACAATGTCACATATCTTTTCTCTTGATTTTCCCCCAATAGGTTTTTGAGGAGTTTAATAACATGCAACAACATTATTATCACATATTTTTACTATAAGGTTTTTTGAGGATTAAAGCTATTTGATTTTTTGATTGATTTTAAGACGGGTTACGATCAAGGGAGTGTTGAAAAAGCAAAACGGACCAATACGAGAAGGGTGATCCTATCTCCACGGATACTACCCACGGATTCATGACGTACTGACTAGGATTAATTTTTAACTATAGATCTAATACTACGATTATTGTTTATCCTTGTGAATTTGTGATTGTGAAGCACCGACTTTCCGAACAGACGCCATCACGTCCATTGACATGGTATATATAAAAGCGGATCAATCAAACAAAAATGAAAAAAAAACAGTTCAATCATTCATTACCTTGTTCGTTCTCTTTAGCCTTTACGTTCAAATAAAATTAGGTACCTAATTTAAGCTCATGGGACCTTTCACTTTTGCGGATGAGTCATATCTGTACTGGTCGATATACATTTTCCTTATCAATATGTACAGACAACTATAACAATAACAATAAAAAAAACTGCCCTAACGTTCTACGAGATGGATCACACGAGCACACCCCACCGGACGAGCACATTTTGAGCACGTATTCTATCACACGACTACCAATAGTACAGAGAGCACATCTTTACGCATCCTATCACACGACTACTTACTAATAATACAGAGAGCACATCTTTGAGTATGCATCCTACCCACGACTACCAATAATACACATTTTTGTGGAAGTGTTTGTTTGGATATATTCCAATCCACCAAATCCATATGACAAGTTGTTTGGCTGCGCTCGGTTACCACAGTCCATGTGTTTTGAAGTGTGAAAATTAGTTAATTTTTCACTTCAATGTACCTCAATACATGTGAATTGAGCTAGATACGTGTGAACCCAAACAAGACCTAGGTCAAGAGGAATAGGTGTGGAAAAGAAGCTCTTAATGCATATCATGGGCCCCAGGAAATCAGAACAACTGTAGGAAGGACTGCATCAGCATATATAACAAGCACTATACATACATCTGTGCTTCTCGGGAAAAATCTCATAAACATGGCCACTTCCATTGCTCACTCTGACAGTCTCTTTAATTCAGTTGCCAACTAGAGATGTGTCGAAGTCCTAAGCTCCCCATGTGGCAGCAAAAAGCATCCCTAGAGGTAACCATTTCAGAGTGTCCCTTCAACCTTTTTCTTGATTTCGAGGGCAGCTTGGACGACGTTCCCTCTTGTAATAATCCCAACCTTACAGGAAGAAGTTGTCTCAGGGCAACAGAACCAAAGGAAAAGGACAAAGGAATCGCAACAGTGTCCTCACCAATTTGCCTGAGCTATCAACTACTGGAAGCCTGCGATATTTGGTCACAAGGAGTAACCTGAAGAATAAAGTACAACCACTTTTAGAGGATAATATTGAAGATGTCCAGGAGAAAACAAAGGAGAAGTAGAAGCCGTGTTCCAAACATACCTTGCAGCATCTTCAAGGTTAGTTGTTTCACGCACCACAAGAGGTGCTGAGGTCATAACATCACCAATAACCTTCCCATTGGTTTTGCTCAAAAGCCTTTGTATCTCACGAAATGTCTACAGAAGTAGGCAAGAAGTGAAAACAAGAAAAGGACAAGTTGATATGGCATAAATTAAAATTCAGTAAAGTGAGAAGTTCTGGGGAAACGTCAACTTCGCATCAGCTACCAAATAGTGATAGAAATAATCATGTGTGTTCAGGTTAACCTAGTGGCTTAGGATCATTGCTACCAGTGCTGGATAGATTTCAGCTTGTAATTAAAGACAATAATGGGCAGATCATGAATCATTCACTGCATTAGTTAGTTAAGGAGGATATCATGGGCCCTGTATCAGCTATACACCGAGAGAGAAAAAACGATAAGCTGGAGTGGCCCAGTGTTATCTAGTCATCCGATTAATCGCGATTAGTCGTCCTCCGATTAATCGCGATTAGTCGTCCTCTGATTTGTTAGGGAATGAGAATCTATTGATTTAGGCTAACCCTAGAAGGGTAGCTATATAGGTAACCATACATGGGCCACATGGGCTTAGCCTCATGGTCCTAATACACTCACATTCCAACACCCCCGCAGTCTGAACTACCGGCGCAGCGGAGTTCCAGGCTGAACAAGAAAGAAGAAAGACCACACACACATCCCCCCACAGACGCAACTAGCCACTAGTGATGTTGAGGCTGGAGCGAAACTCGGTGAAAGTCGAGGTCGGGAGGCCTTTGGTGAAGATGTCCACGAACTGGGAGGTGGTCGGAACATGAAGGACCCGCACCTCGCCCATGGCCACCCGATCACGGACAAAGTGTAGGTCGATCTCCACATGCTTCGTCCGCTGTTGTTGGATGGGGTTGGTGGACAGGTAGACCGCACTGACATTGTCGCAGTAGATCAGTGTGCTCCGGGAGGGCGTAGTGTGCAGCTCAGCGAGAAGCTGCCGGAGCCAGGAGGCCTCAGCCACGCCGTTAGCGACAACGCGGTACTCCGCCTCGGCACTGGACCGGGAGACCACAGGCTGGCGCTTAGACGACCAGGACACCAGGTTGCCGCCCAAGAAGACAGCGTAGCCGGAGGTGAAGCGGCGAGTGTCCGGACACCCCGCCCAGTCAGCGTCAGTGTAGACGACAAGGTCGGCGGAGGAGGACCGGTGAAGGAGGAGGCCGTAGTCGATCGTGCCCCGGAGGTAGCGGAGGAGGCGCTTGAGAGCCGTGAGGTGAGGCTCCCGGGGATCATGCATGTGAAGACAGATCTGCTGAACTGCATATGTGATGTCTGGCCGGGTGAATGTGTGGTACTGGAGGGCACCAGCAAGACTCCGGTATGCAGTGGGATCTGACACTGGGGGCCCTCAACCTCTGACAGCTTTTCCTGAGTATCAACCGGAGTGGAGCAGGGGTTGCAGTCAGTCATCCCAGCCCGCTCCAGGATATCTCGAGTATACTGTCGCTGGTGAAGAAGTAACCCGACAGGGTGAGGCTCAACAGTGACCCCGAGGAAATGGTGGAGCACACCCAGATCCTTCATAGCAAACTCTTGCTGAAGAGCGGTGATGACTCGGCGGGAAAGTGGGTCACTGGAGGCTGTGAGGACAATGTCATCAACATAGAGCAGCAAGTACGCAGTGTCGGCTCCATGGTGATAGATAAACAGAGATGTATCAGACTTGGCCTCCACAAATCCCAGTGTCAGCAGGAAAGTAGCAAACCGATGGTTCTACGCCCGGGGTGCCTGCTTGAGGCCGTAGAGAGACCTGTTGAGCCGGCAGACCATGTCAGGATGGGAGGAATCAACAAACCCCGCCGGCTGACTGCAGTACACTGTCTCGGTGAGAAGGCCGTGCAGAAAAGCATTCTTGACGTCCAGCTGATGGACGGGCCACGACCGAGCAAGCGCCAGTGAGAGCACGGTGCGGACGGTGGCCGGCTTGACCACCGGGCTGAAAGTCTCATCATAGTCGACCCCAGGGCGCTGAGTGAAGCCCTGGAGAACCCAGCGAGCATTGTAGCGCTCGAGAGTGCCATCCGCCCGACGCTTGTGGGTCTAGATCCACTTGCCGGTGACGACGTTGGAGCCCGGCGGCCGGGGCACCAACTCCCACGTCTTGTTAGAGAGGAGCGCGGCATACTCCTCTTCCATCGCGCGGCGCCAGTGAGGATCCAACAAGGCGTCACGGACGAAGGAGGGTACTGGGGAGACCGGCACGTCGCCGGTCGATGCTGCAAGGGCCCAGGGTGGCAGTGTGCCAGCCGCGTGCCGTGTCACCATCGGGTGAACATGCCGCGGGTTTCGATGAAGAAGCGGCGGGTGGTAGACCGGCGGTGCGTCACGGGCCGGCGGGGACTGCGGCGGTGGTGTCGGTGTCCCCGGCGGAGAAGGGACCGTGAGTGGCGGCAGCCGCGGCCTACGCTGGTACACCCGTACCGGCGCAGCGAACCGCGAAGGAGGTGCCGAGGCAGGTGCCAGGGCAGCACCGGGCGACGGCGACCGGCACGGCCCCTCCCCGGGGCAGGATCAGGAGACGAGGTCCCCAGATCTGCGCCAGACGGAGAGGTTGGGGCCGCGCCAGAGGAAGACGGGCCCGGACCCGCCGGGGAGCCGGGACAGGTGCCCGGTAAGGAGCGCGGCGAAGTAGTACCTGCAGGAGACCACGGAAAAGGTGACTAGACCATCGTGTCAGCGGGAAAGAGGGAGAGGTCAGGAACAGAAGGGGTGGTGGGTGCACTGGAGAAGGGAAAGACAGACTCATCGAACACTACATGGCGAGAGATGAGGACCCGTCGGGAGGTAAGCTCAAAGCACCGGTACCCCTTGTGATCCGGGGAGTACCCGAGGAAAACACAGAGAGTGGAGCGGGGGTCCAGCTTGTGGGAAGAAGTGGCAGTGGTGTTTGGGTAACACGCACACCCAAAGACGCGAAGGTGATCGTACCGAGGAGGGGTACCGAAGAGGGCGTGGTGTGGCGTAGGAGCGGGACAGACAGTGGAAGGAAGACGATTGAGAAGGTAGGTGGAGGTGTGCAAGCCCTCAGCCCAGAAGCGAGTAGGAAGAGAGGCCTAAAACAGAAGGGTGCGCACGGTGTCGTTGGTGGTGCGAATCATCCGCTCAACCTTCCCATTCTGTGAAGAGGTGTATGGACAAGACATGCGCAACTGAACACCGTGAGAGAGAAAGAAGACACGGGAGGTGAAGTTATCAAACTCAAGACCATTGTCACACTGGACAACCTTAATGGTGAGGCCGAACTGTGTGGACACCCAAGTGAAGAAGTGAAGGAGCGTGGGAAAAGTGTCAGACTTCGCACGCAGGGAAAAAGTCCATGAATAATGCGAAAAATCATCGACCACCACAAGATAATACTTGTAACCAGAAATACTAATAACAGGAGATGTCCACAGGTCGCAATGTACAAGATCAAAAATGCGGACCGCATGTGAAGTAGAACTATGAAAAGGAAGACAAACATGTTGGCCCAATTGGCATGCATGACACAAATGCCCATCAGGAGCCCGAGTACATGGAAGACCGGAGCTACGACTGAGCTGCATCAGGGCATCACGTCCAGGATGGCCGAGGCGCCGGTGCCAAGTGGTAGAGGAAGTAGAGGCGGCGAAAGTAGCTGACAAAATGGACGGCGAAGTAGAAGAAGTAGCCGCCGGGAAGCGAATAGTGTAAAGGGGCCCGGTGCTGTCACATCGGAGCAGAGGACGCCGGGAAGCCAAATCCTTTACAGTAAGACCAGAAGAGTCAAACTTCACAGAACAAGAATTGTCAGCTGTAAAACGACGAATAGAAAGAAAGTTGTGAACCATAGAAGGAGCAACAAGAACATCAGGAAGACGAAAGGAGCCATGAGCACCGACGGTACCCACAGACGTGATAGGAAGACACGAACCATTTGCGACCATAATGGACGAAAGGAGAGAAGAAGAGGGAGAGTGAACAGCCGAAAGTATACCAGGGTCAGGGGTGGTGTGGAAGGTGGCACCCGAGTTGGCGATCCACTCCGGTCTGACAGGAGGTGTCAGGCCCATGGTGCTGAACGAGCGAGCCAAGGCCGCCTGGTCCCAGCCGGCAACCCCAGGTGGGGTGCCGGTGGGTGTAGCCCACGGAGGCGTAGTGGAGACGCTAAGAGGTGCAGCGCCAGTGAACATGGCCATCGGCGGGCGAGGCTCACCACCGGGAGCGTGGTAGGGCCACATGGAGATGCGCCCTGACCACGGGTTGTGGAAAGAAGGCCATGGTGCCCCCCTGTGGCCGACCACCAGCCAGTGCCTGGGTGACACCACCACGGCCTCCCCCGCGACCCCCACCATGGCGACGACGACCGCCACGACCCCCCACCCCCGCTCGGCCCAGAGGGGGGACCAAGAGATGACGGCGGTGGAGCAGACGGACGCGGCGGAGTAGCAGCCAGAGCCGTCGAAGAAGCAAGGACCCCGGAGAGGTGGTGGACCCCGGCTGGATGCCCTGAGTGAGCTCCTCCATGACCAGGTCGTCACAGACCTGCAGGAAGGTGGGGAAGGGCCGCTGACGGGTGATCCACGTCCTGAGATGGACGTAGCGGTCACTGAGCCCGCGGAGGACGTTAAGGACCAAGATGCGATCCTCCACGGGCCAGCCGAGGTCGCCAAGGGAGTCCGCCATGCCCTTCATCCGACGATAGAACTCGCCAATGGAGAGGTCATCCTGGACGAAGGTGCGGAAGCTGGCGTCGACACGCAGAGCCCGGGCCTCAGCATTGCCCAGGAACTGTCCCTCAAGGGTAAGCCACGCCCGGCGCACGTCAGGAGAGTTGCGGACGAGATCGTGGAGGTCCAGGGAGATCGTCCCCAGGATCCAGGAGAGGACGATGCTGTCGAGACGGAGCCACGACGGTGACTGGACGGCGACCGAGGCGTTAACAAGGACGTGGTCGTCGAGGGCGTAGCGGCGGAGAGTGAGAAGCACCAGATCCCGCCAGCGGGCGTAGGAGGGCGACTCCGGCTCAAGGACGACCGGAACGAGGAGGCGAATGTTCTGCCCCCCCGGCCTGATAGTGCAGCTGAGTCATGAGCGGGTCAGCCGGATCGTGCCAAAGGATGGCGGTGTGGGACACGCGGCGTCCCGACGAGTCGGAGGAGGTGGCCGCAGCGTCCTGGGAGGCGGGAAAGGCGAGGAGTTGCTCCGCCTCGGCGATCTGGTGGGCCAGGGCGTCGACCGCGTTGCGCTCACGCTCCCACACAAGGGCAGCCGCGCGCACATGAGCCTGCCCCTCCGCGGCGGTAGCCCGGGCAGCGACGGGGGCTGCGGCGAGGGCGGAGTCCGGACCCGTACTCTGGAGGGGCGGCGGAGGAGCATGTGGGCGTGGGTGGACCGGTCCAGTCAGGCCCCCAGCAGCGGTGTGCAGGAGAGGGAGACCTCGAAGCGGCGGCGACTGGAGACCGGCAGCAGCAGCAGACGCGCCTTCGTGCAGTGGAGGGAGGTCCCCAGGCAGCGGCGTCCAGAGCCCTGCAGCAGAGGCGCCGGCGTGCAGCGGATGGAGGCCCGCAGGCAGCGGCTGATGGAGGTCCGCCGGCTGCTGGAGGGCCGCCGCAGTCGAAATCGCGCCCTCCGCATCCTCCCCCACCGCGCCAAGGCCAGGGGTGGCGGCTAGTGCACGGGCGGCTCCACCGCCCAGGGCGGCGGCCATGCCTAAAGGGTGGACCGCGGCGGCCGCGCCTGTAGGGGCGGCGGCGACACCAGGAGGGGCGGCGGCGCCAGGAGGAGCGACAGCACCAGGAGGAGAGGCGGCCACGCCTGTAGGAGCGGCGGCGGGTGGAGAGGCCACCACCTGGGCCCAGGAAGATGAGGAGAGGGGAGGGAAGGAGCTGAAGAAGGAGGGAGGAGGAGGTGGGGCGCCGGCCATGGCGCCGGCGGCGGGAAGCCCACTGGCGGCGGCGGCGGCTGGGAGGGAGGAGAGGTGGGAGAAAACTAACCCTAGGCTGCTGATACCATGTTAGGGAATGAAAATCTATTGATTTGGGCTAACCCTAGAAGGGTAGCTATATAGGTAACCATACATGGGCCACATGGGCCTAGCCTCGTGGGCCTAATACACTCACATTCCAACATGATTAATCGCGATTAGTCGTCCTGGTCGCTCTCCTGTACTAATCGCGATTAGTCATCCTAGTCGCTCCCCTATACTCAACTAGGCATTTCGACTTGATCAGAGCGACCAGAAACCTTGTCATCTGATTCATCATCGACTAGTCGCGATTAATCGTCTGATTAGATGTTCTGGACGACTAGATAAGCAACAGGGAAGTGGGCTGCATCAGCTCACAGGCCTACCTATGTTTGGCCCAAGCCCAATAGCGTTTCTCTTCTATACCTCTCACTCTTGCTCCCTCACCCCTTCACACCCGTCCAGACTCCAGCATCAGCCGCCAGTTTGTGGTGCGAAGACTACAGCAGCAACGGCCATTGCTGCCGTTCTGCAGCTCCTATCTTCCTCTCCTCCCTTCTGGTTCGCAGCTGTCATGCCTCGTGCTCCCTCCCTTCCTTGCTGCAGCCACAGGCACGACTACCTAGGGGATTCTTGCGTGTGCATAGGCCACAGGCACAACCAACCAACCAGAAATATAGTCTTGATGCTTGATTTCTACTATATAAGTATATAGTATATGGTATGTATACCTTGCATATATATCCTACTACAGGACGATTATATAGATGACTAAACCGATCAGAGGTCCATTAATCGTCCTAGTCGTCGACTAATTGTCCTAGTTAGTACCAGGGCGACTAGCAACGACTAGCTGATTTAATAACATTGCTATGACCAGTAAGTGAATCGCCTCCCCCCTCCCCGCCTCCAGTGACGGCGGCGGCAGGGCGCGGGTAGCGAGGCCGGTGGTCCACGTGCGCGGCGCGCCTAGTTGTGTGGGGCAGTGCCGACGCAGGGGCTGATGCGGAGGCCCCTGTTTGTCTCGTCGGATCTTGGTGGCACCCGGGTGGGGCCTGTGGAGCGAGACATCGAGGTCCGCTAGCGCTCTTAACCCCGTCGCCCCGTCGCCTCCCTCTGGCCGCCGTCGTCCATCCCCACTGCGCCCCTCTGAGCTCCCCCTCCCGCCCCCGCCGTGTTCCTGTTCTGAGCGGAGCGCATCTCTTCATTGATGGCACGCACGCCGCTCCCACCAGGTACCCTTCTCGAGTGGAACAGGACCCTGCGCTGAAGGACCTAATGAAGGATTGGGATTTCTCTCCTGGTAAGAGGTTCCAAGCTGAAGTCTTGCATAAGTTCTCCTCTTCGGTTCACCACACTTCCTCTTCGCCGAATGGCTCCTTCTTGCTAGTGGTTTTCCAGAGATATCTTTTTCGGCTGACTGAAGACTCAGTAGCCATGACTCTTCACTGCTGTCTTGGAGGCACTCCTGCTGGGTTTCATGTGACCTTTCTGAAAGAGCGCCATTTTCATTTCTCTGTTGCTTCCAAACATGTGGGTTTGTTTGTCCGAGCTCTTAGGAGAATCACAACAGACCATTTTTGATGAGGTCATGACCATGCTTGGAGAATTACATGGAGGCTAAGGAGATCAGCAAGGGCATCCAAATCGAGAAGGAGGCCCAAAACTTATCCGGTTCGAGTCACCAAGGTGGAGGCCCAAATCAAGTTTGAGTCCACCTCGGAATTCAGGACCAGTCTGCCTTGAACTGGTCACCCAGGACGCGTACAGACTCCGTTTTCGATGATCCATATATGGATGGAAAGCTTATTTGATAAGAAAGCCAACCCAAGTGGTCCTACGTCAAAATATATTCGGAATCAACGGGAATCGTCGAAACAAGTCACCTTCCAGAATCTGTCAGGACGCTGTGTCGCCGTCTTTTGGGCTGATTGGCCATGTATCGTGTCGGACCTTAAGACTACTCGCAGTGGGTACTCTAAAACGATACTCTAAAGCTTTAGAGTATGAATATAGAGTAAAAACTGCTGCACTGGGTACTCTAAAACGATACTCTATCATTTCTCTCACTCTATATTTAGAGTGGTACTGTGCTTACTCTATACTCTATAGTGGCGGCCCCACTAGCTAAACAAAGGAAAAAATGCTATAACTCACAAACCAAAAATCCAAATTAAATTTCGATTTCACCATTAAATTCGTCCTAATAAATCCTTCAAAACTAGATCACAATGGATATATTTAGATAAAGTGACAAGTGAGTCCCACAGTGGATAGAGTGGATAGAAGATGATATAGAGGATGGATGGGTGCGGGAGAATTGAGTATAGAGGAGAGAATCTTGCTGACTAGGACCTATAGAGGATGAATATAGAGGTCCATGAGTGCGGGTAGTCTAAGCCCAAGTTGTGGACGCTCAACCCCTGGTCGTTCCCAACCCTAGGTCGAGTCTTAGACTATAAACACAGCTGCCGCCGCTGTTAGACAATTGTGTTTTGTTTAGAGTTTAGTTTTCCATCGAGAAACTGAATCGTTCATTGTAACTGTGGTGACAAATCCTTTTACAGTGATCCAGGGTCCCTGTTCTTGATTTCCTCCACTGTGTCGATTAGTCCTTTGGAACCGAGTTCTTGAACCCTCTATTGATATTCGCAACATTCATATTTGCAATTTCAGATTGCGTGTTTTTACCTTCTTACTTGTGTTCTTCGATTCGCTTGCAGGAAAAGCCTTCTTGGCGAGGTCAATCAAGTTGTGCTTGGTTGATAACCAACAGAGCAGTGGTGTAACGGTTGCAGGGTTCGAATCGTGTCTGATTTGAAGCCGGATCACCAACGTCGAGATGTCCACAAATCGAACTTACCGGTTACCTCTCGGAAGATCAGGCCTAGGTTCGAATCGTGTCTGATTTGAAGCCGGATCGCCAACGTCGAGATCTCCATAAATCGAACTTACCGGTTACCTCTCGGAATCCGAGAGGTAACCGGTAAGTTCGATTTGTGGAGATCTCGACGTTGGCGATCCGGCTTCAAATCAGACACGATTCGAACCCTGCAACCGTTACACCACTGCTCCGTTGGTTATCAACTAAGCACAACTTGATTGACCTCGCCAACAAGGCTTTTCCTGCAAGCGAATCGAAGAACACAAGCAAAAAGGTAAAAACACGCAATCTGAAATTGCAAATATGAATGTTGCGAATATCAATAGAGGGTTCAAGAACTCGGTTCCAAAGGACTAATCGACACAGTGGAGGAGATCAAGAACAGGGGCCCTGGATCACTGTAAAAGGATTTGTCACCACAGTTACAATGAACGATTCAGTTTCTCGATGGAAAACTAAACTCTAAACAAAACCCAATTGTCTAACAGCGGCGGCGGCTGTGTTTATAGTCTAAGACTCGACCTAGGGTTGGGAACGGCCAGGGGTTGGGCGTCCACAACTTGGGCTTAAGGCCCGACACGATACATGGCCAATCAGCCCAAAAGACGGCGACACAGCGCCCTAACAGATTCTGGAAGGTGACTTGTTTCGACGATTCCCGTTGATTCTGAACATATTTTGACGTAGGACCACTTGGGTTGGCTTCCTTATCAAATAAGCTTTCCATCCATATATGGATCATCGAAAACGGAGTCCGTACGCGTCCTGGGTGACCAGTTCAAGGCATACTGGTCCTGAATTCCGAGGTGGACTCAAACTTGATTTGGGCCTCCACCTTGGTGACTCGAACCGGATAAGTTTTGGGCCTCCTTCTCGATTTGGATGCCCTTGCTGATCTCCTTGGCCTCCATATAATTCTCCAAGCATGGTCATGACTTCATCAATTTTGATGTATACTTTCATTTGTGGCGTGACGGAGGTGCTGACTGGCTACGTGAATGGAGAAGATGGGAGAAGGAAGAAGAAGATAGTTGGACAACAAAGATCAGTACAAAAAAAAAGTACAAGCTGTCTGGTAAGAAGGTCTCCTTCAGCAAAAAGTTAGTACTGGACTCTCCAGTGAGCAAATCTCGTCCCAAAGAACTTTCTACAGTAATCAAAGTTCGAGATTTATTTTGCCCAGTCCCAGTTCTGACTTCCTCTCCAATGTTTTTTGGCCTCCCCTCACCTCCATTGGGGAGTGAGAGATCCACTGTTTTTTGCCTCTGATGACCCCTCTGTTATTGCTGATACTATTCCAAGTAACCAAGTTCAAAGTGTTCGAGGTATTCAAGCTGATCAAGCTATCCATAATATTCAGCCTGTTCATGGTGTTCATCATCAGCAAAGACATCGTTCGACTGTCCTAGTCAGTGATGTTTTTCAAACTCTCAAAAGTGATCTCGGCATTAGCAGTCATAACTGCAAAGCTACCAAAGCTCCACAGCCAAGACAGGATAATGACAAGCATCTCCCCCAAGGTGATCGATTTAACTTCTCTCCCAGCACTAATGTTAGGCTCTGCTTTCTTTGCTTAAGCCTGAATCATTTAGTTAGGGAGTGCAGAGGAGAAATTAGGTGCATATATTGCTTTTCCTATGGCCACCGTGCCCGATTTTGTGTCAAACGAAAACTCGACCTCCAGCATAAATGGGCCGCCAAGCCCAACAAGCTCACATCCGGGACAGTTTGCGTTGAAGATGGAATCGATAAGTCTCCCCCCATCCAATGGTCTATAGGGCCAATGCAACGAGTGCCCGTTTGCCTCCCCCTGTCTCACAAACTGTGACCCTCTGGACCCAGCTGGTGGAACCTGCTCACAGTGGCAACCCACACCCTTTTGAGGGTTCGGTGGTCCCTGAAGAAGATGATAATATTGTCCAGATGACTGATCAGGTCATGGAACAGCTAATTGAAAACAATCAGAATCAAGAGGCCATGGAGGAAGACCAGGGATCGGCAGTTTTGGGTGTTGCAGCCTCAGCCTCAGTTGCTGCAACTCTCCTTCAGCCTAGATAGAGTGCTGTTAGAGAAGTCAACATTGATAACCAGATGACAGTGCTGTTAGAATGTAATTGTAACAGCCCATATTGGGCGTATGGCCCATTGGCCCATGTACATTGTAACCCTAGCCTATTAGGCTATATAATGAAGGTCACCCCCCCTAATCAGGGTGTGCGGTGTTTCTACATGGTATCACGAGTTTTGGGGGCCTGATCCCGGGAATTCCCCTTTCCTCTTCCGCTGCCCGTGTGCCCTAACTCTAGGGCACGCGCCACCGCACCGGGCCGCCGCCGCCCCAGCACAGCCGCTGCCAGGGCCGCCGCCGCCACCTCCCAGCCGCTGGACCGCCGCCGCCCCCCGCGCAGTCGCTGCCAGGGCCGCCGCACAGCCGCTGCCAGGGCCGCCGCCGCCAACTCACAGCCGCTGCCAGGGCCGCCGCCGCCCCCGCACCGTCGCTGCCAGGGCCGCCGCCGCCCCCGCACAGCCGCTGCCGCCCTCCGCGCGCGACACCTCTACAGGCCGCGCGTCGTCTTCGTCATGACGTCCTCGACGACTTCTTCTGCTACCTCCGGCGTTCTCGGCTCCGGAACCTCCGGCGCCCTGGGGGATGCCATCGTCCCTGCCTTCTACGCCGCCTATGCTGCCGTCAACGTCAAGCAGCACGTCCCCGTCGCCCTCAGCCTCGAGCGCCCCAACTACTCCAAGTGGACGGCGTTCTTCACCGCTCTCTGCGGCAAGTACGGGCTGCTCGGCCACATCGATGGTACGACGGCTGCGCGCCCGACTGACCCCCTATGGTCCCAGCCTGACGCCTGCATTCGCGGCTGGATATACGGCTCCGTCGACGACGCCGTCCTCGACCTCGCCATGGAGCCTGCACAGGATGCACGCGCTTTGTGGGTCTCCATCGAGGCCTTGTTTCAGGCAAACAAGGAGTCCCGCGCCGTCGTCCTCGAGCAGGAGTTCCACAACCTGTCCCAGGGCGACCTCTCCGTCGACGCCTACGCCCAGCAGATGAAGCGCACTGCTGATGCTCTCCGGGAGGTCGGTCACACCGTCTCCCCTGCGCAGCTCGTGCTCAACCTTCTGCGCGGCCTCAACCCCCGCTTCGCCAACACCGCCGACATCATCTCGAACACGTCGCCGCTTCCCGACTTCAAGTCTGCCACCAACATGCTCCGCGTCAAGGAGCTCCGTCTTGGCTCCGAGGGCAAGGAGGCTTCGGCATCAGCACTCGTCGCTTCCTCCACCTCTTCTTGCACCTCGCCATCCTGCAGGTCCACTCCCGCGCCATCCAACCGTGGGGGCGGTGGCAAGGGCAAGGGGGGCAAAGGCAGAGGAGGGCGTGGCGGCAACGGCAACAACGGAGGCGGCGGCCGCAACCAGCAGCATGGCGCCCAGCAGGGCGCTCCAGGCGGACGTCACGCTCCTCAGCCGGCCGGTCCTTGGGTCTGCTATAACCCCTGGGCCGTCCAGCAGCAGCAGTGGGGCGCGCCACCCGTCCAGCAGCAGTGGGGCGTGCAGCCGCCCCCTCCGCAGGCGCAGGCGCACACTGCTTTCGCGCCAGCCCAGTACTCCACCGCCTCACCAGGACACGGGTACGGATCCTGGGACGCGAACAGCCTGATCGCCGCCCTCAATCAGATGGCGGTACAGGGGTCTTCCCCCTGGGTCGTGGACAGCGGAGCGACATCCCACATGTCCTCCAATGACGGTATACTTCTTTCCCGTCTCCCATCACCACCGTCCTCCATTACGGTTGGTAATGGGCAATCTATTCCTGTCTTTAGTCGTGGCACATCTTCCTTACAAATAGCAGATCGTTCCTTTCATCTTGATAATGTTCTTGTCGCTCCGCACCTCAGTCGTAACCTGTTATCCGTTCGACAGCTTACTCGCGACAATAATTGTTCAATTGAGTTTGACGCCTCTGGTTTTTCTGTTAAGGATCTCAAGACCAAGACGGTCCTCCTTCGGTGCAATAGCAACGGGGACCTCTACACCATTCCACATCGCATGCCACCTCGTTGTCACGTCGCTGTCGTCTCTCCGGAGCTGTGGCACTCCCGCCTTGGTCATCCTGCACCTGCTGTCGTCGCTACTCTAAATAAACTATCAGCTATCCAGTGTAATAAAGCAGCTAGTCGCCTTTGTCATGCTTGTCAGCTTGGTAAACACGCTAGGCTGCCTTTTGCTAGTTCGGTCTCTAGTACATCAGCACCTTTTGAACTTGTTCATTGTGATGTCTGGACCTCTCCAGTTGCGAGTATTTCTGGTTATAAATTCTATCTTGTGTTAGTTGATGATTATACACATTATTGCTGGGCGTTTCCTCTTCGTCATAAATCAGAAGTTCATGAACACATTGTTCGTTTCGTTGCTTACGCTCACACACAGTTCAGTTCTGTTGTCCGCTGTTTTCAGGCAGATAATGGCACCGAGTTCCTCAACAATGTCACCGCCACCTTCTTGGCTGGCCGCGGCATTCTTCTTCGCACCTCGTGCCCCTACACATCTGCTCAGAATGGCAAGGCTGAGCGTATGCTCCGGACTTTGAACAATGGTGTTCGCACACTTCTCATTCATGCCGCCATGCCTCCATCCTATTGGGTCGAAGCTCTCTCCACCGCCGTGTTCCTCACGAACCGGCGGCCATCCTCGTCCACACATAACGGTATACCATATCATCTCCTCCACCACAAGATGCCAGACTACTCCATTCTTAAAGTTTTTGGCTGCTTATGCTACCCTAACCTTAGTGCCACGACTCGCCACAAATTGTCTCCTCGCTCCACGGCATGTGTCTTTCTCGGTTATCCTCCATCACAGAAGGGTTACCGGTGTCTTGACCTCTCCACTCGCAAGATCATCATCTCGCGGCATGTCGTTTTTGATGAGACTCACTTTCCGTTTGCGGCCTCCAAGCCTCGACCGGATACTCTTGATTTTTTGATACAGGACTTACTTCCCGCGTCTGCCCCGTCTCCCTCAGACGTTCGGCACTCGCGGACTTCGGTGGCGCCTGTCTCGTCCAGCCCAGACGACGCTGACGATGCTGGCGATCCCGTCGGCCTCGACCCTGCCATCCTGTGGCATGGTGCGGCTCACAGGCTCTCTTCGGCTCCTCGGCAGGACGCATCTCCAGCACCTCCTTCGCCAGCAGGTGCTGTCAACCCTGTCCCTGCCCGGCAGCGGTTCGGCATCCACTACAGTCGTCGTCCAGCTCCGCCGCCGGCACCGCAGCCGCAGAGGTTCGGCATCCACTACAGTCGTCGTCCAGCTCCGCCGCCGGCACCGCAGCCGCCACCGGCGGCGTCTTCGGGATCTCCACCAACGCAGCAGGTGGCGCCCACGGCTCCAGCACCGCAGGAGGAGGCTCCTGTGCGGGCGACTCGTTCCCAGACGGGCTCCCTGCCGCCGCCCATGCAGCGGTACGGCTTCACCGCGGCAGCCTCCAGTCTGGCTTCTCCGTTGCCAGGCACCACTCGCGCCGCGCTTGCTGATGCGAATTGGCGCGCAGCAATGGCTGAAGAATACAAGGCCCTCATGGATAATGGCACCTGGCGTCTTGTCCCTCGCCCACCTCGAGCCAACGTCATCACTGGCAAGTGGGTCTACAAGCACAAGTATCATGCTGATGGTTCTCTGGCTCGTCATAAAGCCAGATGGGTTGTTCGTGGCTTCTCGCAGCAGTACGGCGTCGACTACGACGAGACGTTCAGTCCGGTTGTCAAACCGGCCACCATTCGGGTCGTCCTCAGCATCGCCGCCTCTCGTTCCTGGCCGATCCATCAGTTGGACGTGAAGAACGCCTTTCTCCACGGCCATCTGAACGAGACGGTTTACTGTCAGCAGCCGCCCGGCTTCGTCGACCCGGCAGCTCCCGACCACGTATGCCTCCTGCAAAAGTCCTTGTACGGGCTCAAGCAGGCACCCAGGGCGTGGCACCAGCGGTTCTCTGGCTTCATCCGGCAGTCTGGTTTCACAGCTTCGGCCTCCGACACTTCCCTCTTTGTTTACAAAGTGGGATCCGACATCGCCTACTTACTACTCTACGTCGACGACATCGTGCTGACAGCCTCGTCAGCCTCGCTTCTTCGACGACTCACCGAGCTTCTTCACTCCGAGTTCGCCATGACAGATCTCGGGGATCTTCATCACTTCCTCGGGATCTCTGTCACGCGTTCTGCTGATGGCCTCTTCCTGTTTCAGCGCCAGTACGCTGTGGACTTGCTCCAGCGCGCCGGCATGGCTGAGTGTCACTCTACGGCGACTCCTGTTGACACTCACGCCAAGCTCTCAGCTACTGATGGCGCTGCGGTGGCGGATGCCACTCAGTACCGCAGTCTCGCCGGTGCTCTACAGTATCTTACGCTGACTCGTCCGGACCTTGCCTATGCAGTTCAGCAGGTTTGCCTCTTCATGCACGACCCGCGCGAGCCTCATCTTGCAATGCTCAAGCGTGTCCTGCGGTATGTTAAAGGCACCCTGTCTACCGGACTTCACATCGGCACGGGTAGTATCACCAGCTTGACTGCCTACTCTGATGCTGATTGGGCTGGCTGTCCCGACTCTCGGCGCTCCACTTCAGGGTACTGTGTCTTCCTCGGCGACAACTTAGTCTCTTGGTCCTCTAAACGACAGACTACGGTTTCTCGTTCGAGTGCGGAGGCGGAATATCGTGCTGTTGCACATGCTGTGGCTGAGACTTGTTGGCTTCGTCAGCTACTTCAGGAGCTCCACGCACCCATCTCTTCGGCGACGATCGTCTACTGCGACAATGTTAGTGCTGTCTACATGACCGCCAATCCAGTTCATCATCGTCGTACGAAGCATATTGAGATAGATATTCACTTTGTCCGTGAGAAGGTTGCTTTGGGACAGGTTCGGGTGCTCCATGTTCCATCATCTCATCAGTTCGCGGACATTATGACCAAAGGGTTACCTGTACAGTTGTTCACTGACTTTAGGTCCAGTCTTTGTGTTCGTGACACTCCCGCTTAGACTGAGGGAGGGTGTTAGAATGTAATTGTAACAGCCCATATTGGGCGTATGGCCCATTGGCCCATGTACATTGTAACCCTAGCCTATTAGGCTATATAATGAAGGTCACCCCCCCTAATCAGGGTGTGCGGTGTTTCTACAAGTGCAGGACTCCCTGATGATCAACCAAGTTAAAGCTGCCCAAAATCATTTGCAGGCCAACCTGAACCTCAATCGGACAGCAGCAGTGCCTATGAGGATCAATAACTGCAACATAAGTTTGTCAGAAAGCCAAGCAGACATTGAACAAAGAGAGGCTATCACAAAATTCCTTGCTGATGGCCCCTCTTTTGGCTCCAAACTGATGCTTCATGAGCCACTAGTAGCTCAGCCTGAGCCATACCTGCTGGTGCCACCTGCTATCGCCATGAACAAGCCCGCAAAATCACTAAGGTGTATTACAGAAGAAGGTTCAAAAACAAGGGTGGTAGCTATGAAAAGCAAGCTGTGCTGGTGGACCATTCCTCAGAGAATATTGGAAATATCTTTGGAAATAACCAGTCAACCACTGAAACCCTGGCAGACAGCTCAAACAAGGGTGAAAATTCTAGGACACAGAAGAGAAAGATCTGTTCCAAAAAATAATAAAAATCCGGATACTCCGCGGATACGTATCGGCGGCGTATCGGATACGTATCCGTATCTGATCTGTATCTGATACGCGATACGCCCCTTTCCTGAAGTATCCGTGTAACGTAGGTGACTAGTTTAGCAAAGCTATGAACTAGGCTAATAGGCCGGAAATCCTTTGGCTGTTCTGCTGAGTCCACCTTAGGGAGTAGGGTGATGAAGGCTGTGTTGAGGACTTTGAAGTTGACAAATTTTCTGCTCCAAATTGCTGAAATTGCAGCCATGATATCATCCTTTATGATTGACCAACAGGACTTGTAAAACCTACCTGTGAAACCATCAGGCCCGGGCGCTTTATCCGGAGGCAGCTGCTCTATAGTTCTCCATACTTCCACTACAGTGAATGGGAGATCGAGTTCTGTAAGGTCGTGAGTATTCAGCCCCAATTCAGTGAGGTCAACCCTATTTTCCCTGTTCACACGTGTGCCCAGCAAGCTGTTATAAAAATCATCAATAATGGATGCTTTGCCGGCATGATTCATGTAGATTTGATCTTCAGAAACTAGCTTCCCGATTAAGTTTTTCCTCTTCCGATGACGGGCATGCAGCTGAAAAAGCTTTGTATTGGCATCGCCATCCTTTAGCCAATTAATCCTTGAACGTAGCCGGGCGATAGTGCGCTTAAGGGAAGCCAACGCGAGGCAATGCTTCTTCAGATTATGTTTCAGCCAGATTTCTCCTGCAGTGAGGACACGAGCATCTTGTGCAATCTCAAGCTGGTGAAGAATTTCCCTGGCGAGGACAAGTTGGGAATTTATATGCCCGATTTTATTGTCACTCCAGCTTTGCAACCCTCTAGAGACTTCCTTAAATTTGCGGTCCAGGGTAATGAATGGGCATGGCCCAGCTGGTACAGAATTCCATGCCACTGAAACTGCCTCCTGGAACCCCTCAAGCTTCGGCCAAAAGGCTTCAAAATGAAATCTTCGATGACCAGCCATGTTGTCCCGCAGGCCAAGCAAGAGAGGGCAGTGATCTGAGTCATTAGAAGCCATACTCTGCAATAAGCAATTAGGGAATTTTTCCTCCCAATCCACTGAACAAAGGACCCTATCCAGCCTGACTAGAGTAGAGGAGAGCTGCTGGTTTGACCACGTAAATTTGCGACCGTGCAGAGGGATTTCCTTAAGGGCAAGATCATTTATAAAGCGTCTGAAGCGACCCATCGAGGCCCTGTTATAATTGGCATTGTTTTTGTCCTCATCCTTATAAATCAGGTTGATATCCCCAGCTACAACCCATGGCCCTGGGCAGTCAGCTCTGATATTACAAAGTTCCTGCAAAAATTGTATCTTTTCCCCATTTCCTTGTGGTCCATAGACGCATGTAAGCCACCAAGGTTGTCCCTCAGCCGAAGAGAATTGTATGGTCACACTGTGATTGTCGACACGTTGAGCGCCAGTTACTCCAATATGCCGTTGCCATGCTACCAGAATACCTCCACTAGCACCAGCCGAAGGGACTTCAATGAACTCAGAGAAATCATAGCCAAATGCCCGACAGAAGCGTCCTTCTTGTTACTGCCATCATTTTAGTCTCCTGAATACAGACAATGTCTTTGCCATGTGCACTTTACAAGTTCCAGCAGCAGTACTTGATTATATTGATAGAGCAAGACGCCACTGTCTTTGGAGAGGATCTGAATCCAATGCCAATGAAGCCCTTGGTAGCCTGGAAAAAGTGCTCAAAGCCCAAAAACAAAGGAGGGCTGGGAATCATCAATCTCAAAACCCAAAATAAAGCTCTCCTTCTCAAGCATCTGGACAAGTTCTACAACAAAAAAGACATCCCATGGGTCAAATTGATTTAGAATGCTCACTATCCACAGGACCAAGTCCCCCCATGCAACTACTGATAGAGGATCCTTTTGGTGGAGAGATGTACTTAAACTTTGTGACCTCTTGAGGGGAATTGCTGAATGCAAAATTGGTGATGGCTCCACGGTCCTCTTTTGGTCTGACCTTTGGAATGATAATATTTTGCAAACTAGGTTCCCATGACTTTTCTCCTTTGCAAGGCACAAAAATATTTCTGTAGCCAAGTTTCTGGCAAACAATACTCTGGAGGCTCAATTCTAGCTCCCTCTCTCTGAGCAAGCCTTTCAAGAGTTCCAGAGTCTACAAGATTTCATCCAAACTCTACAAGTCAATCAAATTTCAAAAGACTCTTGGCACTACATCTGGGGAAGCAGAGTGTATTCTTCCTCAAAATTTTATAACTTTCCTTATAAGAATATACAGCCACCAACTCCCTTCCTCTGGATTTGGAATTCCAAATGTTGCAACAAGCTGAGAGTCTTTTCATGGCTGCTCTTCATGGACAGATTGAACACAAGAAATATTTTGAAAAGAAAAAAGCAAAAGCTTGAAGGAAATAACTATAACTGTGTTCTCTGCAGTAACAACATTGAAGAAACTGTTTTCCATCTTTTCTTCAGCTGTCCCTTTAGCCAAACTTGTTGGCAGTACCTTGGAATTAATTGGGATTTCACAAGAGATTTTTTCGAGATGATACAGCAGGCTAAAGCTCAATCTCAGAATCCCTTTTTCATGGAGTTCTTCACCATTGAGGCATGGCAAATTTGGAAGCAGAGAAAACTTCATCTTTGATAGGGGTACCACCGTAAGTCATAATGTAGATTAACTTTGAGGACATATGCACCCAACTAGCAAAACAGCCCATCCCAGATAAAAAGTTAGATGTAAAACAATATTTTTTCCCAATCACAAAGAGAGCCGTGCATCTTTGATATAGGAGAAAATAGTGACTCTCCACAACTTTGATGGATATTACCCAAATAATTAGGCATGCAGTGTTGGGAGTATGCCCTAGAGTTTATCATAGAGATGATTGTATTGCTTTGTATCCATGACATATTATGAGTCCATTGAAAATACATTAAAGACAACTTGTATCGATTAACAATTATGTGAATTGTTTGTGAAACTCTTTTACTTGTACGGTTATTCTAGAATGGTCCCTGATCGGAGTTCATGTTAGGACGCACATGAATATTAAATCAGCATATTATTAGTTGATGACTATGTTTCACAAGTCATAGACATAGAGATGTCAAACTAATAATGTGGGCACATGTGTGACATGTAGGCTGGACTGACCCAACGTGAGATGTTATTGTCTCGATTCACATCATGTACGTTATGTCCTTAGACCTGAGATTGTTGTATGTACTCAAGATGTGAAATGACCTACTTAGAGACTATCAAACGCTACTCCGTAACTGGGTAGTTATAAAAGTGATCTTCGGGTTTGTCAAGAAACATGTTGTGAGACATAGACGATCAAGATGGAATTTGCCCCTCTATGTGAGAGAGATATCAATGGAACACTCTCGAATGATTGGATCAACAAATGCATGGCCGTGCTTAGGTTAAGTGTTAACCTATGAGTTGGATCAAATATCGTGTGGCAAAGGGAATAACATGTATATGGTTTGTGGTGGTTCGTCTGATATGATCTTTGCGTACACATAGGAGTTGACACGTCTTGCTAGAGACCGCTATCAACTAATGGCCGAGTAGGAGTACTCGGGCCACGTCTACGTGTGCGTGAACCTATAGGGTCGCACGCTTAAGAGGCTGGAAGCCTAATTCAGATTGGACCCAAATTTGATTAGGCTTAGGGTTTCTAATTGAGCCTCCAACTTGGGGCTGATTAGAGGCGCCTATATAAGAGAGGGAGGGGGCGCGGCCAAAGGGAACTCATGACATTAGGCAGCCGCCGTCGCCCCCCCACGCTCACGCCTAGTGCTCCTCGCGGACCTAGCAGTCCGGAGGCGCAACGTTTCCTCCCCGTACGTGTGGGATACCTTGGAGGTGCTGCATCTGGAGCACAAGGACGAATCGCACGAGAGGGATGATCCGCGAGCGGAGGGTGGACATGACGGACGACCATGCAACTGCACGGCACTGCTACGACGCGTTCGACTACATCGAGTCGCTTCTGCTGCACCTGCGCGTCTAGTAATCCCGTAACCTGTAACTAACAGTAGATCCTGGTTTATGAGGTCGAAAATTTTGATTTTATGGCTAGCGTAGCACTCTCATAACCCCCTAAATGCAGGCGGTTGGCTTGCGATTGGCCACCAACCCACATCGCTTGCCACAAAATTTATTAACAGGCTTGCGGCTAGCCACTGAGCTATTGGCTTTATGGACAAGGGTTTCACCGACATAGCAGACTCGACCGCAAAACCCACAAGACCCACTACACTTACAACCATATCTCTCTGTTTAGTAGGTTGAATGCCATGTCTAGGAGATATAACATTTGATAAAGTTCAGTCACAGTCTAAGTTCGCTAATACAAGATTACAGCTTTTGGTGATTTCTGCTTTTCAACAGATTTAGTCTTTAGAGTTTCAGAAAATTATAACAAATACTGACAGTATTTCCCTGAAGGGCAGGCCTGGTGCAGTTGGTGAGTGCTAGCTCGCCAAGTCACCAGGTCCTGGGTTCGAAGCCGTCTCTCTGCAGAATTCCTGCGGGGGTAAGACTTTGCTTCGGTTATTCCCTTCCCCAGACCCCACTCGTGTGGGAGCCTCTGGCACTGGGTCTGCCCTTACTGACAGTATTTCCCTGTTCAATGTCCAACAGTAAATGAAAACATTGTTTCCATCTGCACGGGAGTGGAGGTACAGGGCAGGGAGGGCTGACAGGGGTGGCGGCAGTAGCGATAGGTTTTGGGAGAGGAGCACAACAGCGACAGCAGCAGCGTCGGTACTTGCAGGTTCTTGTGGGTCTGTAGTGGGTTTTCACTTTTGCTGCAGGCTTGGCAGGCTCAGAACAATTAGTCTGCAAACTATTTTGCGGGGCGAGCAGGCAGGTAACGTTAAGAACCCGCCCCCGCCTGCATTCCTACCAATATGAAATATATAAATTGTGAAACTGTGGCTGTCAAAACTTAAGCCAGCAGTGTATAGTAGATACTCTTACATTCCAACACAAAAAGTGTAACATACATAACCATGCATCATAATCAAATCAATTAGCATTTTCCAGTCCTTTGAAAGGTACCTTCCAAGTGCTATCCACCTCAGGAAATATGTCTGCTTCAGCCGGTCCAGCTCCTAAAGGATAAGAAAGAACCGATATAAGGTATATAAATAATGTGTAGCTAACTGCAAAAATAACAGTGAAAATGATCTCAATTTATTAGATATTTAGTTATTACTACTATATCAAAATATGTTAGAAGCAGCCAAAAATGACCAAGACATGCCATTCAATCTTTCTAGGCCATTGGATATTGTACAGGTTCAAACATCAAAGTCGTCTGTTTTGGAGCATAATGAAAACCAGATTCATGCCCATGCAACTCAATGCACTCAGGTTTGATAAGCATAGCTTGTTATGATAACCTTTAACCTTTTGCACAAAAAATAAATAAATAAATAAAATTGTTTGTTGATTAGAATGCCTTCCAGATGCTACATTGTAAAAATATCTGTATCCGTTATACTGAAGCAACTTTTCTGCACATAGCAATTATTAATATTTTTATAACATGGTAACTTGTACATGGGATTTTAAAAATTATGAAAAACTAGTGCATTAAGCCAAGGCACACCATGGCATTATGTATTATGCAAATTTAAAGTTCTCTAACATATGTAGCTACCATACAAAAGAATGCAACACGAGACAAAATACCTTATTGTGGCATTGGAAAGTGAACATTGAGCATGGGATCAGAGAGAAGTAGAGGGGACAATAGGCAAATCCTTTTTAGCTTCACAACATGGACAACTTGAACACGACCCTAAGCAACAAGTTCTAAAGGAAACTTAATCCCTCCATCCTGTAAGTGCATTCAAGCATTCAAAAATTGTACCTAAATATAAGGAATTTTAGGGGATAAAGAGATAGCTTTGCATTAAATAGTAGCACAATTTGGTAGGTATTGTATCATTACTGCCATTTATCAACCAATCTCCATTAATCATGCTGATGATGATAGGGTCTAATTAGGAAATGAAGGGTATATGTGTCTTTTGTATTCTTTCTTAATTTGTTCTAAAATATTATAATACACTATATTATAGGATGGAGGGAGTATGCTCTATACCTAACTCCAACTTGATGGCCACTTCTCATATGAACAGTATTCATATGTGGATGCTACAGTGCTCAGTAGCACATCACAACATTCCACACCTATAATGGGCACCTCATCCTCAAGCTTCAAGTTGGCAATCATGGATGAAACCCTACGAGGACACAGCAAGAAGAGGGAAGAAGTCAATGCACTATTGCATGGGCGACCAGTAAGATTGTGGAGACATTTGATAGAGATGGTAGGTAGACCATACAATGCCTCGACATTGCAGATACAATGCCCTGTAGACTGTAGTCCTTTCCCTTTCTCTCTGTACAGTTTACTTTATTTAAATTTATATACCAACAGTGGGGGCTTCCCCTGCTGTATTTATGACTCAAAAAAAAGTGTTTGGGAACATAACTGGTCTTGTAACAAACTTCGAAAAAAGCTCCATCCACCCGATCAGGTGCGACAATATTGACCTTGAGAATGTCCTCCAACCATTCCCTGGTGCTTGCAAATCCTTCCCATGTCTTTACCTTGGGCTTCAGCTGCATATTTGGTCCCTACAAAAAGTCCACGTGCAAACACTCATTGAGAAGATTGGCCAAAGGTTGCCGGGATGGAAGGGTAGGCTTCTAAATCAAGCCGGTCGTCTCACCCTCATCACCTCGATGCTCTCCTCTATGCCGACCTATCATCTCACCATTTTCTCACTTGCGACCTGGGAAACTGTTGGAGTATAGGCCCATTAGAGGCCCATGTATGGTACAATATATACAGCCACCCTTAGGGTTGGCCCATGGAATGGGAAATTAGTTTGCAATATGGTATCAGGCTAGGTTAGGGTTTCTCTCTCCCCTGCTCCCTCTTCCCGCCGCCGCCAGCCGCCGCCAGGACGCCACGCCGCCACGCCGGCCTCCTGTGCGCTGCGCCGGCGCTCCTCGGCCGTCTGCCGCAGCGCCGCTGCTCTCCCCTGCTCCCTTTTCCCGCCGTCGCGCGCCTGCCTCCAGGCCCCCGCGCCGCCGCGCGCCCGCCTCTAGGCCCGCCCGCCTCCAGGCCGCCGCGCCAGCCCCCAGCGCCACTGCTTCCGTCGCCGCCGGTTGCCGCGCAAGCCAGCAGGACGCCGCGCCGCCGCGCTCCTCGACCGTGTGCCGCAGCGCCGCCGCCCCTGCACGCTGTGCGCCGCCTCTGCGTGCTGCGTCCTCCTCGGCCGCCCCTGCGCGCTGCGTGCTGCGTGCTGCGCCGCCCCTGTGCCGCCCCTGCGCTGCGTGCTACGTGCTGCGCCGCCCCTGCGCGCTGTGCGCCGCGCAACCCTCCCTCGCGCGGCCCCGCACGCCTCTGCGCGCGCGTCGCGCCGCCGAGCCGCACGGCACCTTCCGCTGCCCTCACACTCCACGCAGCGGATCTCCACTCCACCCTCGCTTCGGAGCGCAACCGCGCTGCGGCCGATGGACTGCCCCGCCAACTCGCCACCACGGAGCAGCTACTCCACCTCCCTGCCTCACATGTCGTCGCGGCCAACTCCTCCGGCTCGGCGAGTCGCCGCGGGGGGGGGGGGGACATATCGAGGCCAGGCCGTCGTTGCCTCCACGGGGTGAGCTCCGCCCGTCAGCGGTCATGCTCACTGATGCTTCCTCAAGGTTTCCCCCCATCTCCTCGTGGACTACACCTCTCGGTACCTCGTCAGGGCTTGTCGCTTGGGACCCGGCGGCTTTGGCCTACTCCTTCAGCACCACCGCCAGCCCTCCGCCCGCAGTTCCTTCTGCCGCAGGGCTGCGATCAACCAGTCCTCATTGGATCGCTGACTCGGGTGCCACTTTCCACACCACGCCCGATGCGAGTCTACTTTCTTCTCTCCGTCCTCCCCACCCTTCCTGTCCTTCTTCCATCATGGTCGCCAACGGCACTTGCATTTCTGTCTCCTTCGTGGGCACTGCCAGTTCCCACGGCTCCTTTCATATCCCTGATGTTCTTGTGGCTCCCGGTATGGTTCACAACCTTCTATCTATTCGCCGTTTCACAACTGACAACTCTTGTTCAGTTGAGTTTGACCCCTCTGGCCTCACCGTGAGGGATTTGGCCTCCCGGTGTCCTCTGCTCCGTTGTAACAGCACTGGGCCTCTCTACACCCTTCGGTTTCCGGCGTCTGTTTCACCTTCTTCGCCCTCCTCAGCCGCTTTCGCCGCCACTACTTCCTCCACCACTTGGCACCGTTGCCTCGGCCATCCTGGCCGGGATGCCCTGATGCAGCTCAGTCGTGTTTCCGACATTCGGTGCCCTCGGGCTCACGATGAGCACTTGTGTCATGCGTGCCAGCTAGGCCGTCACATTCGCCTTCCCTTCCAGTCCTCTTCCTCACATGTCACTCGCGTGTTTGATCTTATCCATTGCGACTTGTGGACTTCTCCTGTTCTCAGCATGTCTGGCTATAAGTACTACTTGGTGGTGGTCGATGATTTCTCCCATTACTCCTGGACTTTTCCCCTGCGTGCCAAGTCCGAGGTGTTCCCCACTCTCAGCCACTTCTTTGCTTGGGTATTCACTCAGTTCGGCCTCACCATCAAGGCTGTCCAGTGCGACAATGGCCGTGAGTTCGATAACTCAACCTCACGTACCTTCTTCCTTTCTCACGGTGTCCACCTGCGCATGTCTTGTCCGTATACCTCCTCTCAAAACGGCAAGACAGAGCGCATGATCCGCACAACCAATGACACCATGCGCACCCTTCTACTCCAGGCATCCCTACCTGCTCGCTTCTGGGCTGAGTGTCTGCACACCTCCACTTATCTCCTTAACCGTCTTCCTTCTACTTCCTGCCCAGCTCCCACGCCTCATCACGCTCTATTCGGTACTCCTCCTCGATACGACCACCTTCGAGTCTTCGGGTGTGCGTGTTACCCTAACACCGCCGCCACCGCTCGCCATAAGCTAGCTCTCCGGTCGACCCTGTGTGTCTTTCTCGGATATTCTCCGGATCACAAGGGTTACCGATGCTTTGACTTTACCTCTCGCCGTGTCCTCATCTTTCGCCATGTCGTGTTTGATGAGTCGGCATTCCCTTACTCCACCACCTCTACATCCACACCTCCCGCCGCTGACCCTATGGAGGCTTCCTTTTTCCCACTGACCCGGTGATTCTGCCACCCTTCTCCCTCCACCCTGCAGGTACTCCTCCGGTGCGCTCTCCTGGTGGTCCCACCTCGCCCTCGCACCAGGACTTTCCTCCGATACCTGACACGGCCGAGGCAGCCCCACCGTCACTCCCTGTGGCTTCGTTGCCTCCCGTTGTGCCCGATGCTGCCGTTCCGTTCGCGGGACCCAGCGCACCGACCCCACCTCCTCCCGGGCGCTTCGGACTCGTCTACCAGCGCCAGCGGGCGTCGGGTCCGCCCTCACCTCCTCCCGGGCGCTTCGGCATCGTCTACCAGCGGCGGCGGGAGATGGCTCCGCAGTTGCCGCCGGCGTTGCTGCCTCCTTCGCCGCCTTCGCCACCAGCGCTGTCGTCTCCCTTGCGTGCTCTGCCGGCCCCGCTGCGCTCTCGCGCCGACCCGCCGGTGTCCCACCCGCCTCTTCTTCACCGGGACCCTCGTCACACTCACCCGATGGTGACGAGGCAGGCGTCTCGCCCGCAGGCCCTCACCGCCGCCGCCTGCGAGACGAGGATCTCTCCGGTACCCTCTTCTGTCCACGCGGCCTTGGCGGATCCTCACTGGCGCCGCGCGATGGAAGAGGAGTACGCGGCCCTAGACGTGGGACCTAGTGCCCCGTCCGTCGGACTCCAACATTATCACCGGCAAGTGGATCTGGACGCACAAGAGGCGTGCTGATGGTTCCTTGGAGCGCTACAAGGCTCGCTGGGTCCTCCGCGGCTTCACTCAGCGGCCCGACATTGACTATGATGAGACCTTCAGTCCCGTGGTGAAGCCAGCTACAGTCCGCACCATCCTCTCACTGGCTCTCGCGCGCTCCTGGCCTGTGCATCAGCTGGATGTCAAGAATGTCTTCCTCCATGGCACTCTGACTGAGATGGTCTACTACAGTCAGCCGACCGGTTTTGTGGATTCTTCTCGTCCTGACTTGGTCTGCCGGCTCAACAAATCTCTCTACGGGCTCAAGCAGGCACCCCGGGCTTGGTACTCTCGGTTTGCTACCTTCCTACAGACTCTTGGATTCACGGAGGCCAAGTCTGACACCTCCCTGTTCATATATCACTATGGGGGTGAGACTACTTACCTGCTACTCTATGTGGATGACATTGTTCTCACCGCCTCAAACACGTCTCTACTCCACCGCCTCATTGCCTCCCTCCAGAAGGAATTTGCTATGAAGGATCTTGGGGTGCTCCACCACTTCCTCGGCGTCACTGTTGAACCCCGACCTTCAGGCCTGTTCCTCCACCAGCGGCAGTTCACCTGTGACATTCTGGAGCGAGCAGGGATGACTGACTGCAAGTCCTGCTCTACCCCGGTTGACACCCAGGGAAAGCTGTCAGAGGCTGGGGATCCGATGCTTGGGCCAGCGGACTCTACCGCCTACCGGAGTCTAGCTGACGCGCTCCAGTACCTCACCTTCACACGGCCGGACATCACTTATGCCGTACAGCAGCTCTGCCTCTACATGCATGCTCCGTGGGAGCCCCACCTTGCTGCTATGAAGCGGCTTCTCCGGTACCTCCGTGGCACCCTCGGCTACGGGCTGCTCCTCGGCCGGTCCTCCACTGCCGAGCTGGTTGTCTACACCGACGCTGACTGTGCGGGTTGCCCGGACACCCGCAGGTCCACCTCTGGCTATGCTGTCTTCCTCGGGGGCAACCTTGTCTCCTGGTCGTCCAAGCTGTAACACCTCAGGTGTTTAGCTCCATAATTGCATTGCATTGCATGAGCATAAGCATACATCATTTCATGTTAATTCATGTGGTTGCAACAATTGTGATTTGTTTGTAAAGTTTTGTTTGACTCACATCATGTGACACTGTGGAGTTGGTGCAACTAAAGGGTAGAGTAGCTAATTACATCTCACAGCACCTTAGTTATACTTAGGGTCACTCATGGAGCAAGGTTCATGTTGACCAAAATCACCAAAATGCCCTCCAAGGTGTAGTTGACCACCATCTAGCCCTAGGATGCTCTAGTTTGACCATTTAAAAAGTCCAGTTTAGAGATCTTGCATGGAGGAGCAACCTTAAGCAAAGTTGTAGAGAATTTCATAAGGAACAAAAGTTCTAATATGGCCATCTCATGAAAATGACCAGAAAATACTTAAAAATGGCCCACAAGTCAGTATTAGAGGCTGTTTTGGGACTTAGCAAATTTTGGCTAAGTGTGAAGCTGAAAACCGTTTCACTGTACCTCACTTTGGCAACTTGTTACTCACAAACTAGGCCAAACCAGTCCTTGAGCCAATTGACAAAGTTGTTGTCCACACATAGCTCTACAACATTGTCAACATGACCATCACCTAGTTCTAAATGGTTTAGGAGTTGTGGTGTCTTGAAAATAGGGTTTCAGTCGGTTTCACTGACTGAAAACACGTTTCAGTTTCCAAGTACACCACTTTGGAGCTTTGTAGTTTCTAATCCAAATCGAATCTGTTCTTGAGCCAATTAGCAAGATTGTAGCCCTCATGTAGCTCTATCATTTTGATGTTATCACCTTCGGCTAACTCGAGCTGGGCCGCGCTGTCGGGTCGGCCGGCCCAGTGGTTCCTTTTTGTTTTATTTGAAATTTCAGTTTCTATATTATTTTACAGATTTGAATAATGTTTGTGATTTTCATATCTAGGGTTTGGTAGATCCAAAAATGGTGATCCAAATTTTGTTGGGCTCTAAATAAAGTGTAGTTTCTAGGAAAAATATCAAATGCTTATGTGATGTTTAATTTCTGGAATAATTAATTAGAGTTTTGAAATGTGTTTTAGATTGCATGCAAACTTGTTTAAATCATATCTTGAGTTTCAGTGTTCCAAAAATTATGAAATTTGGTGGGTAGGCTAATTTCTACTTGCTCTAGCTTTGGTAAAAATTTAGGTAGTAGTGCTTAAGTACTTTTCAAGTTATAATGCTATCTTGTCATTTTAGGAAATACTTAAATGAATTTTTGTAATTTTTCTACATGTGCAATGTCCTTATAAATTTTTGGAGAATGTCTTGGTACCTTAAAGTGTCTAAGAAAAATAGGAAATCTGTTGTTTGACACTTTTTAATATGATTGGTTAATTATACAAAAATCAGTCTTTTGGGTTTGTGAATTTTGTTTAGGGAGTTTCTGTAAATAATTTTAGTTCAAATTTTTACAGTGGTCTCTTTTTGGTTCATAGAGTCTCCTGTAATTTTTGTAGAATTTTTGGAGCAGTTTACATATATGTTTAAAATTTCACTTAATTACTTAAGTAAATTAAGAAATGGGTTTAAATAAATATTCTAGGTGGGCACACCTTACTTTCTGGTGTTTTTGTGACCTTTGTGAACTTGTGGTAACATTAGTTTGGTCTTATGGGATGTTTGCTACATAAATAAATATTTAATCTTTGCAATTCTAGGTTTTCTGGACAGCTGATAGTATTTCTAGGTTTGACCCTTAATAAAAGTGTTTGCTGGAAAACTTGTGAATACCAAAGTTATAGTAAACTTGATAAACTAGCTTGTGTCAAAATTTGAGAGCATTTGGCTTAGTAGTTTAGGAGTTATTGCTGTTTTAAGGGACAGTCCAGAATTAGCTGCTCTCTGTTTAGAGAGGACAGATTCTGGAACTTGGGAAATTCGACATGGAAAACTTAGAAATTTAAGGTTGAGGTCTGAAAATAATTTGTAGTGTATTTCTTAAGCTTTCCAGATTGTCTTAGACCATAACTTTTGGAGTTAGGAATCTTCAGTTATGTTAGAATCCTTGAGCGGCTGTCCAGGATGTCTTACTGTGGTAACCTAAATAATATTACTCTTGTATTGTTAGGTGCTAGGGCCTTAACCGAAGAAGAACATATATATCTTAGGTTGGGTAGATTAGTTAAGTACTTCTCCATCGGAGAAAAGATTTGCACGTACTGATAAAGTAACTTGATTAGATTATTGTTTTTATTTCTGAAATGTATTTCATTCCGAGCATGTTGCACCTTTATGCATCCATGATATTTATTGTGCATTCATGCAATAGGTGTACCGGAGGGGGTAACTCTCCTCGAATTCGAGCCTGTGATTCCGGAGCAAGTCCAGAACCTGCCGGAGCAGCCAGAGGAACCAACCGGCGACGAAGCTCCTGCCGAAGATCTGCCCGAGTGTCCTGACCACCGGCCCTCGACCTTTCTGAAAGGCAAGCCCCGGTGCATGCTGAACCCATCAATTTATAAATCTATCTTGAGTACTTTTAATTGTTTAATGCATTAAGTTGTAGGAGTTGTATGAAAACAATTGTTGCATTATACCTGCCCTTGTCCAGATATCGTACTTAACCATATATTAGGTTTAGGCACGTGTCAATGCTTAGCCCTGCTTAGTACGGTAGAAGTCGGGTGATTTCCGGTCATCCGCGAGATGTAGGAAGGAGTCACGAGTGGCTTTATGGCTATTGTGGATGGAACCATGCTTTAAAATGTAATGGAGACCGGGCGGGAGTTCGATAGTACAGCCGCAAGACACTTCACGTCTTGGGTGTGGAGCTATGCCCGTCTGAGTCATTTAAGAACCGATTCGCTGTACGTCCTTGAGTCATGTTGAACGCAGTCTAATACTTAGTTGGCCGGATAAGTCGTTCCGACTGCGAAGCCGAGTAATGTGATTCAGGCCGGGAATCGAATGGTAGGTTGCTTCTTGGAGGAGAGAAAGGATGTGCTTGGGGACATTGGCGTGAGACAAGGGGGGGTTAGAGTCCCTATCACCTGGCAGAGTGTCGCCCTTGGGGTCGCGATATTATTCGGACCCGCGATTCCTGAATCATATGAAACGGTGGCCTGTGCGACCCTAGCAGGGGTCTGCACGGTGAGTGTTAGAAATACCCCTCCAGCTGGATAGGAATTCGATTCGAATCGCCGTCGCTCCCGGTTAGTGAGCACTTGACTTGAGCAGCGGCAACGTAGATCTCATTAAATGAACCGGTGGTTAAGGGAATGATATAATGTTGCCACAATTCATACCTGCTCTGGATATAATAATGATAATTGTTTGATTATAATCAAGTGCATGCTAGTACAGGTGCTAAGATAGATGACAGGTAAATGCTAAAAATAAATGCTAGTACAGGTTAAAAGAGTTTAAATTACTTAGGCTTTTCCGCAAAAGGTAATGTCAGCCAGCTCCAATTATGAAAGCCTTGCATAATCCTTGGTGTCATCTTATTTCTGGTTTTTGACGGGTAAGTCTAGCTGAGTACATTCCAGTACTCAGGGTTTATTCCCTCCTGTTGCAGATGATATGCTCTACCAAGGCTTCTGCAAAAATTGTCTCCACCCTGCGGGTGACGAAGACTAGATCACTAGGGCGTGATCATCTTTTATGTACTTTCCTGATACTTTTGCGGGTTGTTGATCAACAAGACTGACAGTAGTTAAACAACTGGTGTGTGTTTGCTTCCGCTACTTTATAAACTTGGTTTGTAATATTTGCGACTCCGTGTGTGTGTAAACTTATTTTGGAACTATTTGTGAAATGTAACGTATGATGTTGTATGTTGAATGATGCGATCTTGGTTGTAAGCAAGTTGGTTTGAAATCCTTCGTGGTTTCGATTGACTACCGGGATTATATGGGCTCAAGTTCGAAAATTTGAGCGCTTCGGTGCTTGTTTTTGTACTTGTGCTCTTATAATTTGGTCGGTTCTGTTACACAAGCGACAGCCGGTGGTCTCACGCTCCAGTGCCGAGACGGAGTACCGTGCCGTTGCCAACGACGTGGCCGAGGCCGCTTGGCTCCGCCAGCTCCTGGCTGAGCTTCACCGCCCTCTCGCCAGGAGCACGCTCGTCTACTGCGACAATGTCAGCGCGGTCTACCTCTCCACCAACCCCGTGCAGCACCAGAGGACCAAGCATGTGGAGATTGATCTACACTTCGTCCGCGACCGTGTGGCCATCGGCGATGTCCGGGTACTTCACGTCCCGACCACCTCACAGTTTGCGGACATCTTCACCAAAGGCCTCCCTTCCTCGACCTTCTCCGATTTTCGCTCCAGCCTCAACGTCTCCAGTGGCTAGTTGTGACTGCGGGGGGTCCTGTGTGTCATGTGTGTGTTGTGCACTTACTTGTTTTCTTTCTTTCCCAGTCTTGAACTCCGCTGCGCCGGTAGTCCAGACTGCGGGGGGTGTTGGAGTATAGGCCCATTAGAGACCCATGTATGGTACAATATATACAGCCACCCTTAGGGTTGGCCCATGGAATGGGAAATTAGTTTGCAATAGAAACCTTGGGTAGGCTAAGAATTACCTTGTAATGAGGGAGATCACCCTATTTAATGCTTCCACCTGTATCACTGTGGGCAATGGCAAGAGAACAAAATTCTGGCACCACTGTGGGCAATGGCAAGAGAACAAAATTCTGGCACCACAATTGGCTGGAGGGCAAGGCACCAAGAAACTTGGCACCACACATCTTTGTGCTAGTGAAAAAGAAAAACAAGACTGTCGAACAAGAGCTGAGAAACAACAACTGGATTTCTTCGATACAAAATAGAATCACTACAACTACTCAGGTGGAAGAATTCATCTCGCTGTGGATTAGACTGCAAGACATTCAGCTGCAGCTGGAGATTGAGGACACAATAGTTTGGAAATGGACAGCTGATGGGGTATACGTTCTGCCTACCAGGCACAATTCTTAGGGGCGATAAGACGCCCTACCAATAATCTGATCTGGTGGGCTCACGCGGAAAACAAATGCAAGCTCTTCACTTGGATCCTAATTCAGAACTAGATTCTTACAGCTGACAACCTGGCAATCCGTGCATGGCCCCACCAAACTCCCTGCACCCTGTGCAATGGCGCTCCAGAAACGGGACTTCACTTATGCCTTCACTGCCCTTTCGTCCAGTTGGTTTGACACAGGTTACAACCTGGGAGTGGCTTTGGATACCTCACAACACACCCCCAACAAATTTCGATAGCATCAGCAACTGGTGGGAAGCGGCGACCAAACTGATACACAAAAATCATAAGCAGGACTTCAACGGCATCATCTACATCATGCAGAATCTTTGAAAACAAGAGCCTAACCACGGCACAGGTGGCAGAGAGAACTAAAGAGTGTTTAGTGCAATTTAAGCAGGCATTCCAAACCCATGTGTAATTCAGTCTCTCTCTGTTGGAGGGGTGTTGGCTCTTACCTAGCACCTACCTAAGGTCAGGCTCAGGAGCCTTGGCGTGGCTTTGGGCCGCACTCTTGTACATATACTCGTAGCTGCAATAATAAAATATCTTACTTACAGATTACGCCGACAGTGGACAAACGAAATTGATGATGATATCGTTCGCAGCTGGAACCAGCACCTGCAGTTTTCTGTTATGGAAGAACGCTCTCTGCTGGTTTCTCTCTGTTGCTTTACCTTGCTTCTTGAAAATCGATCTGTTGAATATTAGCCGAACCGAACTTGGACGTCGGCCTTTGACGAAATTGCTGGTGGTGTCTTGATAGATGGCCGAATAAATGAATGGTAGTACTTCTTTCTTGTTGATAAAGATTTTCTTCCCCAGCGGAGTCGCCAATTGTGTTGGCACGCAAAATTGATCCACGCAACAACACGATAACTATCGTGCTTTCGCGACGACGAGCGACTAGTTTCTAGGACAAACTAGCAAAGAGGTTTCTCGTAACGATGAAAAATAGTAGATGTATTATGTCGATTGGCTAGAGAGGAAACAATCGGCCATGTACCCAGTATTTATACATGGGTATGCCACGGTCTTTGGCAAGCTGTATCCGGCCAGGATTCTAAATTGGAACAGATACACGTTCGGTCGTATCAACCGGAAATCTAATGGCTGGATACAAGCAGCTCAATTAATTAGAATTTTCTCCAATCTTCTATATATTTCTAACTCTTCATGCTCTAATAAATCTGCATGTAGATAATGGATAAAATATTCCTTTTTCTAACTGATTTGGCCAACAAATCCGACATATCTCCTAGTCCGCCTGGAGCTTGAATAATTGTTGACTCGCCAAATATAATTAATAAATGTGAAGTCCTTTTGACCAACGCCTCTGAAATCCTTCCTTGCTTGCTTTCTCCACACATGAACTCCAACATGCATGGAACGCCCTTGGCCCTGTTACAACTCGTAAGCAACGTGTCAACTAATTTGATTAATTACAAATAACATATATAATTTGGTTGATCATGACATATTCCCTAGCCAAATTACACCATCAACACTATTATTCCTTGGCAAGTGTCTGATTAGCTGGCAGTCGGTCAAACAGCAGGTGGTGGCCCTATCCAGTTGTGAGGTGGAGTACATCGCTGCCACTACCGCTTCAACACAGGCTCTCTGGTTGGCTCGGCTGCTGGACGATCTCCTGGTTAGAGACGCAGAAGTAGTGGAGCTCAGTGTGGATAGCAAGTCCGCCTTGGCCTTGGCGAAGAACCCCGTCTTCCATGAGTGCAGCAAGCATATCCGCATCAAGTACCACTTTATTAGAAGCTGCTTGGATGAGGGGAGCATCAAGGCTGGCTACATCAACACCCAGAACCAGCTCGCCGACCTTCTCACCAAGTCCCTTGGGTGGGTCAAGTTCCAGGAGCTTCGCGCCAGGATTGGGATGGTTCAAATTCCCCAGAAGGCGCCACACAAGGCTTAGGGGGAGAATGATAGACTTGGTCTATAAGTCTTGTGTTATCTAGAGTAGTTGGTGGCTGTGTCAGCCCTTATCTTATCTTGCTTTAGCATCTACTTTAGAATATGTTGTAATCCTTTCTTAAGGACCAAGCAAGCAACCCTATATGTATCCCCAACCTGTCATAGTTGTGGCAAGGCTAATGAAATCAGAAATCTAACCCCAAACCTGTGATTTGGTTCTAAGAAAGAGTACCTCGTGCCAGGCAAGTGATGGGGATGAGGGTTCAGTAGGGAGGGAGGAGGAACTTGACGGGGAGAGTTCGGCATGGCCTCGGTGGCAGCGCAGCGGGAGGGGAGGACCTCGATGGGCCTCGGTGGTGGTGTGGCAGGAGGGGAGGACTTTGACGGGGAGGGGTGGGCTTGGCCTCGGTGGCAGTGCGGCAGGAGGAATATGGTGGCGGCATGGGAGAGTCAGGACGAAAAAAAGACACGGTGGGAGTTGGTGTGGGCGCAAATTTTCCCAGGAATAAAACAGTATAGTAGGGAGCTCCCTACGCACCCTTGGGAGATGGGACTGAGCAAGAAGATTTGGAGGCCTCCATCGGACTCGAGTTGGGGCCCTGTTGGAGTAGGGGGGTCCTGATTAGGGTCCCTCTTATTGGTTTTATTTGTAGGTATATTTCATTTATTAGAGATATGTTTAATCAGTTTAGGCATTTTAGATTGTCTCATAGGGGTTAACTCTAGCTACCCAATACACAGAAGGCGTTCAAAAAAGGACCTTCTTTTTCGTCAATATTTTTTTTGAACAAAATGGCAGGAGCTCTATAGTAATGTTGCTAGGCATGTTAATGGACCCATTGCATCGGCTATTCATTTAGATGGATGTTTTCTATGCCTAAATTACCAATCTCAGAATTGTATAGAGCCTATGCAGAGTACGGGTTTTAGTCATGCTAGCAATATGCAACAAGAATTTTTCGACTCTTGTACATCGGCAATGTTTATGACACCTATATCATCACAAACGCACATGTCATTGTATAATCATGGTGGCCAGTATAATAATGTTTATTCGGCCAATTGTTTCGTACCTAACACTAATAATTCTACCATCTTAACTTTGGTTTCACAAAATCTTGGTATATATAACCGAAGTGTTGGCTTTAGTTCTAATATGCACCAACCTTTTTATCAAGAAGTAGCATGTAGCACACCACCTTCACCACCTATAGGTATCGGGGTTCCGTGTGAGCCGGTTCCAAATGTGTATTCTAATATATCTCCGCAGCATATGCCGCATGCTCAACCCTCTTTGCCGGAGTTGCAATCACATACCTATGTTGCATCTGTGCCACAACCTAATTCTCTAGAGCCATCTCAATTTTGTAAGGACCTAATTGACAAGATTCTTATAGAATGTGGTTTCAAACCTCGTGTAAGTTTAAAAGAAAATAAAATTGATTCGGATATGAATGATAATTCGGTTATTGAAAGAGCCAAAGAAAACAATACTTGTTCCGATTCTATTATATTAGAGGACACACATCTGGCTATGCAAGAGCATGAAGAAGAGAGCGAGGTGGCTGCAATCAATCCCGACAATGCCATTGCCGTCACGCTCGACGATCTATCTGAAGATAGACGGCGGGAAATTGAACGGGAGCTCGAGGAAGAGAGGCAGGAGAGTCAACAGAGAAAATTAGTAGGCCTTCAAAAGACGAAGAATGGCGTCATCAAAAAGGTAGCTGCATCAGACCACTCTGCTTCACCTAGCACCGAGGTAAGTAAATCACTTTCCTCCACCAAATTCAAAGAGGTACAGATCGCAAATACATTGCCTATTTCTCAATTTAATCAAGTGTTTATATTAGATAAATCTAGTGACTATCCAAGGAGTTCTCGGTTATATGTCCTAGGCAATTACATTTTTGTGAACTCCACCTTATCTGTTCCAAAGTCAATATATGCTTTCTCACAATTAAGAGACATGTTTCATGATAATTTTGCTACTAGAAATATGAAATTGATAACTGATAAAATAAAAGAGTCTGATTTTAATGGGAATACGCTTCTGAGTTATCAAATAATGCAAGTTCAAGCAATGTTCAGATAGCCGAATTTGAGAGTAATTCGGGTGGTGTTAAAAGTAGTGATAAAAATATGACTATTAGTAAAGATAAAAAGACCAATGTTAGTGTGAAAGAATGTAATTCTAAAGCATCGGGCAACGTTCAATCGGCTATTATTGTCAAAGGTTGGTCGGATTCTATAGAACCTCAAGGGATTGGGGGGCATAGGTCAATTGAAAAAGGTAACCCCAAACATGTAATTAATTTTGAGGACAAAAAGGTGTTGATTCGGCCAGAACAGGCAGTTTCAACAAAAGGCAAGAAAGTAGTGTTGTCTAGTGAAATCAACAGTGACCTTTTTCATGATAAGATTGAAAAGCCTAGCAAAGTTGAGCCAAAAGAAGAAAATGGTTTGGGTCCCTAAAATTAGCAAAGATATTAAGAGTGAGTCCCAAACATCTGTCCGTAGCACTACGAAATCAAAAAAACCAAAGCTGACGTTCCAACAGCTTCTGGCTAAATATGAAAAAGAAAAGGCCGACAAAGGTTCTAATCGGCCTAATTATTTCAGGCATACTAAATCTTTTTCTAGGCTATATTTTGATGATTGCATGCATTGGCAAGAAAATGAGTACATGCAAATGCCATATTTTCCAATGGAGCATATGTACTGGGAGTGTCCACCTAATATGCCAATGTCATATCCATCACGTGGGTTTAACTGCCAGAATCCGGACATTACAGAAAATGCACATCTCCTCCATCATGGTTGGCAAACTGCAGGGCAGCTGTTTGGGCAGCAAGTGCAAAACAAAAGGAGATGGTTACAACAGAAGGGCACTGAACTGTTTCCAGATCAAAATCACACGCCAAGAGACACTATATTTGTTCATGGTGGAGAAGAGATTCCAGTTAGTGATGCTTTTAATTCAGAAAGATATAGTGTGGCTGGAAGTTCAAAATTGAGCAGTCATGCTTTGGGTGCCAGGAGGGTGTCATCTAGGTATGATGCTGGTCATGGAGCACATGGTGTCGTTGGACTGCCCAGGCACAACGTTGATGGGCTGATCCAAATTGGTGGACAGCAGTTTAAGTGGGTGTCAAGTCCAGAGATTGTTGGGGAATGAGAATCTATTGATTTGGGCTAACCCTAGAAGGGTAGCTATATAGGTAACCATACATGGGCCACATGGGCCTAGCCTCATGGGCCTAATACACTCACATTCCAACACCCCCCGCAGTCTGAACTACCGGCGCAGCGAAGTTCCAGGCTGAACAAGAAAGAAGAAAGATCACACACACGTCCCCCCACAGACACAACTAGCCACTGGTGATGTTGAGGCTGGAGCGAAACTCGGTGAAGGTCCAGGACGGGAGACCTTTGGTGAAGATGTCCGCGAACTGGGAGGTGGTCGGAACATGAAGGACCTGCACCTCGCCCATGGCCACTCGATCACGGACAAAGTGTAGGTCGATCTCCACATGCTTCGTCCGCTGGTGTTGGATGGGGTTGGTGGAGAGGTAGACCGCATTGACATTGTCGCAGTAGATCAGTGTGCTCCGGGAGGGCGGAGTGTGCAGCTCAGCGAGAAGCTGCCGGAGCCAGGAGGCCTCAGCCACGCCGTTAGCGACACCGCGGTACTCCGCCTCCGCACTGGACCAGGAGACCACAGGTTGGCGCTTAGACGACCAGGACACCAGGTTGCCGCCCAAGAAGATAGCGTAGCTGGAGGTGGAGCGGCGAGTGTCCGGACACCCCGCCCAGTCAGCATCAGTGTAGACGACATGGTCGGCGGAGGAGGACCTGTGAAGGAGGAGGCCGTAGTCGATCGTGCCCCGGAGGTAGCGGAGGAGGCGCTTGAGAGCCGTGAGGTGAGGCTCCCGGGGATCATGCATGTGAAGACAGATCTGCTGAACTGCATATGTGATGTCCGGCCGGGTGAAGGTGAGGTACTGGAGGGCACCAGCAAGACTCCGGTATGCAGTGGGATCTAACACTGGGAGGTCCTTAGCCTCTGACAGTTTTCCCTGAGTATCAACCAAAGTGGAGCAGGGGTTGCAGTCAGTCATCTCAGCCCGCTCCAGGATATCTCGAGTATACTGTCGTTGGTGAAGAAGTAACCCGGCAGGGTGAGGCTCAACAGTGACCCCGAGAAAATGGTGGAGCACACCCAGATCCTTCATAGCAAACTCTTGCTGAAGAGCGGTGATGATTCGGCGGGAAAGTGGGTCACTGGAGGCTGTGAGGACAATGTCATCAACATAGAGCAGCAAGTACGCAGTGTCGGCTCCATGGTGATAGATAAACAGAGATGTATCAGACTTGACCTCCACAAACCCCAGTGTCAGCAGGAAAGCAGCAAACCGATGGTTCCACGCCCGGGGAGCCTGCTTTAGGCCGTAGAGAGACCTGTTGAGCCGGCAGACCATGTCAGGATGGGAGGAATCAACGAATCCCGCCGGCTGACTGCAGTACACTGTCTCGGTGAGAAGACCTTGCAGAAAAGCATTCTTGACGTCCAGCTGATGGACGGGCCACGACCGAGCAAGCGCCAGTGAAAGCATGGTGCGGACGGTCGTCGGCTTGACCACCGGGCTGAAGGTCTCATCATAGTCGACCCCAGGACGTTGAGTGAAGCCCCGGAGAACCCAACGAGCCTTGTAGCCCTCGAGAGTGCCATCAGTCCGACGCTTGTAAGTCCAGATCCATTTGCCGGTGACGACGTTAGAGCCCGGTGGCCGGGGCACCAACTCCCACGTCTGGTTGGCAAGGAGCGTGGCGTACTCCTCTTCCATCGCGCGACGCCAGTGAGGATCTAACAGGGCGTCACGGACGGAAGAGGGTACCGGGGAGACCGGCGCGTCGCTGGTCGATGCCGCAAGGGCCCGGGGTGGCAGTGTGCCAGCTGCGTGCCGTGTCACCATAGGGTGAACATGCCGCGGGTGTCGGTGAAGAAGCGGCGGGTGGTAGACCGGCGGTGCATCACGGGCCGGCGGGGACCGAGGCGGTGGTGTAGGTGTCCCCGGCGGAGAAGGGACCGTGAGTGGCGGCGGCCGTGGCCTGCGCTGACACAGAGAGTGGAGCGGGGGTCTAGCTTGTGGGAAGAAGTGACAATAGTGTTGGGGTAACACGCACACCCAAAGACGCGAAGGTGATCGTACCGAGGGGTACTGAAGAGGACGTGGTGTGGCGTAGGAGCGGTACAGGCAGCGGAAGGAAGACGGTTAAGGAGGTAGGTAGAGGTGTGCAAGCCCTCAGCCCAGAAGCGAGCAGGAAGAGGCCTGAAACAGAAGGGTGCGCACGGTGTCATTGGTGGTGCGAATCATCCGCTCAGCCTTGCCATTCTAGGAAGAGGTGTACGGGCAAGACATGCGCAACTGAACACCGTAAGAGAGAAAGAAGGCACGGGAGGTGGAGTTATCAAACTCAAGACCATTGTCACACTGGACAGCCTTAATGGTGAGGCCAAATTGTGTGGACACCCAAGTGAAGAAGTGAAGGAGCGTGGGAAAAGTGTCAGACTTCGCACGCAGGGGAAAAGTCCACGAATAATGCGAAAAATCATCGACCACCACAAGATAATACTTGTAACCAGAAATACTAATAACAGGAGATGTCCACAGGTCGCAATGTACAAGATCAAATATGCGGGCCGCATGTGAAGTAGAACTATGAAAAGGAAGACGAACATGTCGGCCCAATTGGCACGCATGACATAAATACTCATCATGAACTCGAGTACATGGAAGACTGGAGCTACGACTGAGCTATGTCAGGGTATCACGTCCAGGATGGCTGAGGCGCCGGTGCCAAGTGGTAGAGGAAGTAGAGGCGGCGAAAGCAGCTGACAAAACGGACGGCGAAGTAGAAGAAGTAGCCGCCGGGAAGTGAAGAGTGTAAAGGGGCCCGGTGCTGTCACATCGAAGCAGAGGACGCCGGGAAGCCAAATCCTTTACAGTAAGACCAGAAGAGTCAAACTCCACAGAACAAGAATTGTCAGCTGTAAAACGACGAATAGAAAGAAGGTTGTGAACCATAAAAGGAGCAACAAGTACATCAGAAAGACGAAAGGAGCCATGAGCACCGGTGGTACCCACAGACGTGACAGGAAGACACGAACCATTTGCGACCATAATGGACGAAGGGAGAGAAGAAGAGGGAGAGTGGACAGACAAAAGTATACCAAGGTCAGGGGTGGTGTGGTAGGTGGCACCCGAGTCGGCGATCCACTCCGGTCCGACAGGAGGTGTCAGGCCCATGGTGCTGAACGAGCGAGCCAAGGCCGCCTGGTCCCAGCCCGCAACCCCAGGAGGGGTGCCGGCAGGTGCAGCCCACGGAGGTGTAGTGGAGACGCCAAGAGGTGGAGCGGCAGTGAGCATGGCCACCGGTGGGCGAGGCTCACCACCGAGAGCGTGGTAGGGCCACATAGAGATGCGCCCTGACCACGGGTTCTGGAACGAAGGTCATGGTGTCCCCCCCTGTGGTCCAACCGGTGCCTGCCCACCAGCCGGAGTCTGGGTGACACCACCACGGCGACCCCCGCGACCCCTACCACGGCGACGGCGACCGCCACGACCCCCCACCCCCGCTCGGCCCGGAGGGAGGGGGACCCAGGAGAGACGACGGTGGTGTAGCGGACGAACGTGGTAGAGTAGACGGACGCGGCGGAGTAGCAGCCAGAGCCGTCGAAGAAGAAGACCCCGGAGAGGTGGTGGACCCCGGCTGGATGCCCTGAGTGAGCTCCTCCATGACCAGGTCGTCACGGACCTGCATGAAGGTGGGGAAGGGCCGCTGACGGGTGATCCACGTCCTGAGATGGGCGTAGCGGTCACTGAGCCCGCGGAGGACGTTGAGGACCAAGATGCAATCCTCCACGGGCCATCCGAGGTCGCCAAGGGAGTCCGCCATGCCCTTCATCTGACGACAGAACTCACCAACGGAGAGATCACCCTGGACGAAGGTGCGGAAGCTGGCGTCGAGACACAGAGCCCGGGCCTCAGCATTGCCCAGGAACTGCCCCTCAAGGGCAAGCCACGCCCGGCGCGCGTCAGGAGAGTTGCGGACAAGGTCGTGGAGGTCCAGGGAGATCGTCCCCAGGATCCAAGAGAGGACGATGCTGTCGAGACGGAGCCACGACGACGACTGGACGGTGACCGAGGCGTCAACAAGGACGTGGTCGTCGAGGGCGTAGCGGCGAAGAGTGAGAAGAACCAGATCCCGCCAGCGGGCGTAGGAGGGCAACTCCGGCTCGAGGACGACCGGAACGAGGAGGCGAATGTTCTGGACCCCCCCCGGCCTAGTAGTGCAGCTGGGTCACGAGCGGGTCGGCCGGGTCGTGTCAGAGGACGACGGTGTGGGACACGTGGCGTCCCGACGCGTCGGAGGAGGTGGCCGCAGCATCCTGGGAGGTGGGAGAGGCGAGGAGCTGCTCCGCCTCGGCGATCTGGCGTGCCAGGGCGTCGACCGCATTGCGCTCACGCTCCCACACGAGGGCAGCCGCGCGCACACGAGCCTGCCCCTCCGCAGCGGCAGCCGCCAGGGCCCCATCCCCGGCCATCCCTACCGGGTCAGGTGCTGGTGGAGCCGCGCCGCTGCCCTGGGAAACCGCCGGAGTCACGGCCAGCGCGCCTGCTACGTCCGCGCCGGCGATGGCAGGTGGGGAAGAGGCGGGTAGGGAAGCCACCTGGGCCCAGGATGGGGAGGGAAGGGAAATAGGTATAGTAGGATGGAGGAGTTGGGGGGCCGGCCATGGCGCCGGCGGCGGCTAGCCAGCTGGCGGCGCAGGCGGCGGCTGGGAGAGGGTGCTGGGGAGGAGAAGCTAACCCTAGGCTGTTGGAAAGTGATTTCTCTCAATTAGGGCTAACCCTAGAAGGGTAGCTAAATAGGTTCCATACATGGGCCACATGGGCCTTAGCCTCATGGGCCTACATATACTCCAACACCCCCCCGCAGTCTGAACTACCGTCGCAGCGGAGTTCTAGGCTGAAACAAGAAAGAACACACACAACCCCCCCACAGACGCAACTAGCCACTGGTGATGTTGAGGCTGGAGCGAAACTCGGCGAAGGTCGAGGACGGGAGGCCTTTGGTGAAGATGTCCGCGAACTGGGAGGTCGTCGGGACATGAAGGACCCGCACCTCGCCCATGGCCACCCGATCACGGACAAAGTGGAGGTCGATCTCGACATGCTTCGTCCGCTGGTGCTGGATGGGGTTGGTGGAGAGGTAGACCGCACTGACGTTGTCGCAGTAGATCAGTGTGCTCCTGGAGGGTGGCGTGTGCAACTCAGCAAGCAGCTGTCGGAGCCAGGCGGCCTCCGCCACGCCGTTAGCCACGGCGCGGTACTCCGCCTCGGCACTGGACCGGGAGACCACCGGCTGGCGCTTGGACGACCACGACACCAGATTGCCGCCCAGGAAGACGGCGTAGCCGGAGGTGGAGCGGCGAGTATCCGGGCACCCGGCCCAGTCAGCGTCGGTGTAGACAACGAGGTCGGTGGAGGAGGCCCGGTGGAGGAGGAGGCCGTAGTCGAGTGTGCCCCGGAGGTAGCGGAGGAGACGCTTGAGAGCCGTGAGATGAGGCTCCCGGGGATCATGCATGTGGAGGCAGACCTGCTGAACGGCATAGGTGATGTCCGGCCGAGTGAAGGTGAGGTACTGAAGGGCCCCGGCAAGACTCCTGTACGCAGTGGGGTCGTCCACCGGTGGTCCCTCAGCCTCAGACAGCTTGCCCTGAAGGTCGACCGGGGTGGAGCAGGGCTTGCAATCAGACATCCCAGCCCGCTCCAGGATATCCCGAGTGTACTGCCTCTGGTGAAGAAGGAGCCCAGCAGGACGGTGCTCAACAGTGACACCGAGAAAGTGATGGAGCTCACCGAGGTCCTTCATCGCAAACTCCTGCTGGAGAGCTGCAATGATCCGGCGGAGAAGATGCTCGCTGGAGGCGGTGAGGACAATGTCATCAACATAGAGTAACAAGTATGCAGTGTCGGCCCCATGGTGGTAGACGAACAGGGACGTATCAGACTTGGCCTCCATGAACCCCAGGGTCAGCAAGAAAGCAGCAAACCGGTGGTTCCACGCCCGAGGTGCCTGCTTGAGGCCATAGAGTGACCTGTTGAGCCGGCAGACCATGTCAGGGCGGGTGTTGTCGACGAACCCCGCCGGCTGACTGCAGTACACCGTCTCGGTAAGAAGGCCGTGGAGGAAGGCGTTCTTGACGTCCAGCTGGTGGACAGGCCAAGACCGAGCAAGTGCCAGTGATAGTACGGTACGGACGGTGGCCGGCTTGACCACCGGGCTGAAAGTCTCATCGTAGTCGACGCCGGGGCGCTGAGTGAAACCCCGGAGGACCCATCGAGCCTTGTAGCGCTCGAGAGAGCCGTCCGCTCGGCGCTTGTGAGTCCAAATCCACTTGCCGGTGACGACATTGGCGCCCGGCGGTCGGGGCACCAACTCCCACGTCTGGTTGGCGAGCAGTGCGGCATACTCCTCTTCCATCGCGCGGCGCCAGTGAGGGTCCAACAGGGCGTCGCGGACGGAGGAGGGTACCGGAGAGACCACCGCGTCGCCAGTCGAAGCCTCGAGGGCACGAGGCGGCAGGGTGCCAGCCCCGTGCCGTGTCACCATCGGGTGAACATGCCGCGGGTGTCGGTGAAGAAGCGGCGGGTGGTAGACCGGCGGGACACCACGGGGCGGCGGAGACAGTGGCGGTGGTGTCGGTGTTCCCGGCGGAGAAGGGACCGGAACCACGAGCGGCGGTGGCCGCGGCCTGCGCTGGTATACCCGTACCGGCGCGGCAAACCTCGACGGAGCCGCCGGGGCAGGTGCCGAGACAGGGTCCGGCGTCGGCAACCGGCACGACCCCCCCGGGGCAGAAGCGGGGGACGAAGGCCCCGGGGCTGCACCAACTGGAGAAGGCGGGGCCGCACCGGAGGACGAGGGGCCCGGACTCGCAGGGGAGCCGGGACCGACGGCTGGCTCAGAACGCGTCGAGGCGGTACCTGCAGGAGACCACAAAGAAGGTGGCTGGACCACCGGGTCAGTGGGAAACAGATCGGGTGGGTCAGTGACCGGAGGTGTAGTGGTGCTGGAAAAGGGAAAGACGGACTCATCGAAGACCACATGGCGCGAGATGAGAACACGTCGGGAGGTAAGGTCGAAGCACCGGTACCCCTTGTGATCAGGGGAGTACCCGAGGAAGACACAGAGCGTGGAGCGAGGGTCCAGCTTGTGAGAAGAAGTGGCAGCAGTGTTGGGGTAACAAGCACACCCAAACACGCGAAGGTGATCATACCGAGGCGGGGTACTGAAGAGGGCGTGGTGAGGAGTGGGAGCAGGACAGGCAGCGGAAGGAAGGCGGTTAAGAAGGTAGGTGGAGGTGTGCAGGCCCTCAGCCCAGAAGCGAGCAGGAAGAGAAGCCTGAAACAGGAGAGTGCGCACGGTGTCGTTTGTGGTGCGAATCATCCGCTCGGCCTTGCCATTCTGCGAGGAGGTGTATGGGCAAGACATGCGTAGCTGAACACCGTGAGAGAGGAAGAAATCTCGGGCGGTGGAGTTATCAAACTCGCGACCATTGTCACACTGGACGGCCTTGATGGTGAGACCGAACTGAGTAGACACCCAAGTAAAGAAGTGGAGGAGCGTGGTAAACGTATCAGACTTCGCACGAAGAGGAAAAGTCCACGAATAATGCGAAAAATCATCAACAACCACAAGATAGTACTTATAACCAGAAATACTGATAACAGGAGATGTCTATAGGTCGCAATGTACAAGATCAAAAATGCGGGCCGCATGAGAAGAAGAACTAGAAAAAGGAAGACGAACATGTCGGCCCAATTGGCACGCATGACACAGTTGCTCATCATGAGCTCGAGTACAAGGAAGACCAGAGCTACGACTGAGCTGTATCAGGGCATCACGTCCAGGATGGCCGAGTCGCCGGTGCCAGGTAGTAGAGGAAGCAGAAGCGACGAAGGCAGCTGACAAAACGGACGGCGAAGAAGAAGAAGGAGCCGCCGGAAAGCGAAGAGTGTAAAGGGGCCCGGTGCTGTCACATCGGAGCAGAGGACGCCGGGAAGCCAAATCCTTCACAGTAAGACCAGAAGAGTCAAATTCCACAGAACAAGAGTTGTCAGCTGTAAAACGTCGAATAGAAAGAAGATTATGAACCATGGAAGGAGCAACAAGAACATCAGGAAGACGAAAGGAGCCATGAGCACCGGCGGTACCCACAGAGGAGACAGGAATACAAGAACCATTTGCGACCATAATGGACGAAGGAAGAGATGAAGAGGGAGAGTGAACCGACGAAAGTATACCGGGGTCAGGAGTGGTGTGGTAGGTGGCCCCCGAATCGGCGATCCACTCGGGTCCGACCGGAGGTGTCAGGCCCATGGTGCCGAACGAGCGAGCCAGGGCCGCCTGATCCCAGCCCGCAACCCCCGGTGGAGCCCCGGAAGGTCCGGAGGGAGGAACCCACGGCGTAGTAGGCGGCGTAGCAGGGAAGACGCCGGGAGGTGCTCCGGTGAGCATGGCCACCGGTGGACGCGAGTCGGTCCCGGTGGCGTGGTAGGGCCACATGGAGATGCGCCCAGACCACGGGTTCTGGAAAGAGGGCCATGGTGCCCCCCCCTGTGGTCCACCGGGTACCGGGGCCTGGGTAGGTGCACCCCGGCCTCCGCCGCGACCCCCACCGCGGCGACGACGACCACCACGACCCCCCCCACTCGGCCCGGAGGGAGGGGGACCCAGGAGAGACGACGGTGGTGGAGCAGCCGTCCGTGGAGCAGACTGGCGCGGCGGAGTAGCAGCCAGAGCCGTCGAGGAGGCCCCCGGGGAAGCAGTGGAGCCCGGCTGGAGGCCCTGTGTGAGCTCCTCCATGACAAGATCGTCACGGACCTCCAGGAAGGTGGGAAAGGGCCTCTGGCGGGTGATCCACGTCCTGAGGTGGGCGTAGCGGTCACTGAGCCCCCGGAGGACGTTGAGGACCAAGATGCGATCCTCCACAGGCCACCCGAGGTCCCCCAGGGAGTCAGCCATGGACTTCATCCGTCGGCAGAACTCACCGACGGAGAGGTCACCCTGGACGAAAGTGCGGAAGCTCGCATCGAGGCGCAGAGCCCGGGCCTCAGCGTTGCCCAGAAACTGACCCTCAAGGGCCAGCCATGCCCGGCGCGCGTCAGGAGAGGTGCGGACGAGGTCGTGAAGGTCCAGGGAGATCGTTCCCAGAATCCAGGAGAGGACGATGCTGTCGAGCCGGATCCACGACGGCGTCTGGGCAGCGACCGGGGCGTCGAGGAGGACGTGGTCGTCGAGGGCGTAGCGGCGAAGAGTGAGAACCACCAGATCCCGCCAACGGGCGTACGAGGGCGACTCCGGCTCGAGGACGACCGGAACTAGCAGGCGAATGTTCTGGACCCCCCCCCCCCCGCCTGGTAGTGCAGCTGAGCCACGAGCGGGTCGGCCGGGTCGTGCCAGAGGACGGCGGTGTGAGACGCGCGGCGACCCGGCGAGGCGGAGGAGTGGGCCCCAACGTCCTGGCCCCCAGGGTAGGTGAGTAGCCGCTCAGCCTCGGCGAGCTGGCGAGCCAGGGCATCGGCCGCTTCGCGCTCGTGCTCCCACACGAGGGCGGCCGCCCGCACGCGGGCCTGCCCCTCCGCGGCCGAGGCTCGGGCGGCGGCAAGGGCAGTGGCGAGGGACGAGGCGTCACGGCCGGCGTAGATATGAGAAAGAAGGGGTGGCGGGGCCGGGAAGGCCTGGGCACCGGCAGCAGACATGGTGCCGGCGTCCAGCCCGGCGCCGGGAAGGTGGATCCGCGGCTGCTGGAGGGCTGGCTGTTCGCCATCAGCAGCCGGGAGGTGGGTTTGAGGGTCCCCATCAGCCGGGAGACCCCCATCAGCAGCCCCCGGATGCTCCACTGCCGCCGAGGTGAGAACCTGGGCAGGGGCGGGTGCTCCAGGTGGTTCGGTAGAAGGAGGGAGGGGCTGGTGAGGTAGCTGGCGCAGTTGTGGGTGAGGAAGGACTGCGGCAGGAAGAGGGGAAGTCCCCAGGCCGGCGCCATGGAGATCCGCGCCAGGGAGTGTCGCCATGGGAGCAGGGGCGGCAGGGAGACCCGCCCTGGGAGCAGGGGCGGAAGGTCCAGGGAGGTAGGCGCTGGGGAGGGAGGAGCTAGGGAGGAAGGCGCCAGAGGGGATGGGGTGCTGGAGGCCAGCCGTGCCTGGGAGAAGGCCGGCGGCGGCGGCGTCCGCCCCCTGGAACCGCTCGGCGTCGGGCAGAGCAGAGGGAGCAGCGGCTCCCGTGAGGACCTGGGCCCAGGTGGTTGTGGAAGAGAGGGAAGGGAAGGGAGAGTAGAGGGAGGGAGGGAGAGGAGGCCGGCCAGCCATGGCACGCCGGCTCGCCGGCGATGGCCAGCAGGGGGCGGCGGCTGGCGGCTGGAAGAGGCTGGCGGCTGGAGGAAGCTAACCTAGGCTGGATACCATGTTGGAAAGTGATTTCTCTCAATTAGGGCTAACCCTAGAAGGGTAGCTAAATAGGTTCCATACATGGGCCACATGGGCCTTAGCCTCATGGGCCTACATATACTCCAACATAGGCTGCTGATACCATGTTGGGGAATGAGAATCTATTGATTTGGGCTAACACTAAAATGGTAGCTATATAGGTAACCATACATGGGCCACATGGGCCTAGCCTCATGGGCCTAATACACTCACATTCCAACAGAGATTGCAATCAACCTACGACAGGTTCAGATGCGCTAGGTGTTGTTCATGGTTCAGGGGACTCTGGGAATGATGCAAGGCAGCAGCAGCAAGGCCCTGATGCGTTTCAGAAAAAAGATGTAGAAAACGATGGCTTGCTTGCTGATTCAGAGTGTGATTTACAGAACAGTTCAGAGAAGCCAGTTGCTATTACTAGTACTAGTCAGAAGCCTGAATCATCCAGTATTCCTGTCAATTCAGTCATGAGAAGCAGTAGCACAGGATCCCCACGGATGTGTTTCCTGCAGGTTTTAAATTGAACACTGGCATGCCTATGCAGCATAAGAGTTCAGATAGTAGCAGCAGCAAGGGGATTTGCTCTGGATCCATATCTGATCAACAGAGAACATTTTCGGCCAAAGGCATCTGTTTAGGCCGAAAATAGCAGCACCTCATTACAGGTTAAGAAATTTGGGGGGCAGAAGGATTAAGTCAGTTTCACCAGGAACTGACCCCAAACCTCAGTGGTGCCCGGCAGGTCTCACGCATACACAAAAGCGACAGGTACGACGACTTCAAGCCATAGAAATTAAGGAAGAGCAAAAATTGGGCGATTTGGGATTTGACAAGAATAAGACTGTGATGTCCATTAAGAAGGCATGGAGGCCAAAACAAGTGAAGGTGTTGGCCAGCGATGATGAAAATAGAAGCTTGGTCAATGGAGGTTCATTGTCGAACTAGCATGGTATTCCGCATCACAAAGGTATGGATATGTTTTGTTGTGAGCAAAACTATACGAACATCTAAATTAAGGCCGACACTTTATTTATCATCGTCCAGAGGAAGCTAAAAATATTACATTGCTTATAGTCATATTAATTTGTATTGATAAAAAAATGACATATATAGTTTAGGCCGAATTACACTGACAAGTTGCTGATTAATCGGTCCATTAGCTAATACAGTTATCAAACATTATTTTGACCAGATTATTTCGTTACTGGATATTAATTGGCCTGATCTATGACTAAGTGATGATTAAATATATGCTGCAACGACCGATTCTTAGTGGTAGAATTGGAAAGTGGCCTTATGCACTAGTAGAATATGATTTAACATATGAATCGTTGCGTGCTATGAGAGGTCAAGTTGTCGCCGATTTTGTTGTTGATCATAGGATTAAAGATGAAGAAGATGTTAGCTATATTAATGTGTGCCCATGGAAACTTTATTTTGATGGATCGGTTTATAGAGATGGACAAGGCGTCGGTAATGTTTTGATTTTACCAAATAATGTAGCTTATAAAACATCGGTTCGCTTAGAATATCCTTGTACAAATAACCAGGTCGAATATGAAGCTTTATTGTCTGGCTTGCAAAGTTTAGTTGACATGGGTGTGAGGGACATAGATGCTTTTGGAGACTCTCTTTTGGTAGTTCAGCAGATTAATGGAGAATTTCAATGTTTTGATGGGTTGCTGAATAGCTACTTGGACCGATGTTTAGATATAATTAAGTCTCTAGACACTTTTACTATCAACCATATATCTAGAGAAGAGAATTTTAGAGCTAATCATTTGGCCCAACAAGCATCTGGTTACCAGGTTACTATTGGAAAGTTTTTAATAATGGAAAAGCCGATGCTAGCCATTATCAAAAGTAAGACCGATCTGCAGGTTGCTAGTTCGGTTCTGGGCAGAATTGAAATTTCTGGGCTAAACAGATTAGTAGTTTTGGGGTACAGGGTGCATCAGGTGCTAGTTTAGTCCAGCAGCAATCATTACAGGGCAAATAAGATTCGGTACAGGGTTCACAAATAACCGAATCTGTAAATGAGTTAGAACCTGGTGATTTGAGAAGCCCTATAGTTAATTATTTATTAAAGGATCCAAGTCAAACAAGGGATAGGAAGATTCGGCGTCATGCCTTAAAATATACTTTGTTAAATGATGAATTATATTGCTGAACAATAGATGGGTTACTTTTGAAGTGCTTGGGTTTTGATCAGTCTAGAATAGCTACGAGTGAAGTACATGAAGTCTTTCGAGCCATTGATGGAACTCTCAGGTACTTGCTTATATATATATATATATATATATATATATATATATATATATATATATATATATATATATACAACAACATAGCCTTTTGTCCCAAGCAAGTTGGGGTAGGCTAGAGATGAAACCGAAAAGAGACGTGAACCAGGGAGACACATAAAGGGACATAAAGGGCACAAGACAAAAAGAGGTCACGGTTCAGGCACGTTGATTGCCAATCTCCAAGCGCTCCTGTCCATAGCTAAATCCTTGAAGATATTCCACTCCTTAAGATCTCTCTTAACGGACTCGTCCCAAGTTAGTTTAGGTCGACCTCTACCGCTCTTTACATTATCGGCCCGCTTTAGAACTCCACTACGCACCGGCGCCTCAGGAGGCCTCCGTTGGACATGTCCAAACCATCTCAACCGATGTTGAATCAATTTCTCCTCAATTGGTGCCACCCCAACCCTATCCCGAATATCGTCGTTCCGGACTCTATCCCTCCTTGTGTGCCTACAACACCAACGCAACATACGCATCTCTGCTACACTCAATTGCTGGACATGTCGCCTTTTTGTAGGCCAACACTCAGCACCGTATAACCAGCCGGCTGAAATTCTATGCCTAACATCTTCATCAATGTCTCCATCTTTTTGTAGCATCGACCATAAATACCGAAAAGTATCCTTCTTGGCCACCACTTGCCCATCGAGGCTACCGTCTCCCTCCTCGTGCCTAGTCGCGCTGAAATCGCACCTCATGTACTCGGTCTTAGTCCTACTAAGTCTGAACCCTTTCGACTCTAACGTATGCCTCCATAGTTCTAACTTCCTATTAACCCCCGCCCTACTGTCGTCAACTAGCACCACATCATCAGCGAAGAGCATACACCAAGGGATATCACCTTGTATGTCCCTTGTAATCTTATTCATCACCAAAGCAAATAAATAAGGGCTCAAAATTGACCCCTGATGCAGTCCTATTTTAATTGGAAAGTCACTGGTGTCGCCATCACACGTTCGGACAAACGTCACCACATCTCTGTACATATCCTTGATGAGCGTAACGTACTTAGTTGGGACTTTGTGCTTTTCCAAGGCCCACCACATGACATTTCTCGGTACTTTGTCATATGCCTTCTCGAGGTCAATAAAGACCATGTGCAAGTCCTTCTTCTGCTCCCTATATCTCTCCATCAATTGTCGTAATAAGAAAATCGCCTCCATGATCGACCTACCAGGCATGAAACCAAACTGATTTTGGGTCACATGTGTCACTCTCCTTAGGCGATGCTCGATAACCCTCTCCTAGAGCTTTATCGTATGACTCATCAACTTAATCCCACGGTAGTTAGTACAACTTTGAACATCTTCCTTGTTCTTGAAGATACGTACTAATATACTTCTTCTCCATTCTTCAGGCATATTGTTAGACCGAAAAATAAGGTTAAAAAGCTTAGCTAACCATACTATCGCTCTGGTGCCTAGGTATCTCCACACCTCAATGTGGATACCATCAGGGCCCATCGCTTTACCTCTCTTCATTCTCTTCAAAGCCTCTCCGATCTGCCTCCTGAATTCTCCTCACAAAGCGTATGTTGGTATCGTCAAATGAGTCGTCCAACTCAAGGGCAGGACCCTCATTCTCCCCATTAAACAGCTTGTCGAAGTACTCTCTCCATCTGTTCTTGATCTCCTCATCTTTCACCAGAAGTCGATCTGTCCCATCCTTGATGCATTTTATTTGGTTGATGTCCCTTGTCTTCCTCTCGCGGATTCTAGCCATCCTATAAATGTCCTTCTCCCATTCCTTCGTGCCTAGCCGCTGATAAAGGTCATCATACGCCTGACCTTTTTGCTACACTCACAGCTCGCTTTGCAACCCTCTTCGCTATTTTATAGCCCTCGATGTTGGCTACACTCTTGTCATGGTGGAGACGCTTGAAACACTCCTTCCTAATAGCCCTTTGCACCTCGTTATTCAACCACCATGTGTCTTTCGCTTCCCGTTTGCCTCCCCTACTCACGCCAAACACTTCCGAAGCCACCTTCCGAACACATGTTGTCATCTTTAGCCACATGTCAGCATCTTCTCCTTCTTCTCAAAGCCCTTCGTCTAGCATCCTCTCCTTAAACGTTTGCGCTGCTTCCCCTCTAAGCTTTCACCACTTCGTTCTCGCAATCTTGGGCCGTTTGTCCCGATGGACACGTACCCGAAAGGGAAAGTCCGCCACCACAAGCTTATGTTGAGGGACAATACACTCCCCAGGTAACACCTTACAATCAAAGCAAGCACGTCTATCCTCCCTCCTTGCAAGGATAAAATCGATCTGGATCGAGTGTTGTCCACTACGAAAGGTTACTAGATGAGATTCTCTCTTACTAAAGAGGGTGTTCGCTATCAACAAGTCATAGGCCAGCGCGAAGTTCAAAACATCCTCCCCCTCTTGATTCCTACTACCATACCCGAACCCCCCGTGCACCCGCTCGAAACCTACATTAGTCGCACCAACATGGCCGTTGAGGTCTCCTCCTATAAAGAGTTTCTCGCTGATAGGCACGGTACTAACCATGCTATCAAGATCTTCCCAAAACTGCCTCTTGGTGCCCTCGCTAAGACCTACCTGAGGGGGCATAGGCACTGATCACATTCAGAGCCGAATCTCCAACTACCAGCTTGACCAAGATAATCCGGTCGCCTTGCCTCCTAACATCAACGACTCCATCCTTAAGGCTCCTATCGATCAAGATGCCTACACCATTCCTACCCGATGTTGTCCCCGTGTACCAAAGTTTGAAGCCAGTATCCTCCACCTCCTTCGCCTTCTGGCCCTTCCATTTAGTCTCCTGAACGCATAGAATATTTACACGTCTTCTAATTGCTGCATCGACTAGCTCTCTTAGGCCTTAGCTTACCCGTTAGGGACCCTACGTTTCAGCTACCTAGACGAATCCTAGTTGGCTCGGCTAGCTTCCTTACCCTTCGCACCCGTCGAGGGAAGTGCGAAGACCCTTGCTCAATTTTCACTACACCCGGGCGTAGATGTAGCGCGCCACTAAGGTTGCGACGGCCCGACCCTTACTCATTTTTCATCGTACCCGGGTCACGATACGACACGCCACTAAGGGATGACGACCCGGCCCTTGGCCATTTAACACCACACCCGGGTTCCGATGTAGCGCGTCGCTAAGAGGGTTACGCCCCAACGAATCTCTTGTGGGTTTTAAATCCATGAGGGTGGTTGTTTTTTTACTGTTGGTTCGCTAGACCTTAACATACCCTCCTGCTTTACCCGGGCTTGGGACCGGCTATGTTGAGACGACTTAAGAAAGTCTTCCAGTCAACATAGGCGGAGTATATACATATATATATATATATATATATATATATATATATATATATATATATATATATATATATTGTTGAGACTTGTGATTTTCCTTACTTGGCCTAACCCTAGAGGGGTAGCAATATATGTCATACATAGGCCTCATGGGCCTAGCCACATGGGCCTAATACTCATACTCCAACAACCCCCTGCAGTCTGAACTACCCGTCGCAGCGGAGTTACAGACTGGACATGAATGAAAAGAGAAAAGAAGCCACACACAGCCCCCCACAGACTCAACTAGCCACTGGTGATGTTGAGGCTGGAGCGAAACTCGGTGAAGGTCGAGGACGAAAGGCCCTTGGTGAAGATGTCGGCAAACTGGGAGGTGGTCGGGACGTAGAGGACCCGAACATCGCCGATGACGACTCGATCACAGACGAAGTGTAGGTCAATCTCCACATGCTTGGTCCGCTGGTGCTGAACAGGGTTGGTGGAGAGGTAGACCGCACTGACGTTGTCGCAGTAGACGAGTGTGCTCCGGGAGAGAGGGTTATGGAGCTCGGCGAGGAGCTGCCTGAGCCAGGAAGCCTCCGCCACGCCGTTAGCGACAGCGTGGTACTCCGCCTCGGCACTGGAACGGGAGACCACCGGCTGGCGCTTGGACGACCAGGACACCAGGTTGCGGCCCAGAAAGACCGCGTAGCCGGAGGTAGAGCGCCGAGTGTCCGGACACCCGGCCCAGTCCGCGTCAGTGTAGACGAGCTCGGTGGAGGACCGGTGAAGGAGCAAGCCGTAGTCGACAGTACCACGGAGGTAGGACCGGTGAAGGAGCAAGCCGTAGTCGACAGTGCCACGGAGGTAGCGGAGGAGGCGCTTGAGAGCGGTGAGGTGGGGCTCCCGGGGATCATGCATGTGGAGGCATATCTGCTGCACTGCATAGGTGATGTCAGGCCTGGTGAAAGTAAGGTACTGAAGTGCACCTGCAAGACTCCGGTAAGTCGTGGGGTCTGCCACTGGGTTGCCCTCGGCCTCTGACAGCTTGCCCTGTGTGTCAACCGGAGTGGAGCAGGGCTTGCAGTCAGTCATCCCAGCTCGCTCCAGGATATCAAGATTGAACTGCCGCTGATGAAGAAGGCCGGTGGGTCGAGACTCAGCAGTAACCCCGAGGAAGTGGTGGAGGATCCCGAGATCCTTCACAGGAAACTCCTGCTGGAGAGAGCTGATGATCCAGCGGAGGAGTGACGAGTTGGAGGCTGTGAGGACAATGTCATCAACATAGAGCTATGGTAGGCAGTCTCAGCTGCATGGTGATAGATAAACAGTAATGTATCTGACTTGGCCTCCACAAATCCCAGTGTCAACAGGAAAGTAGCAAGCCGAGAGTGCCACGCCCGAGGGGCCTGCTTGAGGCCGTAGAGAGACTTGTTGAGCCGACAGACTGCAGTAGACTGTCTTAGTAAGAGTCCCGTGCAGAAAGGCATTATTGACGTCCAGCTGATGCACGGGCCAGGAGCGAGCGAGAGCCAGTGAGAGCACCGTGCGGACGGTGGCCGGCTTGACCACTAGGCTGAAAGTCTCATCGTAGTAAACTCTAGGGCGCTGAGTGAAACCCCGGAGCACCCAGCGAGCCTTGTACCGCTCAAGGGTACCATCAGCCCGCCGCTTGTGTGTCCAGATCTACTTGCCGGTGACGACGTTGGAGCCGGGCGGACGAGGCACTAGATCTCATGTCTGGTTGGCGAGAAGAACCGTGTACTCCTCTTCCATCGCACGGCGCCAGTGGGGGTCCGACAAGGCGTCGCGAATGGAAGAGGGTACATGAGAGACGTGCGTGTCGCCGGGCATCACCGCGAGAGCCCGGGACCGCAGGGTACCAGCCGCGTACCGCGTCACCATAGGGTGAACATGCCGCGGGTGTCGGTGAAGGAGCGGAGGGTGATACACCTGCGGCACGACGCGGCCGGCCGGTTGCCGCGGCGGTGGTGTAGGCGTCCCCGGCGGAGAAGAGGCCACCGGCGGCGTAGGCGGCGTCAGGGAAGAAGAGGCCACCTGTGGTGGCTGAGGTAGCGGAGCTGCCCGTGCACGGCGCTGGTAGACGTGCACCGGCTGGGCGAAGCACACAGGAGGTGCAGAAGTCGACGACCTCGGACCCGTGTCATCGGATGGCGACGCCGCCGGAGGGCCAGGGGCGTCACTGGAGGGCGGCAAGCGGGGGCACGGGCCCGGCGAAGGGCACGGTGGAGCAGTACCTGCAGGAGAAAACGACAACAGTGGCTGGACCACCGTGTCAGTGGAAAACAAAGAGGAGAGGTCAGCGTCAGGTGGTGGTGTGGTGACGGTGGAGAAGGGGAATACAGACTCATCAAACACCACATGGCGAGAGATGAGGACCCGACGGGAGGTGAGGTCATAGCACCGGTAACCCTTGTGATCTGGGGAATACCCGAGAAAGACACACAGAGTCGAACACGGAGCCAGCTTGTGTGGAGCGGTGGCGGTGGTGTTAGGGTAACACGCACACCCGAAGACACGAAGGTGGTTATACCGAGGAGGTGTACCGAAGAGAGCGTGGTGTGGCGTAGGAGCTAGGCAGGCAGCGGAAGGTAGGCGGTTAAGGAGGTAGGTGGAGCTGTGTAGGCTCTCTGCCCAGAAGCGAGCGGGAAGGGACGCCTAGAGCAGAAGAGTGCGCATGATGTCGTTCGTGGTAGCTGCTCGCGGTGGCAGGCGAGCCACTGCTCCTCGATGAAGAGAAGCTTGCCACCGATGGTGACCGGCTCTGAGGGTAGCTGCTCGCGGTGGTAACGGCCTTGAGGCAGCCCGTCACCTCCTCAATCGTGAGCTCGGAGAAGTCCATTAGCGTCTCGATCAACAGAGCCAGTTGCGTGTACTTCTTGGGGACAACGCGGAGGAACTTCTCGATGGCTCTCTCCTCGTCGATGTCGTTGTCGCCGTACCGAGCCAACTGCTGCATCAGGGTGTTGAGGCAAAGAGCAAAGTCGTCGATGTCCTCGCCCAGCTTAAAAGCCAGGTTCTCCCACTCCTGACGCACCTTCTGAAGCATGGATCTGCAGGCGCGGTTGCTGCCGATGCGTGCCGCGGCGATGGCGTCCCAGGCGTCATTGGTGGTCTCCTTGTTCGCGAGGGAGGAGTGCATCTCCGTCAGAATAGTAGCAAGAAGCGCCTCCAACGCCCACTGATCCTCGTCAAAATTGGCGTTGTCGTACCGTACCGCATCCCACATGCGTCATGCCTGTATCTTCACCTTCATCACCATGGACCACTCGGCGTAGTTGGTCTTGGTGAGCATGGGCCATCCGCCACTGGCGCTTGAATCCTTGACGACGGTCTGGACTACGGGAGTAGAACCGGGGCGGCCACGGCGATCACGGCGCCGGTTCGGGGAAAGGGAGGCGCGCCGCCTATGAGGGTTCTGCGTGTAACACCTCAGGTGTTTAGCTCCATAATTGCATTGCATTTGCATAAGCATAAGCATGCATCATCCATATTATTTTATGTGGTTGCAACAAATGTGATTGCTTTTAGAATTTTGTTTGACTCACATCATGTGACACTAGGGAGTTGGTGTAACTAAAGGGTAGAGTAGCCAATTATACCTCACAACACCTTAGTTATACTTAGGATCCCTAATGGAGCAAGGTTCATGTTGACCAAAATCACTAAAATGCCCTCCAAGGTGTAGTTGACCAGCATTTAGCCCTAGGATGCTCTAGTTTGACCAATTAAAAAGTCTAGCTTAGAGACCTTGTATGGAGGAGCACCCTTAAGCAAAGTTGTAGGGAATTTTATGGGGAACAAAAGTCTCAATATGACCATCTCATGAAACTGGCCAGAACATTCTCAAAAATGGCCCACAAGTCAGCTAGAGGGGCTGTCTCAACACTTAGAATTTTTCTAAGTCTCAAAAGTGTCCCTCCAGTTTTACTGTGACCTACTTTGGAAGCTTGTAGTTTACAAACCAGACCAAACCAGCTCCAACTCATGTTGACACTTTTGTAGTACTCATGTAGCTCTACAACATTGCCAACATCACTATCACCTAGTTCTAAATGGTTTAGGAGATATGGTGTCTAGAAAATTGGGTTTCAGTCGGTATAATGGACTGAAACTAAGTTTCAGTTTTCGGGTACTCCACTTTGGAGCTATGTAGTTTCAAATCCAAGCCGAATCTGTTCTTGAGCCAATTAGCAAAGTTGTAGCCCTCACGAAGCTCTACAATTTTGGTGTTATCACCTTCGACTAACTCGAGCTGTTTCCGGAGAAAATCACCGTTGAAATCGCGCTGTCAGTCGAACAATGACGGTCTCTATTCAGTCAACGACGTCGCCGTTCAGTCGGACAGCGGCCGTGTCGTGGCGCCCGGGCAGAAGGGCGTTGCCGCGTGGCGTCCAAGCTCTGCCGTCGTCTCCACGTCGCGAGCTCACGCGCGGGAGTGAAGTGGGAGTCGACACCTCAATCCCCAGCACTCACGCCACTCCCTCCTCCATTCCCTCGCTCTCTGGTCCGACGAGCAGCGCCACTCCGACCCCGCCGCGGCCGGGCGAGCTCACCACCGCACGGCAGCCTACCTAACTTCACCCACAGCTCCGCCTTAGGCTCCCTGACCTTCCCCTACATCGTGCTTGATCAATTTCGTAGAGGTGAGGAGGTATTGTCGACTTTCTCTCCACTGGAGCTCACCGGAGTATCGCCGCCGCCACGGTCCACCGTGGCCAGCTCCCCTCCCTCATTCTCCTCCTGTCATGAACCTCGTTCTCACCTCCGTAATCTGTGGGGATGCTTGTGGCGAGACCTTACCGTCGGGAACCATCCCTGAACACCGGAACGGCCCACATGTGCGTCGCGCTCTGGCCACGCCCGACATGGCCGTCGCTATTGCGAGCTCATCGCCGACGTCCTCTTTCACCCTTCTCTCTCTATGGTTAGCGTTTGGAATAGGGTAGACCTTCCTCGAGCTCTAGGCATGACCTTACCGTGGGATGCGACCTCGCCGGAGCGGAACACGACGACCACCGTCGTCGCGCTCACCGCCCCGCATCACGGCGCTCCGTGGCCGGGGTAGTTAGGACCTCTTCCAAACCTCCTTTCCACCTCAACAGATTCGTCCGGGCGTAGGGTAGCTCGTACCGAGCTCAGATTTGGTCGTGCGGCCTCACCGGCGACGGCATGCCCTCACCCGACCCTCACCGGCCGCCGCTCACGACGGCGAGCCTTCCCGCTCCAACCTAAGCTCTTCCACTTGCACGAATCGAAGCGTCAAGGAACGGGGAACGTGTGGGTGGGCTCGATTTTCCCGGCGAGCTTCCCTCCGATGAGCTTGAGCTCGCCGGAGCTCGCGGCCGCCGCTCCCCTTTCCCTCTGTCCCTGACCGTGGGGGCCCGCCTGTCAGGTGTTGCGCGCGGGCGGGAGCCCGAGCAGGCCGCGCGCGCGCCGTGGGCCGCGTCTTTTCCCGGGCCGGCCCAGTAACAAATAAGATTTATTTCATTTTTATTTATTCTGTCACAGTTTTAGATAAGATTTGGAAAATGTATATCTAGGGTTTTACTTGCTCAAAAATTATGAGATAAATTTTGTTAGGATCTACATGGTGTGTAGTATTTTAGAAAAATATGAATTGGGTATGTAATGTTTAGTTTCTGGGAGATTTAAATAGGTTTTTGAAATGTGTTTTAGATTGCATGCAAACTTGTTTAAAATCATATCTTGAGTTTCATTGTTTCAAAAATTATGAAATTTGGTGGGTAGGCTAATTTATACTTGCTCTAGCTCTGGTAAAAATTTGGCAGTAGTGCTTAAGTACTTTTTAAGTTATAATGCTATCTTGTCATTTTAGGGAATACTTGAATGAATTTTAGTAATTTTTCTACATGTGCAATGTTCTTATAAATTTTTGGAGAATGTCTTGGTACCATAAAGTGTCTAAGAAAAATATGAAATCTGTTGTTTGATACTTTTCGATATGATTTGTTAATTATACAAAAATCAGCCTTTTTGGGCTTGTGAATTTTGTGTAGGGAGTTCCTGTGAATAAATTTAGTTCAAATTTTTACAGTAGTCTCTTTTTGGGCCAGAGAGTCTCCTGTAATTTTTGTAGAATTTTAGGAACAGTTTACATATATGTTTAAATTTTCACTTAATTAATTAAGTAAATTAAGAAATGAGTATAAATAATTATTCTAGGTGGGCACATCTTAGTTTCTGGTGTTTTTTGTGACCAGTGTGAACTTTTGGTAACAATGGATTGGTCTTAGAGAAAGTTTGCCACATGAATAAATATTTAATCCTTGTAATTCCAGGTTCTCTGGACAGCTGGTAGTATTTTTGAGTTTGACCTTTGATAAAGGTGTTTGCTGGAAAACTTGTGAATACCAAAGTTGTAGTAAACTTGATAAACTAGCTTGTGTCAAAATTTGGGAGCATTTGGCTTAATAGTTTGGGAGTTATTGCTGTTTAAAGTGACAGTCCAGAATTTGCTACTCTCTGTTTAGAGAGGACAGATTCTGGAACTTATGAAATTCGATATGGAAAACTTAGGAATTTAGGGTTGAGATCTAAAAATGAATTGAAGTGCATTTCTTAAGCTTTCCAGATTGTCTTAGATCATATCTTTTGGAGTTAGGAATCTTCAGTTATGTTAGAATCTTTGAGCTGCTGTCCAGAATGTCTTACTGTGGTATTTTGGTGTTGGATGTGGTAACCTAAGTAATGCTACTCTTGTAATTGTTAGGTGTTAGGGCCTTAACCAAAGAAGAACAGCTATATCTTAGGTTGGGTAGATTAGGTAAGTACTTCTCCACCGGAGAAGAGATTTGCACGTTTTGATGAAGTGACTTGAATAGAGTACTTTCATTGCTGAAATGCATTTCATTCCGAGCATGTTGCACCCATTATGCACCCATGATATTTATTGTGCACTCATGCAATAGGTGTTCCGGAGGGGGTAACGCTCCTCGAATTCGAGCAAGTGATTCCGGAGGAAGTCCAGGAGCAGCCGGGAGAACCCGACGAAGCAGTCATCGAAGGGCACGCCGTTGACGACCTACCCGAGTGTCCCGACCACCGGCCCTCGACCTTTCTTAAAGGCAAGCCCCGGTGCATGCTGACCCAATCATTTGAAATATAATTCTTAAGTACTTTTACTTGTTTACTGCATTAAGTTGTAGGAGTTATATGGAAACACTTGTTGCATTACACCTGTCCTTGTCCAGATATCATACTTACACCCTAAATTAGGTTTAGACCGTGTTAATGCTTAGCTCTGCTTAGTCCGGTAGAAGTCGGGTGATTTCCGGTCATCCGCGAGATCTAGGAACGGGTCACGAGTGGCTGTGATCGCTATCCTGAATGGAACCATGCCTAAAAATGAAGTTGAGACCGGGCGGGAGTTCGATAGTGCAGCCGCAAGACACTTCACGTCTTGGGTGCGGAGCTACGCCCGTCTGAGTCGTTTAAGGACCGATTCGCTGTACGTCCTTGAGTCATGTTGAACGCAGTCTAACACTTAGTTGGCCGGATAAGTCGTTCCGACCGCAAATCCGAGTAATACAGTTCAGGCCGGAAATCGAATGGTAGGTTGCTTCTTGGAGGAGAGAAAGGATGTGCTTGGGGACATTGACGTGAGACCAAGGGGGGTTAGAGTCCCTATCACCTGGCAGAGTGTCGCCCTTGGGGTTGCGACATCAGTCGGACCCGCGGCTCCTGAACTGTACCAAAGGTGACCTGAGCAGCCCTCGCCAGACGTGACTCGTTGAGTGTTAGAAATACCCCTCCAGCTGGATAGGAATTCGATTCGAATCACCGTCGCTCCCGGTTAGTGAGCACCTGACTTGAGCAGCGGCAACGTAGATCTCATTAAATGAACAGATGGTTAAGTGAATGATACAATGTTGCCACAATGTTATACCTGCTCTGGATATAATGATGATAATTGTTTGATTATAATCAAGTGCATGCTTAGTACAGGTGCTAAGATAGATGACAGGTAAATGCTAAAAAGAACTGCTAGTACAAGTTATAAGAATTTCAATTACTTATGCCTTTATGCAAAATGTGATGTCAGCTAGCCTCTTGTGTAAGCCTTGCATAATCCTTGGTGTCATCTTATTTCTGGTTCTTGACGGATAAGTCTAGCTGAGTACATTCCAGTACTCAGGGTTTATTCCCTCCTGTTGCAGATGATATGCTCTACCAAGGCTTCTGCAAAACTTGTCTCCACCCTGCGGGTGACGAAGACTAGATCACTAGGGCGTGATAATCTTTTATGTACTTTCCTGATGCTTTTGCGGGTGGTTGATCATTAAGACTGGCAGTAGTATGTGAACTAATGCGTGTGTTATGCTTCCGCTACTTTATAAACTTGGTTTGTAATATTTGCGACTCCGTGTGTGTAAACTTATTTCGGAACTACTTGTGAAATGTAACGTATGATGTTGTATGTTGAATGATGCGATCTTGTTTGTAAGCAAGTTGGTTTGAAATCCTTCGTGGTTTCGATTGACTACCGGGATTATATGGGCTCAAGTTCAAAAATTTGAGCGCTTCGGTGCTTATTTTTGTACTTGTGCTCTTATAATTTGGTCGGTTCTGTTACACTGCGCGCCAGCGTCTCGTCCACCCTGCTACCGGTCAAAGTCCTGCTCCGCCTCCAGCCGTGCCGCCTCCGGTCGCTGGGCCTAAAGTGCGCAGTCGACTCGCAGATCCCGCCAGTGGTTGCGTCCACCTAGAGCACCGTCAAGGCCACGTCCGCCTGGAGTGCGGAAGTCGCATCCGCGTCCACCTAGGTGCGATCCGCTCGCCCGCGATATCACGCGTCCCTGGCCCGTGCGTCCCGCTTCCGCTTCGCATCGTGTCCCGCATGGTGCGCACCGTCAATGCCGCTCCCTCAGTCCGCTTGGTCGAAGCCACATGCTCTGTCCGCGTCCCGCGCGCCCGCACCGCGAAGCTACTCGCCGTCGACGCCGCCCGCTGCTCCCACGCACAGGGCAGCGGCTTTCGCTGCCGCCGCTTGGGCCGCAGCAGCCGCGACTGCAGCCTCCTCGGCAGCCTGCGCTACTGCCAGCTCAGCGGCAGCCAGCCGCTGCACCTGAGCAGCCACCGCCACCCGCTCCTCTGCCTCTCGCTCGCGTCTCTCCACTGCGAGTAGCTCCGCAGCTTGCGCGTCCTCGTACACGGCCGGCGCGGCTTGCCTGCGCTGTGCGCTAGACGTAGTGAAGCGATTGGAGGAAGAGTAGGAGTGGACGGACATGCTTCGGGATTGGGATGGCTAGAGGTAGAAACCAGATGAACTTAGGCTCTAAATACCATTTGTTAGAACCAAATCACATGTTTGGGGCTAGATTTCTGATTTTATTAGCCTTGCCACAACTATAGCAGGTTGGGGATACATATAGGGTAGCTTGCTTGGTCCTTTAGAAAGGATTCTAGCATATTCTAAAGTAGATGCTAAAGCAGGATAAGATAAAGTAGATGTTAAAGCAAGATAAGATAAGGGCTGACACAGCCACCAACTACTCTAGATAAACACAAGACTTATAGACCAAGTCTATCTCTCTTACCTGCAGCTAGGGAGGGAGGGTAGGAGCAGGGTATTAGACATGTATAGTCCGTGTATACATTGTATTTGAACATGTATTCCAAGCCCAGGCGCTCTACGTCTGGCTACTGCACCTTCCTCGGCCTCGGCGACAACCTGCCAGACGACAGTGTCCCATTCTAGTGCCGAGGTTGAGTACTGCGCGGTAGCTCATGCCGTGGCCAAGTGCTGTTGGCTTCGTCAGCTTCTCCAGGAGCTCTGCGCGCCCTTTGCTTCCACGACCGTCGTGTACTGTGACAATGTTAGCACCGTCTATATGACCGCTAATCCTGTCCACCATCGCCGCACGAAGCACATCGAGATTGACATTCACTTTGTCCACGACAAGGTTGCCTTGGGACAGGTTCAGGTGCTCCATGTCCCTTCGATTCATTAGTTCACGGACATCATGACCAAAGGCTTACCTATACAACTGTTCACTGACTTTAGGTCCAGTCTTTGCGTCCAAGATCCTCCCGCTGCGATTGCGAGCGGGTATTAGACATGTATAGTCCGTGTATACATTGTATTTGGACATGTTGTATTCCACGCCCCATTGGGATATATATATGAAAGGTCACCCCTTGGGCTATATATATATGAAAGGTCACCCCCCCTCTCTCTCTTAAGAGGGTGTGTGGTGTTTCCTTATCTCTCTACACAGGGGAATAGAAGAAGGGGAAAATAAAAAAGAATAAGAGTAATGCAAATGATGAGTAGGTCCCAAAAACGTAGGGGCCCTAATTTGAGGGCTACTATTGGAGTTGAACCTAGTAAATAAGGCCCTCAAAAGTCAAGTAGAGGCCCTGTTTCAGAGGCTACTGTTGGAGTTGCTCTAACAAGAACATAGTATCCCATCCGTAATTTCAACTAACACTACAATAGCAGATCTCACATGAACATTTAGGTAAACAATCATGCAATGGACAGTGCTGCTAAGTGTCACACCACAATCCTTATAATATCACCACATGAAGTTTCAGCTATGTACTAAAAATTTGAATATTTAACAACTCTGGAAATACCTGATATTGAATCCAGTGCCAATAAATCATAATCTGAGACAACACCAACCTGCCAAAGGAAAGAAGTTCAAACCAAATGAATGCTTTTCTGTACGCATTATGTACAGAAGAAAAAAATGCTCTTGGCCATATCTACAGTATAAAAGAAAGTGTGGTTATGTCCATGCAGTGTGCCTGCTATTTTCAGTGCATAATATAAATGTTTTTGCAGGTCAACAAGACATTTTCTGAAGAAATGTTTTTGCCATAATATAAAGTATAAGCATTTAGAATATGTTAAGTCAGCACCCAATGTAGGTAGATATGAAATATAGGAAGGTAACATAAGAAAATAGTGCTTATGTATGCAATTTCCAATTTGAGACTTCCTGGGCTTTGAGGAACTACTAATTGTACCAACCAAATTCCAGTCGTCATCAATAACAGGAAAGCCAGTGATCCTATGCTTCACCAGCATCTCAAGAGCTGCTCAAAAGCAAAATTGAATGATCATGTTCTAATGATGGAAAGTAAGGCAGAAAGTGCAGCATAGGAGAAACAAGGCACCTTCATCAACTGAAGTTGTTGGTTTCACAACATGCAGGTCTTCCCTTTTGGTCATAACATCACCAACCGTATAACTTCCAGTGCTTTGCTGAACAACCAGAAATTCAGAACAGATTTAGTACAACTAAAAATATTTCCATAGAAAAATAATAGTTATGACAAAGCAAGTAATTTAAGGAGATTTGGAGAACAAGTTCATTACAGATAAGGCTATTTTGTATCACATTTGGGCAGTTATGCTAACGATATTTCTCAAAACATTTGTCATAACAATTATTTTGCTGTCATGTGTTCTTTAAATAAAATCCAGGGGTGCAAATTGGTGACCCTAAGGGTTTCCATCTTCACTCTAGTACAACAAATTGAAATAGTTTTTCAAAATGAGAGCTCATTTTGGAAACCTAGAATTGAACTAAAGAGTGGCAGTGAAGACCCTTAGGGTAACCAATTTGCACCCCTAATAAATTCAATAACCACCAAACATCAAAGTCATTTTCTTTTGTAGTGAATGATAGAACAAGAACTTTGAAACATAAAAGGAAACTGAACACTCACTTTCTAGTAAAATATTTTTCCAACATCATCACTATTTACTCCATTTTAGAATAAAATAAGCAAGCAGTACTTCTCCATTCTAGAACAAATATCACAATATCATCATGAGGGTCAATTCAGTCATAAGCAAGCAGTACTTTTGTACCATAAGAATGAGATGTACCATAGCGACGAAGTGAAAATTTGTTAGGGTCCCTCTCTGGCATACATGGATGACAATAGATGTAACACCCCAGGTGTTTGTCACTCACTAAGCAGTGGGTTGAGCTCAAACATGATAGATTAAGTGGAGATGACGATGGCAAGGTCAACCTATGGAGATGAGTCTAACCTAAAGTTGGATGTTGCACCATTGCTTTACATATAGGCCCCTTTTCAAGATATATGTTTGGGTGGTGTTATTGCAATATCTTCAGGTGTCTCACCTTAGTACCTATCTATATTGATCCCTGGAAAAGTTTCACGAAGTTCGGAATCAAAAATTCACATGAAATGATAAGTTCTATTTCTATTATTGGAATTTGCACCATTAAGTGAATGGAATTATAGACCATCCACCAAACCTTGCAACTTTGCCCAAGTGACTCTAGATGACCTCTACAACAAAAGTCATGAAGGGTTCATGTTGAGCAAATGTCAAGAAAATGCCCCGATTAGCCTAAAACCCTAGTTTAGGCTTCATCGAGTTGCTACTTTGACCAAAGTGAAGGTTTGACTTTTGTACCAGTTATGAGGTTTGACCTTAAACAAAATTTGTAGTTCATCTTGTGTAGAACAAACTTTGTTTAATGGTCAAGAGCTAGTTTGGCCTCTAACCTAGTCAAATAGAGCTCCCAAGATTCAATAAAGTGCTGTTTTGGATCTCAGAAAATTGGCTAAGTCATAATGGAGTTTAGTCACAAGTATTCCACTTTGGAGCTTTGTATCTTACAACACAAGCTGATCCAGACCTTGGTCATTTAAGAGAAGTTGTAGTTCAGGTTGGGTACTACAAACTTTGTTCAAGCCTCAAGGCCTAGTCCAGCTCCTAACTTAGTCAAATAAGGAATCCAAGTTTGAATCTACAACTGTTTTCAGACTTGGAAAAGAATTAAGGCCGAGTTTAGTCAACTTAATTGGCATGCCACGTTCTCGAGATTTTGTTAAGCAACTTGGTTTGACCCCTTAATGAAAGTTGGAGTAGACATTCTGGAGAAGAGCATGTAAAAGTATGACATCAAATTGACTTAGTCTCGACCATCAATTTAAATAGTTGCTCATTTCTGTTAGAATCGCTGACAGTGCCTATTTGGAGCTTAATTATTCACTAATCCGTGGCTCTAATGACTTTACACCTTATATAAAAATTGTAGACCTTTGTATGGGCTTTGACTTTTATTTTGGGCCCATAGTCCAAATCGGCCCGGATGTAGCCCAAAAACGCATTCCAATTGGCCCACTCCGACACCTGCCAGCTGCTCGGTGGAAGTCCTCAACGGGAGCCACGCGTCCCGAACGTGTCCTCCATGCGCGAGCGAAGCGCCCGCCTCGCCTCCACGCGCCCTGCGTCCTGCGGCCGTGATGGAGAAGCCTCAGCGCGCCCTCCTCGTCCTCCTCCACTCCCTGCACCTTGCTCTCCTTGCTCACGAGCGCGGAGCTACGATGGACGGCGCCAACCGAGCTTCGCCACCTACGTTTCCTCGCCTCCGCACCTCCTCGTCACCAATCGAGCACGACATCACCTTCTCCAGCCCGTGCTGCGCCTTCTGAGCCGTTTCACTGGTCCGAACCGCCACCGGAGCTCGTCACCGCCATGGCCGTCCACGGAGCTCCGAGCAGCCGCCGTCGTCCCTCTACCAACGAGCCTCCTTCATCCCAACCAGCCCCACCTTCATGTTCGGTGGGCCATCTCACGTGCGTCGCGCCTCTTCCCCAGCCACCTCCACCGCCGTGTACGGTTGCCACCGGCGCCCGCTCGGCCATTGCCACCGGCACACGTGGCCAGGCCAACACGGGCCACCGCGGGGCAAGCTACGACTGCCAGCGGGTGCGCGTGGGCCCCCTGGTGCCGCAGGGCCAGCCCTCGCCGCCGGCAACCGCCTTCCCGCCGAGATGGTCGGGCCGATGCTCACCTCCCCTGTTTCCGGCGACGGAAGAAGAAGCCAACATCCCCTCTCTCTGTCTCTCTGTGGGTTTTTGACAGGCGGGCCCGGCTGAACAGTGGGTCCCTCGCGTCAGTTTAAGTAGTGGTTGGTTTGGGTGTGTATTCGGGTGCGCCTAGCAGTTAAGAAGAATTCAGTTTTATAGTAATTTGAATTTCAGATTTCTTGTTAAATCTTCTAAAATCCATATCTCATGCTAGGGAACTCCAAAAATAGTAAATATGGACTTTTTGGAAACCTTGAGAAAAAATCTATGCAGTAGAATCATAAAATGTTACTTGTTTGTAGAAAATTTCTGGTGTTTTGATTTAACTTGGAAAAGAGCTCTAAAAATGCCTTTAAACTTGACCAGAGCAAGATCTAGAGTTTTAGATATCCAAAAATAGTGATTCTTGTTTTGTTAATCTTGTGATAACATGTAATAAATAATAAAAATATTAAAACTATTAGTTGTTCACTATTTTCTTAAGGTTTTGATTTGACCTTGATAAATAAGGAAATCTACGTATATAGCTTATCATTTTTATATCTTGAGTTGTGTTGCTCCAAATGATGTGAAATTTTTATGGTAGTTTTGCCATGCTATGAATGTACTGTGGTATAAATTTCATGGTCATTGCTTACTGTATGATTAAGTTATTGATTTAACTTGTTTATGGCTTGATAAATAGCTTATAAATAATATATAAATGGTAAAATAGAAAATATTGTTCCATTACCTTAGTATGATGTTGCTCTATCATGTTGATTCATACTATGGCCATGTGTTCATAGAAAATATTGAGTTTTAGATTTAAGTTGCTCTCACATGATTTATTGTAATAGCTATTTGTCCTTTTCATGAAGGTTGATATACTTATCCAAATGGCTTGAAATTTGGACAGTAGACTATTGGGAGCATATGTAGGCCACTGTCATTTTTGTAGAATTTACTGTGCACTTTTGATAGGTGTTCATAATTCCACCTAATTATCTAAATAAATTAAGAAAATGTATTAAAAGAATTTATTTAGTAATGGACATTATGTTTTCTGGTATTCATTAGTCATGTGTGACATGTTGGTAAAGTTGGTTTTGTCCAATTATATATTTGCAACATAAGTTAGTATTTATTTTTTGCAAATGTGGTTTCTGGACAGTTCTGGGGGCAATGTAGATTACCTCATGTTAATGATGTTTTCTGAGCATCTTGTCTATAGCAAAGTTGTATATAATTCATGTATCTAGCCTGTGTTAAAATTTGAGTTATAGATGTTTAAAGTCAGGTCCCAGATTTGGTTGCTCTCTGTTTGGAGCAGATCAGATTTTATAGTTTCATCTTTTCAACCTATTAAACTTGGGAATCAGGCTTAGTTGGTATTAAATAAAATATAGAGAATTTCATAAGCTTTCCATAATATCTTCTTGCAAGTTATTTGGAGTTGTAGGTCTCCAGTTATGATTAAATTACTTAGTTGCTGTTCTGATGCCCAGAATGTGGCAAATTCTAGTCTAGTGCTTTGATTAACTTTGTCATGCTAGTGTGTTAAAGTGTGACTTATATCTTTGATGGTACTTGGTTTAGTATCCTGTGATCTTATGAAGCTTGTGTCTTGACTGATGTGCTTGCAATCTTCTATGTTATGTCTTAATGAGGATTAAGTTAATTAGCTCTAGGTGTTTATGAGAACTTTGATATGTTTGTTTGATTACTCTGTTTATTGCACTTCTATGCATTCATACATATGCATTATTGTATCTCATTTAGGTACGCTAGCTGAAGCACGTGAAGGACCTGATGTGGAGCCAAACCCGAAGATGTAGTTGGTGGATCCATCCCGAAGATAGAAGGACCGGACAAGTGATAGATTGGAGGATGCTCGCCAAGCGAATTCATCTGACATACTTTAACTTGAGTCGGACCCCAGGCAAGCCTCGGAGCATTATAAGCCTCCTACCTTCAAAGCAATTAATTCTATATATGTTATAAGTATTGTTGCATTAAGTGATAGGAGTTGGTTGGAAACCCTTGCTGTATTATATCACTCCTTGTCCAGATATATGAATCATTGAATCCTACATAGACTAGGATCGAGTAGATGCTTAGCCCTGCTTTAAGCGGTTTCCTGTCACCTGCGAGATGTAGGGATATTCATATATGGCACGGTTGGCTATATTTGCTATCGTGGAAAGGAACCATGTATTAATAAAATAAAATGAGACCGGACGGGATGACGATAGTGAAGCAACAAGGCATGGAGGTCTTGGGTGTAGATCTATCCCCGTCTGAGTCGTTTAAGGACCGATTCGCTGTACGTCCTTTAGTCATGTTGAACGCAGTCTAACACTTAGTTGGCCGGATAAGTCGTTCCGATCGCGAAGCCGAGTAATACAGCTTAGGCCGGGAATCGAATTGTATGTCGCATCTTGTAGATAGTAAGGATGTGCTTGGGGACATTGGCCTGAGACCAAGGGAGGTTAGAGTCCCTATCACCTGGCAAAGTGTTGCCCTTGGGGATGCGTTATCAGTCGAACCCGCGACTCCTGAATTGTACGAAAGGTTGCTTGTGCGACCCTAGCAGAGGCCTGCGCGGTGAATGTTAGAAATACCCCTCCAGCTGGATAGGAACTCAATTCGAATCGTCGTCGCTCCCGATTAGTGAGCACTTAACTTGAGCAGCGGCAACGTAGATTCCATTAAACTGAACGGATGGTTAATTGGATGATGATGTAAATGTTGCCTCAATTTATACCTGCTATGGTTAATATTGTTTGCTTCTAATCAAGTGAGTGCTCTAGTACAGGTGCTAATATAGATAACAGGTTAATGATGATTAACATGATGCTTAAGCATTAATGATTACTTATCTGTATTAAGTTTTTATGCAAAATGTTGTCAACCTAGCCCACTTTATATTAGCCTTGCACGACCCTTGGTGTCACCTTATTTCTGGTTTATGACGGGTAAGTTTAACTGAGTACTTTCTCGTATTTAGGGTTTTATCTCCACTTGTTACAGGTTGTGAGGTATCATGGCGGCTGCAAGAGTTGGTTGACTCCTGCCGTAGAGGCGGAGTGTGATCACGGACATGATCCGTCTAAATTATCTTCTCTCTAATGCTTTTGTTGGAAGTCGACCTTGATACTAGCATGTATTTGAAATAATATTAATGTTAGTTTCAAATTATTTTGTTTCCGCTACTTTTGAACTTAAGTTGTAATAACTTTGTCGAACTCCGATGTATATTGAACTACTTTTAAAATAGATGTAACATGTGACTTATTATGTTGAATCATTACGATTTTGGCTTGTATGTTGGTTAGTTTGAAACCCCTCGTGATTTCATTGGACTACCGGAGTTATATGGGCTTAAGTACGAGAATTTGATCACTTTGCTGATTGTTTTTGCACTTGTGCCCTTATAATTTGGGGGTTTTTTCATTTATGCATCTACGCCAGGCCAAGGTATGTATGTGTGATGACTCTCCCACACTATGCTATCTGGTGTGTCAGATTGGATATAACATTTATATATGAAATAGCGATATATGTTGCTAGTTTATTTTTATGCAATGTCGCACCTACGCTCAGGTAAGTGTGAGTTGTGAGAGTATGATCGTCCAACCCTCGGTCTAGGGGAGAGATAGTTTTGGTTACTGGATTATTTACATATTACCCACATATACATATGAAGGTACTTAATTGTGGGTGATCGAATGATTCGGCTAATTTTAGTGCTGCATCTATATATACGGAGGTATATGTATATGGGAGTACTTAGAATTTTACTTTCATGTTTTCATTGTGTGCCATATATTGGGGAATTGTTGGGCTGCAATGAAAATTTTCTGCAGGTACGCTAACCACGAATGCGTAAGTCGAATGTAGCTGACGACTAGCTATATATCGAGAGAGTGCGTGTTATGCCACCGGCATAGAACGTGATCGCCACCTTAGGTTGGCAATCTTGTGAGGACGAATAGGACGAAGCATGCATCATCCTGATTGTTATTTTATGCATAGCTATGCTCCTCTCACCCTTGTTCGATATTAAGTAACTTTTAATTGATATTATGTACTATCTTCCTTGTGTGGAGTTTAACATGAATGCCTTGTTCCATGTTGCTTGAATAGGGAGTGCTTGAAGATAGTGTGTGCTTAGTATTGCTAGAAATAAGTGTGGTTAAATGCTTGAAACGATAGATGTCCTCTAGCTTAGCCTAGTGGTGGATGTGTTGTTTACCCAAGCGTTTGCAAATGTTTTAGACCTCACTTAAGTAATTATGGATTCTCATGAATGAATTAAATTCGTGTTGGTCTAAGGTAACAAAATTTAGAGCTACTAGAATAACATGTTTGTGTGCTCTCTTGTTAAGTAGAACAAAGACAAGCTTTGTTTTGCTTGTTGGACGTTGGCTGCTAGAATAGTTTCAGTTGTAATGCTTTCGTGCTCATAATTGTTGGAGTATAGGTCCATTAGAGGCCCATGTATGGTACAATATATACAGCCACCCTTAGGCTTGGCCCATGGAATGGGAAATTAGTTTACAATATGGTATCAAAGCCAGAGGTCTCGAGTTCGAATCCTGGTTAGCGCAATTAAATTAAATAATTGCAGCTCGCTCCTATTCCACGTCTGAGGCCTGAGGGAGCCTCCACGTGAGGGGGAGTGTTGGAATATAAGTGAATTGCCCACCTCTCCCCACGTCGCCGATGGCCACACGGTCGCGGACGAAGTGTAGATCAATTTCCACATGCTTGGTACTCTCAGTTTGCTACCTTCCTACAGACTCTTGGATTCACGGAGGCCAAGTCTGACACCTCCCTGTTCATATACCACTATGGGGTGAGACTGCTTACCTGCTACTCTATATGGATGACATTGTTCTCACCGCCTCAAACGCGTCTCTACTCCACCGCCTCGTTGCCTCCCTCCAGAAGGAATTTGCTCCACCACTTCCTCGGCGTCACTGTTGAACCCCGACCTTCAGGCCTGTTCCTCCACCAGCGGCAGTTCACCTGTGACATTCTGGAGCGAGCAGGGATGACTGACTGCAAGTCCTGCTCTACCCCGGTTGACACCCAGGGAAAGCTGTCAGAGGCTGGAGTCCGATGCTTGGGCCAGCGGACTCTACCGCCTACCGGAGTCTAGCTGGCGCGCTCCAGTACCTCACCTTCACACGGCCGGACATCACTTATGCCGTACAGCAGCTCTGCCTCTACATGCATGCTCCGCGGGAGTCCCACCTTGCTGCTATGAAGCGGCTTCTCCGGTACCTCCGTGGCACCCTCGGCTACGGGCTGCTTCTTGGCCGGTCCTCCACTGCCGAGCTGGTTGTCTACACCGACACTGACTGGGCGGGTTGCCCGGACACCCGCAGGTCCACCTCCAGCTACGCTGTCTTCCTCGGGGGCAACCTTGTCTCCTGGTCGTCCAAGCGACAGCCGGTGGTCTCACGCTCCAGTGCCGAGGCGGAGTACCGTGCCGTTGCCAACGGCGTGGCCGAGGCCGCTTGGCTCCGCCAGCTCCTGGCTGAGCTTCACCGCCCTCTCGCCAGGAGCACGCTCGTCTACTGCGACAATGTCAGCGCAGTCTACCTCTCCACCAACCCCGTGCAGCACCAGAGGACCAAGCATGTGGAGATTGATCTACACTTCGTCCGCGACCGTGTGGCCATCGGCGACGTCCGGATACTTCACGTCCCGACCACCTCACAGTTTGCGGACATCTTCACCAAAGGCCTCCCTTCCTCGACCTTCTCCGATTTTCGCTCCAGCCTCAACGTCTCCGGTGGCTAGTTGTGACTGCGGGGGGTCCTGTGTGTCATGTGTGTGTTGTGCACTTACTTGTTTTCTTTCTTTCCCAGTCTTGAACTCCGCTACGCCGGTAGTCTAGACTGCGGAGGGTGGTGGAGTATAGGCCCATTAGAGGCCCATGTATGGTACAATATATACAGCCACCCTTAGGGTTGGCCCATGGAATGGGAAATTAGTTTGCAATAATAATGGTGTTTTCTGTAGTTATGGAGAATACCAAAGTTGTATCTAATTTACTTATCTAGCTTGTTCAAAAATTTCGTGACCCTAGGTCTTATGGTTTGAGAGTTATTAATTTTAGAAGTTTACTGTCAGATTTTGCTAATGTTCTAAATAGATCTGAACGTTTGGTTTGTTTGACCTGGGTGCATGTGGAATCATATCTTGGAGATAATAGAAGAAGTATAGTACTTTTTCTAAGCTTTCCAAAATGTCCTATAGCACTAATTGTGGTGGTTTAAATCTCTAGTTGTGAGCTTGCAAAGTGGAATGACAGAATCTGCCCAAATCTAGACAGAGATATCTTTTTTGTCTTGTTTGTCCTTGTTAGCTATAGAATCATCTTAGTATGATAAAAAGAAAGTTATAGACAACTTAATAAGATTTATATAAAGTTAAGGCTCAGCCTTGTTGTGTCCCTAGAACTCCAGTTATGCATTTTTGAAGTTCTTATCAGTTTTTTGTCCATATTGATACAGATCTGAAGCATTAACATTTTCGTCAGGTTAATCTATGAATTAGCTTTTGATATGAATAACTAAAGTGCAGTCATCTTCCTAAGCTTTCTAGAAAGTCTAGGATCACCTTTGTGGGATGTCTACAACCTTGGTGATTTTATTGGACTACCGGAGTTATATAGGCTCAAGTGCGAGAATTTGATCACTTTGGTGATTGTTTTTGTACTTGTGCCTTTATAATTTGGACGGTTCCGTGACAATAAACATGCAAGAGCAACATTTGCCCAATTAAAGCATTCATCTACAGAAATGCAGTTTCTACAAGAGGTTGTGAAGAGAAGGCTAGCCCCTAAACCTTTTGCATGTGTCCCCAAGACGAGAGCTAAAAAGAGAAATGTTCAGGAAGCCTTGACAAATAACAGATGGTTGGAAGACATCCAGAGCCGCTATCCAGTAGCAATCCTATCTGAGTTCCTTGACATTTGGGACCTGGTACAAGAACTGGTGCTACAGCCAGATATTGAGGATGCTCATAAATGGCGCTTTGAGGCCTCGGGTAAGTTTTCCACCAAATCAGTTTATGAAGCCTTCTTCTATGGGTCCACTTATTTTGCACCAAGTAGTCTGATCTGGGATACCTGGGCTCCAAGGAAATGCAAGTTTTTTCTATGGCTTGTGGCTCACAACCGTTGCTGGACAGCGGATAGGTTGGCACGCCGCGGCCTACCCCATCCGGATCACTGCCCACTTTGTGACCAGGAAGATGAGACGATTAACCACCTACTCTCAGCATGTGTCTTCGCTCGGCAGTTTTGGCATCAGCTATGGAGTTTCTTTGGGATTCCGGATGTCACACCCCAAATGGACAGTAATAATTTCTTCTTATGGTGGCAACAAGCAAATGAGCAAATGAGCAAGGGTGTGCGCGATGGTTTCAACACCTAGGTCGCTTTAGGGGCATGGACCCTTTGGAAAGCAAGGAATGATACGGTATTCAATGGGACCACCCCTCGAGTGGACAGAACATTTCTTATCACGCGGGAGGAATCTGAATTCTGGATGCTGGCTGGTGCAAAAGGTCTTGGCGCCTTGGTCGCTTCTAGGCCCCCGGTCGTTCTATAGTTTGGAGTTGGTCTAGCTGGTCGTAACTTACATATTTTTTGGCGCAAATGTAAAAATGTAAAAGTTCAGCCCAGTGTTCACGGGCGAATGGGGTAGGCATTTGTGGGTGTGTGTTTGTACGCTGTTTATGGCTATTTTGGCCTAACTCTCCTTCTCTTAATGCAATGATATGCAGTCCTCCTGCATATTCGAGAGACAATAAGGATATAAAAGGAAAACGTAAATTTCAGTGGCAGTTCTTGAACTTGTCTCAAGTTCTCATTCAATTCTTAGTATTTGCAAATTACACTCATCTTGGTCCTGATGTTTGTAAATCACTTTTTTTTGAATGGGAAATACAGCAGGGGAAGCCCCCACTGTAGGATTTTATTAAATAAAAACATAAACATGTAGAAAAGAGAGAAATAATAACAAACCAACCAGCCGGAGGGCTGAGGTAGCCACGGCGGGAAGGGAACCGCAGGCCAAAAGCCAGCAAGGCCAAAGAGAGGAGAAAAGCTGCATGTTTATCATCTCTTATTCTAAAAGCCTGAAGTTTGGCCTCTTCACAGAAGAGGTTTTTGTTAGAACCAAATCACAGGTTTAGGGATAGAATTTCAGTTTCATTAGCCCTTGCCACAACTATGGCAGGCTAGGGATACATATAGGGTAGTTTGCTTGAAACTTAAGAAAGTCTATAGCATATTCCAACTACTTAAGTAGATGATAAAGTAGGATAAGATAGATGATAAGGATGCCGACACATGCACCAACTACTCTAGATAAACACGAGACATATAGATCAAGTCTATCATTTTCCCCCTAAACCTTGTGTGGCGCCTTCTGGGGAATTTGAACCATCCCAATCCTAGCGCGAAGCTCCTGGAACTTGACCCGCCCAATGGACTTTGGTGAGAAGGTCGGCGAGCTGGTCTTGGGTATTGATGTAGCCGACCTTGATGCTCCCCTCATCCAAGCAGCTCATAATGAAGTTGCTAGAAGTTGTCTCTATTGATTTGGGCTAAGCCTAGAAGGGTAGCTATATAGGTAACCATACATGGGCCTAGCCTCATGGGCCTAATACACTCATATTCCAACACCCCCCGCAGTCTGAACTACCGGCGCAGCGGAGTTCCAGACTGAACAAGAAAGAAGAAAGAACACACACGAGTCCCCCAACAGACGCAACTAGCCACTGGTGATGTTGAGGCTGGAGCGAAACTCGGTGAAGGTCCAGGACGGGAGGCCTTTGGTGAAGATGTCCGCGAACTAGGAGGTGGTCGGAACATGAAGGACCCGCACCTCGCCCATGGCAACCCGATCACGGACAAAGTGTAGGTCGATCTCCACGTGCTCCGTCCGCTGGTGTTGGATGGGGTTGGTAAAGAGGTAGACCGCACTGACATTGTCGCAGTAGATCAGCGTGCTCCGAGAGGACGGAGTGTGGAGCTCGGCGAGAAGCTGCCGGAGCCGGGAGGCCTCAGCCACGCCGTTAGCGACAGCGCGGTACTCCGCATCGGCACTAGACCGGGAGACCACAGGCTGTCGCTTAGACGACCAGGACACCAGGTTGCCGCCCAAGAAGACAGCATAGCCGGAGGTGGAGCGCCGAGTGTCCGGACACCCTGGCCAGTCGGCGTCAGTGTAGACGACAAGCTCGACGGAGGAGGACTGGTGAAGGAGTAGGCCGTAGTCGATCGTGCCCCGAAGATAGCGGAGGAGGCGCTTGAGAGCAGTGAGGTGAGGCTCTCGGGGATCGTGCATGTGAAGACAGATCTGCTGAACGGCGTAGGTGATGTCCGGCCGGGTGAAGGTGAGGTACTAAAGGGCACCAGTAAGACTCCGGTATGCAGTGGGATTTGACGCTGGGGGGCCCTCTGTCTCTGACAACTTGCCCTGTGTATCAACCGGAGTGGAGCAGGGGTTGCAGTCAATCATCCCAGCCCGCTCCAAGATATCTCGAGTATACTGCCGCTGGTGAAGAAGTAACCCGGCAGGATGAGGCTCAACAGCGACCCCGAGGAAGTAGTGGAGCACACCTAGATCCTTCATAGCAAACTCCTGCTGAAGAGCGGTAATGATACGGCGGAGAAGTGGCTCACTGGAGACTGTGAGGACAATATCATCAACATAGAGCAGCAGGTACGCAGTGTCAGCTCCATGGTGATAGATAAACAGAGATGTATCAGACTTGGTCTCCACAAACCCCAGTGTCAGCAGGAAAGCAGCAAACTGATGGTTCCACGCCCGAGATGCCTGCTTGAGGCCGTAGAGAGATCTGTTGAGCCGACAGACCATGTCAGGACAGGAAGAATCAACGAACCCCGCCGGTTGACTGCAGTAAACTGTCTCAGTGAGAAGACCGTGCAGAAAGACATTCTTGACGTCCAGCTGATGGACAGGCCATGACCGAGCAAGAGCCAGCGAGAGCACGGTGCGGACAGTGGCCGGCTTGACCACCGGGCTGAAGATCTCATCATAGTCGACCCCAGGGCGCTGAGTGAAGTCCCGGAGAACCCAGCGAGCCTTGTAGCGCTCGAGAGTGCCATCAGTCCAACGCTTGTGGGTCCAGATCCACTTGCCGGTGACGACGTTGGAGCCCGGCGGCCGGGGCACCAACTCCCATGTCTGGTTGGCGAGGAGCGCGGCGTACTCCTCTTCCATCGCGCGGCGCCAGTGGGGATCCAAGAAGGCGTCACGGACGGAAGAGGGTACTGGGGAGACCGACGCGTCGCCGGGCAATGCCGCAAGAGCCCGGGGTGGCAGTGTGCCTGCCGCGTGCCGTGTCACCATCGGATAAACATGCCGCGGGTGTCGGTGAAGCGGCGGGTGGTAGACCGGCGGTGCGACACGGGCTGGCGGGGACTGCGGCGGTGGTGTCGGTGTCCCCGGTGGAGAAGAGACCTCGAGTGGCGGCGTTAGCCGCGCACGGTGCTGGTACACCCGTACCGGCGCAGCGAACCGCGTAGGAGGTGCCGGGGCAGCACCAGAGGACGACGGCGCCGAATCTGCAGCGAGCGGAGAGGCCGGGGCAGCACCGGGGGACGAGGTCCCCGGATCCATGCCAAGCGGAGAGGCCGGGGCAGCGCCGGAGGACGACGGGCCCAGACCTGTGGAATCGCGGGCGACCGAGGAGCTGGGACAGGAACCCGGCAAGGAGCTCGGTGAAGCAGTACCTGCAGGAGACTACGGAAAAGGTGGCTGGACCACCGTGTCAGTGGAAAACAGGGAGGAGGGATCAGGATCAGGAGTGGTGGTGGGTGGGCTGGAGAAAGGGAAGACGGACTCATCGAACACCACATGGCGAGAGATGAGGACCCGTCGGGAGGTAAGATCAAAACACCGGTACCTCTTGTGATCCGGGGAGTACCCGAAGAAGACACAGAGAGTCGAACGGGGGTCCAGCTTATGGGAAGAACTGGCAGCGGTGTTGGGGTAACACGCGCACCCGAAGACGCGAAGGTGATCGTATCGAGGAGGGGTACCGAAAAGAGCGTGTTGTGGCGTAGGAGCAGGACAGGCAGCGGAAGGAAGACGGTTGAGGAGATAGGTGGAGGTGTGCAAGCCCTCAGCCCAGAAGCGAGCAGGAAGAGACGCCTGGAACAGAAGGGTGCGCACGGTGTCGTTAGTGGTGCGAATCATGCGTTCAGCCTTGCCATTCTGTGAGGATGTATATGGGCAAGACATGCGCAACTGAACACCGTGAGAGAGGAAGAAAGCACGGGAGGTGGAGTTATCAAACTCACGACCATTGTCACACTGGACGGCCTTGATGGTGAGGCCAAACTATGTGGACACCCAAGTGAAGTGAAGGAGCGTGGAAAAAGTATCAGACTTCGCACGCAAGGGAAAAGTCCACGAATAATGCGAAAAATCATCGACGACCACAAGATAGTACTTATAGCCAGAAATACTGATAACAGGAGATGTCCATAGGTCGCAATGTACAAGATCAAAAATACGGGCCGCACGTGAAGAACTACGAAAAGAAAGACGAACATGTCGGCCCAATTGGCACGCATGACACAAATGCTCATCATGAGCCCGAGTACATAGAATGTCGGAGCTACGACTGAGCTGCATCAGGGCATCACGTTCAGGATGGTCGAGGCGCCGGTGCCAAGTAGTAGAGGAGGTAGAGGCGGCGAAGGCAGCTGACAAAACGAACGACGAAGAAGATAAAGTAGCCGTCGGGAAGCGAAGAGTGTAAATGGGCCCCGTGCTGTCACATCGGAGCAGAGGACGCCGGGAAGCCAAATCCTTTACAGTAAGACCAGAAGAGTCTAACTCCACAGAACAGGAATTGTCAGCTGTAAAACGACGAATAGAAAGAAGATTGTGAACCATAGAAGGAGCGACAAGAACATCAGGAAGACGAAAGGAGCCATGAGCACCGGCGGTACCCACAGAAGTGACAGGAAGACACGAACCATTTGCGACCATAATGGACGAATGGAGAGAAGAAGAGGGAGAATGGACAGAAAAAAGTATACCAGGGTTAGGGGTGGTGTGGTAGGTGGCACCCGAGTCGGCGATCCACTCAGGACCGACAGGGGGTGTCAGGCCCATAGTGCTGAACGAACGAGCTAAGGCCGCCTGGTCCCAACCGGCAAGCCCAGGCGGGGTGCCGGGGGGTGTGGTCCACGAAGGCGTAGTGGAGACGCCGGGAGGTGGAGCACCAATGAACATGGCCGCCGGTGGGCGAGGCTCACCACCGAGAGCGTGGAAAGGCCACATAGAGATGCGCCCAGACCACGGGTTGTGGAAGAACGGCCATGGTGCACCCTGTGGAGCCATCGGCGCCACCTGGTTGGCCCCGCCACGCCCCCCCCCCCCCACGTCCAGTGCCGCGGCGACGGCGACCACCATGGCCCCCCTACCCCCGCTCGGCCCAGAGGGAGGATGACCAAGAAGGGACGACGGCGGCGTAGCGGACGGACGCGGGGGAGCGAACGGACGAGGCGGAGTGGCCGCAAGGGCCGTCGAGGAAGTCGAGGACCCCGGTGCGGCGGTGGACCCAGGCTAGAGGCCCTGAGCAAGCTCCTCCATGACAAGATCGTCACGGACCTGGAGGAAGGTGGGGAAGGGGCGCTGGCGGGTGATCCATGTCCTGAGGTGGACGTAGCGGTCGCTGAGCCCGCGGAGGATATTGAGGACCAGGATGCGGTCCTCCACGGGCCAGTCAAGGTCGCCGATGGAGTCTGCCATGGTCTTCATCTTGCGGCAGAACTCGCCAATAGTGAGGTCACCCTGGACGAAGGTCCGGAAGCTCATATCGAGCCTCAGAGCCCGGGCCTCGGCATTGCCCAGAAACTGGCCCTCGAGCGCCAGCCAGGCCTGGCGAGCATCCGCCGTGTTGCGGACGAGGTCGTGGAGGTCGAGGGAGATCGTCCCGATGATCCACGAGAGGACGATGCTGTCAAGGCGCAGCCACGAGGGGGTCTAGGCCGCGACCAAGGCATCGACGAGGACGTGGACGACAAGGGCGTAGCGGCGGAGGGTGAGGAGGACCAGGTCCCGCCAACGGGCGTAGGAGGGCGACTCGGGCTCGAGAACCATCGGGACGAGCAGGCGAATGTTCTGAACACTCCCGGCCTGGTAGTGGAGCTGCGTCACGAGCGGATCGGCTGTGGTGGACGCGCAGTGGCCCGTCGAGCCAGAGGAGGTTGCTCCGAGGTCGTGGTAGGCGGGAGGGACGAGGCGATGCTCCACGTCAGCGATCTGACGGGCCAGGTCATCGGCCGCATCCCGCTCAAGCTCCCAGGCGAGGGCCGCCGCGCGGACACGAGCCTAGCCCTCAGCAGCAGCAGCACGAGTGGCGACGAGTGCAGCGGCGAGAGCAGGATCGGCACGACCGGGGTAGAGGAGGGTCGGCGACGGCTGAGGTGGTGCAGGGAAGGCGTGGACGTAGTCAGTGGCCGCCGCCACCGAGAGGACAGCGCCTGGGAGGAGGCCACCGGCGTCCAGGGCGCCTGGGAGAAGTCCGGCGGCATCCAGACCAGCGTCGGGGAGGTGAGCCGCAGGGAGGAGTGCGGCGTCGACGGGCCGCGCGACAGCAGCAGCGCCCGGGCCCGCGGCTGCAGCACCTGCGCCCACGCCCACGGCTGCTGCCCCCGCGGCAACGGCGCCCGCGCCCGCAGCAGCAAGGGCGGCGGCGGCGCCGGGGATCAGGGCGGCGGTGGCAGCCCCGGCGGCACCCTTGAGGCCGCCCGTCACCTCCTCGATCATGAGCTCGGAGAAGTCCAGCAGTGCCTCGATCGACAGAGCCAGTTGCGTGTACTTCTTGGGGACGACGCGGAGGAACTTCTCGACGGCTCTCTCCTCGTTGATGTCGTAGTCGCCGTACCGCGCCAACTGCTGCATCAGGGTGTTGAGGCGGAGAGCAAAGTCGTCGATGTCCTCGCCCGGCTTGAAAGCCAGGTTCTCCCACTCTTGACGCAGCTTCTGCAGCGTGGACCTGCGGGCGCAGTCGCTGCCGATGCGTGTCGCGGCGATGACGTCCCAGGAGTCCTTGGCGGTCCGCTTGTTCGCGAGGGAGGACTGCATCTCCATTGGAACAGCAACAAGAAGCGCCTCCAGCGCTCGCCGATCCTCGTTGAAGTACTGTATCGCGTCCTACATGCGTCGCGCCTGCATCTTCACCTTCATCACCATTGACCACTCGGCGTAGTTGGTCCTGGTGAGCATGGGACATCCGCCGCCGGCGCCAGAATCCTTGACAACGGTCTGAAAGACGGGAGGAGAGCCGGGTCGACCACGACGCCGGTCCGGGGAAGGGCAGGCGCGCCGCCAGCGAGGGCTCCGCGCGCCAGCGTCTTGTCCGCCGAGGCCACGTGCGTCGAAGCCACGTCCGCCGAGGTCCAGCTCGAAGTCACGGAGGGCCCGCTCGTGCGCCACGCGCTCCTGGTCCCACTAGGCCTCCAATGCATGGTCGATTCATGGATCCTGCCAGGCCTGTGCGCTAGCATCTGCGTCGGCTCGCCCGCCTGTGTCCACAGCTCCCATGCGGCCCACGCACCAGCATCTGCTGGCGCATCCGCATCGAGGCCGCCTGCACGTTCGATGTCGAAGCCGTGCCCGCGTCCACTGTCGAAACTGCGCGCCCACTGGTCCCACATTTGCTCCGCATCGAAGTTACGCACACGTCCTCCATCGAAGCCACGCGTGCGTCCCGCACGGTCCGCACTAGCGTCGTAGTCCTCCTGCTCGCCCGCGTCCGCCTTTGCACGGAGCGCAGCCGCTACTGCCGTAGCCTCCCGCGCATCCGCTGTTGCCTGGTGGGCGGCTTTAGCCGCACGCGCCACAGCGAGCTCCACCTAGGCGATGCGGGCCGCCCACTCCGCTACTGCCGCATGCTCGACCGCATCCTCCTCACGCCTGGCTGCTGCAGCACGTGCGCTGGAGGTTGTGGAACGGTTGGAGGAAGAGGATGAAGAGTGGAGGGACATGGCGACGGATTGGGATGGGATAAGGGTAAGGGTAGAACGTAGATGAACTTAGGCTCTAGATACCATTTGTTAGAACCAAATCATAGGTTTGGGGCTAAAATTTCAGTTTCATTAGCCCTTGCCACAACTATGGTAGGTTGAGGATATATATAGGGTAGTTTACTTGCAACTTAAGAAAGCTACAGCATATTCCAACTACTAAAGTAGATATTAAAGTAGGATAAGATAGATGATAAGGGTGCTGACACATTCACCAACTACTCTAGATAAACACAAGACTTATAGACCAAGCCTATCAGTTTTTCCAAGAAGAGAAAGAAGGCCGGCCTCTGTCAAAAATGAAGTTGTTTCTCTGCTTCTGAATATGCCAGGCAGCAATGATGAAGGTCTCCATGAAGAAGGGATTTTGGTGCTGCTGTTTTGATTTTATCATCATTTGAAAGAATTCAGTCTGAAGGTTCCATTGGATTCCCAACTGCTGCCAACATTCCTGGTTGGAGTGGCAACTGAAAAGCAGGTGATGAGCAGTTTCCTCAACATTATTGCTGCAGAGAACACACTTGTAATTATTGCCCTCTAATTTGAGCTTTTTTCTCCTGAGGATGTTCCTAGTATTTAGCCTGTCCATGAGCAGAAGCCAGGAGAACACTCTTGAGTTCGTTGCAGCACTTTGAATTCCAAATCCAGAGAAAGGGAGCAGGAGGCTGTAATTTTTGTAGGGTAGGTGGTAGAATCTAGATGATGTATAGTTGCTGCTCCCCCACAAGTAACTCCAAGAATCTTTAGTATCTTGCTCCACCTGAATTGTTTGTATGTATTCCTGAAGACCTTGGTATTCATGATATGCTTGTTCAGACAAGGGGAGATGAAACTGTGACTGGAGGCTATTGTTTAGTAGAAACTTGCACACTTGGCTCCATAAACTTGTTCCTGAGTTATCAACCCCATCCCAATACTTCTAGATTACACATACAACTCCCTAAACTTGTTTTAATGTGCCATCCTGATCCACACCCTCCCCCTGCATTGCACCATCCCCAACCCATCACACTGCACATGCCTGTCTCACCTATGTGGCCACGCTGCTGCACCACAATCGCCACTTGCCCACGCTGAATCACCAGCGTGATGCCACACCCACACTGCCATGCTAGACCCTGCCACGTCCGCTCGTGCCGCCACACCGTGTGAACCCAACATTCTCAACAAGTTGCCGGCTAAGCCCCCGCCACCATCACCCTCCTTGCTCTTTCTGACGTCACCATGCTGTGTGAACCCAGCTTTCTCAACAACTGGTTGCCAACTGAGCCCCCCGCCGCCATGGACCTCCTTGCTCTTTCTCGACTCACTCATGCTACACTAATAGCACCACCAGCACCAACCTAGCGATAGTCACAATCAACACCAATACCTCCTCTCCCTAGCTGCAAAAGCTCTCATGCTCTGCATCTCCTCACACATGCTCCCTACCCTCCAAGCCTTCCTCGCCACACACCTCATGGAGAGCGCACCTGCACCACCGTGGGTGGACAAGGTGCCTCAGCAAGGGCATAGCGTGGCAACGCACACAAGCAGGTGCATCAGTGCAGAGCGTGGCAGGGCGAGTGCAGTGCACAGCGTGGCAGCATGGGTGTGACACCATGCCAACAACGTAGCGCAAGCAGGCGAGGGGTGGTGGGGTGAGCGTGGTGCAGGACAAAGCAACCACGTGATTGAGAGATGCGAGGACAACACACTCTAACCGTGTGTTTGGATACTAGGATGGACTGGGTTGGGATGGGTTCGACCCAGTTTTAGAGGCGTTTGGTTTGGGGGTCGGGTTAAAACTGGGTCGGACCCAGATGGTATATGCGCTTGAGATGCGGGTCAATCTGATACCTCCAGATCGAGGGACCGCACCAACCCACATCAATGTCGTTCGTCTCCGTCTCGCGAAGGCAAAGGACGCGACACTGTCGAGCGCAACACTCCTCCATCGGGGGGCGAGGGCTTCCGTCGAGGGCGCGAGCGCAGGGCAGTGCGGCTTCCTCCGTCGGGCCGCCAGCGGAGCGGCGCGGCTTCCTCCATTGGGGACTGCCATCGAGGAGCGTAGGGCCACCGTCTGGGAGTGTGTGGCGGCCGTTTGGGAGCGCGGGGCGGCGTGGCTTCTTCCATTGAACGTGACTAGGAGCAACGGGGTGGAAGAAGGTGGCTGAGTGACTGACAATTAGGTCCCACGGCCAGGAGCAGCTAACGGGGTTAAATTATCATCCATCCCAACCCGCTAAATCCCTCGTACCAAACAAAAAACTGGAATGGCTCCACCCCTCGAAAACATGAGATGGGTCCAACCCAACCCAAAAAAACTGGGTCAGGTCCAACCCATCCCAAAAAAAACTGGGAGGAGCTTGGACCAGGATGGTACAGGTTTGGAGAGCCAAGTGCTCAAGTGTGCAATTTACATGCACCGGGATTGGACAAGTTCAGGTAGCCAATGTGCATTTTGCAAGTATCAAGACCGAGACAAGAATTTGTGACAAGTTTAGAGACTGAGTGTGCATTGCACGTACCAAACCCAGGATAAGAACGTAGAATAAGGACTGCCATTGAAATTTCCTCAAAAGAAAAAGAAGGCATAAAACTGCTAGGGAATTGAAAATTGCGAACTATATCAACATTAAATTTAAAACCCCCAATCCTACATCCACCCACTCAACTGTAAGATCCTGCCTATCAAAAATCAATGCACACCCAATCTGTCGTCATCAGCACCTAGCCACATCTAAGAGCAAGTATAATAAGTCCTGCTAGGCACACTGCAAGATTGTCCACGTTATAAAAATCCTAGCTGGAGGTGAGAGAAACAAAGAGACAGAAAGAAGCAGGCTCCCCATTCACCGCCCAGCTGAAGGGGTTTGAATCGAGGAAAAAAAACACCCGCTTTCAGTCAATGCGGGTGATAGAACCGGCATTTCCATGGGCGTCCTTCCTCTGCCCTGATCTCATGCGAAACCATCAAGAAGCTAGCTGTCATGGCCTTGGGTGCCGCATGAACCCACTGCCACAGCGAGGCCGCTCATGCTACGGCCTAGTACAGCACACCAGACAGGCCAGAAGCAGTTCCTGTTCGTTGTTCAATCAACAGAACACATCCTTATCCAGAACTCCAGATCATTATATATTTGATCTGCCGACATGTTTGTTCGTTTATAGGGACAGTGGTTTCAGTTTGTAATTTGTTGAGTTTTTTATCTATATAAAATACTTGGTTAGTCTCCTGTTAGTACCATCTTTTGTAATACTAGTACAGAACAGGACTTTTGCCTAACAACTTATTTGAGAGTACTTTTGCTCAATGTTATTTTAGAAAGACTCTTGTAATGCTCAAGTGTTGGTGCCATGGTGTTATGTGTCATGTACCAGAACAGACATGGAAAGTTGCTTTAAGATAAAATAATTTGTTATCTGGCTATTACGATGAACATTGCACTTTAGATTAATTTATTATATAGTCCTTGTAATGTTTATTTGCTTTGGTATGTCTTGATGGTATGGACGGCCATGTTTGTATCATTGTATGTTTGATGAAATGGCCAGAGTTGTAGCTTACTATGATTCCAAGCTGATGATTTATACGCACAAGCATTAAATACTCAAATCTTCCATATAGCCAAAGTACTCGCTCCATTCCAAATTATAAGTCGCTTTAACTTTTTTGGTACAAAGATTTTGCCATGTATCTAGACACACATTGTATCTAGATACATAGCAAAATTGATGTAACAAAAAAAAGTCAAAGCTACTTATAATTTGGAATAGAGAGAATAATAGCTAAGCAAATAGCCAGTCCATTATACGTGTGTTTCTTAGCCCATTATATGTGTGTTTCTTAGTGATGGCAACAGGTGACTGTCATAAACATTTAGCCAGCAGCTGGCTAAATTATTAGCCTTGCTCTAATCGCATATACAAACCAAACTGACAGTAATACAATCTTCATCTTTATATAAAAAAAAATCAGCAAAAAGCTAGAGCCAATAAACGGGGAGGGAGAGGGACTGACCCCGGCCACGGAAGCATGATGCGGCAGGCCACGGACGGCGAGGGCCGCGGACGCAGCTGAGGCGCGGATGGAGGTCCTTGGCCGCGCGGAGGGACCAGGGGAAGCCACATGTGGGCCCGCAGGCAGTCGAGGCCGCAGCCGCCCGCTGGCGGCGGCCGTGCAGTCGGCGGAGAGGAGGAGTAGCGTGGCGTCCATGGAGCCGGCCTGATCCCACCTCCCTGCTCTTCCTCACCAGCTCGCTCGTGTACGGTTTCGTCTCGAACAAGAAGGGCCAGGCCGAGAGGAGAGCCAGAGGAGGCAACCTGTGGCTCGGGCTGCGCCTCTGGCCCTTTGGGCGAGGAGTGGGAGTGGCATAGGAGGCGGAGGGACAACGGGCTGACGGGGATGTCCCGATGTGGATCAGATGGTGGAAGATTTGGAAAGTCCGGGCACAAACAACGGCAAAAGTTCTTTCGAGAAAGTTTTCTATTTTAGCCCTAATAAATAAATAAATAAATAAATAAATAAATAAATAATATATAATTATATTATAAATAATATAATAAAAAATAAACTTCTTTAAACGTGCGGCAGCCGTCCGACTAGGAAACTGGGCGCGCCTTTGGCGCGCCAAGCTTTTTTCATATATAACCCTTAGTTTTCTCTGTAGATGGAGTTTATGTCGATTTGATCGTGTTATTTATTTAATAAATTGAATTAAGGGTAATAATGGGTGTGCAACCTGAGTATTTATTTCACCATCAGACATAAAAGGAATCTTTATTCTGGTTGGAGCACTGCTAATAGTTTAGGGATGTCACATGATTGATGTGGGGACGTAGAGAGGAACACAAGCACAGTCTTGCTTAAGCAAGCACAGTATTGATTAAGTATTCTCTTTAAGGACGAAGGAGCATAAGTAGGTACAAGATTTAGGTAATTGTGAAATGAGGAGAATTCGACCTCGAATTATGAAATTTGGCAATTGGATTTTTTTTCGATTTCTATTTGATGTTCATATTTACCGTTAGAAAACATAGGAAAAATGTACAGTTGAAACTTTGTAGTAAAACATGTTATATTATGGATCCATTGCATAGATCTATTTATGAGGATTCCGAAACAATTTGATTTTCTATTTTATGATTTTTCTGTGATTTATTACACAATTTCAAAGTTTGAGCAAATTTATTCATAAAAGAAAAAATTAATAGATAAGGTATACCAGCTTCGGGCCGAATTCAGCCCTCTAAGGCCTAGGGAGCAGAAGGCAGGCTGACCCATGAAAAGTCCTGGATTGCGGGTTGGTTTTGGAAAAGCTGGAGGGCTTTTCGCAAAAAGATTTGAGAGAGAAGGTGGGACTGCGGGTTGATTTCGCTAAAGTTGGAGAGTTTTTTTTCAAAATAACCGAGGATCGCCCGATCTGGGCCATATACGCGCCCGATCCGACGAACGGGAATTGCCGGTGACGTGGCACGCGAAAGAGGCCTGAGCGATGGGGCAGATTTCGTTATAATGCGTTAGTCGTCCGACTAGAAAACTGGGTGCGCCTTTGGCGCGCCAAGCTTTTTTCATATATAACCCTTAGTTTTCTCTATAGATGGAGTTTATGTCGGTTTGATCGTGTTATTTATTTAAGAAATTGAATTAAGGGTAATAATGGGTGTGCAACCTGATTATTTATTTCATCATCAGACATAAAAGGAATCTTCATTCTGGTTGGAGCACTGCTAATAGTTTAGGGATGTCACATGATTGATGTGAGGATTCATGACACCTCATTAATATTATTTTGATCTTGTTTGAACTCAGATGGTGGCTAATATCCATCTTTGAACGTAGAGAGGAACACAAGCACAGTCTCGCTTAAGTAAGCACAGTATTGATTAAGTATTCTCTTTAAGGATGGAGGAGCATAAGTAGCTACAAGATTAAGGTAATTGTGAAATGAGGAGAATTCGACCTCGAATTATGAAATTTGGCAATTGGATTTTTTTTCGATTTCTATTTGATGTTCATATTTACCGTTAGAAAACATAGGAAAAAATGTACAGTTGAAACTTTGTAGTAAAACGTGTTATATTATGGATCCATTGCATAGATCTATTTATGAGGATTCCGAAACAATTTGATTTTCTATTTTATGATTTTTCTATGATTTATTACACAATTTCAAAGTTTGAGCAAATTTATTCATAAAAGAAAAAATTAATAGATAAGGTATACCGGCTTCGGGCCGAATTCAACCCTCTAAGGCCCAGGGAGCCGAAGGCAGGCCGACCCATGAAAAGTCCTGGATTGCAGGTTGGTTTTGGTGGAGGGCTTTTCCCCAAAAAGATTTGAGAGAGAAGGTGGGACTGCGGGTTGATTTCGCTAAAGTTGGAGGTTTTTTTTTAAAATAATCGAGGCTCACCCGATCTGGGCCGTATACACGCCTGATCCGACGGACGGGAATTGCTGCCGACGTGGCACACGAAGAAGGCCTAAGCGATGGGGCAGATTTCGTTATAACAAGATTTGAGCTTCAGATATGTGTTGTGCATCGTCGTAGCAGGCGGCCACCGCTAGATATGTGTTGTGTCATCGCCTTCGTTGCCATTCCCATCACGTTTTGTTTTGGTCATCCATGGTGTTGCAGCTGCCCTGATCTACTTCCTTGCGATTTTCCATCAGATTTTGTTTTGTGCATCCATGGTATTGCAGCTGCCCTCAAGTCCATCATAGCGAACAGGTTTCTCCTGAGGGGCGGTTGAATCACAAGGAGTGCGTCTCACCACCCTTGATCAATCTGTCATGCAGGCTCAGGGATTCATCCCAAGTGAAATTGATTGTCTCCCAATAAACTTGTGCAAAGGGGCACATGAAGAAAAGGTGCTCTATGGTCTCATGCACCCCAGCATTGCACATCACACAATTTGCATCACCCTGGATATTAATATGACGGCGTTGGAGCATTGTCTTTGTGTTAAGTCTATCCACCAAGACTAGCCACACAAAGAACTTGATCCGTGGCATGCAGTTTGACTTCCACATTACTCTGAACACTGGGTGAGCATCGACCTGTGAAAAGGCCTCACGATAGAATCTCCTTGATGAGTATTTGCTGCCCCAAACCGGCACCCAGCTATCCACATTTTCATCATCATAGGGCATAGTTTGAAGCTGCGCTTGTAGGTTATCCAGTTCATGTAACGCCTCTGCAGACAGTGGTAAAATGAAAAGAGAATCTAGATCATCAGCTTGCATAACTTCTAGGACAGACACGTCAACTTTTCTTGCAAAAGAGACTAGCCTTGGGTACTTAATCGAGAGCACAAAATCTGTCCATAAATCATCCCAGAAGCATACCGTCGAGCCATTACCAACTGTGCATGTCGCTATGCCTCTGTAGATGGTATTTAGCCTGAGTATATCCTTCCACCCGAAGAAGCCCATCTCTCTAGCAGCATGTGGTACTTTTGATTCATAATATTTGCTCCACACTAGCTGAACCCAGGGTGTGTCCACCTTGTTGTAGAATTTGTTTGATTGCTTTAGGAGCAAAGCATCATTTTGCAAGCGTAGATTGAGTACACCAAGACCACCCTTGTCTTTTGGCTGCTGCACTATCTCCCAAGCTACTAAATTTCCACCTTCTTTTCTGGGTCATTGCCACGCCACAAACATTGTTTCCTCGCTCTGTCGATGTTATCAATCATACCTTTCAGCAACTTGACTGTACACATCGCATATGTTGTGATTGGCGTGATGGCTGAATTCAACATCTCTAGATGCCCCAAGTAAGATAGCCATGTAGAACAGGCAGAAAGACGCCATTCCACCCTTTAGACCCGTCGACTCTGTAAAGCTGTGTAGGAGGGCTTTGAGAAAGGCCAACTGTCGTGCATCTGCTTGGAGAATTAGAAAGGGTATCATCTGCATACTGAACAATCGGGAAATTTGTGGTTGGTTGGGGGATAGGGGCCTTAAGCAGATTAATGTTTGCTGCCTTGTTGACCAATACTTGCAGTAGTTCAGAAGCTAGAACAAACAGCAGAGGCGATAGTGGATCCCCTTGGCGTACACCCCTTTTGCATTTAAGATATTTACCTGGCACTCCATTCAGTAAGACAGCCGATGATGCTGAGGATAGGATGCCACGTACCCAGACTATCCATCTCGGGGGGAAGCCCATATGTGACAAGACTTGGATGATTGTTGAATGCTCCACTAAGGGTGTGTTTAGTTTCCTGAAAAAGGGTGAAAAATGTACTGTAGCACGTTTTGACTTTATTTGGCAAATAGTGTCCGACCATTGACTAATTAGGTTCAAAACGTTCGTCTCGCAAAGTACAACCAAACTGTACAATTAGTTTTAAATTTCATCTACATTTAGTACTCCATGCATGTATCGCAAGTTTGATATGATGGGGAATCTTTTTTTGCATAGTGCTTTTTTGGAGGAACTAAACACAGCCTAAGTCGAATGCTTTTTCGAAATCCAGTTTGAGAATGATTGCTTCCCTCTTTGAGTGATGACATTAGTGAATGTACTCAAAACTCCAAGCCAAGCAATCTTAAATTGTACGCGAACGGATGAAGCCATACTGATTGTGGTGTACTAATTGTTGTGAGAGAAAAACATTGTACCGTGCCTAGAGCCAGACCGATAAGTTCAAGCGAATAGAGCTATTGTGCATCCTCGTGCTACACTTTTTAATGGTCGCTAGCGCGGGGATTCATGCTAGTAAATATAAAAACTCGGCTTCTTTTTTTCCTATCTGACACCAACTCTACCTTTTATTATGTTTTAGATTTAGACTCCTCTTCGTAAAAACTAGCTCCGTTCCATCAGATCTATCGTAGAGCAACTTTACTGTAGAGTTCATGAAGCAGGTGCACTTGTTTACCATGTAGCTTTGCTCTAGCTTTAATAATTACTATAATTATGTCCGTGTGATGTAAAGAGAAAATTTTGATATGATAATACAAGTTTATTAGGATATATTATATTATTACCAAAAAACAATATTTGAGTGTTATGTTTGTAACATTGCGTCGGTAGCCATCAATATTGTATATGTTTTCACGGAGCATTAACAATTAATTCAAGCTTAATCCAACCACTCCAATGTCTTACAACTCACCTCTCTAGGTTTATATGTGTGCGTCGCAACGGGAATGTAAATTCTAGGTGTATGCCAATATGTCGCAACTAAATGTAAAATATGACTATGGTCATACAAACTTTGCACGTGTGTCAGTACCATTACCGAGTAATCTCCGATATGACGGCTGAAGCCTGGATGTGGAGCATGACCAAGAATGACAAGGCCTTCTCGATGATGGCAAGAGCATTGTTGCTCAGCTCTTTCCCGGACTCCATTGTGTCAGACATCTCCTTGATATCCACGTCAGGAAACCGTTGATGCACATCTCCATATGCACGATCAGCACGTTGAGCCAGATGTAGAGCTCGTAGCCACGCTTGGTACGTGACCCCGTCCATACCGTCGGCATCAATGCCTGGAGGATGCACGCGAATTCGTCCTTGGTGTTCTTGGTGGATCTCCTTACTTCGTGACAGCAGCACGAAAGGTTCTAAATGGCTAGAGGGTGGTTGCTTATAAAAAATTCTCTACAAATACACTAGAGTAAATGGTTAGTAACTTAAATGACGAAATGTAATTTTGTTCTAGCTCTATAAAAGTTGCAAGCCACATATACCATAATTCTAGTTCTCTATGATCTCTAGATCGCACAAAGCTATGTCTCTAAATCTACACTAGTGAGCTAGCTAACTAGAACAACTAATTACACTAAGCTACTCAACTAGCTAGCAAGAGAGCTACACTACTCAACTACCTATACAACAAGTAAGTAAACAAGTAATGCGATAGAGGTGATGATGTGATACCGTCCGAGGCAAGCGACAATAAATCACAACATGAATACCAAATGAACACTGGAAGATATCCAAAGAGAGAAGTGACACACGATTTTTCTCCTGAGGTTCACGTGCTTGCCGGCATGCTAGTCCCCATTGTGTCGATCACACACTTGATGGTTCGCAAGATAATTGGCACCACACCAAGCTCACACTAGGGCGCCGCAAGAACCTACCCGAAGTGAGGGTAACTCAATGACACGTGCAATCTAATAGAGTACCTTTTGGCTCTTCGCCGGAAAAAGGTCAAGAACCCCTCACAAATCACCAGCAGATAGCCACGAACAATCACCAACTCATGCCAAAACTTCTCTGCTGCTCCAAGCCGTCTAGGTGGCGGCAATCACCAAGAGTAACAAGAGAACCGGCAGCTGATGCAAACACAAGTGCCACTAGATGCGCCAATGCGATACAAATGCACTTGGATGCTCTCCCATCTCACTTGGATGAAGAACAATTAAGAGAGATGAGTGGGAGTGGTGTTTCTGAGCTCAAAGGGATGTCAAGTATGTCAAATGGCCAAGAGAGACGCCCAAGGCCGGCCAAATCACTTAAATAGCGCCCTCTCGAAATAGAGTCGTTGGCTCAAGAAAGGGTACCAGATGCATTGATCGAACTCGCTGCCAGCGTCCGAGCAGGCGGGTCCAGTCTCCACCTGTAGCCAACCGCAAAGCACCATGTAATCTCCACTTTGAATTCAACCATTGGAGTCCTTTTCTCACGTGTGCACACCTGCGACCGGACGCGCCGCGGCTTGACTGGACGCTCCAACACAACGTCCGATCGCTCTCCCGCGAGAGCGGACAACCGGACTCTCAGTTAGATGACCGGATGCACCCTCAGGTGGAGTCCGATCATTTCCAGTAAGGGTCCAGAGAGCAATTTTCATGATTGGATGCGTCCGGTCAGTGATGACCTAACGCGCCCAGCGTCTGATCCTCACCCACTCCTAGTCCTTCGTGCCACGTCACCACAACTAGACGTGGGAACAGTCCCACCGGCGAGTCTGGTCCTCTTGACTCACTAGGGTCCGATCGAGGCCTCACGCTGTGCCTCCTCTGCTCGTCATAACCAGACTCTATCGAGAGGGTCCAGTCCCATGCCAGGGCAGGGTCCGGTCCTACACCAACACCACCTGCATGTTAGGGTTTAGCACCGAACCCGTTGAGCTAGGGTTTGGTCCCCTCGAACACTGAGTCTAGTCACTCAAAACTTCACCTTTTCAAATCCACACACTTCACCCTTGTGTATGTGTGCCAACTCCAAGTATTCCAACACATGTGTACGTGAGTTAGTAACACTCCAAGTCAATTTCCAAGGGTTTGTTAGCTCATTAGGATCCAATGCATATGCAATCGAGTTAGATCACCTAATGGCATTTGATAACCGCATCAACTATGATTTCTCCCTTCTTCATAGTGCGGCTATCAATCCTAAATACACTCACACCCTCTATGGTGTCTTGAGTGCCAAAACAAAAGCCTATTTGATACCTTTCCCTTGATCACCACTAGGTTTTTGTTTTTCTCTTTCTTCTTTTCCAATTTGGAGCACTTGATCATCTCTTTTGGTTACCACCATCACCATGACCATCATTTAGCTCCACCACTTGGTGTGTACCACCCTATCTCATATACAACACTTAATGACAAGGGTTAGTACACTAGGATTCATCAATTATCCAAAATCAAACTAGGGTTTTCAATCTCCCTCTTTTTGGTAATTGATGACAGCCCTTTCACAAAGATATTCAATAAAATCCTTTTGGATTCATGTTGTGTTGGGGTTATGATACCCCGGGTATCTCAAGACACCTATTAGTTAACCGCTCGGGCGGCCCACGGTACACCAACTAGTATAAGCCCAAAACGATTGAGGCCTAACTAAGCTATGTGGACCTGGGCCAAACACTAAGACAGGGGTTAACCACAACCCCTTCCCTCTGCCTTCATCGCATGCTGCGCAACTCCTCATGACCTCTACTCTGTCCTGACCTCTGGGAGGAATGGAGAGAGATCGAGCCCCGCCAAGCGCGCCTGCTCTGACGAGAGCAGGCACGCCGCACTAACCCCGTAAGGACCGAGGGGGCAAGAGTCCCCTTAGCCCGGTCAGATGCCATCACTCCGCCACGCAGCAAAAACAAGACAACACACTAAGTGGTGGCGGCCAGTACGGTGACCCACCGTCTAGATACGACCGATGAGACGGGTGTATGACCCCAACCACTACGGGATGGGGTTCACGACGGTGGCCTTGACTTTGAGGCCATCCAAGCCAAGGAAGGCCATGACCCCGGGACTGGGAATCGTGGCCACCAGCTTCACAGGCAACAAGACAACCAATGACCCGAGGGTGGCTACCAACTCTCGTACGATGCCCTCGGGAGATCTAGAGATGATGACCAAGGCCACTGCGAGACCACGTCGCACAACAGGATGGCTGGCGAACCACCACCATGCCTACTGTGACACCACTACCGACATAGTAGGACCACGCCACCCCATGCTGCGACATGGGCACAAGACCATGATGATAACCATGCCCAGACGTGCGCTACACCAAGTGAAGATGGCGTTTCTTGCAAGCCAAGTTAGCTAGGCCCCCTCCCTCAGGCTCATGACCCCTCGGTCCGGAGAACCTCCTTCTTTGTATGTGACCTGGCCTCGGACTCCATATAAGGGCAACCAAGGCACCCTTCCAAGACATCGGACTCTCGAAGCTCTCATTCGGGCAGTCCATCTCCTAGCTTTAGCTCCACTCTCCTACCTCTTCCACCATTCTTGCACCCTCATTTAAGAACTTCAGAGCATTCAAGTGAGGAACACGCACTCAATCATCTCTGAGACTGGACGTAGGGCTCTAGCCTGAACCAGTATAAATCCTTGTATCTTTTGGATGCTACCATCGTCTTCCTAGAGCAGCATGACATTCATATAAATTCACTAGTCAGTCTACAAAATATCAATAGTTGGTGCACTAGGTAGGGGACAGTTTTGCACTCTCGTTGTTGAGAAGGAAGTGATGGCTCCTCGCACCATTGATGGATTCACCTACGGAATGGCCCCTGATGGCCGTATTCGTCACGGGAACCCCAAATCTGCCAACATTGATGGGCCAACACCCATGTCCGTCTTCAGCCACAACTAGGTCCACCCTAGAGTCCCGAACCCCGTGGCCTATGGTTGACACATTCTCGAAATGGCCCCCAATGGCTACATCCCAGAGTTCACCTACATAGGGGGCCTAGTACCCTCTCTCATCACTGGTCGTGGCCAGGTCTTCCACCCAGGAAACCAGAGGCCTATGGCTCATGACGAGCTCACCCATGGAATGGCCCTTAGCGGCCACATCCTTTTGGGAAACCATGAGATCGTTCGCATCGATGAGCTAACGCATGTCGTCGGCCTCTACCTTGTCTAGGCCCACCGCACGAAAAGCCTAGATCCTATGGTAGAGCCATGCCCCAAGCGGTGTCTTCGCCACAAGTGGGATCCAGGAAACCGAGGCACACACGAGCAATGAAACCATCCGCTGCCACGCGGCGCTGTCGCTAGTGATCAAGTGGCCATTCGATGCCACGCCTCACAAGCCCAAGCCCGGAACTGGGGTCAAATCCCTCGTGACGGACTAGTCGTCTATCAGGCTAATGCAAACTATTAGCTCTCACATGGAGGCACGTGCGTCCAGGGAAGTGGGCCCTCTAAGTGCATGACATGCCATGCCAAGCGGATCGTGCCACGTTGCCCACTTTCACAGTGACAGGTCACGCCAGCTCTTCATTGAGAGCGGCCACCACACCCAGAAGCAAAGACGCGATGACTGTGACGTCATCAAGCCATGAGGACTCAGGCATCAGAACGCACGAGCCCACCCAGCCAAGGACTTCCATGAGCCAAATGTGAAGATACCATCCCTAGGGCTCACAAGCCCACCGAGGATGTTGAGCCGACAAGGATCGACCCAAGGCCACCCAAGAGGTCGACCCACGCCGGCTGCGACCACCTTGGGCGATAGACAAGTGACCTCACCAGCTTGCGGTTCATGAACCATAATGACCTCACCATGGACGAGCGCTCTAGGGCTCATTGTGCCCCGAGCAATGATAGCAGGACAAACAACGCCTCCTTGAAGGCTGACCGGTGATGTCAATCCTATCCCTCACTTCTTTATTCGATCGCATTCACATAAAACATGTAAATATGCTAACGACCCTAAAAGGCTAAAATAGAGCGTAGAACAAACTTAGGGGTACGAAATCCACACGATTCGTTCCAAAGGCGTCCACGCTCTAGATGACCCAATCCGCTTCTCGCAAGCGACCAATACCGCTGACTCACGGGGGGAACACACACGAGACCCGCGCCAGCATGCACCACCACTGTAGGAAGCCACACTTGTCTCCCACGCGCCCTTGTTGCCTATGTTCCGCAGCGAATGCATAGTACAATACACGACCCCTAGCCCACACTCACGAGTCACACGAAACCAACCTCCAAGTAGAGATCACATGCCTAACCCCACCAGGCAAGGGAGGAGTGAGGGCGCAACACCAGCACAAAAGAGAGGAGGACAGGAAACCAAAGCAAAGACTAACGTAAGCCACGCGAACAGGTGACTCAACTCTCTCAATCTCACCCACAGGCAGCGCACACGAGCACGTAGGCCAAAGCATTCCACATGAGTTAGGGATTGGACCGTCCTCAGAGTGTTCTGATTAGAAAGTAAACAACTCCCTCACAGTTCCCACTTAGGATATTAACAAAACTCACAGGCCGAGCATCCCAAGTACAATCTAAGGAGCCTGACCATGACCACGGAGAATATCCTCCATGCTCACGATTGCCACAGTGGCTTCAGCGGCGGTAGCAAAGTCACCTATCAGAGCCACTCGCACTTCCTACTTGGCATTGTTTGGGAAGCCTGGCTCCAAACGGTTGAGCTCATGGCCAGAATATAACTGCACGGTGGCAAGAGCAGCCCCTACCCCATGCTGGATCCTAAAAATCATAGCTCGACAGCGATCCTCATTTAAGAAGCCTTCCCGGAGATGAGCCTCCTCCACCTCGCGATGAGACGTCGCAAGTTGCCCCTCTAGAACTGTAACCAAAGGTCCCACTAAAATCCAAAGAGAAAAACCTGATAACAAGAGCTAGCGGTGGTAGAAAATTCACCACTCACTCACACCCGAGTGGTAGTGGCCTCTTCCGCGATCGAAAGAGCTGCTTGAAGACCCTCCAGGCGGGCCTTCAACTAAACCACCTCGAGGGTGAAACTTGAGTACAAGCGGTGAGCCTCATCCCTTTTGAGCACAAAGTCCCATAGTCTCCTCCGCCCAATAGAGAACGGGGAGGGACGGAGACTCGCTAGCTCTAGAGGTGGAACGGATTGGGAATAGGCGGTATCAGGAGGACTCCCTATCTCTGACACCACCACATGGGGAACGGCCCTAGAAACATCAACAATCAGTATAGGTCGATCCTAATCTCAAAACATTGCTTAAAAATTCACCCTTTCTCATGCAAGAAAGCTCAAAGGTGCGGTGGCAACCCGCCGGCCTCCAACGACTCCTCTCGTGGGTGCTTGTGATGATCCATGGATGTGGTTGGAAGAAGAGTCTATGAGCACCTAAGAACGAGGATAAGGAAAAGGTAGAGTAGGTGACCGAAAGCGAATGCCTCCTCCGCCGTACCACTCCAGCGTATTTATAGCCATAGCAGACACCTCGGGCGCGTGCTTGCCTACATTTATTAACCATTTTGAAAATCTCATAGCATAGGAGGAGCGATCGGAGGGAAGGTAGAGCGGTGGTCGCCCACGTAGTAGTGGAAACCAAGTAAGCCTCACACATTTCCATTGTCCATATCATTATGATCCACGTGCCCATGTTCCATGGCACATAACTTCTCGGGAGTGGTCGCCATTAAGGCACGATGTGATTGGGGAGGCCAACCTAGAGTGACCCACTATGTCCATGACCTCGTGTCATGCTTAGAAAACCCACTCGTAGGCCGGTCCTTAGAAGGGCTCGAGGCCACAAAGGGATAGGGCAGGGGGAGATGGGCCTCTATGGCTCTTATCGGTGGTATCGAGCCTCTCGACCATCTCTCCCTGTGTTCGAGTCATCCACTTTGAAGTCACCTAGGTTGACCCCCTCTGGGGGGAGGCATCTTGCCCTCTGACCATTGCGAGGCGGTCAGGGATTGACGGGTTTGACGGTCGATGATTTATGGGACATCTCACGATGAGGCATAACCAAATTCCACGTCAATTGTGGGGGATATCGGGTTCCGCTCGAACTACCCATTGACCCCGATGAGGCACACTGCTCCGACCGTGTGGTTATGGTGGACATGGCTCTCCCCATGTGGGGCAAAATCAAACTTGCCTATAACAGGGCAACATGACCTCTTGAGGTCTGTAAGGATGCTTGGAAAAAACAAAGCTGGGTCCTCGTGACCCCATTAGAGGTTGAGGCCAAGCCACGACCAACTTCTCCCTATGTCCTAGGTCCAAAACCTAAGGCTGGTTCCTAAGTCTCACAAACCGTTAGTGGTCAGTGACCTCTCTGGGAGAGACCAATGGAACAAACGGCTAGGGGCCATGCACCAGTGTATTCCTCACGAAGTGATGCTGGATCTTGAAAGACACAATAGTGCCCCAACCACACATGGTCAAGATTGCTCAGGCCTAAAACCATCGAGTCTCGGCTAAGAAAGGGCCTCCTGGACAAATTTGAGAACATGATCATGACCTACCAAAGGTTGTCAAACCGAAGCACTTGAGAGGAAAGGCCTAAGGTCGCAAGACAACCTCGCTGCCCCGCACGATATGAGGTCAATAACCCGCTCAAAACCAACAACCTTGAGCCAATAAGCCCAATATAGTTTGGAACTCAATGGGACCTTGCGAGAGGTCGTGAGACTCTAGAAAGAGACTCCCTTAAAAGCTTTCATTCAAATATCGAGATTACAAAATGAATGCGGTCGAACCGCATACAAGGAAAGGTCAAGTACCCAACCAACCACGACCAAGGCACTCAAGCGGAAAGGCCCAAGGTCGCCAAACAACCTCGTTACCCCACATTATGAGATATCGATGACCCACTCAAGAGACCTTGATGTTGGACCAGTGAACCCAAACTTGGCCAAATGGCCTAGGGGCTCACCATGTCCTTGCAAGAGGTCAGAAAAATTATGAAAGGAGGATTCCTTGAGCATTTAATCATGCTTCATGATTACAAAGCAAGTCAGGCGATCTGCATGCAAGGAATGAAAAACCCAATGCCACCTTAGTGGTGGTATCTATTGACATCCAAAATTGTCCAGAGAGCATAATGGACTTTCATCATCATGTTTTTGTCATCAAGACGATCAGAGAATGTACTTGGGTCATCACATTTGGCGCTTGGGTGAAGAAAATGACTCTTCGGGTGCTGAACCAGTCAGAGTCGGCTTAGGTCGGCTAAGCTGACTTGACAAAGTTTCTCAAAAGCAAGAATAGACTACACCATTGTGTTCCTCTCGTTGAGCTAATTGAAAAACATATATGGATCGCCTCGTTTGGAGTCTGAATGAATTAATTATGAATTTCGGAAGATTTTCACCTAGAATTTCCTGCGCCAAGTCGGCTTAGCCGAGTCCCCTTGTCGGCTAAGCCGACTCTCGCTATTTTCAGCCTAGAAACAACGTCTCGGGCCTGAGGAAGTCGGCTAAGCCAACCTGGGAATTGACTAAGCCGACTTTTACCTGCTTTCCTAGCCGGTTTGACCTACAAGTTGGTTTTGGACCTATTTTTGACGTGGAAAACTTGGAGAACGTATCTTAGAGATGTTTTTTACTAGGATAAGACCACCCCTCTCTATATATACGAGAGGATCATGGCCAATTGAGTTCCTAACTATCCAATCATCATACAAACAAATCAATCTACTCCTTTTACCCCTTTTCTCTTCTCCTTCAACCTCTATGATGTTCATCCCTTGATTCACAACCAAGAATGACGTCCTAGGCTTGTTGGCCAACCTAGGGCAACCCGCAACATCCTTGCCCTGACGGGGTCCCTCTTGGGCAAGAGATTCGATGGTTTCTTTGCTAGTTTGCCTAAAAACTAGCCGGTTCTTCGTCACTAAGCGTGATTCGTTATCCTTTGGTGGTTTGCTTGTAAACCTCTCCATGCTTCACCACGAAAGAGTGATATCTTGCTGTGTTCTCTGGTCCGTAGCGGCTCGGGCATCCAATGCCCTTTCTGGTGTGTGATTTGGACCACATCTGATGTCAACACACTTTTTGGCAACTCCGCTAGGGAAGAATTTGCTTTGGCTCTACTTTGTAGCCAATTCTTCTTGCCCTAGCCCTACTCCTCGCTGATCTATCTTCTTGAGCTCACCATTACCATTGCATATGGCCCAAGAGGCCAATCGCATCTGGTTTTGACCCCTTGTGATCTCATTTGCTATTTTGTAACATATTGTGCTGCTTATTGGAAAATTTGGCAAGGCGGTCAAGCTCTAAATCATAGAGTACCAAGGTGGTTCATCACAAAACTACTACAATTGCCCTGAGGTACAACTTGCAAATACATCTTATGGTCCTAATAATTATTCTGCAAGTTCTATGAACTCTCATGTTGGTGTTGCTAGCTGTAATGATACTAGATTTGTTGCATCAGCTGATACTTTTGATAATGCTTCTCATCATACACATTATATTTATGGATTTCCTAGTCAAAAGCTAATGTCAATTGTGAATTCTTTGAATTTTGATGCTACTAGCAACATGCAACATGTAAATCCTTGTTCATTGGCTATAAGTTCATAATATGTGATTCCACCACATGACCTGCCGATGAATGAGAGAATTGGCTATGATAATGTTAATTATTTAGCCAATTGCTCCCAAAATTCAGCACCATATGCCAATGCTCTTATTCATAATTCGGCTCCACATGTTACTTCTAACTCGAGCTGAATTAATAAAAATTCAGCAAATGATTCAGCTTCACGTGTTATTAGTAACCATAGCCAAATCAATGAAAATTTAGCACTTTATGCAATGATCAATGCCCACAATTCGGCTTCGTATTCTTCTCACGATCAAAGCCGAATTAGTGAAATTTTAGCAAGGCATTCTAGTATAAGAACTCATAATTTGGCTCAACCTATTGCTAATAATTGTAGCCGAATCAATGAAAATTCAGTAATGGGTGCACATGCAAATAATCATGATTCAGCTTTATATGATGCTCTCAAATCAAGCCGAATCGATGAAGATTTAGCCCACACTAGAAAACCATATGGCTCCTCTAAATGGAAGGTGCCCGCATATCATAGACCGTATCCATTACACGTTGATTACTTGAAAACTCCTGATGGTTGGTGGATACCTGATTTCTATGAATTTAGTGGTGAAGATGATAAGACCACTGTGGAACACATTAATGTATATCTCTCACAATTCGGTTTGGCTGGTAAAGAAGATTATATGAGAATACGTAATTTTCCTCTATCCCTTACCGGTATTGGTTTTGCATGGTTTACATCTTTGCCCCAATGCACTGTTGGTTCACGGTCTCAATTAGAGGAGCAATTCTATAAATATTTTGGAAAGACTAATGAGAAAAGGCTGATCACAATTGAGTCATCAGCTAAAAGAGGATTGCTAGTGGGCATGAAAGAAAGATTTGATTCGGATATAAGCAAAGGTTCGGCTACAAAAGCCAAACAACACAATATCCTTTCTGAATCAATCACATTTTAGAAAACAAGTCTTGTTACAGAAAAGCATAGGAAATGACAGAAATCAGCTAGACTTGATTTTTCAAGAGCTAAAGGGGTTGTACATTTATCTAGTGATTACTACATTATTGATGGAGATCAAGCCCTTATAAGCAACAAAGGAGGGCTATCTGTCTGCTCAGAATCAGCTGAGCCAACTTTGAAGTTGACTAAGCCAACTCCTGCCTGCTCTAAGTCGGCCAGGCCGACTTCCTAGTCAGCCAGGTCAACTGCCTCTGTCGCCTGCTCCGAGTCAGCTAGGCCGACTTCCCAGTCAGCCAAGCCAGTTGCCTCTAATGTCTGTCCTGAGTCGGCTAGGCTAACTTCCAAGTCAGCTAGGCCGACGGCCCCTGCTGCTATTATGCCTATTAGTGCCCAAGTCAGCCTAGCCAACTCCCAGTCGGCTAAGCTAACTTTCCTGGTTTCGGCAGTCACCAATGTATCTTTGGATAGTTCGACATCTCTTGTTGATTGGTTTTTAGGGATGAAGAGCAACATCATGCAAATCAAGGACATGCACTTCTCTAACATGATCAACAAGGTAGAAAACACAAATATTTTGCTCAAATTCCAATCCGGTCATACTATTTCAATTTCTGCATCTATTAGATATATCTTTGCTAATAGTGGTAATAGACCGATTGAGAATAGCAATTTATTTGTTGGTGACAAAATAAATTCAGATTCTATCAGCTAGCACATTGTGCCATATGGCAAGACCGATGGTAGTAGTTCATCAAAGTTAAAGCTTCCCATAAGCAATTGCAAAGGTGTGGCCAAATGGATTGATGTCAAATCTGATCCATTCGTTTACTTAGCTTTAAAGCCGACTCCACAAAAGAATCGGCTAAAGAAATTAAAATACACCTTTGACTTTACTTTTTTGTGATCTTATCTTTGATATCTTGCTCAAGAATAATTTATTAGAATCATTGATCACAGTGCTTTGCCATCTATTCAAAACTTAGAAGAGCTTACATATTACAAGTGGCATAATTCTTCTGATCATAATACTTCTAATTGCAATGTGTTTTGGCGAGTGATCCAATCGGCCATTGATAATGGATGATTGAGATTTTCTAAAGCTCAACAAATGGACCAATTGGATTCAACTGGTCTTGATGGCAAATAGGTTTTGAATCGGCTCGCATTAGCCAATTCACTCAAAGCTCAAGGCTCAAATGCCCAAGGGAGAGATGTGGAGCCCTCAAGCGGAGACTCAAGAATTGCAAATTGAAGATACTCAAGAGGACTGCAATGTTATCACAATTTTAGAAGACACTAGGGGGCAGGTGAAATCTCTTCAACTAGAACAAAAGCCCATTGATCCTGTTGAGCAAGGGGAATCGGCTAAGCATCCTCCTCTAGAGCATGTCTATCAAGATGGGGAGAAGAAGGAGGATTCTCATAAAGTTAATGAAGGTAAAGGCCATGACAAGCTAAAGAATAGAAGGCCAAAGTTTAGCTTTGAGGAACTTCTAGCTAAATATGAGAAGATTGCAGAAGCAAATGTCAACAATCGGCCAAAGAAAGTCCCATCATCAAAATTGCCTCTAAAGTGTAAGTCTCAAAAGTGGAATTGGCAAGGAGATAGATCTAACGCAGCAGCAACATATTCTCCTTTTGAGCAGCCAATTCCTATGTCATATGGACCACAACCCGCATATTTTCATCTTTATTCATCTTGAAGCTGGTTTGATCAAGAGGCACATGTTCCATCATATTTTAGGCCACAATATATAGAATATACAACTCCTAGACATTCAGAGAGATCATCATCTTGTAAAGACTGTTTTGATCAAAATCGGTCTAGAACTCGACCAAAGAAGAAAGTGGTAAAACAAGTTTACCATGTGAAGTATGTTGGCCAAAAGAAGAAATGTTTAGATCTGAATTCAACTATTGAAAAGCCGATTACATTGCTAAAAAATCTGGCTATTGATGGCAAAGAAGTGGGGAAATCATCTATTGATATTATAGGTGCCAAATCTGAACAAAAGGAGAGTGCCCAAAAATCAAGAACGATTTGCCACTGTCCAAAACAGAAATAAAACCGATATGCTCAATCGGTTTACCAAAGTGGCAAGAAAAGAAGTTGCAGAAGCTTAGTGTAGAGAAGCTGAAAGAAAAGGGTTTGGCATGGGTTCCTAAAGGAAGTATTTGAGCTCAAAAGGATGATGCTCAAGCAAGTGGTGCAACAAAGGCAAAGAAGAGAAGAAGATTCAAGAAACAATTGCCAAGTTAGAGATTTGGACCAAATCATCAAAATCAATGGTCATGGCATCATCCATACTCTCTACCTATTCTTATGTAGAATTCATCCCCTGGTATGCATGGTTATCCCTCAGCTCCTTATTTTGATCCTTGGTATGGATCTTTATGTTATGGAGGGTTGCCAAATTATTTTGCTCATCAATGATCCAGAGCCAAAATATTTATTTCGGTTATGCATGTTTTGTGGATGAATTCATATGGCTGATATTTTGATATTGCCCTTAGTGTAAAAATATAGTCGATAAATGCAACCATCATGCTATTAGAAAAGCCCCCATAGAACTCACTTTGATGGTTTTTAGGCCTAGGGGGCATGATTTATGCATTTTGATTTACTTCATGGATGTGACAATATGATTAATCGGCTTGCAAATAAAGCCAAAGTGTTGGCATGATCATTATTTCTCACAATGGTGTTGTTTGAGACATCAAGCCGATTAAAATTACATTTGCACCAAAATTCAACCCAAATGTGAAGTTTTCTTCTATGGCTTGGCCAATATTACAATTCATGGAGTATGACATGTTGAAGCCTGTGGTGATTCTTTACTAGTGGGGCAGCAAGTCACTGATATGTTTTAATGTTTAGAAGGATCACTAAGAGTTTGTCTTGATGCTTGCCTTGATATTATTGCCTATTTTGTCGAATTCCGAATTCGGCATATTCTAAGGCATGAAAATCAAAAGGCCAATATGTTAGCTCAACAAGTATCTGGCTATGATATCGGTGGGCATAATTTTCATATTCAAGAACAGCCGATACATAAAAATTTTAATTTTTTCTGTGCAGGTGCAGACTAGTCAGCTAAGTCGACTGACCCAGTTGGCTCAATCGACTTCCCCTCTGCTGAAGCCAAGTTGGCTTAGTCGGCTACTATAGTCGGCCAGGCCGACTCCTCCAAGTTGGCTAAGCTAACTGCCATAGTCGGCTCAACCGACTCCCCTATGACCAGCCTGGTCAATTCGTCCGAGAAGCTCCCAAATCGGTCCAACGAAACTTCCAGTGGTGTTGGGGCTGATTTAGATGATTGGAGGATTCTTGTATTGTAGTATTCACATGGTCCAAACACCAAAGTTGATAAATGTTTGATGGAGTGTAGAGTTTGTTTTGCATCATGAGCTATACTAAAAAATTGCTGAAGATCTATCGCTGAGGTGTTTAGGATTTGATCAAGCAAAGATGGTTATGGGAGAAGTCTATGGACTGTGATCAAGCTCATCAAAGAAGGGAATTAAGGATAATCCAAGGAGGTGGCCTAAAAGTTTTGTTTAAAGCTCTGTGGATATATTTCATATTGAAGAGTGGTGCTAGATGTGGAAAACCATACAGCCGCTTGAGACAAAGAGCAACATGTTTAGCAAGAGGTCACCAAGTTGAGAAGGTCCTTATGGAGTGATCAAAGTGATGATTGGCAATTCATATCTGCTGGAGATGTTGCAAGGTGATAGTCTCCCAAGAGCAATTTATGGGAGGTGCTTGAAAAGGTACTTTCTAAGTGTTTGGCAAGAAGCCCAAAGTACTCTCCAAATAATGGTCGATACATGTATCGCCCTTAGAATAAATATGGCTGATGTGTACATCACCCTTAGATACTAGATAGCTAATGAGTTGGGTATCACTGCTATTTAGTGTTTTAATTATGCGTATATGAGAAGATGATGAAAAAGCAGAGGATATTACTCTAGATAAGTTCAAGATAGCAAATAGAATACATTACAAAATTTTCTGCAGAAAACAGCAGCAATGAGAAAGTTTTGGCTTTGAAGGTGCTTTTTAGTACGCAAGCTTTACTAAAAAGTAGGGGGGCATATGTTGACATCCAAAATTGTCCAGAGAGCATAATGGACTTCATCATCATATTTATGTCATTAAGACGATCAGAGAACGTACTTGGGTCATCACATTTGGCGCTTGGGCGAAGAAAATGACTCTTCGGGTGCTGAACCAATCAGAGTCGGCTTAGAGCCGACTTGACCAAGTTTCTCAAAAGCTAGAATAGATTGCACCATTGCATTCCTCTCATTGAGCTGATCGAAAAACATATATGGATCGCCTCGTTTGGAGTCTGAATGAATTAATTATGAATTTTGAAAGATTTTTACCTGGAATTTCCTACGCCAAGTCGGCTTAGCCGAGTCCCCTTGTTGGCTAAGCCGACTCTCGCTATTTTCAGCCTAGAAAGAGTGTCTCGGGCTCGAGGAAGTCAGCTAAGCTGACCTGGGAGTCGATTAAGCCGACTTTTGCCTGTTTCCCGAGCCGATTTGACCTACAAGTCGGTTTTTGACCTATTTTTAACGTGGGAAACTTAGAGAACGTATCTTGGAGATGTTTCCTACTGGGATAAGACCACCCGTCTATATATACTAGAGGGTCATTACCGATTGAGTTCCTAACTATCCAATCGTCATACAAACAAATCAATCTACTCCTTTTATCCCTTTTCTCTTCTCCTTTAACCTCCATGCTGTTCATCCCTTGATCCATGACCAAGGATGACATCCTAGGCTTGCTGGCCAACCTAGGGCAAGCCGACGACGTCCTTGCCCTGACGGGGTCCCTCCCAGGTGAGAGATTCGATGGTTTATTTGCTAGTTTGCCTAAAAACTAGTCGGTTCTTCGTCACATAAGCGTGAATGGTTATCCTTTGGTGGTTTGCTTGTAAACCTCTCCGTGCTTCACCATGAAAGTGTGATATCTTGTTGTGTTCTCTAGTATGTAGCGGCTCGAGCGTCCAATGCCCTTTCTGATGTGTGATTCGGACCACATTCGACATTAACAGTATAGTTGGAAAGCCTCTAGGGTGGACACTGTGGGAATATGCAAGACGAAGCAAAAAATGACTTGCAAGCCTTCCCACAGCGTCGCAACCCCCATGGCATGAAGTGCAGGGAGGAAGAAAGTGGCAGAACTACCTAGCTCCAACAAGCACCTTGGCAACCATTTCGGTGCTAAGAAGGAGCAAAAGGGAGGCCAAAGTGCAGCCATGTTAGAAGGACCGCATGGCCCCCTACATGGCGGCCAGGCCATCCTATCCTTCCCCACTCGCAAATCTCCTTCTGGCACCAGTTGTTGGAAGGGGCAACGTTGACTTCTAGCCATAGCAAGTGACCCCTAGCGGGTCGCCTGCTTGGAACCTCACTATCCCCATAGGAATTCCCTCTCTCAGAATTTGGCCTTTCAGGAAGGCTAAAAGCAATTCATAGACATGGTTGGGGTGGTTCAAATGGTAGGAAGGCCCTTATTTATAGGCCCAAGGGTGGACTGAGTAGCCTGAGACCCCCGCGTCGCGTGGCGAACCATGGGAGGTCATAGCCGATGTCAGATGCCCATGTAAAAGGTTGAGGAAATCGATATCTTCCTAAAGGCGGAGCCGGTACAGCGTCGATGAGACCACTCGGCCCTACCTGGATCATGTGCCTTGATATGCAGCACACTGACACAGCTAGCCTCAGTAGTCACGTATCGCACCGTCAAGGCATCCTGGCTAGGCTGCCTTGTGTTCTTTTGGCCCAAATGCGCTTTGTGCCTTTCCTAATTGCGCATTGGCATGTATTCCATACTTATGTCCTGCGAAACATGTATATACCAAAACTTATGGAGATTGTTAGTCAAAAGCCCTAATTCTAAGTTTTGGTCTTGACATTTGTTTTATTTTGTCTAAATGTTGGCAGTAGAAATGTGAGTTAAGCATCGCCAACACTATTGGAAACTTGAAATTCTCCCACATAGAGCATTGGTCTTGCCTATGGGAAAGAACTTTGCTAGAAAGGCAGTGGAGCAGTTTTCCCAGGTAGTATTTCTATCTTTGTTAGCGTAGAACCATTGCTTCATTTTCCCCAAAAGTGAGAATGGGAAGAGGCGAAGTAAAATGTCAACTCTGGTAACTCCTTTGATGGTGAAAGTGCTACAAATGTCCAGGAAATGTTGGAGATGGGCACTCGCATCTTCATGTGCCTTTCCACAAAATTGGCTGGCTTGCACCATGTTGATGAGAGTTGGCTTGAGCTCAAAAGCATTGTCTCCAATGTTGATCGTCGGTCTAGTACGGATGTTGTCCGTAGTTGGAGCAGAGAATTCAAGGAGAGTCTTGTCAGCCCTTGCTTCAAAAACTAGTGTTAAGCTTCGCCTTATCTGGTTGTCTTCCGATTCTAAAGCTAAAACTTTCTTGAGCTTAGCCTTAGTCCTCCTGAGTAGTGCTTCTGGATTTTCAACGTAGTTTGTCGAAAGGTCAAAACCGGTCATACATTACCCTACATAAGATATAAAAGTAGTTAGCACAAGGGTAAGCCTGTTTGAGCAGACGTCAATGGTTTCCTCGATCACATCAATAAGTAAAAGTTTATCAATATTCCTTCTTGCCTAGCTACCTTCCCCAACAACGGTGCTAGAAATGCTTGTTGACATTCCTTAGCATCGCTACTAAGAACAGAGTTGAATCTAGTCCCTGGCAACGGTGCTAGAAATGCTTGTTGGTATTTATTACATGTCACTTGTTTAAGTAGCCACCTAATGTTATTGACATTTCTTAACATCACTTTTGCTAAGTTGTCATCCCTAACTATGATGCCAAAATGCTTGTTGATACTATTTAGTGCCACTTCTAGAATGACACTAAGAAGTACTTAAGTATTTTATTATGACTAGAAAGAATGCAAATATGTATATGAAGTGATATGCAAGTGCATAGATAATTTACCATTGTAGCATTTCACTCGGGAGTATTCCAGGTATCGTTATTTATATTTTTATCATAGGGTAGGACTGGCGGATGGAATATATTGATAACTTATACATATGATGGAGAGATAAACCATAACCATTTGTATCATCCTAGATGTTAAAAAGTAGTTAAAACTTGATCATGTGCATCATGACGCATAATAACCAAGCATTGAGTCATAAATGCAATTTATGTTTCAAGTATAATATTCATATGTTGCATATATAGTGTTTCATATGTGTTGCATAAGTGATGTTTCATTTATAGCTTTGCTATGTTGCAAATATGGTGTTTCATATGTTGCATATGTTATGATCTAATTGTTGCATGAAATGTTACCTTTGATATCAATTAAGAAACTTTATGAATTTATATATGAGAATTTGCTTAAACAATTAAAATTTGGTAAATATAAACTTTGTAGTTAAAAGTGTACTCTATAACTTGGAATAAAACTTTGTTAGAGTTTTCAAGTCATAAATGTTTAAAACTGAGCTCAAAGATTGAATCCCAAACAAGTTTTCCAAACTTGACCATTTGTGGTCTAGTCCCTGAAAGTCAGTGTTAGAGTTTAATTTTTGAGATTTTATTAAATGAATTTCCATGAATAAAACTTGTCCAAACTTTATTTCTTTGCTTAGAGCTAGGTTTGAGCTATGTAACCATGTAGTTGGTTGATATGTTTAATAGTTGTTTGTTCATTAATTAATTACCCAAACATGCTTAGTTATCTTGGATTTCAAAACTCTGAACTGAAGATCAAGTTACAGTTTGAAAGTACCTATGTTCAAAATGCAAAAACTTCAAAACTATCAAGATTTTAGGGTGGATCCTTGAAGCAATCTTGGAGCTCTCACGTAGGCAAACAACTTTGATTAAGGAAGGTCATGACGTTGCTTAGTGGAATCTGGAGATCGTGCATGATGTTTTTGTCGGTTTAAGTCATCACTGTAGACCGACGAAGCAGCTGCCACGCAGGTGCTTGTCGTCGACGCCGCTGCCCTTCCTCCACCGCTCGCGTGCACATGCCACATAGCTGCCTATGTGGGGAGGACAAGCAGCTGCTGGTGCTCCTCAAAACTTCACCATGCCCGTTTTAGGCTCGAGCAGTCGCCATCTCTGCTTTCCCCTCTGTTCCAATGCCGTAGTGCGCCCCTACTTCGCTGGTGCAATTGATTGCGCTCACTCATCTTCTACCCAATTCCTCATTCACCCAGCTTTGCCTCGCCCTGGTGTGTCACCTGAGCACACTCGCCTCGTCTCTGGCCGCCCTGGTATTCCAAAACGTGGGGTCACCAGACGTGTCTGTCACCCTTGCAACAGATGTGGCCACCAGCGTCTGTCACTCGGATGAACGCCACATGTCCTGCTGAGTCAAATTTCCAACTGTCAATTTCCAACCAATAGACACGTGTGTCGCTTGAAGGTCCACGCGTCCGATGCTCACTAGACAAACTCTAGAGAGGTTTGAAAACTGGTTTCTGGCCAACTGACGTGTCCGTCGAGTGAGCAACAGACGCACTCTACGTCTATCACTGCTGAGGTCATCGAGACTACTGACGTCGAGTCCAACAAACACTGACACCCAGCGTTTGTCGCTTCAACACCACCACATCCGATGCACGCTCGCCTATGCATGCCTTAGCAGAGAGCACACCAGACGCTGACGTCAGCATTTGACGCTCATGGGGCTAGCATCCGATGCACGATCAAGAGCTGATCTTCAAGTTTTGTTTTTGATTCTTGTTTGCCCTATTCTCATATGAACTAGTCCAAGTATGTGAAACATCTTAGCACATATTTTAGCTCATTTTCAAGTTAAAAACATAGGGTGAAGATGGTGCACTCTATCCAAATGCATATGCTCAATGAAATGTCACCTAGAGGGACATGTAGGACTAGAATTGATATGACATTTCCCCTATTCATAGTATGACTACGTATCCTAAGCCATCCACACCCTCTATGGTGTCTTGGATGCAAATGAAAATCCCTACATGATACCTTTGCCTTGTGTATCCACTTGTTGCACCTTGTTCCAACTCCATCATCAAGGTAAGCACTCCATCATTATCACTTGATCACCATGCTTCACCATGTCTTGTGCCAATCATCATTGCTACACACATTCTTATGCATATGATTAGCACTCAGGCATTATCACTAATTACCAATACCAAACATAGAGCTTTCAATCTCCCCCTTGTTGGTAATTGGTGACAACCCTTTCACAAAGATGTTATGATAAAATTTGGATTTGAACTCATATCACATTGTCCAAATATGTTACCATGTGTAAGAACTATGGACAAGTGATCATGAATTCAAGTTGATAGCAATGGCTCCCCCTACATGTATGCTATATGTTTGGATTCAGGAAGCATACATGTTTAGATAGGAAAACATAGGAGCATTGACTATCAATTGGTGCTAAGTGTTTTAGATTATAGACCTTTGAAGCGTGATACCATTGGAGTAGCGATAAACATCATCTTAGCACCTTGTGTAGCTAGATACCACTTGCAAACATAAAACAACTAGATACCCCATGACATCAACATTATAAGGAGGGTTCTAGAGAAGCTAAGGACACAAGAAAAACAAATCTAGCTAACACCTATGCATGCTAGTACTTCAGTACATCATTCAATTGTATAACAAAACACCACACAAGCAAGGTATCAGAGAAAAAGAAATACATAACAATGCATCATACATATGAATTGCATAAAGAAATGCAACATACAAGTTTAAGAGCTTGCTTCCCCTACTTGTGTGCTCAAAATTTTAGTACTTGTGTGCTCAAAATTTTAGTTGATCCCGTTCTTTTATCATTTCTCCCAATTACTCCCCCTTTAGATTTTCTCTCCCTTTAGAAACAATTTCTCCCCCTTTGGCACCAATGATGTGGTAGAACCTCCTAAATTATATGGCTCACATGCATCTATCATTGTCCCGAAGACCTCTGATAGCTATGCATGTGTTCCATATAACAAAAAAAAAGTCTGTCAGGTGTCCTCGGGAAACCCGAATCACCCACATTTTACAACTCACACAAGATCAACAAAGGAGTAACTACAACACTATAGCATTTGTTACAAAACTTTATATTAGAGCGTGGAAGGATTTAAAATAGTAATTTACATATAAACATAAGTTACTTTTATAACTTAACTTTAATTACGGAAGTCGAGTAGAACTACAGAAGACAACTTAGGTAGAGCACCTAAGTCAGCAGAGGACAACCCGATCATATTGAGCCCACTAACATGACCTCGGTTAACAGCACCAGTCAGTACCTGCAACAGGGGTTAACAAACCATGAGTACTCAATTGTACTCCACAAGACTTACATGATGAAAAGAAAAGACCCAAGGATATGCTGGCTTTAAGGGAAGTATTAGAGCTAGAAAAGGAGAGTTTTGCAGAAAAGCTTTACTATAAGTGGATCCTTACTTTCAATATTTTAGTCCAAGCTTTAACTTCAATTTTAGTGAAACTCATTGTAGTTCAATTTTGCACCTGTTCTATCTCAATCACTTGCATTAAGCATCACATCTCATTCCCATCTATTCATTTCCTTTCCATGGTCACCATGCTCCATTGTTAACTACGATGATGAACAGCAAATCGAGTCTCCATATTCGAGGAGCAACGACGATTCAAACCGCTTATTTACCTAGCTGGGCTTCCTAACCACACGATATATGCGGGACTCAAACCCCCATATATCAATCTTTACTCGGATCCTCTAAAATGTGACCGGGTCCAACGCCACCCGAGAGCACAGTACACCTCCAATCCGGCCATTGGCCACGAGGGTACACACTACTCTCGTCACGTCTCCACTCCCAGTGCGCGGTCGACCATTCATGGGATAGAATAGTCGAGATAGGGCTTACCACGGGTATGTGGTTAGTACTATAAAGTCTCAACGTACATAGTTCAACAATGAATGGTCCTTAACCGACATAGGCGGAGCACTACATTGACTAATTTCACGATGCAAGCCACCCACCTGGTCTTCGCTTAATATTACCATATTCTTATTCATATGCTCTCATGACCCGTCATTAGGTCAGGAGAAGCAAAGGTAAACCTATTTCTCGTGAACGATGAAATCACCATTCGACTTCGACCGAAGTCTAAGCATTACTAAGCATAAGAGATTGACCTACACATACTAGTGGGATATCATCTAGATATAAGTGTAGATCAAGGTAATCATGCAACAACGGTATCGACCAACTCCTACTAACTTAATGCACATTACACTAGACTTAAGGTGTAATAAAGCATTTATAAAATAGAAGAGTGGTTGTATGTCCGGGGCTTGCCTTCATTGTAGAGAAGGTTAGTTCTACAGAGAGACCATAGAAGTTTGATTTGGCACCAACTCCATGGATGGATGACACTAGCACTGTTGATGGATGACCTTCTCCAACTCCATGGGTGGACGACACCTTTCTGAAGATTGATCAACACCAACCTCCTCAACACTTGTTCGTGAACCTTCTCACTCTCGTATGCACTACACATATATAAATGATGCATGCTTTAACATGATGGAATGGATGACATGATGCATGATGATGAACAAGGCATAGTATAAAAGGGACATTTGGAAAGGATAAACATTAATTATTTACTTGAGTATAACTTTCCTTCACGATATAGTTGCAATACAATTTCATTAAGACACTTTATAGAGAACCATTTATCTCTACCCTTTTACCCAAGAGGTTGTATCTAATAAACAAGTAAACCCATCACAAGACCGCTAAGCACTTACATAAGTCATTAACCACTATTGACCTCTGTTAATTACATTATTCATCATTAATAAATCCTAGTAAACAAGTTAATCATAAACACAAACAATTAATTAAAATGTCAAGGGTCATTACATGTTAATGACCCAAGGTCATCACTCAATCCCAAAATCACACCAACCCTAAATTATGATTTATTCTAATCATATAAGCATTTATTAAATAATAAATAAAAGGTATGAAATAAAGTATATAACTAAAAGTTATGAAAATAGTACCAATATTTTTGTGAAGGTATATCTTACCATGCAAAGCATACTAACAAAGTTTCAAGATTTTTGGATAGTTATTTTAATCACTAAAATTCATGGAAGTAGCGTTTATCAATTAATTGAGCAAATTTTCAAGCATAGTAAAAGTATTGAGAATTACCATTTCATATTCTTTCCATGAAAGAGAACATCATGAACAAGCTACACATAAATTTTCATAATTTTAGCATGCTTCCATAATTACTTATGAAAATAACAAATATTAGCACTTTTATAGAAATTAACAAAACACAGAAAAAGGAAAATAGCCTCGGGCCCGGAGTAGCCCAACTCGGCCTGGTCCAGCGGGGAGGCCAGCCCATGTGCAAGGCAGGCCGACCCACATGACGTGGCCCAGGCGCGGGCACGCACAACTTTGCAAAACGGACCCTACACTTTTCCTAAATCGAAAATGAGATAGACAACACTATATGCCACTATTCATATGAGTCACAGAGTTTACATTTAGACCCTTGGAGAAGCTTCTATTCCTGCTCCCACTCCTCTTCCCCAACCTCGCAACAGAGCAGAGCAGAGCAGAGGAGCACTGGGGCTAGGTCGATATCGGCTGGGGAGTACTTGCCGTTGACAAGGAGACGGAGCAGGGCAATAGCGGGGTCGGGTTCACCCACTGATGGACGCAGCCCGGCCAGGGGTAGAGCGTGGAGCCCTAGCCACGTGCGCCAGTGAAAGTCCCTAGTTTGGTTTTGGCTAATTGATGAAACCTAGGACTAATCTTTGTATCTAAGTGGATGATTTAGATAAAGGTGGTCATTGAATATGAGATATGATATTGACTCATGTGACCAAGATGATGAAGACCAAGATGATGCTTGGCTCGATGGACCGGTTGTGAAGGTGAAGGGCAAGTCGAGGCTTCGAAGCGAAGGACCATGCGATGGTGAAGCTTGAGCAAGACTTGGCGCCGACGGATCGATGCAACGGTGAAGAGCAAGTGAAGTCAAGGTCGATGGATCGAGATGGTTATGTGATGATATGAAGTGGATCATATTGTTTGGAAAAACAAAATGGGCTCAAGGCAAAGGTATAACCATAGGGCCATTTTGTTTTGCACTCAAGACACCATAGAGGGTGTGAGTGGTTTAGGATCGATAGCCGAACTATTAAGAGGGGAAGTCTTGTCGGTTATTCGACGCATGGGTGCCACTAGGTGAATTCATGAAGTGCATTGCATGTAGGGCCTAGTGAGCTAACTGGAAAACCTTCGAAAATGATTATGAAAATGCTAACACACGTGCACAAGGTGGTGATCACTTGTTGGTGTTGGCATATTTACGAAGGCGATGAAGTTTGAGCGGTAGAGAGGGTTTGGGTCTCTCTCTCCCTCCCGCTGAGCTTGCGAGCGCGGGATTCAGGCGTTTTTGGGAACTTGAAATGCCTATTTTTCCACTACGCCGGAAGTCGGAAAAGAAACGGAGGCAAACGGAGGTCATAGAGGTGACCGGACGCTGCACCGGACACGGTCATGGTATGACCGGACGCGTCCGGTCAGCAGTCTGGTGCGCGGGTGCTAGGGTTTGCAACCGGCGCGTCCGGTCAGGCGCCCAGAGGGAATAATAATTCACAAGGACGATCGGACGCGAGGCGCGTCTGGTCACACGTGATCGGACGCATCCGGTCGTTGAGGGAGCTTACTGGACTCTAACCGGACGCTGGTACTGTCGCGTCCAGTCATTGCCTGGAGCGCGTCCAGTCGTTGCTTCGTGGGTGCGCAGTACTATGCGATCGGCGTGTCCGGTCGTTTGACGGGCGCGTCCGGTCGTTTGACAGGCGCGTCCGGTCGTTGCCTAAGGCGCGTCCGGTCATTTGACGGGTGTGTCCGGTCATTGCCTGGGGCGCGTCCGGTCGTTGGTTTGACCGTTGGGGTTCAGTGACCGTTGGGGGATCGGACGCGGTTGAGCGCGTCCGGTCAGTTATGACCGGCGCGTCCGGTCATCCCGAAAAAGACCCAGTGAAGGGGTATAACGGCTCTATTCGGATGGGATGCTTATAAATACTTGTTGGCCGGCCCTTGGGGAGGTCTCTCGTGATTTCTAACATTCTTGTGCATCCTTTGAGCCAAAGCTTCTCCTCCCACTCATCTCTCTTGCTTGATTGCAAATCAAAAGTGAGATTGAGTGATCCCAAAGTGCATTGCATAGCTTGTGGGCATCTAGTGGCACTTGTGGGTGGTTTAGCCGGTGGATTTCTTGTTACTCTTGGAGAGTACCGCTCCTAGCCGGCTTGGAGATTGTTGGAGGCGTTGGCAAGAGAAGGAGATTGTTCTTGGCCACCTCCGGTTGATTGTAAGAGGTTCTTGTGCTTTCCTCGGCGGAGCGCCAAAAGCAACTCTAGTGGATTGCGCGTGTCATTAAGTTACCTCACTTGAGAGTGGTGTCTTGTGGTGCCTTGCGGGGCATGCCTTGAGGGGCAAGTGACTTGAGGGTCACACTGAGGAACCATCTAAGTGTTGGTCGACACAACCGGTGACGTAGCTTGTCGGTGCACAAGTGAACACCGGGTGAACAAAATATTGTGTCTCTTGTCTCCCGGTGATTGGTCTTCATATTGTGTTGTTGTCAATATTGATTGATTGTATATCATCTTGGTGATTGGCAACATCTTCACTCCACTGTCGGTATAAGATTCACTTTTCTCTCTCTCGCATTTCCTTTTGCTAGTTATCTTGTGTAGCTCTAGTAGTAGCTTTGCTAGTAGTGTTGTTAGCTTGCTCACTAGTGTAAGTTTAGTGACATAGCCCTTGTGTGAACTAGAGATCATAATCTACTAGACTTGTGGATAAGAGGCTTGCATCACAACCGTAGGCTAAGCAAAACTAGCTTTACGCCGTTTGTTATTCTAACAAGTTTGCTTAGTGTTTATTGTAGAATTTTTATAGGCTATTCACCCCCTCTAGCCATCTAGGACCTTACAAGTGGTATCGGAGCAGTGGTCACCGTTTTAATCAAGGCTTAACATCCTTCGGTGTGAAAAATGGCTCAAATTGTGTTCAATCATGTTGGGGGCAAGCCACCGTTCTTTGATGGTGTCAGTTCTTTTGCTCATTGGAAGAGAAAAATGACAATGTACCTTGGTTCTATTCATGAGAGAGTTTTGCAAGTCACCAAGAATGATTTTGCTATCATTGATCCTGATCATCTCACCGATGAAGATAGAGCAAATAGAACATGCAATAGAATGGCTCTCAATACATTGTACAATGGTATTGACACAAAAGTATTTGAGGGCATCAAGGATTTAGAATTGGCAAATGAAGTATGGACAAGGTTGAGTGAAACATATGAGGGCACTAAGGTTGTGAAGAGTGCCAAGCTATATGGGCTCAAGAGTGAGTTTGAGAACTTCAAGATGAAAGAAGAAGAAACAATCTTAGAGATGTTTCATAGATTGCAAGTCATTGTGAATGATCTCAAGAGCTTAGGGCATAAGACACAAGACCAAGATTTTTGCCACAAGTTCTTGTTGAGCTTACCAAAAAGATTCAAAATGTTGATCATGATGCTACAAAGAGATGGGCTTGATGCAATGAAGCCTAATGATTTGCTTGGAGAGGTATTGACCTTTGACAAGTATGATCAAGATGTTGATGAGAAGGAGAAGGAGGAAGAAAAGAAGAAGAAGACCGTGGCATTCAAGGCCATCTCCTCCAAGGGCAAAGCTATCATCATAGAAGAAGAAGAAGACAATAATGAAGGTGAAGATTTTGAAATTGATGATGAGGCACTTGCTCTTGTAGTCAAGAAAATGGGTCACATGTTCATTAAGAGAAGAGGCTTCAAAAAGAGAAATGACAATTTCAAGAGCAATGATCAACAAAGGAAGTGCTTCAATTATGATAGCACCGAACATCTTCAAGCCGAATGTCCCTATGACAAGAAGAAGAACAACAAGAGGGGCAAGTTTGAGAAGAAAAAGAGAGAAGCCAAGATGACTTTCAAGAAGGGCAAGAATGGAGCCTATGTGGTCACTTGGGAAAGTGATGATGATGAAGAAGAAGAAGAATCATCCAACAAGGCTTTTCCTTCCATTGCTATCAACAAGAAGCCATCACTATTTGATTCATCCTCTTCATGCCTCATGGCCAAAGAAACTAAGGTATTATATGATGAGAGTGATGATGAAAGTGAAATGGAATATGCTCATGATAGTGATAATGATAATAATAATGAAAATGATGATGATGAACTAACTAAAGAACAACTATATGACTTGATGCAACAAACTAGAGACATAGCTATTGCTAAGGACAAGGAGTGTAAGAAGCTTTCAATGAAAGTAGCAATACTTGAGAAAGTTCTTAGTGAGCTTAAGACCACTCATGAGAGTCTAGTGGAAGACCATGAGGATCTTGGTAAGGCTCATTCCAAGCTTGAAAAAGCTCACTCATTGCTACTTGAGCAACAAGCAAAGAAGGAGGTTGTTGTATCATGTGATATAGGTGTTACATGTGATATAATTGATGAATCCTCTTATGAACCTATCATCATGTCAAATGCTAACCCTTGTTGTAGTTCTTCATCCACCACCACCAACTCTACCTCCACTACTAGTGATGGTTTCACTTGTGATGCCTCACTAATGGTTGAGAATGAGACTCTCAAGAAAGAGGTGGATAAGCTCACTCACGCCCTAGGCAAGGCCTATGGCGGTGAGGCCCGCTTGCTTAAGTGCTTGGGTAGCCAAAGGTTCTCTCTTAACAAAGAGGGATTGGGCTATACCCTCAAGAAAGGCAAGTCGACCTTTGCAACTCCAAAGCCTAGCTTTGTGAAGGACAATGGTCGGTTTTGCAATAGATGCAAGCAAGTTGGGCACCTAGAGCATAATTGCAATAAAAAGAACCAAAGCAAGAAATTTGTTAATGCTATACCTTTTGATTCTTGCTATATGCTTACCAAAGGTGTGAAAGGTGTGAAAGCTAAGTTTATTGGTACACCCATTGTTGGCCCAAAGAAGAAGGCTATTTAGGTACCAAAGAGCTTAGTTACTAACCTACAAGGACCCAAGCAAAAATGGGTACCTAAGCTTCATTGATTTGCTTGTAGGTCAATTACAAAGCCGAAGGAAGGCATTGGATTATTGATAGTGGGTGCACTCAACACATGACCGGTACATCAAGAATGTTTGACTCAATCAATGACAATAATAGTGGTGTTGATTCTATCACATTTGGCAATAACAAGAAAGGCAAGGTTATTGGATTGGGCAAGATTGCAATATCAAATGATTTGAGTATCTCCAATGTGTTGCTAGTTGAAAGCTTGGATTTCAATCTTCTATCCGTGGCACAAATATGTGATCTTGGTTACAAATGTATCTTTGGGGTTGATGATGTGGAAGTCATTAGTATGGATGGTTCAAATGTGGCATTCAAAGGCTTTAGATATGAGAATCTCTACCTAGTTGACTTCAATGCTAGAGAAACTTCTTTGACAACTTGCTTAATCTCCAAATCAAGCATGGGTTGGCTTTGGCATAGAAGGCTTGGTCATGTTGGCATGAAACAATTGAAGAAGCTTACAACTCACAATCTTATCAATGGTTTGAAAGATGTTGAGTTTGAGAAGAATAAGCTTTGTAGTGCATGTCAAGCCGGGAAGCAAGTTGGAAGCTCACATCTAAGGAAGAGTACAATGAGCACATGCAAAGCATTTGATTTGATGCACATGGATCTATTTGGCCCAACAACATACTCAAACATAGGTGGTAATAAGTATGGATTTGTCATAGTGGATGACTTCACGAGATTCACATGGGTATTCTTTCTTAGTGACAAAAGTGAAGTGTTTGACACCTTCAAGACCTTTCTCACTAGAGTTCACAATGAGTTTGAGATTAGAATCAAGAAAGTGAGAAGTGACAATGGAAGTGAGTTCAAGAATACAAGAATTGAAGAACTTTGTGATCACTATGGCATTGGACATCAATTCTCGGCCAAGTACACTCCACAATCAAATGGCCTAGTTGAGAGAAAGAATAGAACATTGCTTGATATGGCTAGATCAATGCTTCATGAGTACAATGTGAGTCAATCCTTTTGGGATGAAGCAATCAATACTGCTTGCTACTACATCAATAGACTATATTGTCATCCATTGCTAGAGAAGACCCCATATGAGCTACTTCATGGAAGAAAGCCTAATATTTCTTACTTTAGAGTGTTTGGTTGCAAATGCTATATCTTGAAGAAGGGCACTAGATTGGAAAAGTTTGACAAGAGATGTGATGAGGGGTTCCTACTTGGTTATTCAACTACAAGCAAAGCTTATAGAGTTTGGAACAACTCAAGTGGCATTCTAGAAGAAGTCCATGATGTGCAATTTGATGAAACCAATGGGTCACAAGATGAAGAAGAGAATCTAGATGATGTTGGTGGAACTCAATTGGTGGAAGCAATGAAGAACATGGATATTGGGGACATTAGAGCAAAGCAAATAATTGATATTCAAGATGATGATAAAGATCAAGTGCTTAATTCTCCATTCAAGCTAGCTAGTAACTCTCAAGTGCAAGATCATGGTGCTAGTTCATCTCATCAAGATACATCAAGTGATCAACCAAGCTCAAGCAATCAAGTGCAAGTACTCCAACCACAACATGTTGCAAGAGATCACCCCATTGATAGTGTTATTGGTGATATTAGAAGTGGTGTGCAAACAAGATTAAGATTGGCTATGTTTTGTGAGCATGCATCATTTGTGTCAACCACAGAACCAAAGAAAATAGAAGAAGCTTTGAGGGATGCCGATTGGATTATGGCTATGCAAGAAGAGCTTAACAATTTCATAAGAAATGATGTTTGAGAATTGGTAGAAAGACCAAATGACTATAATGTGATTGGAACCAAGTGGGTGTTCAAAAACAAGCAAGATCAAGATGGCATTGTGGTGAGAAACAAAGCAAGACTAGTTGCTCAAGGTTACACTCAAGTAGAAGGTCTTGACTATGATGAGACATATGCTCCCGTGGCAAGATTAGAGGCAATAAGGATTCTATTGGCTTATGCTTGTGCACACAACATCAAACTATATCAAATGGATGTCAAAAGTGCATTTTTCAATGGAATCATCAATGAGTTAGTCTTTGTTGAGCAACTTCCCGGATTTGAAGATGACAAGAAACCCAACCATATATACAAGTTGAAGAAGGCTTTATATGGCTTAAAGCAAGCACCTAGAGCATGGTATGAGAGGCTAAGGGATTTCCTACTCTCTAAGGGATTCAAGATGGGCAAGGTTGATACAACTTTATTCACCAAGAAGATTGGGAATGATCTATTCATAGTGTAAATATATGTTGATGACATCATCTTTGGATCAACCAATCAAGCTTATTGTGAAGAATTTGGTGCTATGATGGCAAAAGAGTTTGAAATGTCTATGATTGGTGAACTTAGCTACTTCCTTGGTCTCCAAGTCAAACAATTGAAGAATGAGACATTTGTGAGTCAAGGGAAATACATAAGAGACATGTTGAAGAAGTTTGGAATGCAAGATGCAAAGCCAATTTCAACTCCAATGGGTACAAATGGCAATTTGGATTGTGATTTTGATGGCAAAATGGTGAATCAAAAGGAATATCGGTCTTTGATTGGAAGTCTACTCTATGTCACCGCATCAAGGCCGGATGTCATGTTTAGTGTTTGTATGTGTGCTAGATATCAAGCCTCACCTAGAGAGAGTCATCTCACGGCCGCAAAGAGAATATTGAGGTACTTGAAGCAAACAAGAGATGTTGGACTATGGTATCCCAAGGGGTCAAAGTTTGAATTGATTGGATATTCGGACTCCAATTATGGGGGTTGCAAGATCAATAGAAAGAGCACAAGTGGCACATGTCAATTACTTGGAAGATCACTTGTGTCATGGTCCTCAAAGAAACAAAATAGTGTGGCAATCTCTACCGCCGAAGCCGAATATGTGAGTGTGGGGAGTTGTGCACAATTGCTATGGATGAAATCAACTTTGAAGGATTATGGCCTCAACTTCAAGAATGTGCCATTGCTATGTGATAATGAAAGTGCAATCAAGATGATACAAAACCTGGTTCAACATGGAAGAACAAAGCATATTGACATAAGGCATCATTTCATTAGAGATCATCAACAAAAGGGAGATATTGCCATTGAAAGTGTTGGCACCGATGATCAACTTGCCGATATTCTCACCAAGCCACTTGATGAAAAGAGGTTTTGCAAGCTAAGGAATAAGTTGAACATTCTTGATTTCTCAAACATGAGTTGAATGCACCCCACCCACTTATTGACATGCCTCTCCTTCGACATTGCAAGGTAAAATTGATTGATATGTCATTCATCCTATGCTAAGGACTTGCTAGAGCATGTAGACATAATAAGTGGTATGCATGAGCATTCATGATAAATCAAATGAATTTGATGGATATATGTTACCACTATTGCTTCTATGCTTGTTTTGATCTAGTGGTGGCATATGACATGTTTGTGAGCTTACAAACCTAGTGTTGAATCTAGAAGATTTGCTATAAGTGTTTAATTCAACATAGGCAAGATAACCCTTATTATGAGGTGTGAAGAAGCTTGTCTTTGGTTCAAATCGAATTAAATATCTTTGGCAAGTGTTCTAGGTTGAACCAAATTTGATAAATTTTAACCTACTCCATCAAACATTGTTTTTCTCTCCATAATTTGATCCCATTTTTGGGTAAGTTGTTGACAAAGGGGGAGAGAAAAAGATGATTCAACATGATAAAGGGGTAACATGATAAAGGGGTAAATAAAATTTTGATGCACACAAGTAGGGGGAGCAAGCTCATAAACAAAGTTGTTGCATTTGTTTGTGCATTCTCATATGACTTGTTCATTGCACATGGTTTTAAATTCAATATACATGCTTGTGTGGTGCAATGCTAGTATAGAACTTGAATGATGAAATGATCTACTAGCATGCATAGGAATAGTTTACTTATGGTATCTAGACATGCCTTAAACTTTACAAGTGGTCCAAGAACCTTTACATATAATGTTGATCTCATGGGGTTCTTGAGTTGTGATGGATGTCTAGTTACTTCATGATGCTAAGGATGGTGTAAAAGGCAACTCCGATTGGTATCACGCTTCAAAGGTCCATTTCTTACACCTTAGCATCATTTTGGTAGAATTACTCTCTCAACACTTCTATTCATGCATATGTGCAAAGCTTTCAATCCAAACTCTATGCACATATGTAGGGACAGCTAATGCTATCAAAACCGAGCTTGTGATAATTGTCCAAAATTTACTTATGAGCAAAATGATTGGACAAGTATGACAAGTTCAAAACTTTTATTATCAAAATCATCTTTGTGAGGGTTGTCATCAATTACCAAAAAGGGGGAGATTGAAAGTCCCTAGTTTGGTTTTGGCTAATTGATGAAACCTAGGACTAACCTTTGTATCTAAGTGGATGATTTAGATAAAGGTGGTCATTGAATATGAGATATGATATTGACTCATGTGACCAAGATGATGAAGACCAAGATGATGCTTGGCTCGATGGACCGGTTGTGAAGGTGAAGGGCAAGTCGAGGCTTCGAAGCGAAGGACCATGCGATGGTGAAGCTTGAGCAAGACTTGGCGCCGACGGACCGATGCAACGGTGAAGAGCAAGTGAAGTCAAGGTCGATGGATCGAGACAGTTATATGATGATATGAAGTGGATCATATCGTTTGGAAAAATAAAATGGGCTCAAGGCAAAGGTATAACCATAGGGCCATTTTGTTTTGCACTCAAGACACCATAGAGGGTGTGAGTGGTTTAGGATCGATAGCCGAACTATTAAGAGGGGAAGTCTTATCGGTTATTCGAGGCATGGGTGCCACTAGGTGAATTCATGAAGTGCATTGCATGTAGGGCCTAGTGAGCTAACTGGAAAACCTTCAAAAATGATTATGAAAATGCTAACACACGTGCACAAGGTGGTGATCACTTGTTGGTGTTGGCACATTTACGAAGGCGATGAAGTTTGAGCGGTAGAGAGGGTTTGGGTCTCTCTCTCCCTCCCGCCGAGCTTGCGAGCGCGGGATTCAGGCGTTTTTGGGAACTTGAAATGCCTATTTTTCCACTACGCCGAAAGTCAGAAAAGAAACGGAGGTGAACGGAGGTCATAGAGGTGATCGGACGCTGCACCGGACGCGGTCATGGTATGACCGGACGTGTCCGGTCAGCAGTCTGGCTCGCAGGTGTTAGGGTTTGCAACCGGCGTGTCCGGTCACTCACGGGACCAGCGCGTCCGATCAGGCACCCAGAGGGAATAGCAGTTCGCAAGGACGATCGAACGCGAGGCGTGTCCGGTCACACGTGATCGGACACGTCCGGTCGTCGAGGGAGCTTACTGGACTCTAGCCGGACGCTGGTACTGTCGCGTCCGGTCGTTGCTTGGAGCGCGTCCAGTCGTTGCTTCGCAGGTGCGTGGTACTGTGCGATCGGCGCGTCCGGTCATTTGACGGGCACGTCCGGTCGTTTGACAGGCGCGTCCGGTCATTGCCTAAGGCGCGTCCGGTCATTTGACGGGCGCGTTCGGTCATTGCCTGGGGCGCGTCCGGTCGTTGGTTTGACCGTTGGGGTTCAGTGACCGTTGGGGGATCGGACGCGGTTGAGCGTGTCCGGTCAGTTATGACCGGCGCGTCCGGTCATCCCGAAAAAGACCCAGTGAAGGGGTATAACGGCTCTATTCAGATGGGATGCTTATAAATACTTGTTGGCCGGCCCTTGGGGAGGTCTCTCATGATTTCTAACATTCTTGTGCATCCTTTGAGCTAGAGATTCTCCTCCCACTCATCTCTCTTGCTTGATTGCAAATCAAAAGTGAGATTGAGTGATCTCAAAGTGCATTGCATAGCTTGAGGGCATCTAGTGGCACTTGTGGGTGGTTTAGCCGGTGGATTTCTTGTTACTCTTGGAGAGTACCGCTCCTAGCCGGCTTGGAGATTGTTGGAGGTGTTGGCAAGAGAAGGAGATTGTTCTTGGCCACCTCCGGTTGATTGTAAGAGGTTCTTGTGCTTTCCTTGGCGGAGCACCAAAAGCAACTCTAGTGGATTGCGCATGTCATTGAGTTACCTCACTTGAGAGTGGTGTCTTGTGGTGCCTTGCGGGGCGTGCCTTGAGGGGCAAGTGACTTGAGGGTCACACCGAGGAACCATCTAAGTGTTGGTCGACACAACCGGTGACGTAGCTTGTCGGTGCACAAGTGAACACCAGGTGAACAAAATATTGTGTCTCTTGTCTCCCGGTGATTGGTCTTCATATTGTGTTGTTGTCAATATTGATTGATTGTATATCATCTTGGTGATTGGCAACATCTTCACTCCACCATCGGTATAAGATTCGCTTTCCTCTCTCTCGCATTTCCTTTTGCTAGTTATCTTGTGTAGCTCTAGTAGTAGCTTTGCTAGTAGTGTTGTTAGCTTGCTCACTAGTGTAAGTTTAGTGACATAGCCCTTGTGTGAACTAGAGATCATAATCTACTAGACTTGTGGATAAGAGGCTTGCATCAAACCGTAGGCTAAGCAAAACTAGCTTTACGCCGTTTGTTATTCTAACAAGTTTGCTTAGTGTTTATTGTAGAATTTTTATAGGCTATTCACCCCCCTCTAGCCATCTAGGACCTTACAGCCGGCAACTAGGACCGGGCGGCTTAATGGTGGGGGCGTGTCGGTGGCCAGCGGTCTTAGGCAAGGGGCACGAGAGGTGCAGCGTGGGCAGGGGAAAACGGTAGCGGTGGCGGTTTGGCCAGGCGTAGCCGATGATGGCCCGGCCACGCGCATGGCGGCCGTGGTGAGCGGTTGCACGGCGATAGTGGCTGTGGCACAGCACTAGAAGCGCTTCAGTGGCTGGCTACACACGTAGGCAAGCACGGAGGCGGCGTGAGGCGACTACGGGACCAAGGAGGCATAGCTGGTGGCAGTGGAACGTGATGGTGGCAAGGAAAGCTTGGAACCGGCCATGGTGGCGAGCAGAGAAAGAGAGGGAGAGGAAAAGGAGAAATTGGTGACCGACATGGCTTAAGAAGGAGAGCACGATGACCCAAGGTGCGCCAGCTGTTGACGGTAGATAAGTATCATTTTTAACCGTCAACATAGCATGAGAAATGATCTAAATACAAATACTATCTAGATATAGGTGTTATACTGACAGAATTCCAAGAGTTTTGGTGAATATCTATTTTTGCAGGGGGTTATCAGGAAACAACCAAGGGAGGTCCACATGTTAGATTTACATAGAGAGAAACTGACCATACTATGAAAAAGAATACTCTAGAATACTCAAGAAGATATTCCCCAGAGGGTAGGGCCCACAGGCTAGGTAACAGGGGCGGCCGCCCCTGGGCCTAGGCGCCCGCCCCACCTATGTGGCCAATCAGGTGCCACCTCGCGGATCATGCCTCCACCACCTTTGAGGATCAATAATAATCGTTCATCAAGGTCGGTTTGATCTAAGGGCTGTGGTGCTTCCTAGAAGGCTATATAAGCAAGGTCCCTAGCCCCAGGAGAAACCCTAATTCTAGAATTCATTATTCATCTCATCTAGAGAAGCCCTAGAGCCACCATCTCAATTAGATCTCTAGTTTAGCATAGCTACATAGGATTAGAACTAGAAGGAGGCAAGCATTGCTTGATTTCCGGATCTGTCAGGAGAATACTTGGTAATTCTCTCCTAGTTTTGTATTTGTTCTTATATTATTCATCTAGTTCATCATTTATGTGAATATGACTTTAGTCTATTCTATCATATTGGATTTGACTTTGCTCTATTTGATTATGTTCTCAATTATATTGTTCTTAGTCTACTTTGATTATATGCTTGGCATAGTTCGATCAGACTTATATTCAAGTATAGGATCGTATAACGCTTGCTCATTGATATCATGGGTAAGTGGTAAACATTGTGTAGGCGTGGTGCCTATACCCTATTTACCTATGATTGTACCCCATATTCCGGATCGTGTGGTAGATCGCAGGAGTGACAGTCCTATTGAGTCCTCTGTAGTCCACCTCCCAAGTATAGGGCAGGAATAGCACAACTATTACAGGGAAGTGACGACTATGTTCTATATCTTCCTTAGTAATATCACTATGCGTAGATATAACCTTTTCTTGCCATGATTGCCAAGTGTAATTGCACTAATCATTGTATGCTTTGACCTTATAGTTAGAATAACCTAGGATTTATCCTTATAGTTCGTCCTAATCCATGCTAGTGCTATATATCTAGAGTAGTCTATTGAGATGTTTATCATTATATGGCTATGTGCTTACTAGTTATCCTTTATTATTATTCATATATATTATTTATCTTATGACACTTACCCTGTATGAGAAGAGAGATAAAGACATGATTATGCTCTCCATTAGTATATGCAGTGATGTTCATTACTCATTATCCTTAGCATCCCTTCCCAGTGGTAAAAATATAAATAATGATACCTGGATTACTCCCGGTTAAAATGCTACATCGGTATTATCTGTGCGCTTGCGGATTTCATATTTATTTCAGAGGAGCATTTGCATATTTTAGTACTAGCACCTTTGGTGTCATGCTAGGGATGACAACCTAGCTTAGGTGACATTAGAGGTGTCAACAAGCATTTTTGGCGCCGTTGCCGGGGAAGGTTGAATTGCTATCCAAAGGATAATGAGCCATCACTTGCATCCACTAATGTGATCGAGAAACCATCATCCATCTCTACTCATACAGCCTTACCCTTGTCTTTTGTCTATTTTATATAATATATACAGGGTAATGTATGAGTAGGTTTGGCCGTCCAGATAACGTCATCGATAATCTAGAATTACTATTCAGAAGAGCAAGAGCTAGGCTAAAGAGAGTTCAAGCAGAAACATCATCATCTCAGCTTGAAGCTCCACTCTCTGATTCTAAAGGCCAACCAAGCATAGTTCGAAACTTAACACCAGAGTTCGACGCTATGGCAAACAAGTCACTCCGTGAGTTCTCATTCCCAACTACAGCTAATATTCGGACTGGACCTGTGGAGGAGATTGAGAAGAACTTTGAGCTAAAGCCGGCATTGATCAACATGGTGCAAGATAGCCAATTTTGTGGGAAGGCACATGAAGATGCTAGTGCTCATCTCCAACACTTCCTAGAGATCTGCAACACTTTCACCATCAAGGATGTCCCTAGAGATGCCATACTACTTCGCCTTTTTCCATTCTCACTCTTGGGGAGAGCAAAGCAGTGGTTCTATGCAAATAAGGAGAAGAATACTACGTGGGCACACTGTTCCACCAATTTCCTGGCAAAGTTCTTTCCCATGGGAAAGACAAATGCTCTTCGTGGGAAGATATCAAGTTTTCAGCAGCAACATGATGAGTCAGTCCCAGAAGCATGGGAGCGCTTTCAAGACTACATCCTAGAATGTCCTCATCATGAAATGGAGAATTGACTACTTATGCAGACCTTCTATCACGGGCTCACTAATAGCACTCGTGAGACTTTGGATGCTACCACTGGAGGAGCGTTCTTATCACTTACAATCGATCAAGCCACAACTCTTGTGGAGAAAATGGCGTCCAACCAAGGTTGGAACAAAGAAAGAACTCAAACCCGAAGAGAGGTGGAGGTATGCACCAGTTGAAGGAGGTAGACATGCTGTCTACCAAGATGGACCTACTTATGAAGAGGCTTGATGAGAGAGCCAGAGAGAAGAAGGAAGTCATGCACATTCATGATTTCCGCATGACTTGTGAAGAGTGTGGAGACACTAGGCATTCAGGAAGCAATTGTCCAGAGCTACAAGAGGATGTGAACTACCTCAACAACAATAGCAACTACTACCATCCTCAATAGAATCAAGGTTGGAATTAGCAGCAGAGGCCTAACTACTCAGGTAATTATCAAGGTAATAATTCTTTCAATCAACCATCTCTGAGAGAGTTAGTGCTTAATCAAGGAAATTTAATGGATAGCCTGTCTAAGAAATTAGCATCTAATGATAAAATGCTAGAAACAATTAATAATAGAATGGAAAATTTTTCTACTGCCATTAAGAATCAGCTCAGTTTTAATAAGATGCTAGAGTCTCAGTTGCAACAGCTTGCTAATGTTGTTCCTGCTAACCAAGGTAAAATTCTAGGACAACCGGAAGATCTAGAAACTGCAAATCTTGTAGACATATTTAATGCAGGAAGTTATTAGAGTGACCCTATTTCCAAAGGATGGAACGACAAGACTCTACTGATTAAGAAAGGTGATCTAGGAAGACCTGTCATCCCGATCTCCATTGGAAGCGTGAACTTTAACGAAGCTATCTGTGACTTCGGTGCAAGCGTCAATATCATGCCTAAGGTAATTTATGACAAAATGTTTAATTATACTTTATTGTACACAACCATGTGCTTGCAGCTTGCAGGCCAGTCACTTTGCTACACCAAGGGAATTCTAGAAGACATTTGTGTACGAGTGGGCAGCTGGTAAAGTGGTAAAAAGAAAAAAAGGACAAACTTTGGCTCGAAACTAGCACAGCTACCGTTCCTCGGCAACGACGCTAGAAAGCTTGTTGGGTATTTTAAACACGAACAAAAAAAGATCCGCAAGTGCATGGATACCAATGTAGCTTTCACCCGGGAGTATTCCAGAGTATCGCTTTCCATAGGGAACGTGAAGTGTACTAGAAGAATTAGGAACGTCCAAGAAAAGGGTAATTATAGGGTAGAGAGGGTTTTTAGGGTTTTCTAAGTGGTTCTATCTTGTCAAAGGCTTACTCTATTTTACTTACTTTGGAGCAGCAGGTCCTTTCCAACTCTTGAAAAAGACTAGGAAAATAGTAGTTGGGAGAAGGCTGCCAAAAGCTCTACGAAAACACCAACCCTAACGTGATGGATTACAAAGGCCTAACAGAGCTATCACCTCTAGGGCTATCACAACTATCCAGAGGATTGGGCACAAACTTAGGTAAACCCTAGTCTAGATGCCACATGTACACTAGCGCTTACTACTCTAATTACCTAGGATAACTAGAGCACTCAATACGAGCGGAGATCCAGTAAATACAATAAAGCAAGAACTAAAACTAAACAAAATACTTAGAAATAAATGTTGAAGAACCTGGAGATTGCTCAAGATGAACCAGATGCTGTAGAAGTACAATGTCGAGGAAGATCCAATAGATCTAGCTCCTCCTCAGCTCTCTCCTCTCCTCTCTCCCTGATCTCTAGTTTACAACTAGATGGACTAGAACTAGAACTAGAAGATGAACTAGAAGAACTAGAACTAGACGATCATCTAGAGGGATCTCTACTTATACTTGGATGGAGGGGTGAAACCCTAGCTTTTGCTTTGGATGTAGCTAATGAAGATGGAGATGCCTCAGGGGGGAGGTCAGCCCCTACTTATATAGCTCGGTGGGGTGAACTGCAGCCCTCAGATCAAACTGACTTGAAACAATGGTTGGATGCGTCATAGAGGTCGGTTGGAGGCTGTCACGCGAAGCTGGTCTCACTTAGAGGTGGGCCTAGGCTGGTCGGCCTGACATGTGGGGCCGGCCGGCCCCACTTGTTAGCCTCTAGGATTCTGCTTCATTCCTGTGTCTTTTCGTGTCCTCTAGAACATTCCCGTCAATTTTTGTGGAATTCCGACTTGATTTAATCCGGTTTCTTGACTCCTACTCCTTCTCGGCTTATTCTATTTTTACCCCTAAAAATCCACAATTCACCAAAGCTGTGGAAATTGTTATGTTAGTCCCTAAAACTCTTGCTTGGTGATGGTTCTGGAGTCTTCTAGAATCTTCTGAGTCATATCCATCGGGGACTTTCTCTCTGGAACTCCAAATAGAGCAAATGATATGTTCGTTTCGATCGTCTCAACGAACTCTTTGCAATGATGTGCTCTAATTCATCACTTGAGATACTTTTATATAGTGAAATATTAAATATCCTACAAAACAAGCGAGAATGGAACTCGTTAGAATCAAACCCTACAACTATGCTTTGTGGTTCATTTCATGCTATTTCATGCAATAGTTGATGGTTAAAAATGAGCATTAGTGACTGTCAACATCGGGCGAACCGTTGAGGCTTATGTGGATAATATCGTAGTCAAGTTGAAGCATGCCAATAGTTTAATTAATGATCTTGGCCTCGCCTTCGCGGCACTTAAGGCTAAAAATGTTAAGCTCAACCCCAAAAAAGTGTGTTTTCGAGGTCCCGAGGGGTATGCTGTTAGGATTCATAGTTTCTCGGCGAGGCATCGAGGCCAGCCCGAAGAAAATTTCAGCAATAACGAACTTGGGCCCAATTTAGAACTTAAAGGGAGTGCAACGAGTTATGGGATGCCCATCCACTCTCAGCAGGTTCATCTCGCGCCTTGGCGAACGAGGGTTGCCACTCTACAAGCTTCTGAAGAAGGCTGATCGCTTTGCGTGGACACCCGAGGCCCAAGAGGCTCTTGACAAGCTCAAAAAGCTTTTAACAAGTCCTCTAATCTTAGTGGCCCCGCAAAGCAATGAGCCCTCTTGCTCTATATAGCGGCCATGACCCATGTGGTGAGCGCCACGCTCATTGTAGAACGTCAAGAAGAGGGGCATGCACTCAAAGTCCAACGTCCAGTCTACTTCATCAATGAAGTTCCATTAGAGACTAGGACACGCTACCTGCAAATCCAAAAACTCCTATATGCCATCCTAGTTGTCCAAAGGAAGTTACGCCACTACTTTGACTCGCATCATGTCACAATGGTGACTTCATACGGTTTAGGAGAGATCCTTCAGAATGCAGATGCAGTAGGGCGGGAGGCTAAATGGTCTATAGAGCTCATGGGCAGGGGCATTACCTATGCCCCGCAGGAGGCAATTAAGTCTGAAGCCCTGGTAGACTTCATGGTGGAGTGGACCGAGACTGCGACGCCATCAGCTCTAATGGAGCAGGAGTACTGGACGATGTACTTCGATGGATCACTGATGAAGACCGGTGTTGGAGCAAGACTTGTGTTTGTTTTGCCCCTCGGCGTGCACCTCAAGTATCTGATTTGAATCCACTTCACCGTCTCAAACAATGTGGCGGAGTATGAGGCGCTCGTCAATGGTCTACACATTGTCGTCTAGCTTGGGATCCGATGGCTCGACGTGCATGGCGACTCACAACTGGTCATCAACCAGGTCATGAAGGAGTCAAGCTGTCATGATTCCAAGATGGTCGTGTATTGCTAGGTGGTCCGCCGCCTGGAGGACAAATTTGATGGCTTGGAACTCAACCACATTGCGAGACGCCACAATGAAGAGGTAGATCGGTTAGCAAAGATGGCGATCTGGCGGGAAGCAGACCCCACAGGCGTATTTGCTAATGACCTATACAAACCCTTGGTTAGCTATCTGGGATTGGGCCAGGATGGTGTCGAGCCACCGCCTGTCATGATGGAGGCGGGGCTCGACTCGACCCTTGCTAACGAGGCAGAGGCCATGGATATTGAACAAGATCTAGCCATGAGGGATGAACCCATGCCTGACTGGAGAATTCCATACATCAAATATCTTGTTGGAGAGGTCCTCCGGCAGATAAGACAGGGGCTCGTCGCATCGCGCGATGGGTAAAGTCGTTCGCTCTAATCGAGGGAGAATTGTACAAACGCAGTGCCACAGGAGTGCTACAACGGTGCATTACCATGGAGGAAGGGATAAGATTATTGGAGGATATCCATGGAGGCGTATGCGGACACCACACCGCACCCCAAACACTGGTTGGAAGCGCCTTCCGACAAGGCTTCTACTGGCCAACTGTCGTGGCTGATGCCACTGAAGTAGTACGTACCTACGAAGGGTGCCAATACTATGCTAAAAAGACCCATTTACCAACCCAAGTGCTCTAGACGATCCCCATTACGTGGCCCTTCACGGTCTGGGGACTGGACCTTGCCGGGCCGCTCCAAAAAGCACCCAGGGGCTTCACTCACTTGTTGGTCGCAGTTGACAAGTTTTCAAAATGGATTGAGGCTCGATTGATCGCCTAGATCAAGTCTGAACAGGCAGTCCTCTTCTTCACAGACATCATCCATCGCTTTAGAGTGCCAAACTGTATCATCACCGACAATGGTATCTAGTTCACTGGCAACAAATTTCTTCGCTTTTGCGATGATCACCACATCCGCGTGGATTGGGTAGCTGTGGCGCACCCTCGAATGAATGGGCAGGTTGAACACGCTAATGGCATGATCTTGCAAGGCCTAAAGCCAAGGATTTTAACTGTCTGAACAAGTTAGGGAAACGATGGCTCCAAGAATTACCTACAGTAATCTAGAGCTTAAGGACGATGTGAAGCCGAGCCACAAGGCTCTCGCCTTTCTTCCTAGTCTATGGATCCGAGGCTGTTTTACCAACGGACCTAGAATACGGAGCTCCGAGGATCAAGGCATTCGATGAGAAAGGGAACGAAGCATCCCTTGAGGATGCTATGGACCAGCTAGAAGAAGCTCGTGACGTTGCCCTCCTCCACTTAGCCAAGTACCAGCAGTCGCTTCGGTGATACCACGTCCGACGCATCCACGACTGAGCATTCAGCGTGGGTGACCTAGTACTCCGGCTGAAGCAGAGCAATAAGGAAAAGCATAAGCTAACCCCACCATGGGAAGGTCCGTACATTGTCACGGAGGTACTTCGCCCTGGCACCTACAAGATAGCAACCATGAAGGGCAAGGTCTTCACCAACGCATGGAACATCGAACAGCTACGTCGCTTTTACCCTTGAAAAAGCATTCTTAATATGTTTATGTAAATAATCAATTTCCAAATAAGATAAAGAGAAGCCCTCATTATCTTCGAATTTAATTTGTCTCCAAAGAATGAGACCCAACTCAACCAGCGGTCTGAGTTGGGCCTCACTCGGGGGCTAACAGGGGGAACCCCTCCCACTAGCAAGTGTTGAAATTTTTTTTTACCACAACTAGGTAACCGATTCTTTCTTGGGGTCAAGGGGCATCCGAGGGAAGGGCTGGCTGGACTGTGAAAAGCCTACACCCCAGCGGTTACGGTACATTCACCCACCAACCCGAACCCAAAGAAACCAAATCACACTCCAAAAAAGCATTCGTAAACCAACACAATGTAAAAAACGAGTAAACACTTACTAAAACAAAACCTCCCACTAGCAAGTGTCGAAAGATTTTTTTACCACAGCTAGGTAACTGATTCTTTCTTGGGGTCAAGGGGCATCCGAGGGAAGGGCTGGCCAGACTATGAAAAGCCTACACCCCAGCGGTTACGGTATGTTCGCCCACCAACCTGAACCCAAAGAAACCAGATCGCACCCCAAAATAGCATTCATAAACCAATGCAGTGTAAAAAACAAGTAAACACTTACTAAAATGAAAAGCATGTCAAAACGAAAAGACTTAGACAAGAAGGCCTCAAAGGCCGGTACCTTGCTCGGAATCTAGAGTCTTTACACGAGCACCATAGCCCGACATGTTGTTCACAGGTCAATAGGAGGAGGAACCACATCTTCTTCAAACCTGGCCACTAGGATCGCCACGGGTGCCTAGGCCTCTGCATCGGTAGCATCCAACACCTCATCGGGAGCATCAAGGTAACCACCGCTCAGAGCTGCTAGATTAACCTCATAATGAGACCTGCAGATGGCGAACGCGCGACAAACACCGAAATGCAATGCATCCCTCATGAGGGCTCGGACTTGCCCAAAGGCGAGCGAGAGGCATTCACACACCGGGACCTCCTAGGCTCCAGTAGGGACTACCCCCCAAGGCATCGCATAGCGACCTAGTAGCAACACGCAGCTCAGAATACTCGTTGTTCACTACCGCCAGGGTACCTCGCACCAACGATAGCTCCGTCTCTAGCTCACCAACCCTGGTCCTTAGCCCTAGGCAAGGGTAGGGGAGTAAGAAGCAATCACAAGAAAGCTATGGTATACAAGCAAGGACAACCCCACTCACTAGTGACCTCCGCGGACTGAATGCAGAGTTGGTTGACCTCCCAAGTCACCGCCAACTTGAATGGGCGCAATCTGTGGTTCTCGACAACAAGTTGGGCGATGCTCCGCACGGTCATCTTCCATCGCTCAAGCAAGTCATCCTATTCATGGCGAATCATGCGACACTGTTGGAATAACAGGTCCCAGTCAGCAAGAGCGTGCCAGTGCTCTTGGCGGATGGAGACGAGACCAGATTGGAGCGCCCCATTTTCCGCCAGCAACGCCTCGCGGATGGCGACGCTTCTTGAGTCGCTTCGGTAGCCTGACGAACGCTCTTGGAGGAAGCCACCGTGACCTTCACCTCTTCTTCAGCACGAGCGATGGCCTCCTAAAGCTAGGCGCAAAGCTCTGTCATCTCGCCCTAAAGGGTGGCCAACTACTTCTGAGCATCGCTCAATTATGATTCAATCGCAGCGGTCCACTAAGTCTCTTCAGCCAGCCACGACCATGCCTCCTAGCCTTGGTGAATGAAGACGGACTTCGCCCGGCTACACGCAAGGAGTGCCTATGTGAAAGAATTGCCTCAGAAACATACCAATGGGTAGAAGCAGAAAAGTAAAAAAGCACCACCAACCAACCTAACCCGATGCCTGCATCTAGTTCCAATGCCTCTGCTCCTCGGCATCTTCCAAAACGAAGGAGGGCAGTTGTCATGGAACCGTCCAAATTATAAGAGCACAATTACAAAAACAATCACCGAAGTGATCAAATTCTCACACTTGAGCCCATATAACTCTGGTAGTCCAATGAAATCATGAGGGATTTCAAACCAACCAACATACAAGCCAATATCGTAGTGATTCAACATAACAAGTCACATGTTACATCCATTTCACAAGTAATTCAATATACATCAGAGTTCAACATAGTTATTACAACTTAAGTTTAAAAGTAGTGGAAGCAAAGTAGTTTGAAACTAATATCACCCTTATTTCAAATACATGCCAGTACCAAGGTCGACTTCCAACAAAAGCATTAGAGACAAGATAACATAGAAGGATCATGCCCGTGATCACACTCCGCAAATATAGCAGGAGCCATCCAACTCTTGCAGTCACCATGATACATCACAACCTACAACAAGTGGGAATAAACCCTGAGTACGAGAAGGTACTCAGCTAGACTTACCCGTCAAAAACCAGAAATAAAGTGGCACCAAGGAGTATGCAAGGCTGATATAAATTGGGCTAGCTTGTCAACATTTTGCATAAAAGCTTTATACAGATAAGTAATCATTAATACTTAAGCATCAAGTTAATAATCATTAACCTGTCATCTATATTAGCACATGTACTAGAGCACTTACTTGATTAGGAGCAAACAATATTAACCATAGCAGGTATAAATTGAGGCAACATTTAAATCATCATCCAATTGATCATCCGTTCATTTAATTGAATCTACGTTGCCGCTGCTTAAGTCAAGTGCTCACTAACCGGGAGCGACAGTGATTCGAATCGAATTCCTATCTAGCTAGAGTGGTATTTCTAACACTCACCGAGACATGTCTGGCAAGGGTTGCTCAGGTCACCTTTGGTACAATTCAGGAATCGTGGGTTTGACTGATGTCGCATCCCCAAGGGCAACACTCTGTCAGGTGATAGGGACTTTAACCTCCCCTTGGTCTTATGCCAATGTCCCCAAGCACATCCTTACTTCTTCCAAAATGCACACTTGACCCTCCGACTGCTGGCCTAAACTTATTACTCGGCTTCACAGTCGGAACGACTTATCTGGCCAACTAAGTGTTAGACTACGTTCAACATGACTCAAGGACATACAGCGAATTGGTCCTTAAACGACACAGACGGGGATAGATCCACACCCAAGACCTCCATACCTTGTTGCTTCACTATCGTCATCCCGCCTGGTCTCATTTCATTTTATTAACACATGGTTCCTTTCCCACGATAGCAAATATAGCCAACCGTGCCATATATGAATATCCCTACATCTCGCAGGTGATAGGAAATCACCTAACTTCTACCGCTTAAAGCAGGGCTAAGCATCTACTCGATCCTGAGCTAATAGGATTCGTGGTATACTTTCTGGACAAGTATAGGATATCAATGCAGCAAGTGTTTCCATCCAACACCTATAACTTAATGCAACAATACATATAACATATAATACTCAGTTGCATTTTTAGAAATGAGGAGGCTTATAATGCTCCGGGGCTTGCCTGGTATCCGACTCAAGTCAGAGTTTGTCAGATGAAACTCGCTTGGCGAGCATTCCCTCATTCTAGTACTTGTCCGATCCTTCCCTCTCCGAGATAGGTCCACCAACACCATCTTCTGGTTAGCTCCAGATCACGTCCTTCATGTGTTTCAGCTAGCGTACCTAAATGAGGTGCAACAATGCATATGTATGAATGCGTAGAAGTGCAATAAACAAAGTAATCAAATAAGCACACCAAAGTTCACATAGGCACCTAGAACTAATCAACTTAATCCTCACTAAGGCACAACATAGAAGATGGCAAGAACATCAATCAAGGCACAAGTCTCATAAGATTATAGGGTACCAACCCAAGTACCATCAAAGATATGAGTCACACTTCAACACACAAGCATAGCAAAGTGAATCAAAGCACTAAAACTAGAATTTGCCAATTTCTGGATATCAGAACAGCAGCTAAGTTATTTAATCATAACTGGAGATCTACAACTCCAATTGATGTGAAACAAGACATTCTAAAAATCTTATGAAATTGTCTACAATTCATTTAATATCACCTAAGCCTGATTCCCAAGTTTAATAGGTCCAAAAGATGAAACTACATAATCTGGTCTGCTCCAAACAGAGAGCAACCCAATCTGGGACCTGATTTTAAACATCTATAACTCATAAACTACTTGGCCAAATGCCACCAAATTTTAACATAAGCTAGTTTAATGAGATATCTACAACTTTGTTATAAACAACTTTCCCAGCAAACATCATTAACATGGGGTAATTTACATTGCCCCAGAACTGTCCAGAAACTAATATTGCAAGAAATAATTATTAACATATGTTGCAAACATATAATTGGACAAAACCAACTTTACCAATATGTCTCACATGACTAATGAATAGCAGAAAACATAGTGTCACCATCTAAATAAATTCTTTAGATGCATTTCTTAATTTATTTAGATGTCTAGGTGATTTAAATGAACATATAACAAAAGTGCACCATAATTTCTACCAAAATTACAGTGGCTCCCATATACCCCCAATAGACGACTATACAAATTTCAAGCCATTTGGACATGTATATCAAACTCTATGAAAAAGACAAATAGCTTAAGCTAAATAACCCTAGAGAGCAAGTTAAACCTATATCTCACTTATCCCACATCCAAAGCTCATGAAATTTTAATCACAGTTCCCATATAACCTCAGGAGACTACCATAAAAATTTCACCTATATGGGACCACCACAACTCAAGATATAAAATGACAAGCAACATAATATAGATTTCCTTATTTATCAAGGTCAAATCAAAACCTTAAGAAAACAGTAAATAACTAGTATGTTTAATATTTTTCCTAGCAAGTACATGTCATCAAGAAACTAACAAAACAAGAATCGCTATTTTTAGAGTTCTAAAACTCAAGATATGGCTCTGGTCAAGTTTATAAGAATTTTTGGATTACTTTTCAAGGTTAAATAAAAACACCAGAAAACTTCTACAAACATATAATATTTTATGACTCTACTGCATAGATTTTTTTCTCAAGGTTTCCAAAAAGTCCACATTTGCTATTTTAGGATGTTCCTAGCATGAGATATGGATTTTACAAGATTTAGTAAAATTCTGGAAAGAAAAATAGGAAAAACAACTCAACCCTAGATCTGCTAGGCGCACCCGACTTGGTACCCTCGTGGCCTCAGCACCTTCCCTGGTAGCCTCGAAGGTAAGCTGTCTCTGACGAAAGGGGAGGCAGAGATGGAGGAAAGATCAGCCGATGGGGACCAAGCCCACTTGATTCCATCCTAGAGCGGCCGGAACCACTCAAGGACCCATGACGTTGGGATGGGGAGGCACCCCTAAGGTCTGAATCACCGGACCTGGGAGGCACCGCCTAGACGGAGGAAGATGGCCCCTCAACGCATTGGTCCTTCCATATGGCATAGACTGTCCATGAACCGCCATCATCATCATCCTCCCCCTAGTCTGTCTCCCCCTAGGTGGAATCTTCTTCCTCCTCCCCAGCGGCCCACTGCTTCTTCCACTGCATTTCATGTTCCTCGCGCTTGCAGGCCCTGGCAGCGTTGTCCCGAAGTCGCTTTTGTTTCCGACCCTGTTCTGCTTCAGCTTGGGCCTGATTCTACTACCGAATTGTCGGGTCCGAGAATGGGGGATCCAGCACATGCACCATACAAAGCTGCCCCTGCTCAAATACCGCATAGTGAGGCATATGACAAAAATCGAAGGAGATTACGAAATTGCACAAAAAAATGCCTTACCAAATCAACGACATTGTGGTCAGGACGCATAAGGGGATGGATGCCGAGCTCGACGTCCGTAATCGTGATCCCTGATGTAGACTTGACATGCTTCTTGACCTCAGCACGATCAAGAGGTGCTGCCACAAGCACCGTCCCCTCTAGGGACGCCCCCGGCACCATGTCAAAAAGGCATCGCTCTCGGCGCATCAGGGGAAAGACCCTCCGCTCATGATAGGCGGCGATAACTCCAGCACCAGTCATGCCGGCGTTTACCAGGCACCACATAGCCTGGAGGAGAGATTGGATCCTCTTCATCTCTGGCTGCGGGGGGCCATACATCCATTTCTTAGGCGCATCCTTGTACCAACGGCCCATAAAATCGGGAAGGGGTGCGTCATCATGATTTATAAGGTAAAACCACTTATGATGCCACCCCTTGTTGGAAGAAACCCCCTTCATGGGGATGTACTCATCGGACCGAGAATAGCGGAGCTGGAGCGCACAGCTACCGATATACACTGGTGATGAACCCCCCTTCTTTGAAGATTTGAGGAAGACGGAGCCGAAAAAGTAGTACTTCCACAAGATGTGGTTGGGCTCAATGCCCAAATAACCCTTGCACAAAAGCGGCGAAGGTGGCGACCTGCTGAATCGAGTTCGGATTCAGGTTTTGCATCTTGAGCTCGTAGTGGTGAAGGATCCAGTGGATGAATTTATCCACCGGCATCCCAAATCCGCACTCATGAAATCGAGCGAAACTGACCACATACCTAGGAGGGCAGACTGGTTCCCACTCATCATCGGGAACAATCCACTCCGGCCGATTTGGGTCGACGTTGGGGCGGAGGAAGCCTTCCTCCACCAGCTTCTGGGTGTCCATGGGGACAAAAGAGAAAACCGGCCACGGTTCCATTGGAGAAGGCTGGGAGGCATTTTTGTGGCAGCGGCGGTGACGAGAAGAAAGGGTAGAGGAAACGACTGTGCAAGGAGAAGAGGAGGGTTCCAAATTGTAAAGAGGGCGATGCAAGACACACGGGGTAACAAGCCAGTGCTATTAACCTCCCTTTGACAATCAGGGACCCACTACCCCCATGAAAACCTCAGAAGCCGAGCCATGTCATCTCACTGTTCTCAACAACCGCACTCAATTACCTCTGACAAAAACCGCAATTGCACCCTTTCACCTTGCTTTCTACACAACTGATCACCAGCACGCCCATGGGCCGACCATGGGCCAAGGAAAAAGGAAAAGACCCTTCACCAAGACTCACCAAAAAAGGCCTCCCTTGGGCCCAACAAGACACAAAAACTATACCAAGAGCCGGCGGACAACAATTGGGACGACCCACATACTTCATGCCAAGTTTCAGAGGCCCACGGAGGAAATCGAAGGGCTTGGCATGAAGAACCGATGCGAAGAGGAGGGGCTTGGGAATGGACCCCACCGCGACCAACCAATGGCTGGTCAAGGACGCCCATTCTCTGAAGCATTCCAACTTTCATAGAGTAAGGGCTCGGGGGCTGACCCCACCTTGTCAGCCTAACGAACGGCCAAGGTTGCTCACAACTCTATGATTGCGCACTCATACCTTAGCCCTTGAAGGGGTACACTACTACTCCAAGGCCTCGGGGGCTACAACCGGTGGGTGCGCTCACGCGCATCCACCAGAAAAATCCTTGAGAACACAAAATAACTCGCTCATCTCTAAGCCTCTGGAGGAATAAAAACTTATTCCTCCAAAGGCTCGGGGCTACTATTGGGTACCAGTAAAACAGGGTACCCCATTTCACCGCAAAACCATCCACCAAGGCAAATATTATGGCCCACAGCCCATTACAGCCACCCCAGGCCTTACTCTACTCAAAACCAAAGTCAAAGGACAAGCGCCCGAGCCCCTAGCGCTCCTTCGTTTCGTCTGACCTCCCTCTGTCTCATCTGACCCCCGTGACATCATCTAGGTGCCCGACCCCTATGACATCATCAAGGCGCTTGACCCCTTTGCACAGCAACTGCTTCGCTCGACTCCCCCCACTGCAACACGCTGCCACGGGTATGCACGGGCCCCTACCTTTTCCTGTTAAGGAGCAGGAGCTCACCACGTCGTGCAGGATTACCTGGGAACTTGTAATGCCTGATTCGTGATCTGGTCAAGGCTTCCATGGATCTTTCTTGCCCCTCATAGCAGTAATAGGGAGAAGCTACACTACGCAGCACCCTATCATGTCTACCTCAACAGGGCAGGGAGCAACGGTCGTCCAGGCCCCCCACCTTTTCACCGACACAACTTCAGGGCCATCAAATCTTCTTCATCATGACACCATGTCAGGGTATGGCTTCACCACATCATCTACAACCATGACATGCCGCACCGCAATGATGACTGTGCTAACACATGAACAGAGAGGAAAGCTAGCAATAGGGAGCACCTTAGGGCCATTTCTTTCTATTTTTGTACATCTAGATACTATAACCCGACACCTCCCTTTGCATACTATAAAAGGGTAGGGAGGGACCCTCAACGGAGAGGAGAGATGAAAAAGCAACGCATAGCAATGGCAATGTACTAAGCACACACCCAAAAACACTCAAACACACCCACTCATAGAGACTTGGGAGCCATCTCTCTCTTGACCAGCTTGTATCCCCCTACTACAAGCACCCCGGTGCAAGGCAACACGAGCAATAGCAAGGACTGGACATAGGGACGTTCGACCCAAACCAGTACACATCTTGTGTCCACCTTGCACAACCATTAGAGGCTCCGACACGCAGCATCGTTCACTTGTCCCGTCTCTAGACACCCCCCGGTTCTAGAACACTGACAACTCCAAATATGATGGGAAGACCGAACCAAAGTAGTGGCTCAGAATCTACTCACAATCAATCGAATTAGCCGGTGGAAATGACGATATCAAGACACTATTCTTTCCCATGGCCCTAGAAAACATGCCCTCCAATGGTTCGTTAAATTAAACCCGGGGTCAATCAGAGGCTGGGAGGACTTGCAAAAAGGCTTCTGCAAAAATTTCGTGGGCATCATTACACACCCCATCACACATGCAGAGCTAAAAGGACTCAAGCAAAAGGGAGACAAAAGCCTCAGAGATTATTATCGATGTTTTGGTGAATTACGTGCCTAGGTACATGACATCACCGAACGAGAAGTGATTGAAGCCTTTTCCCACGGAATCATGGCTAAATGGCAATTTCAAGATTTTCGCAAAAAAAAAACCAAGGAATAATGAAGAATTCAGATGCGCGGTAGAAAAAATAATTATGGCTGAAGAAAAGACGAGGGAAAGATTTTTGAACAAAAACAACCGAGAAAATAACAGAGACAACTCGGACTAGAGAAATTTTCCAAACATGGGACATCCGGACAGGAAGCATGGACTAAACAACACCATCGCCATGGCCGACAAGACGAAAAAAAATTCAAAATTCAGGAGGTTTGAAGCCATTGAGAATATGCACTGTATATGGCACCCACAAGGAAACAACACAACAGAAGACTGCCCAATCTTCATTGATCGGTACGCAAGAAAATGAAAAAATAAGGATAAAGAAGAGGATAACTGTAACAAAACCGACCAAATTATATGAACGTAAGTACAAAAACAATCACCGAAGTGATCAAATTTCTATACTTAAGCTCCCATAGTCCTGGTAGTCTGGAAATCTCGAAGGATTTCAAACAACTTTTGACATACAAACCAAGATCATAGTGATTCAACACAACACATCATTCGTTACAACATTTCGCAAGTGGCATACAGATTACATCCATCGGAGTTCAAACAAAATATTACAAACCAAGTTTGTTTCATGGAAGCAACATAGTTTAGTACATAACTTCATAGTTTCAAATACATTGACAGGTCTTAGTCATGTCCACCAAAAGCATCTCAGGTAAGATAACTAGCGGAGATCGCGTCCAACGATCTAGTCCTCGTCTCCAGTAGGGAGGAGGCAATACTTGCAGCAACCAAAGTAGAACTAGTCATCTGCAACGGTGGGAAATAAACCCTGAGTACGAGAAGGTACTCATCTAGACTTACCCATCAAAAACTAGAAATAAAGGACACCAAGGATCATGCAAGGCTAGTAAGGTGGGCTAGCTTGACACAATTGCATAAAAGAGCTTATGAGCATAAGTAACTAATTAAACGTAGCATCAAGTTCATCATCATTAACCTGTCAACTATATTAGCACCTGTACTAGAGCACTCACTTATTAGGAGCAAACAATATTAACCATAGCAGGTATAATAAGGCTATCAACATCATATCATCATTCTTGAACCATCATGTTATTTAGTGTATCTACATTGGAGATAAGCCCATCAAGTTCTCACTAACCAGTGAGAGACGGCGACTCGAATCGAATTAAAACTCAGCTAAGGGGGTATTCCTAACTCTCACCCTGGCATACTTTGCAAGGGTAGTCGTGGGTCACCTTTGGTATAACTCAGGAACCAATTTCACGAGTTGGGTCAGCGCCAGCACTCTTAGGGATTACCCTTCTGCTAGGATGATCAGGACTTTTAAATCACAAATCCTTGGACTCACGCCTATGGCTCCCTTCCAAGGCGTACTTTATACTTGCCAAAGCTCGGCCTAAGTTGAGTTACTCAGATTCACGGTCAAGCACTCGGGCCCGGCTAGCTAAGAGAGAGGCATGCGTTTAACATCAAAGAAAGGCTCCAAGAATCGGTCCTTAATCGACACGGATGGAGTCACTGCAAACCGGCAACGCCTGGTCTTTATTTCAAATTAAGACAGGTTCTTTTCCACGATAGCAAATATAGCCAATCGTGCCATATGTATATTCCTATAGCTCGCAGGTGACAGGAAATCACCTGACTTCTACCGCATTAAAGCAGGGCTAAGTAACTACATGAGCCTAAGGTACTTAGGATTTAGGGTATCAATATCTAGACAAGGATTGGATAACCAATGCAGCAAGTGTTTTCATCCAACACCTAAACTTAATGCAATAATATATAACAATAATACTTTAATTTCATTTCAGAAATTAGAAGACTTATAATGCTTCGGGGCTTGCCTTTCACAAAGTTGCACGGATGATGGTCCAGGCACTCAACGACGACCTCATCTGGCACTTCTCCTGAGGGCTGCACCTCCTGAATCTCCGGTGTTGGCTACTGCTGCTCCTCGCTCGGTTTCTCGAATTCCAGCAGTGTCACTCCTTTCGGTACACCTATTGCATGCATATGCACAAGATAAATATCATGGATGCATAAGGAATGACATAATGCTCATGATGAATGGATAACAATAAGTAAGTATTTAGCCAAAATACCACTGGACACTCGTTTACTAAGTACTAATAGCTCTATTCAAATCACTTTAAACATGTATCTATCTTGACTTGGAAGCACAAGATTAACTTACCTAACTTGCATAACCTAAGATAAAGATGTTCATCTTCAGTTAAGGGCCCAACACCTGCACCTAAACTTATCTTAATCAACTTAAGTATTTATTTGCATCACAACATGCTTATAAAAGTAAAGACATTCATCACAGAAAGTTGCAAGTTTCACATGCATAGAATAGTTTATGAAATCACTCATAGCAGGAGTTATACAAATTCAAATGACTTGCAAGAGGACATTCTGGAAAGCTTATGAAATTATTTACAAATAATTTATAAACATAAAAGCTTGATTCTTACGTTAACCAAGTCAAATTCAAGTAAACACAGAATCTGTCCTGTGTAGACAGAGAGCGATTCAACTCTGAACCCAACTTAGAACAGCTGTAGTTTCTAAACTACATGGTCAAATGCTACCAAAATTTAACAGCAGCTAGATCATGAAATTTAAAACAACTTTGTTAGAAACCCCAAGACATGAAATCATCATTTTCATAGGGTAATTAATAGTCCCTCAGAATCTGTCCAGAAATGGCAGATTCACTAAATTAAATATTGAGTGACGATGCAAAAGCATAATTAGACCCAACCAAGTTTACCAACTTGTGGTGCATATCAAAGGAACATCAGGAAGTATAGTGCCAACTTCTAAATAAATTATTTAATATCCTTTTCTAATCTATTTAGTTAATGAGGTGATTAAAGCAACATATAGTAAAACTATACAGAAAAATCTACAAAAATTACAGTAGCTACCTCATGCTTCACATAGACTACCATAAAAATTTCAAAGTAATTGGACAAGTAGAACTTGTTGTATCAAAAATAACAGATGGCATGTCTATTTCTAGCATAAATAGGAAACCCTATTGAAAAGTATCAAACAACAAATTTCACATTTTTCCTAGCATCCTTCTAGCATAAGGATAACACTCACCACATTTTACCTTTACTGGATCTATAGAAAAATTATGAAAATTCACACAAGATCCATCCATGCAAACAAGAGAAATACATAACTCCTACATACAGTGTCCAGATTGTATGAAAATTTAACTACAAGCTATTCATGATATGAATAGTACACCATAAAAATTTCATGCCACTTGGAGCTACACAGAAAAAGATATAATTACCCCCATTTCCCACATTATTAAAAGAGATAATTAGTAACTCTATTTTTCATAACAGAACAAGGCACATATTATATTTTTAATATAAACTAGACATTACCAGGAACTCAACAAAATTAGAACCACATCATTTGGATCTACCATTCAAGAGATATGTATTTTTGAATCTAAACACAAATCTGTGAAAAAAGAATAAAAGAAAAACAAATGTGAAACCCTAACTAAATCCTCCTGGGTACTGGGCTGGCCTAGGAAACCTCTGTGGCCCGGCAACGCGCGCGACACGCCCGCGCGGCCCGCTCGGCCTGCTTGGCCCACGGTCGGCCTCCCGCCCGCGTGCGCGCGCTGACAGTGCGACCCCACGAGTTAGAGAGAGGAAAGGTAGGGGAGAAAGGGCGACGGCGATAGCTCATCGCCGGTGGTGACTCCGGCGAGGCCACGGTACCCGTGTGTTCGCCTCAACCGTGCGCATCTAGGGGTGCCACCAATTGAGGCTATTGCGGTGGCTAGGGAGGGTGGCGGTGGTAATGGCGGCACACGGCCGCGGGCTTGCCGGCTCTGGCGAGTCTATGGTGGCTCAGCCCTAGTGGCCTACCCTGCGAGCATCAGCATCACTAGATGGACACAGTGCAAGGGAGAGAGGAGGCAGTAAGGGGCCCGAGTGGCACGGCCACGTGCGAGCTCGGCCGGCGGCAAAAATGGTGACACGGTGGAGCTACCTTCACGGTGAGCTCTACCTGAGGCAAGAATGGTTGCTCGGTGAGGTCGAGGACGTGGAGGGGCTCAAGGCGGTGTTGTGGCTCAGAGGAATCGGACAATGGCACTTGGGTTAGGGTGGGTTGCTCGGTGGCAGTTGTCATTCACCTCCGGTCGCCGCTCGGCTCAGGGAGGGAGACAATGAAGAGATGAAATGGCGAGAGAGAGAGAGGGAGGGAGTGTGGTGTCGACCTGATCTTCACTGTGAACACGCGCGTGCGACGTAGAGGAACTGGCGGGCATGGACGCCACGCGGTGGCTCACCCCTGAACTGGTCAGCCATGCTGTCCGATGGAAGCCTTTGAACATGACTGAATCGGGGCCGGGGTGACCGACTGATAGTGACAATTTGATGCCCCGTTACTCCTAATCTAGCTCGAGTTAGCGATAGGTGATATTAGCAAACTTGTAGAGCTACATGTATACAACAAAATTGTCAATTGGAGCTTGAGCTAATTCGGTCTAGATTGGAAGATACAAGGTCTCAAAGAGGGGCTCATGAAACTGTAAGTCAGTGCTTGACTTAGAAATTTCTCTAAGTGTAGAAACAGCATGAAATTCTGGCTTGTGGGCCCTGTTTGAGCATTTTCCAGCCCTTTTCATGAGATGGCCATATTGAGACTTTTGTTCCTTGATAAATTTGCTACAACTTTAGTAAAGGGTGCACATCCATGCAAGATCTCTAGGTTAGACTTTTCAATCAGTCAAACTAGGGCACTCTATAGGTCATCTTAGGTCAAACCTCACATAGAGGGCAAATTAGTCATTTTGGTCAACATGAACAGTGTTCCACTAATTACCCTAAATGTAGTTAAGGTGTATTATACCATAATTAACCACTCTAAACAAGTGTTACACTAACTTCTAAGTACCACATGTGATGAAACAAACAAAACACTCAAATTACCCTATTGTTGCAAAACCATGTTTCACATGTTTCATAGCTTTGTTGCAAAGCTCAAACTTGTCATGTTACACTACAATGTTGCCATGTTTCAAGGTATGAGAACTCATGTTGCCTCTACATGTTGTACTAACCATAATTCACAAGCGATAAGGTATGAAACAAACAAGATTGAGAATGTTGCATACACATGTTTCAAGTGACAATGGCATGATGAGATAGATGACGCACATGTTTATGAAATGAAGATGCAATTTTGTGGGAGCCAAACACCTAGGGTGTTACAATAACAAGAAGAAAGCGAAGACAACATGGAAGACAAAGGATTCTAGCAGCCAAAGGGAACAGTTACAATAATCTTCTCTGGAGTTCCAGGTTCCAGAAGCAAGCTCCAAGACAAGCTGGCTCTCCGCAGCATCATGGCAGCCGAACTAGCCGTCCCAAGGTACCTAAATTGGTCACAATACCCAATCCAGTTTTCAAGAGAAGATCAATGGACTAGTGTTGGAAATGTCGGCCTATATCCACTAGTCCTAGATCCAACTATAGCAGGGATGACAGTCACCAAAGTTTTGATCGATGGGGGAGCTGGACTCAACATCATATCTTCAGAAACACTAAGATAGATGGGGCTGGACTTTGTCGGGTTGATTACCCCAATAGGAATACCATTCTATGGAATAGTACCCAACAAAGCTGCCATGCCGCTTGGGAAAATCACTATACCAGTCACGTTTGGAACACAGGCAAATTACCGAACCGAATTCATTCAGTTTAAAGTTGCATACTTTGAGACATCATATCATGCCATCCTTGGAAGACCAGCACTTGCAAAGTTCATGACTATACCTCACTACCCATACCTCCTGCTCAAGATGCCAGGACCACACGGAATACTCTCCCTCCGGGGCAACCTGAAGCACGCTTTCGATTGTGACATTCAAGCAATCCAAATCGCAGCCAAAGCACAAGCAGCCGACGGCAGAGAAGAAATTACCACAGTCGCTGCACAAATGAACCCGGAAGAACTAGAGATCTCAGCTAAGAAACCTTGCATCCTTGCACCACAAAAAGAAGCTGATGTAAAGAAAATTAACTTGGATACTAGTGACCTTGAGAAGACAGCGACCATCAGTGCTCACCTCTCGGCTAAATAGAAACTCACGCTCACCAACTTTCTTTGGGACAACAAAGATACCTTCGCTTGGAAGCTAGCCAATATGTCAGGTGTCCCAAGAGAGTTGGCTGAGCATATAATCGATGTCAATGAAGGCTCCAAACTAATCAAGCAACGGCTAAGAAGATTTTCACCAGACAAAAAGGAAGCAATCATGAAGAAGAAGATTATAAAATTAATGGCAGCCGGATTTATAAGAGAAATTCTTCATCCAGATTGGCTAGCGAATCCCGTTCTAGTATAGAAAAAGAACACGGCAGAATGGCGCATGTGCGTCGATTACACGGATCTCAACAAACATTTCCCAAAGGACCCGTTCGGGTTACCATGAATTGATCAAATTGTCGATTCAACGGCAGGATCCGCCCCGCTATCTTTCCTCGATTGTTATTCAGGCTATCATCAGATTGCATTAAAAGAAGAAGACCAGAGCAAGACATCTTTCATCACTCCGTTCGGCGCCTATTGCTATAAAACCATGTCCTTTGGACTCAAGAACGTCGGTGCCACCTATCAAAGAGCTATTCAAACATGTCTCGATGAACAGATTGGTGACAACACGAAAGCTTATGTCAATGACGTAGTAGTAAAGACAAAAAACTAGACATGCTAATTGAAGACTTGAAGCAGACTTTTGAAAATCTAAATAAGTGGAAGTGGAAATTGAACCCAAACAAGTGTGTTTTCGGGGTACCATCAGGACAACTACTCGGATTCCTAGTCAGTAATCAAGGAATAGAAGCAAGCACTAAGTAGATTTGAGCCATAACAGAAATGGCACCCCCGCGCTATGTAAAAGATGTGCAAAAACTAATAGGAAGCATGGTAGCCCTCAATCGCTTCATCTCACGACTCGGCGAAAAAGGACTCCCTTTCTTCAAGGTATTAAAAAAGACAAGCAAGTTTGAGTGGACAGAGGAAGCCAAGGAGGCTTTTGAAAGCCTTAAGGCATACCTTACCTCATCACCCATACTCACACCACCTAAGAAGAACGAAGACATGATGTTATACATATCAGCAACATCTACTGTGGTTAGTGTAGCAATTGTGGTGGAAAGAGAAGAAGAAGGGTATGTATATAAAGTACAGCGGTCGGTATACTACATCAGCGAGGTTCTGATAGACTCAAAAATATGATACCCGCATGTACAAAAACTATTCTACGTCCTCCTAATCACTTCCCGCAAGCTACGACACTACTTCGGAGGCCACAAGATTACCGTAGTAACAGATTTCCCTCTCGAAGACATCCTGCACAATAGAGATGTGACATGACGCATATCAAAGTGGACAGTGGAACTTGGAGCTCTAAATATCAAATTCTCTTCTTGAAAAGCAATAAAATCACAAGCACTCGTAGATTTTGTGGCCGAATGGACAAAAATCCAACAACCCGTGCCAGAGGCCTTCCTCGACCATTGGAAGATGTACTTCGATGGATCACTCAAGTTAGGCAGAGTTGGCGCAGGTGTTCTTTTCATATCCCTAGAAGGAAAACAGCTTAAATACGTACTCCAGATACTATGGCAAGCCACAAATAATGAAGCAGAATACGAAGCACTCATCCATGGGCTAAGGATCGCGACTTTTCTCAGAATCAAACGGTTACTTATCTATGGCGATTTAGCTATGGTCATCAATCAAGTCAACAAAGACTGGGACTACACCAAAAACAACATGGACGCTTATTGTGCTAAAGTACGAAAACTAGAGAAAATTTTCCAAGGACTAGAAATCCTGCATGTTCTACGAGATTCAAACGTTGCAGCAAATGTTCTTGCCAAGCTGGGATCGGACAGAGCGAAGGTCCCGCTAGGTGTGTTTGTAGAGGAGTTGCCATCACCCTCCATAAAATAACCCGACGGGATAACCTCTGAGCCACCAGCACCAACAACCCAGATCATGATAATCACCAGATCATGGACTCAAGACTTCATCGACTATATCAAAGAAAACAAGCTACCATCTAATAAGGAAGAGGCCACCAGGATAATCAGAAGAAGCAAGACCTATGTCCTTATAGGTGACAACCTATACAGAAGAGCTGCATCATCAGGAGTGCTTCTTAAATGTATCTCAAGAGAAGAAGGAAAAGAAATCCTAAATGAAATCCACTCAGGTTGCTGTGGTAACCATGCAGCCTCAAGGACTCTAGTGGGCAAAACTTTCCACACCGGTTTCTATTGGCCAACAGCTTTGAAAGATGTAGAAGAACTAGTCAAACAGTGTAAAGGGTGCCAAATGTTCGCAAGGCAAGCTCACGTACTAGCTCATGACCTAATTTGCATCCCTCCTGCCTGGCCGTTTGCATGCTAGGGGCTGGATCAAGTAGGACCACTCAAAAAGGCTAAAGGTGGATTTGAGTGCATTTTCGTCGCAATCAACAAATTCTCTAGGTGGATCGAATACACGCTGCTTGTAAAATATAGCGCATCAAAAGCAGTCGAGTTCATCCAAGACATTATGCACCGCTTCGGAATACTCAACCGTGTCATCACAGATTTGAGTTCCCCTTTTACAGCTATTGAGTTTAGAAATTGGGCACAAGATTGTGGCATCAATATAGATTATGCGTCAGTTGCACACCCTAAAGCCAACAGACAAGTAGAAAGAGCCAATGGACTTATACTAGCTGGATTGAAACCAAGATTATATGAAGAACTAGAAGATTATGGCTCCAAATGGATTAAAGAATTACCCAACGTAGTATGGGGGCTACGTACTCAAGTAAGCAGAGCAACTGGATACTCACCTTTCTTTCTAGTATATGGATCAGAAGTCGTGCTACCAGTAGATTTGATCTGGACATCCCTAAAAATCGAACAATACGAGGAGGGAGAAGCAGAACACACCCGAAGATCAGAACTTGATAGTACAGAAGAAGTTTGGGTAAATGCTACTCTTCAATCAGTTCGATACCTCCAAGGTCTAAGGCGCCACTACAACAAAAGTACTCAACAACGCTCAGTGCAAGTCGGAGACCTAGTACTACGAAGAGTACAAAAAACTGATGGATGCCATAAACTACTCAGCCTATGGGAAGGTCCTTTTATTGTTGCAATAGTCTCCGGACTAGGCACATACAAGTTAATGACTGAAAGATGGAATAGAAGTAAGGAATACATGGCATATCAGCCAATTAAGAAGATTCTACGCTTGAAGAACTCAAGACAAAATTTATGTAGCAACAAAGCAATGTGTAATCAGGATTCATAGCTAATGAAATAAATATGATATTTCTCATTAATATTTATCTTATTATGATCTATCCTGAGTTGTTTTCATAACCGAATGAGAGCAAAAGAGCTGAAAAGATGCTTGAACTCGTAATCCCAAGTCTTTTCAGGCTTGAATAAGAGTAAGACTGATAAGCTGACACTCAAACCTATCCTGGGTTGTTTTCATAGCTTGGATGAGAGCCAGAGATGCTCACCCAATTTTGAGTTGTTTTCACAACTGGATGAGAGCAAAAGAGCTGAAAAGATGCTTGAGCTCGTAATCCAAGTCTTTTCAGGCTTGGATAAGAGTAAGGCTGATAAGCTGACACTTGAACCTATCCTAGGTTGTTTTCATAGCCTAGATGAGAGCCAGAGATGCTCGCTCGATCCTGGGTTATTTTCACAACCGGATGAGAGCAAAAGAGCTAAAAAGATGCTTGAGCTCGCAATCCCAAGTCTTTTCAGGCTTGGATGAGAGTAAGGCTGATAAGCTAACACTCGAACCTATCCTGGCTTGTTTTCATAGCCTGGATGAGAGCCAGAGGTGCTTGCCCGATCCCAAGTTGTTTTTACAACCAGATGAGAGCAAAAGAGCTAAAAAGATGCTTGAGCTCGCAATCCCAAGTCTTTTTCAGGCCTGGATGAGAGTAAGGCTGATAAGCTGACACTCGAGCCTATCCTTGGTTATTCTCATAGCCTAGATGAGAGCCAGAGGTGCTCACCCTATCCTGAGTTGATTTCATAACTGGATGAGAGCAAAAGAGCTAAAAAGATGCTTGAGCTCACAATTCACAAATCAAGAACAAAAGAGCTAAAAAGATGCTTGAGCTCATCTTGTCCTAAGTCTTTTCAAGCTTGGATGAGAATAGAAAGGCTGATAAGCTGACACTCAAACCTATTCTGGGTTGTTCTCATAGCCTAGATGAGAGCCAGAGGTGCTCGCCCTATCCCGGGTTGATTTCACAACCAGATGAGAGCAAAAGAGCTGAAAAGACGCTTGAGCTCGCAATTCACAAATCAAGAGCAAAAGAGCTGAAAAGATGCTTGAGCTCATCTGGTCCCAAGTCTTTTTAGGCTTGGATGAAAGTAAGAAGGCTGAAAAGCAAACACTCGACCTATCCTAGGTTGTTCTCATGGCCTGGATGAGAACCAGATAGCGCCCGCCCTATCCCGGAGTTGTTCAACACCAGAAAAAACCCAACTGATCCAGCGCCTATTCTCGACAAGAATCACAAAGATATAAAAAACAAGAGCAAGACCAGTTGGAGAGACACAACTCAAAGGAACCTGGATACGCCTACAAAGACTAAGGCTTATATCCAGCACGCTTTCAAGGAGAATTCTAAAGTCTGGGAAAACAACTCAAAAAGATTCACTCGAATGATTCAAGCAAAATAGTCAAGATAAATCCAGAGAACCAGAATTTATTTACAAGGCACAATACAAAGTATATCTTTACTAAAGGAAGGCACCGGGGCACTACAAAGCCTAACCATCAGCTTCATCATTAGAACAAGGGAGCCGAATATCAAGCTTTTGGGCAATGAAGGTGGCCAGATCTTCAACTTTAGGTTCAGCCTTCTTAATGTAATCCAAATAATTGTCATCATCGACTTCTTCCCTATGTTTTTCTAAAGGGACCGACGGAGCAAGAACACGGATGTGAGCTAAAACGTTCTTGACACACATCTAGACCCTATTCTTCACGAAGCTCTGAAGATGCTCAGGAATCAGCGAGATAAAGTCGTCCCAGGTCCTTCCATCATCTTCAGAAGTTCGAAGAAGCTTTGCAACGGTCTTGAAAGATTTTCACAAAGTAGCAAACCGTTGGTCAGATGTCGCCAGCTTCTTGGACAAATCCTCAATGGTTTTCATCCCCTACACAAGATCCTAGTCAGCACCAAGTCTAATCAACTGGGCACGAGCGAGATCATCTTCAGCACGAGTAATTACCTCCTCAGCCCTGTTGTTATTATTATAGACAAGTATCTTCATTTCCTCAACAACTCCCAAGAGTTTCTGCTTATCTCCATGGAGCGCTGGTAAAAGCAATAAGAAGAGATCGTGCAAAATCAAAAGAAAATTATAGAAATGAAGAAGCAAAGAAACAAAAAAAGAACTCGGAGTACCTTCACACTCCTTGAGACCTTCAGATTTCCTGGAGGACTCTCGCAAGGCGGCCATAACATTGTCCCTCCTCTACTTTGCCTCAATGACTTGCGCACAGAGAGCCCTCTCAAAGTCTTGACGCCCTTGGCGCTCGGAATCTAGCTCCACCTCTTTACTAGCCAACTGCACCTTCAGTCGGGTCAATTCAAAGGACAGTTTCTTCTCAGTCTCACCCGAGCCAAAAAAGCTAGAGTGATCCCGAGAGAAAGACTACTCCGTAGAAAAAGGAAGGAAATGAGAAAAGAGAGTAAAACAAATCGGGAAGATAAAAAACAAGAAAGAAGAAGATGACTACCTGAAGGTGCTCTCCAAAGGAAGCCGCACCAGCTGCAAGCCTTTCGCAAGACACGGTCAACTCAGAGAGACGATGGGTGGCATCAAATTGTAGCACCACATCCTCCTCTAGACGAAGACCGCTAGAAACACGACCAACAGCGGAAGAAGTCGGCTAATCCAAGGAAACCACCACCAAAGCCGAAGCCGCAACAGTAGAAATCCCGGCTACCTCCATAGCCAGGTTCACCGCCACGGTCACCTCTAGAGTGAGTGACTCTGATGTGAACTAGGGGTCCCGATCTTCCGTCAGGTTCAAGATAAACAACGATTTGTTCGGAGAGCGACACACCGATCCGGCTTCAGATCACAAAGACCCAAACCCTGCAACCTTAGCACCACGTCTCCTTTGGTTATCAACCATGTCACAATCCAGTTGACCTCGCCAAGAAGGCTAATCCCTGCTGCGAATCGAAGAACACAAGCAAGAACAAGATAAAACGCAACTCAATTGAAGTGACAATTGCAGATGAATGATTAAGCACTCGAAGTTGGGGTCTTGCAAACCGATAACGGCGACTGTTCAATGACAGATTGATCTAAAACAAAACCCAAACCCTAAAGTAGGTGGTGGCTACTGATTATATAGCCTAAGGGACATTCAAGGATCCCTCTTCACGTCCTAAAGGTGTCCCAACACGTTACAAGGCCCAACGGCCCAAAAGAAGGTGTCGCAGCACCTTGACAGATTCTGGACGCTGACTTGTTTCGACGATTCCTATTGATTCTGAAGAGATTTTGATGTGAAACCACTTGTATTGGTTTCCTTATCAAATTATCTTTCCATCCATATGTGGATCATCAAAAACAGAGTTCGGATGCGTCCTGGACATCCATTTTATTGCAGACTGGTCCTGATGGCCGAAGCAGACTCGAACTCGGATTGGACTGAGCCTCTGGCTTGGCTTGGACGTCCTTGCTGGCCTCCTAAGGTGGTGGCCAAGGAGGTGGACATCTATGGCCATCTCTTTGGTGTTCTCCATCTTCTTGGGGCATGCTCCAACTTGGGCCTGGGTCCCAAGGATGTCTAACAAGCCCATAACGACAGTGTAGCTCTCGCCAGAAATAGCGACAGAATATATTGGTGATTTGGAGGCCTTGCCTACGTGATATTGAGATGGGACCAGATCTATTTGAAAGCTTATCAAACAAGCTTTCCATCAAGTGCTCATTGACCTCGATCGCACTCTGGATGGATGAGTTATGGCCTTCCCAATGAGGCACTGTCGGGCTGTCGACGAACCAAAAGTTCAACTTTGATGAACTTCTGTTATAAAACACATTTGAACCTACAATCAAATAGTGACATGTACATGTGGAACCAAGTGAATTATAACCAAAGCCACTATGCAAATGTAGGAACGAGCGCACCTTATAATCATTGTTCATATCCAAAGGTGCCATGTCCTCATCATCCTCCCCTTCTTGACAACAAACCGTCCTCGGTTTGAGCTTAGCTGGTGGACAAGTTGTCGGTAGTAGCCAACATTGCTCCCCTTCTTGAAATTTAACCTGTTGCCTCATTACAAAACTTGGGGAACTCGACATGACAAGATTATAGCAATTGCAATCCTTTGGTTGATCATACTTTTGCACAATATAAGGAGATTTCAGATTTGAACAAATATAGACACGATGCACCTTATACTCTCCTTTACAATTATATTTTCCAATAAAATGATATGTATGTCTAGAGAACCATGGCAAATCAGCATAGGCATAAAGTTTCTCCTCTAAAGAACTAAGATTACACGGAACATCAAGTTCAATGTAACCCAAAGTATTTAAAGAATACAATAATTTCAGCTCATCAACTTCACTAGCATTATGAATTACAAGTCTATTTTCAGCACAAGTGCTCATTTTTAGCACACATATAGCATGATCATTCTTCAATGATTGCATGGGTATAACATAAATATCATGATGCAAGTCATCTTTGTCACAAGAAACATCAAGCAAATCATCTTGTGACAAAGGTAAATCAAGCGAATGCTCCACTAAAATTTTCTCTATCATAGCATGATTGGTGGAAAAATTCAACACATCAAGAGAACTCTCACATTCTGTGAGTTTAGCATCATGAGCATTACCTTTGCTCTCATGTTCAGCAGGGGTAATAGTTGATGGTTCTGATTTTTCACATGAGGTTGTGAGCTTCTCATTTTCTATCACGTCATCCTTGCTCTTTTCTACATTGTCTTGCAAAAGGTTAGGCATAGCAGGAGGAATAACAACCGACTCTTCCTCTAAATGGTGCACTTCATCATATGAAGTCAAAACAGGAGGTGGATTAACAAAGGTTTCTCGCATAAGAAGTTTCATATCATTCCAAGTTTGAGGCTTATCAGAAGGATCTAAAGACTCCCACCAAGATAAAGCAGAATATCGTAAAACACTAACTACATTTTTTACCTTCCTCCTTGGACACATAAAGCGAGTAGCAAATATGTTGTCGATGGCAATTTCCCACTTCATGTACTCATCAGCACCTATACCATCATAAGTCGGTGGATACAAACAACCTGTCATTGTTAGAAGACAGCAAAAGACAATACAAAAATATTATCCCTATCAAATGACTACGTGGTTGCAGTGGTATCACTTTTGACAGCAAGTGGAAGCGTCTTACCAAGCTCTTACAAAGTTCTTACCAATGCAAGCAGTGGGCGGTACAACCGACGGCTGGTTCGTGATACCTATGAGGTAGTGGTACCGAGATTGCAAGGACCTTTTTTCTGTACTGATCTGAAGTATATATGTGGAGCTTGGGAGGCACGAAAAAAAACAAATATATATATGTGGCACACAAGTCAGTGACAGACAGCAATATTGAATAAATGTCCAGAGCACTTGTCCTAGTTGCTGGCCTATACGTGTTCCTATCACCAATTGTGATAAACAAGAGAGGAAACAAGAATGAAAGGAAACAAGTATTAAAGGTAGCAACAGATATGAACAAGGCAAAAGGTACCACAAACAATAGAGCTATTGAGTGTTCCTTATGTGCTCCTTTTCGATATCTTCTATTCTCTTTTACTATTTTTTTTATTTTTTTATCCAATCTTTTTTTCTTGATTTTGATCTTTTGATATTTTTTCTCAGCAAGGAGCACACAAGAATAAACCACAAAAAAATTTGAGCTCAATTGAATAAAAGATGTGGCCTATAGAAAATTAGGACTGTGCTCTAAAAAGCATACCAAAACTTGTGGGCCCAAAAACTCAATTTTCCTAATTGAATTTCGCAAATCTAATTTTTGTGAACCCAGCTTTGCTGGGATGAAATAGATCTAAAATTTTCTGGCGTTCTCCGTAGATATAAAATTTTCCCCGTTTCGAGTTCGGATGTAAAAGTTATGACTGTTTTAAGAAAGCTGCTCGAATAAGGGTTTTAGTAGACACAAGATACAAACCGATGGTGATACGGAATAGCGGTGGGTGGAGGGATCAACACAAACTAGAAAAGAACACAATCTAAACCAGCAACAAGACTTTGACCTAGGACACAAACTCAACAAAGCGAACTCTGAAACTGAAATATGCAAAGGCTATGGCGCGGAAGGTTCTAGGACAGGAAAAATAAGTATGGCACTGGACTATGGGAAGAATGCGAAACACTCAAACAAGGGAATAAATATGAACCTAACGGTATACCTTAGCTCTGATTACCAATTGATCCGGCTTCAGATCACAAAGACCCAAACCTTGCAACCTTAGCACCACGTCTCCTTTGGTTATCAACCATGTCACAATCCAGTTGACCTCACCAAGAAGGCTAATCCCTGCTGCGAATCGAAGAACACAAGCAAGAACAAGATAAAACGCAACTCAATTGAAGTGACAATTGCAGATGAATGATTAAGCACTCGAAGTTGGGGTCTTGCAAACCGATAACGGCACTTGTTCAATGACAGATTGATCTAAAATAAAACCCAAACCCTAAAGTAGGTGGTGGCTACTGATTATATAGCCTAAGGGACGTTCAAGGATCCCTCTTCACGTCCTAAAGGTGTCCCAACACGTTACAAGGCCCAACGGCCCAAAAGAAGGTGTCGCAGCACCTTGACAGATTCTGGACGCTGACTTGTTTCGACGATTCCTATTGATTCTGAAGAAATTTTGATGTGAAACCACTTGTATTGGTTTCCTTATCAAATTATCTTTCCATCCATATGTGGATCATCAAAAACGGAGTTCGGATGCGTCCTGGACATCCGTTTTATTGCAGACTGGTCCTGATGGCCGAAGCAGACTCGAACTCGGATTGGACTGAGCCTCTGGCTTGGCTTGGACGTCCTTGCTAGCCTCCTAAGGTGGTGGCCAAGGAGGTGGACATCTAAGGCCATCTCTTTGGTGTTCTCCGTCTTCTTGGGGCATGCTCCAACTTGAGCCTGGGTCCCAAGGATGTCTAACAAGCCTATAACGACAGTGTAGCTCTCGCCAGAAATAGCGACAGAATATATTGGTGATTTGGAGGCCTTGCCTACGTGATATTGAGATGGGACCAGATCTATTTGAAAGCTTATCAAACAAGCTTTCCATCAAGTGCTCATTGACCTCGATCGCACTCTGGATGGATGAGTTATGGCCTTCCCAATGAGGCACTGTCGGGCTGTCGACGAACCAAAAGTTCAACTTTGATGAACTTCTGTTATGAAACACATTTGAACCTACAATCAAATAGTGACATGTATATGTGGAACCAAGTGAATTATAACCAAAGCCACTATGCAAATGTAGGAACGAGCGCACCTTATAATCATTGTTCATATCCGAAGGTGCCATGTCCTCATCAGACTCCACGACAGCATGATCATTAGGAGCCATCGTCTCCCCCACAGCCACCTCGTTGATCGTGCATTCCAAGTCCTGAGACTCAGTACGCACGACTGCATCAGCGGACTAAGAAGAAGCCGATCGGGGGTTGAGGGAAGGCGAGGGTGAAGGCCTGCAAAATGATGAATAACCTCAATGATAAGAAGATGAACCAAAAAAAGGGAAAATAGAGATAAACAAAGCTAGCCAGAATCTACTCACCTAGTTGTCCTTTTTTCATACTAATACCCCCAGTCCGAACTAAAGACTTTGGCGGAGGCATGGTGGCAGCAAAAATATCATTACCACCTTGCGCTAGGGAGGGTGTGATTGATGCCTGAGCCCTAGAAGAACTCAGACATGACATCCGCTTACTACAAAGGATAAGGGCAAGGACAAGTCAAAAGAAGTGCTAAGAATAATAGCAACAAAACCAAAATACAACAACAAATCACCGATGAGTGACGAGGGCCGCATCATCATCCTCATCCTCCTTGTCCTCAAGCAACTCAACCACAGTACCTCTGAGAAAGGAGAAAGTACTCGGTTAAGAACACGAACAAACTATAAAGACAAAAATATTGAAATGCTCACCTAAGAGCATGCTACCTACAACTTGAGTACCTGGATGAGTACTCGATTGACGAGGCTTCTTGGTAGAAGACACCCTGGTGGAAGCGTTGTCTGCTCGCGTCCTCTTGCTGCTACGAGGAGCTCAAGGAACTAGACAAGGGATATGCTCAACGTATGGGACGATTTCTGTGATGGAAGCACCAGGAAGGATGGTGGTGACTTGAGACTTATTGGTTGAAGATGCTCCAGCAAGGTTCTCCCTAGCTTTCACCCTAGAAGGGTTGTCATCAGCGGGAATCAGATCAACAAAATTTCGACCCAAATCCTGCAGATAACCAACAACAAAAGAGAAGTAAGGGAAATGAAGACAGAAAGTACCAGCAACAATGGAAATATAAAGATAAAGTACTTGAAGAAGATAAACAACTTACAGCAGGAGGCAGGTTGTCAGCACGATACTCAGGGACCGTGTACGAAACAACGCTCACTTCCTTCAGAATTTTCTTAAGGTGCTCCAGCACCTCTTCTTCGATTAACTCTAGAGCTGGACCATACGAGAAGGGTCCTCAGCCCCAAAGTACTCAGAGCCATAGTGCTCCCTCACCTTCAAGGGTTGAACTCGCCGGTGCAGATAACTGGCAACAATTCCAAAGCCATTCAGTCCTTGCTGCTTTAGAACCCAAATTCTATCAAGCAATGGTTGGATCTTCTTAAGCTCTTTGCTCTACAGAGGGTTCTTCTCCCAACGATCATTGACCGAGGGACCAGAATCAGAATGAACAACAAGAGCAGGGAGCATGTTTCTAGCATAAAACCACTGGAACACCACTCCTTCAAAGAATCAACTAGGTCATAGTCAAAAAAGAGATTCTCCTTGCCCTGGCAGAATTGAATCCCACAACCACCCAGAGGAGAAATATTATCACTTCGGGGATGTGGTTTCATATGAAAAAAATAACGAAACAAGGAGATAGAAGGGAGGATTCCAAGGAAGGGTTCGTAGAGATGAACGAACATAGACAAGTGAAGCACACCATTCGGGGTCAAGTGATTTAAGCAAATCCCAAAATATTGGAGGAAACGATAAAGAAAAGCAGAGGCGGACAAGCAGAGACTAGCTCGAACAAAAGATATAAACATGACAATCTCATCAGGACTTGGAGTAGGAATCCAGTGCTGGCCTGGGATCTTCCAATCAGCAAAATCCTTCTCCTGGATAAGGTCGTCGCTGACTAACTCACGCAACTGGTCCTCCATTGTAGTTAGAACTGGCTAGAGCTTCTTTGTAGCCCTCATAGCGATGAATTCCCGATTCTCGATGACCGAGAGCGACGCCTCCTTGTCCACCAAGACTTCCTTTGACTTGCTTGATGACCTCTTCTTGCCCATACAATGACAAGGATCTAGGGTCGGCGGCAAAAGTTCGACGGTGGCGGCGACAACGGCGGTGGAACTCTAGAGGCTAGGTTTTCGCAAAGGCCGAATGCTAAAGGGCAAAGACAGGGTAAGAAAGAAGAAGAAGAAGAAGAAGAAGGAGGAGGAGGAGGAGGCCCCTTAAATAGATTTATAACGGTAAAAACGTGGCCCACCATGCCCGCTTAACGTGACATGGGAACACAATGGTCTGTTTCTTACCATAACTGACACAGCTGAAATGACGGACGACACAACTTTTCACAATGGTACAATGCAACGGGTAGATTTTAGACTTATCCGTTCACACTATGTCATTGCCAAATTGATACAGATCACACAACTCAGAAAGAACTCGCCATTCACAAGATTCATAGAAGACGTTACAGTACGCCGCTAGAGAACCTGGATACTCCAGAAACAACTCTGATGATACTCAAAAGCACTCAGACAACAAAAAAGGAGATAGCAACTAAGAAAGAAAGATTTTTTATTACAAATATCATCAAAGTACATAAGGTTACAGATCTTACAAGACCCAATGAACTCGGTACTACAATGAGAAAGGTAGCAACAAAGAGCCTAGGTAGAACTCAGCTCTAGAAATGACTACGTGCTCCTTACCATAACACGGTAGAAGACAACCAACTCGGATACACTATTTTCTTCAAAGGAAGGACGCAGTGCATCCAAGATGGATATCTGCAGCACAATGGGACAACTCGGACCAGGCGAGGCTCACAGACATTAGTCTACCCAAGCCCGATGTGATCCTGGATCAGACGCTGATCTGCGCTTGACAGTCGCAAGGCAGTATGGAAGGATCAACTCGAAGCTACTGGATGATGAAACGTATCCCACATCATAAGACTTCTTTGACCTGTCACCATGTACTACCTAGTACAATGCTGTTGCGAGATTAGTCTACCTCTAATCTCGATCACAAGAATTCTTTCATCTGCTACAAATCTTACAAGACTCACAACTTACGCCTGGGGGCTGCTCTACTTCACAAACTATCATATTCATGGCTACGGAGGCTTCGGATTATACAACAAGACACTTGATGAATCGAAGCAGCCACCAGGAGGGTATTTATAGGCCAAAGAGCGGCATACATAGACTAGAAGCACCAATAGAACAAGCCTGACAAAAGTCTCAATGAAAAGACAGAAAGCAATAAGAAGAGGACACATGTGTGAAGGAACAATACTCAAAGAAAAGCATATTCGAAAGAATATACCAACACTATACACCTCGTGACTATAGAGAATTCAATTCAACCACCAACCTCCACCAACTTTGGACATAAAGCCAGCTACCTAAGAAGACAATAGAAGACCCTCTATCCAAGTTCTTAATGATCAAAAAGAACTCAGAAAGATGCTCGGGGGCTGCAGGGTACATATCCTCAGAAGAGTTTTTTAGTTTTTTCAACAAACAAAATTCAAGACCCTCCAACTTTTTATTCCAAATAGCAAGAGGCTCGGGGGCTACACTCAGTGAGTGCGCTTTTTCAAAGACTTCTTCAAGATAGACCACTTCAAGGCTTTACATCGAAAGAACCCGGAACAAGCTTAATTCATCAAGCATAGCCGGAGAAACAAGGAGGCTTTCGAGTTCAACCGTGAAATGCTCAGGGGCTTATCGATGCGGGACCCACAGGGTTCCCTAGTGATATGACTACGAGTCATGGGCCCTGGCCTAGCCTGCGAACAGAGGCATGAAGAGGTACAGCATCCGCTGCACCGAATCCGAATAGAATAGGCTAGACTAGCCGGATTCCTATAGAAAGTAACTTTTGAATCTAGTTTAGGACACCTTCTTTGGATCCGACTAGAATTGTAACCGCACCATAGCCTTCTCTATCGATATAAAGAGAGGACTTGGGCACCCCTATAACAAGAGACAAGATAACACAATCAATTCAAAGCAAGGGCTAACACCGACTGGACGTAATATTACTCGATCATGATCGAGGGCCCGAACCAGTATAAATCGACTGTCTCTACGTTCACCGTCGAGTTCTAGCACGCGCCAAAGTCTGAACAACTATCCTGGGTACCCCCGTGGCAGGCTATCGGTGGTTAAACACTGATAGTATTCTTATTTTAAGAGTTGTTGTTGCCTAAATACTAAATTGTTGCATCATCATCACATGTATATAGAGAATGAGTTGCTGGAGTTCGCAATCACCGGCGAGGAGGAGTATGAGGAGGTGGTCAAGGAATACGAGGAGGAGATCCCCATATAGGAGGGAGTCCCAGAGCTAACTGACATAGCTGACACCGCGCCTACCCAAGGCAAGCCCTGGTGCATAACCCTTATTTTGATAATTACCGTATATATATGTGTCGTGCATTTATGTTGCAAAAAATGTTATGGAAACCACATGCATATATATATATATCTATGAGTCTTGCTAGTGTAGGTTCGAGTAGTGCTTTGCTTAGGTTATCGGTAGCGTGAGTAACCTACCGTTACTCACAAGTAGGTGATATTATTATTATACTCATGATAAAATGATGGAAAGGAAAATGGTGACCAGGCAGAGATATGGTATGGGTATTGGTAGGTGTAACAGGTTGTGTCTCGCGACCACGGGGCTTAGCTTGGTTGCACTGTTTTCCTTATCTGTGTCGATTGAGGACCGTCCATTGCTGAGGATGGTAGTCAGGTCACAGATTTGTTATCCTAAGCACATACTTGCTTATGGGAGCGGGAAGGCTCGTTACTCTTTTATCATGGGTTTCGGCTCTTTCTGGACTGACTAATTGGAGGCAGGAAAAGGTGGAAGTCTAAGCACCGCACTAAGACAGGGTCTCAAGTGTGGGGGCTTGGAGTCTAAGTTTAGAATAGGACCTAGACCCCTCGATAGGAGTGGAATGGGTTAGTCTTCTTTGTGTCTAGGGTACAAGTAAGGCGTGTGTTTCGAGGTACCTAGCTAGGATACATTGATTCGTGAATCATTGTTTCTATGTGATGGTACGACTTGGCTATGGTCTAGTACCGTAGTAAGAACTGGAATATCAAAGATGGTGAAATGATTCTGATTGCTCAACCCTTGCTTGAGAGTAGAATAGGTGCTTACATAGAATGGTTAGATAATAAACTAATCTTGACTGCTAATAAAACTTTATCTTAAGGACGAAATGCTAGTAATGCTTTTCGCAAAAACAAAATAAACCACAAGCCATAATGCCTATCATAGTCTTGAGAGTCGAGAAATATATTCCCAATAAACAGGTAAGTCTTGCGAGTACATTGTGTACTCGGAGTTTATTTACCCTTGTTGTAGGTGTAGCTTGAGGAGTAGCTCTTGAGTGGAGAATTCTTCTGGTGGGCTCAGTCAGAATCCTTGTATCAGTTCCGCTAGTTGTTTATTTTTATTCCGCTGTTTAATTGTCGTACTTTGAACTCTGGTATTGTAATAAATAATTTTCAAGACTTATGTTGTATGAAATGGACTAAGTATTGTAAACTTATACTCATTATTGGATTCTGGATGTAAAATGTGGATTGTTTCGAGTTCTCCCGTTGGGTGTGCTCGACGGAACTGTTCGATTTAGCTCACTTTTAGGGTACTTCATGTCTAGTGGAAGACAAGTGCCTCCGAAAGTGAGTTATTTTGAATAGATCTGCCACATTATGCCTTAATGATTTGTTTTCACAAATGATCCCCTATCGGTGAGGGCTTATTAGGTCCGTTGATCAAGACCCCTCCTTGCATTTAGCTTTTCCTTGCATCATCTGATCCAGGAGATGAAGATGCGACAAATTGCATGTTCTTCTCTCATCAACCTCTCTTTGATTTTCGTTGATTCTTGGTTGATGAGATGTTGTTTATTGGAGCTGCAGACTTGAGTTCCTCCATCCATGATGAGTGAGCTATGTCTTCTTTTCTCAAAGTTTTTGGAGTTCATCATGTGCCTTGCTTCATCTTCATTTTAAATTCATCTCGTGACTTACCCAAATTGAATTAAGAGTTTCCTGCAGGGGTTAGTTCAATAAAATATTCAATATCTACTAAAGCATACTATCGGCTCAAAAATCAACCTTGACACCACGTCTAATTTGATTTAGGAAGGCATTTAACCTAACCACCATGCTTAATTTAAAAGCCTTTGGAAGTAAAATCAGCACACCTTTTGGTTCAAGAATCAAACTAGACACCTCGTCTAATTTAATTAAGGAAAACAATTTAAACTAAGCACCATGCCTAATTTAAAAGCTGTATGAAAATACTTCAAAACCTATGCATACTATAGTAAACAAAGGTAGCGTGAAAGCATTGTAGAGATTTATTCAAATAGAGATGAAAGATTATGATTGTTGTTTAGCAAATTGAGCATGACTTAAAGTTAGAGACAACCAAAATAATTTAGCAACATGGCATAAGATTTTTTAGAGAAGCCCATCCCCATACTTGAATTTTGCAAATGCAAAATAAGTTTGGATGGATGTGATATGTTGCATGATAATTGGTTGGACATACCTTGCATCGTCATCCTTTATTCTTTTTGCTTCAAACCTGAAACGATTAGTGACAAAAATACCTGAAGAAATATTTTCACAATTATATTTCTATTCTCATTTCATAAATGCCTAATTTAAAAGCTGTATGAAAATACTTCAAAACCTATGCATACTATAGTAAACAAAGGTAGCGTGAAAGCATTGTAGAGATTTATTCAAATAGAGATGAAAGATTATGATTGTTGTTTAGCAAATTGAGCATGACTTAAAGTTAGAGACAACCAAAATAATTTAGCAACATGGCATAAGATTTTTTAGAGAAGCCCATCCCCATACTTGAATTTTGCAAATGCAAAATAAGTTTGGATGGATGTGATATGTTGCATGATAATTGGTTGGACATACCTTGCATCGTCATCCTTTATTCTTTTTGCTTCAAACCTGAAACGATTAGTGACAAAAATACCTGAAGAAATATTTTCACAATTATATTTCTATTCTCATTTCATAAGGGCATTTCAACAAAAGGTGAAAGCTCATATTATTTTCTAAAAGTGTTTGTTTTAGGACAGAAGCTCGTCCATGGGAAACCTTCGAATTGCTCTTCTAATTGGTGAAGTGGTTTCCCCTCTAACACCAACCTTTGTATGCCTATCTCAAGATTCATGCCAACGAGATTTGTAACATTTATGATAAACATATGCATCTACAACTACCCTTTTAAAGTTTTTATGAATAGGAAGCATGAGGGGGTTGAAGATCTCATGTGTGGCAATGTTAGAGAGACCAATTGATTCAAAAGATTTCTCATGTGAGCATGGATTTGATGAGGTGTTAATGAAGTAGCTTTCATGCTCGCTGATGTAATCTTCCTTTTCAAGCTCTAGGGTTGATTCTTCATGAATGTCTATAGGTGACAACATTGTCTCCATTATTCTATGCCTATGATATTCATTGAGCATTTTATTGTCCAAGATTTCCCATGGATTGGTGACTCTTGGGATGATGTTGTCTAAGGCCTCGTCCATCCATTCAATGGCAACGACACATAAGTTCTTAATATTTTCCAGCCATTATTGTTGCTCTTCTTGGTCTTCCATGGATCCTTTTGGTGGATTTCTAGGATCATCATGAGACTTAAGAGTATAAGGGGAATCATCAGGGTCAAGGATGGATTTAAAGATGGGTTCAGATGAGACATCTAATGTGGGCATAGAAGGAGAGAAGATATAAATGGCTTCTAGATGGGTCGGCTCTCTTTCTATGGTGTCACTTGACATGCCACCCTTGAGTTCTTCCCAATAAGGACGCTTTCTAAGAGATCTCTTTTTGAGAGGATTTGAATTGTATTCGCTCGAAGGTCTCTTGTGAGGCTGGAAGTTTAAGCTTTTCCCACCATCAACACCAAAAAGATCATCCTCGCAAGAAATTTCAAAAGGTTGAATTTCTTCTTCTTTTGGAGGATTTGGATTCTGGGGTATTGATGGTTTAGGGTTGATAGTTAAATCTTAGGATTGAAGTGGTTCTGATTTAGCTATCAAAACTTCTTCTTACTCGAGAGATGATTTCTTCTCTTCCTCGAGGAGTTCATTATAAATGCTAGTGCAGGGAGTCTTTCCACTAATTCTATCAAGCATAGACCTTACTTTACTATGAAACAAATGAAGGAAAGCTCCTCTAGAGGGTTGATCAAGGGATTGAGCAGAATCCTTGATAAGACCCACATAAAAATGTTGAAGAAGTACCGGGTCTTGAATGGCAAGGTCCAGACCAGTGCTGATGAGGTCATTAAAACGATCCCATGATGTGGCAAGAGATTCTTCTTCTAGTTGTCTAAAATTTAGAACCTCTTTCCAAAGGGCAACCACTCTAGAGATGGGAACAAAACGTAAACAAAATTTAGAGCATAACATTTTCCAATCTCCTTGCACACTTCCTACGGTTCGACTATACTATGTTTTAGCTCTTCCCGTCAAAGAGAACGGAAACAACTTCCATCTTAAGATCTTGTCAGACATGCCAGCAATACGCAAGCATGCACAGGTCTGTGCAAACTCCCAAAGGTATGAGTATGGGTTTTCGTTACCTTCTCCCAAGAAGGATTGTTCCTAAATCAGTTTATTAAATATGGACGCAACTCATAGCCAGGTGTTATGATAGGCTCTGAAGATTTTGGTGGCTTTAGGCTTGCGCTCGTGGGTTTAGCATATTGATATATAGGAGTGGAATCCATAATGAAAAGAATAAAAGAATAAAAGAAAATAAAAGATATAATGTACAAGGTTAAGCTAGGTTCAAAGTTAACTCAGCAACCATTTCCCGGACAAAGGCGCCGGAAAGCTTGTTGGCATATTTAACGCACATAGTAAATTCGCAAAGCACGGATACCGTTGTAGCTTTCACCCGAAAGTATTCTAAGTATTGTATCCATAGGAAAACGTGTGAGAGTAACTACGTCTAACTTAACTCGGAGTAGCAACAAGACTTAAAATAATAGAAGTATAGAGGAGATCACAAAGGTCTTCTAGTTCTAACTTCGGTAAGCTATGTCTTCTATTGTTCAACTGGGGATACTACTAAGGGAAAAACAAGTAGAGTATGTTTCCTATAGTAACTAAATCCTGCTAGGCCTACAAACGGGAGGTGGACTACAAAGGATTCAATGAGACTATAAGAGTCACCCTCATGAGCTACCACCGATCTAGAATGTAGAGTACATCCACAAGTAACCTGGTCTAAGCACCATGCTTACACTTACAATTACTACTTTAACCTAGAGTGTCCTATAGATTAAAGCACTCAAAGAGTTGTGAACCTGATGAGCAATATAAACACAATGCTTACTTGAATTAGAAGTGGATTACTAGAGAATCCTTAGAAGCAAGCTCAAGTAGAACTTGATTCTGCGAGGGTACAAGCTGTAGAGAGAGCACCGACAGGCCGACACTTCCTCTAAACTCTTCTCTCACTCTCTATCTCTCTATTTGTAATACAAGACTAGATCCTATAGAGGATTAATCTTCTTTTGATAGCTGGCTCTGATCCTGATGAGGAGAATATGAATTAGGGTTTCAGGATGGCTCCAACGAGGGGGGTACAGGGCTATATATATATATAGGGTAGCGACAATTCTAGACCCTTAGATCAAACCGACTTGAATAAACGGCGTAGATGCGATCTTTAAGACAGTGGGAAACTGACGTAGCGAGGAGGGGCTAGCCCATGGGTCCCACTGGCCGGCCGACCTACAAGTGGGGCCAGCCAGCCCCTATGTCACCCTCTCGCCATCATCTTTGGTGGAGAGTCCTCTCGTGTCCTCTAGAACCTTCTAGAGTTGTTTACGCCGCGGTTAAGCGCGATTTACTTTGACGAATAGGTCCACCTTGATGGTTTTCTGGATAAACCCTGCTGAAAACACAAATTCACCAAAACTCATGGAATTTATCAGTTTAAACCCCTATACCCATGTTTGGTGATGAAATTAAGTATATAAGCAGGTTATGTTAATGATTTATGATTGATGTTAATGACCGTCAACATGAAGCAATGCGAACCCCAAAGCGTGATCACGGCTCGGTCACACAGAAGAAGCAAAAAGGTCCAAGACCTACGAGCCAACATTCGGTCATAGAAAACCTCGTGACCATGCAAGAAGAGGTCAGGAAAGCGACCGCCCGCGCCATTTAAGGCAGAACAACCCTTTCAGTGACCCTGGACCAAATGCATGACCCCGGTTCGTGGGATTGGGGGCTCGTCACATCTACCAAAGTGATCTAAGGGTAGAGTAGCACCGCCATGTCATGCTGCCCACGTAGGGTGGGACAGCGAGACGGTGTGGCTACACTGCTATTGTTGGTGACAGCTAGCCTCCCTTTGTTGCCGAAGGGATGGCTGCGGTCGCCCTACATTTGCCTCATTGTTGTGGTGTCCACAATGGAGCAGGTAGAGCACACGTTGCCCTTGCTTCCTTTGCGTCATTTAGCCTTGGGTTGTCGCTTGGCATCACCATCGAGGTGACGCCTGACCCTGGTGTTCTAGCAGCGTGACCGCTCCTGTATTCGTGAATTTCAAAGGGAAAGGAATCTCCTTCGAATTCTCCTCCAGCCCCGTGAGTAGTCCCAAGCAGACGCCGGACGATCCCTTGACGGGACCCCAACGTAGCACCAGACCACATGCAAGGCTCACGGAGGATCTAGAAACACCACCGGTCGTCGCACATTTCGAGCACCCGAATCACCGAGGTCCGGGGCGAGAAAAAGCGACAAGATAGCGGACCGATGTCGCGTATGACCCGACTCGGTAGCCACGCTATCTTGCACCCCCTGCTCGCAAAATCTCCTTCTAGCACCCGTTGTTGGAGGGGGCGACGCCAGTAGCCGACCACCACCGGTGACCCTTAGTAGGCCACATATTTAGGACCCTCAGTGTCCACCAGATAACATCTACCTCTTCCCTCGCAAACTCAGCCTCAATACGTAGACATGGTTGGAGGTGGTTCAAATGGCAGGAAGGTCCCTATTTATAGGCCCTAGGGTGGACTGAGCAGCCTGAGGCCCCCACGCCACGTGGCGCACCATGGAAGGCCACAGCCAATGTCAGATGCCTGCAAGAGGTCGGGGAGATCAAGATCCTCCTAAAGGTAGAGCCGGTACAGCGTCGACGAGACTGCTCGGCCCCGCCTAGGTCACGAACCCCGATACGTAGCACACTAACATGGTAGGGCTCAATAGTTGCGTACCGCATCGTTGGGGCATCCTGACAGGGCAGGACGTAATAGCCACATACCACATTGAACGCGTCAGCCCGCAAGGGGTTGAGCGACGAAGCTCGGATAGGCCACGACTACGAACCCGCACTCAGCACACACACATCTCAGCGCTTTCACGATATCTTCATGATCGCAAAAATACTCGGGGGCTACTGTCGGGGTTATGATACCCCGGATATCTCAAGGCACCGATTAGATAGCCGCTTAAGTGGCCCACGGTACGCCAGCTAGTATAAGCCCAAACGATCGAGGCCCAGCTAAGTCAAGTAGACCGGGCCAAACACTAAGGCCAGGGGTCGCCACGACCCCTCCATTTGCCTTAGCCGCACGCCACACGAGGACTCACGACTACTCCATCATCCTAACCCTTGGGAGGAACGGGAAGAGACACTGTAGCATTACGTCACACCATGCCACGACGTGGACATATGACCATGACGATAACCATGTCCAAACGTGCACCACAAGACGACATTGCTTGCAAGCCAAGTTAGCTAGGCTCTCTCCCTCAGGCTCACGACCCCTCGGTCGGGAGAACCTCCTATACGTGACCTGGCCCTGGACCCTATATAAGGGCAGCCAGGGCATCCTATCTTCATCATCTCTAGACTCTCAAAGCTCTCATTCGGGCAGTTCATCTCCTAGCTTTAGCTTCGTATCCTAACTCTTCCACCATTCTTGCACCCCCTAATGTAAGAATTTTAGAGCATTCAAACGAAGAACATGTACTCGATCATCTTTAAGACTGGACGTAAGGCTCCGGCTTGAACCAGTATAAATCATCGTGTCGTTTGGATGCAACCATCGTCTTCCTAGAGTAGCACGACAATCGTATAAATTTACTAGTCCGGTTTACAAAACACCGACACCGCCCCACCGTGTCCACTACGTGCGGCAACCTGGTCGGAGTGCCTGTGCATGAGGCCACTTCGCCGCGCCCTTGCGCCACGGGCTGGGCTAGCACCGGTTACCGAGGAACTTCTGTCGTGAGCTCCTGGGCACCGACGCCCAACAGCTCCTCCGCCATATCCTTGTCTCCTCCAGCGTCCATGATCTAGGGTTTTTTCGGAGAAGAAGTTTGAACCGACGGGGAAGGGGAGGAGGTATGTGCGAGTCCGTTGTCCGCATCGGGAGGAATGAGCCATGAGCAAGTATAGAGGGGTATTTTGGTACTTCTGAAAAAAAAAATCTGACATAGTTAACAGGGTCAACTAACGGATAGATGCATTAAATGGACGGCAGACGGCGATGCTATTTATAGAAGAAAAAGTCAACTCGGTGTCCGATAAAAAATTCTAATTTTCTAATGCCAAATACAAAAGACTGGCTTGTTTTAACATAATTCTCTCTAACCCTAGCAGTCTTCGCACAAATATTCCCTCCCCCGAAGTCCCGAACCTTTCCGGCTCCTTCCTTGCACCGCTTCCTCTTCTTTCCGCAAAACTAGTTTTATTTCTCTTTCTTCCCCTCGATTCGAGCCGAATAAGATGGCGGCGGCGCGCCTCCTCGCGCGAATCTCCAAGCGGGGCGTCGCCTCTGTGGCGCTGGCGGGGGCGGCGAAGCGGCGGCCGGAGGCGGCGTCGCTCCTCTGGGCGTCTGTGCTGGCGGCGGTGGAGCCCTGCGCTTCGATCAAGGTGGTGTTCCAGTCCCCGTGCATGGCTCGTGGGCAGCGGAAACGCATCTTGCTTGTAGAGTTTTTTTTTCTTGGATGTTGCTGGATGTGTAGAACTATTTAGGAGTATTGCGTCTTGAGGGTTATTCCTGAGTCGGGGGATTCCCTTAGGTGGATTTTGTACTCTTTCATAGAGATTAGTGTGTAGGGCAATTCACTTTGATCATGAAATTTTGTTGTGGCTTTGAGGGTCAACATCATTTGAATAAATTGGGGAAGCTTTGTCGGGTTCTCACTTCACACTTTAAATATCATAGATAGACATGGATAACACCTGCGTGGGTATGTGTTTTCAGTGTCTGATCAATATTTAGTTTCGTTTGTCATCTCAAAAAAAAATATTTAGTTTCGTTTGCTCGTTTATTTTTCTGGTTTTTATTGTTATAATAACCTTATTACATAGTTGTTATACAAGCAAGTCATTCCTTTGTTGAATCAGCTGGCTCCATACTCGACATCTGCATTTCAGAGGTTTGGGTTTTCAACTTCAGCCCCCCAACAAGATGACAAGGAGACAAACAAACACACAGATGATGGGGTTAATAAAAGCGTTGGAGTGAGTACTGAAGCTTCAAGTGAAGCCAATAATGTGCCTGGAACCGAGAAGGCACAGGAAGCAGGTTCACTTGATTCTGTATCCAACTCTAGCAGGAAGAGGAGAACTACTAAACGAACTGTATTTTCTGATTCAGATTCAGAAGATCTAGACCTATCAAAGGAGGACCTTGTGAAGCTGCTTCTTGAGAAAGACGAATCACTGAAGTCTAAAGATGAAGAGTTTAAAGATATGAAGGATAAGGTCCTACGCAGCTATGCTGAGATGGAGAATGTCCTTGCCAGAACAAAGCGTGAGTCAGAGAACACCAAGAAGTATGCCATACAGGTTCGCGTTTCATATCTACTAGTTTGATTCATAGGTTTTTATTGTACAAGGATTGATATCATTTAGCTGTCCCTGGAAACTTGCTCATACTTGATGGTTCTTGGTTCACGCTTCATATCTACTAGCTTGATTCATAGGTTTTTATTGCACAAGGATTTATATCATTTGGTTGTCCCTGGAAACTCGCTCATAGTTGATGGTTCTTATATACAGAGCTTCTCCAAGAGCTTATTAGATGTTGCAGACAATTTGTCTCGGGCGTCATCTGTTGTCAAGGAAAGTTTCTCAAAGATAGATTCATCTAACAATTCTGATGAAGCTGTACCACTACTGAAAACCCTACTAGAGGGTGTTGAGATGACTGAGAAGCAACTTGGAGAGGTATTTCTTCTCAAAATTCCCCTGCATCAGTTGTACTATAATTCTGAAAATGTTGTCTTTTGCTTCTGAACATGATAAACCTTTCCTGGAATTTCACATGCATGCATATCACTTCTTCTCCTTTGTCTATCTCTTTCTCTGTCAGTTTGGCTCCATCTGCCATGTGGGCAAATATTATTGTCCCCCTAGATCTGACTCTAATAAGAAGCACTTGCAGGTCTTCAAGAAGTTTGGAGTTGAAAAGTTTGATCCTTTGAATGAGAAGTTTGATCCAAACAGGCACTATGCCTTTTTCCAAATTCATGATCCTTCAAAGCCGTCGGGGACTGTTGCTGCTGTTGTGAAGGTATGCATTTCTTAATGGTACTTTTTGTTTACTAGCAAACATGGCCATTTGTTGCAACGGGACGTACAATTTGTTGCGTGATTCTTGTGCCAATTGAGCTATCTATTTTTATTGGACTTAGGCCCTGTTTGGATGCGTAAGGCTAATTCTTGGCCAGCTAAATTTTAGCCCTTGGCCATCCAAACAGGGGGCTAATTGGTGGACAGTGAACTGATTTTTTAGTCAAGCCTCAAACTAGCTGGCCAACCCCAGCTAATTTGGGCTAATTTTTAGCCCCAGATGAACCAAACAAGCCCTTAATTCGGCTTGCCCAACCTTAAATCAAATAAATTCCAAGGCCCACAAAAAATGTTAATGCATTAAAGGATTAGTCCCGTATGGGAAATTAATAGAAGATTTTGACTCAACTAAAATGGGTGGCTATCGTGTGCACCTGTTGTGAGTTTAAGGAAGGTGGAAGGCGACCGCACGCGCGCTGCAACGGGCATGGACTTGAGTGGCCAGGTCATGACGTGAGCGGTGCAGCGCCAATGAAAGTTTTGTAGCTCCAAACTCGGAAGTGTGAGAGTGAGAGCAATGTCACATGGAACACGGTATGACATGATGCTCTGCGTCCTGTGGTTGTCCATCCCAGATTGTGGATGCGAGCAAGGTTATTAAGGCGTCGCCTAGCTGTTTTGGCGGTTTTCAAACCGAGGCGTCGGGCTCGCCGCGACCTTGCCCTGTATGGCGTCGCCTTAGATGCCAAGGTGTCACCAAGGCGTCGGCTGGACACCGCACGTGCGGGAGAAGGCAGTGCGCGCGCGAAAGAGAGGGAGTCGCGCGCGGGAGGGAAACGCGCACGCCGGAAAGTGAGCGCGGGAGGGAATCATGCGCTCGGGAAAGGAGCGCTGGAGGGAATTGCGTGGCGCACCTATACCTCTCCCGCAAGCACCGCATCAGGATTCCATGCGATTTGAGAGAGGGTAGAGGGTGAAGGAAAGAGAGGAGAGAGGGGGAGAAGAGGGCAGCGGGAGAACCTCGAAGCCGCCGCCTGCCCGCCTCAAATCTGTGCCCCCACCCCTCTGCTTTTCGATTCGTGACTACTCCAGCATCCGCCCATTAGTTGGCCTCAACTCCTTCCTCTACTCTGCCTCCAAGGCAGCGGTTCACAGCATAAGTACATCTTTTCTCTTCGTCCCCCTTGTTCCCCTGGTCTGTGCTCCCCCTCGTTCCTCTGTTCTGTGCTCCCCCTTGTTCCTCTGTTCTTTGCTGTGGTCTACTCCTTCCTTTGCTTGGATAATTAGATCAGAGCGTATATACTGGATTTGTTGCTGGCTTGCTGCTTTGTTATGTCATTATTGGAGTCTAATCTGCTGCTATTGAGGCGAGAGATTTCAGATTTGCTATTTTGCTACTTTATGTTGTGCACTAGTACTCTAGTAGCACTACTTATTATGGTATTACATGCTAAGAAATGGCAGTATTAAAGTTTAATTTGCTTCTAAATTCTAGTGACATTATATACTAAGGTGTTTGTATGGCGTCACCTCGCCTCACGCCTTAAATGCCTAGGCGTTTGGAAGGGGTAGCTCGCCACACCTCGCCTTGCCCGCCTTAACAACCTTGGATGTGGGATTATTGTGGTTCATCATATGGGTCGATGCTTGGGATGGTGGTTGGGATGGCATCCCTATGGTTGACGGAACAGAGGTGCCTGGAGTTGGATAGACAAAAACAATACCTTTGCAGCAGCAGCCACTTCAAATCCAGTGGAATTAAGAGGCCTAGATAGATGAGATGAGTGATTACCAGAGGTTTCTGGTGCAAGTGGGTTACCAGAGGTGAGTGATTTGAGGTGCCGGTGGCTGCATCTTGTGGAAGCAAAACAGGGATGGGAAGAATGGAAGTATCTTGTTGTGGAAGCGAAACAGGGAGGGGAAGAATGAAAGAAGAGACGGCAGCGGCTGTTTCTGCCTGAGAAAGAACAGAACGACTGGATTAGGGTATATAGATGTGGTGGCCTGGCGGTGCTTTAAGTGGGCTATATGGGCCATTGAATAGAAGCACAGATCTATCCATCTCTCATTTACTTTTGCTTTCCTTTTCCTTTTAAATTTTCACATAGCACGTTAGTAGTAGCTGATTGTTATGTAGATACAAATATGAATTTGTAGTATTTTTGTTGACTAGCAAATATTCTCGTGCGTTGCAACGGGAGTAAATAAGCTATCGAATATTCATAGAAAACAAGAATAAGAATGCTGAGAAAGTAAGCGATAATATTCATGGAAAATGTGAACAAGAATGATATATAACTATTTATATATTATCCTTCTATAAAATTTTAAAACTACAATTTATTTTATGATGATCATGACATTGACAATATTTGAGGATCTATAATTTTGATTTTTTTTATTTCAATCGACAAGAAGTTCGTTGTTGATATGTCAAGTATTGATATGTCCGATGGTCATTATGATGAGATCTCTCTATTATCCACGTGGCAACACTCATCGTGGATTGCACTGATGCATGTAGAGGTGTATACTGGACAACGAATTACCCAATATTTTAATTTACAGTTTAATTAATTTGACCATCGACTGGACCATGTTGTAATCGATTGGACCATGTTCTAACAAGAAAAGTCTTGTTCTTAATCAAAAGTTTGTCACAATTGGAGGTTAAAATTTCAACGGTCTTTTATTATTGCTTTTATTTATGTTTTTTCTTTAGTATTTATGGGATACATACAAACAAAAAAAGAAATAAGAACTCCATTCACGGATGCATGGGAAGGAAAAGAAAAAGAGAAAATTGTCCCATACTTTACTAACGGGAACGAAAAAAAGAAACTTAAAGGTAGTGCAAAGTTATGGTATTTATTGGGGTCAAACTAAGTTCATGCACAAACCTTTATTTTTTCTGTAAAAGCTGTGTGGCTGCTGTAAATCTGTTTGTTTCCTCACCTCGAAGGCTCGAACGACAGCCTGCATTCTTTCACGACCTCTCGCCTCGTCTCACCCGCTTGCCTAGCCTCATCCCACAAAGCGAGTTTCATGGGGCATTCGCTTCTCTTGCTGACACTCGCCTCGCCTCACACAAGCTGCTCACATCGAACTCGATTTGATGCCGAGAATCCCCTGTTGCTTAGTTGAGCTCTGCTCCTCGCTTCTCATCGGTCCATGGATCCGGCAGCGGGGCGGCCGAGCATGGCACAGTGGCACTACGCCAACTCCATCGCGGCTCCGCCTCCACCTCGAGCGGCGCCCGCTTGGCCCCTGCTCGCCTCCGTCCGCGCCTGGCACAGTGGCACTACGCCACCTCTACCTCGCGCGGCGCTCGCCTGGCCCGTCGTGCTCTACCCCTGCGTCACATATGGCGTCATGTTCGGCCTGATCTCCATGGGCGCTGTGCTCGCCGTCGCCGTCACGTACAGTGCCGTGTTCGGCCTGCTCTCCATCAGCGCCGCGCTTGCCGTCGCCGCCCCGGCCATGCTCAATTCAAGGCCAATGAGGTTGATTCCATGACGAGTCCAGCTGTTTGGAGTATCTGATTTGCTCGAGTAATTTGATTGATTGATTGGTTCGACCTCAATGGCCATGTGGGTGCGACTAATGTAGGTTTCGAGCGGGTGCACGGGGGTTCGGGTATGGTAGTAGGAATCAAGAGGGGGATGTTTTGAACTTCGCGTTGGCCTATGACTTGTTGATAGCGAACACCCTCTTTAGGAAGAGGGAATCCCATCTAGTGACCTTTCGTAGTGGACAACACTCGAGCCAGATCGACTTTATCCTTGCAAGGAGGGAAGATAGACGTGCTTGCTTTGATTGTAAGGTGTTACCTGGGGAGTGTGTTGTCCGTCAACACAAGCTTGTGGTGGCGGACTTTCGCTTTCGGGTACGTGTCCACCGGGACAAACGGGTCAAGATTGCGAGAACGAAGTGGTGGGAGCTTAGAGGGGAAGCAACGCAAATGTTTAAGGAGAGGATGTTAGGCGAGGGGTCTTGGGAAGAAGGAGAAGATGTCGACGACATGTGGCTAAAGATGGCAATATGTGTCCGGAAGGTGGCTTCAGAAGTGTTTGGCGTGAGTAGGGGAGGCAAACGGGAAGCGAAAGACACATGGTGGTGGAATGACGAGGTGCAAAGGGATATTAGGGAGAAGGAGTGTTTCAAGCGTCTCCATCATGACAAGAGTGCAGCCAACATCGAGGGCTATAAAATAGCGAAGAGGGTTGCAAAGCGAGCTGTGAGTGTAGCAAAAGGTCAGGCGTATGATGGCCTTTATTAGCGGCTAGGCACGAAGGAAAGGGAGAAGGACATTTATAGGATGGCTAGGATCCGCGAGAGGAAGACAAGGGACATCAACCAAATAAAATGCATAAAGGATGGGACAGATCGACTTCTGGTAAAGGATGAGAAGATCAAGAACAGATGGAGAGAGTACTTCGACAAGTTGTTTAATGGGGAGAATGAGGGTCCTACCCTTGAGTTGGACGACTCATTTGACGATACCAACAGACGCTTTGTAAAGAGAATTCAGGAGGCAGAGATCGGGGATGCTTTGAAGAGGATGAAGGGAGGTAAAGCGATGTGCCCTGATGGTATCCCCATTGAGGTGTGGAGATGCCTAGGCGTCAGAGCGATATTTTGGTTAACTAAGCTTTTTAACCTTATTTTTTGGTCTAACAAGATGCCTGAAGAATGGAGGAGAAGTATATTAGTACCTATCTTCAAGAACAAGGGAGATGTCCAAAGTTGTACTAACTACCGTGGGATTAAGTTGATGAGCCATACGATGAAGCTCTGAGAGAGGGTTATCGAGCATCGCCTAAGGAGAGTGACACATGTGATCCAAAATCAGTTTGGATTCATGCCTGGTAGGTCGACCATGGAGGTGATTTTCTTATTACGACAATTGATGGAGAGATATAGGGAGCAGAAGAAGGACTTGCACATGGTCTTTATTGACCTCGAGAAGGCATATGACAAAGTACCGAGAAATGTTACGTGGTGGGCCTTGGAAAAGCACAAAGTCCCAACTAAGTATGGTACCCTCATCAAGGATATGTACAGGGATGTGGTGACGTTTGTCCGAACATGTGATGGCGACACCAGTGACTTTCTAATTAAAATAGGACTGCATCAGGGGTCAGCTTTGAGCCCTTATTTATTTGCTTTGGTGATGGATGAGGTCACAATGGACATACAAGGTGATATCCCTTGGTGTATGCTCTTTGCTGATGATGTGGTGCTAGTTGACGACAGTAGGACATGGGTTAATAGGAAGTTAGAACTATGGAGGCACACGTTAGAGTCGAAAGGGTTCAGACTTAGTAGGACCAAGAACGAGTACATGAGGTGCGATTTCAGCGCGACTAGGCATGAGGAGGGAGACGTTAGCCTCGATGGGCAAGTGGTGGCCAAGAGGGATACTTTTAGGTATTTAGTATCGATGCTACAAAAGGATGTCGACATTGATGAAGATGTTAGGCATAGAATTTCATCAGGCTGGTTGAAATGACGTCAAACTTCTAGCGTCCTCTGTGATAAAAGGGTGCCTCAGAAGTTGAAAGGTAAGTTCTATAGGACGGCGATTCGCCCGGCGTTGTTATACGGTGCTGAGTGTTGGCCTACAAAAAGGCGACATGTCTAGCAATTGAGTGTAGCAGAGATGCGTATGCTGCGTTGGTGTTGTGGGCACACAAGGAGGGATAGAGTCCGGAACGACGATATTCGGGATAGGGTTGGGGTGGCACCAATTGAGGAGAAATTGATTCAACATCGGTTGAGATGGTTTGGACATGTTCAACGGAGGCCTCCTAAGGCGCCGGTGCGTAGTGGGGTTCTAAAGCGGGCTGATAATGTAAAGAGCGGTAGAGGTCGACCTAAACTAACCTGGGACGTGTCCGTTAAGAGAGACCTTAAGGAGTGGAATATCTCTAAGGATTTAGCTATGGACAGGAGCGCTTGGAGATTGACAATCAACGTGCTTGAACCGTGACCTCTCTCTGTCTTGTGCCATTTATGTCCCTTTATGTGTCTCCCTGTTTATCGTCTCTTTTGGGTTTCATCTCTAGCCTACCTCAACTTGCTTGGGACAAAAAGCTATGTTGTTGTTGTTGTGTAATTTGATTGATTGGTTCAGTGTTTGGTTCCATTGTAATTGGTACATATATATAGGATATGATATGACCCGAAAAGAAAGAGTAGTAGACGATATGGACATGGATACCATGTTTGGATTGAAAAGTAGAGGATATTGACACGGATACAGAGACTAGGAGGACGGTGGAAATCGAAACTTATTATCGAACGCGCGAGTGGTAGGTTGGACGAAAAAAAGTATGCAAGAAATTTTGCCTCTTTATTTTTAGGTATACAACAACAACATAATATTTTGTCCCAAGCAAGTTGGGGTAGGCTAGAGATGAAACCCAAAAGAGACGAGAAACAGAGAGACACATAAAGGGACATAAAGGGCACAAGACAAAATAAAGGGACATAAGGTATAGATATAGATATAGATATGCTTCTCAAAATCTTGACGTTTTGATCTCTCTTCAGGACTAATTGTCCCAAACTGTTGTCCCAAAAATAGTTGGATCATGTTTGTAACAACCGATCAAATTATCTATGTATACCTAATAATACCTATTATTTATATATATATAGAAGTAAAATTTCCGCCAAGATTTTTTTTCCACCTCTTTTTCTTCCGCTTCGGGTTCTATTCCAGTTCGGGTTGTCCTCCGGTCTAAAATTTTCCACGTCCAATTTTTCTCTATAAAGAGGCAAACTTTCTTCTATTTTTTTTGTTTGGTCTGGCCTAATCCGTATTCTTTTTTCATCTATCCGTGTCTAATTAGCTTCTGTTGTCCGTCATCTTGCCTCACGGGAGTCCAGCTCAGCCTTGTGTGATTGGAACGCCAACGATCAAATTAGGAATCTATTCCCCGTGGTCGTCCATGACTCGCGGACATCAGAAATAATATATATAATAAATATAAATATAAATTAAGAACGAGAATTTAGGAAGACGAGCACATGAGCATCATTGTGGGCAGCAGGTCGACGTGGCGCTGGCACAATGCACCCGGCGCACGCACACGCCCCAGATCACATCGCGTGAGCGTGCCGAGCCTCACCTGGCACTGAAGATGCCGATGGAGAGGCCCAACGCGGCGCTGCTCCCCGGCGGCTCGACGCGGCGCCAACACGATGCACCTGGCGCACGCACACGCCCCAGACCACATCGCGTGAGCGTGCCGAGCCTCACCTGGCAGTCCGGCACTGAAGATGCCGATGGGGAGGCCTCCCAGCGCTTCTGCCCGGCGAGCTTTCTTGAGTCGATCCGTGCTAGCAGTAGCTCTAGAGGTGTTGTGTCGATGGCTTTCAAGGCCCTCGCGTGGACATGCTGCACCTGCAGTAGCTGCTGACAAGACGGAAGACCGGGCGATGAAAAATTGACAGAGCGAACCAGAGATGCAGGTGGAGCCGATGCTTCGCGCGAGGTGTTCTGCAACCGGTCTTTGTCGATTTGCTGCTTCACTTCTATCGAATAAGAGAGGGGGATCCGGGGATCAGCTAGATTAGATGGTTCTTCTGCTGGTGCTTGGCGTCAACAAGGGAAGGAGATATGTGTTGCCTGTTTGCATCCGGTCCGGTGCGAGGGAGCGGCCAGGCCAACTACAGCTTATTGCTTGGTGGAGAGAGCAGCATAAGAACGAGATGAACAAAGTTTAGGGTCTCATGCTTCTTGATTGGAATTTAGCATGACGGGAAGTTAGAGCTGGAGCTGCTCGGATTGGGAAGCCGTGCTGATGTATTCGATTTATTTTAGGAAGAAGATAGAGATAGTAGCAAGGCCGTTGGCTGAAGAGAGGAGACGCTCTCTCCTGCTGTTGTCTTTCCCTCGTGGAGAGAAAGAATCGGAATCGAAGGATTTTCACACAGCACTATTGAGAATTCGTGATTTTTGGAAATCTAATCTAAGAAAGATAAAAAGAGATAAATATGTGAGCATGCATGTGGGTTTTAAATATCACACTTCCTATATTTAAATCGACGGAAATTTGAGGTGCTTTCAGGCGACGTGCCAGCTCTCATGCGCCTGCACCCGCGCCCCCTCCAGAGTTAAAGAAGACGGAGAGCTGTCGCCATCGGCCTCCCTCTCCGACCTCTCCCCCTCTTTCGTCCCGTAGCAACGCACGGGCATATTTACCAGTAAGAACGTAAGTACAAAAACAATCACCGAAGTGATCAAATTTATGTACTTAGGCTCCCATAACCCCGGTAGTCCAGAAATCTCGAAGGATTTCAAACAACTTTCAACATACAAGCCAAGATCGTAATGATTCAACACAACACATCATTCGTTACAACAATTCACAAGTAGCATACGGATTACATTCATCGGAGTTCAAAATAAAATATTAGAAACCAAATTTGATTAGCGGGAGCAACATAGTTCGATACATAACTTCATAAGTTCAAATACATTGCCAGATTAGGTCGTCCCACAAAAGCATCTTAGATAAGAACACTAGTAGAGACTGCTCAATAGCTTAGTCTTCATCCCCAGCCGGGAGAAGGCAATACTTGCAGCACCCGTGATAGAATAGGTCATCTGCAACAGGTGGGAAATAAACCCTGAGTACGAGAAGATACTTACCCGCCATAAACCAGAAATAAATAACACTAATGATTATGCAAGGCGGATATAAAGTGGAGCTAGCTTGACACATTTTGCATAAAAGCTTGCCTAGATTAAATAACCATCTAAAGCTTAGCATCAAATTAATAATCATTAACCTGCCATCTATATTAGCACCTGTACTAGATCACTCACTTTATTAGGAGCAAACAATATTAACCATAGTAGGCATAATAAGGCTGTCATCATTATATCATTATTCCTGAACCATAAATATTATTTAGTGCATCTTACTTTGGAGATAAGCCCATCAAGTTCTCACTAACCGGTGAGAGACGACGACTCGAATCGAATTACAACTCAGCTGAGGGGGTATTCCTAATCCTCACCCAGGAAACCAGATCAACGGTCCCCTAGGTCACCTTTGGGACAACTCAGGAACTAACTTCGCGGGTCCGATCAGCGCCAGCACTCAAGGATTACCCTTCTGCTAGGGTGTTTAGGAATTTTAACTCACCTGCTTGGGCTTACGCCTACGGTTCCCTTCCGAGGCACATTTTATACTTATCGACTCCCGGCCTGAGTTAAGCTACTTGGATTCGTGATCAGCCCATCAAAGCGATCAACTAAGGGAGAGGCGTGCGTTCAACGTGATAAAGAAAGGCTCCAAGAATCGGTCCTTAAGCGACGTAGGCGAAGTCATTGTAAGCCAACTGCCTTATAAGCCCTCGCTTGGTCTTCATTCAAATTAAACCAGGTTCTTTTTCACGATAGCAAATATAGCCAACCGTGTCATATGTATATCCCGACAGCTCGCAGGTGATAGGAAATCACCCGACTTCTACCGCTTAAAGCAGAGCGAAGCATCTACTCGAGCCTGAGCTACATAGGATTTATGGTATATTCTCTGGACAAGGATTGGATATCAATGCAGCAAGTGTTTTCATCCAACACCTATAACTTAATGCAACAATATATATAACATAGTAATTAATTGCATTTCAGAAATTAGGAGGCTAATAATGCTCCGAGGCTTGTCTTTCACGAAATTGCAAGGGACATGGTCGGGGCAGTCAACGATAACCTCGTCTGGCACTTCTCCTGCGGCCTGCACCTTCTGAACCTCCGGTGTTGGCTGCTGCTCCTCCTCGTCTGGTCTCTCGAACTTCAACAGGGTCATTCCTTCTAGTACACCTATTGCATGCATGTGCACAAGATAAATATTATGGATACATAAGGAATGACATGATGCTCATGGATGAAGAACAACAAATAATAACGCGTCCCTAGACATTCATTGACCGAGTAGATGCAACGTTCTATTCAAATCACTTTAAAGAGTAGGTGCATATCTCCTCTCTAGAGAGCAAGAACACACTTACCCAACTTGCACAATATAAGGTATAAATACTCATCTTTTGCCAGAGGCCTAACACCTGCACTGAAGCTCACCATAATCAATTTAAGGCCTAGTAACATCACAACTTGCTCAAGTATAACAAAGGCACACTTAACAGAACATTTCAAGTTTAACATGCAAAGAAGCAGTTCAGTAAATCAGTCACAGCAGGAGATCTACAACTTCAAATGACTTGCAAGAGGACATTCTGGAAAGCTTATGAAATTCTCTATAAATCATTTAAAAACATCACAGCATGATTCCAAAGTTTATCAGGTCGAAATTAACTAAACACAGAATCTGGTCTATGCAGGACAGAGAGCAAACATAACTGAGTCCTAACTTTGAACAGCTATAACTCTTAAACTACATGGCCAAATGCCACCAAATTTTAACAGCAGATTGATACATAAGTTATCAATAACTTTTGTATAAAAGAAAAACATTTTAACAGCAGATTTGACAAGTTAGCACTCAAATCTGCATATTTGAATAAAAGAAAAACAAAACCTAAACCTAACTGGGCCGGCCCGAATGAGCTGCCCGGCCCACGGCCGCTTTTGGCCCGCGAGCAGAAAACAGGGGAGGAGGGGACGACGGCGAAGCTCGCCGCCGGTGAGCCGGCCGGCGAAACCGAGGTCACTGGAGTAACCTACGCGTCGAGCCGAGTCGACCGGTGTGCAAAACGCACCCACTACCTAACCCTAACTACGCCGGCGGCGATAGTAGTGGCGGCGGTCAAGGCGCGGCGGCGCTCTGATGACGGCGAGGCCCCCATTGCGCCGACCAAGCTCGGTACGAGCTTCACGACGTCAAGGCGGAGCTCCCTAGGTAGAAAAGGAGGGACGGGGAAGGCCCTAGCTATGCCGACCACGGCGAGCACGAGCTCCGGCGAGGTGACCCCCAGGGCGGCGGCGGCGGAAATCAGCAAGGAGGTAGAGGAGGTAGAGGAGGTCGCGGCGGTGCTTAGTGCGGGGTGAATCGAGCAGAGGCTCGACGACGGCGGCGCACGAGCTCAGCCAAGTCGCGGCGGCGGCGGCGTCGCCCTTTCTCCGCCTTGGTGAGCACGGCGAGGAGAAGAGGAAGGGAATGGAGGAGGAGGTAGGCTGCGGTGTCGTGGCGCCTCTTCAGGATGCCGTGGCCCGGCCAGTGGGTCCCACGCCGGCGTACGGTTGCCACAGCGCAGCCACGCGGCGGCAACGAGCTGAGGCCGGTCGGCCACTCCGCCATTCAAAATTTCTGAACATGAAACACTGAAACATTGCCTTGAAACATTTGCAACATTCCAAAAACCAAAACAGCAGCTCCTTCTTGGCTCTATAGCTCCCATTCTGGCCCGAATCTCGAGATGAGCCAATTGACACAGTTGGAGCTTAACAAAATCTCAACAACTTTGTTTGGTGCCAAGGCCAGATCGGCATAATTTGAGAGATATGAGGCAGAAAGCAGGAACTGGTTTTTGGGAAACAACAGAATTTCAGCAGGACAGAAATGATGGAATTTGAGTGGGTTAGAGGGTGATTCATGAGATGACCCAAAAAATAAATTTTGTAGCAGATAAAATTTGCCACAACTTTGCAATAGATGACTTTGGCAGATTCTATCTCTAAGATGGATATTTTGAAAGGTCAGTCAGATACACTCCTCTAATTAACTAGGGAAACAGTACTTAGTAGTATAATTTGGGCTAAAGACCTTTATGAACATTGTTCCTAATGACATTCTAAATGTAGCTAGGGTGTTTTGGTGAGTCACCACATTCATTTGCATGTGATCCATGTACTCTAGCTTCTCAAAACAATTGAAACAATGACTTGAAACATATGAAACATTTAGCAAAAACAGGTGAAACAATCAATTGAAACACTGAAACAGAGACATGCAACACTTGAAACATGGTACATGGGACATGTATAACCCCTCTAGGGTACTAGGTATAACAGAGGGACACCACATATGATACCCCTATGGATAAGCACTAATGCAACATTATGTTGAAACATTGAAACATAGAATGATGCACATGTGATAATGAGATGAATGTGCTTATGTTATGCAATGCACATGCACAAATGCAAGCCAAACACCTGGGGTGTTACAACGTTCCCCGTCTTGAACCAGCGTCCTGAAGAGGTATTAGCGCCGCCACGTACCGGGAACTTGGGAAGTGTTGATCCATGTCCTGTGTGGTCAGCGCCTAGAGAGCGCCTAGCGCCTTTTGTAACCTTGGCTTTGATAGAACTATGTACATATGACCATCTGATTTGCTAATACATTATGAAGCTGACCTGACAAATAGCATGGGCATTGGGTTCAAGAAAATAAGTTGCATCTGAAATTGTTAATAGCAAATAACATAGAATTTGGTGATCACATGAAAACTCAGTGGGCTCTAAGAGCTATATATAGCTTTGTAATTAGTTGTGTTATGAAGAATATATATAACTTTCTCTGCACTCAGCAAGGAAGAGTCTTTTATGTTTATAACATATAAGGTAAGATGAAGGTGAGAAGTATCAAGGAAAGCTTCACATATTTTCATCAAAACTAGATACAGAGGTAAGTCCTATCAAAAAAAAGATACAGAGGTAAGTGGTGACATACCGTCATTAGGTGTTAGAAACTACTAACTCCCAATGCATTGCTAGTAATAGCTTGGATGTTGTGTTAGAAACTACTAACTCCCAATGCATTGCTAGGAATAGCTTGGATGTTATAGCATTCAGGTGTGCAAAGAGATTAGATATTTTTGTGGAAAAATTTAGGAATAGTGGATTCATGTGAAGGTGCAAGCCCTAAGGGCCCTATGCAGCCTTATATAGGCCATTGAACTGGCCAATAGATTGATACTCTGTCCGTTTTTAAATTAAAAGGCAAATTTCTTTTTGTCAGGACAAGACTTTGATCAACATTTACTCATTAATGTCATTTATGTGACACAAAATCAAAACAAGTAATTTTTGTCATGAATCTAATGACATTGATTTTGCATTACAAAAAAAAACATGTATTAATTAATAAAGAAACATCTGGTCAAAGGCTTACTGTAATGAAACGAAATGCACCTGTTAATTTCATAGAGGCAGTATTTGGATCACTCTTGAGAACAGATGCAATCCGCAACTGTTCCAGAGACATTTGGATAACAGCCCTCAAACTATTTAAGAATTCTGTGAAGTGGGGTTTTGACTTTTGAGATCTACTAGATGCACGAGCCTTTTCCCTCCACACAAAGAAACAATACTTAGTTTCGCAGTCTTTCTAAAGATAACAATTATGATTTTCCTTTTTTCAGGTTGGCTACATGTTACATGATCGTGTTCTTCGCCCTGCTGAAGTCGGTGTCACTGAAGGTGGTCCAACTGAAGAAGAGCCAGAGGAGAAATCTAGCTAATAAACTGAGGATGCTGGCTGCACGCACCAATGACTACTGCCCTTTTTTGGTTGGATAAGCATACTTCATATCGTAGGTTATGTTTTGACTGATCTGTGACAGATCACCATTTTTGTAGTATGTTCAACGAGCCAATTTGTTGAAGCTAGTCCAGAATTCTCTTTTTTCTTGGTCGGTAATAAAAACGAGATTGTAGAACATGTACATTACTGAAATTGCTTGCCAAAGACGGATTATTGCAGCCTGCATTAATAGGAATACTGACAATGAGCATGTCACATCCAAGGTGTCCCATCTGGAAGGAATTATCCGGTCGGTTGCACCCTTTTTTGTCTAAAAAATGTGCACATTTCGCTTTCGCTTTTCAATAAGTTAACTAATTTCAAATTTCACCATTTTTTTTGAAAAGTACTAATATTTATAAGCTGAATAATTGTTATTAGATTAATGCAATATTTTTATAATAAATATATTTTGAAACAAGAAAGGCAGGTCTGGTGCAGTTGGTGAGTGCTAGCTCGCCGAGTCACCAGGTCTTGGGTTCGAAGCCGTCTCTCTGCAGAATTTCTGTGGGGGTAAGACTTTACTTCGGTTATTCCCTTCCCCAGACCCCACTCGTGTGGGAGCCTCTGACACTGGGTCTGCCTTTAAAATATATTTTGAAACAACAACAACAACAACGATCACCAAACCTGTCAGTCTCAAGCAAGTTGGGTAGCCTAGAGTTGAAACCCAACAAACACCCTCAGTCACGGTTCAGGCACGTCGATAACTATTTTTCAAGCACTTCTATTCAGACACAGATGTTTAGGTATATCTCATTTTCTCAAATATTTATTTATTGTCTCCTCTCATGTCAATTTCGGTCTTCCTCTGCCTCTCCTCATATTATTATCTTGGCTTAGAACTTCGCAATGCACTGGTGCCTCTGAAGGTCTCATTTGGACATGATCAAACTACCTCAACCGATGTTGGACAAGCTTTTCTTCGATATGTGCTACCCCTAGACGATCATGAATATCATCATTCCGCACTCGGTTCATTCTTGTGTGACCACAAATTCAGCGCAACATACATATTTCTGCGACACTCAGTTATTGAACATGTCGTTTCTTTATAGGCCAACATTCTACTCCATACATCATAACGGGTCTAATCGCCGTTCTATAAAACTTGCCTTTTAACTTTTATGGTACCCTCTTGTCACAGAGAATACCAGAAGCTTGGCGCCACTTCATCCACCCAGCTTGATTCTATGGCTAACGTCCGTATCAATATCTCCATCCCTCTGTAGCATCAATCCCAGATATCGAAAGGTTTATATTTTTTGAAACATTTATATTTTTTGAAACATTTATATTGATACTAACTTTTTATATAAATATAGTTGAACTTCAAATTAATTTGCTTATTAGAAGGCGATGTGCACTCTTTTCATTGAGGAAGTACGTAGGAGTAGGCTATTTCTATTTTTATTCTTTTCTCAGAAGATACTTTATTTTTATTCTCATATGTTTTAGAAAAAAAAACTTTTTTTGCTGTGACAACGTCCCTAGTGCGGCCAAATAGCACTATCACACTTGGACTGCCATCGTGGCAGTTAAACGGTCCCAAGGCTATCATCCGTGTAACACCCCAGGTGTTGATCACCAATTAGGCAGTGGGTTTGAGCTCAAACATGATAGATTAAGTGAAGATGAGCCTAATCTAAACTTGGAGTTGCACCATTGCTTTACATATAGGCCCCTTTTCAAGATATATTCTTGGGTGGTGTTATTGCAATATCTTCAGGTGTCTCACCTTAGTACCTATCCATATTGATCCCTGGAAAAGTTTCATGAAATTTAGAATCAAAAAGTCACATGAAATGATAAGTTCCATTCCTATCGGAATTTGCACCATTAAGTTAATGGAACTATAGATCATCAACCAAATCATGAAAACTTGCCCAAATGACTTTAGATGAACTCTACAACAAAAGTCATGAAGGGTTCATGTTGAGCAAATGTCAAGAAAATGCCCCGATTGGCCGAAAACCCTAGTTTAGACTTTATCGAGTTGCTACATTGACCAAAGTGAAAGTTTGACTTCTGTACCAGTTATGAGGTTTGACCTTAAACAAAAGTTGTAGTTCATCTTGTGTAGAACAAACTTTGTTTAATGGTCAAGAGCTAGTTTGGCCTCTAACCTAGTCAAATAGAGATTACAATGTGGAATCAGCTGCTGTTTTTCAAAGTCTAGAAAATATTCTAAGTCCTGAGTTAGTAGTAATAAGTTGACATGTTTGGTGATCTTTATCTCCATAACCATGCTGAACCAGTCCATGATCCTTTAATAAAAGTTGTAGCTTGAGTTGTGTGCAACAAACTTTGTTTTTGGAGCATACCATGTTTTAGCTTGGAAATAAGTCAAACAGTGGACCAAAGAATGAATCTACAATTGTTTTCAGACTTGGAGATAATTTAAGGCCGAGATTAGTAACAACTTGATTGGCGTGCCGCGTTCTCATAATTTTGTTAAGTAACTTGGTTTGACCCCTTAACAAAAGTTGGAAACAATTCAATGGAGGACAACATGTAAAAATTTGGAATCAATTTAACCAAGTTTGGCATTGCAAAATCCTGAAACCGAGCCCTAGTTTAACGTGTTGACACTGGTGATTTGGGGACCGATTATCTCCTAATCTGTGGGTCTTATGACCATGGTGCTTAAATGAAATTTGTAGAGTATACCGAGGTGAACAACTTTGACAATTGGCCCATGTCCAAATTTCCACCCGAGCTGGCCCAAAACGGAGTCTCAAACCGGCTGCTCCGTCGCGCACCACGTATTCGGGGAAATGCCCCGACGGGCGACACGCGCCTAGTGCGTGGCGGCCATGCACGAGCCGAGCACCCCACTACCGTCCGCGTGTCCCAGCGTGTTAGGCGTCGAAGGGGATCCGTTCCTGGCTCACCTGCTCACCCTACACTCCCTCCTCGCTCTCTGGCGCTCGCTTGCGCATAGCGCGGCCAAGTCCGCCATGGACGGCCGGACTAAGTTCCATGACCACCGTCATTTCTCCACACCGAGCACTCCACAGCCCTGCACCATGGCCACCGTCTTCGCCTCGTCGTGCCTTCCCCCATGCGCGCACTCGCCTGAGCTTTCTCCGCCGCAAGAACTTCGGCCGCGGGCGCCTCCATGGCCGACGAACAGCGACATTGCCGGCCACCGTGGCCAAGACTCCTTAGGCCGTCTCGTCGTGAACTGAAGCCACCGGCGGTTGCGGCAAGGTGTTACCATTCTCCAGAGCTGTCTCCTCGCTCACGGTGACATGACTGGCTCGCTGCCGGCGAGTCGCCGTCGCTGCTACCGCTCTAGTGCGTGGCCGGGCCACCACGGGCCGCCCTAGACTAAGCTAAGTCCCTACGTAGGTGCGGGCAGGCCAGGGCAGTGCCACGGCCCCGCTACTCGCCGCCGGCGCCGCCCTGCCACCGGAGCCGTAAGTCCAATTTGCCCCTCCTCTGCTCCGTCCAAGGAAGAAGAAAGCAAAAAGCTGTGTACGTTTTCCCTGAGGATGACAAGCGGGTCCGGGTGGGTAACGGGTCCCGCATGGTAGTGTGAGTGGTTGCTGAGTTGGGTACGCGTTCGGGTACACCTAGCGAATTAAGTAGGGTTGAGTAATTCTGTGTTTGAATTTCAGATTTCATTTAAATCTTCAAAAATTCATATTTCATGCTAGGAAACTCCAAAAATAGTAAATGTGGACTTTTTGGAAACCTTGGGAAAAGATCTATGCAGTGGAGTCATAATATGTTACATGTTGTAGATATTTTCTGATGTCTTTATTTAAGCCTTAAAAATGCTCCAAAAATGCTTATAAACTTGACCAGAGCCATATCTAGAGTTTTAGATATCCAAAAATAGTGATTCTTGTTTTGTTAATTTTGTGATGACATGCACTTGCTAGGAAAAATATTAAACACCCTAGTTGTTCACTGTTTTCTTAAGATTTTGATTTGACCTTGATAAATAAGGAAATCTGCATCATATTGCTTGTCATTTTATATCTTGAGTTGTGTTGCTGCAATTGGTGTGAAATTTTTATGGTAGGCTTGTCATGCTATGGATGATGGTATCAGAGCGGTGTTGACTGTAGGACGTATGCCAAGTAGCACTGGACGTATTCTAAAACTTATTTTACTATAAAACTATTATCTCATCCCTTGACTCATTGATTTTGACTATTTCCCGTTCCTTGTCATGTTGTATCCCTTCCTTGATAGCTTTCTTTGAGCTATTATTTCTTACTCTCTTGGTTTTTGATTTGTATTGTTTTTACCAAAAGTTTTCTGATCTTACCTTGTTCAAAAGTTCGATGGTCTCTTCATCATCTATAATCTGCCATGTAGGATGACCACCATTGTTGAAGAAGCACGTGTAGTGTCGATGATTGTATTGTGTTCTTGTCTGGTTTGGTGTGATGCCTAGGTGTCATCCCTGTTCTTATGTTTCAAAGGAGACCTAGAAACATCTTGAGAATTAGCTTAATCTATGTTAAGTGGGGTAGTGTCTTCTCTTGACCTACCTAACCTTCGATCAATTCTAATTCTTGTTGTCTTTTCCCTATATCGTCCTTGCCTACTCTTGGTTTCTATGCTTTCTCCTTTATCTCAATCCAATGGAGGATAAACACATAAAGGACACATCAATAGTAGCAAGCCTTCAAGAAAGAGATGTGTTCAATGACATCGCCAGGTGGAACAAGATCCTTGTTAAGTGGGGTAGCGTCCGCCACCATCATCAATCTCAAGTCACGAGACAAGAAGACCCAAATACCCATCACTATCATAATATCATCTTTTGCTAGTCCTTGCCCCTTAACCAGTCTCACCTTCTTGCCATCAATCTTTACTTTTTCTTGTCAACATTTGACAACTTTTGACCCTTGTCCTTACATCTTATAAATACTGATTCAAGGACCTACAAAGACTTGAAGATCAATTTATCTTTCTCACTAGTCTCCCTGAATGGTAAAACAGAAAACTAGTCTTTAGCCTTCTTCAACTGTCACACCTAGTTTTGCAAAGAACAAAATTAGGCTCATTATATGTGTGCCCAGGAAGTCCACACATACAACAACAGAATAGAGATATCAAAACAATATTTATATAAAGCAGAATACTTACTATATTAACACTTACAACTATCAGAGTATCGCAGAACGGTCACTAATCTTTTCTTCAGGCTCCAACATTACAGGGATGGCTGACTGGGGGCTCCATATACCAAGCACTTCTGAAAAGACTTCTGAAAACTCCACTACACTTTCATCCTTCTTCTAAGCAGCACCTTACTGTGGAGTGTAGGGATATAGCAAGAGTGAGTCCATATCGAACTCAACAAATATAACATGGGGTTCATGACGCTCAAAAAGATAGACACTGGTTTGACTGCATTTAGCTTTTAATTGTCACAATTTTATTATATGAGTAGCATCAAGTTTACATTAATCCCATAATAAACATATGATCAATGTAAATATGAATAAAGAATAGCAAAACACATATTAAACCAATAAATGTTCATCTATTCTGTGAAGGTCCAAGGCTACTCGTATCCGTGGGCACGACTAGTATAACATTTTATTAAACTCTGCGCAGAGGTGTACACTTTCACTGTGAGTCGTGATTACCCATATACCTAGGATCATGACTCCCAAAACACTTTCAAGATGAGCAGACAGGGAAACACTATGAAGCCTTTCAAAGGTTCGTCTAACAAGTTAGGGCCGCTAGGTTTCCAAAGTCAGTCTGTGTGATACAACCACGCAGGGATCCACAGTCTGCTTTTTCCCATTTGCACCATAAGGGTAACCTCTAACAAGCTAGAAGAGGTCCTCATACTGAGCTAAAGCCAGAGTCATATAGCTCTCATAGTTGTACTGTAAATCCCGGATATTCGTCCACAGATGAGTCCTTGTGGAGAGAAACTAGAGCACCAAAAATAACCCCATGCTCTAGCCCTCTTTAAACAGTAATCAAAAAGTCATCTTTTAGTGTTGTTGCATATTACATTAATCATATTACAAGATCATAGTTTATGCTCAGCGCTAACAAAAGCTACCCAAATGCAAAATCCCATAGGTGACAAGGTATAGATCAAAAACTAGGAAAATCCTTAATGGCATTCAAGATAGACACATGCAATATGATTTTATGAGGTTAAAGTGAATAGGACAACAAGGAAATCCCATGTTATACTTGCCTTTTCCCAAAGTTAGCTACTCAGAATCTCCAGTTGCTATCTTCTGGACTCAAGTTCTCTTGTTTCGACTATCGGTCCTCAGCTCCTCGTCTTCAGCGCTAATTAACCATACTTCTTCTACTCACAGCAACCAAGCACAGCAAACAGACAACAAACACATCTAAGAACAAACATCATACAAAGAAGGAAGTTTAAAAGAGAAACACACTAAACAATATGGTACGTTGCTATGATCGTGAAAACGCAATAATGACAGATAATGGAGCTACCATCAAAGAGGACATGCGACTATCGAGGAGTTTTACAATAAATCAGAGAAGACAAACTATACATTTAATTTATTTTAGTTAATGAATTAAAGTGTTGGACTTTTTTGGAGAAATATACTAAAGTGAAACTAACCAAATTATGTTGAATTATAAAAGCTAACATTATACCTTAGCCATATTTTATTTATAAATATATCATATCATAGTATTTTAAGTCATGTAAATATTTTATAATTTAGATAATCATGGAACATGTGGCAAAAGCTAAATGAAAACATTTACAAATCAAGGTTGAACTAAACATATTGTAATTTAAAAGAAAACATTTATGTGGATATGAATCTTATTAACATTCAGTTATGAAATACCAGAGTTATAAACCCTAGTTGCTTCTAAACATTAACCAAATCACATCTAAGATGACCTTATATGAATCTTGATTAAACTAAGCAAAACATAATATATTATCCTATGTTACCTTTTCTCATAATCATTAATCAAATTATAAAGCCGAAGTTAAACCTTAGTTATATTTTATTTATAAACAATGACATATAATTTAATCAAGTTTAACTTTATCTTTGCAAAAGAAAAAACATCTTAGAGCATCTAAACAAGTTTTTATTTGACCACGTTTAGCCTAAACAAATTATGATGAAACTCATTTAATATGAAATTAATCAAGTTAACAGTCAATTACAAAAGATCGATATTGTCCTATTTTGCTTTTATTTAAAAATGTGTTTGCATAAACATTAATCAATTTAATATTTTTAAATTATAAAGTTCATAAGTATAGCATATGAAGACGTCGGTACTAGTACGTAGATTAAGTCAAAAATCTAATGTAATTTGAATGGATTAAAACGGAGTTAGAACGACTAAACAACACACGATTAAGATGGTACGGATTTTTGGAATGATAGAATGAATAGAACAAATAGATGAGCTTATCTGCTGAACGTGCACCTTTTTCCTGTGTTGTAGGTACGGAACGAACATGACCCTGGCCAATTGGAGCTCCGGCCCTAGGAACCTTCTACCGAACAGGCAAGGCGAGGTGGGGCTGGCTCGGCTGCTAGGTTGGCAGGGCGGCTTCCGACTAAGCTGCCATGCACGCGCATGCGGGCGGCGCACGACAGTGTCGCGCAGGGTAGGCCCGAGAAAGAAGCTTGCACCGTCCATGGAGAACCTTACCGGAAAACCACGTCAGAAAAGAGAAAAGCAAGGGAATTAGTCATACGATGATGGATTTACGAAAAGGAAAATACCACGGTGTAGAGGATGATGAGAAGAACCTCATGGTGGTGGTTTTCGCTGCCGACACTGCAGGTGTCTGGAAAGAGCTCGCTGGAGAAGTCGTTGGAGTTGGCCGACGGCGACAAGAAGAGATAAAATTTTATTTTACTACACGAGAGATTTCCCAAACTAGGGGCTCCTCCACGGTAGTTTTAGTGTGCTTTTACCCAAGGGGTAGGTACGTATATATAGGGAGGAAAACTCCCTACCCCACGTCAACTAGCGATACGGTACTAATTGATGTTGCACCCTCCATCTTTACTAATAGGCCTAATTAATTATTAAAGCCCATTAGTAAATAAATGTATGGGCCTTTGAGATTTATTAGGATTATTGCACATGGGCTTTGAGCGTAGGGAAAAATGAGAGATTTATTATTTTTGGAATTAATTATTTTCGTGGATAAAATAATTCTAGAAAAGTCCAGAATTATTATTTAAGCCGTGAAACATACTCCGAAAGCTCCAAAAATTCAGGAAAATTTTTCAGGGACATTGGGGAACATGAGGAACCCAAATAAAGTATTTGGAGCTCATGAAAAGATTGATGAAGAGATCAAGGAAAAAGATTAAGCTCATGGAAATTGAAATTTTAAATTCAGAAAATACCAAAAAGTTTTCGATGAGAAGTAAACGTCGTCCTATGGTATTTTGAAAATAATAGCACTCACCAACACCAAAGACAAGCATCACACAAACACCACATTATCAAATTAATATTAAAAATTTTAAAACCATAATTTTCTATATTTAAATTATCGGCAACTTAACTTATCAAATAAATTTTTTCGGATATTGAAATTATTTATTTTATTTAGTGTTTTGTAAGCAAAACCCAAAATTGGAAATTTTGGGGTGTGACAATTCTACCCCACTTAACAGGAATCTCGTCCCGAGATTTGGAGAGACTTGGGAAAAAGATAAAGTTGATTTGCAAGTCTTCACTTTTCCTTCATCAACTCCTATCCAATGATGATGCCACAAACTCGAAACCAACTTTGTAAATGTCTCCTTTAGACCCTTACGATCCTTGTAGATGGTTCTAATAGATTACCACTCTGAGGAAGGATACCTGCGCTCGATAGTGACTTTGCAACTATGTAGATAGCTGATGCTTCTAGGTGACGAAATAGAACGTATAAAACCTCCATCTTGTGTCGTCTTTTAGTTTAGCAACTCCCCTTAAGAAGAGATCAACTAGAGAACACCGAAGGATAGCTTGCATTTGTTTCTGAGTGATGACTATCATCATGTCCTTCTGGCATCCCAAAGAGACTCATGAGCATATGTAAGAACAAGTAACTTGCACTTTCTCACGAGCAGAAAAATGACAGTGCAGAGATACAGTTATAACTTGAGTTCTGGGAATCCGATGATATTGTAGCTTATACCGTTAGAAAGCTTATCAAATTTACTACAACTTTCTTATAGAACACTTCTCCAGATTATACAGTTAAGGTAGTCAAAAACTATGCACCACAGAAACTATTTAGGTTGCTGACAGCACAGATGCATCGTCTTGTGATTTTCATAAATCCCAAACCATAATAGCTATTGGGGTGGTTCTTATAGTCAGAGAAAGATATTAAAGTCTACTATTGTCCAGAATTTATTCATGATTTTTGGGCGTCCAAAAATAGAGATATAAGCTAAGGAAGATAGACTGCTCTGAAAAGACAGGACAAGGTTGGAACGAGATTCAGAGAGACTAGAGAGATAGATAACACTAATCTTCAAGTCTTCATGCTTCTTTGATTTGTGTTGATGAAATATAAGACATGGATCGAAGATCACCAAAAGATGACAAGAAAGATAAAGTTTAATCTTTAGTTCTTCGTACCTCGTTGCTTGAGATATTCAGGACTTGCTGTTGTTGATAGCAGATGCTACCCCACTTTAACAAAGATCTTGTTCCACTTGGCGATGTTATTGAACACATCTCTTTCTTGAAGGCTTGCTACTATTGATGCGTCCATTATGTGTTTATCCTCTATTGGGTTAAGATAAAGGAGAAATCATGGAAACCAAGAGTAGGCAAGGACGATATAGGGAAAAGACAACAATAATTATGATTGATTGAAAAATTAAGTAGAATAGAAGATGACACTACCCCACTTAACATAGATCGAGCTACTTCTCAAGACAAAACCTTGCGGGCCACCTTCGAAACATGAGAACAAGGATAACACACAAGCAACACATCAAGCAAAACAAGCACACATCACATCATCGGTACTACATGTGCTTCTTCAACAATGGTGGTCATCCTAAGGGAAGAGTATGGATGACGAAAGGCCATCGAATCTTTTGAAAAAGGGGGGATCAGAAAACTTTTGGTAATAACAACACAAATCAAAAACCAAAGGAATAAGAAATAATAGCTCAAAGGAAGCTATTCAAGGAGGGGATACAACAGGGCAAGAAACAGGAAATAGCCAAAATCAATGAGTCAAGGGATGACAAAATAGTTTTATAGTAAAATGAGTTTTAGAATACGTCCAATGCTACTTGACATATGTCCTACAGTCAACACCACTCTGATACCACTCTGTCACACCCAGTTTTGTAAAGAACAAAACTAGGCTCGTCATATGTGTGCCTAGGAAGTCCACACATACAACAACAGAATAGAAATATCAAAACAATATTTATACAAAGCGGAATACTTACTATATTAACACTTACAACTATCAGAGTATCGCAGAACGGTCACTAATCTTTTCTTCAGGCTCCAACATCACATGGATGGCTGACTGGGGGCTCCATATGCCAAGCACTTCTGAAAAGACTTCTGAAAACTCCACTACACTTTTATCCTTCTTCTAAGCAGCACCTTACTACACACTGGAGTGTAGGGAAATAGCAAGAGTGAGTCCTTGTCGATCTCAACAAATATAACATGGGGTTCATGAGGCTCAAAAAGATAGACACTGGTTTGACTGCATTTAGCTTTTAATTGTCACAATTTTATTACATGAGTAGCATCAAGATTACATTAATCCCACAATAAACATATGATCAATGTAAATATGAATAACGAATAGCAAAACACATATTAAACCAATAAAATATTCATCTATTCTGTGAAGGTCCAATGCCGCTCGTATCCGTGAGCATGGCTAGTATACCAGTTTATTAAACTCTGCGCAGAGGTGTACACTTTCACTGTGAGTCGTGATTACCCATATACCTGGGATCACGAGTCCCAAAACACTTCCAAGGTGAGCAGGCAGGGAAACACTATAAAGCCTTTCAAAGGTTCGTCTAACAAGTTAGGGCTGCTAGGTTTCCAAAGTCAGTCTGTGTGATACAACCACACAGGAATCCACAATCTGCTTTTTCCCATTTGCATCACAAGGGTAACCTTTAACAAGCTAGAAAAGGTCCTCATACTGAGCTAAAGCCAGAGCCATATAGCCCTCATAGTTGTACTGTAAATTCCGGATGTTCGTCTACAGATGAGTCCTTGTGGAGAGAAACTAGAGCACCAAAAATAACCCCATGCTCTAGCCCTCTTTAAACAGTAATAAAAAAGTCATCTTTTAGTGTTGTTGCATATTCCATTAATCATATTACAATATCATAGTTTATGCTCAGCGCTGGCAAAAGCTACCCAAATGCAAAATCCCATAGGTGACAAGGTATAGATCAAAAACTAGGAAAATTCTTAATGGCATTCAAGATAGACACATGCAATATGATTTTATGAGGTTAAAGTGAATAGGACAACAAGGAAATCCCATATTATACTTGTCTTTTTCCAAAGTTAGCTACTCAGAATCTCCAGTTGCTATCTTCTAGACTCAAGTTCTCTTGTTTCGACTGTCGGTCCTCAGCTCCTCGTCTTCAGCGCTAATTAACCATACTTCTACTCACAGCAACCAAGCACAGCAAACAGACAACAAACACATCTAAGAATAAACATCATACAAAGAAGGCACTTTAAAAGAGAAACACACTAAACAATATGGTACATTGCTACGATCGCGAAAACGCAATAATGACAGATAATGGAGCTACCATCAAAGAGGACATGCGACTATCGAGGAGTTTTACAACAAATCAGAGAAGACAAACTATATATTTGATTTATTTTATTTAATGAATTAAAGTGTTGGACTTTTTGGAGAAATATACTAAAGTGAAACTAACCAAATTATGTTAAATTGTAAAAGCTAACATTATACCTTAGCCATATTTTATTTATAAATATATCATATCATAGTATTTTAAGTCATGTAAATATTTTATAATTTAGATAATCATGGAACATGTGGCAAAAGCTAAATGAAAACATTTACAAATCAAGGTTGAACTAAACATCTTGTAATTTAAAAGAAAACATTTATGTGGATATGAATCTTATTAATATTCAGTTATGAAATACCGGAGTTATAAACCCTAGTTGCTTCTAAACATTAACCAAATCACATCTAAGATGACCTTATATGAATCTTGATTAAACTAAGCAAATTATAAAGCTGAAGTTAAACCTTAGTTATATTTTATTTATAAACAATGACATATAATTTAATCAAGTTTAACTTTATCTTTGCAAAAGAAAAAACATCTTAGAGCATCCAAACAAGTTTTTATTTGACCACGTTTAGCCAAAACAAATTATGATGAAACTCATTTAATATGAAATTAATCAAGTTAACAGTCAATTACAAAAGATCGATATTGTCCTATTTTGCTTTTTATTTAAAAATGTGTTTGCATAAACATTAATCAATTTAATATTTTTAAATTATAAAGTTCATAAGTATAGCATATGATGACGTCGGTACTAGTACGTAGATTAAGTCAAAAATCTAATGTAATTTGAATGGATTAAAACGGAGTTAGAACGACTAAACAACACACGATTAAGATGGTACTGATTTTTGGAATGATAGAATGAATAGAACAAATAGATGAGCTTATCTGCTGAACGTGCACCTTCTTCCTGTGTTGTAGGTACGGAACGAACATGACCCTGGCCAATTGGAGCTCCGGCCCTAGGAATAGGGATGAAAACGGATCGGATACGGACGGATATTACTGATGTCGTATTTGTTTTCATATTTATGTTCGGATTCGGATTCGAATACGGATAGTATAAAAAATGCCGGATAGGATATGATTGGATATCGACATCATAAATATGTGATTTAAATATTCGGATACGAATACGGTATCGGATGTTAAATATCCGGACTCGGATACGGACGGATTAAAACCCCTCTAAACGGATTCGGTCTCGAATACGGTCGGAAAATATCCGTACCGTTTTCATCCCTGCCTAGGAACCTTCTACCGAACAGGCAAGGCGAGGTGGGGCTGGCTCGGCTGCTAGGTTGGCAGGGCGGCTTCCGACTGAGCTGCCATGCACGTGCATGCGGGCGGCGCACGGCAGTGTCGCGCAGGGTAGGCCCGAGAAAGAAGCTTGCGCCGTCCATGGAGAACCTTGCCGGAAAACCACGTCAGAAAAGAGAAAAGTAAGGGAATTAGTCATACGATGATGGATTTGCGAAAAGGAAAATACCACGGTGTAGAGGATGATGAGAAGAACCTCATGGTGGTGGTTTTCGACGGAGACGCTGCAGGTGTCTGGAAAGAGCTCGCCGGAGAAGTCGTTGGAGTTGGCCGATGGCGACAAGAAGAGAGAAAATTCTATTTTACTACGTGAGAGATTTCCTAAACTAGGGGCTCCTCCACGGTAGTTTTGGTGTGCTTTTAACCAAGGGGTAGGTACGTATATATAGGGAGAAAAACTCTCTACCCACACATCAACTAGCGATACGGTACTAATTGATGTTGCACCCTCCATCTTTACTAATAGACCTAATTAATTATTAAAGCCCATTAGTAAATAAATGTATGGGCCTTTGAGATTTATTAGGATTATTGCACATGCGCTTTGAGCGTTGGGAAAAATGAGAGATTTATTATTTTTGGAATTAATTATTTTCGTGGATAAAATAATTCTAGAAAAGTCTAGAATTATTATTTAAGCCGCGAAAAATACTCCGAAAGCTCCGAAAATTCAGGGAAATTTTTCAGGGACATTAGGGAACATGAGGAACCCAAATAAAGTATTTGGAGCTCATGAAAAGATTGATGAAGAGATCAAGGAAAAAGATTAAGCTCACGAAAATTGAAATTTTAAATCCAGAAAATACCAAAAAGTTTTCCGATGAGAAGTAAACGTCGTCCTATGGTATTTTGAAAATAATAGCACTCACCAACACCAAAGACAAGAATCACACAAACACCACATTATCAAATTAATATTAAAAATTTTAAAACCACAATTTTCTTTATTTAAATTATCGGCAACTTAACTTATCTAATAAATTTATTCAGATATTGAAATTATTTATTTTATTTAGTGTTTTCTAAGCACAACCCAAAATTGGAAATTTTGAGGTGTGACATCAACCAATGCTAATCTGTCATTTTTTGTGATATCTCATAAATCTTGAATCCAGGAGTTGTGAGTACCTTAAGATCTATCTTTATCTCTTATGTCATCTCTTGCTAATCTCCACCCTTATTTCTATACCTTATAAAGTGAAGACTCGATGATCAACCTTGATCTATCTTTTCAACCTTCTTTGATCTTCCTTTCCACCTATGCTGGCCTTCAATTCTTTGACCTTCTATCATTAACTCGAATCAATCTTAATGATCAATCAAATGTTCTCTTGTCAATCTTTGATAATCCTCGACACTTATATCTGAACTTGTCAAAAAGTCTCAAAATAATCTTATTGGTCTGTTTTATCTTTCTTCCTAGTCTCTTTGAATCTCGGGACGAGATTCCTGTTAAGTGGGGTAGAATTGTCACACTCCAAAATTTCTAATTTTGGGTTATGCATAGGAAACACTAAATAAAATAAATGTTTTAATATTTGGATAAATTTTTCTAAGTTTAGCGTCAATTAGATATAGAAAAAAATTGAATTTTTGAACTTTTCCAAATTAATTTGACGGGATATTGTTTGATGTGATGCTTGCTTTTGGTGTTTGTGAGTGCAAATAGTTTTAAAGTACGATAGGACGACATTTCTTTCGCTCCGGAGAAAATTTCTAACCTTTTCTGAAATTAAATTGCTGTTTCTTTGAGCTTTATTTTTTTCCCTAATCATCTTAATAATCTATTCATGGGCCCAAACCCATTTAGTTGAGTTCTTTATCCCTCCAAGAGTCTTCAGGATTTTTTCGATGATTTTTCTGAGCTCCGGGCTATTTTTCGCGGCTTAAAAGGTAATTATGGATATTATGTAATTATTTTAATTCCAAAATCAATTAATTCTAAAAATAATAAAATATCTCGTGTTTCCAAAAATTACAAACCCTAGACCTATATATATGCCGGTGTTCTCCTCGACGCGCTGATTCCAGATCCGAAAACCCCATCGCGAGCCGCCACTCGTAGCTCCCGCCATCTCTCGTCGAAGTTCGTCATGTACAGCTTGTGTTCCGGCGAACTTCCGACGAAGGTTCGGCGAGCTTTTTCGGTCAGTTCGTCGCGTTCCAGCGAATTCCGTCACCACTAGAAGGTTCCTCTCGATCTCCTCTACGTCGTCATGCCTCCCTTTTCTCAAATCCGTGCTCGTTCATCGTTTCCCTAATGCATCTTTCTCTTTTCCGACGAACTTCACCATGGTTCCTCTGTTTCAGGCTATCCCCGGCCAAGGCCGCAGCCCTGCTCGATAAGGGCCTAGCGCCACCGCCCCTGGACCTCACCCGCGCGCCCCCTCACCGCCGCCGCCCGGGCCGAGGGCCCCTGCCTCACGCCTCCTGCTCCTTCGAGCAGAACAGGTAGACGCCGCCACTGGTGTGGTCACTCGGCCACCCATGCTGCAGACCGAGCGGGCCGTCCTGGCCCCATGCGTTGGCCGTGGCGTGCCGTGTGCCGCTGCCGGTCCGGCCAAGCCCCGGCTGAGCCTTCTCCCATCCTACGCACGCACAGCAGCAGCTCTTTCCCATGGAAGTTCTGTACGTTTAGCTCAAGGAGGAAGATGATCATATTTACCGTTTTACCACTGGTTCGTAAATTCTGCCATTTAATCATCTTAATTCCGTTTTGATCCATTCGAGTTGCGTTAGATTCGTGTCAGTGTGCTCTACGCGGTAGTTCTAATATTTTTCATATCACACGTTTTTCTATATAAAGCTAAATATTAAATTGATTAGTGTACATGTGACTAATTTTATAATTATTAAAAACAATGAAAGTAAACGTCGGTCTTTCATAATTAAATATTAATTTGATTAATGTTCGTTTACATGTTTACAATTATAATCTAATTAGTTTAAACATGCTACATGTAATATACTCATATATATTTCTTTTGCAAAGATAATGTTTAACTAGCATATTCCATTATGTAAGAATATCTATATAATAAAATGTGGTTAGCTTCAACTTGATTTTAGATGTAAATATGATGTTATTAAGTAAAGTATTAAATTGGATTAATGCTTTATGCAAATGGTTTTCTAAATTAAAAACAACATCGGTTAATATTCAGCTTTTCATATATTTTTAAGTTATAAATTGTTTGGCTTAAACACGTCTCATTCATAATTCGGTAATTCGGTGAGATACTCTCACATGTTTATTCCTTTGCAAAGTAAATGGTTTAATAATATGAGATATGTTTATAAATAAAACATGATGATTAGTTTTAAACCTGACATTCAATTTAATATATGTTGACTAATATGGATTAATATTGTTCACATGATTTTGGTACTTAAAATAAATCAAGCATGTAGGCTTTTCTAATATAAACTTTCGGTAGTTGTTTCTTTTCAATCGTAGCTCCGTTCGCGATGCTTCTTGCGTTCCCGTGACTGTAGCAACAAGCCCTCTCTTTTAGCACGTTGTTTTCAAGTTTTTACTTGATTGGTGTATTGTTCTTAGTCTACCTTGTTTGCTCGTATATGTTGCTCGAACTGCTTAGTGCTTGCTACGAGTAGAACGAGAACCATTTGTGAGCGCTGAAGGGTGATGGCCAGAAGCAAAGTACAAGAAGGTTTGAGCAATCATAAAAGGCAAGTATAACATGAGATTTTCTTATTGTCCTATTCACTTTAATCACATAAAATCATTTTCCATGTGTCTGTATTGAATTGCCATTAAGGATTTTCCTAGTTTTTGATCTATACCTTATCACCCATGGGATTTTGCATTGGGTAGCTTTTGCTAGCGCTGACCATAAACTATGATCTTGTAATATGATTAATGGAATATGCAACAACACTAAAAGATGACATTTTGATTATTGCTTAAAAAGGGCTAGAGCATAATGCTATTTTTCTTGGTGCTCTAGTTTCTCTCCATAAGGACTCATCTGTAAGCGAACATCCAGGACTTACAGTACAACTGTGAGGGCTATATGGCTATGGCTTTAGTCAAGTATTAGGACCTTTTCTAGCTTGTTAGTGGTAACCTTAATGGCGTAAGAATGGCTTGACGAATCGGGTATAGTGCGGCCTCTGTGTCACACCCGATTTTAAAGAATTAAACCAGGTTAGCCATATGTGTGCCCAGGAAGTCCACACATATATTGGAATAAAAAAGTATCAGAAATAATGTTATTATATAACGTATACATAGCTATATTAACACTTACATCAGAGTATCGCGGAATGGTGACTAAACTTCAGGCTCCATTCTTCTCAGGGACGGCTGACTGGTGGCTCCGTACGCCAAACACTTCTAAACGACTCATGGAAACTCCACTACACCTTCATCCTTCTTCAAAGTAGCACCTTACTACACACTAAGGTGTGGGGGAATAGCAAGAGTGAGTCCATGTCGAACTCAACAAGTATAACACAGGGTTCATGAGGCACAAAAGGCTAGATACTGTTTGACCGTGTTTGTAACGGAACCGTCCAAATTATAAGAGCACAAGTACAAAAACAATCACCGAAGTGATCAAATTCTCGCACTTGAGCCCATATAACTCCGGTAGTCCAATGAAATCGCGAGGGATTTCAAACCAACCAACATACCAGCCAAGATCGTAGTGATTCAATATAACAAGTCACATGTTACAACCATTTCATAAGTAAATTCAATATACATCGGAGTTCAACATAGTTATTACAACTTAAGTTTAAAAGTAGCGGAAGCAAAGTAATTTGAAACTAACATTTCTCTTATTTCAAATACATGCCAGTACCAAGGTCGACTTCCAACAAAAGCATTAGAGATAAGGTAAATAAGAAGGATCATGTCCATGATCACACTCCGCCACTACGGCAGGAGTCAACCAACTCTTACAGTAGCCATGATACATCACAACCTGCAACAAGTGAAAATAAAACCTTGAGTACAAGAAGGTACTCAGCTAGACTTACCCATCAAAAACTAGAAATAAGGTGACACCAAGGATGATGCAAGGCTGATGTAAGTGGGCTAGCCTGACAACATTTGCATAAAAGCTTAATATAGATAAGTAATCATTAATGCTTAAGCATCAAGTTAATTATCATTAACCTATCATCTATATTAGCAGCTGTACTAGAGCACTCACTTTATTAGGATCAAACAATATTAACCATAGCAGGTATAATAAGGCTATCATCACCATTATCATCAATTCCGAACTATCATTATAATTAGTGTATCTACGCTGGAGATAACCAGTCAAGTTTCTCATTATCCGGGAGAGACGGCGACTCGAATCGATTCCAACTCAGCTGAGGGGGGTATTCCTCACACTCACCCGGCAAACCCCGCTAAAGGCAGCCGTAGATAACCTTTGGTACAACTCAGGGTGGGCCCGAACATCGCCGCGTTCTCAGGGATACCAGTGGCCAGGATGCTCAGGACTTTTAACTCACCTGCCCTTGGACCCTCTGGCTCCCTTCCGAGGCAACTTTCACTTTTCGACTTCGCAGCCTGAGTTGAGCTACTAGGCTTCACGGTCGGCAACCTCAGGCCGGCCAACTAAATGTCAGGCATGCGTTCAAAATGATATAGAAGGCTCTAGGTCTCGGTCCTTAATCGACACTGACGGGGATAGATCCACACCCAAGACCTTCATGCCTTGCTGCTTCACTATCGTCATCCCGCCCGGTCTCATTTTATTTCATTAACACATGGTTCATTTCCACGATAGCAAATATAGCCAACCGTGACCTGACAAAGCCCTATATCTCGCAGGTGACAAGAAATCACCCGACTTCTACAGGTCTAATTTAGTAGGGCTAAGCATAGATACGATCCTGTCTACATAGGATTCAAGGTTCGAATTGTTGGACAAGGAGTGTTATCAATGCAGCAAGGGTTTCCAACCAACTCCTATCACGTAATGCAACAATACATATAACATATATATATATATATATATATATATATATATATATATATATATATATATATATATATATATATATATATATATATATATATATATATATATATATATATATATATATATAATTGCTTTGAAAGTAGGAGGCTTATAATGCTTTGGGGCTTGCCTGGGATCCGACTCAAATTAGTCAAGTTAGCTTGCACCGTCTTGCGGAACATCTCCACTTCAGGCATTGCACTCCAGGTGCCTTTCATCTTCGGGATGGATCCACCAAGCACCATCTTCAGGTTCGCCTCCACATCTCATCCTTCACGTGGTGCATCTAGCGTACCTAGATGAGATGCAAGATGCAAGCATATGAATACATGGGAATGCAATAGATGACGCATTACACACTAAACACGGCAAGTACAAGGTTATACTAAATACACATAAGCACTTCACATTGTTTAATTAAACATCACACGACCTATCATGCTAAGATAACAAGGAAAACAATACCAAACATGACACAATATTTACAAAGTCTCAGGTGTACTAACTTCATCACCAAGGACACGAATCACACTTAGCAACATGCAAAGCAACTCAAGGTGAAGCAACAACGATAACTGGAATATGCCAATTTCTGGACTAGCAAAAAGTAGCATCATAAATCAATCATATCTGGAGATATACAAATCCAAATGATATGAAATAAGACATTACAGAAAGCTTATGAAATTCTCTACATTTCATTTAATATCATCACAGCATGATTCCAAAGTTTAACATGTCAAATTTACACAAATACAGAAACTGGTCTAACAAGACAGAGAGCAAGCAATTCTGTACCCCAACTTTAAACAGCTATAACTCCTAAACCACATGGCCAAATGCCACCAAATTTTAACAGCAGCTAGATACATAAATTATCTACAACTTTTGTATAAATAAGTTTAACAACAAAGCACATCATCATGAAGAACTTTGCTAAGTTCCCAGATCTGTCCAGAAACCTCATTTGCAAGAAATAATTACTAACTTATGTTGCAAACATATAATTAGACAAAACCAACTTTACCAACATGTCACACATGACTAATGAACACCAGAAAACATAGTGTCCATTCCTAAATAATTTCTTTTAATGCATTTTCTTAATTTATTTAGATAATTTGGTGGAATTATGAACACATATCAAAAGTGCATAATAAATTCTACCAAAATTACAGAGGCCTACACATGCTCCCAAAATTCTACTATCCAAATTTGAAACCATTTGGACATGTATAACAACCTCTATGAAAAAGACAAATGGCTATTGTAATAAATCATGTGAGAGCAAGTTAAACTTAACACTCAATATTTTCTGTGAACACAAGGCCATATTATGAATCAATATGATAGAGAAACATCATACTAAGGTAATGGAACAACATTTTCTATTTTATCATTTATATATTATTCATAAGCTATTTATCAAGCTATAAACAAGTTAAATCAATAACTTGAGCATACAGTAAGCAATGACCATGAAATTTATACCACAGTACATCCATAGCATGACAATCCTACCATAAAAATTTCACATCAATTGGAGCATCACAAGTCAAGATATAAAAATAACAAGGAAAATAAGCATTTATTTTCCATTTAACAAGATCTAGGTAAAACATCCTGAAACCCAGAAACAACCTATAAGTTTTATATTTTTCTTAGATAGTGCATATTACTAGAAGATATTGGAATCACTAATTTTGGACTTCTGAAACTTCAGATATTGATGAAAGCAAGTTAATCCATTTCCAAAACCACTTTTCACTAATGAATTTCTACAACACAAACACGTGCATGCATGGCACAACCGATTACCCAAACATGCAGAGCACTTCACAAGGATTCCAACAAAACAAATTGCACAATTTTTGGAGCTACCAAATATGAGATATAGATTTTGCAAGATAAAAGAAAATCTATAGATTTGATGTGGTATTGCTCTTTTAGGTGGGGCCCACTCGTCATAGGGACAGACCATCTTCTTCTTCACAGAGACAACAAAGCAGACGTCTTCTTCTTCCTTGTGCCATCGGCCGAGAGCAGAGGCGTGGGAGGGTCGGCCGATTGGGCCAGCTAGGGCCCATCAGTGGCGAGGTAGGGGACGGCCATGGTAGAGGGATAGCCGGCCACGTCCACGCTGGAGCCCCGGCCCGGCGTGGCTGCTGCAGCATGCAGGCCTACGGTGGCCCGGCCATTCCGGTGCTTGGCCACACGCGGCTGCTGCGCCGGTAGCTGACCATGGAAGTAGGCAGTCGGTGAGGGCGCCCGCACGGTGGCTTAGGAGCGTGGCAAGGCAGGTGCGGAGAGACGCAAGGATGGCCGGCAGTGGGACGAGCAAGCAGCGCAGGGAGCTTTGCTCCGCCCGGCCATGGTTAACGAGAGAGCAAGAGGCAGAGGAAGAATGAAAGAGCGAGAGAGTGAGCTAGGAGGGCGCTCGGGCATCAAAGGTGAGCGAGCGGGGCACCATGGCATGCATACAGGCGAGCGCACAAGGCACGCGGCAACCAACGACTGCACACTGTCGGCCATTACGGGACTACAGTTCGAATCCAAATCAAGAAGGTGACAATACCACCTCAAAAATACACTGAAACTCCAAAATTTCTCCCTCTGTAACTCCTAATCCGTTTAGTATTGGCACAAGTTGTAGTAACTAGAGTTGTAGAGCTACGCGAGAGGAACAACTTTGCTTTAAGAATCTTGGGGTGATTCGGCTTGGTTTGAAAGATATGGAGCTACGAAAAAGGGAACCTCAAACTGCAATCTGCAGCCCAATCACAAGCAGACTGAAACTGCCTTCCTCTTCACCTTCTAACTCCAAAATCGTGCACTGATTTGATCAACCATCTTCACCATCAGCTAGATCTACATGAGTACTTCAACTTTGGTTAAAGGAGTTTGGCCAGATTCGCAATGGTTTGCAAAGTAAAATTCGCCGAAGATGGGTACCTTGAAACTAAAAACTGCAAGTTCAGTCTACACTTAGCCAATTTTTCAGGGTTCCAGAAAACAGCTTGGGATTCAAACTTTGACCCACTATTTGGCTACCTTAGAGGCTGAACTAGGTTTTGGTCTTTGAACAAAAGTTGTTCTACTCAACCTAAACTACAACTCTTATTTAATGTCAAACCTTGTACCTTGAACAGAAATCATTCTTTCATCTCAGTCAACGCAGCATCACGATAAAAGCTCAAACTAGAGTTTTAGGCCAATTGAGGCATTTTCTTGACATTTGTCCAAATGAACCCTTCATGACTTTTGTTGTAGAGTTCATCTAGAGTCATTTGGGCAAGTTTGCAAGGTTTGGTTGATGATCTATAATTCCATTCACTTAATAGTGCAATTCAAGCACTTAGTAAAACCATTCCAACCAGGATATAACTTATCATTTCATGTGACTTTTTGATTCCAAATTTCATGAAACTTTTCCAAGGATGAATATAGATAGGTACTAAGGTGCGACACATGAGATATTGCAATAACATTATCCAAGCATATATCTTGAAAATGGCCTATATGTAAAGCAATGGTGCAATATCCAAGTTTAGGTTAGGGCTTATTTCCATAGGTTTGACCTTGACATTGTCACCTCCACTAATCTATCATGATTGAGCTTAAACCCACTACTTAATTGGTGATAAACACCTAGGGTGTTACAGCCCTCCCCCTTAAAAGAATTGTGTCCCAAGATTCGGAATGGAAGACCTTTCAAGGAAGAGAGACACGTTATCTAATAAGATTCTTTTATCCAAAGACAATAGTTATCTGGGTTGAATCAGATGCAACCTCTTGGTAAAAACATGTATAAGGTACCAAAGTATGTCATCATTGGAAAATAATTCCCAAAGAAAGATGTAACGAGGCCTTAAGGACAACAAAAGTTGTAATTATTCACTTAACCGCGGGGAGTAGTCTACCACCAAGCGATTGAGTAAAATCTTCCTTGGTGACTTAGTTGTACTATAAGTTGAGTTGACTTGCAGCATAACAACTTTGTCAGGCCAACTTTCACCATGAGACTCTCTTTAGGGTCATATAGCAGCTCTAAGATGAAAAATCTATTGTTTGACACTTCTCAGATTACTTTTGAATATTCCTCAACACTTTGTCCAATAACGTTATGAACAAACCATTTGTGGCACCTAAGGGCACAAGGATGTTGATCGAAACTAGGGCATGCATTTCTCTAATTCTTCACCACGGCTGATTGAACACCTTGCACTATTTGTGTGATTGTCCAAGACGGAATTGACTTGATCTCCATGGCTCTGAAAGATAGAGTATCACTCAAGTTTTGGCTAGTTGATTAACTTCTTGTTGGATATTGCTCTGTAAGACATAGCCTTAGTAGCTACCAATGAGTCATTACCTAACTGGAGATTAACCTTCCTATTGGTAACTAATTAGTTGTCTCTCAACACTAAAAAGTTCCAAATCTTCACTCTTGACCACAATAATCGTGGTTGACGCAGAACGAAGGGTTGCCATCGAGGTCAGCAGATAAGGAGTCACACCAGAGATGATTGATTTCAATTGTATGGTCATTATGCCTACAAAGGTTAAGATTTGCATAATGTGATGATCGAGTCTTATCCAACGGATGACTTGTCCAACTAAAATGTTGTGCGTCCCTTTTTATTCAACAGGGATGAGATACTTTGCTCACTAAATGACGTTCATCAAAACTGGGACAACTAAGTAGAGTCACTTGTCTACCACCTATTGCAGTCTGTTAATGTTATGTCGGTGGCCTGTTCTTCAAAGGTTATCCTCTTAGCAACTTCAGAAGAAAACTCCACTACTTTCGGTCTAAGATATGGATCTTATGATACGATATGGAGAGATAACCAAGGAACATCTCACAAGAAAGCCCACATCGATGTAGTTCCATAATGGGTCATGAGTAGCAACCTCGATACCAGCGCGTGCCCAGTAGCACAACCATGTGCCGGCCGGTCACAAGGAGGCCCTAGGTTTCATCGCGGCACCACAGAATGCTAATCATAATACCATTACTGAACATACGCCCGATGAGGAATTTCAAGTGGCTTAGATTGGGTTGTCCAAATAAGCACCATACAAAGGAGGGATAGCAAGCAAAGGTAGTCACAAGGTTTAGAAGCAACACGAAAACAATCTGAAGATCAAAACATAGCACAAGGGAACACAGCTCATTTGCTAGAGACAACTGAGCATGAGACTCCTGCTCAAGTCCACGCACACCTTGCGTCCACCAAGGTGATTATCAGATGAAAGATTAACATAAGATCCGGTCATGTTGGACAACAATATGAGATCAAGACTGATAAACATCCGAGACTTGGGAAGGTTGGGGGATGGATTAGGCAAACTTCAAGGGCGAAAACTGATATGTCAATCAGAGATTGAGTCGATAAGGTAGATACACGAATTTGCAAGCAAACGATTTTGAGGTCACAACAAAGAGACGTTGCGTCACACTAGCTAACCTTTGGGAGAGGTAACCGAGAGGTCCAATATGGGTTTGGGTACGGTCTCCACAACTAGCAATGTACAAACCCTGGTCAAAGGCTAGCGTTGATGAGAGTTAACTTGGTTCGTCAGTCGATAAGGGTCTTTCCCAAAGGGTACGGGCATCTATGGCATAAGCAACATATAATGAAACAAGCTTGGGCTTTTTAGGTCAAGCAGATGCACAGACGCAAAACATTCAAAAGCTAACACTCACGTCATAGGCTCAAGCTCCTAAGGGAAAGAACCTAATTGGAGACTACACCAAGAGATCATTTCGCGTAACTCAAGTGTTGCTCTAAGATAAAGCTATTCAACACTCGTATGCTCACCGAGGACAAACAAGGTGACAACTATGGCACTAATTAGATAACAAGCATACATACAAACATCACAGTCCACCATTTGAGATATTCAATCAAATTAACTTAAGCAACCATTACTAAGCACCAGGCTCACCCATAACAAGCTTTATCTAAACTAAGTACTACTACAAGTTGAGCCCAAAACAAACGCTAGCTAAGGTAGCCAACTTAGCATGGGCACATAACCTGGACAGCAACACAGTAGTTACTTATTTCAATTATAACTAAGGTCGTAGACATCCCAAAAAGGTGATCCTAGACTTTCTAGAAAGCTTAGGAAGTTTTCCACACTTTTGTTATTCATACCAAAAGCTAATTCACAGATTAACATGACCAAACATGCTAATGTTTCAGATCTGTACAATCATGGACAGAAAACTGACATGAAGTTCATAAATGCGTAATTGGAGTTCTAGGGACCCAACAAGGCTGACCCTTAACTTGAGGTAAAGCTTATTAAGTTTTCTATAACTCTCTTATTATCATATTAACATTATTCTACAGCTAACAAGGCCAAACAAGATAAAGAAGACATCTCTGCCCAGATTTAGACAGATTCTGTCATTCCACTTTGCAAGCTCATAACTAGAGATTTAGACCACCAAAATTAGTGCTATTGGACATTTTAGAAAGCTTAGAAAAATTACTACACTTCTTCTATTATCTCCAAGACATGATTCCATGTGCACACAGGTCAAACAAACCATACATTCAGATCTATTCAGAGCATAAGCAAAACCTGATAGTAAACTTCTAAAATTTATAACTCCCAAACCATAAGGCCTAGTGTCATGAAATTTTAGGACATGCTAGATAAGTAAGTTAGCTACAACTTTGGTATTCTCCATAACTATAGAAAACACCATTATGACCATGAAATTATTACTACCACAGAAACCATTCTAGCAGCCAATGTTCAACAAGCAAAACAAGGCTTGCCTTTGTTCTACTTATCAAGAGAGCATACAAACATGTTATTCTAGTAACTCTAAACATTGTTACCTTAGACCAACAATAATTTAATTCATTCATGAGAATCAAAATTACTTAAGTGAGGTCTAAAACATTTGCAAATGCTTGTATGAACAACACATCCACCACTTGGCTAAACTAGAGGACCACTATAGTTTCAAGCATGTAACCACACTTATTTAGTAAGGCTAAACACACACTTTTCTCAAGCACTTACTATTCAAGCAATATGGAACAAGGTATTCTTGTTTAACTCCACACAAGGAAGATAGTGTACCACATCGATCACAAGTTACTTAATATAGAACAAGGGTGAGAGGAGCATAGTCATACATAAATCAACAATCATGATGATGCATGCTTCGTCCTATTCGTCCTCACAAGATTGCCAACCTAAGGTGGCGATCACGTTCTATGTCGGTGGCATAACACGCACTCTCTCGATATATAGCTAGTCGGCAGCTACATTCAACTTACGCATTCATAGTTAGCGTACCTGCAGAAAAGTTTCATTGCAGCCCAACAAATCCCCAAATATAGCACACAATGAAAGCAATAAATAAAATTCTAAGTACTTCCATATACATATACCCCCGTATATGCACATGTAGCACCAAACTACCCGAATCATTCGATCACCAGAGGATCGCCCACACAATTGGTACCTTCCTAACTTACACGGTTTACAACATGTAGGTTATTCCAGTCACCACAAAATATATATATCACTGCCCTAGACCGATGGATGTTCGGTCATGCTCTCACAACTCACACTTACCAGAGCGTAGAGGCAATTGATCCATACATTACCACCCAAGCGGATGGCATCCATACAATAGCACGTCGTATGGACAACGAAATAGAAAGCAAACAATCAACCCCCAAAGTTAGTACTTCAAATAAGCCACCTACTAATTCTTATATGGGCATAAGGAAATTGACCACTGGCATACTTAGGTTTAAAATTCAGATTTGACAAACCTATATATATAGCTATAAGTTGTTAAAAACTGACTTTTGCAAACAAAAACCTTTGTTTTAAATACACATATGACAAGTTTAATGTTGAATCTTGCTCCGATACCAGCTGTAACGGAACCGTCCAAATTATAAGAGCACAAGTACAAAAACAATCACCGAAGTGATCAAATTCTCGCACTTGAGCCCATATAACTCCGGTAGTCCAATGAAATCGTGAGGGATTTCAAACCAACCAACATACCAGCCAAGATCGTAGTGATTCAACATAACAAGTCACATGTTACAACCATTTCACAAGTAAATTCAATATACATCGGAGTTCAACATAGTTATTACAACTTAAGTTCAAAAGTAGCGGAAGCAAAGTAATTTGAAACTAACATTTCTCTTATTTCAAATACATGCTAGTACCAAGGTCGACTTCTAACAAAAGCATTAGAGATAAGGTAAATAAGAAGGATCATGTCCATGATCACACTCCGTCACTACGGCAGGAGTCAACCAACTCTTGCAGTAGCCATGATACATCACAACCTGCAACAAGTGAAAATAAAACCCTGAGTACAAGAAGGTACTCAGCTAGACTTACCCGTCAAAAACCAGAAATAAGGTGACACCAAGGATGATGCAAGGCTGATGTAAGTGGGCTAGCTTGACAACATTTGCATAAAAGCTTAATATAGATAAGTAATCATTAATGCTTAAGCATCAAGTTAATTATCATTAACCTGTCATCTATATTAGCACCTGTACTAGAGCACTCACTTTATTAGGATCAAACAATATTAACCATAGCAGGTATAATAAGGCTATCATCACCATTATCATCAATTCCAAACCATCATTATAATTAGTGTATCTACGCTGGAGATAACCAGTCAAGTTTCTCACTATCCGGGAGAGACGGCGACTCGAATCGATTCCAACTCAGCTGAGGGGGGTATTCCTGACACTTACCCGGCAAACCCCGCTAAAGGCAGCCGTAGATAACCTTTGGTACAACTCAGGGTGGGCCCGAACAGCACCGCATTCTCGGGGATACCAGTGGCCAGGATGCTCAGGACTTTTAACTCACCTGCCCTTGGACCCTCTGGCTCCCTTCCGAGGCGACTTTCACTTTTCGACTTCGCAGCCTGAGTTGAGCTACTAGGCTTCGTGGTCAGTAACCTTAGGCCGGCCAACTAAATGTCAGGCATGCGTTCAAAATGACATAGAAGGCTCCAGGTCTCGGTCCTTAATTGACATAGGCGGGGATAGATCCACACCCAAGACCTCCATGCCTTGCTGCTTCACTATCGTCATCCCACCCGGTCTCATTTTATTTCATTAACACATGGTTCATTTCCACGATAGCAAATATAGCCAACCGTGACCTGACAAAGCCCTATATCTCGTAGGTGACAGGAAATCACCCGACTTCTACCGGTCTAATTTAGCAGGGCTAAGCATAGATACGATCCTATTTACATAGGATTCAAGGTTCGAATTGTTAGACAAGGAGTGTTATCAATGCAGCAAGGGTTTCCAACCAACTCCTATCACGTAATGCAACAATACATATAACATATATATATAGATAATTTCCTTGAAAGTAGGAGGCTTATAATGCTCTGGGGCTTGCCTGGGATCCGACTCAAATTAGTCAAGTTAGCTTGCACCGTCTTGCGGAACATCTCCACTTCAGGCATTGCACTCTAGGCGCCTTTCATCTTCGGGATGGATCCACCAAGCTCCATCTTCAGGTTCGGCTCCACATCTCATCCTTCACATGGTGCATCTAGCGTACCTAGATGAGATGCAAGATGCAAGCATATGAATACATGGGAATGCAATAGATGACGCATTACACACTAAACACGGCAAGTACAAGGTTATACTAAATACACATAAGCACTTCACATTGTTTAATTAAACATCACATGACCTATCATGCTAAGATAACAAGGAAAACAATACCAAACATGACATAATATTTACAAAGTCTCAGGTGTACTAACTTCATCACCAAGGACACAAATCACACTTAGCAACATGCGAAGCAACTCAAGGTGAAGCAACAACGACAACTGGAATATGCCAATTTCTGGACTAGCAAAAAGTAGCTTCATAAATCAATCATATCTGGAGATATACAAATCCAAATGATATGAAATAAGACATTACAGAAAGCTTATGAAATTCTCTACATTTCATTTAATATCATCACAGCATGATTCCAAAGTTTAACATGTCGAATTTACACAAATACAGAAACTGGTCTAACAAGACAGAGAGCAAGCAATTCTGTACCCCAACTTTAAACAGCTATAACTCCTAAAACACATGGCCAAATGCCACCAAATTTTAACAGCAGCTAGATACATAAATTATCTACAACTTTTGTATAAATAAGTTTCACAACAAAGCACATTATCATGAAGAACTTTGCTAAGTTCCCAGATCTGTCCAGAAACCTCGTTTGCAAGAAATAATTACTAATTTATGTTGCAAACATATAATTAGACAAAACCAACTTTACCAACATGTCACACATTACTAATGAACACCAGAAAACATAGTGTCCATTCCTAAATAATTTCTTTTAATGCATTTTCTTAATTTATTTAGATAATTTGGTGGAATTATGAACACATAACAAAAGTGCATAATAAATTCTACCAAAATTACAGAGGCATACACATGCTCCCAAAAGTCTACTATCCAAATTTGAAACCATTTGGACATGTATAACAACCTCTATGAAAAAGACAAATGGCTATAGCAATAAATCATGTGAGAGCAAGTTAAACTTAACACTCAATATTTTCTGTGAACACAAGGCCATATTATGAATCAATATGATAGATAAATATCATACTAAGGTAATGGAACAACATTTTCTATTTTATCATTTATATATTATTCATAAGCTATTTATCAAGCTATAAACAAGTTAAATCAATAACTTGAGCATACAGTAAGCAATGACCATGAAATTTATACCACAGTACATCCATAGCATGACAATCCTACCATAAAAATTTCACATCAATTGGAGCATCACAACTCAAGATATAAAAATAACAAGGAAAACAAGCATTTATTTTCCATTAACAAGATCTAGGTAAAACATCCTGAAACCCGGAAACAACCTATAAATTTTATATTTTTCTTAGACAGTGCATATTACTAGAAGACCAACAAAATTGGAATCACTAATTTTGGACTTCTGAAACTCCAGATATTGATGAAAGCAAGTTAATCCATTTCCAAAACCACTTTTCACTAATGAATTTCTACAGCACAAACACATGCATGCATGGCACAACCGATTACCCTAACATGTAGAGCACTTCACAAGGATTCCAACAAAACAAATTGCACAATTTTTGGAGCTACCAAATATGAGATATAGATTTTACAAGATAAAAGAAAATCTGTAGATTTGATGTGGTATTGCTCTTTTAGGTGGGGCCCACTCGTCATAGGGACAGACCATCTTCTTCTTCACAGAGACAACAGAGCGGACGTCTTCTTCTTCCTTGTGCCATCGGCCGAGAGCAGAGGAGTGGGAGGGACGGCCGATTCGGCCAGCTAGGGCCCATCAGTGGCGAGGTAGGGGACGGCCATGGTAGAGGGATAGCCGACCACGTCCACGCTGGAGCCCTGGCCCGGCGTGGCTGCTGCAGCATGCAGGCCTACGGTGGCCCGGCCATTCCGGTGCTTGGCCACGCGCGGCTGCTGCGCCGGCAGCTGACCATGGAAGCAGGCAGTCGGTGAGGGCGCCCGTGCGGTGGCTTAGGAGCATGGCAAGGCAGGTGCGGAGAGACGCAAGGATGGCCGGCAGTGGGACGAGCAAGCAGCGCAGGGAGCTTTGCTCCGCCCGGCCCTGGTGAAGGAGAGAGCAAGAGGCAGAGGAAGAATGAAAGAGCGAGAGAGAGAGAGAGCTAGGAGGGCGCTCGGGCATCAAAGGTGAGCGAGCGGGGCACCGTGGCATGCATGCAGGCGAGCGCACAAGGCACGCGGCACCCAACGACTACACACTGTCGGCCATTACGGGACTGCAGTTCGAATCCAAATCAAGAAGGTGACAATACCACCTCAAAAATACACTGAAACTCCAAAATTTCTCCCTCTGTAACTCCTAATCCGTTTAGTATTGGCACAAGTTGTAGTAACTAGAGTTGTAGAGCTACGCGAGAGGAACAACTTTGCTTTAAGAATCTTGGGGTGATTCGGCTTGGTTTGAAAGATATGGAGCTACGAAAAAGGGAACCTCAAACTGCAATCTGCAGCCCAATCACAAGCAGACTGAAACTGCCTTCCTCTTCACCTTCTAACTCCAAAACCGTGCACTGATTTGATCAACCATCTTCACCATCAGCTAGATCTACATGAGTACTTCAACTTTGGTTAAAGGAGTTTGGCCAGATTCACAATGGTTTGCAAAGTAAAATTCGCCGAAGATGGGTACCTTGAAACTGAAAACTGCAAGTTCAGTCTACACTTAGCCAATTTTTCAGGGTTCCAGAAAATAGCTTGGGATTCAAACTTTGACCCACTATTTGGCTACCTTAGAGGCTGAACTAGGTTTTGGTCCTTGAACAAAAGTTGTTCTACTCAACCTAAACTACAACTCTTATTTAATGTCAAACCTTGTACCTTGAACAGAAATCATTCTTTCATCTCAGTCAACGCAGCATCACGATAAAAGCTCAAACTAGAGTTTTAGGCCGATTGAGGCATTTTCTTGACATTTGTCCAACATGAACCCTTCATGACTTTTGTTGTAGAGTTCATCTAGAGTCATTTGGGCAAGTTTGCAAGGTTTGGTTGATGATCTATAATTCCATTCACTTAACAGTGCAATTCAAGCACTTAGTAAAACCATTCCAACCAGGATATAACTTATCATTTCATGTGACTTTTTGATTCCAAATTTCATGAGACTTTTCCAAGGATCAATATAGATAGGTACTAAGGTGTGACACATGATATATTGCAATAACATTATCCAAGCATATATCTTGAAAATGGCCTATATGTAAAGCAATGGTGCAATATCCAAGTTTAGGTTAGGGCTTATTTCCATAGGTTTGACCTTGACATCATCACCTCCACTAATCTATCATGATTGAGCTTAAACCCACTACTTAATTGGTGATAAACACCTAGGGTGTTATAGTGTTTAGCTTTTAATCATCATATAATTAGCAATCGAGTAGCATCAAGATGAACCAATTCCCATTAATGAACCAATGATCAATTGTAATAAGGATAATGAATATCATTAACATGAGCATAATAATAACAAAAATAATTAAGCATGATATAACAATGGTGATCAACTACTCTGTAAGAATCCCGAAGGCCGCTCGTATCCGTGAGCACGGCTAGTATACCAGTTTATTAAACTCTGCGCAGAGGTGTACCTTTCACTGTGAGTCATGATTTCCAAATGCATGGTTTAATTACTCCCAAAACACTAAAAACCATATAAAGCCATTCAAAAGTTCGTCTAACAAGTTAGGGCCATTAGATTCACTCGGTAGGCAGATATAGGAAACCCCCTTTTCAAATGGCACAATTCCTTCTCGGCTATACTTATAGACTAGAGGTTGTCCTACACCCAACGTGTCAAGCCTTTCTTATGCCAATTAAGGTAACCACTAACAAGCTAGAAAAGGTATCTTGAACAACTAGAGCTAGAGCCATATAGCCCTTCCAGCTGTATTGTATGTCCTGGTTATCACTTACAGGTAAGTCCTTACGGAGAGTAACTAGAGCAACAATATAACCCCTTGCTCTAGCCCCCTTTCAACAGTAATAAAATTATCTTAATGGTTGGTTGCTTAATCCATTAATCAAATTACAAGATCATTGTTCATAATTAAGCACTAGCAATATCTACCCAAATGCACAACCCATAGGTGACAAGGTAACAAGATATCAATAGCTAAGTTATAATCTCTATGGTTGTCAAGGAAGAAACATGCATATGTATGATAATTTTAGTGAATAGGACAACAAGGATGGTCCCATGTTATACTTGCCTTAACTTTCTTTTCCCCCAAAGCAATACGCTCGAAAGCCTTTAGTATTCGACTTTCAATCTTTTGCTTCCAATTCTCAGCTTCTAGTCTTCAGAGAATAGCTTCTTAATCACCACGTAAACCTCACCGATTGACTAAACCATATAGCACCACACAAGCATCCATACAATCATACACGAAGCAAACAATAGATCTATATTAGAATAGTACACCAATCATACAAAAATAAGTAAAAGAGTTTAAAACACGATTCTACGCATCGCTACGAACACAAAGTCGCGAAAAGCACGCTAATCGGAGCTACGGTTGAAAAGATACAACTACTGATAGATTTACCCATAAAACTATTAGCTTCACATATCTTAATGGTATAAAAACATATATAAGATATTTTATAGAGATTATAATTTAAGTCAAATTTAGATTCAAATTATAAAACTAAAGTAAAACAAATCATATTTTATTTACAAAACCCTGTTGCATAATTGTTATTTAAGATATGATTCAAACCATGAAGTTCCAATATTAGTGACATGATAAACACTGTCACAAATGCGTAGATCTCATTGCTATGAATCTAACGCAACTTGAATGGCTCAAAACAGAGTTGAAACGTAGAAGATATGAAATAAACAAGATTTCCTCTATTAAAATAATAGATTAAATCTAATCACGAATTTTAAAAGTTGAAAACCTACTTAACAGTAGTATTAACATGTAGATTATGAAATTACGAACCTAACGCAAGTTGAACGGATCAAATCGGAGTTAAAACGGAAAAGTTATGGCTAAAACAAAATCAGTGGCAATTCTGTAAATAGCTGAAAACGTAATTTATTCTTAACCGAAACAAAATACGCTTTCAAATGAAGAAAATAAAATCTGTAAACATGTTTTGGACTACGGGTTTATTTTTCAAGAATACAGGGACGCTTTAGTAGAAAGAACAGCGAAAGGGTATGTTTTAATCTGGGCCATTGATCTAAAAACGGACAGCTCAGGTTGATGTGTATTTCTATTGTATTTCAAGGTTTGTTTTGTTAAAGAAAAACAACCACAAAACTCATGCATGACCTCATATAACGTCATCAAGCTAACTAGCATATTGGAACAGTGCAACGCATGCATGCACGGGTGACGTTGATTGCTCATATGCATGTAAGCCTCCATGCCTTGCGTGAAGTACGTAGACATACACATGTGGACATGATAAGCATGCTAACAGGCCATAGATCATAGCGATATGAAACTAATGCAACAAATGAACAAAAATAGAGCTAAAATAAATAAGATGTGAATTGGACAAGTGCACGAGTGTGGGTTGCCTTGCTTGCTTCTGGATTGCAAGATGAGATGTGTTCTCTAGATGATGAGTGTGCTCTTGAAAGGTACAGGTGGCAGAAGATACATACAGATGCACGCATATGTACTTGCTGAATTTGCTGTAGGATCCATGTACGTTGAACAGGAGTCGTGGCTTTGATTTCCTCTCTGGCAGTGAAGAATTTAACGTGCAGGAGTTGCTTGCTATGGTGAGGACAGAGGCATGAGCCTGGCTTGGGCATCAACTAGCAAGGACGATTGTGCCCGGAGGTAGATGGCCGACGTGCAGAACAGCAAGCGACAGTGACATGCAGAAACTGATTTCCTTGCAAGCAGACAGATACACCATGAGAAAATAAGCGAGTGCAGATTGCACAGAACACAAAGACCTGATAGAAAAAGGAAAGGTAGCAATAAGAGGCATTCTCACTGGAGACAGATGTGCGGCAGACGAACAATGGTGACCAACAGGGCTCTGACTGGCGTCTGGCACGATGATTCCAAGCCGGCAACGAACCGGTGCCGAGGAGACGAGAACGCTGACACGACAGCTTGATGAAGCTTCTTCTCAAGAAGGTTTTCTTAGCCTTGGTTTCAGCGTTGCCGAAACATGGTTCACGGTCAGCAATGAGTAGCAGATTGCATGGCCACTGAGCAATGACAGGATGTAGCCACGAGTTGGAGAATGGCAGGGACGGCGGCGGACTTACTTGTTGCCGAGGAGAGTATGGTCGGGCTAGGCAGCGCGGCGGCGACGGCGAGAGAAAGAGGAGAAAAATATAATTTACTACACGATAGATTTCCCAAACTAGGGGCTCCTCTTACGATAGTTTTGGTGTGCTTAGCCCAAGGGGTTGGTACATATATATAGGGCGGAGAACTCCTCACATCTACATCGACTAGCAATATGATACTAATTGATGTTGCTCCCTCCACCTTTATTAATAGGCTTAATTAATTATTAAAGCCCATTAGTAAATAAAGACATAGGCCTTTGGGTATGAGGAAATCTGAGATATTTTATTATTTTCGGAATTTCATGGATAAAATAATTCTAGAAAAGTCTAGAATTGAATTTTAAGCCACAAAAAATACTCTGAAGGCTCCGAAAATTCAGGGAAAATTCTCAGAGATATTTTAGAATAAGATGAACCCAAATAAAGTATTTGGAGCTCATGAAAAGATTGATGAAGAGATCAAGGAAAAAGATTAAGCTCACAGAAATTGAAATTTTAAATCCAGAAAATACCAAAAAGTTTTCCGATGAGAAGTAAATGTCATCCTATGGTATTTTGAAAATAATAGCACTCACCAACACCAAAGACAAGCATCACACAAACACCACATTATCAAATTAATATGAAAAATTTTAAAACCACAATTTTCTATATTTAAATTAGCAGCAACTTAACTTATCTAATAAATTTGTTTAGATATTGAAATCATTTATTTTATTTAGTGTTTTCTAAGCACAACCTAAAATTAAAAAATTTTGAGGTGTGACAATTCTACCCCACTTTACAGGAATCTCGTCCCAAGATTTGGAGAGACTAGGGAGAAAGATAAAGTTGATTTTGCAAGTCTTCACTTTTCCTTCATCAACTCTTATCCAATGATGATGCCACAAGCTCAAAACCAACTTTGTAAATGGCTCCTTTAGACCCTTAAATACTTGTAGATGGTTCCAGTATGTTACCAACCCTAAGAAAAGATACTTGCGCTCGATAGTGACTTTGCAACCATGTAGATAGCTGATGCTTCTAGGTAACGAAATAGAACATATAAAACTTCCATCTTTGTCGTCTTTTAGTTTGGCAACTCCCCTTAAGAAGAGATCAATGAACACCAAAGGATAGCTTGCATTTGTTTCTGAGTGATAACTACAATTGTGTCCTTTTATCATCTCAAAGAGATTCATGAGCATATGCAAGAACAAGTAACCTACATTTCCTCCCGAGCAGAAAAATGGCAGTGCAGAGATACAGTTATAACTCAAGTTCTGGGAATCCAATTATATTGTAGCTTATACCGTTGGAAAAATTATCAAATTTACTACAACTTTCTTATATAACACTTCTCCAGATTCTGCAGTTAATGTAGTAAAAAACTGTGCACAACAGAAACTATTCTAGGTTGCTGACAGCACAGATGCGTCGCCTTGTGATTTTCATAACTCCCAAACCATAATAGCTATCAAGGCGGTTCTTATGGTCAGAGAAAGATATTGAAGTCCACTGTTGTCCAGAATTTATCCATGATTTTTGGGTATCCAAAAATAGAGATATAAGCTAAGGAAGACAGACTGTTCTAAAAAGACAGGATAAAGTAGGAACGAGATTCAGAGAGACTAGAGAGATAGATAACACTAATCTTCAAGTCTTCATGCTTCTTTGATTTGTGTTGATGAGATATAAGACATGGATTGAAGATCGCCAAAAGATGACAAGAAAGATAAAGTTTGATCTTCAGTTCTTCGTACCTCGTCGCTTGAGATTAATGATGGTAGCGGACACTACCCCACTTAACAAAGATTTTAGTCCACCTGGCAATGTCAATGAAGGAAACACTTTCTCTAAGGCTTGCTGCTATTGATGAGTCCTTCATGTGTTGATCCTCCAGTGAGATGAGTTAAAGAAGATATCATGACAACCAAGGGTAGACAGGAACGCTGTAAGAGAAAAATGGCAAGAATTAGGATTGATTGAAAAATTAAGTAGGATAGAAGATGATACTACCCCACTTAACTTGGATCGAGCTACTCCTCAAGACTTATACCTTCCGAGCCACCTTTGAAACATGAGAACAAAGACAACACACAAGCAATACATCAAGCAAAACAAGAACACGTCACACCATCGATACTACACGTACTTCTTCAACATTGGTGGTTATCCTATGGGAAGATTATGGATGATGAAAGGCCATCGAATCTTTGAACCAGGTGAGATCAGAATTTCAAAAAAAAAAAGAAAACAAAAACCATGGGAGTAAGAAATAATAGCTCAAAGGAAGCTATCAAGGAAGGGATACAACAGGACAAGGAACAGGAAATAGTCAAAATCAATGAGTCAAGGGATGACAAAATAGTTTTGTAGTAAAATGAGTTTTAGAATATGTCCGGTGCTACTTGGCATATGTCCTACAGTCAACACCGCTCTGATACCACTCTGTCACACCCGGTTTTAGAGAATTAAACTAGGTTAGCCATATGTGTGTCCAGGAAGACCACACATATATCAGAATGAAAAAGTATCAGAAACAATGTTATTATATAATGTATACATAGCTATATTAACACTTACATCAGAGTATCGCGGAATGGTGACTAAACTTCAGGCTCTATTCTTCTCAGGGACGACTGACTGGTGGCTCCGTACGCCAAGCACTTCTGAAAGACTTATGGAAACTCCACTACACCTTCATCCTTCTTCTAAGTAGCACCTTACTACACACTGAGGTGTGGGGGAATAGCAAGAGTGAGTCCATGTCAAACTCAACAAGTATAACACAGGGTTTATGAGGCACAAAAGGCTAGACACTGTTTGACTGCGTTTAGCTTTTAATCATCATATAATTAGCAATCGAGTAGCATCAAGATGAACCAATTCCCATTAATGAACCAATGATCAATTGTAATAAGGATAATGAATATCATTAACATGAGCATAATAATAACAATAATAATTAAGCATGATATAACAATGGTGATCAACTATATCCATGAGCACGGCTAGTATACCAGTTTATTAAACTCTGCGTAGAGGTGTACACTTTCACTATGAGTCATGATTTCCAAATACATGGGTTAATTACTCCCAAAACACTGAAAACCATATAAAGTCATTCAAAAGATCGTCTAACAAGTTAGGGCCATTAGATTCACTCGGCAGACAGATGTAGGAACCCCCCTTTTCAAATGGCACAATTCCTTCTCGGCTATACTCATAGACTAGAGGCTGTCCTACACCCAACCTGTCAAGCCTTTCTTACGCCAATTAAGGTAACCACTAACAAGCTAGAAAAGGTCTCTTAAACAACTAGAGCTAGAGCCATATAGCCCTCCCAGCTGTACTGTATGTCCCGATTATCACTTATAGGTAAGTCCTTACAGAGAGTAACTAGAGCAATAATATAACCCCTTGCTCTAGCCCCCTTTCAACAGTAATAAAATCATCTTAATGGTTGGTTGCTTAATCCATTAATCAAATTACAAGATAATTGTTCATAATTAAGCACTAGCAATAGCTACCCAAATGCACAACCCATAGGTGACAAGGAAACAAGATATCAATAGCTAAGTTATAATCTCTATGGTTGTCAAGGAAGACACATGCATATGTATGATAATTTTAGTGAATAGGACAACAAGGATGGTCCCATGTTATACTTGCCTTAACTTGCTTTTCCCCCAAAGCAATACGCTCGAAAGCCTTTAGTATTCAACTTTCAATCTTCTGCTTCCAATTCTCAGCATTTAGTCTTCAGAGAATAGCTTCTTAATCACCACATAAACCTCACCGATTGACTGAATCATATAGCACCACACAAGCATCCATACAATCATACATGAAGCAAACAATAGATCTATATTAGAATAGTACACCAATCATATAAAAATAAGTAAAAGAGTTTGAAACATGATTCTACGCATTGCTACGAACACAAAGTCGCGAAAAGCACGCTAATCGGAGCTACGGTTGAAAAGATACAACTACCAATAGATTTACCCATAAAACTATTAGCTTCATGTATCTTAATGGTATAAAAACATATATAATATATTTTATAGAGATTATAATTTAAGTAAAATTTAGATTCGAATTATAAAACTAAAGTAAAACAAATCATATTTTATTTACAAAACCCAGTTGCATAATTGTTATTTTAGATATGATTCAAACCATGAAATTCCAATATTAGTGACATGATAAACACTGTTACAAATGCGTAGATCTCATTGTTATGAATCTAACGCAACTTGAATGGCTCAAAACGGAGTTGAAACATAGAAGATATGAAATAAACAAGATTTCCTCTATTAAAATAATAGATTAAATCTAATCACGAATTTTAAAAGTTGAAAACCTACTTAACAGTAGTATTAACATGTAGATTATGAAATTACGAACCTAACGCAAGTTGAACGGATCAAATCGGAGTTAAAATAGAGAAGTTATGGCTAAAACAAAATCAGTGGCAATTCTGTAAATAGCTGAAAATGTAATTTATTCTTAACCGAAACAAAATACGCTTTCAAATGAAGAAAACAAAATCTGTAAACATGTTTTGGACTGCGGGTTTATTTTTCAAGAATACAGGGACTATTTAGTAAAAAGAACAGCGAAAGGGAATGTTTTAATCTGGGCCATTGATCTAAAAATGGACGGCTCAGGTTGATGTGTATTTCTATTGTATTTCAAGGTTTGTTTTGTTAAAGAAAAACGGCCACAAAACTCATGCATGACTTCATATGACATCATCAAGCTAACTAACAGATTGGAACAGTGCAACACATGCATGCACGGGTGACGTTGATTGCTCATATGCATATAAGCCTCCATGCCTTGCGTGAAGTACGTAGGCATACACATGTGGACATGATAAGCGTGCTAACAGGCCATAGATCATAGCGATATGAAACTAACGCAACAAATGAACTGAAATAGAGCTAAAATAAATAAGATGTGAATTGGACAAGTGCACGAGTGTGGGTTGCCTTGCTTGCTTCTGGATTGCAAGATGAGATGTGTTCTCTAGATGATGAGTGTGCTCTTGAAAGGTACAGGTGGCAGAAGATACATACAGATGCACGCATATGTACTTGGTGAATTTGCTGTAGGATCCATGTACGTTGAACAAGAGTCGTGGCTTTGATTTCCTCTCTGGCAGTGAAGAATTTAATGTGCAAGAACTGCTTGCTATGGTGAGGACAGAGGCATGAGCCTAGCTTGGGCATCAACTAGCAAGGACGATTGTGCCCGGAGGTAGATGGCTGACTTGTAGAACAGCAAGCGACAACGACATGCAGAAACTTATTTCCTTGCAAGCAGACAGATACACCATGAGGAAATAAGCGAGTGCAGATTGCAGAGAACACAAAGACCTAATAGAAAAAGGAAAGGTAGCAATAAGAGGCATTCTCACTGGAGACAGATGTGCGGCAGACGAACAATGGTGACCAACAGGGCTCTGACTGGAGTCTGGCATGACGATTCCAAGCCGGCAACGAATCGGTGCCGAGGAGATAAGAACGCTGACACGGCAGCTTGATGAAGCTTCTTCTCAAGAAGGTTTTCTCAGACCTTGGTTTCAGCGTTGCTGAAACATGGTTCACGGTCAGCAATGAGTAGCAGATTGCATGGCCACTGAGCAACGACAGGATGTAGCCACGAGTTGGAGAATGGCAGGGGCGACGGCGGACTTACTTGTTGCCGAGGAGAGTATGGCCGAGCTAGGCAGCGCGGTGGCGACGGCGACGGCGAGAGAAAGAGGAGAAAAATATAATTTACTACACGAGAGATTTCCCAAACTAGGGGCTCCTCTTATGGTAGTTTTGGTATGCTTAGCCTAAGGGGTTGGTACATATATATATAGCGGAGAACTCCTCACATCTACATCGACTAGCAATATGGTACTAATTGATGTTGCACCCTCTACCTTTACTAGTAGGCTTAATTAATTATTAAAGCCCATTAGTAAATAAAGACATGGGCCTTTGGGCAAGAGGAAATCTGAGATATTTTGTTATTTTTGGAATTTCATGGATAAAATAATTCTAGAAAAGTCTAGAATTGAATTTTAAGCCACGAAAAATACTCCAAAGGCTCTGAAAATTCAGGGAATATTCTCAGAGATATTTTAGAATGAGACAAACCCAAATAAAGTATTTAGAGCTCATGAAAAGATAGATGAAGAGATCAAGGAAAAAGATTAAGCTCACAGAAATTAAAATTTTAAATCCAGAAAATACCAAAAAGTTTTCCGATGAGAAGTAAACGTCGTCCTATGGTATTTTGAAAATAATAGCACTCACCAACACCAAAGACAAGCATCACACAAACACCACATTATCAAATTAATATGAAAAAATTTAAAACCACAATTTTCTATATTTAAATTAGCAGCAACTTATCTTATCTAATAAATTTATTTAGATATTGAAATCATTTATTTTATTTAGTGTTTTCTAAGCACAACCTAAAATTAAAAAATTTTGAGGTGTGACATTCTGTCGTTATGTGTATAGGCTGCGCGTCATTGTGCCATTTGGAAGGGGGGCTTTATATCTTTTTGTCGAGTGAATCTAATGACCCTAACCTGTTAGACGAACCTTTGAAAGACTTCATAGTGAACCCTGCCGACCTTCCTTGGTAGTGGGTCAAGAGGCTGATCACCTCAGGTGAAAGGGTAAATCACAACTCACAGTGAAGGTATACAACCTCTGTAGAGTGTAAAACTGTTATAACAGCCGTGCTCACGGTCACGAGTGGCCTTGGACCCTTACGGAATAGATGATCACTAATGACTATAAATGTGTTTTTGCTATTCATTATTCATCTTTACATTGATCATATGTTTATTGTAGGATTAATGCAAACCTGATGCTACTCATATGATAAAACTGTGATAATTAAAAGCTAAATGCAGTAAACCAGTGTCTATCCTTTTTGAGCCTCATGAACCCTATGTTATATTTGTTGAGTACGACATGTGCTCACCCTTGCTATTTCCCCACACTCCAGTGTGTAGTGAGGTGCTGCTTAGAAGAAGGATAAAAGTGTAGTGAAGTTTCTAGAAGTCTTTTCGAAGTGCTTGGCATACGGAGCCCCTAGTCAGCCATCCCTAAGAAGAATGTAGCCCGAGCAAAAGCTTAGCCACTATTCTGTGATACTCTGATAGTTGTAAGTGTTAATATAGTAAGTATTCCGCTTTATATAAATATTGTTTTGATATCTCTATTCTGTTGTTGTATGTGTGGACTTCCTGGGCACACATATGATGAGCCTAGTTTTGTTCTTTACAAAACTGGGTGTGACAATTATGTTCCTAGTTTGCTCTAGTAATGCATTTGATATGGTTATGATTGATAATGAGTTTATGTATAAGTTTGCAAAGTGCTTAGCTTTCTTCACGAGGGAGTTAAGTGGTAGATCACATGTAAGCATGGTGCTTAGATGCTATTTACCTGCAAATGTATCCTATTGGTTGGGTCGTGTGGTAGTTTGTGGAAGTGACAGTTTTGTTGAGTCTTACATAGTCCACCCCCATTGATAGGACAGACAGAATCGAAGTTACGTAGGAAGTCTTGCTATGTTCTGGCTTTCTTCAGTAATATTCCTTACAAATAGATGAATAGTCTTTTATGCTATATATGATTGTGTGTTTGCTAAAGTAGATGAATGACTTAGTATATTAGAACTACCTAGAATTCGATCTCTTGAACTAATTAGACGTCAACCTACCTTTATGATGAGTAGTTTATCTCTAATCTCTGCGTGATTTATTCCCTTATGCTTTATAATTCATTATATTTATTTATCTCTTATGGCTTACCCTTTGCCAAAGTAAGTGACTGTGTGATCGATTTCTCATAAGTAGTCATTTGTTGCAAATCTATCTTGAGTTTACCCTTGAGCTAAATATAAATTAATGATACCTAGAATATTTCCCGGTGAAATGCTATGATGGTATTTTATCTGTACGCATGCGGATCCTATACTTATTCTAAGAGGAGCAGTTATATACTAAACACTTCTAGCGGTATGCTAGGGATGACAACTTAGCGAGAGTGGTGTTAGAAGTGTCAACACAGCAAAAAGAAGAAACCATTTTAGAGGCATAGGAACGTTTCTAGGAATATGTTCTAGAATGCCCACACCATGGAATGGAAGATTGGGTGCTCATACAAGGATTCTACAATGGACTTATTCAAAAATCTCATGAGCAATTAGATGCAACTGCTGGAGGATCATTTATGTCACTCACACCTTGAAAAGCTAAAATTCTTTTGAAGAAGATAGCCAAGAATCAGAGCTGGAAGCTAGACAATAATCAACGCTGTCAGAAGATTGAAGAAATTCCAGAAGAAGTTTGTGCACTAACAACAAAGATGGATGTGCTGTTGGATTGGCTTGATCAGGGGGATAATTACAAAAGAGATCATCAAGCTATCCAAGATGCCTTTAATGCTCAGAATAGATGTGGAAAGTATCTAGGGATTGAATTCTCAGACAATCAAGAAATGCAAGCATCATCAACAATCCTCCCACATCACGAAAGCAAGGATGGAGTCAACAGAAAGAATCTACCCATCAAGGTAAGTACTTAGGCAATTATAATTCTTCTAATTTCAAGCAGCTACCCTTGAGAGATTTTGTAACAGAACCGACCAAATTATAAGAGCACAAGTACAAAAACAAGCACCGAAGCGCTCAAATTTTCGAACTTGAGCCCATATAATCCCGGTAGTCAATCGAAATCACGAAGGATTTCAAACCAACTGCTTACAACCAGGATCGCATCATTCAACATACAACATCATACGTTACATTTCACAAAGAGTGCTGAAATAAGTTTACACAAACGGAGTAGCAATTATTACAAACCAAGTTTGAAAGTAGCGGAAGCATAACACACACTAGTTAATCAAGTACTGCCAGTCTGGATGATCAACAACCCGCAAAAGCATGAGAAAAGTACATAAAGATGATCACGCCCAAGTGATCTAGTCATCATCACCCGCAGGGTGGAGACACGTCTTGCAGAATCCCTGATAAAGCATGTCATCTGCAACAGGAGGGAATAAACCCTGAGTACTGGAATGTACTCAGCTAGACTTACCCGTCGAAAACCAGAAATAAAGTGACACCAAGGATTATGCAAGGCTTACACAAGAGGCTAGCTGACATAACATTTTGCATAAAGGCATAAGTTATTGAAACTCTTATAACCTGTACTAGCAGTTATTTTTAGCATTTACCTGTCATCTATCTTAGCACCTGTACTAAACATACACTTGATTATAATCAAACAACATGATTATTATATCCATAGCAGGTATATCATTATGGCAACATTGTATCATTCCCTTAACCACCAGTTCATTTAATGAGTTCTACGTTGCCGCTGCTCAAGTCAAGTGCTCACTAACCGGGAGCGACGGCGATTCGAATCGAATTCCTATCCAGCTGGAGGGGTATTTCTAACACTCACCGAGTCACGCCTGGCGAAGGCTGCTCAGGTCATCTTTTGTACAGTTCAGGAATCGCGGGCCCGAATAATGTCGCGTCCCCAAGGGCGACACTCTGCCAGGTGATAGGGACTCTAACCCCCCCTTGGTCTCACGCCAATGTCCCCAAGCACATCCTTTCTCTCCTCCAAGATGCAACCTACCATTCGATTCCCGGCCTGAACCATACTACTCGACTTCGCGGTCGGAACGACTTATCCGACCAACTAAGTGTTAGACTGCGTTCAACATGACTCAAGGACGTACAGCGAATCGGTCCTTAAACGACTCAGACGGGCATAGCTCCACACCCAAGACGTGAAGTGTCTTGCGGCTGTACTATCGAATTCCCGTCCGGTCTCGATTTCATTTTTAAGCATGGTTCCATCACGATAGCCATAAGCCATTCGCGACTCCTTCCTACATCTCGCGGATGACCGGAAATCACCCGACTTCTACCGTACTAAGCAGGGCTAAGCATTGACACGCGCCTACACCTAATATAGGATTCAGTACAATATCTGGACAAGGACAGGTATAATGCAACAAGTGTTTTCATATAACTCCTACAACTTAATGTAGTAAACAATTAGAAGTACTCAAGATTAATTTATAAATCAGTAGGTTCAGCATGCACCGGGGCTTGCCTTTCAGAAAGGTTGCAGGCCTGTGGTCCGGGCACTCAAGAAGGTCTTCAGCGACGTCTCCTTCGCCGACTGGTTCCTCGGGCTCCTGCTGCTCCTGGTTCTCCTCCGGAATCACAGGCTCGAATTCGAGGAGTGTTACCCCCTTCGGTGCACCTATTGCATGAATGCACAATAAATATAATGGATGCATAAATGGGTGCAACATGCTCGGAATGAAATGCATTTCAGAATAAAACACCCTATTCAAGTTATTTTATTAGTACGTGCAAATCTCTTCTCTAGTAGAGAAGTACTCACCTAATCTACTTAGCCTAAGATAAAGCTGCTCATCCTCAGTTAAGGCCCTAACACCTAACAAATACAAAAGTAGCATGTCTTAGGATATTACACCATATCAAACAGCAAAACACCACAGAAAGCATTCTGGACAGCAGCTACTTGTTTTTATCACAACTGAAGATTTACAATTCCAAAAGATATGATCTAAGACAATCTGGAAAGCCTAAGAAATACTCTACAATTCATTTTCAGACCTCAACCCCAAACTCATAAGTTTTCCACATCAAACTTCACAAGTTCCAGAATCTGTCCTCTCAAAACAGAGAGTAGCAGATTCTGAACTGCCACTTAAAACAACAGTAACTCTCAAACTACAAAGCCAAATGTTCCCAAATTTTGACACAAGCTAGTTCATCAAGTTTACTGTGACTTTGATATTTACAAGTTGTCCAGAAACCCTTTTTATCAAAGCCAAATTTAGAGTTACAACTTAGCTGTCCAGAAAACCTAAAATTACAAAGGTTAATTATTTATTGATGTAGCAAACATCCTCTAAAACCAAACTAATGCTACTACAAGTTCACAAATATCACAAAGACACCAGAAAGTAAGGTGTGCCCACCTAGAACATTTATATAAACCCATTTCTCAATTTACTTAAGTAATTAAGTAGAATTTTAAACATATATGTAAACTGCTCCCAAAATTCTACAAAAATTACAGAGGACTCTTTGACCCACAAAGAGACCACAGTAAAAATTTGAACAAGTTTTATTCACAGAAACTCCCTACACAAAATTCACAAGCTAATAAGGCTGATTTTTGCATAATTAGGAAACCCTATTGAAAAGTGTCAAACAACAGATTTCATATTTTTCTTAGACACTTTAGGGTACCAAGACATTCTCCAAAAATTTACAATAACATTGCACATGTAGAAAAATTATAAAAATTACTTCAATTATTTCCTAGAATAAAATGATAGCCTTATAACTTGAAAATTACTTAAGCACTGATACCCAAATTTTTACCATAGCTAGGACTAGCATAGAGTAACCTACCCACCAAATTTCATAATTTATGGAACACTACAGCTCAAGTTATAAATTAAGCAAATTTGCATGCAATCCAAAACACATTTAAAGGATCTAATAAATTCTTATAGAATTTAAACATCTCATGCCAGATCCATATTTTTCTAAAATACTACACATCCAGTAGATTCTAACAAAATTTATCTCATGATTTTTGGATCACTAAAACCCTAGATTCCTATTTTTCCAACTAGTACAAAAATCAGTGTCAAAATAATAAAAATCCTTTTCACTTCGGACGACTGGGCCGGCCCGGAAACGAACTCGGCCCACAACGCATTCCCCCGCGCGCTCGGCCCGCTCAGCGCCCCTGCCCGCGCGCGCGACGCTGACGGTGGACCCCCGCGGTCAGCGACCGAAAACAGGGGAGCCGGCGCCCCGCGAGCTCCGGTGAGCTCGAGCTCGCCGGAGAAGGGCTCGCGCGGCTAACCGAACACGGTATCGTGCTCTCCGTCACCTGGCGCACCGATTGGCACCCGTAGGATGGATGGGGATGGGGTGGAGAGGGCCTGCCGCCGTGCGTGGCGGCCGGTGATATCCGGTGGCGGGGCACCGTCGCCGGTGAAGAAACATGGTGCGGTTTGGGCTCGGTACGAGCTTCACCGAGGCAAGACGGTTCCGTTTTGCGGGTAAGGGGGGATGGAGACGGACCCGAAGCACCCTGACCACGGTGAGGTCTCATGGCGGGCTCCGGCGACCCCTCGGAGGCGGAGAAGAAGGTAATGTGGCTCACCTTGGGTCAAATCGTGGGGTTCGGTAGGTCCAGGGGGTGGAGGGTGTCGAGGCGGAGGAACTGGCGAGCTCAGGCGGCCGGTGGTGTGGCGTGGCTCACGGTCGAGCTCGTCGGAGAAGAAAGGGGAATGGCGGCTCGGTTCTTTCCCTTTTGCAAACGAGAGGGAAGGAGGAGGAGGAAATGGACGGGTGAGGTCGGAGCGACAGCGGAGATGCCCTTCATGCGCTCGGCAGCTGGCCAAGGCGCCAGGTCGCGCGCGGCGCGTGGAGGACACGCGGCAGTGTTCTTCTGCCGGGGCGCCACGTTCAGTTTTCTGAAGTTCTGAATCGCGGTTTCAGTCAAGCCGAGCCTGACAGCGTGACTTTGGTAACCTGTAACTCCCAATCTAGGCCGATCTAGTACAATCCGTAATTAGTAAAGTTGTAGAGGTACATATCGTCTACAAAATTGTCCACTAGAGCTCGAGCTGATTCGGTCTATAATGGAAACTACATGGTCTCAAAGTAGTGCTCGGTGAAACTGAAACCGGGTTCAGTTAATGATACCGCCTGACAGCTCCTGTTCATGGCACGATATCTCTTGAACCATTGAGAACCAGGCTTGGGTGATATTGACAAAGTTGTAGGGCTACATGTGATCTACAAGTTTGTCAATATGAGTGAAGGCTGGTTTGGCTTGGTTTGCAAACTACAAGCTCCTAGAGTAGGCATCAGTGAAACTGTAAGGTCCAATTCCAGACTTAGAAAAATTCTAAGTCCTGGGATTACACCACTAGCTGACTTGTGGGCCATTTTTGAGCATGTTCTAATCATTTTCATGAGATGGCCATATTAGAACTTTTGTTCCTCATGAAATTCTCTACAACTTTGCTTAAGGGTGCTTTTCCATGCAAGGTCTCTAAATTAGACTTTTTAATTGGTCAAACTAGGGCCTCCTAGGGTCCAATGGTGGTCAAACTTCTCTTGGAGGGCAATTTAGTAATTTTGGTCAACATGAACTTTGTTCCAAATGTTACCCTAAGTATAACTAAGGTGTTGTAGGTCATGATTGGCTACATTACTTTTTTGTTACACCAACTATCAAGTACTTCATGAAATAAATCAAACAAGCCCTAATATAAACACATGTGTTGCATCACATAAAATAACAAACATGAATGATGCATTCTTATGCTTATGCCATGCAAATGCAATACAATTATGGAGCTAAACACTTGAAGTGTTACAGCCCTCCCCCCTTATAAAAATCTCGCCCCGAGATTTGGAAGGCGTACCATTTTTCATAGAATTCTTTATAACCATCCCGCAAATAATCCTCCCGTTCCCATGTAGCATCACTCTCACTTCCCTGATTACTCCACATCACTTTGTACCACTTAACCACTTTACTTCTAGTTACTCGTTCCTGAGTATCGATCACTCGGACTGGTTTTTCTTCATAGGTTAAGTCGGATTCCAGTCTGATATCTCCTAACGGAATTTGTTCCTCAGGAACTCGAAGACACTTTTTAAGCTGAGATACATGGAAAACGTTGAATATGGCTCTCATCTCAGGAGGCAACTGGATTTTGTACGCAACAGCTCCACTCTTGCCTATGATCTGGAAAGGACCCACGTATCTTGGTGCAAGTTTCCGCTTAACACCAAAACGTTGGACACTCTTCATTGGAGAAACTTTCAAATAAACGAAGTCTCCAACTTCAAATTCGAGTGGTTTTCTACGACGATCCGCATAGCTTTTCTGTCTCGCTTGTGCTGCAGCCATGTGTTTCTGGATGGTACGGACTTGTTCCTCGGCTTCCTGGACAAAATCAATGCCATAATACCTTCTTTCCCCAGCTTCTACCCAGTTTAGTGGAGTTCGACACTTTCGACCGTACAAAGCTTCGAATGGAGCCATCTTAATACTCTCTTGATAACTATTATTGTACGAAAACTCGGCTAGAGGTAACCATTTTTCCCAAGAACCCTTGGATGAAATGAAGCATGCTCGCAACAGATCTTCCAAGATTTGGTTAACTCGTTCTGTCTGACCCGACGTTTGGGGGTGATAAGCAGAGCTTCTCACTAACTTGGTTCCCAGAAGGTGATGCAAATGCTCCCAAAAGCGAGCAGTGAACTGGGGACCACGGTCAGATATGATAGTACGAGGTATCCCATGAAGCCGAACTATCTGATTGAAGTACAACTCAGCATAGTCAGTGGGACGATAGTCCACTCTAACTGGAATGAAGTGAGCTGATTTGGTCAAACGATCCACAATTACCCAGATGGAGTTATGATTTTTGACAGTAGGAGGAAGACCGACAATGAAATCCATACTTATCTCTTCCCATTTCCAGCCTGGAATGGAAAGTGGCTGAAGTAGCCCAGCTTTCATGTGCACAGCTTTAACTCTGCAACAGGTGTCACATCTAGCGACATATGCAGCTATCTCTTTCCGCATCTTGGTCCACCAATAAAGCGGTTTCAAATCATAATACATCTTATTGCTGCCAGGATGGATGGACAACTTAGAGGAGTGTGCTTCAGACAAAATATCATTTCGAAGCTCCCGGTCCTTAGGCACAACTAACCTATCCTTGAACCACAGCACACCTTCGTCATCTAACCTGAAATGCTTAGTTTCTTCCTCTTTCATCTTCCGTTTTATGTGAAATATACCCGGATCAGTCTTTTGGAGCCCAATGATTCTATTTCTGAGAGTACCACTGACAGTGATGTTGTACAAGACTGCCGGATGTAACAGGCGGGATCGGTGAAAATCAGTTTCAACCAAGGAATGGCAATGAGACTTACGGCTCAAAGCGTCCGCAACCACGTTTGCCTTGCCTGGGTGATAGTGCACTTGAAGGTTATAATCTTTAATCAACTCGAGCCATCTTCTTTGACGCATATTCAACTCGGGTTGGGTGAAGATGTATTTGAGGCTTTTGTGGTCGGTATAGATGTTGCAGACATTGCCCAGCAGATAATGTCGCCAGGCTTTCAAAGCATGAACAACTGCAGCCAGTTCTAAGTCATGCGTTGGATAATTCACCTCATGCTTCCGAAGTTGTCGAGAAGTATATGCAATTACCCGGCCTTCCTGCATCAACACACCTCCCAAACCTATGCCTGAGGCATCACAATAAACATCAAATGGTTTCTCGATATCCGGTTGTGCCAAAACCGGAGCTGAGGTTAGGAGGGTTCGTAGTTGGTGAAAAGCCGCATCACACTCCGGAGTCCAGACAAACCTGGTGTCTTTTTGCAGCAACCGAGTCATTGGCTTGGCTATTTTGGAGAAGTCCGGGATGAAGCGACGATAATAGCCAGCCAAACCAAGAAAACTTCGGACCTCGTGAACTGAGGTAGGAGCCTTCCAGTTCAGTACTTCCTGTACCTTGGCGGGGTCCACCATAATTCCTCCATCGGACAACACATGCCCAAGGAAAGGTACTTCTCGAAGCCAGAATTCGCACTTACTGAACTTTGCATATAGTTGATGTTCACGCAGTCTTGTGAGGACTATACGCAGATGTTCAGCGTGATCCTCCTCATTCACAGAGTATACCAGGATGTCATCAATAAATACCACCACAAACTTATCCAATTCAGGCATAAACACCGAATTCATCAAGTACATGAAGTGTGCGGGGGCATTTGTCAAACCGAAAGACATAACAAGATACTCATAAAGACCGTATCTGGTAGAAAAGGCTGTCTTTGGAACATCTTCCGGGCGGATTTTAATTTGATGGTAGCCAGACCTTAGATCGATCTTGGAAAAGACTTTAGCCTTGGACAACTGATCGAACAAGATGTCGATACGCGGTAGAGGATACTTATTCTTAACAGTGACCGCGTTCAGAGGTCTGTAGTCCACGCACATCCGCAAGGTTTGATCCTTCTTCTTTACAAAGATAGCAGGGCATCCCCACGGCGATGAACTAGGACGAATCAACCCTTTCTTCAAAAGTTCATTCAATTGCACCTTAAGTTCAGCTAATTCATTAGGAGGCATCCTATAGGGTCTCCTAGAGATGGGTGCCGTGCCAGGCAACAACTCAATTTTAAACTCCACATCCCGATCCGGAGGGAGTCCCGGCAAATCATCAGGAAAAACGTCCGGAAACTCATTTACTACTGGAATTTCGGCTAACGTCTTTGCTTGCACAGCATGAATTTCCCCCGACAATTCAACCTTTCTGGGAAGTTGTACTAGAAAACCTTTTTGATCTGTAGGATCTCTGAGCATAACTACCCGAGCGGATGTGTCAATGAGTACCCCGTTCTGACTCATCCAATTCATGCCCAAGATAACATCTATGTCTAAACCAGGTAAAACCAATAGGGCAAGCGAATAACTTCGCCCTTCTATCTCAAACTTAAGGTTCCCCACTACTTTGTTTGTGGAAATATTCCCACTTGCAGCGCTAATACAATAACCCACACCTTCAACAGTATGCAACTTGTGTGCAAATTTAGATGCAAACTTAGGACTGATAAAGGAATGCGAAGCACCTGAATCAAAAAGTACCACTGCGGGGTGTTGGTCAACTAGAAACTTACCAGCGGTGACCACCTCACCAGATGGAATTTCCTCAATGCTGTTGTAATGGGCGTGTCCCTGACGACTACCTTGGTTGACATTTTTCTTAGGGTACGGACAGTTCCTGGACCAATGGCCTGGCTTGTTACAGTTCCAGCAAGGCATGTTGCTAGGAGGAACACTGGAGCTGCCTTGGCCCGCATTACTCTTTGGCAGAGCCACTGTATATGCCTTACGAAACCCAGTCTTTGCAGCAGGCTTTTTCTGCGGCGGACGGAACTTTGTATTCTGAGCAAGAGGGCGAGGAGGAGCTCTCGGGGCAGCTGGAGTTCGAGACTGTGAAGCACTCGCCTCAATGGCCCTCTTGCGGCTCTTAGAAGCAGAATAGATAGCATTGTTGTTCTCTTGAGTTAGAGCATCGCTGATGAAATCATTGAAAGTAGTGCATTTGCTAGTGCCCATTGTTTTCATCAGTTTTGGGCCGAGGCCCCTTTTGAAGCTAGCAATCTTTTTGGCATCGGTATCCACAAACTCAGTGGCATACCTTGCCAGATTGTTGAAGGACTGCAAGTATTCAGTCAGGCTTTTGTTTCCTTGCGACAGCCTCATAAACTCTATATGCTTGATTGCCATAAGACCTGGAGGAATATAATTTCCCCGGAATGCCGCCTTAAACTGATCCCAAGCAATCGGGACATTGGCAGGCAGTGTGGAACGATAGTGGCTCCACCAAATACCCGCTGGACCATGCAACTGGTGAGAAGCATATTCAGTCTTTAACTCATCAGTCAGGCGAAGCAGACGAAACTTTTGCTCAATAGTATTTAACCACTCATCAGCTTGCAGTGGTTCTTCCGCTTCCTTGAAGAGCGGGGGCTTAGTATCCAGAAAGTCCTTGAAATCACTGTACTGATTTGGCTCTGGGCCCTGGCGGCCAGGACGAGCCTCCCGGTTAGCCAGCTGGCGCATAGCATCCGCCAACATGCGCTGCCCTTCGACCACTGTCTGCATTAACTCGGCCGGAGTGGGTGGTGGCGGAGGGGGTGGCTGTTCCTCCTCCTCATTTCCACGACCCCGACGTAGATTGTACGACATCTGCAAAATGCATAGCCAATGAGCACTGACGATGTGGGAAACTTGTAGATGAATTATTGTAAATATGTCAAACTGACTTCATGAAATAGACTTCTCATAATAATTAAGGCACAATAATTCACCACAACCGCACAATCCATTCAAGCGCATCATTTGACGAGATCATACTTGGTAATCCAACAAGATGCTCTTTGATGAAGGCTTACTCACAGGGAGCACAACGGTTACCGGACCGTTTACGTTGCTATCTACGTGATTTTCGACCTTTTGCACGGTACTTGGATTCCATCTCAAGATTTTTAGTTGACTGTGAAAGGCTACTTCAAACTGACCACAAAGAGACTTCTCAATGAAGAGTTCCATGGTGGATCATGACTAGCCACCTCGATACCTGCGCGTGCCAAGCAGCACAGCCTTATGTCGCGCGCCATAGGAGGCCCTCGGTTTCGTCGCGGCACCGAAGGGTGCTAATCGTGACACCATCATCGAACGCAACATAATAAGACATCAAGTTGTGATCGAAATTAACGGTTTCAAACTACATTCAGGAAACATACGGTTCAACCTTACATCCCAAAGTCAAGTTATTACAAGGCCTCACTCCTTCACAGAGAGGGCACAAAAGACGATCCTAACATTATAGGCACGTGATGACTACTCTAAGCATCATCCTCCGAGTCAGTGTCAAGGATCTCCCCGCCGTCCTCATCACTGACAGGATCTAACTCCTCGTCTTCTTCTTCTTCTGGCTCTCCCTCTGGTGCTTCTGCAGGTGGGGCATCCTGTGGTCCATCAACCTCCACTTCATCATCATCCTCAGCCATGAAGATTCCCGAACCCATGTCCTCATCGGCGTTGTTGTTTTGAGGCAGCAGGGGATTAAGCTCGTTGTTCAGGCGGTGCACTTCTTCATGAAGATTATCATTGTATTCTTCAGCGTTCTCCAACTGTTGCTCGAGCTCAAACTGACGAGCTCTCAGAACGTTCTCCTCGTGCCAGGCTTCATCCCTCTGTTCCATCACACGGACTAACATGCGTTGACAGTTGCGGTTTGCCACTGTCAACCTCTGGACTGCAAGCGTTTCTTGATCACGATCATGAATCACTTGTTCCAGTTGTCGCCGTGTTGCATCCCTAGCAGCAGTCACCTCTGCCAGCTCTGCCCTCAGCCTTTCCACCTCAGTAGGCTCAGGGCGGGGCTCACGTGGAGCGAGCTGGTGACGCGGTGCCCTGCCCCCAGTGGACTTACGAGCGGTCCTCTTGGTACGTGCCATCTGTAGCAACAAGATAAGATACGACTTAAAGTGAGGATCATTTAGGGGATACGAAATTTACTTTAGTCGGGAGTACAGAAAATTTTTTTAAGGAGGGAGTAAATGATATGTATGATATAATTAAACATGATGCATGCACGTTCCGTACGCCCTCTCACCTTAGTAGAAACCTAAAGTTCTAACGCTAGGCGGTGGCATACATACGTTCTCTCATATAAGCGAAACTATCGGTCTACTCGTTGCGCTGTTAGTGTACCTGCAGAAAATTTCATTGCAGCCCAACAATTCCCAATATATGCACACAAGAAAGCAGTAAATTAAATACTTTCCATATACACATCCCCAGATGTATATACTTCAGTATCAAAGCTACCCGGTAATAATGTTCCCACAATTAAGTGCTTACATAATTACATGGTTTAAACACGCAAGTATGCAAGTCACCAAAACTACTCTTCCCTAGACCGCCGGTTGGACGATCATGCTCTCACAACTCACACTTACCAGAGCGTCGAGGTAATTGATCCATACATTACCACCCAAGGGGATGGCATCCATACAATTTCACGCCGTATGGACGACGAAACAGAAACAAACAAGGCCCCCAAGTTAGTCTTTATAATAAGCCACCTAAGAGTCCTTATTTGGGCTAAGGGTTGTGATCACTGGCATACCTATAAAATAATTTTTAGAGTTTAACCCTTTTCGCAAACAAATACTTTTTGTTTTTAATTACCCGTAAGATGTGTTTAATGTTGAATTATGCTCCGATACCAGCTGTAACAGAACCGACCAAATTATAAGAGCACAAGTACAAAAACAAGCACCGAAGCGCTCAAATTTTCGAACTTGAGCCCATATAATCCCGGTAGTCAATCGAAATCACGAAGGATTTCAAACCAACTGCTTACAACCAGGATCGCATCATTCAACATACAACATCATACGTTACATTTCACAAAGAGTGCTGAAATAAGTTTACACAAACGGAGTAGCAATTATTACAAACCAAGTTTGAAAGTAGCGGAAGCATAACACACACTAGTTAATCAAGTACTGCCAGTCTGGATGATCAACAACCCGCAAAAGCATGAGAAAAGTACATAAAGATGATCACGCCCAAGTGATCTAGTCATCATCACCCGCAGGGTGGAGACACGTCTTGCAGAATCCCTGATAAAGCATGTCATCTGCAACAGGAGGGAATAAACCCTGAGTACTGGAATGTACTCAGCTAGACTTACCCGTCGAAAACCAGAAATAAAGTGACACCAAGGATTATGCAAGGCTTACACAAGAGGCTAGCTGACATAACATTTTGCATAAAGGCATAAGTTATTGAAACTCTTATAACCTGTACTAGCAGTTATTTTTAGCATTTACCTGTCATCTATCTTAGCACCTGTACTAAACATACACTTGATTATAATCAAACAACATGATTATTATATCCATAGCAGGTATATCATTATGGCAACATTGTATCATTCCCTTAACCACCAGTTCATTTAATGAGTTCTACGTTGCCGCTGCTCAAGTCAAGTGCTCACTAACCGGGAGCGACGGCGATTCGAATCGAATTCCTATCCAGCTGGAGGGGTATTTCTAACACTCACCGAGTCACGCCTGGCGAAGGCTGCTCAGGTCATCTTTTGTACAGTTCAGGAATCGCGGGCCCGAATAATGTCGCGTCCCCAAGGGCGACACTCTGCCAGGTGATAGGGACTCTAACCCCCCCTTGGTCTCACGCCAATGTCCCCAAGCACATCCTTTCTCTCCTCCAAGATGCAACCTACCATTCGATTCCCGGCCTGAACCATACTACTCGACTTCGCGGTCGGAACGACTTATCTGGCCAACTAAGTGTTAGACTGCGTTCAACATGACTCAAGGACGTACAGCGAATCGGTCCTTAAACGACTCAGACGGGCATAGCTCCACACCCAAGACGTGAAGTGTCTTGCGGCTGTACTATCGAATTCCCGTCCGGTCTCGATTTCATTTTTAAGCATGGTTCCATCACGATAGCCATAAGCCATTCGCGACTCCTTCCTACATCTCGCGGATGACCGGAAATCACCCGACTTCTACCGTACTAAGCAGGGCTAAGCATTGACACGCGCCTACACCTAATATAGGATTCAGTACAATATCTAGACAAGGACAGGTATAATGCAACAAGTGTTTTCATATAACTCCTACAACTTAATGCAGTAAACAATTAGAAGTACTCAAGATTAATTTATAAATCAGTAGGTTCAGCATGCACCGGGGCTTGCCTTTCAGAAAGGTTGCAGGCCTGTGGTCCGGGCACTCAAGAAGGTCTTCAGCGACGTCTCCTTCGCCGACTGGTTCCTCGGGCTCCTGCTGCTCCTGGTTCTCCTCCGGAATCACAGGCTCGAATTCGAGGAGTGTTACCCCCTCCGGTGCACCTATTGCATGAATGCACAATAAATATAATGGATGCATAAATGGGTGCAACATGCTCGGAATGAAATGCATTTCAGAATAAAACACCCTATTCAAGTTATTTTATTAGTACGTGCAAATCTCTTCTCTAGTAGAGAAGTACTCACCTAATCTACTTAGCCTAAGATAAAGCTGCTCATCCTCAGTTAAGGCCCTAACACCTAACAAATACAAAAGTAGCATGTCTTAGGATATTACACCATATCAAACAGCAAAACACCACAGAAAGCATTCTGGACAGCAGCTACTTGTTTTTATCACAACTGAAGATTTACAATTCCAAAAGATATGATCTAAGACAATCTGGAAAGCCTAAGAAATACTCTACAATTCATTTTCAGACCTCAACCCCAAACTCATAAGTTTTCCACATCAAACTTCACAAGTTCCAGAATCTGTCCTCTCAAAACAGAGAGTAGCAGATTCTGAACTGCCACTTAAAACAACAGTAACTCTCAAACTACAAAGCCAAATGTTCCCAAATTTTGACACAAGCTAGTTCATCAAGTTTACTGTGACTTTGATATTTACAAGTTGTCCAGAAACCCTTTTTATCAAAGCCAAATTTAGAGTTACAACTTAGCTGTCCAGAAAACCTAAAATTACAAAGGTTAATTATTTATTGATGTAGCAAACATCCTCTAAAACCAAACTAATGCTACTACAAGTTCACAAATATCACAAAGACACCAGAAAGTAAGGTGTGCCCACCTAGAACATTTATATAAACCCATTTCTCAATTTACTTAAGTAATTAAGTAGAATTTTAAACATATATGTAAACTGCTCCCAAAATTCTACAAAAATTACAGAGGACTCTTTGACCCACAAAGAGACCACAGTAAAAATTTGAACAAGTTTTATTCACAGAAACTCCCTACACAAAATTCACAAGCTAATAAGGCTGATTTTTGCATAATTAGGAAACCCTATTGAAAAGTGTCAAACAACAGATTTCATATTTTTCTTAGACACTTTAGGGTACCAAGACATTCTCCAAAAATTTACAATAACATTGCACATGTAGAAAAATTATAAAAATTACTTCAATTATTTCCTAGAATAAAATGATAGCCTTATAACTTGAAAATTACTTAAGCACTGATGCCCAAATTTTTACCATAGCTAGGACTAGCATAGAGTAACCTACCCACCAAATTTCATAATTTATGGAACACTACAGCTCAAGTTATAAATTAAGCAAATTTGCATGCAATCCAAAACACATTTAAAGGATCTAATAAATTCTTACAGAATTTAAACATCTCATGCCAGATCCATATTTTTCTAAAATACTACACATCCAGTAGATTCTAACAAAATTTATCTCATGATTTTTGGATCACTAAAACCCTAGATTCCTATTTTTCCAACTAGTACAAAAATCAGTGTCAAAATAATAAAAATCCTTTTCACTTCGGACGACTGGGCCGGCCCGGAAACGAACTCGGCCCACAACGCATTCCCCCGCGCGCTCGGCCCGCTCAGCGCCCCTGCCCGCGCGCGCGACGCTGACGGTGGACCCCCGCGGTCAGCGACCGAAAACAGGGGAGCCGGCGCCCCGCGAGCTCCGGTGAGCTCGAGCTCGCCGGAGAAGGGCTCGCGCGGCTAACCGAACACGGTATCGTGCTCTCCGTCACCTGGCGCACCGATTGGCACCCGTAGGATGGATGGGGATGGGGTGGAGAGGGCCTGCCGCCGTGCGTGGCGGCCGGTGATATCCGGTGGCGGGGCACCGTCGCCGGTGAAGAAACATGGTGCGGTTTGGGCTCGGTACGAGCTTCACCGAGGCAAGACGGTTCCGTTTTGCGGGTAAGGGGGGATGGAGACGGACCCGAAGCACCCTGACCACGGTGAGGTCTCATGGCGGGCTCCGGCGACCCCTCGGAGGCGGAGAAGAAGGTAATGTGGCTCACCTTGGGTCAAATCGTGGGGTTCGGTAGGTCCAGGGGGTGGAGGGTGTCGAGGCGGAGGAACTGGCGAGCTCAGGCGGCCGGTGGTGTGGCGTGGCTCACGGTCGAGCTCGTCGGAGAAGAAAGGGGAATGGCGGCTCGGTTCTTTCCCTTTTGCAAACGAGAGGGAAGGAGGAGGAGGAAATGGACGGGTGAGGTCGGAGCGACAGCGGAGATGCCCTTCATGCGCTCGGCAGCTGGCCAAGGCGCCAGGTCGCGCGCGGCGCGTGGAGGACACGCGGCGGTGTTCTTCTGCCGGGGCGCCACGTTCAGTTTTCTGAAGTTCTGAATCGCGGTTTCAGTCAAGCCGAGCCTGACAGCGTGACTTTGGTAACCTGTAACTCCCAATCTAGGCCGATCTAGTACAATCCGTAATTAGTAAAGTTGTAGAGGTACATATCGTCTACAAAATTGTCCACTAGAGCTCGAGCTGATTCGGTCTATAATGGAAACTACATGGTCTCAAAGTAGTGCTCGGTGAAACTGAAACCGGGTTCAGTTAATGATACCGCCTGACAGCTCCTGTTCATGGCACGATATCTCTTGAACCATTGAGAACCAGGCTTGGGTGATATTGACAAAGTTGTAGGGCTACATGTGATCTACAAGTTTGTCAATATGAGTGAAGGCTGGTTTGGCTTGGTTTGCAAACTACAAGCTCCTAGAGTAGGCATCAGTGAAACTGTAAGGTCCAATTCCAGACTTAGAAAAATTCTAAGTCCTGGGATTACACCACTAGCTGACTTGTGGGCCATTTTTGAGCATGTTCTAATCATTTTCATGAGATGGCCATATTAGAACTTTTGTTCCTCATGAAATTCTCTACAACTTTGCTTAAGGGTGCTTTTCCATGCAAGGTCTCTAAATTAGACTTTTTAATTGGTCAAACTAGGGCCTCCTAGGGTCCAATGGTGGTCAAACTTCTCTTGGAGGGCAATTTAGTAATTTTGGTCAACATGAACTTTGTTCCAAATGTTACCCTAAGTATAACTAAGGTGTTGTAGGTCATGATTGGCTACATTACTTTTTTGTTACACCAACTATCAAGTACTTCATGAAATAAATCAAACAAGCCCTAATATAAACACATGTGTTGCATCACATAAAATAACAAACATGAATGATGCATTCTTATGCTTATGCCATGCAAATGCAATACAATTATGGAGCTAAACACTTGAAGTGTTACAGATTTAATCTTAGAACAAGCTAGTATTAATGACAACATTATTAAAAGGCTTGCCTCTAATGATAAAATTTTAGAGGATATAAATGCTAAATTAGATGACTTTTCTTCTACTATAAAAGATCAGCTCAATCATAATAATCAGATAGAAACTAGGTTGGCGCAACTAGCTATTGCTTTGCATTTTGCCACTAACCCTGGTTAGTTACAATCCATAACCACAAGAGGTGGCAGATATACTCGTGATCCCCCTTATCCAAAAGGTACAACGAGAAGACAGGTTGCACCAATAATCCCAACAGTAACAGAAGAGAAAGACGATTAGGTTGAAGAATTGGAGCCACCAGTACCAGAGATGATGCAAGATTTCCATGACTCCAACATCTTACCATTCCCACATAGAAAGCGGAAAGCTAAGGCGGATGAGCAGTTCAGTAAGTTTGTCAAAGTAATTTAAAAATTATATATCAATGTCCCTTTGTTAGACGCTCTACAGGTACCCACCTATGCAAGATATATAAGAGATATCCTCAACAACAAACGACCACTGCCCACCACTAAATTAATCAAGTTAACGGAAGAATGTAGTGCAGCCATCCTCAACATGTCACCAGAGAAGAAGAAAGATCCAGGATGCCCCACTATTGATTGTTCAATTGGAGATCAACATTTCGATAACATGCTATGTGACCTTGGATCAAGTGTCAGTGTGATGCCCAAGTCAGTTTTTGACAAGCTCCAGCATGCAAAGATCGACCCAACATCAATGTGCCTACAGCTAGCTGATCAATCTCTCCGCTATCCAATAGGAATTGCTGAGGATATTCCGGTCAATATCAGAGGATTCTTCATACCAGTCGACTTTGTGGTGATGGAAATGCATCCAGACTCGAAGGTATCACTCATCCTTGAGAGACCCTTTTTGAGCACGGCAAATGCCTACATTGATGTTGGAATTGGAGAAGTCAAGGTCAACATTAATGGACAAGAGGAATGCTTCCCATTTAGACCGAGGCCTGAGTTGAACCTAAAAGCAAATATGATAAGTGAAGAAGGAGATGACCAGTCATCAAGGACATCATCCTCTGGGCAGGATGACACCTTTGAAGAGTAATAGAATTTGGGAAAGTCCAGTTCGGTGGACTCTAAAATTTTGAACCCCCACCGAAAGGTAACTCGATAGTTATCCATATTTACTTTCTTGCATAAGTAATTTCTTTAATATATTTACTTTTTGATCTTCTGCATTTTTATGAAAACAAAATAAAAATATATAAAAACAAAAATCTATGCCCCATGAAAATAATTTTTATGGAGTGAAAACCCGAAAGAATTTTTACCGTGGTGGCTCAAAAATGTTGTCCCTAATTTTCCATGCAGGTTTGTTTCATGAAAGTAATTTTATTCTCGGCATGGTAAAAGTTTTTCTCACCTTGGGGCCATAGATTCCATGGGATCTACCATGGAATTTACCTGATATTCTTTGCCTTGCCACCATTCCTGCTGCATCGTATCAATTTCACGTACAAAGGGATGAGAATTTAGCTTGAGAATATAGCAGAATAGAATAGGAATAAGGACCACAAGTGGGGCCCACAAGTGGGGCCAGCTAGCCCCACATCCTTAGCCGACCGGCCTGTCTCCCCCTCCCCTATAAATTTCCATCTTCTGTTGTCTTCTCCTCTCACACCTCAACCTTCCTGCCTTCTTTTCCTAGAGAGTTGCAGCTTCAAGCTGCTCTGCTAGCTAAACCATTGGAAAAGAAGAAAGTTTTAGAGAGAAGGGAAGAACTACTGGAAATTAGAGTTCAGAGACTAGGCCTAAAAACAAGTTTAGAGAAGAAGTGCTGTAAAATCTATTTTTAGAAAATCTATAGTAGGCTAACTCTCGGACGACTAACTTCTAGACAGCTGACTCCTAACTGATTACTCTAACCTATATTTGCAGTTCCTTTTGTGTGTTTGTCTACTCCTTGTGTGACAGGATGTCATTCCTTGGTTTTGGGCATCTGACTAGGAGCCAATCCAAGAGGGCTGGTTCCAACATGGACACGGACACACCTGCTTCGTCATCAAGAGCCTCCCCAGCCCGTCCTTCCGTCGATGGCACCATTAACGAGCTCATGGCAAAGAGGGATGTCTGGCTACGTGGCTGAATGGAGAAGGACAAATTCCAAAATATTAAGGATAGGGCATACAAGTTGACACTGGCGTACCATCCTCAACTCCTACGAGACACAGCTATGGATGTTGAGTTCAACACAATCTTTGTTGCAATAGGCTGGAGGAATCTTGTTCCAATAAATGAACCGGGTGTTAAGCTGCTCACGATTGAATTTTTGTGCACCTTGCAAATTCTTGAGGCTAGGGCTGGGGTGAGTTTTTGCATGTTCAATAGGCAGTTTACTTGCACCTAGAGAAGACTTAGCGATTTGCTGAGGTTTGATTCGGATTGTGTTCTTGACTTCAATGTTGCTCTTCTCGATTTTTGGAAAGAGCAGTTTTGGAAAGAAATTTTTGATAAAGATAATTTCCATAGACCTAGAAATAGTGATCTTCAGCTGCTGACCTTTTGTTTTATTCTTAGATTTATTTCTTTGACTCTATTCCCTAGACCTGAAACCCAGACCATTAGGGAAGACAAGTTAAAGATACTTTTTGCAATTGTGAACCAACGAAAGATCTCCCCTATTGTAGCCATGATGCACCAATGGTTAGAAGTTTTTGGACCTATCAAAGGGGATATTGAATATACATCTTTGGTTTTTTGTATCGCCAATAGATTGGGATTGAAAAATAACTACATTATTTCTCACATCTCTGAATCTCGCTCAATGATGGATTTAGATTTCTTTAGGTAGGCTCAGATTTTAAAGAAAACCAACAATACAATTTTTATGAGGTATCACGGTATGATTACTGAGATCCCGCTTCCTAACCCAGGGCTCAGAATCTATGCTGTTAGAGACTATCTTGTTGGTTTGCAGCCTTTACCCCTGAATAGGAGGAGTACATCTGCCTGACTTGTGAACGCGTCGCCAACGCACTACTACAGGGTAGATCCAACACTAGAAGGGCCGGGATACACTGCATACACCGATCAACTGGGCACATCAAGACAACATCATCCATGGGCACCCTCACAATCAAAATCATCATCAGTTGATCTCTCATTCAGAAGGCCAGAGAGAAAATCTAGGGTTTCCAATTAGAAGATTAGAGTTCTATTTCAAGTTTAGGGTTAGATCTAGCTAGATACAAGTAGAGTTGAGCGTGGCTCAGGATTCCGGATTGATGTCAGGAGATTTGATAATTCTATCATTGTATCTTGTAATTATGACTATGTTCTACTTTAATATCATTATGTTCTTGTCTATTTCATTCTTAGTTTATTCTAGTTCTATCTTTGATATAGTCTTGATTGATAATAAGTATAGGCATAAGTTCGTAGAGTGCCTAGTTCAACTCTGAATTAGATTAGGTGGTAGAAGTAATGTAGACATGGTGTCTAGATTATATTTACCTGCGAATGCACCCTATTTTCTGAGCCATGTGGTAGATCACGAAGGTGACTTTTATAGCTTCGTTGAGTCCTCTGTAGTCCACTCCCTGAATCTAGGACAAGTAGAACCCGGTTACTTGGGGAAGGATTGCTCTGTTCTTGAATTCCCTGAAGTAATGTTCCTTATGTTTAGATGGATGATTGATTATTCTATAGACGATAAGGAGTAGATTAGAAAACCCTAAGACTTGGTAGATAGTACATAACCCTAGGAATTAAATCTCTAACCGTGTCGCTTTAGTCTGTATCCACTTGATCCTACGAGTTCTCTCTAATTATGGATTCCCTATCTTTTCTCATTATCATTGTCATTATTATCAATATCATTTGCCTTACCCCTATTTAGATAGAAGTGGTTATTGATTCATATCTATAGTATGTATTTGTAATTCTTATAGCCATATCAATTTTCTCTTTTAAACTCTGTTTAGAAGCTCCTAGTGGTAGAATTATAAATAAGGATACCTGGAACTTTCCTAGGTGAAATGCTACAACCGGAGTATTTTATCTGTGCGATTGCAAATAACTTTTTATATTTTATAAGTGCCATGATTATAAGTACAACCGCATTTCTTACGTCGTGTTAGGGATGACAACCTAGTGGGTGCGGCGTAAGAGATGCCAACATTTATCTAGTTCATTGTGTTCTTGTTTTAGTTCGTGCCGTTCCTCTAGTTCTTGTTCTAGTTCATGTGTGAGTCGAATACTTGATATGACTTGGTATAACTATACATTCATAATTATAATGTTCATTGCCTACTTTTATTATATGTCTAACATAGTTGGATTAGCTTTGTGTTTATACCCTTGTTCGTATAGCGCTTACCCTATGAATTCAGGGGTGGGTGATAGAAGTTGTGTAAGCGTGGTGCTTAGACATTATCTATCTACGAATGCACCCTATATTCTGAGCCATGTGGTAGATCACAAAGGTGACTATTATAGCATCATTGAGTCCTCTATAGTCCACTCCCTAAATGTAGGACAAGTAAGGCTGAGTTGCGGGGTGATATCTTGCTCAGTTTCTGATCCACCTTAGCAATGTCTCTTATTTTAAAATACGAGTTAACCCTGACCATGATTGCTAGATGTAATTGCACTAATCAATGTAGTCCAATGGCCTATAGTTAGAATAACCCTAGGAGTTAGTCTCTATTTTCTAGTTCTTTCTAGAGTCACGCCCAAGTAGGAAAATGCTCGGTGGAACCCCTTTAGGATTATGTTGAACTGTTATTAATTATCCTTTATTATGATATGATTGATCCCTGCTTTGAGTTTGATCTAGTGAAACTCTTATCACAAGTGTAAGTTATAGGTTTTATTCTCTATACCTCAGAGTGCCTTCTCAGTGGTAGAATTATAAATAACGATACCTGGAACTTTCCTGGGTGAAATGCTACAACGGGTGTATTTTATTTGTGCGCTTGCGGATAACCTTTATTCATATTTTATAAGTGCTATGATCATAAGTACAACCACATCTTTTGGTATTGTATTGTGGATGACAACCCGGCTTAAGCAATGCTAAGAGATGTCCCGAACATTTCTAATGCCTTTGCTAAGGAAGGGTTTGACCCTCCTATTTGTAATCATATTAGAAATGTCAACACCTAGAAAAGCATCGTTCTGCTTTTGGCTATTCACTCCAAGACCTTAAGGGAATGAGCCCTGCTCTTTGCACCCATCGCATCCCTACAGATCCAGATTCTATACCTTCTTGGGAGCCCAAGTGTAGGCTTAACAATGCAATGAGAGAGGTTGTTAAGAAAGAGGTCTTAAAACTTTTGCACACTGGGATCATCTATCCTATGATGCATAGTGATTGGGTAAGCCCAGTTCAAGTTATGCCTAAAAGGGGGGCATGACTGTTGTTAAAAATAAAAAGAATGAATTAATCCCCCAAAGAACCATCACTGGTTGGCAGATGTGCATTGATTACCGAAAACTTAACAAGGCAACAAAGAAAGATCACTTTCCATCGCCCTTCATTGATGAAATGTTGGAGCGACTGGCGAACCACTATTTCTTTTATTTTCTTGATGGGTATTCAGGTTATCACCAATTCCAATCCACCTAGATGACCAAAGCAAAACCACCTTTACATGTCCATATGGAACTTATGCTTATCGTAGAATGTCTTTTGGATTATGTAATGCTCCAGCTTCTTTTCAAAGATGCATGATGTCTATATTTTCTGATATGAATGAAGAAATCATGGAAGTTTTCATGGATGATTTTTCTATTTATAGAAAAACTTTTGATGATTGCCTTAAAAATTTAGACAAGGTTTTGCAAAGATATGAAGAAAAGCACTTAGTCCTTAATTGAAAAAAATGTCATTTCATGGTTAGAGAAGGCATAGTGCTTGGACACTTAGTGTCCGAAAGGGGGATTGAGGTAGATAGAGCTAAAATTGAAGTAATCGAACAACTACCTCCACCTGTAAATATCAGAGGGATCCAAAGCTTTCTTGGTCATTGTGGTTTTTATCGCCATTTCATAAAAGATTTTTCACACATTGCTAGACCACCAACAAATCTTTTGGCGAAGGATGTTTCCTTTAAATTTGATGATGCATGCCTAAATTTTTTTAATATTCTTAAAGAAGCACTCATTTCTACACCAATTATTTAACCCCCTGATTGGTCGCTACCTTTTGAAATCATGTGTGATGCTAGTGATTATGCTGTGGGGGCAGTTTTTGGACAAACAAAAGATAGAAAGCATCATGCAATTGCATATGCTAGCAAAACTCTAATAGGACAGCAACTTAATTATGTAACAACTGAAAAGGAACTTCTGGCTATTGTTTTTACTATTAATAAGTTTATATCTTACTTAGTAGGAGCTAAGGTGATTGTTTACACTGATCATGCTGCTTTGAAATACCTGCTTCCCAAGAAAGATGCTAAACCAAGATTGATAAGATGGATTTTACTACTCCAAGAATTTTATTTAGAAATAAAAGATAAAAAGGGAGTAGAAAATTCAGTTACCGATCACTTGTCTAGAATGCAGTTTGAGAATTCACAGGAACTGCCCATCAATGATTCACTGAGAGATGACATGCTCTTCAATATCACCAGATCAGACCCTTGGTATGCGAGTATTGTCAACTTTATGGTTGCAGGTTATGTACCACCAGGGGAGAACAAAAAGAAGCTCATCTATGAGAGTCATCTCTAGATATGGGATCCACTATACCTCTTCAGAGTCTGCTTTGATGGTTTACTCAGGAGATGTGTACCGGTGAAAGAAGGCATAAAGATCATTGAACGATGCTACTCATCACCATATGGAGGACATTATGGGGCATTCCACACTCATGCAAAGATTTGGCAGAGTGAATTCTTTTGGCCAACCATGTATGAAGACATGAAGAATTTCATTAGGAGATGTGGAGCGTGTTAGAGGCACAGGAATATCAATTCAAGAGATGCCATGCCACTCACCAATAGCCTTCAGATTGAGCTCTTCGATGCTTAGGGAATTGACTATATGGGACCATTCCCAAAGTCAAAGAACTATGAGTACATCTTGGTGGTAGTTGATTGTCTCCAAGTGGGTTGAAGCCATGCCATGCAGAGCTGTTGATGCAAGGAACTCAAAGATGTTTGAAGAAATAATATTTCCAAGATTCAGAGTTCTGAGGATGGTGATTAGTGATGGAGGAACTCACTTTACTGATAAGGGTTTTCATATATACTTAATAAAGCATGGGATCTGCCACATGTTGCTACTACATACCACCCTTAGACAAGTGGCCAGGCAGAGACATCCAATAAGCAAATCAAGAATATTGTGCAGAAGACAGTCGACAAAATGGGAACTACATGGAAAGATTAATTACCCGATGCACTATGGGCTCACAGAACGGCCTATAAGACACCATTAGGCATGTCACGATATCAATTGGTCTACAAAAAGACCTATCATCTACCTATGGAGCTGGAATTCAAAGCTCACTGGGCCATCAGGCGATGAAACATGGACTTTGAAGCCACAAGAATAATGAGGAAGATGCAACTCTCTGAATTGGACGAATGGCGTGAATGAGCATATCACAACTCTAGGATATACAAGGAGAGAACCAAAAGATGGCATGACAAGAGGATCAAGAAGGAGTTTGCACCTGAAGATAAGGTATTACTTTTAAATTTTAGGGTTAAATTATTTAGGCACGTAAAACTTTGAAGCAAGTGGGAACGACCATTTACGGTGGTAAACACTTCATCACATGGAGGAGTAACTCTTCAAACCGATGAAGGTACATTATTCAAGGTAAATGGCCACCGTCTCAAAATCTTTGTAGAACCTAAACAACCACTTGAGGTTGTTGATGAGGTGGATTTTCAAATTTTACCTTAATTACATCACCGCCATCAACCTTATGAGATATATCATGAGAATATGATTTTTGGGGATAGAAACAAGTTAGAAACCCATGTGAGGAAAGTCACCTCAAGGAGATAACCTATGGGGCCGGCTGGCCCCACCCCTATGTTGGGTGGTGTGACAGAACCACCTAAATTATATGGCCCACATGTGCCTACCATTGTCTTTCAGACTTTTGATAGCTGCACATGCAAGCTAGACAACTCCGGTAGTCTGTCGGGTATCCTCGGGGAAACTCGAATCATCCACATTTTATAACTCATACATGATCAACAAAGGAGTTGTTACAACATTACAACATTTGGTATAAAATATCTTACATCAGAGTGCAGAATAATATAATATTATTTTACAAAACTTGTAGAAGTTAAACTTTAACCTAAGCTCTAAAAGTTGAGTAGACAGAGGAAGCATCCGAGAAGAAACATCTAATGTAGAAGAGGTACTCAGACCATGTCGAGCCCACTGACATGACCTCACTAAGCTGCTCAAGTCCAAACCTGCAACAGAGGTTAACAAACCCTGAGTACTTGAGGGTACTCAACAAGTCTTACCCTACTAAAGAAAAGACTCCAAGGATATGCTGGCTTAAAGGTAAGGTAGAAGTAAGAAGTAACTTTTATAGAAAAGCTTACTACAAGTGAATCCTTACTTTCAATCTTTTAGCTATGTATTAAGTTATTATCGGTATCCAATTAGCACCTAGTCTAAATCAACCACTTCTTTATTCATCAAGCTCATGTCCAACTCATATAATCCTTTATCCATTAGTATCCATGTTTCATTGATTAACTATGATGCAGCACAGTTGATCGAGTCTTCTTCACCGAGAAGCTGCGGCGATTCGAATCGGTTTGGCCCAGCTAGGGTTTCCTTACCACACAACATATGCAAGTCTAGGTCTGCAGATATCAACCCTCACTTGGATCCTCCAAAATGGGAACCGGTCTAGCGCTACCCGAGAGCTAGTATCCCACCTCTTGGAATCGTTCAAGCCTGACGCATTCACAAGCATGGGTACACAATACTCCTGCCATCTCTCCACTCCCAGTGCGCGGTTATCGTTTCCCATAATGGAATAGCCTAGATGTTGGGCTTACCAGAGTATGTGGCCTGTACTACAAATCACGATCACAGACAGCTCTAACAACGATCGGTCCTTAATCGACACAGGCGGGGTCACTACGTCCAGACTCAAACTGGGCGTAAGCCAAGATTCCGCCCAGTCTCGATTTACCAAATTAACATCATGGTATTCACAACCCATTAAGAGTTAAGAATAGCAAGGTAAAACTGTTACTCTCAAACGATGAAATCATCGTTCGAACTCCATTAAAGACTAAGCATTACTAGGCATAGGAGGTAACGACCTTTTCATAAAAATAGGGTATATCTAAGGATATATGGATATCAAGGTAATCATGCAACAACGGTATAAACCAACTCCTAATTTACTTAATTGACATCTCATAAAAATTAATTATGATAAAGATTTGTATAAGCTATAGAAGGGTGATATGCACCAGGGCTTGCCTTCGTTGTAGAGAAGGTTAGTTTTCTTAGAGAGAGATCTAATAGACACCAACACCTCTGGTGGATGGACCTACTCCGAGACCTGATCCATGCGAGCCTCCTCACTCTCATACAAAATACACGTAATAAATGATGCTCTGCTTATCATGATGGAATGCATGATGAAAGTCATGTAGGGCATGGTAGAATTCTAATAAGGTTAAGAAAGTTGAGTACAACTTTCCTTCACAATACAGTTGCAAGTAGTTATCATTTTTTTAGTTGTTCTCCTAATAAGTCAAAGGTTTACTTGTTAAACATGCTTACCAACCAAAGCTTTACCATGGAAAGACATGTATAAGTAACATACAAAGAAATATATAACTTTTACTTTTACCCATGAGGTTGCATCTAAGAAACAAACAAGTTTCATCAATATGCATCTTATTTATCATGAACAAGTTAATCATGACCATAATATTTATGTAAGCATTTGCCATGGAACAACAAAGGTGAAATGCTCCATGGTCATCAAACAATCCAAAAATCACATTTCACATCATTAGGGATTCATATAAAACATTTCCATATATATTTTCCTACTAAGCATTTAAATAAACAATCTATTTATTAATAACCAGTTGATTTGAGTATATCATAAAAAGGATTAAGTTGCCAAGGAACAACATAGGGTTTAGTGTTCCAAGGTCCACAATAAACCCCAAAGTCACACAAAGTAATTTAGGGATTTATACACATTATTTTAGTATTTTTATTAATTCATAAAAGTATGCTTAACTAAATGACCAAACCATTCTACCTTCAATCAGTACCAAACTTTTTGTGTGTATCTAAAACAGCAGGTTAAACATGCTCATAAATTTTCATGATCTCAAGATTAATATTTTTATTTCTCAAAACCATGCAAAGGGCATTTATTAATTAAAAGAGCTAATTTTAAAGTATAGAAAAAGTACAGAAAATGACCAATTCATATTTTTCTAAGGTAGAGTATCTCATAGCAAAGTTACACATAAAATTTCATGAATTTATCATGCAATAAAATTAGTTATGAATAATACAAGGATCAACACTTATAAGATTTTTCTGAAAAAACAAAACATTTTCTCAGCCCAACACCTCCTCCTGTTTGGCCCACTCCTAGCCTAACCTACTAATCAGAATGGCCCGTGGTGTCTCGGCCCAAACCACCACGACCGTGGCTCGGCCGCGAACGACGGCACTTGCTCGCCAGTGGCGAGGTCGCCGGTGACACGAGCTACCCTGGCGCGACCCACATGAAAGAATATTTCCCTGTGATCCCGGCCATATGGGCCCAATTCTAATTTAGGCCCAATTAATCCCATAGCTCATGATGTGAGTTTTTCTTTTATTTGCGAAATTCATATATTTTTATTCCAGGCTCCAAATATAGCAAAGTAATATATCCATTTCGATTAGCGCAATGAGCCTTATGCAATGGTGTACTCCAATTCATCATTTGAGACACTTCTATTCGGTGAAAAATTAAATATTCCTGCAAGACAGTGGAAACACCAAAACTCATGGAACTTGTTAGAATCAAACCCTATAGCTATAGTTCATGATTCATTTCATGTCTTTTCATGCAATAAATGATGGTTAAATTTAGAGCTTAATGATCATCAACAAGTTCCCCCACACTTATCCTTTGCTTGTCCTGAGTAAAGTTTAAAGACTAAACATGAGCATAATATCTTAAGATATATAGCTAACATAAAGGTGATTCCAAAACATTCCTCATACAGGTGGGATATGTGGCATTATCTAACATATATCCTTAGGTGGTTGAAAAGTGGAACAGCTCTCGAAGCGAAGTCATCTTCCCAAATTCACATCTTAGCAACTTGGAGTTTTTTAAATATTTTCACAAAGAAAGCATATATCACTTAATACTCCTCAAATGGTACTCTTGAATCGCTCAATGGTGTATGATTCCTCACCAAGGCATAGCATTGCCTTCTTTTGTGTCATCCTACTTCTAAAAGATTTATGTGGAGCTTTAGGTAGGGAAAAATATGAAGGCATATTTGCATTGCATATATTGTAAAGTCAAATCCTAGATCCAAGGAGGGAAATGTCATACTCTTAGATCAAGATGTGCATGTGTGTGAAATGTTTGGTGGCTAACCTAATTCTACTTTGCTCCTTGAGACATATCTCTCTTATTGAAACTTGAAATATTTGCAAGAGCAGGGGCTATCTCTCTTTTCTCTTTTTTTCATGGCGGGCATCTAAGTACCCATTGTTTTCAATACTCTAGACATCTTTTTGTATCCATTTTTTCAACATCTCTTTTTTTCTTTTTTCTCTTTTTTCTTTTGCATAGCCCCATGTCTCTTTTCTACAACAAAACTTTCCAAGAGAGACATATTCACAAGAACTAGAGCATTTATTTGGTGGACAAACCTGTCACACCCGGTTTTAAGGACAAAACCAGACATACACTATATGTGAAATGAAGAAGTCAAATCTCACATATAGTCACAGATAAGTGTAATATCAAGAGACAAATGCTTAATAAACATAACACAATAGTATAAGATATAACCTTAGAGAGCAACACAGCGAAAAGACAACTCCGAACACCGGGTGTAGACTTCACTCTAGGAACAAACTGACTGGTTGATCACAAACCTAAAAACTCCAGAGACTATCCTAAGGTGTGGGAAATAGCAAGAGTGAGTCCATGTCGAACTCAGCAAATATATCATGGGGTTCATGAGGCTCAAAAAGTTGACATTAGTTTACTGCGATTAGCTTTTAGTGAGTCATCTTTTAGCAATTGAGTAGCAACAAGTTTACCATAAGCCCAAATAATCTCATGATCATGTAAACGAGAATAATGTATAGCAAGAAACAATAATCATTAGTGAGCACCAATATCATTAGTATTAACATTATCATCAGTGTTCATCATTTATTCTGTAAGGGTCTAAGGCCACTCGTGATCGTGAGCATGGCTGTTATAACAGTTTTACACTCTGCAGAGGTTATACACTTTCACTGTGAGTCGTGATTTATCCTTTCGCCCGAGGTAGCTAATCTCTTGACTCACTTCCAAAGAAGGTCGGCAGGGTTCACTATGAAGTCTTTCAAAGGTTCGTCTAACAAGTTAGGGCCATTAGATTCACTCGGCAAACAGATGTAGAGCCCCCTTTCCAAATGGCACAATGACGTGCAGCCTATACACATAAGGACAAAGGCCGCACTATACCCGATTCGTCAAGCCATTCTTACGCCATAAAGGTTACCACTAACAAGCTAGAAAAGGTCCTTCTATATGACTAAAGCTAGAGCCATATAGCCCTCACAGTTGTACTGTAAGTCCCGGATGTTCGCTACAAATGAGTCCTTATGGATAGAAACTAGGGCTCCATAAAAATAACCCAATATGCTCTAACCCTCTTGAGCCATGTTGCTTTAAAACATCTTTTAAATGTTTATTGCATATACTATCACACCCAAAATTTCCTATTTTAGGTTGTGCATGGAAAACACTAAATAAAATAAATGATTTCAATATTTGAATAAATTTATTAGATAAGTTAAGTTGCTGCTAATTTAAATATAGAAAATTGTAGTTTTAAAATTTTTCATATTAATTTGATAATGTGGTGTTTGTGTGATCCTTGTCTTTGGTGTTGGTGAGTGCTATTATTTTCAAAATACCACAGGACGACGTTTACTTGTCATCGGAAAACTTTTTGGTATTTTTTGGATTTAAAATTTTAATTTCCATGAGCTTAATCTTTTTCCTTGATCTCTTCATTAATCTTTTGATGAGCTCCAAATACTTTATTTGGGTTCGTCTCATTCTAAAATATCTCTGAGAATTTTCTCTACATTTTTGGAGCCTTCAGAGTATTTTTCGTGGCTTAAAATTCAATTTTGGACTTTTCTAGAATTATTTTATCCATGAAATTAATTAATTCAGAAAATAATAAAATATCTCATATTTTCTCTTGCCCAAAGGCCCATGTCTTTATTTACTAATGGGCTTTAATAATTAATTAGGCCTATTAGTAAAGGTGGAGGGTGCAACATCAATTAGTACCATATTGCTAGTCGATGTAGATGTGAGGAGTTTTCCGCCCTATATATATGTACCAACCCCTTGGGCTAAGCACACCAAAACTATCATAAGAGAAGCCCCTAGTTTAGGAAATCTCTCGTGTAGTAAATTAAATATTTCTCCTTCTTCTCGTGTCGTCCCTAGGCTGAGGCCCTTCAGATGGATGGAGGTAGAAGATGAAGTATTTGCGATTCTGCCACTGGTTCGTAATATCTTTATTGTTTCTTCGTTTTAATTCCGTTTTGCTCCGTTTTAGTTGCGTTAGTTTCATATAGTTACGCTCTACGCAGTAGTGCTAATGTTTGTCATGTCTTATAATTATGAATTTATTGATTTAAAATACAATTTGATTAGTATTAATTTAATAGTTCTTAATTAAAAGTGACATAGGTTTATAATTTCATTTTTGTTGCTTTTGACCGTGGCGATGTAAGTGACATGTTAGCAACGCTATTTTTCATGTCCCGCATTTATGAATATAATTAATTTGATTAATGTTTAGTTGGCGAGTGCTCTCTTTAATTAATTTAAAAGCAATTTAGGTTTAACTCGATTAATATTAACTGGTTATTAATTTTAATTTGTTTAGTTTAAATATAAAACATGAGATGGTTCAATTAGTACTTGTATATGTGTCAGGTTATATACATTATAAATATTTAATTAGAATAATTAATGTTTATGTCATGCTCCTTTAAATTCAAAATGACATAGGTTCATGCCTCGTCACTTTCTTAAAATGTTAACTCGATTAATATTCACATTAATGCGTTTTTATTTATAAACTAATTAGTTAAGCATGAAATCTATAGTTAATTAGATTAATTCTTATTTAATGTCTTATTAAGTTAAAAGAGACTTAGGTTTATATCTCGACCTGTTGTAAATAAAATGCTAACTTGATAAATAACAACTTAAATGTTTCATTGTTAATTATAACTTGCTTAATCTAATCATAAAACATGATAATCAATTAGTTGTTGTCTCATGTTTGGTGCTTTCTAAATTATAAATATTGAAGTGACTTAAATAATATTAATGTTTATAAATAAAAGAAACATAGGACAACATATATTTTATAATTTGTTTAGTTAAACATGAAACATATATATACTTAATCTGATTAGTGGTTATCTAATGTATTTTTAATTTATTAGAAGCAACTTATGTTTATAACTCTGGTCCTTCATAAATAAATGTTAACATGACTAATATCAACATAAATGTCTTTTCAACAATGACATGCTTAGGCCAACCTCGTAACATATAATGATATGATTAATTGATCTCACATGTTTTATATTTCAAAACTATAAATCTTTAAATTGCATTAATGATATATAATTGTTCATAAATAAAATATGACTTAGGTTTAACTCTAGCATTTATAACTTGATATAATTTGGTTAGTTCAACTTTAGAATAATTCTCTAAAATGTCTATCACCTTAATTCATTAACCAAAATAGATCAAGTGTATAGTTTGTCTTCTTTAGTTATGTTGTCAATCTTGATAGACATGTCCTCAGTACCGATAGCTTCGTCCTTAGTCGTTTTTGTGTTCTCGTGATCGTAGCAACGAACCGTGACGCTTAGTGCGCGCTCTTTTAAAGCGTCTCTTTTATTTGGTGTGTTGTTCTTAGTTGTGTTTATTGTCTATTTGTTCTGCTTGATTGCTACGAGTAGAAGAAGCATGGTTAATTAGCGCTGAAGACTAGGAGCTGAGACTGATAGTCGAAGCAAAAGGACTTGAGACCGGAAGATAGCAGCTAAAGATTCTGAGCAGCCTAACCTTGGAAAAGAGGTAAGTATAACATGGGACCATCCTTATTGTCCTATTCACTAAAATTATCATACATATGCATGTGTCCTCCTTGACAACCATAGAGATTATAACTTAGCTATTGATATCTTGATTCCTTGTCAACCTTGGGAATGCATTTGGGTAGCTATTGCTAGTGCTTAATTATGAATAATGATCTTGTAATTTGATTAATGGATTAAGCGACCAACCATGAAGATGATTTTATTACTGTTGAAAGGGGGCTAGAGCAAGGGGTCATATTATTGCTCTAGTTACTCTCCGTAAGGACTTACCTGTAAGTGATAACCAGGATTGACAGTACAGCTGTGAGGGCTATATGGCTCTGGCTCTAGTTGTTTAAAGGACCTTTTCTAGCTTATTAGAGGTTACCCTTGTGGCGCAAATGGAGAAAAGTAGACTGTAGATCCCTGGGACTGGTTGTATCACACAGACTGACTTCTGAAACCTAGCGGCCCTAACTTGTTAGACGAACTTTTGAATGGCTTTATATGGTTTTTGTTGTTTTGGGCCTTGCAAACCCATGCATTTGAAAATCATGACTCATAGTGAAAGTGTACACCTCTACACAGAGTTTAATAAACTGGTACACTAGCCGTGCTCATGGATACGAGCGGCCTTGGGGATTCTTACAGAATAGTTGATCACAATTGTTATATCATGCTTAATTATTGTTGTTACTGTTATACTCATGTTAATGATATTCATTATCCTTATTACAATTGATCATTGATTCATTAATAGGATTTGGATTACCTTGATGCTACTCAATTGCTAATTATATGATGATTAAAAGCTAAACGCATTCAAATAGTGTCTAGCCTTTTGTGCCTCATGAACCCTGTGTTATACTTGTTGAGTTCGACATGGACTCACTCTTGCTATTTGCACCACACTCTAGTGTGTAGTAAGGTGTTGCTCAGAAGAAGGATAAAGATATAGTGGAGTTTTTAGAAGTCTTTCAGAAGTGTTTGGCATATGGAGCCACCAGTCAGTCGTCCCTGAGAAGAATGGAGCATGAAGTTTAGTCACGGTTCCACGATACTCTGATGTAAGTGTTAATATAGCTATGTATACGTTATATACTAACATTGTTTCTGATACTTTTTTCATTCTAACATATGTGTGGACTTCCTGGGCACACATATGATTAGCCTAGTTTTGTTCTTTAGAAAACCAGGTGTGACATATACCATTAGTCAAGTTACATATCATGGTTATTTATCTTGAACACTAGCATAAATACTATCCAATGCAATGTTCCACCGGTGTCAAGGTACAAGATACAAAAGCTAAAATATTCTTAGGAGTAACAAGGTAGACACATGCATATAAATAAGTGTATTGAAGGTGAATAGGAAACAAGGATGATCCCATGCTATACTTGCCTCAAACTTAGATCCTTCTTCAAGTCCAAATCTTCGAAGAACTGCTTCTAGATCACCACGTAAATCTCACCGACTGGACATTATCATAGAGCACCACATAAGCATCCAAACACAGACATGCATAACATACAAGCATAGATAAATTAGAATAGTACACCAATCAATAAAAAGATTTGAAAACTAATATACGTATTGCTACGAACACATGGACGCAAAAAGCACTCTAATCGGAACTACGGTGAACAAGAAACATCTACCGAAAGATTTATATCATAAACGAAAAGGAGCCTATATGTTTGATTTATTTTAATTTGAATAAACCATGTGAAGTGTAACGCCCCAGGTGTTTATCACCAATTAAGTAGTGGGTTTGAGCTCAAACATGATAGATTAGGGAAGATGACGATGTCAAAGTCAAACCTATGGAATTAAATCCTAACCTAAACTTGGATATTGCACACTTGCTTACATATAGGCTCAATTAAAAGATATATACTTGGGTTTTGTTATCAAAGTATATTCACATGTCTCGCATCAATAACTATCTATATTGATCCCTGGAAAAGTTTCATGAAGTTTGGAATAAAAAAGTCACATGAAATGATAAGTTCCATTCCTGTTGGAATTTGCCCCATTAAGTTAATGGAACTATAGATCATCAACCAAGCTTTGAAAATTTGCCCAAATGACTCTAGATGAACTCTACAACAAAAGTCATGAAGGGTTCATGTTGAGCAAATGTCAAGAAATTGCCTCGATTGGCTTAAAACCCTAGTTTCGGCTTTATCGAGTTGATACTTTGACTAAAGTAAAAGTTGGACTTCTGTGCTAGTTATGAGATTTGACCTTAAACAAAAGTTGTGGTTAATATTGTGTAGAACAAACTTTGTTCAATGGTCAAGAGCTAGTTTGGCCTCTAACCTAGCCAAATAGAGATCACAATGTGGAATCAGCTGCTGTTTTCAGCACTTAGAAAAATATTCTAAGTCCTTGTTGTGACAGCAGCAAGTTGGTTACTTTGCGACATTTTATCTTCCAATTTCATATGGTAGCTCAATTAGGTTCCTTAATATGAGTTGTAGTACTTTTCATGATGGAAACAATGGATCAAGTGTCACTCAAAATGGAGCTTAGTTGGACCTTCTATAAGAGTTTCCAAAATAGCAAAAAGTTGTTTTATCACTATTTGACCTTGACATGTTGACATGCCACGTTCTCAAAATTTTGTTAAACAACTTAACATGGTCCCAAAATAAAAGTTGGAGTAGACACTCTAGAGAAGAGCATGTAGAAGTATGGCATCAATTTGACTTAGTGTTGACCATCAATTGTGGATGTTTGCTTGTCGCTGTCAAATCGCTGACACTACCAAGTTGGATACTAAATATCTGCTAATCCAGTAGCCTAATGGCCGAGCACCCTTAATCAAAGTTGTAGAGCTTTAGGAGGAGAGCAAACTTTGTTTTGGGCCCATGATCCAGTTCGGCCCGTAGCTAGCCCAAAATGGTGCCTCAATATGGCCTTACCGACGCCCGCCACGTGCTCGACAGATGTCCCCTATGGGGTGGACGTGGCGTCCATGCACAGAGCACATGTCGCCATTGCCGCTCTCTCCACCTTCTCTGTCCGTGCCTGTGTCGATGGGAAGTGCCTGGGTGTGCCCTCTTTCACTCTCCTCGCCCATAGCCGCTCTCCCCAGTCCCTCTCCTCTCCTTCTCGCGCGCCAGTTCGAGCTTCAGAGCTCGCCGCCACGGCCAGCCATTGCTGGTGGCCAAGCTCTCTATCCACCACCGTTCACCCCCCACTCGAGCTCTCCTGTGCCTCACCTATAGCTCCACTGGGCTCGCTTCTCTCTCCTCCACTCGGTGCTCGTTTTTCCTCGCCGCCGGTGCCTCGCCGTCGCTAGTGCCGCAAGCGTCGTCGGTCTCTGTGCCGCGGCAGGGGGAGGGGGAAGGCCAGCAGGTCACCGCTGGACATGTCATGCTCGACGAGGGGTGCGCTGCCATCGGGGGCCTCTCCTTACCAGGTGGTCCGTCCCTGGACGCCGGTGAGCTCCTCGATGATTGAGCCGGCCGGTAGCGCCGGCGGTCACTTCTCTCTCGGTCGATCACCTAAGGAGGAAGAAAACCGGCCCCCTCTATTCCCCTTTTATTTGAATGACAGATGGGGCCAGGTGGACAGAGGGTCCCACACGTCAGCGTGAACTGGAGGCCCCCGCTGGGTATAGATCCGGGTACGCCTAGTGCGTCTAGGGTGAAGAGGTTCCTGTTTTTATTTTTTTAGATTCTGTGCTAAATCTTGTAAAATCCATATCTCCTACTAGGAAATTCCAAAAATAGCAAGTGTGGACTTTTTGGAAACCTTGAGAAGAGATCTATGCAGCGGAGTCATAATATATTAGATGTTTGTAGATGTTTTCTGATGTGTTTATTTAAGCTTTAAAAATGCTCTAAAATGCTTATAAAATTGACCAGAGCCATATCTTGAGTTGTGCTGCTCCAATTGATGTGAAATTTTTATGGTAGGCTTGTCACGCTATGGATGTACTGTGGTATAAATTTCATGGCCATTGCTTACTGTATGCTCAAGGTATTGAGTTAACTTGTTTATGGCTTAATAAATAGCTTATAAATAATATATAAATGATAAAATAGAAAATGTTGTTCCATTACCTTAGTATGATGTTTCTCTATAATATTGATTCATAATATGGCCTTGTGTCCACAGAAAATATTGAGTGTTAAGTTTAACTTGCTCTCACATGATTTATTGGTATAGTCATTTGTCTTTTTCATAGAGGTTGTTATACATGTCCAAATGGTTTAAAATTTGGATAGTAGACTTTTAGGAGCATGTGTAGGCCTCTGTAATTGTGGTAGAATTTATTATGCACTTTTGATATGTGTTCATAATTCCACCAAATTATCTAAATAAATTAAGAAAATGCATTAAAAGAATTTATTTAGGAATGGACACTATGTTTTCTGGTGTTCATTAGTCATGTGTGACATGTTGGTAAAGTTGGTTTTGTCTAATTATATGTTTGCAACATAAGTTAATAATTATTTCTTGCAAATGAGGTTTCTGGACAGATCTGGGAACTTAGCAAAGTTCTTCATGATAATGTTCTTTGTTGTGAAACTTATTTATACAAAAGTTGTAGATAATTTATGTATCTAGCTTCTGTTAAAATTTGGTGGCATTTGGCCATGTGGTTTAGGAGTTATAGCTGTTTAAAGTTAGGGTACAGAATTGCTTGCTCTCTGTCTTGTTAGACCAGTTTCTGTATTTGTGTAAATTCGACATGTTAAACTTTGGAATCATGCTATGATGGTATTAAATGAAATGTAGAGAATTTCATAAGCTTTCTGTAATGTCTTATTTCATATCATTTGGGTTTGTATATCTCTAGATATGATTGATTTATGAAGCTACTATTTGCAAGTCCAGAAATTGACATATTCTAGTTATAGTTGTTGCTTCACCTTGACTTGCTTTGCATGTTGCTACGTGTGATTCATGTCCTTGGTAATTAAGTTAAATACACCTGAAATCATGTGGAACTTGTGTGCCATGCTGAGTGTGCCCTCCTTGCTATCTTAGCATGTTGGTTTGTGTGATGTTATTTAAGCAAAGTGATGTGCTTAAGTGTCTTTAGTATAACCTTGTACTTGCCTTGTTTAGTATGTGATGCATCTTCCATTGCATTTCCATGTATTCATACACTTGCATCTTACATCTCATTTAGGTGCGCTAGATGCACTACGTGGAGGACATAATGTGGAGCCAAACCCGAAGACGATGTTTGGTGGATCCAAACCGGAAGATAGAAGGACCGGACAAGTGGTAGATTGGAGGTTGCTCGCCAAGTGACTTCATCTGACATACTCTAACTTGAGTCAGACCCCAGGCAAGCCCCGGAGCATTATAAGCCTCCTATCTTTAAAGCAATTAATTCTATATATGTTATAAGTATTGTTGCATTAAGTGATAGGAGTTGGTTGGAAACCCTTGCTGTATTATATCATTCCTTGTCCAGATATATGAATCCTTGAATCCTACATAGATTAGGATCGAGTAGATGCTTAGCCCTGCTTTAAGCGGTAGAAGTCAGGTGATTTCCTGTCACCTGCGAGATATAGGGATATTCATATATGGCACGGTTGGCTATATTTGCTATCGTGGAAAGGAACCATGTGTTAATAAAATGAAATGAGACCGGACGGGATGATGATAGTGAAGTGACAAGGCATGGAGGTCTTGGGTGTGAATCTATCCCCGTCTGAGTCGTTTAAGGACCGATTCGCTGTACGTCCTTGAGTCATGTTGAACGCAGTCTAGCACTTAGTTGGCCGGATAAGTCGTTCCGACCGCGAAGCCGAGTAATGTGATTCAGGCCGGGAATCGAATGGTTGCTTCTTGGAGGAGAGAAAGGATGTGCTTGGGGACATTGGCGTGAGACCAAGGGGGAGGGTTAGAGTCCCTATCACCTGGCAGAGTGTCGCCCTTGGGGTCGTGACATCATTCGGACCCGCAATTCCTGAATCATATGAAAAGGTGGCCTGTGCGACCCTGGCAGGGGTCTGCACGGTGAGTGTTAGAAATGCCCCTCCAGCTGGATAGGAATTCGATTCGAATCGCCGTCGCTCCCGGTTAGTGAGCACTTGACTTGAGTAGCGGCAACGTAGATTCCATTAAACTAAACGGATGGTTAATTGGACCACGATGGAAAGGTTGCCTCAATTTATACCTGCTATGGTTAATATTGTTTGCTCCTAATAAAGTGAGTGCTCTAGTACAGGTTCTAATATAGATGATTGGTTAATGATAATTAACTTGATGCTTAAGCATTAATGATTGATCATCTATATTAAGCTTTTATGCAAAATGTTGTCAAGACAGCCCACTTTATATCAGCCTTGCATGATCCTTGGTGTCACCTTATTTCTGGTTTCTGACGGGTAAGTCTAGCTGAGTACCTTCTTGTACTCAGAGTTTTATCCCCACTTGTTGCAGGTTGTGAAGTATCATGACTACTGCAAGAGTTGGTTGGCTCCTGCCTTAGAGGCAGAGTGTGATCACGGGCATGATCCTTCTAAGTTATCTTCTCTCTAATGCTTTTGTTGGAAGTCGACCGTGGTACTGGCATGTACTTGAAATAAGATTAACGTTAGTTTCAAATTACTTTGCTTCCGCTACTTTTGAACTTAAGTTGTAATAACTTTGTTGAACTCCGATGTATATTTAATTACTTGTAAAATGGTTGTAACATGTGACTTGTTATGTTGAATCACTACGATCTTGTCTTGTATGTTGGTTGGTTTGAAATCCCTCGTGATTTCATTGGACTACCGGAGTTATATGGGCTCAAGTGCGAGAATTTGATCATTTCGGTGATTGTTTTTGTACTTGTGCTCTTATAATTTGGTCGGTTCTGTTACATGAAGCATAGTAATTCAGATTAGAAAAAACATATTTTAGTCTTAAAATCTAGGTTAGACTAATTATATTTTATTTATAAATCTTATTATATAGTTTAGGCAAATTAAAGTTAACCTTGAAAAAATAAAATTTCATCTGAGTGCATCTAATTTAGTTTTAACATATGAAACATGTTTAACCTTAAGCAGTTTATAATTTAAAAACATGTTCATGTTAGTGGTAATCAAATTAACATTAGTATATGAAAAGAAGAATGTTAAACCCTATGTTACTTTTAATTTAGAAAGGTATTTACATAACCTTCAATAATCAAATTAATATTTAAATTAAAATTTTGAAAACATGAAGCATATTATAAGTCCCTGGTATATCTTAGACTATTGTTAGAAAACATAAAAGGAAACTACCGCACCGTAGGTGAATCAACGCAAGATTAAGGATACTAGATTAAGATAAGAATATCTATTTTATCTAGGAAATTACCATAGCGGCAAGGGACAAGAAGTAATTAAATAATTACATTAGTCACCTTTACCTTGGATAAAGGAACGCACGTCCTCAGACCAGAAGAGGCAGCAGCAGCTCTGTTACTGTAGGCTGACGGTGATGAAAGCTGGACAAGGTCGGCCCGCATCCAGGCAGCAAAACGCAGAGCCAGTTCAGCCACGCAGTTGGCCGGAGCTATGGCTGACGGTAATAAAGGCTGCTGCAAGCACACACACGTACAAGATTCAGAAGCATGTACGTAACAGGTTGGACGTACAGAGATTGTGAAGGAAGGAAAACGTGGCCAACAGTGCTAGGGTCACGAGGATGACATGGTTGTTCGTACGGATGAGATGCATGCAAAACTGAACGAAGGAAATAAGCAAGAATGGAACAATGTGCTCACCTTAGATCTTCGACTATGGGCGAACAACCCTGACGATGAATCCACAAACGAGGAAGGGGTTGGCCAGCGGCAACGTCGCAAGCAGAGGAGAATAATCTAATTTACTATACGAGAGATTTCCCAAACTAGCGACTCCTCTTACGGTAGTTTTGGTATGCTTTGCTCAAGAGGTAGGTACATATATATATAGGGAGGAAAACTCTCCACCTCCATATCAACTAGCGATATGGTGCTAATTGACGTTGCACCATCCACTTCCACTAATAGGCTTAAACAATCATTTAAGCCCATTAGTAAATAAATGTATGGGCCTTTGAGATTTATTAGGATTATTGCACGTGGACTTTGAGCGTTGGGGAAAATGAGAGATTTATTATTTTCGGAATTAATTATTTTCATGGATAAAATAATTCTAGAAAAGTCCAGAATTATTATTTAAGCCGCGAAAAATACTTTGAAAGCTCCGAAAATTCGAGAAAAATTCCCAGAGACATTATGGAACATGAGGAACCCAAATAAAGTATTTGGAGCTCATGATAAGATAATTTAGAGCACCTAAAATTTATATTATGCTCACAGATAAGTGGAAACAAGCTATAGAAAAGTCAGAAAAATTTCCGAGAAGTTTGTAGAGATTGATTGACGGACGAGGAATTGAAAGGAGTGATTTGGGTTACAAAGAAAATATTTTGAGAGGCCCCAAATGAAAACTTGAGCTGAGAAACAAGGAATTTGATTGCAGAAAACGATAAATACTTGCTAGAGAAGGAAGATCGTCCTACTAAATGCATTTTAAAGATTTTATTCACTCTCAACACACAAAGGAACTATAAGCAAACATCACATCAAATCATATGCACCGGCATGTATACACACAATGTTGCTAAACCCTATGATAAATTTTATTTTAGTGAAAAATGTTATTTTTCTATGTTTTCATGAGCACTAGAATACAAAATTAAATTACTTTGCATCTATTTTGAAAAGAGCAAATTTTAGGGTGTTACAAAACCTATCAAGCATATTTTTATGTTCACTACCAGTGTAGGAGTAAAACATTTTTAAGGTGGATAGAAAGCATGTGTTTGCGTACTTCCAGTATAGAAGCAGCACATATATGTGGCATGTACGTGATCTTGATCTTGGGAGTATGATAAATCTCTTAACAAGTGTCAACAAGACTTGACAAAACTCAACACAATGCAAGTAGCTTATTTGGAAGGTTTGTATCCTGCAAGTACGTATATGGCTCTAGTAGGAATTTATCATCATTGAGGAGTATGTGACACTATGGTTTTATAATATTTTTTATCAAAAACAAATTCTCCAAGCACCTTGACTAGAACCGGTAGGATTTCTAAACCAGAACTATATCACACTCCACAACAACTTAGTCAATATGATTGTCCTATAAGTATATGTATATGGAACAATCTCCATGCAAGCTTCTATCTCAAGAATGTTATAGACATGTCATTTTTCAAAATTTTAATTTTAGTGTGATCTTGGTTCATTTTAAATTGCATAAAAGCATGTCAAAATATCACATATGTACCAAGAAGATGGGAGGAAATGTCAAACCAGCGTTTTGAAGTGAAGCAATAGTAGTCGCAACTGGTGACATCTTGCTTAGTGTGTATCACTGTTGCAGATTCAGAACTTTCACTTGTAGGAATTGGGAGATTGATTCCCCACACTTGCTCAAAGTGTGTTATGCTCATAAAGACAAGTAGAGATCAAATGCATAGGCTCTATTGGTGGAAGAACACCAACAGAACCAAAACCTTTATTCATACTTCTATAAGGTCCAAATGGCTAGAGGGGGGTGAATAGCCTATTTAAAAATCTATAAGCTTCACTAAACAACCACGTTAGTATAAAAGATGGCTAAGCTAATTCTAGCACTAGCTCAACTACACTATGCAAGCCACCTATACAATTCTAGTGAAGCAAGGCTATGATCTCTAATACACACCAACAAGACTAAGTCACTAAGCTACTTACTCCTATGTGACAAAAGCTACACTAAGCAAACTACACTAGGACTAGTACAAGAAAGTAAAGAGCAAGTGACTTGATTCTTATACCAACAATGTAGAGAAGTAATGCACTCGAAGAATCAATTACAATGATCAACCACAAGAGAAATCCTCGGCAAAGAGATGACACAAGATTTTTATCGAGGTTCACTTGCTTCCTGGTAAGCTACTCCTCGTTGTGGCGATGCACCCACTTGTCGGTTCGCGAGCTAATCAACTATCAAGAGTTGAGCCCTCGGCGGGCGCCGCACAACCGCACACAAGATGGGGATCCTCCAAGCCACGAGCTCCACTAGAGTATCCAATTTGCGAACTCCTGCGGAGAAGGATCAAGAACCCCTTACAACACTTGGTGAGGGCTCCAACAATCTCTAATTGCGAGCTCAATCACCTCCGCTGCTCCAAGCCATCTACCGTGTCGGGAAACACGAAAGAGTAACAAGAAATCCACAGCAACTCAAAGATCAAGTGCCTCTAGAATTTAACTCTCAAGCAATGCACTTGAATCTCACTAATTCTCACTCAAGATGTGCAACCAAGTAAGGAGATGAGTGGAGGGGTTGTTCTATAGCTCAAAGGATGTCTCTAGATCTCAAAATGTGCAAGAGTTACCCCCAAAACCCGGACATCTTCTATTTATAGCGAAGGGGTACGCAGCTAGCCGTTATTGGATGACACAGTTAAAAACATACTGACCGAACGTACCGGTTAGGGTGACCGGACGCGTTTGGTCACTACAGGACAAGCGTGAACAGTGCGCATCAGAAGTAACCGTTGTCGTGACCGGACATGCTCTAGCGTTTGACCAGACGCGCTGCACCTGGCATCCGGTCAGAGTCCACTAAGCTCCCACCGCGACCGGACGCGTCCGATCGCACATGATCGGACGCGCCGCGTGTCCGGTCGGCTCTACGACCGGCTTTGCTCCTCTGGGTGCCTGACCGGACGCTCCGGTTCTGTGAGGGACCGGACGAGCCGGTTGCAAACCCTAGCACCCGCGCGCCTGACTACTACAAAGAACTGACCAGACACGTCCGGTCACCACAGTGACTGCCGTTCACCTCCGTTTCTTTTCTGACATCCGGCGCAGTAGAAAATAGGCATTTCACTTCCCTAAAAAGCGCTGAATCCTGCCTCGCAAGCTCGGCGGGAGGAAGAGAGGAACCCAAACCCCTCTCTACCGCTCAAACTCCACCGCCTTCATAAAAGTGCTAACACCACCAAGTGTACACCACCATGTGCATGTGTGTTAGCATTTCACAAACATTTTCCAAGGCGTTATGTTACCTCTCAACTAGATCCTAATGCATATGCTCAAGACATTGATCTAGTGGCACTTGATTTCCAAGCTAACCATGATTTCCCCTCTTGATAGTCGGCTATGTATCCTAAACCCGATCAATCACTTCTCTACTCATCTTAGACCGGCAAAAGGAAAACCCTATGGTTATACATTTGCCTTGCACTCTTAGATCCTTCTCCTCCACTTTTTCATCATGTCCATCATTTTATGTGCATCACCACTATGATCGTCATTTCTTATCCATGCACCATCTCTTTGTGATCTTGTGGCCACAACTCCTTGCCACATACACCTTCATCACATGTGTTGCTAATGCCTAACTCAAAACACTTAACACATGGCACTAGCAACTTGGTGTCATTAATTACCAAAACCAAACTTGGGCTTTCAATCTTTCCCTTTTTGGTAATTGATGACAACCATCACAAAGATATGAAATGAAATCAATTTTCAATTTTGATAGTATTAGCTCCCCCTACATATGTGCTTCCATGAGTTTGGTTCAATTGTGCACATATGTATGGATTTGAATTTTGGGAGAGTTACTATTATCAAATTGATGCTAAGGTATATAGAATGGACCTTTGAAGCGTGATACCAATCGGAGTTGCCTTTATATACCATCCTTAGCATCGATGTAACTAGACACCACTTGTAGTACATCACTTGTAAAGATCACAAACACTAAAGTACCCCATGAGATCAACAATATAAGCAAAAGGTGTCTAGAAACCACTTGTAAAGCTACTCTTAACAAATCATCATTCAAGTTCTATTTTTAGCAATCACCATTCAATCATGAATATGAATTTAAGCTTTGCAATGCAACAATTCATCATGTTAATGCACATACAATTGCAACAAATCATTCATGAGCTTGCTCCCCCTACTTGTGTGCTCAATTTTAATTGACCCCTTTCCAATGTCATTCTATCCCCTTTCTATATCTTTCTCCCCCTTTGCAACTTAACTTTTTATCTTTGTGACTTTTCTCTCCCCCTTTGTCAACAATCACCAAAAAGGTGCCAATTTTAGTGAGAGATAAGTCAATCAATATGAGGGAGTCCAAATTATGGTTCAATCTAGATCACTTGCCTAGAATATGTAATTCGGTTTGATCCAAGGACAAGCTTCTTCACACCTCATAAAGTATAATGGTTATCTTGACCATGTTGAATTACACATCATGAGTTCATTTACTAGATTCAACACTAGGTTTGCAAGCCCACAAACATGTCATATGCTACCACTAGATTAGACAAACATAGAAGTAATAGTGGTACCATATATACATCGAAATCATTTGATTTTCATGAATGAGCCTATTTGTCATGCAAATATGTCTATATGTTCTAACCATGTCCTTAGCAAAGTATGAATGATATGCCAAACAACTTTATCTTGCTATATTGGAGGAGAGGCATGTCATATAAGAATGTGGGGGTGCACTCATTTTAAGTTGGAGAAGTCAAGTATGTTCAATTCATTTTTCAACTTGTAAAATCTCTTTTCATCAAGTGGCTTTGTGAATATATCGGCTAGTTAATCTTCGGTGCCAATGCTCTCAATGCTAATATCACCCTTTTGTTGATGGTCTCTTATGAAGTGATGCCTTATGTCAATGTGCTTGGTTCTTGAATGTTGAACCGATTTTTGAGTTATCTTGATAGCACTTTCATTGTCACAAAACAATGGCACATTCTTGAATTTGATTCCAAAGTCATTCAAGGTTGTTTTCATCCAAAGCAATTGTGCACAACAACTACCGGTACTAATGTATTCGGCCTCAGTGGTAGATAGTGCAACACTATTTTGTTTCTTTGATGACCATGAAACAAGAGACCTTCCAAGCAATTGACAAGTGCCACTTGTGCTCATTCTATCAATCTTACAACCACCATAGTCAGAATCCGAATATCCAATCAACTCAAAATTAGACCCCTTTGGAAACCATAATCCAACATCATGAGTGCCCTTAAGATATCTCAATATCCTCTTGGTTGCTTTCAAGTGACTTTCCCTAGGTGAAGCTTGATATCTTGCACACTTGCACACACTAAACATCACATCTGGCCTTGAAGCGGTGACATAGAGCAAACTTTCAATCATAGACTGGTACTGCTTTTGATCTACCATGTTGCCACTAACATCAATACCCAATTGATCATTTGTACCCATTGGTGTACTCATTGGCTTAGCATCTTGCAATCCAAACTTCTTGATCATGTCCTTGATGTACTTGCCTTGACTTACAAAAGTGCCATTCTTCATTTGCTTGATTTAAAGTCTAAGGAAGTAACTAAGCTCTCCAATCATAGACATCTCAAACTCATTTGCCATCATTTTTCCAAACTCTTCACAAAAGTCTTGATTTGTTGATCCAAAAATAATATCATCAACATAGATTTGTAACATAAATAAGTCATTTCCAAGCTTCTTAGTGAAGAGAGTGGTGTCAACCTTTACCATCTTGAACCCTTTAGAGAGAAGAAAGTCCCTTAATCTCTCATACCATGCTCTAGGTGCTTGCTTCAAACCATACAATGCCTTCTTTAGCTTGAAAACATGGTCGGGCTTGTTGTCATCTTCAAAATCGGGAGGTTGCTCAACATAAACTTCTTCGTTGATGTAGCCATTGAGAAATGCACTCTTGATATCCATTTGATAGAGCTTCATGTTGTGTGCACAAGCATATGCTAATAAGATTCTAATTGCCTCCAATCTTGCAACCGGTGCATATGTCTCCCCAAAGTCAAGACCCTCAACTTGAGTGTATCCTTGTGCTACTAATCTTGCTTTGTTCCTCACAACCATACCATCTTGATCTTGCTTGTTTCTAAAGACCCACTTGGTACCAATCACATTGTAGTTCTTCGCCCTTTCAACAAGTTCCCAAACTTGATTTCTAGAGAAGTTGTTTAGTTCTTCATGCATGGCATTTACCCAATCAGAATCTTTCAAAGCATCTTCTATTTTCTTAGGTTCTTCAAGTGACACAAATGAGTAGTGCTCACAAAAAGATGCTAGCCTTGATCTAGTTTGAACACCACTTTGAATTCCACCAATGATTTGGTCCAATGGATGATCTCTTGCAATGCTAGTAGGTTAGAGTATTGGGAGTTGGTTGCTTTCACTAGCTTGACCTTGATCTTGCACTTCATCATGAGTACCACTAGAGCTTGCTTGATTTGTATAAATTTACACATTTTGGTTGATCACATGAGTATCATCATCATCAACAACTTGCCTTGGCCTAACATCACCAATGTCCATGTTTCTCATTGCATTTGCCAATTGGTCTCCTCTCACATCATCAAGGTTTTGAGCTTCATTTTGAGACCCTTAGGTTTCATCAAACTCAACATCATGAACTTCTTCCAAGGTGCCATTTGTGAGATTCCAAACTCTATATGCTTTGCTTGTGGTAGAATAACCAAGTAAGAACCCTTCATCACATTTCTTTTTCAAACTTGCTCAATCTAGTGTCTTTCTTGAGAATATAGCATTTGCAACCAAACACTCTAAAGTATGGAATGTTGGGCTTTCTTCCATTTAATAGCTCATATGGTGTCTTTCTAAGCTTCCCATGGCAATAGAGACGGTTGCTACAATAGCAAGCCATGTTGATGGCTTCACTCTAAAATGAATGACTCACATTGTATTCACTAAGCATTGATCTAGCCATATCAATCAATGTTCTATTTTTCCTTTCAACTACACCATTAGATTGAGGAGTGTATGTTGGTGAGAATTGATGTCCAATACCAAGATCATCACATAAATCTTTAATTCTTGTGTTCTTGAACTCACTACCATTGTCACTTCTGATCTTCTTGATGGTTGTCTCAAACTCATTTTGCACCCTTTTTACAAAAGATTTGAATAGATCATGAACATCACTCTTGTCATAAAGAAAGAACACCCAAGTGTATCTAGTGTAGTCATCAACAATCACAAAACCATACTTGTTGCCATCAATATTAGTATATGTTGTTGGCCCAAACAAGTCCATGTGCAATAACTCAAATGCCTTTGATGTGCTCATTTCACTCTTACTAGGATGTGCATTCCCAACATGTTTGCCGGCTTGACAAGCACTACAAGGTTTATCCTTCTCAAAGGTGACATCCTTCAAGCCTCTAACAAGGTCATGCCTCAAAAGTTTGTTCAATTGTTTCATTCCAACATGACCAAGCCTTCTATGCCACAACCAACCCATACTAGATTTGCTAAGCAAGCATGATGTCAATTGTGTCTCACTATCCTTGAAGTCAACCAAGTATAAACTACCATGTCTAAATCCTTTGAATATCAAATTTGATCCATCAACACTTATGACTTCAACATCATCACTACCAAATATGCACTTGAAGCCAAGATCACAAAGTTGTGCCACTAATAAAAGATTGAAATCCAAGCTCTCAACTAGCAACACATTAGATATGCTCATGTCATTTGGGATAGCAATTTTACCAAGCCCTTTGACCTTGCTTTTCTTGTTGTTGCCAAAAGTGATAGCATCAAAACCACTATTTTGACTTGTATCAATTGATTTGAACATACAAGAATCCCCGGTCATATGTTGAGTGCACCCACTATCAAGCACCCAATGCCTTCCTCTAGCTTTGTAATTGACCTACAAGATAAGATCAATTCTTTTTAGGTACCCAAACTTATTTGGGTCCTCCAAGGTTAGTGACCAAGCTCTTTGGTACCCAAATGACTTTCTTCTTTGAGCCTATCCATGGTGCACCAATGAACTTAGCATGAACACCATTTGTACCCTTGGTAAGTATATAGAAGGAATCAAACTTAATTGAGGATACATTAGCTTTGGATTTCTTGTTCATGCAAAGTTGCTCTATGTGACCAACTTGCTTGCAACTTTTGCAATAGCTATCATTGTTCTTCACAAAACGAGTCTTGTGAGGAGCAAAAGTGGCCTTGCCTTTCTTGGGGTTATAGCCTAATCCCTCTTTATAGAGAGAAGCCCTTTGGCTACCCAAGCACATAAGCAAGCGGTCCTCACCATCATAAGCCTTAGCTAAGGTGTGATTGAGCTCTTTTACCTCCTTCTTGAGATTTTCATTCTCAACTATTAGTGTAGAGTCACAAGTGAAACCATCACTACTAGATGAGGATGATGTAGATGAGCTACAAGAAGGGTTAGTGGGAGCAATAACAATAGGCTTATGAAAATATTCATCAATTATATCACATGATATACCTATGTTGCAAGTTTTAGCCTTCTCAACATTAGTTGGCATGTTTTCACATTTTTCAACTAGAGAGGAATGAGCTTCTTCAAGCTTAGTGTGAGACTTTTGAAGCTTCTTATGGTCTACCTTTAGACTCTCATAAGATGCTCTAAGCTCATCAAGTTCTTGCATAAGGTTTTTCTTTTCCTTAAGCAAGCCCTTGCACTCCTTTCTAGATTCTTTAAAATATTGAGTGCAATCTTCTAGCATAGTGATTAGTTCATCTTTAGTGAATTCTTCTTCATCACTATCACTATCACTAACATTATCATGATCACTCTCATCGTCGGATGACACCTTAGTGGCCTTATCCATGAAGCACGATGGAGTGTCGAAGAGGGAGACCTTCTCTTGGATGGCAATGCTAGCATGTCCCTTCTTCTTGCTCTTGTTGTCATCCTCATCATCACTTGAGGAATCATCACTATCCCATGTAGCAACATGAGAGTCATTCTTCTTTTTATGAGAGCTCTCCTTCTTTTCTTGCTTCTTCTTTTGCTTCTTCCTCTCCTTCTTGATAGCGTCTTCATCATCACTATCATAAGGACACTTTGTAATGAGATGGTCCTTGCTATGGCATCTAAAACATCTCATGGTATGCTCATTCTTTTTGGATGAGTTCTTCCTCCTTCTTGCACGAAAGCCCTTCTTCTTCATGAATTTCCCAAATTGCTTGACAAAAAGAGCCATCTTCTCATCAATGTCATCACTATCACAAGAGCTTAAGTCTTCATCACTTGATGATTCAATTTTGGATTTGCCCTTGGATGTGCTGGCTTTGAATGCCACACTCTTCTTCTTCTCATCATCCTTCTTCTCACTTTCCTTCTTCTTTTTGACCAACTCCTCTTTCTCATCATCTTCTCTATATGAATCATCAGTCATCACTTCTTGGAATACTTGTTGAGGAGTTGAATCCTTCAATGTAGTCCTTACTAGCACGGTGATCAATGTATCAAATCTCTTGGGCAAGCTTCTCAAGAACTTCATAGAGAATTGGTTATCCTTGACCTCCTCACCAAGTGCCTTGAGCTCATTCACAATGACTTGCAATCTATGAAACATTTCTAGTACACTCTCATCTTCTTGCATCTTTAAGCTAGAAAACTTTTCTTGCAAGATATATGCTTTAGCGGTCTTTGTGCCTTCGGTGCCCTCAAAAGTTTCTTCTAGCTTGGCCCAAGCATCATGAGCAATCTCAATGTTCTTCACTTGCTCAAAGGTCTTGTCATCTAGTGCCTCATGAAGAGCACTAATAGCAATGTCATTGCATTAGAGCTTCTTCTCTTCCACCGGTGTAGGTGCTTCCGGATTAGCAACCTTAAATTTTGTTTCGGTGACCTTCCACACTTCTCTATTGATTGACTTGAGGTGTGCAGTCATCTTAACCTTCCAATATGCATAATTTGTGCCATCAAAGTGAGGTGCCTTCTTGGTGTTGTTGATGTGCAAGCTTAATTGAGCCATTTCTTTTTCACCGTAGGTTCTTAAGCCTCAAATAAACGGTGCCTCGGCTCCGATACCACTTGTAAGGTCCAAATGGCTAGAGGGGGGGTGAATAGCCTATTTAAAAATCTACAAGCTTCACTAAACAACCATGTTAGTATAAAAGATGGCTAAGCTAATTCTAGCACTAGCTCAACTACACTATGCAAGCCACCTATACAATTCTAGTGAAGCAAGGCTATGATCTCTAATACACACCAACAAGACTAAGTCACTAAGCTACTTACTCCTATGTGATAAAAGCTACACTAAGCAAACTACACTAGGACTAGTACAAGAAAGTAAAGAGCAAGTGACTTGATTCTTATACCAACGATGTAGAGAAGTAATGCACTCGAAGAATCAATCACAATGATCAACCACAAGAGAAATCCTCGGCAAAGAGATGACATAAGATTTTTACTGAGGTTCACTTGCTTCCTGGCAAGCTACTCCTTGTTGTGGCGATGCACCCACTTATCGGTTCGTGAGCTAATCAACTATCAAGAGTTGAGCCCTCGGCGGGTGCCGTACAACCGCACACAAGATGGGGATCCTCCAAGCCATGAGCTCCACTAGAGTATCCAATTTGCGAACTCCCGCGGAGAAGGATCAAGAACCCCTTACAACACTTGGTGAGGGCCCCAACAATCTCCAATTGCGAGCTCAATCACCTCCGCTGCTCCAAGCCATCTACCGTGTCGGGAAACACGGAAGAGTAACAAGAAATCTACAGCAACTCAAAGAATGGCTCTTTTTGTGCAACTCTCAAGCAATGCACTTGAATCTCACTCAATCTCACTCAAGATGTGCAACCAAGCAAGGAGATGAGTAGAGGGATTGTTCTCTAGCTCAAAGGATGTCTCTAGGTCTCAAAATGTGCAAGAGTTACCCCCAAAACCCAGACATCTTCTATTTATAGCGTAGGGGTACGCAGCTAGCCGTTATCGGATGACGCAGTTAAAAATGTACTGACCGGACACACCGGTCAGGGTGACTACAGGACAAGCGTGAACAGTGCGCATCAGAAGTAACCATTGCCGTGACCAGACATGGTCTAGCGTTTGACCAGACGCACTGCACCTGGCGTTCGGTCGGAGTCCAGTAAGCTCCCACCACGACCAGACGCGTCCGATCGCACGTGACCGGACGCGCCGCGCGTCCAGTCAGCTCTATGACCGGCTCTGCTCCTCTGGGTGCCTGACCGGACGCTCCAGTTCCATGAGGAACTGGACGCGCTGGTTGCAAACCCTAGCACCCGCGTGCCTGACTACTATGAAGAACTGACCGGATGTGTCCGGTCAAACCGCGACCGTGTCCGGTGCAGCGTCCGGTCACCACAGTGACCGTCGTTCGCCTCCGTTTCTTTTCCGACTTCCGATGCAGTAGAAAATAGGCATTTCACTTCTCCAAAAAGTGCCAAATCCCACCTTGCAAGCTTGGCGGGAGGAAGAGAGGAACCCAAACCCCTCTCTACCACTCAAACTCCACCGCCTTCGCAAAAGTGCTAACACCACCAAGTGTACACCACCATATGCATGTGTGTTAGCATTTCATAAACATTTTCCAAGGCGTTATGTTACCTCTCAACTAGATCCTAATGCATATGCTCAAGACATTGATCTAGTGGCACTTGATTCCTGAGCTAACCATGATTGCCTCTCTTGATAGTCGGCTATATATTATAAACCCGGTCAATCACTTCTCTACTCATCTTAGACCGGCAAAAGGAAAACCCTATGGTTATACCTTTTCCTTGTGCTCTTAGATCCTTCTCCTCCACTTGATCATTATGTCCATCATTTTATGTGCATCACCACCATGATCATCATTTCTTGTCCATGCACCATCTCTTTGTGATCTTGTGGCCTCAACTCCTTACCACATACACCTTCATTACATGTGTTGCTTATGCCTAACTCAAAACACTTAACACATGGCATTAGCAACTTGGTGTCATTTATTACCAAAACCAAACTTGGGCTTTCAACTTCTCTAACCTTAGGCACATTGAACATGATAAGATTGATATTATGTACATTGTTCATTCTTATAACATGGGTGCAAGATCAGAAGGATGAGCATGTCGTATTTGAGTACATCTGGCAAAAAAGGTTGAGTTGCTTAACCTATGGAAGGATTGTCTAACTTTACATAATGTAACAAACTTTACATGATTGCGACTATCATCTTCCAAAGATAAGATATATGACATTTTAGCTCATTCGGTTAAGACTATGAGATCAAGAGAGTGGTGCTATGAACAAAGTTAGAGAACAAGACATGTTGAATTAGTTAGGTTGAATCAAATGAAATTGTAACTCAAACATGTTTTGTTTCTTTGTTTATGTGCATACTCAAGATCAAGGTAAAGCTTTCTAAATAATTACCACTTACCTTAAGATGTTACCTTTGCCATTGGACCATGAAGGCACCACATGAAGGGTAGATGATTTGTAGTGATCCTTTCTTTCTTCTCAAGCTTCCCTTGCTAGGCTAGTTTTTTATCTTGAGCTATTCACGAGCATCTTGTCTCCTAGACTGTATTCCTTCCTTCTTATCTTTTTGTCATGACATTTTTGTGAATCTTAACATTGTCTTTGCACCTCTTTGCTCCACTCATTGGTTCATTCCAGCATGTCAAAACAACAGGAGCTTGAGCAGAAGAAGAGCATCGTCGGATCATCTTTAGAGGAGTCGACCTTCCTCCCCCACACTTAGACTTTTATGTCACTTGACACTTAAAGTCAAGTGTGAATGTTGAGGCATCCCTCAAAGTGTATTGCAACTCCCATGTTCTCAGACATTGTTCATCCTTCATTTTAAATCTTAAACTGCAATGGTTAGTGACCAAGAATACCCGAAGGGAACTTGTCCTAGGAACATGTTCTTGTCAATTTCTTTTTCTTATTTATGGAAGACTTTCTTATAAAGGGAAGTGAGAGTTTAGTTATTCCAAGATGAGTTGTTAGGGACCTTATTGCCACCACACTAAGTATCTCATGGGTTGTTACACTCCACCGAGGTGTTTTGTGGGGTGTGAAAAGCCTTGACAACAAAGCTCTAGAGAAACTAAGCTAACTTAAATTTTATTATGCAAAGAAGTAATATGAGCAAATTTTTATTTCTTTTAGATATATTTATATATCTTTTTCTTTTCATAACTTAAGACAAGATTGTTTAAAGTTATTATGCATGAAGGAAACGAGTTTGAATTGAAAACTAAACATGCAAAAATCAAAAGTTGCATGGAAATCAAGTATGAGATAGATACGATTTACCTGTCAGCAAGGGCTCATGGTTTTAGGTCCATTGAGCAAGATCTCTCCCTTGCATTTAGCTTTTCTTTGCACCATCCATTCCAGGAGATGAGGATGCAGATAGTTGCATGATCTTATTCCATCAACCTTTTTTGATTTTCGTTGATTCTTGGTTGATGAATTGGTGTTCATTAGAGATGCAAACTTAAGTTCATCCTTGATAGTCTTTGTCCTCCAATGGCGTGGTGAAGAGCTATTCTTTTTTAATTATCAGTGATATGCCAGCCATCTTGATGGTCAAGAAAGGAACCTCATTGGTACTTGAGTGAAAACTTCATCTCCAATGACTTAGGGATGTCATCTTGCTACCATGGTTGTTCATGGTTTCACGAGACATAGTCGGCAGTCCACCATTGATTGATGTTTGCTAACATAAGGATGCATGTCATGGTGTAATGGCATCTCGCCATCCTTGCCCTTGCTATCGACGTGTAGGATGGTGTCTTCGAAGGTGATGAAAGCAGGTATCAGATTGGCTAATACGAAGTATGTTGCACCTTGCTTCTCATTAGCACCCTAGCTTGAATCTTGGCAAACTTCAATGCTAGGTTGTCTTTGGTGTTGCTTACAGCCTATCGAATTGTTTGACCACTTCTTATGAGTGAGTGCTTCTATTGTAGATCCTTTTTATGGCACTCATCTCCTTCTTTGTTCCATCACTAAAGTGGTGGTTTGGTAGGTTCATGCCAAACCATGAACAGGCATAGCATGGATTCATTCTTTCCTGCAACATGTTAAAGGACACATACCCAAGGGAATACAACAAGTTTGAAATACAGGTTGTCCATATCTGCATGATTTTTCATCTATGCTAATGAATTTTTTTAGATTACTTTAGCATAGATTTTGTTTTATCATGTTTTGTGTGTTTTCTGCATTCTAGCATGGTTCAAGGCAAAGATAACTTGCAACAAAAGATAGAATAGATAAATTTTGATACTTACATTTCTTCCTTCCATGAAGAATGAGTTGTGCCTCCTTTTGTGCAAAGTTGTTTAAATTCATCATGTGCCTTGATTCATCTCAAATGTGAATTCATCTCAGGACTTACCCATATTCGATTTGAGAGTTTTCTGCAGGGGTTAGTCCAACAAAATAACCAGTATCTACTATAGCATATTCTTGGTTCAAAAATCAAATTAGACACAATGTCTAATTTAATCTAGGAAAGTCTAATTTAATCTAGGAAAGCATTTTAACCTAAGCACCATGCTTAATTTAAAAAACCTTTGAAAGTAAGATTAACACTTCTAAACTAAGCACCATGCTTATTTTAAAAGATGTATGAACATACTCCAAACCTTAAACATACTATAGCAAACAAAGGTAGCATGAAAGTATTTCAGAGATTTATCCAAATAGAGATGAATGAGCATGATCATGGTGAGTTATATATTTTTTTCTTTTTTTAGATAAAATGCAAGCGACATGAATGTATGCAAAGAACTAAATATGCTATGGATTTTGATGTGAGATAAACTAAATAGAGAGAATGCATGAATTTATTCAAAGTAAACATGCAGTGGAATGCAAAAATTAAAAAGATAACTACTCAAAAAGTTTAAAGTCTATGAGCAAGACTATCTCATCTTTCTTGATCACACTTACCATGACTCAGAAGATGGAATTTGTGAGTAGTGCAGCATCTATGTTCATCACTTGAGATGTGATTTGAATTCTTATGACGACGACCTTTTCTCCAAACCACACATGGTTAGAACAATATATATATATGTATACACAAACCTGTGAGATGGCAGGGTTCTAGAGTTGATGGATCATGAATGTTCAGGCACCCTAGGTTCTTCAATGTTTCTCTCAGCTTTTCTTTTCTTGTGGAAGCTTGCCGGAAACAGTGATTGTTGTCATGGAACCATCCAAATTACAAGAGCACAAGTACAAAAACAATCACTGAAGTGATCAAATTCTCACACTTGAGCCATATAACTCTGGTAGTCCAACGAAATCACGAGGGATTTTGAACCAACCAACATACAAGCCAAAATCATAGTGATTCAACATAATAAGCCACATGCTACATCCAGTTCATAAGTAATTCAATATACATCGAAGTTCAACATAGCTATTACAACTTAAGTTGAAAAGTAGCGGAAGCAAAGTAATTTGAAACTAACATTACTCTTATTTTAAATACATGCCAGTACTGTAACACCCCGGTGTTACGCAGGCATTTAGCATTGCAGATCATACACATGATGCATCATTGCATTTATAATCACATATGAAGTAGAGTGCATTTTTGGTTAAAGCACTTCTGTGAACCTTGATTGTTGCATATAATTATCTAAGAATTGTTCCACCTTGATTATACTTGCTAGGCTATAATTTTAAATCACCTAAAACTAGTTAGCACAAATTTTGGAGTAACTTTGGTATTCAAAGTTTTATCAAATTTTGCTTTTAAAAATATTATTGGAAAATGGTAAAAAACCCTCCCTATTTAGCTTTTATTCTCTAATTCAAAATCTGTTGGGAATTTTGAGTTGGTCCCTTAATAAAAGTTGTAGAGAATTAAATTCTAAGCAACTTTCATTTTTGGGCCATTTTTAGAAAAAAGCCATTTTCTTACTCAAAATGGGATTTGAAAACTGTTATTTGAAATTTATTTGAAAATAGAAAATTGGAAAATCAATTTCTCACCTAAACGGGCCGCCGCCTCCCTTTCGGCCCGCTGGCCAAAGCGGCCCAGCTTTCCCCCACGCGCGCGCGCCCGCAGTCGCTCACCCGCGCGCCGCTGCCTCGGCCCAGCGTGCTGTCGCGGCCCAGCCCACGCCGCGCGGCCTCCTTCCTCTCCCTCCTACTCGCGCGCACCGCTGGCCGACTGCGGCAGAGCACGCTCGCCGCGTGGCGGCCGCATGTCGACGCCATCGGCCGTGTGGCGCCCCGCTGCCCCCGCGCACTCCACTTCAAAGCACCGCGCTGCGCTCTGCCTCCATTCCATTCCCCCGCTTGCTCGCTCCCTTCCTCATTTCTCTAGAGAACCGAGCAAAAGAAGCTGCCCGCCACCGCTCGCCATCACCTCCGCCGCCGCGTTCCGACGCCGGCAAAGCACCTCCGTCCGATTGCCCGTGCCCAGTGCTCCACCACCTTCCCTTCTCCTCCGAACGGGTTTCTGTGGCTCCTTGCTCGCGTAGGTAAGGCAAAATTGCACGGTTCCCGGCGGTGCCGTCGTGGACGGAGCTGCCGAGCTCGCGCTCCGACCACCGGCGCTCTCACACTTCCTCTCTCCTTTCAAAGTGCATCACTGCGTCCGCCTTGACTTCACGGACCTCGCGCCCGCTGAACCTCCCTTCGCCATGTCCAGGAATGCCTCACCGTCGGTGACCCGCACCGCCGCTCTTCCATTGGCGATGGCGAGCTCCTTCCCGAGCTCCTCTGGACGCTTCAAGGGCACCGCTAGGTCTGCGTTGAGATGCTCAGCACGGTGGTGGCAACCGTTTGGCCGGAGACCTCACCGCCAGCGAGCTGTGGCCGCCGGCGTCTCTCTCCCTCTCCCTATGACTGACCCGTGAGGTCGCGGGCCCACATGTCTATCTCCCCTCGTGCGCGCGTGTATGCTGCACCGGGTGCACCTAACGTTTCAGCGGCTGATGTTTAAAAGGAAATTGAAAATGATTTCCAGAAAAGATTTAAATGGTTTAGAAATTCATAACTTGCTCATTTTGGCTCCAAAAATTGTGAAATAAATTTTGGTAGACTTCTTAGGACCAGATCTATGATGTAAAAATATTGCATGTTAAGTTGGAAACACTTTTCTGTAGAGTTTTTATTTAATCATTGAAATTACTGTTTTCTTGATAAATGCTTAATAAATCATAGAAAGCTCAGAAAAATATGGTTCCAATTTTTTTAATCTTCTTGTGTAAAGTGCTTTCTAGGAAAAATATGTGACATGCATGTTCCGTAGAAAAATTTTGATGTGTAGTACAAGTGCTTATTATTGTTGATAATTGTTATTTTTGATAGAGAGAAAAATATGAATAAAACATGCATATAATAATTTTTCTATAGTGATTGTTTATTGTGTAGAATGTACGAAAAATGCTAAATCTATTGTTTGATACTTTTTATAGTATGAAGTATTTTTATGCTCATTTTTAGGCCCTAGCTTGTTATTTTTGTGTAGGCAGTTTTAGTAATCCAAATGCAATGAAATTTTTGTGGCATGCTAGATTAGATGATAGTAAGCTATTGTAATTTTCTCAGATTTTTTTGTGCTACCAAAATAGGTGTTGCTGTTCAAACCTAGTTGCAATTAGGGTTTAATTAACCTTGTTAATGCATGACTAGTTAATAAGATTTGCTTTGGTGTATCTTTGAAGCATCTTAGATTTTTGGGGTGACTTGGCATGGTAGAGAATGTTTGTAGTAATATACGAGTATATGTTCTTGGATGATGTGGACTACCTTGTAGAAGAGTTGTGTTCCTACTTTATGCATTAAAGCAAACATGTTCATCTACATCTCATTCATCATGATCTCTACATGTCATCTCTGCAATGCACCTAGGCATGAGCACTTATTCATTTGCATCATACAGGATCGTAAGAAGTAACTCCGGTAGCAGTTCCCAAGGAGATGGAAGAGCAGCCCGAGGTGCAAGAGCAGGAGGTGCCCGAAGCCGACGAGGAGGTCGGTGAGGATCTTCCAGAGTGCCCCGACCACCGCCCGAGCTCTTTTGAAAGAGGCAAGCCCCGGAGCATTTCTCTCTCGATTTGCAAATATTTTATTAATGCTTTACTTTAACTGATGCATTACGTTTAGGAGTTGTTTGCAACCATTGTTGCATTATACCTTATTTACCCTTGTTCTACCATATCCTTGTTACCTTGGTATTTACAGTTAAGAAATGCTTAGCTTGCTTAGACCGGTAGAAGTCGGGTGATTTCCTATCACCTGCGAGCTATAGGTGGTTACCTGGATCTGCTTGAATAAGTATGTCATTGTAGAATAACTAAGTGTTAATGTGAAATTGAGACTGGACGGAGACTTGCAGGGTTTTGGATTGTAGTGTTTTCTATCTGTGTCGATTAAGGACCGACCGTTGTTGGGCCTCGAGTCATGTTGAATGCATGCCTTACATTTAGCTGGCCAAATAATGTACCTTTCGACTGCGAAGCTGGGAGATTATTCGGGCTGAGTGGATTGCCCGCAACGCACTGTACTAGAGGAGGTGTGGTAGGACACGGGGGCGCGATGATAAGGCCAAAGAGCAGTCGGGCGGCTCCTGGGTACATGTGGTTCCTGGCAAACTCGAGACTTACCTGAATAGTTGACTTGGTGACCAATATCTCACTTTAGCGGGTGAGTGAGGTTTGTGTGAGGAATAAATTACCAGCTGGTTAATAATCGATTCGAATCTCCATCGTTCACTGGATAGTGAACACTTGACTTGAGTTACTTCATCGTAGTAATATTGATGGAACACTTGGACAGTTATATGGAATATGACATGATGGAAGTTGTTAATGATCATTGGTTATCCTTACCTATTTAATTACATGTTACTCTAGTACATGTAACACCCCTGGTGTTAGTTAGCCTCATAATGCATTCATAATGCATGATCACGGCATCCTAGTCTCTTATCATGAGCATAGCATCATGTTTGATTAGTAAAAGTGTTGAGACATTCATTTGCAACATTTGAAATATAAGTATGCAACATACTCAATTATGCTTGTTTCATAAATTGTGTTTATAAAAAAATGGTTAGTGCAGCATGTAGATGCAACATGTGTTTTTCATACCTTGAAACATATCATTATTGTTAGTGTAACATGACCAGCTTAAGTTGTGTAACAAGGTCATGAAACAGGTGAAACATGGTTTTGAAACAATTTCAACATTTGTGGTTTTCTATTGTTTCCTTTATGTGTTGCTAGGGTTTTTGTATAGATGACACTTGTGATGCTCTTACATGATCTCTAGTAGCTTAACTATGCATAGGACACCTAGTGGAGCACTGTTCATGTGGACCAAAATGACTAATTTGCCCTCTAAAGGGAGGTTTGACTTGGGGTGACCTACAAAGTAACTCTATTTGACTGATTAGAAAATCCAACCTAGAGACCTTGCATGGATGTGCACCCTTTACCAAAGTTGTAGCTAATTTGTTTAGGGACAAAAGTTGTAATATGGCCATCTCATTAAAATGGCTAGAACATCCTCAAACAGGGCCCACAAGTCAGGTTTCTATGCTGTTTTGACACTTAGAAAATTTTCTGAGTCTTGCATCTGACTTACAGTTGGAGGTACCCCACTTTAGGGCTATGTAGTTTCAAATCCAGGCCGAACCAGTTCAAGCTTCAATTAACAAAGTGGTAGACCTCACATAGCTCTACAAGTTTGCTAATATCACCTATCTCTAACTCGGGCTAGTTTAGGAGTTAAGCTTTGATCTTTATCGGCTGTCAGTCATCTTTCTAACTAAAACCCAGTTTCAGTTTTCATGTGCCTCACTTTAGGGCATTGTATCTCACTAACTAAGCCAAACCAGTCCAAGATTCAATTGACAATTTTGTTACACACCTATAGCTCTACATTTTTGTTAACTACGGCTCTCATCGAATCAACCTAGATCACGAGCGGTGAGGCGACAAAATTGAGCTATCAGTCATCGTGTTTATGACTGAATCAGGGAATTCGGGTTCAGTCACCGTCGGCCATGGCCGACCGCGCGTAGGGCCTGAACACCGTGTGGCATCCATGCCCACCCTTTCCTCCACGTCGCGCGTGCATGTTCACAGTGAAGAACCGATCGACCCCTCACTCCACTCCCTCCATTTCCCTCCCTCGCCCTGGCCGCGCTCGCCAAGGCAGAGCGCCGAGGCACCACCGCCGCCGCCGCGAGCTTGCTGAGCTCATGAGCGCTCGTCTTAACCACGTCTTAACCCCGTCTTAACCCCCTCCACCTTGCCATCCCCTCCGTGGAGCCATCCGGGCACCGGTAAGGCCGCACGGCTCAGTTTTCCGTCGCGGTGACCTCGCCAGAACTCCTCCGCGCGAGCGCTCGCCATGGTCCCACCTCTCCATAGCACCTCCGTGTGTGTGCTTGTGCGCACCGGAGTCGCCTGGACATCGTGTAGCTGGAGAGCCCCTCACCGGTGACCGGTGCGCCCTCTACCAGCTAGCACACCGCCGCCAGTTGGCCATCGCCACCATTAATGCCGGCGAGCTCACTCCGGTGAGCTAGCGCCCCGACCACGTACACCACTAAGTGCAGGATGTGATGGAGGTCACGTTGGTGTGGTCGATTTCCCCGGCGACCTCACCGCCGGTGCGAAATCCACCGTCGTCCTCCCTCCCCTGATTCTGTCCCCATGACGGGTGGGACCCGTGTGTCGGCGCCCCTCCTCCCCTGTCTTGGCTCGGTTGAGCCAGCGAGCTGGGCCAAGCCACGTGTTGGGCTGAGCCGCGTGCTGGGCTAAGCCACGTGCGAGGCCAAGCGGTTAAGCCGAGCCGGCCCAGTTAGGAATAGGAAGTGGTTTTTGTTTTTATTTATTTCACAGATTTAATGCTAGATTCAAAAATTCATATCTCTTGATTAATAGATCCAAACAATGTGGTTCTAATTTTGTTGGGTTCCTGGTAATGTCTAGTTTATTTAGAAAATATAATATGTAGCATGCTGGTTAATAATTTCTGAGGTTGTAATTAATCTTGTGATGCACTTTATTTAAACGTGTGTTTTAGTAATTTTGTATCTCCCTGTGTATTAATTCAATTGTCATAAAATTTTTGTGAGATGCTGGTCATGGTAAAAAGATGCTCTAGTTAAATTTTTAGCCTTGTTGGAGGTCTTTTGCTCCAATTATGAAATTCCTTTGTTATAGGTTTTATTAGCTCTTATCTTTTTGTTATTTTGATATCTCCTAATCTACTTGTCAAAATGAGGTGAAATTTTTATGGTAGCCTCTTGTTAGTATATATTTGGCTCTGTAATTTTAGTAGAATTTTGTAGTTACATTTTATATGTGATGTCATTTATGCTTATGCACTCTAAATAAATAGAAAAGGGGATTAGATAAATAATTATGCTAGTGCCATAACTTTATTTGGTGTTATTTAAACATGATCTAACTATTAGTGCAGTTGGATAGGTCATTTGTGATGTTCTCAATATCACTTGACATTTAATTGTACAAATCTATCTTTTCTGGACAGATTTGGTGGTTAAGTAAGTTAGGCTATGTTAATGAGATTTTCATGCTTAGTGATCTATAGCAAAGTTGTTGAAGATTTCATGAACTAGTTGCTGGTAAATTTTGGTAGCATTTGGACTTATAGTTTAGAAATGGCAGCTGTCCCAAGCTGAGTTTAGTTTTGGAAGTGCTCTCTGTCTTTTAGAACAGATTCTGTATATGTGCTATTTTAACTTGGTAAATGATGAAATCATGCTTAGATGTTTATAAATGAACTATAGAAAATTTAATAAGCTTTCCAGAATGTCCTCTTGCAAGTCATTTGGATTTGTTGAACTCCAGTTATGAATGTTCTTAGCTACTGCTGATAACTTGTTGGAAATACTAAATTTCTGGAATCTTGTTATGTGAATGTTTAGTCTTAATCTTGTGGCATTTAGTGGTTTCTTAGAGAGGTTCAAACATTTTAATACCAGAGAGGAAATTTGCACCTAACCTTGAAGTGATTTGAATAGAGCACCACATAACTTGGTTTTGTGCTTACGATGTTGCTATGTCATTACACCCATCTTCACATCATTCATGCATGTTCATAAATCATCATGTCATCATTGGTGCATACATGAAATTCATTGGATGCATATACATGCAATAGGTGTGCCGAGGATCGTGTCTCGAGCGAAGTCCTGCTGGGCGTGGAACCTGAAGTTGAAGTCCGTTCAGGAGCCAGAGGTCCAGTCCGACGAAGCCGGAGAAGGCGTGGGAATCGTTCTTGAAGCCGAACCTTGCTCTATCTTCTTTCGGTTAAGGCAAGCCCCGAAGCATTATAAGCCTCCTACTTTTAAAGCAATTATCTATATATACATGTTATATGTATTGTTACATTACGTGATAGGAGTTGGTTGGAAACCCTTGCTGCATTGATAACACTCCTTGTCCAGAAATTCGAACCTTGAATCCTATGTAGACAGGATCGTATCTATGCTTAGCCCTGCTAAATTAGATCGGTAAAAGTCGGGTGATTTCCTGTCACCTGCGAGATATAGGGCTTTGTCAGGTCACGGTTGGCTATATTTGCTATCATGGAAATGAACCATGTGTTAATGAAATGAAATGAGACTGGGCGGGATGACGATAGTGAAGCAACAAGGCATGGAGGTCTTGGGTGTGGATCTATCCCCGTCTATGTCGATTAAGGACCGAGACCTGGAGCCTTCTATGTCATTTTGAATGCATGCCTAACATTTAGTTGGCCGGCCTGAGGTTGCCGACCGCAAAGCCTAGTAGCTCAACTCAGGCTGCGAAGTCGAAAAGTGAAAGTCGCCTCGGAAGGGAGCCAGAGGGTCCAAGGGCAGGTGAGTTAAAAGTCCTGAGCATCCTGGCCACTGGTATCCCCGAGAACGCGGTGCTGTTCGGGCCCACCCTGAGTTGTACCAAAGGTTATCTACGGCTGCCTTTAGCGGGGTTTGCCGGGTGAGTGTCAGGAATAACCCCATCAACTGAGTTGGAATCGATTCGAATCGCCGTCTCTCCCGGATAGTGAGAAACTTGACTGGTTATCTCTAGCGTAGATTCACTAATTATTAATGATGGTTCAGAATTGATGATAATGATGATGATGGCCTTATTATACCTGCAATGGTTAATATTGTTTGCTCCTAATAAAGTGATTGCTCTAGCATAGGTGCTAATCTAGATGACAGGTTAATGATTATTAACTTGATGCTTAAGCATTAATGATTACTTATCTGTAATAAGCTTTTCTGCAAGTAAGTCAAGCTAGCCCACCTTATAAAGCCTTGCATACTCCTTGGTGTCACCTTTGTTTCTTGTTTTTGTCGGGTAAGTCTAGCTGAGTACCTTCTCATACTCAAGGTTTATTCCCACCTGTTGCAGGTAGTAGATTCATACTTGTTGCTGCAAGTATTGTCTTCGCCATGTGGGTGTGAAGACTAGACCACATGGGCATGGTCTCTGTAGTATCTCTTCTGGTATGCTTTTGCAGGATGTGACATGTACTGGCAGTATTTGAATTTAAATGGTTTTAGAAATTATGTTGCTTCCGCTAATCTTTACTTTGGTTTTGGTAATAAAATTTTTCATACTACGATGTATGAGAGCTACTTACAAACTATTGTAACAAGTGTTGTGTTATGTTGAATCACTACGATCTTGGTTGCTCTCGGTTTGGTTTGAAATACTTCGTGATTTCGTGGACTACCGGAGTTATATGGGCTCAAGTTTGAGAATTTGATCGCTTCGGCGATTGTTTTTGGACTTGTGCTCTTATAATTTGGATGGTTCTGTTATAGTACAGGTGCAAATGTAGTTGACAGGTTAATAAAGATTTAACTTGATGCAAAGCTTCTAGAAAAGATTCTTTAAATACTAAAAATGCCTTTTTGCAAATGAGTCAGCTACCCTACCATAAAGCCTGTCATGATCCTTGGTGTCAATTTATTTTTAGTTATGTCGGGTAAGTCTAGCTAAGTACCTTCTCATACTCAGGGCTTTGTTCCCACTTGTTGCAGATGGGCAGATGTATTACGGCTACTGTATCAACTGCCTTTATCCTGCGATGGGTGAAGCTTAGGACCATGGGCAATGGTCATTCTCTACGTCTCGTCTAATGCTTTTGTTGGAGATGATCATCAGCTGTCACTTTATTTCGAACTCTATGTGAGTGTGTGTGGTTTGAACTAAATGCTTCTGCTACTTTTATTTGAACTTGGTTTGTAATAACTATGTTTAAACTCCGATGTATCCATGATGTAAACTTTTATGTAATTTGTGATGGTGACCGCTAAACTTATTACGATCTTGGCTGGTATGTAAGTTGGTTTGAAATCCGTCATGATTTCACGGACTACCAGGTTATACGGGCTTAAGTTTGCTAAATCGTCTGCTCGGTGGATGATTTTCTTACTGAATTTCGTATAATTGGTCGGTTCTATTACAGCTGGCATCAGAGCATGGTTTAGCGTGTTTACTATTCACAAGTGTATTTAAAACAAAATTATGTTTGAAAAACATAATTTCCATACTAAAAGTGTGCCAGTGGTCATATCCTTTATGCCCAGTTAAGGACTCTAGGTGGCTTATTTAAGTACTGACTTGGCGTTCTTGCACCATATTTCTCTTTCATTGCTCATACGGCGTGCTATTGTATGAGTGCCACTTAATTGAGTGGTAATGTATGGATCAATTGCCTCTACGCCTTGGTAAGTGTGAGATGTGAGAGCATGATCGGATACACCACCGATCTAGGAAGAGTGCTTATATGATACTGGAGTAATTACATGTTCTACGCATGTTTTTACAAAAGTGTCGCATGTGTGGTTGTTCCGTCCGTTGAGGCGATGCCATCAATAGGGCGATGTTTTGGGTAGTTACTACCGTTGTACGCATATCTGGGGATTCGTGTAGAGCGTGTAGGTAAATTTACTGCTTTCATGCATTCATGGGGGAATTGGGCTGAAATGAATTTTCTGCAGGTACATAACAATGTTTCTCGTGTAGAACGTATTAGTTACGTATATGAGAGATCGCCTATATGCCACCGAATTCATTGCTAGATATTATTTATTTCATAAGTTTGTGAGAACATAACAAACATACATACATCATATTGCTTGTGCATTTCATTCATGTCATGCATTCCTCCCCTTATAAAGTGATTATCCTCTTTTGATAAAAAATGTATCAACTTAAAATATGTTCTCACCGGGTAATCAAAACTTTTGCTACAGATGGCCCACACGAAGCAGACTACCCGTAAGTCCATAGGCGGAAGAGCACCCCGACACCAGTTGGCCCCGCGGGAGCGCCGCAGCACGGACACCTTTCTGAGCGAGTTTGGCATGCCAACCTTGCTTGGAGAGTGCTCCATGATGTGGGGTACCCGGAGGGTCAGGAGCCGGTGTACTCTTGGAGTGAGAGCCAGTTAGCCGAGGATGAACTTTGCAGTAGTGGAGATCACAGTCCCTGCTCTTGGTGATGCTCCAGAGTGGGATGGTTGGCACTTGGAGTTTGAGGGACGCACTCCGGTTGAGGGTGCAGAGGGAGCAGCTTTCTGTGTCATCACAGACATAATGAGCAGATTTTCCAACGAGCTGGCAGTAGCCTTGGCTAGCACTTTTCCTAGAGATGATCCTCGCGATGCTATTTAGGTGCAGCCGCGAGGAAGTGCCTTGGTCAGAGGCCCAAACGAAGGACAGGCTAGCGACAACCACGTTATGAGTGCGATGTATGCAGCTATCAGAGCATACCAGGGTCTTGAGTGTACCTATTGGACGTTGACTGGTTTGCGTGGTGATGATCGGCTCAAAGCAAGAAAACAGAAGAAGAAGCAGGCATGTGCTATAGCTAGTTTGCAGGAGCAGTTGGCTGACATGAGCTTGCAGCGAGACCAGGCTCTAGAGAGAGGTGATAGTGCTCTGCAGCGGGTGCATATGTTGACTCAGGGTAACAATAATGCAGGCCACATGATTAGACAGTTGGTTCAGGAGAGGAATGAAGCCTGGAACAAGAGGGACCTTCTGAGGCAGAGGGTCGAGGAGCTAGAGGAGTATAACATCAACTTGCTTGAGGAGTTTCATGCGCTCTACAACAGGATTGGCCCATATGCTCCTCCAGACGTCGCCGGTATGGATGTCGACGAGGACGAGGACGAGCCTGCAGTTGCACCTGCCAATGACGATGATGTCGCTACTGATGGTAGTGATGGTGACATCTCCAACCCCGACGATGGCCCCAAGGAGTAGGCTAGTTGCTTTGCGTTAGCTACTAGACCCTGTCGCGATGACCTTTCTTTTGGTTTCATGTATCTTGATGTATCTCGTTTCAAACCTTGAGACTTGGTAGTATGTTGGAACTTGGTTGGTCATGCGATACCTGAGCGCATAAAAGTCCAGTGTGTGTATGCTGGCAACTTGGTTGTGTGGACGCGATATTTGTATTCAAAGTAATTTAATTAGTGGTGTTGTTTTAATTGGAATGCGATTATTGTGCCTCTATTTTATTGTATGAATTTGTTCTCTCCAATGAATTCAGTATGGCATAATTTTTTATTCACTCAAAATTACTACAGCTTCACTTAATCATTACTTGTTGCTGAAATATGCAGATGGCAAACACTCACCGCGCCACGTATGAGGCTACTGAAACTGGTGGTAATGGTGCCGGGGCAGGTGGGGGTGGTGAAAACAACGTCAACCACAATGAGCCACACCCAGAACCACATTTGCCGCCTCCTCCACCGCTCACTGCAGAGGTATTCTTTGCACAGTTTCTTGGAAGTCAGCGCAATGTCGAGCAATCGCAGAAGAACATGGAAGATTTTCTGCGTACCATTGCCAACAATGTTCAATGCGGTAACAACCAAGGTGGTGGTAATGGGGTGAATCAGTACAGCAACTTCAAGGATTTCATGGACACCAGGCCACCAATTTTTAAGGAAGCAACAGAGCCACTTGACGCTGAAGAATGGATCAACATCATGGAAGATAAGTTCCGTGTGTTGAGGCTGACTGAAGTACTGAAGACAGAATATGCTGCACATCAGTTACAGGGACTAGCAGGGATGTGGTGGAAGCATCATCACATCACCTTCCCTCCAAATGCTTGGATCTCGTGGAGAGAGTTCACTGAAGCCTTCTGTGGAGTTTATATTCCACCAGGGCTGGTCGAGATGAAGTTAGGAGAGTTCTTGGCTTTAAACCAGGGCACCAAAATCGTGACATAGTATTTGCATGCCTTCAACAACTTGTGTCGTTATGCTCTCGACATGGTTGACACAGATGCTAAGAGAATTGCTAGTTTCAAGAGAGGGTTAAGTCCGAAGATAATGAAGCATGTGGGTACCAATACCCGTGCCAAATTCAATGACTTCAACAGTGATTGTCTGAAACAAGACAAGAATAACAACGTGTACACTGCATCCAAGACTCGCAAGAGGGCCTTTGAGTCAGGACCATCACAGCCAAGAGTTCTCACTGCTAATCATTCTGCCTATCGTACGTCTGCACTAGGTGCAAGGTTTAGGCCACCACAGCATAAAAACCCAGAACTACAAGGGACCATAGAAGCCGTACAAGATGGCCGTGCCATTAGCGAAGACAGCCGCTACTATGGGATAGGGAAACTCTAAGGTAGCTATAGGATCTGCTAGTACAGTGAGGGGACTCTGCTACAATTGTGATCAGCTAGGCCACTTTTCAAAGTTCTGTCCTTACTCACCCAGAAAGAAGCAACAGACCTATACTGCTCGGGTACACCACACCACCGTGGATGAGATTCCTGAGGGAGAGCCCATAACCGCTGGTAAGTTTCCTATTAACCAACACCATGCAGTTGTTCTATTTGATTCTGGATCATCGCATTCTTTCATGAGTCAAGCATTTGCACGGAAACATGAACAACTATGCACATATTTGAGTTATGGTTACCGCATAAGTTCGGCGGGGGCTGATGTTTTAACCAATCAGATGGTTCGAGGGGCAACCCTTGAATTAGGTAGTCAAAAGTTTTGAGTAAACTTGATAGTTATGCCTAGACTAGTTCTGGATGTCATCATAGGGATGAATTGGGTGAAGGATTGGGGAGCAGTTATAGATACGGGGAGTCGGGTACTTACCCTTAAGGATCCCCAGGGTGAGGGTACTTTTCGAGTACCATTGCCCAGAAGAACAGACCTTGTGAGTGTGACATGTGCTATGAAAGTCATTCCTATTCATTAGATTCTGGTAGTGTGTGAGTTCCCGGATGTGTTCCCAGATGATTTACCTGGTCTTTCGCTAGATAGGGATGTTGAGTTTGGAATTGAGTTGATCCCTGGGACAGCTCCAATTTCAAGGAGACCTTATCGGATGCCTCCGGATGAGTTAGCTGAGCTGAAGAAGCAACTAGAGGAATTGTTGAAAAAGGGGTTTATCCAGCCAAGTAAGTCTGAATGGGGATGTCCTGCCTTGTTTGTGAAGAAAAAAGAAAGAGGGTACTTTGAGGATGTGTGTGGATTATAGGCCTCTTAATGCTGTAACTATCAAGAATAAGTATCCTTTACCTCATATTGATGTTTTGTTCGATCAGTTAGCCAAAGCCAGAGTGTTTTCCAAGATAGATTTAAGATCAGGTTACCATCAGATAAAGATTATGCCACAAGATAAACTAAAAACCGCCTTTTCCACCAGATACGTATTGTACGAGTATCTTGTTATGTCTTTTGGCTTAACAAATGCTCCTGCATACTTTATGTATCTGATGAATACAGTTTTCATGCCAGAATTGGACAAGTTTGTGGTTGTGTTCATTGATGATATTCTAGTATACTCCAAGAACGAGAAGGATCATGTAGAGCATCTGAGAATTGTCTTGACCAGACTTAGGGATCATAAGTTGTATGCTAAGTTTAGCAAGTGTGAATTTTGGTTGAAGAATGTTCCTTTCCTTGGTCACATTCTGTTAGAAAATGGAGTTTCAGTAGATCCGAGTAAAGTGCAAGAAGTTATGGATTGGAAGACACCAACCACAGTTTCAGAAGTTAGAAGTTTCTTAGGATTAGCTGGTTACTATCGCCATTTTATACTAGATTTCTCAAAGATTGCCAAGCCAATGACAAGTCTACCACAGAAGGATCACAAGTTTGTGTGGACAGAGGAGTGTGAGATAGCTTTGCACACCTTGCGGAAACTTTTGACCACTGCTCCAGTTGTAGCATAACCGGACATTGAGAAACCTTTTGATGTGTTTTGCGACGCATCAAAAATAGGATTAGGCTGTGTTCTTATGCAAGAAGGAAGAGTCATTGCTTATGCCTCCCGCCAGTTGAGAAAGCATGAGATCAACTATCCGACACATGATCTTGAACTTGCTGCCGTAGTACATGCATTAAAATTTTGGAGACATTACTTACTTGGTAATGTGTGCAATATTTTCACCGATCACAAGAGTCTCAAGTACATCTTCACCCAACTAGAGTTGAACATGAGACAGCGAAGATGGTTAGAATGGATCAAAGATTACAACTTGAATGTGCAGTATCATCCTGGAAAGGCCAATGTAGTGGCAGATGCTTTGAGTAGAAAGTCACATTTCCTGAATGCGCAACCTTTGCTCGAAGATGGTTTTGATCTGATGCACCCTGTCGTGTTACATAGTATTCAGATTAGTTGCTCTTTGGAGAGTAAGATAATAGAAGGCCAGAAAACCAACAAAGGGATATTCCACATCAAAGAGAAAATTAAAGAAGAACCATCTAAGCACTTTAGAGTGGATGAACAGGACATGTTATGGTTTGACGACCGTCTTGTTGTTCCCAAGGATCGAGAGCTTAAGAATAAACTTATGGATGAGGCTCACCTTTCGAAGCTATCTATCCATCCTAGAAGTAGCAAGATGTACCAAGAACTGAGACCTCGTTATTGGTGGACAAAAATGAAGAAAGAGATTGTAGCATATGTGGCCAGATGTGACACATGTTATAGGGTAAAAGCCATTCATATGAGACCTACCGGATTGTTGCAACCTTTGTCCGTACCTAGTTGGAAGTAGGATGATATAAGTATGGATTTCATTACAGGTTTGCCCACTACTCAGAAAGGACATGATTCGATTTGGGTAATCGTGGATCGTCTTACAAAGATAGCTCACTTTTTACCAGTCAAGATAGATTATCGACCACCTCAATATGCCAAAAAGTATATTGCTGAGATTGTGAGATTGCATGGCATACCGAAGACTATAGTGTCTGACAGAGGGTCACAATTCACTGCTCACTTTTGGGAACTCTTGCACAAAGGATTGGGAACTAGTTTGATCCGTAGTACTGCCTATCATCCTCAGACAGATGGTCAGACCGAAAGAGTTAATGTTATTCTAGAGGATATGTTGAGAACCTGTGTGTTGTCTTCCAGGGGTTCATGGGAGTCATGGTTACCCTTAGCAGAATTTGCTTACAATAATAGTTATCAAGAAAGTATCAAAATGGCACCATTTGAAGCTCTGTATGGCAGAAAGTGTAGAACACCACTAAACTGGATCGAGCCAGGAGAAAGAAGATATTATGGTATTGACTTCATAGAAGAAGCCGAGAAGAAAGTTCATATCATTCAGCAAAATATGAAAGCTGCTCAATCACGCTAGAAAAGCTATGCGGATAGAAGGAGGAGACCGCTTGTGTTCGAAGTTGGTGACTATGTTTATCTGAAAGTCACACCAATGAAGTTTGGAGTACGCAGAAAGCTCGTAGCCAGATTTGTGGGACCATACAAGATCTTGGAAAGAAAGAGTCCAGTAGCTTATAAGTTAGAGTTACCTGAGACAATGGGTGCTATATTCCCAGTTTTTCATGTATCGCATCTCAACAAGTGTCTGCGCGTTCCAAAGGAAAGAATCGAACCTCGAGGCATAAAGCTCAAGTCAGATTTGGTATATCGTGAGCAACTAGTTCGAGTTTTGGACTCTAAAGAGAGGGCTACTCGAAACAGTGTGGTGAAAACATATAAGATACAGTGGAGCCATCATGACGAAGGGGATGCAACTTGGGAAACGGGTGAATATCTACAAAAAGCTTATGAGGATTTTTATAACAAATGGTTCGTAACCCAAATCTCGAGACAAGATTTTTATAAGGGGGAAGGGTTGTAACACCCCGGTGTTACGTAGGCATTTAGCATTGCAGATCATACGCATAATGCATCATTGCATTTATAATCACATATGAAGTAGAGTGCATTTTTGGTTAAAGCACTTCTGTGAACCTTGATTGTTGCATATAATTGTCTAAGAATTGTTCCACCTTGATTATACTTGCTAGGCTACTAAAACAAGTGTGGCTATAATTTTAAATCACCTAAAATTAGTTAGCACAAATTTTTGAGCAACTTTGGTATTCAAAGTTTTATCAAATTTTGCTTTTAAAAATATTATTGGAAAATGGTCAAAAACCCTCCCTATTTAGCTTTTATTCTCCAATTCAAAATCTATTGGGAATTTTGAGTTGGTCCCTTAATAAAAGTTGTAGAGAATTAAATTCTAAGTAACTTTCATTTTTGGGCCATTTTCAGAAAAAGCCAATTTCTTGCTCAAAATGGGATTTAAAAACTGTAATTTGAAATTTATTTGGAAATAGAAAATTAGAAAATCAATTTCTCACTCGCTCCCTTCCTCATTTCTCACTGCCTCCATTCCATTCCCCCGCTCGCTCGCTCCCTTCCTCATTTCTCTAGAGAACCGAGTGAAAGAAGCCGCCCGCCACCGCTCGCCATCACCTCCGCCGCTGTGTTCCGACGTTGGCAAAGCACCTCTGTCCGATTGCCCGTGCCCAGTGCTCCGCCACCTTCCCTTCTCCTCCAAACGGGTTTCTGTGGCTCCTTGCTCGCGTAGGTAAGGCGAAATTGCACGGTTCCCATCGGCGCCGCCGTGGACAGAGCCTCCGAGCTCGCACTCCAACCACTGGCACTCTCACCCTTCCTCTCTTCTTCCAAAGTGCATCACTGCGTCCGCCTTGACTTCACGGACCTCGCACACGCTGAACCTCCCTTCGCCATGGCCGAGAACGCCTCACCATCGGTCACCCGCACTGCCGCTCCGCCATTGGCGACGGCGAGCCCCTTCCCAAGCTCACGCTGAACCTCCCTTCGCCATGCCCAGGAACGCCTCACCATCGGTGACCCACACCGCCGCTCCGCCATTGGCGACGGCGAGCCCCTTCCCGAGCTCGCGTTGAACCTCCCTTCGCCTGGCCGGAAACACCTCACCATCGGTGACCCGCACCGCCGCTCTGCCATTGGCGACGGCGAGCCCCTTCCCGAGCTCCTCTGAGGGCACCGCTAGGTCCGCGTTGAGATGCTGAGCTCGGTGGTGGCCACCGTTTGGCCGGAGACCTCACCGTCGACAAGCTTTGGCCGCCGGCGTCTCTCTCCCTCTCCCTGTGACTGACCCATGGGGTCGCGGGCCCACATGTCTGTCTTCCCTCGCGCGCGTGTGTACGCTGCACCGGGTGCACCTAGCGTTTTAGCGGCTGATGTTTAAAAGGAATTTGAAAATGATTTCCAGAAAAGATGTAAATGGTTTAGAAATTCATAACTTGCTCATTTTGGCTCCAAAAATTGTGAAACAAATTTTGGTAGACTTCTTAGGACCAGATCTATGATGTAAAAATATTGCATGTCAAGTTGGAAACACTTTTCTGTAGAGTTTTTATTTAATCATTGAAATTATTGTTTTCTTGATAAATGCTTAATAAATCATAGAAAGCTCAAAAAAAATATGGTTATAGTTTTGTTAATCTTCTTGTGTAAAGTGCTTTCTAGGAAAAATATGTGTCATGCATGTTCTGTAGAAAAATTTTGATGTGTAGTACAAGTGCTTATTATTGTTGATAATTGTTATTTTTGATAGAGAGAAAAATATGAATAAAACATGCATATAATAATTTTTCTATAGTGATTGTTTATTGTGTAGAATGAAGGAAAAATGCTAAATCTGTTGTTTGATACTTTCATAGTATAAAGTATTTTTATGCTCATTTTTAGGCCCTAGCTTGTTATTTTTGTGTAGGCAGTTCTACTAATCCAAATGCAATGAAATTTTTGTGGCATGCTAGATTAGATGATAGTAAGCTACTGTAATTTTCTCAGATTTTTTTGTGCTACCAAAATAGGTGTTGCTGTTCAAACCTAGTTGAAATTAGGGTTTAATTAACCTTGTTAATGCATGACTAGTTAATAAGATTTGCTTTGGTGTATCTTTGAAGCATCTTAGATTTCTGGGGTGACTTGGCATGGTAGAGAATGTTTGTAGTAATATACGAGTACATGTTCTTGGATGATGTGGACTACCTTGTAGAAGAGTTGTATTCTTACTTTATGCAATAAAGTAAACATGTTTATCTACATCTCATTCATCATGATCTCTACATGTCATCTCTGCAATGCACCTAGGCATGAGCACTTATACATTTGCATCATACAGGATCGCAAGAAGTAACTCCGGTAGCAGTTCCCGAGGAGCCAGAAGAGCAGCCCGAGGTGCAAGAGCAGGAGGTGCCCGAAGCCGACGAGGAGGTCGGTGAGGATCTTCCAGAGTGCCCCGACCACCGCCTGAGCTCTTTCGAAAGAGGCAAGCCCCGGAGCATTTCTCTCCCGGTTTGTAAATATTTTATTAATGCTTTACTTTAACTGATGCATTATGTTTAGGAGTTGTTTGCACCCGTTGTTGCATTATACCTTGTTTACCCTCGTTCTACCATATCCTTGTTACCTTGGTATTGCAGTCAAGAAATGCTTAGCTTGCTTAGACCGGTAGAAGTCGGGTGATTTCCTGTCACCTGCGAGCTATAGGTGGTTACCTGGATCTGCTTGAATAAGTATGTCATTGTAGAATGACTAAGTGTTAATGTGAAATTGAGACCGGACGGAGACTTGCAGGGTTTTGGACTGTAGTGTTTTCCGTCTGTGTCGATTAAGGACCGACCGTTGTTGGGCCTCGAGTCATGTTGAACGCATGCCTTACATTTAGCTGGCCGAATAATGTACCTTTTGACCGCGAAGCTAGGAGATTATTCGGATCGAGTGGATTGCCTGCAACACACTATACCTGTCACAGAACCGTCCAAATTATAGGAGCACAAGTCTAAAAACAATCGCCAAATTGATCAAATTCTTAAACTTGAGCCCATATAACTCTGATAGTCCATGAAATCTCGAGGGATTCCAAACCAAACCATAACGAGCCAAGATCGTAGTGATTCAACATAACACAACATTTGTTACAACCGTTCATAAGTAGCTCTCATACATCAGAGTACAAATAAGTTATTACAAAACCAAATTAGGAATAGCGGAAGCAACATAGTTTTAAAACCACTTTTAATTTAAGTACTTCCAGTGCGTAGTCACATCCTGCAAAAGCATATTAGAAGAGAAACTACAGAGACCATGCCCAATGGTCTAGTCTTCACACCCAATAGCAAAGACAGTACTTTAGGTAACCAGTAAAAAATCTGCTACCTGCAACAAGGTGGGAATAAACCCTGAGTACGAGAAGGTACTCAGCTAGACTTACCCGACAAAAACCAGAAATAAGGTGACACCAAGGAGTTGCAAGGCTTTATATAAGTGGGGCTAGCTTGACACATTTGCATAAAAGCTTAAGTACAGATAAGTAATCATTGTTGCTTTAAACATCAAGTTAATCATTATTAACCTGTCATCTAGATTAGCACCAGTACTAGAGCACTCACTTTATTAGGAGCAAACAATATTAACCATAGTAGGTATAATAAGGCTGTCATCATCATATCATCGTTCCTGAACCATTAAATTATTTAGTGAAATCTACGTTGCCTCTGCTTTGTCAAGTTTCTCACTATCCGGGAGAGACGACGATTCGAATCGATTCCAACTCAGCTGAGGGGGTATTCCAAACACCAACCGGGCATACTTTGCAAGAGTCGTCAACAGACACCTTTGGTACAACTCAGGATGGGCCCGAACAGCGCCATGCTCTCAGGAATTCCAGTGGCCAGGAAGTTCAGGATTTTTAACTCACCTGCCCTTGGTCCCACCTGGCTCCCCTCCGAGGCGACTTACACTTTTTGGCTTCACAACCTGAGTTGAGCTACTCGGCTTCACGGTCGGCAACCTCAGGCCGGCCAGCTAAGTGTTAGGCTATGTTCAAAATGACAAAGGAAGTACAGCGGATCGCTCCTTAACCGACACAGATGGGGATAGATCCACATCCAAGACCTCCATGCCTTGTTGCTTCACTATTGACATCCCGTCCGGTCTAAGTTCATTATTAACAATTGGTTCTTTTCCACGATAGCAAATATAGCCAATCGTGACCCAATACTTCCTACTTTGCAGGTGATAGGAGATCACCTGACATTACCATTCTAATAAAGCAGGGCTAAGCATATAGACGATCCTATCTACATAGGATTCATGGATTCATATATCTGGATAAGGAATGATATAATGCAGCAAGGGTTCTAATCAACTCCTACCACTTAATGCAACAATACATATAACATAATTAATTAATTGCTTTGAAAGTAAGAGGCTTATAATGCTCCGGGGCTTGCCTTAACCATACGAGGATGGTTCGGGGTTTGGCGCTCAATCACGGTTCCTTCGTCTCCTCGGGTTTCGTCGGACTGGGCCTCCTGCCCCCGAATTGGTTCCAACGCCACCGTGTACGTCTTGTGGAACTTCACCCTAGTCACGTTTCTTGGTGCACCTATGGCATGCATATGCATAGGATCAACTTCATGTATGCACCACGGATGAGATGATAGATATATGACTATGTATGAGATAATGATATGATGAATGACAGGATCAACTTTCGTCGACCGAGTAAGTGCAAGGCCCTATTCAAATCACTTCATGTATCATGATTAGGTTCACACCAACTAAGCCAACAGCAAGTACATGCTTAAAGAACACCAATAAGTATCATGTTACTTATATAATTACTTATCTCCTACTACTTTTCCATTTACCCAATTAATTAGGGCAATAAATCAATATAAGCAAAAGTACTCAATTAATTCTACAAAAATTATAGCAGCTACTGGGTCCTGTACAAAGGCTACCATAAAAATTTTTACATACATTTCCCATGTATATAATGAGATATTAAAATTACCAAATGACAAAGCATGCTTTGGCCTAAATTGGAAATCATATTCAAAAGCATCAAACAGCAGATTTTATAATTTTCCTATCTACTACAACACATTAGAAGCATGCTCACAAAATTTGAGCTCAAATGCAGGTACCAAATAATTACTAAAATTCTTGCAAGATATAAGCACCTAAACAAGAGAAAATTATAACTAATTCATACAGTCACCAAAATTCATAAAAATTTAATTATAGCCTACTCATGTCATAAACAGAACCACATAAAATTTTCATGCCAATTGGAGTTCTACAGAAAAAGATATAATTTCCACCTATTTGCACATGCATTAAAAGTACAATTTATAACTTTATATTTTTCATAAAACATGTCACGTTATATATTTTTCCAGCAAAGTACATTTCATAAAAAGCTCAACAAAATTTGAATCACCACAAATGGACAACTAGAACTCAAGTTATGAATTTCTGAAGTTTGAGCACAAATTAAATAAATGAATAAAACTAAAATAAAACAAAAACCTAAATCAAAACTCCAGCTCGGGCCGGCCCAGCAGGCCAACGTGGCCTATGACGGCCCAAACAGGCGCGCCGGGGTGGAAACCCGCGCCGATAGGCGGGCCCCGCCCGTCATACACCCGGAGCAGGGGAGGAACTCTAGCGAGCCAGAGCTCACCGCCGGTGGCTCCTCCGACGAATCCGAGGGTACAGACGTGACCGCCTCGTTGAATCGCACCTAGGTATCCCCCTCACCAACTTCGTCTACGCCTGAACCAGCTCCCCAACAGCTAGGGCAGACAGCGGCGTGGGGCTCACGCCGTCGACGGCGAAACTGAGCGGCGCAAGGCAAACCAAAAACCCCTACAGACTCCGGACAACATGGCGAAGCCAACGGACTACCAAGCACAGCATGCCCTCGGCTATAGTGGCGTGGCCGCGAGCGCATTCTCACAGCGGCGGCAAGAGCTCATCGGGGCGGTGGCGTTGCTTGCTAACCGAGCCAAATTGATCGGTAGCATCTCTCCCACAGGTAGCTCTACTCTTATGCATACCGGAACACCAAGCCAATCAAACAACAAGCAAGTGAGCAGAACAAAATCAAGCTTGAGCTCGGTGCGACCACGGCGGAGCGCTCTCTGCGCATCATCGCGTTCCGGCGTAACCGAAGCGGTAGCGCTGAAAAGGTCTAGGTTTATACCATTCACGGCCTGAGAGGATCCAGGAATGCCTCAAGGAAGAGAGGAAGGAGCTCGTGTCAGAGCCGACCATGGTGAGGCGATGAGCTCAGAAGCGTGCCGGCGATGGCGGTGACGTAGGGGTGGTCTCTGGGCACGATTCACAGCACGAGCGAGCCAACCAAGGACGGGGAAGGTAACGCGGAGCATGGTGACACGATTGGCATGAGTGATTTGGCAAGAGGCGCGGTGGTGCAAGGCAAGGCGCTGTGAGGCGAGCGGCGGTGCTCTGGCAGCACGGTGGAGCGAACCAGAGCGATAGGGAGCGAGTGCATGGGCATGGGGAGAGGCCGCAGTGGTGCGTGGCATCTTCATGGGGGTGAGCACGGCGCTGTACCGACGCATGATGGCCACGCGGCGCTGGATTCCTGAGGACAGTTGGCCATGCTTGCGAGTTCAAGATTCTAAACTCTAAACTGAACGGAAGATGGATTCAGTTACGAGCTTGCCTGACAGAGCTACTTAGAGGCTCTATAACTCACAAACGGGCAAGAACTAGAGGATACCGCAAGAAGGGATTAGATAGAGCTAGGGGAGATCTTGTTACAAAACAATTGGAGCTTGAGCTAAAACGACGTGGTTTGCGAGATACGATGCCCCAAAGTAGGTCACCAAGAAACTGAAATGAAGTTTCAGTTAAGCCTCAACTAAAACCCGTTTTTCTATGACTTGTAACACATTAACCAGTGATAACTAGCTGATGGTGCTATTGACAAAATCATAGAGCTAGGTGAGCACTACAATTATGTCAATATGGGTTCGGGCTGGTTAGGTCTAGTTAGTGAGATACAGGGTCCTAAACAAGGGTACATGGAAATTGAAATGCAGTTCTAGGACTTAGAAAAATTCTAAGTGTCAACAGCTTTCACTTCCAACCTGTGGGCCATGTTTGGGCATGATCCAAGCTTTTTCATGACTTGGCACAAAAACAACTTTTGTTCCTCATGAAATTTGGCACAAACTTTGTTAAGGTGGCACAGCCATGCAAGCAACCTAAGCCGTACTTTTGGTTAGGTCAAACTAGGAAGGTTCTAGGGTCATCCATGGTCAACACATGAGCCGAGATGGAATTAGGGCAGGACCTAAAGATAAACCCTAACTCATTTTGGATTACTAGCACACTACAACTATTGACAAGGCCCTAAACACATGGTAGCATCACGTAAGCATGAAAGTTTCACAAGTAGGCATTGAAACACTATTACTATAACTAATGAAACATCACTAACATAATTATTGAGACCTAATGTTGCATATGTTTCAGGAGCATGTTTCACATGTTTTCAAGCATAACAAACCTAGCATGGTCCAGATACTTGATATTATCACTAGCACCCATAACATCCATATGTTGCAATTGTTGCAAGGTCATGTTTCAAGCAAAGATGCACATGAAATGATGATGCTTATGGTAATGCCATGCCACGACCATGCTCAAATGATGCTAAAATGCAAGGCAAACACCTGGGGTGTTACAGCCCTCCCCCTTATAAAAATCTCATCCCAAAATTTGGAAAGCATACCATTTTTTATAAAAGGCAGGGTAAACTTCTCGCAAATAATCTTCCCATTCCCACGTTGCATCTCTCTTACTATGGTTACTCCACATGATCTTGTATAATTTCACCACTTGATTTCGTGTCACTCGATCCTTGCGATCCAAAACATATACTGGCTCTTCTACATAAGTCAAGGTTTTCTTGATCTTGATATCCCTGATTTTGACTTCCTATTTAGGTACTCGAAGACATTTCTTTAGTTGCGAGACATGAAACACTGGAAATATCATACGCATTTCTGGAGGTAGCTGAAGTTTATAAGCGACCCTACCACATCTCTCAATTATTGGATAAGGTCCTGCATATCTTGGTGCAAGCTTTCTTTTAACACCAAATCTTTGTACTCCTCTCATAGGTGATACTTTCAGGTATACATGGTCACCGACTTCAAACTCAATAGGCCTTCTTCGCTTGTCGGCATAACTTTTCTATCATGCTTGGGCAGCTGCCATGTGTTGTTCCATGATTCAGACTTGTTTCTCAGCTTCTTTCATGAAATCAATACCATAGTATCTTTGCTCTCCAGGTTCCACCCAATTCAATGGAGTTCTACATTTACGACCATAAAGAGCTTTGAATGGGGCCATCTAGATACTTTCTTGATTACTATTATTGTATGAGAATTCAGCTAAGGGCAACCATTTCTCCCATGATCCTTTTGAAGAAATTACACAAGCTCTCAGCATGTCTTCTAAGATTTGGTTTACACGCTTAGTTTGCCTAGATGTTTGAGGATGGTAAGCAGAACTTCTAACTAAGTTGGTACCTAACTCTTTGTGTAGACATTCCAAAAAATGAGCAGTAAACTAAGGTCCACGGTCAGATATAATAGTCCTTGGTACTCTGTGAAGACGAACTATCTGATTTACGTATATCTGAGCATATTGATGTGGGCGATAGTCAATTCCAACGGGGATAAAATGTGCAGATTTGGTCAATCGGTCAACAATAACCCAAATGGAATCGTGACCCTTCTCGGAATGAGGAATTCTAGAGATAAAATCCATACTAATTTCTTCCCATTTCCAGCCGAGATTTGATAATGGTTGAAGTAAACCAGCAGGCCTCATGTGTATTGCCTTGACTCTACAGCAGTTATCACATCTAGCAACATAGGCTGCGATCTCCTTCTTCATTTTAGTCCACCAATATAGAGATTTTAAATCTTGGTACATCTTACTACTACCAGGATGGATGGATAACTTAGAAGAATGGGCTTCAGATAAGATTTGATTTCTGAGCTCTCTATCTTTTGGCACCATGAGTCTATCTTTGAACCAGAGAATGCCCTTCTCATCGACTCGAAAATGCTTAGTTTCTTGCTCTTTCATCTTCCTCTTAATGTGAAATACACCTACATCTGTCCTCTGTAGCTCGATGATTCGACTTCTCAGAGAACCCTCAACAGTGATATTGTGGAGTACAGCAGGGTGTAAGAGATGAGACAAATGAAAATCTTCTTCTATTAGAGAGTTACAATGAGATTTCCTACTCAAAGCATTAGCAACCACATTTGCTTTTCCCGGATGATAGTGCACTTGAAGATTATAATCTTTGATTAACTCCAACCATCTTCTTTGTCGCATATTTAGCTCGGGCTGAGTGAAGATGTACTTGAGACTCTTATGATCTGTATAGATGTTACACACATTACCAAGTAAATAGTGTCTCCAAATCTTTAAAGCATGAACTACAGCAGCTAACTCCAAATCTTGAGTTGGATAGTTGACTTCATGTTTTCTCAACTGACGCGAAGCATAGGCAATAACTCGGCCCTCTTGCATGAGTACACAACCTAAACTAGTGCCTGAGGCATCACAATACACATCAAATGGTTTTTCAATATCCGGTTGAGCTAACATAGGAGCTAATGTTAATAAAGTTTGTAGTGTGTGAAAAGCTTGCTCACACTTCGGAGTCCAATCAAATTTTCGGCCCTTCTTGAGTAATCGAGTCATAGGCTTGGCTATCTTGGAGAAATTCGGGATAAAATAACGATAATAGCCAGCCAATCCAAGAAAACTTCAAACTTCATGAACTGTAGTTGGTGCCTTCCAATCCAAAACTTCCTGTACTTTAGTGGGGTCTACCGAAATTCCATCACCCGACAATACATGACCAAGAAAAGGGACTTTCTTCAACCAAACTTCACAATTGCTGAACTTGGCGTAGAGCTGATGTTCTCGTAATCTGGATAGTACAATTCTCAGATGCTCGGCATGTTCTTCTTCATTCTCGGAATAGATGAGAATATCATCAATGAAGACGACCACGAATTTGTCCAATTCTTGCATGAATACCGAATTCATCAGGTACATGAAATGCGCAGGGGCATTAGTCAACCCGAAAGACATGACCAGATACTCATACAACCCGTATCTGGTAGAGAAAGCCATTTTTGGTATATCTTGAGGATGAATCTTGATTTGATGATACCCAGATCTCAGATCAATTTTCAAGAATACCTTAGCTTTGGATAACCGATCGAACAAAATATCAATGCGAGGCAATGGATACTTATTCTTGATAGTGACTGCGTTGAGTGGCCGATAGTCTACACACATGCGTAGAGACTGATCTTTCTTCTTCACAAAGATGGGAGGGCAACCCCAAGGAGAAGAACTAGGACGAATCAGACCCTTCTGCAAAAGTTCACCCAGTTGGGTCTTAAGCTCAGCTAATTCATTTGGTGGCATTCTATATGGTCTTCTTGAGATCGGTGCAGTACCAGGAAGTAGCTCAATCTTGAATTCCACATCACGATCCAGAGGTAATCCGGGCAAATCGTCAGGAAAGACATCTAGAAACTTGCATACCACAGGAACATCTGCTATTTCCTTTGCTTTTGCTATGGTAGCATTAACTGTAGTCTGAGGACTAACATCTCGAGGAAGCTACACTAGAAATGCTTGTTGATCATTTGGATCCCTCAGCATAATCTGTTGTAGAGGTATCAATTAGAACACCGTTTCCACTCATCCACTTCATTCCCAAGATTACGTCAAGACCCAATCCTGGCAATACCACAAGATCCACATCATACAAACGTCCTTCTATCTCGATCTTTGCTCCTAAGACTAACTAGTTGGTGGAGATATTATTTCCAGCCGCACTTATATTGTAACCACCTTTGTCTAAGGTAACCAATTCCATACCATGCTTGGTTGCAAAGGTTGAACTGATAAAAGAATGAGAAGCGTCTGAATCAAACAGCACAACAGCAGGTTGTTGGTTGACCAGAAATGCACCAGCCGTAATGACTTCGCCGGTAGGAACTTGTTCCACCGTGGTGTATTTGACATGTCCTTTACACACATCTACCACATTTTCATCTATACTCTTTTGAGGATGAGGACAATCTTTGGCCCAATGACCTGGCGTATTGCAGTTCCAGCACAGTCGGTTACTTGGCGGGACGTTAGACTTTCCTTTCTTAACATTGCTCTTCTTGACCTGACCCTTTTTCCGATATGGATGACATCTAGCAGATACATCAGAGGATTCATGATGGGAAGTAATCATTATAAAAGTGTTAGATTGAGAAGCCCTAGTCTCAGAAGCTATCTGGTGACACTTAGAAGCAGCATGAACAGCATTGCAGTTTTCTTGCATTAGAGTATCGCTGACAAAATCATTAAACGCTGCACACTTGCTATTACATATGGTCTTCATCAATTTAGGACAAAGTCCCCTCTTGAAACTAGCAATCCTCTTTGCATCGGTGTTGACAAAATCTAGAGCATACCTTGATAGATGAACGAACTCATGCCAATATTTGGTTACACTTCGGTTACCTTGAGTGAGCTTCATGAACTCGGTGTGCTTGATAGCCATAAGACTGGGAGGAATGTAATGTGCTCGAAAAGCTTCTTTGAACTTTATCCCAAACTACCTCATCATCCTTAGGCAGAGTGCTCCTATAATGATGCCACCAAATACCTGTAGGCCCTTGTAATTGTTGCGAAGCATATTCTATTTTCATATCATCGGCTACATTGAGTAAGCGAAACTTCTGTTCAATAGAGTTTAACCATTCGTCTGCTTGAAGTGGCTCTTCTGCTTCTCGAAAGATAGGAGGCTCAGTATCTAAGAAATCCTTATAGTTGCTATACTGAATAGGCTCAGGTCCTTGATGGACATTGTTATAGATACTTTTAACCAAGGCACGCTGACTTTCAGCAAGCATCTGTAGTAACTCAGTAGAAGTAGGTTGCTGAGGATGAGATGATGGAGGCTCCACATTGTCATGACTCCTACTGCCAGAGAGAAGCTGACGAGGCATCTGCAGTTACGAAAAGCCAGTGAGTATTGATAATGTTGGAAGGTTGCTGACGAATTATATAAGCATGTCCAAGAGGTTGTATCCACTATCAAGGTTCCAAATCCCGACGAAAGCAACATCTGGGTTCCGAACAACGATCTTCTAACAAGATAGGGAAAGATGACCCAAGGAAAAGCTCACGGAAGATAACCCATTGATGTAGCTCCATAATGGATCATGACTAGGAATCCTCGATACCTGCATGTGCCGAGCAGCACAACCATGTCTGCGCGCCCACAGGAGGCCCTCGGTTTCGTCGCGGCACCGTAGATTTCTAATCGTACACCATTACTAAACCAACACCCATGAGGAATCCTCACATGTCAAGAATTAGGGGTGTAGAATAGCATCATATAAGAAGGGGTAGCAAACAAGGGTGATCCCAAGGTTAGAGTCAACCGGAAGGCGAGTTGTAGCTCAAAAGACATCACAACTCAAGGAGATACATCACAAGAGACCTATCATGAACTTTTGGTGTATTGTTCGCTTCCACTAATCAGGTCCAAATTGCGTTTCCAAGGTTGAAACTAATGACACTCCCCTAGATCGGTTGATTACATCAGTCGTTTGCGAAAGAATGCAACTACTTATGGGAAAACCATTTGGAGGAAAGAAAATTTTTGAAAAAAAATGTGGTAAGCATTTATAAGGGAGGGAGTAATGCAAAATGCAATGCATGATGTGAACATGGTGCATGCACGAACCATACGTCCTCACAAACCTAGGAAGAATTTTAAATTTCTAGCGTATAGTTCGGTGGCATACACACGTTCTCTCAATAACGATAACCAGTCGCTCTACAAGAGACGTTGTTAGTGTACCTGCAGAAAATTGCATTTTAGCCCAACAGTTCCCAAAATAACACACAAGAAAAGTAGTAAACTAAATATTTTCCATATATACATCCCCTGATATATATACTTCAGTATCAAAGCTACCCGACAGATATACCCACAATTAAGTACCCTCATAGATACATGATTGCACATATAAATATGTGAGTAACCACAACTACTCTCCCCAAGACCGACGGTTGGACGGTCATGCTCTCACAACTCTCACTTACCAGGGCATAGAGGTAATTTGATCTATACATTACCACCCAAGCGGATGGCATCCATACAATAGCACGCCGTATGGACAACGAAACAGAAAAACAAACAAGAACCCCCAAGTTAGTACTTTAATAAGCCACCTAATAGTCCTTATTTGGGCATATAGGATATGACCACTGGCACTCTTTAGATTAAAATTAATATTTTTCACAAAAGCCTTTGTTTAAATACACAAATGATATGTTTAGTGTTGAATCTTGCTCTGATACTAGCTGTCACAGAACCGTCCAAATTATAAGAGCTCAAGTCTAAAAACAATCGCCGAAGCGATCAAATTCTTAAACTTGAGCCCATATAACTCCGGTAGTCCATGAAATCTCGAGGGATTCCAAACCAAACCATAACGAGCCAAGATCATAGTGATTCAACATAACACAACATTTGTTACAACCATTCATAAGTAGCTCTCATACATCGGAGTACAAATAAGTTATTACAAAACCAAATTAGGAATAGCGGAAGCAACATGTTTTAAAACCACTTTTAATTTAAGTACTGTCAGTGCGTAGTCACATCCTGCAAAAGCATATTAGAAGAGAAACTACAGAGACCATGCCCAATGGTCTAGTCTTCGCACCCAACAGCAAAGACAGTACTTCAGGTAACTAGAAAAAAAATCTGCTACCTGCAACAAGGTGGGAATAAACCCTGAGTATGAGAAGGTACTCAGCTAGACTTACCCGATAAAAACTAGAAATAAGGTGACACCAAGGAGTATGCAAGGCTTTATATAAGTGGGGCTAGCTTGACACATTTGCATAAAAGCTTAAGTACAGATAAGTAATCATTGTTGCTTTAAACATCTAGTTAATCATTATTAACCTGTCATCTAGATTAGCACATGTACTAGAGCACTCACTTTATTAGGAGCAAACAATATTAACCATAGTAGGTATAATAAGGCTGTCATCATCATATCATCATTCTTGAACCATTAAGTTATTTAGTGAAATCTACGTTGCCTCTGTTTTGTCAAGTTTCTCACTATCTGGGAGAGACGGCGATTCGAATCGATTCCAACTCAGCTGAGGGGGTATTCCTAACACCAACCGGGCATACTTTGCAAGAGTCGTCAACAGTCACCTTTGGTACAACTCAGGATGGGCCCGAATAGCACCGCGCTCTCAGGGATTCCAGTGGCCAGGAAGCTCAGGACTTTTAACTCACCTGCCCTTGGTCCCACCTGGCTCCCCTCCGAGGCGACTTACACTTTTTGGCTTCGCAACCTGAGTTGAGCTACTCGGCTTCACGGTCGGCAACCTCAGGGCGGCCAGCTAAGTGTTAGGCTGCGTTCAAAATGACAAAGGAAGTACAGCGGATCGGTCCTTAACCGACACAGACGGGGATAGATCCACACCCAAGACCTCCATGCCTTATTGCTTCACTATCGACATCCCGTCCGGTCTAAGTTCATTATTAACACTTGGTTCTTTTCCACGATAGCAAATATAGCCAATCGTGACCCAATACTTCCTACTTTGCAGGTGATAGGAGATCACCTGACATTACCGTTCTAATAAAGCAGGGCTAAGCATATAGACGATCCTATCTACATAGGATTCATGGATTCATATATCTGGACAAGGAATGATATAATGCAGCAAGGGTTCCAATCAACTCCTACCACTTAATGCAACAATACATATAACATAATTAATTAATTGCTTTGAAAGTAAGAGGCTTATAATGCTCCGGGGCTTGCCTTAACCGTATGAGGATGGTTCGGGGTTCGGCGCTCAACCACGGTTCCTTTGTCTCCTCGGGTTCCGTCGGACTGGGCCTCCTGCCCCCGAATTGGTTCCAATGCCACCGTGTACGTCTTGTGGAACTTCACCCTCGTCACGTTTCTTGGTGCACCTATGGCATGCATATGCATAGGATCAACTTCATGTATGCACCACGGATGAGATGACGGATATACGACTATGTATGAGATAATGACATGATGAATGACATGATCAACTTTCATCGACCGAGTAAGTGCAAGGCCCTATTCAAGTCACTTCACATATCATGATTAGGTTCACACCAACTAAGCCAACAGCAAGTACATGCTTAAAGAACACCAATAAGTATCATGTTACTTATATAATTACTTATCTCCTACTACTTTTCCATTTACCCAATTAATTAGGGCAATAAATCAATATAAGCAAAAGTACTCAATTAATTCTGCAAAAATTACAGCAACTACTAGGTCCTGTACAAAGGCTACCATAAAAATTTTTACATACATTTTCCATGTATATAATGAGATATTAAAATTATCAAATGACAAAGCATGCTTTGGCCTAAATTGGAAATCATATTCAAAAGCATCAAACAGCAGATTTTATATTTTTCCTATCTACTACAACACATCAGAAGCATGCTCACAAAATTTGAGCTCAAATGCAGGTACCAAATAATTACTAAAACTCTTGTAAGATATAAGCACCTAAAAAGAGAAAATTATAACTAATTCATACAGTCACGAAAATTCATAAAAAATTAATTATAGCCTACTCATGTCATAAACAGAACCACATAAAATTTTCATGCCAATTGGAGTTCTACAGAAAAAGATATAATTTCCACCTATTTGCACATGCATTAAAAGTACAATTTATAACTTTATATTTTTCCATAAAACATGTCACGTTATATATTTTTCCAGCAAAGTGCATTTCATACAAAGCTCAACAAAATTTGAATCACCACAAATGGACAACTAGAACTCAAGTTATGAATTTCTGAAGTTTGAGCACAAATTAAATAAATGAATAAAACTAAAATAAAACAAAAACCTAAATCAAAACTCCAGCTCGGGCCGGCCCAGCAGGCCAACGTGGCCCATGACGGCCCAAACAGGCGCGCTGGGGTGGAAACCCGTGCCGACAGGCGAGCCCCGCCCGTCATACACCCGGAGCAGGGGAGGAACTCCGGCGAGCCAGAGTTCACCGCCGCCGGCTCCTCCGGCGAATCCGAGGGTATAGACATGACCGCCTCGTTGAACCGCACCTAGGCATCCCCCTCACCAACCTCGTCTACGCCTAAACCAGCTCCCCGACAGCTAGGGTGGACGACGGCGTGCGGCTCACGCCGTCGACGGTGAAACTAAGCGGCGCAAGGCAAACCAAAAACCCTTATAGACTCCGAACAACATGGCGAAGCCAACGGACTACCAAGCACAGCATGCCCTCGGCTATAGCGGTGTGGCCGCGAGCGCATTCTCACGTGGCGGCAAGAGCTCATCAGGGCGGTGGCGTTGCTTGCTAACCGAGCCAAATTGATCGGTAGCATCTCTCCCACAAGTAGCTCTACTCTTATGCATACCGGAACACCAAGCCAATCAAACAACAAGCAAGTGAGCAGAGCAAAATCGAGCTTGAGCTTGGTGCGACCATGGCGGAGCGCTCTCTGTGCATCATCGTGTTCCGACGTAACCAAAGCGGTAGCGCTGAAAAGGTCTAGGTTTATTCCATTCACGGCCTAAGAGGATCCAGGAATGCCTCAAGGAAGAGAGGAAGGAGCTCGTGTCAGAGCCGACCATGGTGAGGCGATGAGCTCAGAAAGCGTGTTGGCGATGGCGGTGACGTAGGGGTGGTCTCTAGGCGCGATTCACAGCATGAGTGAGCCAACCAAGGATGGGGAAGGTAACGCGAAGCACGGTGACATGATTGGCACGAGAGATTTGGCAAGAGGCGCGGTGGTGCGAGGCAAGGCACTGTGAGGCGAGCGGCGGTGCTCTAGCAGCACGGTGGAGCGAACCAGAGAGACAGGGAGCGAGTGCATGGGCATGGGGAGAGGCCACGGTGGTGCGTGGCGTCTTCGTGGGGGTGAGCACGGCACAGTACCAACGCATGAAGGCCACGCGGTGCCAGATTCCTGAGGACGATCGGCCACGCTTGCGAGTTCAAGATTCTGAACTCTAAACTGAACAGAAGATGGATTTAGTTATGAGCTCGCCTGATAGAGCTATTTAGAGGCTCTATAACTCACAAACGGGCAAGAACTAGAGGATACCGCAAGAAGGGATTAGATAGAGCTAGGGGAGATCTTGTTACAAAACAATTGGAGCTTGAGCTAAAACGACGTGGTTTGCGAGATACGATGCCCCAAAGTAGGTCACCAAGAAACTGAAACGGAGTTTCAGTTAAGCCTCAACTGAAACCCGGTTTTCTATGACTTGTAACACATTAACCAGTGATAACTAGCTGATGGTGCTATTGACAAAATCATAGAGCTAGGTGAGCACTACAATTATTTCAATATGGGTTCAGGCTGGTTAGGTCTAGTTAGTGAGATACAGGGTCCTAAACAAGGGTACATGGAAATTGAAATGCAGTTCTAGGACTTAGAAAAATTCCAAGTGTCAACAGCTTTCACTTCCAACCTATGGGCCATGTTTGGGCATGATCCAAGCTTTTTCATGACTTGGCACAAAAACAACTTTTGTTCCTCATGAAATTTGGCACAAACTTTGTTAAGGTGGCACAGCCATGCAAGCAACCTAAGCCGTACTTTTGGTTAGGTCAAACTAGGAAGGTTCTAGGGTCATCCATGGTCAACACATGAGCCGAGATGGAATTAGGGCAGGACCTAAACATAAACCCTAACTCATTTTGGATTACTAGCACACTACAACTATTGACAAGGCCCTAAACATAAGGTAGCATCACGTAAGCATGAAAGTTTCACAAGTAGGCATTGAAACACTATTACTATAACTAATGAAACATCACTAACATAATTATTGAGACCTAATGTTGCATATGTTTCAGGAGCATGTTTCACATGTTTTCAAGCATAACAAACCTAGCATGGTCCAGATACTTGATATTATCACTAGCACCCATAACATCCATATGTTGCAATTGTTGCAAGGTCATGTTTCAAGCAAAGATGCACATGAAATGATGATGCTTATGGTAATGCCATGCCACGACCATGCTCAAATGATGCTAAAATGCAAGACAAACACCTAGGGTGTTATAGTATCGGAGCTGGTGTGGTACGACATGGGGGCGCGATGATAAGGCCAAAGAGCAGTCGGGCGGCCCCTGGGTACATGTGGTTCCTGGCAAACTTGACACTTACCTAAATAGTTGACTCGGTGACCAATATCTCACTTTAGTGGGTGAGTGAGGTTTGTGTGAGGAATAAATTACCAGCTGGTTAATAATCGATTCGAATCGCCATCGTTCACTGGATGGTGAACACTTGACTTGAGTTACTTCATCGTAGTAATATTGATGGAACACTTGGACAGTTATATGGAATATGACATGATGGAAGTTGTTAATGATCATTGGTTATCCTTACCTGTTTAATTACATGTTACTCTAGTACAGGTGCAAATGTAGTTGACAGGTTAATAAAGATTTAACTTGATGCAAAGCTTCTGGAAAAGATTCTTTAAATACTAAAAATGCCTTTTTGCAAATGAGTCAGCTATCCTACCATAAAGCATGTCATGATCCTTGGTGTCAATTTATTTTTGGTTATGTCGGGTAAGTCTAGCTGAGTACCTTCTCGTACTCAGGGCTTTGTTCCCACTTGTTGCAGATGGGAAGATGTATTACAGCTACTGTATCAACTGCCTTTATCCTGCGATGGGTGAAGCTTAGGACCATGGGCAGTGGTCATTCTCTACGTCTCATCTAATGCTTTTGTTGGAGATGATCATCAGCTGGCACTTTATTTTGAACTCTGTGTGAGTGTGTGTGGTTTGAACTAAATGCTTCCGCTACTTTTATTTGAACTTGGTTTGTAATAACTATGTTTAAACTCTGATGTATCTGTGATGTGAACTTTTATGTAATTTGTGATGGTGACTGCTAAACTTATTACAATCTTGGCTGGTATGTAAGTTGGTTTGAAATCCGTCATGATTTCACAGACTACCGGGTTATACGGGCTTAAGTTTGCTAAATCGTCTGCTCGGTGGATGATTTTCTTACTTAATTTTGTATAATTGGTCGGTTCTGTTACAAGTACCACTGTCAACTTCCAACAAAAGCATTAGAGACAAGATAACTGTAACAGAACCGACCAAATTATAAGAGCACAAGTACAAAAACAAGCACCGAAGCGCTCAAATTTTCGAACTTGAGCCCATATAATCCCGGTAGTCAATCGAAACCACGAAGGATTTCAAACCAACTTGCTTACAACCAAGATCACATCATTCAACATACAACATCATACGTTACATTTCACAAGTAGTTCCGAAATAAGTTTACACACATGGAGTCGCAATTATTACAAACCAAGTTTATAAAGTAGCAGAAGCATAACACACGCCTTAGTTCACATACTACTGCCAGTCTTAATGATCAACCACCTACAAAAGCATCAGGAAAGTACATAAAAGATGATCACGCCCTAGTGATCTAGTCTTCGTCACCCGCAGGGTGGAGACAAGTTTTGCAGAAGCCTTGATAGAGCATATCATCTGCAACAGGAGGGAATAAACCCTGAGTACTGGAATGTACTCAGCTAGACTTACCCGTCAAAAACCAGAAATAAGATGACACCAAGGATTATGCAAGGCTTACACAAGAGGCTAGCTGACATCACATTTTGCATAAAGGCATAAGTAATTGAAACTCTTATAACTTGTACTAGCAGTTCTTTTTAGCATTTACCTATCATCTATCTTAGCACCTGTACTAAACATTCACTTGAGTATAATCAAACAACATTATTATTATATCCATAACAGGTATATCATTGTGGCAACATTATATCATTCACTTAACCATCTGTTCATTTAATGAGATCTACGTTGCCGCTGCTCAAGTCAAGTGCTCACTAACCGGGAGCGACGACGATTCGAATCGAATTCCTATCCAGCTGGAGGGGTATTTCTAACACTCACCGCGCAGGCCCCTGCCAGGGTCACACAAGCCACCTTTTCATATGATTCAGGAATCGTGGGTCCGAATGATGTCGCGACCCCAAGGGCCACACTCTGCCAGGTGATAGGGACTCCAACCCCCCCTTGGTCTCACGCCAATGTCCCCAAGCACATCCTTTCTCTCCTCCAAGAAGCAACCTACCATTCGATTCCCGGCCTAAATCAAATTACTCGGCTTCGCGGTCGGAACGACTTATCCGGACAACTAAGTGTTAGACTGCGTTCAACATGACTCAAGGACGTACAGCGAATCGGTCCTTAAATGACTCAGACGGGCATAGCTCCACACCCAAGACGTGAAGTGTCTTGCGGCTGTACTATCGAACTCCCGCCCGGTCTCAATTTCATTTTTAAGCATGGTTCCATCCACTATAGACATAAAGCCACTCGTGACTGCTTCCTACATCTCGCGGATGACCGGAAATCACCCGACTTTTACCGTACTAAGCAGGGCTAAGCATTGATACGTGCCTAAACCTAAATTAGGATTCAAGTACGATATCTGGGCAAGGACAGGTATAATGCAACAATTGTTTTCATACAACTCCTACAACTTAATGCATTAAACAATTAAAAGTACTCAAGATAGATTTATAAATTGATGGGTTCAGCATGCACCGGGGCTTGCCTTTCAGAAAGGTCGAGGGCCGGTGGTCAGGACACTCAGGCAGGTCTTCTGCGGGAACTTCTCCGCCGGTTGGTTCCTCTGGCTGCTCCGGCTGGTCCTGGACTTCCTCCGGTAACTCTTGCTCGAATTCGAGGAGCGTTACCCCCTCCGGAACACCTATTGCATGAGTGCACAATAATTATCATGGATGCATAATGGGTGCAACATGCTCGGAATGAAATGCATTTCAGGAATAAAAGTACTCTATTCAAGTCACTTCAGCAATACGTGCAAATCTCTTCTCCGGTGGAGAAGTACTTACCTAATCTACCCAACCTAAGATATAGCTGTTCTTCTTCGGTTAAGGCCCTAGCACCTAACAATTACAAGAGTAGCATTACTTAGGTCACCAAATCCAACACCCAAAATATCACAGTAAGACACCCTGGACAGCAGTTCAAAGATTCTAACATAACTGAAGATTCCTAACTACAAAAGATATGATCTAAGACAATCTGGAAAGCTTATGAAATGCCCTACAAATCATTTTCAGACCTCAACCTTAAATTCCTAAGTTTTCCATGTCGAATTTCCCAAGTTCCAGAATCTGCCCTCTCTAAACAGAGAGTAGTCAATTCTGGACTGTCACTTTAAACATCAATAACTCCCAAACTACTAAGTCAAATGCTCTCAAATTTTGACACAAGCTAGTTTATCAAGCTTACTACAACTTTAGTATTTATAAGTTTTCCAGCAACCACCTTTATCAAAGGTCAAACCTAGAAATACTACCAGCTGTCTAGAAAACCTAGAATTGCAAAGATTAAATATTTATTTATGTGGCAAACATCCCTTAAGGCCAAACTAACGTTACCACTAGTTCACATAGGTCACAAAAACACCAGAAAGTAAGGTGTGCCCACCTAGAATATTTATTTGTACTCATTTCTTAATTTACTTAATTAATTAAGTGGGATTTTAAACATATATGTAAACTGCTCCTAAAATTCTACAAAAATTACAGGAGACTCTATGAACCAAAAAGAGAACACTATAAAAATTTGAACTAAAATTATTTACAGAAACTCCCCAAACAAAATTCACAAGCCCAAAAGGCTGATTTTTGTATAATTAACAAATCATATTAAAAAGTGTCAAACAACAGATTTCCTAATTTTCTTGGACACTTTAGGGTACCAAGACATTCTCCAAAAATTTATAAGAACAATGCACATGTAGAAAAATTACTAAAATCCCTTCAAGCAATTCCTAAAACAACATGATAGCATTAAAACTTGAAAAATATTTAAGCACTAATGCCCAAATTTTTACCAGAGCTAACATAGGTATAAATTAGCGTACCCACCAAATTTCATAATTTTTGGAACACTGAAACTCAAGATATGACTTAAACAAGTTTGCATGCAATCAAAAACACATTTCAAAAACCTATTTAAATCTCCCAGAAACTAAACATCACATAACCAATTCATATTTTTCTAAAATACTACACATCATGTAGATCCTAACAAAATTTATCTCATAATTTTTGGGCAAGTAAAACCCTAGATCTACATTTCCTAAATCTTACCCAAAATCTGTGGTAAAATATAAAAAGGAAAACAAAAACTAAATCCAAAACCCTGCTACCGGGCCGGCCTGCAAAGCCGACGCGGCCCAAAACGTGTGCGCGCGGCCCGCTCGGGCTCCCGCCCGCGCGCGGCACAGACAGGTGGCCCCCGCGTGTCGGTGAAAGGGAACAGGGACGCGGCGGCAGTGAGCTCCGACGAGCAATTCCTCGCCGTCGGTGGCTCCTCCGACTGATCCAAGTGCACCGGCGTCTTGCCCAAACCCAACCGCACCGAGGCTACCACTTTTCCCCAAAGTTGATGCACCACCGCACCCAGAACGACGGCAATGGCGGACGGCCGCGGTGCCTGGCAGTACGCCGGCGAGTCCCGGCCGTCACACGACCTACCGAAGGGCGCATCACCTTCCTGGACTCCTAGCGGACCTAACGAGATCACTCCCACAGACGGGGGTGGAGTGGAACCGCTTGACCGCGTGAGCACCTGGCCGGCGGCCATGGCGCAGCCGTGCACGGTCTCGTTCCGTCATGGCTGTCCCGATACTGGCGGTAACATCTTCATCCTAGCATCTACACATGACAGGGAGGGGGAAACGTGGGTGAAGGCAGACGGAGAACTACTGTGTGGTGCTGGCCACGGTGACCCGCACATGGCGGAGCTTCGGTGAGCTTCGGTGAGCGGGCGGAAACGGCAATGCGGCTCACCTTGGGCTCAAACCAACCTACCTACGGGTCGAGGAGGTGTAGGACGGGGAGGCGGAGGGATGGACGTGGTTCGGCGAGCGGTGGTGAGTGCGCGAGCTCAGAGATGGCTACGGCGGCAATGGCGTCCCGGTTTCTGCCTCAGTGAGCCCGGCCAGAGCGAGAGGAAGGGAGAAGAGAATGAGCACGCGTGAGGGGGGTGGAGGTGGCCGCTCGGTGTTCAACTCACGCCCGGGCTCGCGACGTGGAGGGAACGGCAGCGCTCGGTCGCCACGCGTCGCTGTTCTTCTGCCCGCGCGCCACGACATGCCGGTGTTCGAGCTCGTTGACCGAAACCGAGCCTCCGAAGACTGACTGACAGGGCAGTTTTGGCGCTAATTATCTCTCAAACCGGTTCGAGTTAGGAGCAGGTGATAATACAAAAATTGTAGGGCTTTGTGAGGTCAACAACTTTGCTAATTGGCTCCAGAACCAATTCGGCTCAGATTTGAAACTATAAAACTCCAAAGTGGTGCCCCTTGAAACTGAAATGCAGTTTCAGAGATAAACGTCGACTGAAACCCTAACTTCTTGACACTATATCTCCTAAACTATTGAGAACCAGGCATGGGTGATGTTGGCAATGTTGTAGAGCTACATAAGGACTACAAGTTTGTCAATATGAGTGGAAGCTGGTTTGGCCTGGTTCGCAAACTACAAGCTCCTAAAGTAGGCCACAGTAAAACTAGAGGGACACTTTTGAGACTTAGAAAAATTCTAAGTGTTGAGACAGCCCCTCTAGCTGACTTGTGGGCCATTTTGAGCTTGTTCTGGCCAGTTTCATGAGATGGTCATATTGAGACTTTTGTTCCCCATAAAATTCCCTACAACTTTGCTTAAGGGTGCTCCTCCATGCAAGGTCTCTAAGCTAGACTTTTTAATTGGTCAAACTAGAGCATCCTAGGGCTAAATGGTGGTCAACTACACCTTGGAGGGCATTTTGGTGATTTTGGTCAACATGAACCTTGCTCCATTAGTGACCCTAGGTATAACTAAGGTGTTGTGAGACATAATTAGCTACTCTCCCCTTTTGTTACACCAACTACCTAGTGTCACATGATGTGAGCCAAACAAAATTCTAAAAACAACCACATAAAATAACATGAATGATGCATGCTTATGCTTATGCAATTGCAATGCAATTAAGGAGCTAAACACCTAAGGTGTTACAGCCCTCCCCTCTTATAAAAATCTCGTCCCGAGATTTGGAAAGCGTACTATTTTTCATAGAATTCCTTATAGCCATCCCGCAAATAGTCCTCCCGTTCCCATGTAGCGTCACTTTCACTACCCTGATTACTCCACATTACTTTATACCACTTAACCACTTTGCTTCTAGTTACTTGTTCCTGAGTATCGATCACCCGGACTGGCTTTTCTTCATAAGTCAAATCAGACACAAGCCTGATATCTCCTAACGGGACTCTTTCCTTAGGAACTCGAAGACACTTTTTGAGCTGAGATACATGGAAGACGTTGAATATGGCACTCATTTTAGGAGATAACTGGATCTTGTACGCAACAGCTCCACTCTTGCCTATGATTTGGAAAGGACCCACGTATCTTGGCGCAAGTTTCTGCTTAACACCAAAATGTTGGACACTCCTCATTGGAGAAACTTTCAGATAAACGAAGTCTCCAACTTCAAACTCGAGCGGTTTTCTACGACGATCAGCATAACTTTTCTGTCTAGCTTGGGCTGCAGCCATATGTTTTTGGATGGTACAGACTTGTTCCTCAGCTTCCTGAACAAAATCAATACCATAATACCTCCTTTCACCAGCTTCTACCCAATTTAGTGGAGTTCTACACTTACGACCGTACAAAGCTTTGAATGGGGCCATCTTAATACTCTCTTGGTAACTATTATTATACGAAAACTCAGCTAGAGGTAACCATTTTTCCCAAGAACCCTTGGATAAAATGACACATGCTCGCAACAGATCTTCCAAGATTTGGTTAACCCGTTCCGTCTGACCTGACGTCTGGGGGTGATAAGCAGAGCTTCTCACTAACTTGGTTCCCAGAAGGTGATGCAAGTGCTCCCAAAAGCGAGCAGTGAACTGGGGACCACGGTCAGAAACGATAGTACGAGGTACCCCATGGAGCCAGACTATCTGATTGAAGTACAACTCAGCATAATCAGTGGGACGATAGTCCACTCTAACAGGAATGAAGTGAGCTGATTTGGTTAAACGATCCACAATTACCTAGATGGAGTTATGATTTTTGACAGTAGGAGGAAGTCCAACAATGAAATCCATGCTTATCTCTTCCCATTTCCAACTTGGGATAGAAAGTGGTTGAAGTAACCCAGCTTTCATATGCACAGCTTTAACTCTATAGCAAGTGTCACACCTAGCCACATATGCAGCTATCTCTTTCCGCATCTTGGTCCACCAATAGTATGGCTTCAAATCATAATACATCTTATTGCTACTAGGATGGATGGACAACTTAGAGGAGTGCGCTTCAGACATAATATCATTTCTAAGCTCTCGGTCCTTAGGCACAACTAACCTATCCTTGAACCATAGTACACCCTCTTCATCTACTCGGAACTGTGTAGTTTCTTGCTCTTTCATCTTACGCTTGATGTGGAATATACCAGTGTTAGTCTTTTGGAGCTCAATAATTCTGCTTTTGAGAGTACAACTAACAGTGATGTTGTACAAGACTGCTGGATGTAGAAGGCGAGATCGATGAAAATCAGTTTCAACTAGGGAATGGCAATGAGACTTACGGCTTAAAGCATCCGCAACCACATTTGCCTTGCTAGGATGATAGTGCACTTGAAGGTTATAATCCTTAATCAACTCGAGCCATCTTCTTTTACGCATATTTAACTTGGGTTGGGTGAAGATGTATTTGAGGCTTTTGTGGTCTGTGTAGATATTGCAGACATTGCCTAGTAGATAATGCCGCCACACTTTCAAAGCATGCATGACTGCGGCGAGTTCTAAGTCATGCGTTGGATAATTCACCTCATGCTTACGAAGTTGTCGAGAGGTATATGCAATTACTCGGCCTTCCTGCATCAGAACGGCTCCCAAACCTATGCCTGAGGCATCACAATAAACATCAAATGGTTTCTCGATATCTGGTTGTGCCAAAACCGGAGCTGAGGTTAGGAGAGTTCGCAGTTTGTGAAAAGCCGCATCACACTCAGGAGTCCAGACAAACCTGGTGTCTTTTTGTAGCAACCGAGTCATTGGCTTGGCTATTTTGGAGAAATCCGGAATGAAACGACGATAATAGCCAGCCAAACCAAGAAAACTCCGGACCTCATGAACCGAGATAGGAGCCTTCCAGTTCAGTACTTCTTGTACCTTGGCGGGGTCCACCATAATTCCTCCATCGGACAACACATGCCCAAGGAAAGGTACTTCTCGAAGCCAGAATTCGCACTTACTGAACTTTGCATATAGTTGATGTTCACGCAGTCTTGTGAGGACTATACGCAGATGTTCAGCGTGATCTTCCTCATTTACAGAATATATCAGGATGTCATCAATAAATACCACCACAAACTTATCCAATTCGGGCATAAACACCGAATTCATCAAGTACATAAAGTGCGCGGGGGCGTTGGTCAAGCCGAAGGATATAACAAGATACTCATAAAGACCGTATCAGGTAGAGAAAGTTGTCTTGGGAACATCTTCCGAGCGGATTTTAATTTGATGGTAGCCAGATCTTAGATCGATCTTGGAGAAAACTTTAGCTTTAGACAACTGATCGAACAAGATGTCGATGCACGGTAGAGGGTATATATTTTTGACAGTGACTGCATTGAGAGGTCTATAATCTACGCACATTTGCAATGACTGATCCTTCTTCTTTACAAATATAGCAGGACATCCCCACAGCGACGAACTAGGATGAATCAACCCCTTCTTCAAAAGTTCATTCAATTGCACCTTAAGTTCAGCTAGTTCATTCGGAGGCATCCTATAGGGTCTCCTAGAGATGGGAGTCGTGCCAGGCAACAACTCAATTTTAAATTCCACATCCCGATCCGGAGGGAGTCCCGGTAAATCATCGGGAAATACGTCCGGAAACTCATTTACTACGGGAATTTCAGCCAACGCCTTTGCTTGCACAGCATGAACTTCCCCAGACAAATCAACTTTTCTAGGAAGTTGTACCAGAAAACCCTTTTGATTGGTAGGATCTCTGAGCATAACTACCCGAGTGGATGTATCAATGAGTACCCCATTCTGACTCATCCAATTCATGCCCAGAATAACATCTATGCCTAATCCCAGCAAAACCACTAAGGCAAGCGAGTACTTTCGCCCTTCTATCTCAAGCTCAAGATTCCCCACTACTTTATTTGTGGAAATATTCCCACTTGCTGCGCTAATGCAATAACCTCCACCTTCAACAGTATGTAATTTGTGTGCAAACTTGGATGCAAACTTAGGACAGATAAAGGAATGCGAAGCACCTGAATCAAAAAGTACCACTGCAGGATGTTGGTCAACTAGGAACTTACCAGCAGTAACAACCTCACTAGATGGGATTTCCTCAATACTATTATAATGAGCGTGCCCTTGACGACCACCTTGGTTGACATTCTTCTTAGGGTAAGGACAGTTCCTGGACCAATGGCCTGGCTTGTTGCAGTTCCAGCAAGGCATGTTGCTGGGAGGAACACTGGAGCTGCCTTGACCCGAATTACCCTTTGGTAGAGCCACTGTATATGCCTTGCGAAACCCAGTCTTTGCAGCAGGCTTCTTCTGTGGCAGACGGAACTTGGTATTCTGAGCAGGTGGGCGAGGGGAAGACCTAGGTGCAGCTGAGGTCCGAGACTGCGAAGCACTCGCCTCAAGGGCCCTTTTGCGGCTCTTAGAGGCAAAATAGATAGCATTATTGTTCTCCTGGGTCAAAGCATCACTGATAAAATCATTGAAGGTAGTACACTTGCAAGTGCCCATAGTCTTCATCAGCTTTGGGCCGAGGCCTCTTTTAAAGCTAGCAATTTTCTTGGCATCGGTATCCACAAACTCTGTGGCATACCTTGCCAGGTTGTTGAAAGATTGCAGATATTCAGTCAAGCTTTTATTTTCCTGCGACAGCCTCATGAATTCTGTGTGCTTGATTACCATAAGACCTGGAGAAATATAGTTCCTACGGAATGCGGCCTTGAACTGGTCCCACGCAATCGGGACATTTGCAGGCAGTGTGGAACGATAGTGGCTCCACCAAATACTCACTGGACCATGCAGTTGGTGAGAAGCATATTCAGTCTTTAGCTCATCAGTCAAGCGAAGCAGATGAAACTTTTGTTCAATAGTGTTCAACCACTCATCGACTTGCAGTGGTTCCTCTGCCTCCTTAAAGAGCAGGGGCTTAGTATCAAGAAAGTCCTTGAAATCACTGTACTGATTGGGTTCTGGGCCCTAGCAGCCATGACGAGCCTCCCGGTTGGCAAGCTGACGCATAGCATCTGCCAGCATGCGCTGCCCTTCGACCACGGTCTGCATCAGCTCAGCCGGGGTAGGTGGTGGCAGAGGGGGTGGCTGTTCCTCATCCTCATTGCCACGACCCCGACGGAGATTGTACGACATCTGCAAAATGCATAGCCAATGAGCACTGACGATGTGGGAAATTTGTAGATAAATTATTGTAAATATATCAAACTGACTTCATGAAATAGACTTCTCAAAATACTCATGGCACAATAATTCATCACAACCGCACAATCTACTCAAGCGCAGCAATTGACGCAATCATGCGAGGGAATCCAACAAGATGTACTTTGATAAAGGCTCACTCACAAGGAGCACAGCAGTTACTGAACCGTTTACGTTAAAATCTACGTGATTTTTGACCTTTCGCCCGGTACTTGGATTCGATCTCAAAATTTTTAGTTGATTGAGAAAGGCTACTTCAAACTGACCACAAAGAGACTTCTCAACGGTAGTGTTCCATGGTGGATCATGACTAGCCACCTCGATACCAGCGCGTGCCAAGCAGCACAACCTTATGTCGCGCGCCATAGGAGGCCCTCGGTTTCGTCGCGGCACCAAAGGGTGCTAATCGTGACACCATCATTGAACGCACGCAATAAGACATCCAATTATGATCGAAATTAACAGGTTCAACTAAACATCTAGGAAACATAGGGTTTGACCTTACATCCCAAAAGTCAAGTTATTACAAAGCCTCACTCCAACCCCATGAGGCACAAAAGATGATTCTAACATCGTAACTACGTGATGACTACTCTAAGCATCGTCCTCAGAGTCGGTGTCAAGGATCTCCCCGCCATCCTCGTCGCTAACAGGCTCTAACTCCTCGTCTTCTTCTTCTTCTTCTGGCTCTTCTTCTAGTGCTTCTTCTGGTGCGGCATCTTGGGGCCCATTGACCTCCACTTCATCATCATCTTCAGCCATGATGATTCCCAAACCCATATCCTCATCTGCGTTGTTGTTTCGAGGCAGCAGAGGATTTAGCTGGTTATTCAGGCGGTGCACTTCTTCATGAAGATTGTCATTGTATTCTTCAGCATTCTCCAACTGTTGCTCGAGCTCAAACTGACGAGCTCTCAGAATGTTCTCCTCGTGCCAGGCTTCATCCCTCTAATTCATGACACGGACCAGCATGCGTTGACAGTTGCGATTTGCTACTGTCAATCTCTGGACTGCAAGGGTTTCCTGGTCACGATCACGGATCACTTGCTCCAGTTGCTGACGTGTTGCATTCCTGGCAGCAGTCACTTCAGCCAACTCTGCCCTCAGCCTTTCCACCTCAGTGGGCTTGGGGCGGGGCTCACGTGGAGTGAGCTGGTGATGAGGTGCCCTGCCTCCAGTGGACTTGCGAGCGGTCCTCTTGGTACGTGCCATCTGTAACAACAAGATACGACTTAAAGTGAGGATCATTTAGGGGATACGAAATTTAATTTAGTCGGGACTATTGAAATTTTTAAGGAGGGAGTAAATGATATGTATGATATAATTAAACATGATGCATGCACGTTCCGTATGCCCTCTCACCTTAGAAGAAACCTAAAGTTCTAACGCTAGGCGGTGGCATACATATGTTCTCTCATATAAGCGAAACTATCGGTCTACTCATTACGCTGTTAGTGTACCTGCAAAAAAATCTCATTTCAGCCCAACAGTTCCCCAATATAAGCACCCAAGAAAACAGTAATTTAAATACTTCCATATACACATCCCCTGATGTATATACTTCAGTATCAAAGCTACCCGATATAAAGGTTCCCATAATTAAGTGCTTACATAATTACACGGTTTAAACATTTAAGTATGCAAGTCACCAAAAACTACTCTCCCCTAGATCGCCGGTTGGACAATCATGCTCTCACAACTCACACTTACCAAGCGTCGAGGCAATTGATCCATACATTACCACCCAAGTGGATGGCATCCATACAATATCACGTCGTATGGACGACGAAACAAAAACAAACAAGGCCCCCAAGTTAGTCTTTATAATAAGCCACCTAAGAGTCCTTATTTGGGCTAAGGGATGTGATCACTGGCATACCTATGAAAATAATTTTTAGAATTTTAACCCTTTTCATAATCAAATACTTTTATTTTTAAATACTCGTACGATGTGTTTAATGTTGAATTATGCTTCGGTACCAGCTGTAACAGAACCGACCAAATTATAAGAGCACAAGTACAAAAACAAGCACCAAAGCGCTCAAATTTTCGAACTTGAGCCCATATAATCCCGGTAGTCAATCGAAACCATGAAGGATTTCAAACCAACTTGCTTACAACCAAGATCGTATCATTCAACATACAACATCATACGTTACATTTCACAAGTAGTTCCGAAATAAGTTTACACACACGGAGTCGCAATTATTACAAACCAAGTTTATAAAGTAGCGGAAGCATAACACACGCCTTAGTTCACATACTACTGCCAGTCTTAATGATCAACCACCCGCAAAAGCATCAGGAAAGTACATAAAAGATGATCACGCCCTAGTGATCTAGTCTTCGTCACCCGCAGGGTGGAGACAAGTTTTGCAGAAGCCTTGATAGAGCATATCATCTGCAACAGGAGGGAATAAACCATGAGTACTGGAATGTACTCAGCTAGACTTACCCGTCAAAAACCAGAAATAAGATGACACCAAGGATTATGCAAGGCTTACACAAGAGGCTAGCTGACATCACATTTTGCATAAAGGCATAAGTAATTGAAACTCTTATAACTTGTACTAGCAGTTCTTTTTAGCATTTACCTATCATCTATCTTAGCACATGTACTAAACATTCACTTGAGTATAATCAAACAACATTATTATTATATCCATAACAGGTATATCATTGTGGCAACATTATATCATTCACTTAACCATCTGTTCATTTAATGAGATCTACGTTGCCACTGCTCAAGTCAAGTGCTCACTAACCGGGAGCGACGACGATTCGAATCGAATTCCTATCCAGCTGGAGGGGTATTTCTAACACTCACCGCGCATGCCCCTGCCAGGGTCGCACAAGCCACCTTTTCATATGATTCAGGAATCGTGGGTCCGAATGATGTCGCGACCCCAAGGGCGACACTCTGCCAGGTGATAGGGACTCTAACCCCCCCTTGGTCTCACGCCAATGTCCCCAAGCACATCCTTTCTCTCCTCTAAGAAGCAACCTACCATTCGATTCCCAGCCTGAATCAAATTACTCGGCTTCACGGTCAGAACGACTTATCCGGCCAACTAATTGTTAGACTGCGTTCAACATGACTCAAGGACGTACAGCGAATCGGTCCTTAAACGACTCAGACGGGCATAGCTCCACACCCAAGACGTGAAGTGTCTTGCGGCTGTACTATCAAACTCCCGTCCGGTCTCAATTTCATTTTTAAGCATGGTTCCATCCACGATAGCCATAAAGCCACTCGTGACTGCTTCCTACATCTCGCGGATGACTGGAAATCACCCGACTTTTACCGTACTAAGCAGGGCTAAGCATTGATACGTGCCTAAACCTAAATTAGGATTCAAGTACGATATCTGGGCAAGGACAGGTATAATGCAACAATTGTTTTCATACAACTCCTACAACTTAATGCATTAAACAATTAAAAGTACTCAAGATAGATTTATAAATTGATGGGTTCAGCATGCACCGGGGCTTGCCTTTCAGCAATAAAAGTACTCTATTCAAGTCACTTCAGCAATACGTGCAAATCTCTTCTCCGGTGGAGAAGTACTTACCTAATCTACCCAACCTAAGATATAGCTGTTCTTCTTCGGTTAAGGCCCTAGCACCTAACAATTACAAGAGTAGCATTACTTAGGTCACTAAATCCAACACCCAAAATATCACAGTAAGACACCCTGGACAGCAGTTCAAAGATTCTAACATAACTGAAGATTCCTAACTCCAAAAGATATGACCTAAGATAATCTGGAAAGCTTATGAAATGCCCTACAAATCATTTTCAGACCTCAACCTTAAATTCCTAAGTTTTCCATGTCGAATTTCCCAAGTTCCAGAATCTGTCCTCTCTAAACAGAGAGTAGCCAATTCTGGACTGTCACTTTAAACAGCAATAACTCCCAAACTACTAAGCCAAATGCTCTCAAATTTTGACACAAGCTAGTTTATCAAGCTTACTACAACTTTGGTATTTACAAGTTTTCTAGCAACCACCTTTATCAAAGGTCAAACCTAGAAATACTACCAGCTGTCCAGAAAACCTAGAATTGCAAAGATTAAATATTTATTTATGTGGCAAACATCCCTTAAGGCCAAACTAACTTTACCACTAGTTCACATAGGTCACAAAAACACAAGAAAATAAGGTGTGCCCACCTAGAATATTTATGTGTACTCATTTCTTAATTTACTTAATTAATTAAGTGGGATTTTAAACATATATGTAAATTGCTCCTACAATTCTACAAAAATTACAGGAGACTCTATGAACCAAAAAGAGACCACTGTAAAAATTTGAACTAAATTATTTACAGAAACTCCCCAAACAAAATTCATAATCCCAAAAGGCTGATTTTTGTATAATTAACAAATCATATTAAATGTGTCAAACAACAGATTTCCTAATTTTCTTGGACACTTTAGGGTACCAAGACATTCTCCAAAAATTTATAAGAACAATGCACATGTAGAAAAATTACTAAAATCCCTTCAAGCAATTCCTAAAACAACATGATAGCATTAAAACTTGAAAAATATTTAAGCACTAATGCCCAAATTTTTACCAGAGCTAACATATGTATAAATTAGCCTACCCACCAAATTTCATAATTTTTGGAACACTGAAACTCAAGATATGACTTAAACAAGTTTGCATGCAATCTAAAACACATTTCAAAAACCTATTTAAATCTCCCAGAAACTAAACATCACATAACCAATTCATATTTTTCTAAAATACTACACATCATGTAGATCCTAACAAAATTTATCTCATAATTTTTGGGCAAGTAAAACCCTAGATCTACATTTCCTAAATCTTACCCAAAATCTGTGGTAAAATATAAAAAGGAAAACAAAAACTAAATCCAAAACCCTGCTACCCGGGCCGGCCTGCAAAGCCGACGCGGCCCAAAACGCGCGCGTGCGGCCCGCTCGGGCTCTCGCCCGCGCGCGGCACAGACAGGTGGCCCCCGCGTGTCGGTGAAAGGGAACAGGGACGCGGCGGCAGTGAGCTCCGACGAGCAATTCCTCGCCGCCGGTGGCTCCTCCGACCGATCCAAGTGCACCGACGTCTTGCCCAAACCCAACCGCACCGAGGCTACCACTTTTCCCCAAAGTTGATGCACCACCACACCCAGACCGATGGCAATGGCGGACGGGCGTGGTGCCTGGCGGTACGCCGGCGAGTCCCGGCTGTCGCACGACCTACCGAAGGGCGCATCACCTTCCTGGACTCCTAGCGGACCTAACGAGATCACACCCACAGATGGGGGTGGAGCGGAACCGCTTGACCGCGTGAGCACCTGGCCGGCGGCCATGGCGCGACCGTGCACGGTCTCGTTCCGTCATGGCTGTCCCGATACTGGTGGTAACATCTTCATCCTAGCATCTACACGTGACAGGGAGGGGGAAACGTGGGTGAAGGCAGACGGAGAACTACTGTGTGGTGCTGGCCACGGTGACCCGCACATGGTGGAGCTCTGGTGAGCTTCGGTGAGCGAGCGGAAACGGCAATGCGGCTCACCTTGGGCTCAAACCAACCTACCGACGGGTCGAGGAGGTGTAGGACGGGGAGGCGGAGGGATGGACGTGGTTCGGTGAGCGGTAGTGAGTGCGCGAGCTCGGAGATGGCTGCGGCGGCAATGGCGTCCCGGTTTCTGCCTCGGTGAGCCCCGCCAGAGCGAGAGGAAGGGAGAAGAGAATGAGCGCGCGTGAGGGGGGTAGAGGTGGCCGCTCGGTGTTCAACTCATGCCCGGGCTCGCGACGTGGAGGGAACGGCAGTGCTCGGTCGCCACGCGTCGCCGTTCTTCTGCCCACGCGCCACGACATGCTAGTGTTCGAGCTCATTGACTGAAACCGAGCCTCCGAAGACCGACCGATAGGGCAGTTTTGGCGCTAATTATCTCTCAAACTGCTTCGAGTTAGGAGTAGGTGATAATACAAAAATTGTAGGGCTTTGTGAGGTCAACAACTTTGCTAATTGGCTCCAGAACCAATTCGGCTCAGATTTGAAACTATAAAACTCCAAAGTGGTGCCCCTTGAAACTGAAATGCAGTTTCAGAGATAAACGTCGACTGAAACCCTAACTTCTTGACACTATATCTCCTAAACTATTGAGAACCAGGCATGGGTGATGTTGGCAATGTTGTAGACATAAGGACTACAAGTTTGTCAATATGAGTGGAAGCTGGTTTGGCCTGGTTCGCAAACTACAAGCTCCTAAAGTAGGCCACAATAAAACTGGAGGGACACTTTTGAGACTTAGAAAAATTCTAAGTGTTGAGACAGCCCCTCTAGCTGACTTGTGGGCCATTTTTGAGCATGTTCTGGCCAGTTTCATGAGATGGTCATATTGAGACTTTTGTTCCCCATAAAATTCCCTACAACTTTGCTTAAGGGTGCTCCTCCATGCAAGGTCTTTAAGCTAGACTTTTTAATTGGTCAAACTAGAGCATCCTAGGGCTAAATGGTGGTCAACTACACCTTGGAGGGCATTTTGGTGATTTTGGTCAACATGAACCTTGCTCCATTAGTGACCCTAGGTATAACTAAGGTGGTGTGAGACATAATTAGCTACTCTCCCCTTTTGTTACACCAACTACCTAGTGTCACATGATGTGAGCCAAACAAAATTCTAAAAACAACCACATAAAATAACATGAATGATGCATGCTTATGCTTATGCAATTGCAATGCAATTAAGGAGCTAAACACCTGAGGTGTTACAATAACTTAGAAGGATCATGCCTATGATCACACTCCACCGCTACGGTAGGAGCCATCCAATTCTTGCAGTATCCATGATACATCACAACCTACAATAAGTAGGAATAAACCCTGAGTATGAGAATGTACTCAGCTAGACTTACCCGTCATAAACCAGAAATAAAGTGACACCAAGGAGTATGCAAGGCTAATATAAGTGGGGCTAGCTTGACAACATTTTGCATAAAAGCTTAGTATAGATAAGTAATCATTAATGCTTAAGCATCAAGTTAATAATCATTAACCTATCATCTATATTAGCACCTGTACTAGAGCACTCACTTGGTTAGGAGCAAACAATATTAACCATAGCAGGTATAATAAGGCTGTCATCATCATATCATCATTCCTGAACCATCATAATAATTACTGAGATCTACGTTGCCGCTGCTCTGTCAAGTTCTCACTAACCGGTGAGAGACGGCGACTCGAATCGAATTACAACTCCGTTGAGGGCGTATTCCTAACTCTCACCCATGACTTCCCCTGTTAAAGAGCATTAGGTCACCTTTGGGACAACTTAGGAACCAACTTCACGGGTTCAGTCAGTGCTAGCACTCTCAGGGATTACCTTCTGCCAAGACGATCATGACTTTTAAATCACCTGCCCTTGGACTCACGCCTATGGCTCCCTTCCAAGGTGCACTTTATACTTGCCGACTCCCGACCTGAGTTGAGCTACTCAGATTCGTGGTGAAGCACTCGGGCCCGACCAGCTAAGAGAGAGACATGCATTTAAAATGACAAGAGGACATACAGCGAATCGGTCCTTAACCGACACAGACGGGGATAGATCTACACCCAAGACCTCCATGCTTTGTTGCTTTACTATCGTCATCCCGCCTGGTCTCATTTCATTTCATTAACACATGGTTCTTTTCCATGATAGCAAATATAGCCAATCGTGCCATATATAAATATTCCTAAAGCTCGCAGGTGATAGAAAATCACCCGACTTCTACCGCTTACAGCAGGTCTAAGCATCTACTTGATCCTGGTCTACATAGGATTCAAGGTATGCTTTCTGGACAAGGATGGAATATCAATGTAGCAAGTGTTTTCATCCAACACCTATAACTTAATGCAACAATATATATAACATAATACTCAATTGCATTTCAGAAATTAGGAGACTTATAATGCTCCGGGGCTTGCCTGGGATCCAACAGTAAGTCAGTGTTTGTCAGACACCACTCGCCGAGTACTTCCATCTTCAGGATAGTTCCACAAAACACCATCTTTAGGTTTGGCTCCAACACCACATCATTCACGTGTTTCAGCTCGCGTACCTAAATGAGCTGCAACAATGCATATGTATGAATACATAGAAAGACCACAAGCAACCATTTATGCAAGCACACCAAGTTCAATATAAGCACCTAGAGCTATGTAACTTAATCATCACTAAAGTACAACATAGGAGATAATAAGGACATCAATCAAGACCAAGCCACACAAGATCTCATGTGTACCAACTCAGTTTCATCAAAGCTATGAGTCACACTTAGCACCACACAAACATGGCAAAGTAAATCAAAGCACTAAAACTAGAATCTATCACTTTCTGGACATCAGAACAGCAGCTGAGTAATTTAATCATTAGCTAAATTGGTGATTAGTTATCAATCAAACAATATGACCAATAACACCATTGCATAGTACAAACTTCATACTATGAAATGATGCTAAAGTTTGTAATATGTTTATTTGTCAAATTCATTTTAATTATTCCCTCAAAATTGAACTCAAAGCTGAATTACAATACTTATCCAAAATTGTTTTAAGTGTTGAAATCCAAATGCTGAATTCAAATTTAGGGCTCAATTTTTAGTGGGTTAGACTTGAATTCATACCCTACACCTGACACTAGTGTAAAGTACATACTTTGCACCTCAAAGCTTATTAGGGCATACATCCAAGTATTTTGGTGATTTCAAAAATAGAAGGTCACAAAGTACCTTAAAAGGATCTTTGGTTTGAAACACAATACATCACACATGCATTACATTACTAAGGATTTAACCTTATTTTTAGTGGATGCAAGGCATAGTTTGTTACCATGGATGCTTAACATGCATGATGATGACATGCTCTAGTTTTAGTGGTGCTTAACACCAGAGTTGTTATAGTAATCCTTGTAGAAATTGGACAAGTGGCAATTTGGTGTCGGCTGAAAGGTCTTGATGGCTAGAGGGGGGTGAATAGCTTAATAAAACTTTCTACAAAGATCACTCAATTAATTTAATTAGTAACACAAATGGCAAGATGTGAGTTTTGCCTAGCCTAGTAGGGTGATGCAAGCCACCTATCCAATTGATAATTCTAGTTTAGTTCACACAACCGCTACAAGACAAACCGCAAGCTAGTAAAGCTACAAAGCTACTACAACTAGAACTACACAAGCTAGCAACAAAAAGGAGCAACAACAAGCTAAACAAGAAGATACCAAAGTAAGTGCAAGAGGGGATTTGGAATGTTATACTGAGGGGTGATGATTGAGCCAACCAAAGTGAATACCAAGATAGTCAATGAAGTAACCAATCATTAGGATGAAATCCAATTGATCAAACACAATGGAGACACAAGATTTATCCTGAGGTTCACGTGCTTGTCGGCACGCTAGTCCCCGTTGTGTCCCCCTACACCACGTGGTTCGGTGGCTAATTGGTATCACACACTGAGCCTCTCAAAAGGCGCCACAAGAACCTACCAAATGGTGAGAAGTTCCGACACGAGCAATCCACTAGAGTTGGAATTCGGCGCTCCGCCGGGGAACCACAACAACCCCTCACAACAAGCTCATCGGAGCCGACCACGAACAATCACTAACACGTGCCAGACCTCCTTCGCTGCTCTAAGCCGTCTAGGTGGCGGCAACCATCAAGAGAACACAAGAATCCTAAAGCAAAAGAACACACAAGTGCCAACTAGATGCAAACTCACAAGCAAATGCACTTGAGATCACTCAATCTCACTTTGATTAGGCAATCAAGCAAGGGAGATGAGTGGGAGGGGATGTGCTCAGCTCAAGAGGATGTTAGAGAGTCAAAATGTCCAAGAGAGCATCCCCTTAGCCGGCCAACACCTGTACCCCTTCGAATAGAGCCGTTGGGCAAAATTCAAGGGCATCGGACGCTCCGATGCTTATGCATCAGACGCACCCAGCAGCATCAGTGGCCACTCCTGTAGCCACCGTGTCTTGCTTGTTCAAAAATCAACGGTCGATCCAGTAGCCACCGGACACGTCTGACGCCTACGCTCAGCGTCCAATGCGGTCTAGTAAGGGTCCAGAGACGATTTTCGCTCACCGGACGCGTCCGACGGTGGGTCAACGGATGCCACTGCGTCCGGTGCACATGACAGTTCGAAGAAGATGCTGACGTCACGTAGCCACTAGATGATGCACAGTGTTTGGCCAGCGTCCGATGCTATAGCGTCGGACGCACCGATGACCACTACATCCGCGCGCGCCTCTACAGACACTACGTCGGACACTGGGCCAGCGTCCGATGCTACCGCAACCAGCATCCGACGAGTGTTTCTCGAGAAACACTCCCGCGACTTCGCCTCTTTTTCTTGCCTCTGGCGCAAAAGAAAATAAGCGTTTTATTTCCATGAAAGCGTTGAATCCTGCCGAGCAAACTTGGCGGGAGGGAGAGAGGACCCCAAACCCCTCTTTACCGCTCAAACTCCATCTCCTTCGCAAATGTGCTAACACCACCAAGTGTACATCACCATGTGCATGTGTGTTAACATTTTCCGCAATCATTTTGAAGGAGTTAGGTTAGCTCTCCACTAGATCTAAATGCATATACACATGAATCCTCATTTAGTGGCACTTAAGTGATCAATAGCCCCAAAAATTCTCCTCTTTATAGTATGGCTATCGATCCTAAGCCATCCACACCCTGTATGGTGTCTTGGATGCAAAAATAAAAATCCCTATCATATACCTTTGCCTTGAGCTCCATGATTTGGCTTTGCACCTTCATCCAACTCCATCATTCAAGCACTTGATCACATCACCATTGCTTGATCCTTGCTTCACCATGTCATTGCACCAACCACATCATAACTACACACATGTCTTTGCTATGTGGTTAGTACCAGTACCAACACCAAACATAGGACTTTCACCGGCGACATCTCTTCCATTGGAATTCCAGCGGTGCAGGGGTGGCCACCACTTCAACAGGTGGCGTCAGGGCTTCCACATAGGGCTATGCCGGTGCTTCGACAATGGGTGGCGCTGGGGCCTCAACAGCGCGCGCATGCATCATTGCTAGGGCCGGCACCGCCCGCTCAAAGGCGAGGAGATGGTGGCTAGCTCTGCAACGAAGATCACGCAGAGGAGAAGCATGGCGGCCACGACGAACTAGACTCCATTGGCGGTCACGAACTGCATTTGCTCGAAGGCCGTGAACTGTAGAGTCGAAGATGCGGCCGAAAGGACCATGGCCTCCATTGGCAACGTTGTGGCGAACACGAGGCACAAGGCGCTCGAAGACGCTGCGGCACTGTCCATGGTGGTCGTGGTGGCGGATCGGGCCACGGCGAACTCCACTGACGTGGCGAAGAGCGAAGAACAAGCCACGAACGATATGTGACGGTAAGTTGATCTTTGCCATGGTGCTTACCGTTGATGGTTCAGAGGCATGTGCCTCTGTCGTATCGTTCTCCTTCTCCAGTTGTTTTGTAGAGCAAAAGTGACTGATAACGTGTTGTAAAGTGAAATGTAAATGGAACACATGAATTGAGAGAACTGTCTTTCGTGGATCTGTAAAGGGGATTATATACATTTGAAGGGGTCTCTCCAAGTGACAATCCTAATCCTAACCATGCGTACGGACATACGGACAGGATGAGATCACCCTGTGGAAAGGCGCCTGTTGGTGTGAATGTCTGTTGGCCTCGTGTTGGCAGGCGTCAGTTCACAACAAATGGCATGTTTAAGATCAGCTATATATATATATATATATATATATATATATATATATATATATATATATATATATATATATATATATATATATATATATATATATATATATATAGGGAGAGTATACTCTATAGCTAGCTACAGAATAAGTTATTCTGTAGCCACCTCCATTTACGATAATTTTATATACTAATTTACGACAATGTCAGTATATATTTACGATAGTTGAATTACTATAACACATGAGGATATTTACCATAATATTATAGTAAATATTATAGTAAGGAGTTACTATAATCACGTAAATTAACATATCAATTATCGTAACTCAAAATGGCTACAGAATAAGTTATTTTGTAGCCAGCTGTAGGGTAATAGTTCTATATATATATATATATATATATATATATATATATATATATATATATATATATATATATATATATATATGCGCGCGCAATCAATTACTCGCCTATACATACATGTCTGCTGGCTCTGCCTAGGCCGCGGCAATTGCCGCGGGTTCTGGCTAGCTGTACTATGATCTGCTGGGTACCGTGCAGCCAATTTATGCGTTACTGACAAAAGTTGATCCTAAATACGTTGTTTGTTTTGTCCCATCCGTGTTCACGGGCGGTCGGTAGAATCAAGCTCACCTCATCACGTTTGTTTGGGTTCTACGATTCCCCTTGCCACAAATGTGATATGAGCGAAAATGAAGATGCCATCATCCTTCGTAGTTTGCACTCGATGCTGAATGGCACAACCAAAGCAGATAAAAGCGCCTCCAACTCAAAAGCAAAAGGGAGAAGATGATTAGAGAGATCTCGTAATAGATCAAGCATTCGTTGTCAATATTGTCAGATCCACATCCTTTGGTGGGTCTAATCTATGCTCCACAAATTTTATTGTTATTCTCAAAGATTGGTAAATATGGATGTATGGGTGCCTCTAGTTCTATCTATAGATGTACTAGATAGTAATCCCACATGTAAACAGGAAAAACATTTGACTTGGCTCATAGCTCATCTAGGGAGTACATAACCACGGTGAAAATAGTATAAAAGGCTGAAAATGCCAAGTAAACACAATATCAGAAACACACTATAGGGAATTATTGTACTGCTTCTGAATCGTTTAAAACCACATCATAGCATTTACCAGGTACCCCATCATTCTGGAAATTACTTTAATGTTGGTCTCCAACACAGAAGGCGCAAAAGACTAGTTACTTCATATTTTGTCCCTTTCCTGCCCTTACCCCTCATAGTAATAACTAATTAAGATCTTTATTCAAGAATCACACCGCAATGCAGCAGGAATGGTCGTCTATCTACCACAGCCACATCTATGACGTTATGGTAGGGCTGTCAATTGCAATCCCCATTGTATTGAGTCCATTGTCAACATAAACAGTCGAGCCAGTGATGGCAGAAGCCAATGAAGAAACCAGGAATGCAGCCGTGTTCCCCACCTCATCTGTTCAACGAGTACATTTGTTAAGAAAAAGAGAGCATTTGAAGAAAAAGCTTGCGCCTTCCAAATAGGGTGAAGAAACAGCATGTCACAAGTAACAAAGGAAGGAGGAGGCAACTCTGACCAGCCAACAGTTCCTTCTGCAATGGTGCATTAACATATGAGTACTCTATCATCTTCTCAATAAATCCAATTGCCTTAGCAGCTCGGCTCCCAAGAGGGCCTACAGATACAAGTGTAGGTTAATTGTCAAGGCATAGAGGAATAGTTTACAAAAAAAAATACACTGTTAATATTCTTTTTACTTCAGCGGTATTACTTGATGAAAGTACCTGCTGATATGGTGTTAACTCTGATTTTGCCTTTTCGGCCAGCTTCAAAAGCAAGCACCTACATCGACAGGTTTATAAATGTAAAAAAGAACATGAATTCATGGGAAAATGAAGAATTTAAGTACACAATTATGCAAGACCATACCCGTGTATCACACTCAAGAGCTGCTTTAGCAGAACTCATGCCACCACCATACCTATCAGAGAACAAAATCAACACAATAGTCACGAGATATCATAGCATAGAAATTAGCTGCGTCACAAAAACCTCAACAGAATATTATACCCAGGAATCGCCCTTTCAGATGCAATGTATGTTAGAGAGATGCTAGCACCACCTGCAAAATATTGAAATGCATGAAACAGTGTCAACATAAAGGTTAACAGGTAGCGTTTCAGAACACATTTTCTCTATTAAAGGATAAATGAAGAGGTCAAAAAAGGTGAAACAAGAATAATAGATTTTATACTCAAAAGTTTCACCCACACGAAGTAGGTTATAGATAGCTAAGCAATACATACACTACGATGATTCATTGGCTTAAGAAAAAAAAGGCAGCAACAGCAGTATTAATCTTAGCATGGGAAATAATGGTAGAAGCGCCAGCATAGCATAGGAGATATGCACTACCGGGATTCATTATAGGAAGGAAGTGCTGAAGCAATGAAACATAGGAGTAACTGGATGCTGAAATTGCCGCAAGATAGCCTCTTCTTGATGTTTCTAACAAAGGCTTCGTTACCTACAAAATGAAGATAGGCGATTTTTAAGATGGTTAGACAATGAGTCTAGGGTCACAAGAAAGAGCTACAGCACACCACTGCATGCACGTATACACAGAGCAAGATGGAGGGAGATTGTACCTCTGGGCCATTAGCAAGAGAATGCACTAGTATGTCAATGCTGCCAAAATCATTCTTCACTGATTCAACAACTTCCTGTTAAATTAAGAGAGATCAATGTTATTGTCACCAAAGCTTTTATGAGAAACAGGTAACACACTGCAGTTGTATTTTGAGCATTTTCTTCTAGCAAGCATAGAACCTAGGCAGCTATACATATGGAAAAATGATTGGCAACTACACACCTTTACTGTCCAGTTTGATGACCCTGCATATCTTTTGTTTGATTTGACCTAATAAAGAAATAAAATGTTAATTACGAAGCCATGTTGCAAAAAGGGGATAAAAAAATAGGAACATTACATCTTCAGGAACATCATCAGGGGAATCGTAGACAGCATCAAGTGGATAGACTTTAACAATATCCATAAGAGATCCATCTGGCAGCCTGTATCAACATTTAAGTTAGACACCTGCTAAACTGTCTGTATGATGAACCTAATAAAGAACTAAAATACAGACTTCCGTGATTCATCAAACTTTCCACGCCTCAGACTTGTCTCAAATATGTTAAGTGCCTATCAAAGAAGAATACTACATAAGACAACAGATCGGTAAAAGTGTCCAATGCAAAGAAATCTGCAAGAGTCTGATCACCATACCGGCACCCATGTACCAACAAGAATTTCAGCGCCAGCCGCAGCAAGTGCCTTTGCAATTGCCCATCCATAGCCATTATCATCAGCAACTCCAGCAATAAATGCCCTTTTACCTGAAACATTTAAGTATCTGAGAAAATTGTAGTAATGAAAAGCTTACTGTCAGATAGCAGACTGACAAAAAGATTCCTTTATGTTTTCATCCTTTCAAATAAAGGCTACAGAACAATAACTAAAATACTCTGTGCTTGACATGAGAATACTATGCAATTTCAGTAAATAGACTGTTGATCCTAATAATAGCAGAAGTATTTTTCTTCTGCTACTGCTAAATTGATATTTCCTTTTAAGGCACCACTCACAGGTCTATTCTACACTCCTTAAAACTACGCTATCCAAAGAATCAGTTTTTCGATTACTAATTGGAACCATGGACAATAATAAACAAGACCTAAATATATGGTTCAGTTTTACCATTATCAACTAGATGATATGTAAAACACAATCATTCCAGGTATCTAATGCAATGATGTTTATATGGTTCTCAGCTGCTCATGGAAAAATGTCAGGATGGAACTTTAAGCTTTAAGCTATTAACTGAAGTTTTGTGCCTGACTGCCTAAAATGGCCACTCAAAATGTTCTTGTTTCAGATCAATAATTGAACAGTAGCCCCCCCCCACACACACACACATAACAAAAAAAAAAACATATGCAACAAACAGAAAGTAAATACTTTGCATCATACCAATTGCAATTTGAGTTACCTCTGAGATCAATGGGAAGCCCCTGCGGGCCACTCTCTCCTGCTATTGCTCTTACAAGAACACCATTGCGCTTAGAACCTAGAGGCCAGGAGCAACTGATTTTGGGGAATGTAGCAGTGGTACTGAGCATGCAATCAGTCCTAGAAACCGCTACCCTCGTGGCAAGAATTCCTTGCGAGGCTGAGATGCAAGGGCGTGCAGCCACCATCTGCACACCAGCAGCTGCAGAAGCAGCCATCGTCTTCAATACCAACTAACCTATCCAGACAGAACATGAACAGAGCGTGTCACAAAATTATGTGTCTGAGTTCACTATGGCTACAAGAGCATGAGCCATTGTTCACGTTGAGCGTAACAAAGAAAACTTAAATCAACATCAGCATAAATAGATCCAGTGTTTTGAAAGTCGACGATTAGGATGCGCCTAGGCGCGACTAGTCTCTAGGCTATGGCCTAGCGCCTGGACTAGGGGGGTAGTCGGCCCTCTAGGCGGGCGGAGCGCCTAGGCGGCGACTTGCTCCGATTCGGCCCTCTAGGTTGCTGCCTGCTGTCCCTTCATGTTTGTGTTTACAAAAGGCTATCATATTTTGGCTGCTGAAATGCTGATAATTGAGGGGAGAAGGCTCAGATAAGTACCTAACTTGCTATTTCCTATTTTTGTATCACTTGTATTGATGCCCAATTGTATCTAAAAGTGCTGCACACTTCTCTATTGCAGTTGGAGCATTGCTGCAGAAGTAGGAACATCACTTTTGTATCAAACTACAACTAAGGACTAAGGACCTAAGGTATGTCTATCTAAATTATTCATGATTTCTGCTATATATGTATATATTATACTAAATTGGCAAAACGCCTAGAAAAACGCCTAGCATCGCCTAGGCTGGACTAGTCGCTAGGCTAGGGGTCATTGCCTAGGGGTCATTGCCTAGATTTCGCCTAGCGCCTAGCAAAACATTGAATAGATCCTTGTGGAGATCTTATCGATGTTTTAAGGAATCTTCATTTTGGAACAAACAAGCAACCCTTTTCTGGAAGACACCTGCCATGTTAACGAATCGGAGACGGATCTTGTAGATTGGAAGCTCAAGCAGTCACGCCCAAAACCCGGGACCATGATTTGAAATTTTCATGCCCCCAGAACTTAAAAAAACAGCCTAAACACACACATCTTGAACCCAAAAAAGGATATGACAATGATGAACCCAGCTCGCGTCAGCATGTAACGGTACCACTGGGAGCACCATCCAGCTAACACGGGCACAAAAACGATGCATCGACACAGATCATTCGCCCCAGAGATTCACCCTCCGAACAACAGGGCAGCAGCGGGCGCGGATCGAGGACGCGGGACGGGACGATCGGGAAGGGCGCAGCAGCGGCTTACCTGGCCTTGGGAAATGCGGGACGGGGATCTGAGAACACGATGTGAGTGGTGCCTGGGTAGGATGGTGGAGAGAAGCGGCGAGGGAGCAGAGGAAATAAAACGAGGGGGTTTTCGATGAGACCGAGGGAGAGAGGGTTTGGAGCAGCTGAGAAACCGAGGAGCCGCGGCTCTTGCCTCTGCATTGGTTGGTGGCGAAAAATATTAAGTGCAAATCACATATTCAGCGGGTGTTCGGTCCCCTTTAAACTTTAGGTATGGTTCAGTGTTTTTTTTCTCACACCAATTTAGCACCAGCCACCAGGCACAAGTGAGCAGCAGTATTGTTCTATCATAACAAATTAACACCAGCCACCAGCCAGCCAAACGAGGCCTTAGTCGCTGTGCCGTTGGATGTTTGACACATGCATAAAGTATTAAATATAGACTAATTATGAAACTAAATTTATAAATTAAGATTATTTTACAAGATGAATGTTTAAGCATAATTAGTCCCTGATTTGATAATGTTGTGCTATAGTAAACATGTGCTAATGATAGATTAATTAGACTTAATAAATTCGTCTCGTGGATTATTAACGGATTCTGTAATTTATTTTTTCATTACTATCTGAACACCTCATGCAACACCCTAATGTGACACCTCCTAAAATTTAGTCACCATATCCAAACACCCCCTCAGCCTGTTCGCTGGTTCGTTTTCGGACCGGTGCTGATTTGTACGATTGATTTGTTGTGAGAGAAAAATATTGTTCCATACCTAGGCTGAATTGTGTATGGAATTTAAAAACTCTTAACACACACTCTCTCTAGAACTATATAAATTTGAGTTTCAAACTCACTTTATAAAAAGGTAAAGACTTATATGTTGGCCGGGCATGCGTTTATCGCTCCGCATGCACACAGCAGGGACAACATAATCTAACCGTAGAGCTAGCACATCAACACCTGTGAACGCCGGGTGAACCCCACTAGAAAGAGAGAAGGGACACACGGCTGTTCATTTCTTCACCCCCCCTCCTCCGCATTCTCTTTCCAGGTTTTCTCTCCGGTTCCCCAATCCGTCGCGCCTCCCTGATCTTGGCAGCCAGTGAGCCGGCGACCCCTCAGATCCGCAGACCCCGTACCACCTCCTATCAACCCACTGCCAGATCTGGCCCTGGCTCTGCAAAATCGTACGATATCGTCGGTCGCAGCAGCCATGGTGGCCGCAAAGGAGAACACCGGCAACGGGAGGTCCTGGGCGATGGTGTCTTGGCACAGTCGCAACTCCACCCACTCCTGGCTTGTTTGTGCAGATTGAGCCACCCTGCCAACTTCGGCTCCGGGCACTGGCAGCGTCCGGCGTGTGGTGCTTAGCTTCGGCTCACCCTAGTCGTCGCCGCCACCGCGAGTGCTCCGTTGACCATGGTAAGTGCCTCTCAACATCTACGTCTGTTGGTTTACCAATGCGTCTGCTCCACCCGCGTCTTCTAACACGATTTTCCACCCCTCTGTCGCAGATCATCTCTAAGAAGAACCGACGTGAGATCTGCAAGTACCTCTTCCATGGTGAGTTCCTTCTCCCTTTTCGGTCCCTAGGCGTGCCCAGTATGTTATGCATGTTGCGATTCCCATTCGCGATTAGTTCATTAGAATATTAGCTGATTGGTTTTCCCCCAACCCAGTGGCGGAGCTAGGGGACTTTTGCGACTAGGGCCAATATTACGAACCACCGACACTAGATCTCATGCTAATGGACAAAAGTAATGCTAGTATATAGATTTAGCTGGAAAAAACAAAGGGATTACTCTAGTGTTTTTCTCACGTCTAGGGCCATGGCCATACTGGCCCTAGCCTTATATCCGCCACTGCCCCAACCGATGGGTTCTCAATTCTCAGCAACAGGGTTGTTGCACCCAATAGAAGGTAAATGAGTAAAATGGGAGCTCTTGATTGCAACCCAATTCTGAAGTGCTCGTTTGCTATATTTGTGTTTCCTGTAGAGTGACTCAAACCGAATGCCATGTAATGCAAATGCGATTAAATAGTTCTGATGTTAGTTGTTTTTTTATTATCGTCTACCAATTTAGACATTATAAGCATTAGCGATATTCGGATTATGTACGACCCCAAGTTTAGTTTGAGGGTATATGTAAAACTGTTGTACTTATGTTGCAGAGGAGGTCCTGTATGCCAAGAAGGACTACAACCTGGCCAAGCACCCGAAGCTTGATGTGCCCAACTTGGAGGTGATTAAGCTCATGCAGAGCTTCAAGTCAAAGGAGTATGTGAGGGAGACCTTCTCCTGGCAGTACTACTGTTGGTACCTCACCAACAATGACGTTGAGCACCTCCGCAGCTTCATCAACCTGCCATCAGAGATTGTGCCTAATACCCTCAAGAAGTCCTCCAGGCCCCCATCTCGTCCCTTTGGCTCTGGCCCACCAGGTGACCGCCCTAGGTAAAATAGTGGCCATCAACTCCTTTTTGTACATCTATCTGGAAATCTGTTGATATTTTTATGAGGGAATATCTGAGTCATACCTATTGTTTATGTACCCTTAGATATTTACTTCAACAATATGTCTGTTATAGTATTATCTTGAGATTTGTTAGTTTCTTTACCTGGCAGTTACATTAGAGTTGTGGTTTCTATTTTTGTATTCGGACAACCAGTGTTTGCATAATGCAAATTGAACTAGGTATTGCTGACTGTTACTTTAAGTCTGAAATGGATAATCTTTGTGAACTGTTCTAGAGTCCTCACAATTTTGTTTCATGTGCACCTAATTTTGAAATTGTCATCTGACTTCTACATTCATTTTGTAAATTATATCACATATTCCAAGATTGCCAATAGAATTTCCTTGTGAAGCCATGGTTACTCACATATTCTGTTGACCTTGATCTGTATTTTTGCCCATTATATAAATAGGTGCGATGCATAAAAATGAAAATAGAGCTATGTATTTTTATTTTTTTGCAAATAAACCGAGGGGTGGGGATGGGGCTGTGGATTGTAAATGAACACAGATACTTGCTTTTTCAGAATATATAAATTGCCCATTTAGGAAGAGCCTAACGTTGCCTAAGAAAATGCAATCCACTACAGCATTGCCTAAGAAAATGCGGCTTGATGTGCTTTCTTGAATCCTTGCTTTCTCTGTTGATTGGTTACTCTAGTTCTTATCTACAGGTCATAGCAACTGCAACCTCAGCTAGGCCACTATTGGGCAGCATAAGCAACATTTTTGCACTGCATAGCTTAGCTATGTTTTCTTCAGGTTTGAGCAGCGGCTTGCCATGTTCTCCCTAGCTTCTTTGTAGTTGGTTGGTGTTTGTATTGATTTATTTATCCTTTGCCTGACCTACTAGCTTTTTTTTGAGTGCTTAGTAATTTTGTAGCAGCAGCAGCAGTCTGTAGAAACATTAGTTGTCCAACAACAGTTCAGGAGTTCCAGTAATGTTTCTCTCAAAAGTTTTTAGTTTACCAGCAACAGTACAGTGGACCAAAATTGATGTGCTTTGTGATCATTCCTTGCCCTCAGCTAAGATTCAATCATTTTTATTCATTGCCCGAGCGGATGTCTCTGTGTTATAGTCCTTTCCACCATCGCCTTGCCCGAGCGGATCAACTTTTAGTTGCTTTTTCAGTGCTTCGTGCTCATGCTTAGATGTCTGCTGCCAGTCTTGCCTTGATCCATATTGTGCTATGTAGGTTTAACAAATTGCATCATATCCATGCTGTCACTTTGTTTGGTAATCTGCTGCCTGAACTTGATCATGTAGAAAGTAGTCACTTAGGGTTTGGCTAATACCAAGGATTCCTGTTAAGTGATTCGAGATACCTTCTGATGCTACCTATAAAATGGATAAACCAACTACTAAGCTTAGTAGTTTTAGTTGTGATTTATGAACCTCCACTAAGTAGTATGAATGGATTCATGATGACCTTTTACCGACATGATTACATATGGTTTGAGTCCTGCTAGTCTATCTTGAAATATGGAGCCTCCTAATCAAATATGGATGGTTGTCCTTACATAGAGGATACTGAGGAATTGTGATTGTTTATTTTAGAAAGATGGATCATGTGAAATATGCACTTAGGTGCCTCTACTATGTATATGTCAGACTTGTCGAAACTGCCTGCTGCAGCAAGCCTACCTACATTTACTATTCTTTGTAGTAGAAAATAAGCAGCAACGACTGCTAGCTGCTTTAAAAGCATAGTTGAGCAGGTCCCATGAGTTGCACAAAACGACCATATCCAACCTCGATGCATTGCAAAATCTTCTTTTTTGGTACTCATCATTTTCTACTTTGAACACAGATTTTGTTTTTTATTCTCTTAACCTACACCAACTTTCTTAGGGACTAAAATGCTTTTTGTTGCTGTTTTGGTCACTCTAGGTGTATGCTTGGGGGAGAGGAGAAAATACTGTTCAGGTATTACTGTTCAGGACTAAAATACTTGCTTTTTCAACACTATACTTGCTTTTTCAGAATAAAAAAATTGCCTATTTAAGAATATATTGTTGTCTAATGAATGACACTTAAATTGTCTAAGAAAATGTAGCTTCTTGCAGCCGGCTGCTGCTATTTTGGCTGCAAAAGTAAACTAGACTATACTATAGGTATAATTGCAATAAGCTGCAGCCACAGCCAAATAATTATAGCCGAGTAGGCTGATTACCATATTTTCTTCATGTGACTTTTTGATTTCTAAGCATACATGAAAATACTGGATGTCGTACATTATTGAACTATTTATCCTTGTTCAATTGTCATATTGTAGGCATTTTAACTGTAATGTTTTTTGCTTTCTGCTATGTACAAATGTAATGATAGTAGCTTTTTTGTGCTTGCATTTTACAGAGATAGTTCTTCATACAATGCCTAGAGGGCAGAGGTTTCATGGAGTGTGTGCGCCAGCGTCCAAATGGCGGCAACGAGGTATGATCACACACACGCAAAAAGAAAAATACAACCATTTTCTTAGGCAATTTAAGTGTCATTATGTTAGGCAATTTAAGTCATTTGTTAGGCAACAATATGTTCCTTGCTAATATGGAGGTAGTTCTACTATTATGATGATCCTTTATGTTCAACCATTGAATTAGTTTACCTTTTGTAAATAAACTAGTTATTGACATCATCACCATGCCTTTGTTTGATATGTATTTTTGCAAATAAACCGAGGGTTTGGGGTTGGAGGGTGGGGTTGTGGGTTGCAAATGAACAGACACTATACTTGCTTTTTCAGAATACCAAAATTGCCTAATTAGGAAGACATTGTTGCCTAATGAGTGACACTTAAATTGCCGAGGAAAACTAAATCCACTACAGCATTACTACACCTGCTCATCACCAATAGAGGCTCCAGGAACATAAGCATTCTTTTTTTATCTCTCTCCAACAACAAATTTATGACACATGTTATCTTTTTTTAACATGCAGGAATGCAGGCCATGTAGAGAGAAGCAAGATCCAGGCCAGTATAGTGAAGATGTGCAAATGTGTGGGACTAGATGTATAGTGTTGTGCTTTTTTGAAAAAATACAGATGCAAATGTATTCTTTTCTGAGATGTGTTCTTTTTCTTAAAATATTGCCTTTTTGTGAACGTGTATATATAGTACCTAAAAGCATGCGTCTAGGCCTTATTTCCCTCTTTTTGTGACTGTACAGATGTGCAAATGTGTGGTCGGTATCTGGTCCTGGCCGCATCCCACCAAAAACAAAGTATCCTTGCCGAGAAAGGAATAGAATAATTGTACTTTTAACTAAAAAAGGAAAGGTCATGCGATAAGCTATATTACCGCCGGCCGTAATTTAGCTGCTTCCTTATAAAAAAATCAAATAAAAATAATAAATTTTATGTACTCTTAACATAAAATTGTTATTTTCATATCAATATTTTTAGGTAGAGTTTGGATCTCAAATCTTGTGAGATTGCACATCTAAAAATGTACTATGGATGTGCATATTTTACTTTTTAAGAAAACTTCTAGTATATCTATAGATCTAGGCTTTTCACAGTTCCACCAAAGCGGTTTGCATTTAATATTTTCTCGAGTTTACGAGAGTTGAGGCAGCATTTTTCATCCACCGACTCACCACGTAGAAAGTCCGATGTGTGCATTTGGTTAGTCATCCGCATCATATATATGCATAATCATCATGCAAAAATCCACATTTGCAAAAATAGTTAAGTGTTAAAAAAGTCAAGCCAAGTCACCTTAGGTCTACTTCAATGGACACTATGTTAGAACATGACCATACAGGATTTTGAGTTGCAAGCTCGACCTTCCTCTTGGCTCCGCTTGCCAAGCCAATGTGGCACACACACTACATGACTTCGAACCTCAGAAGTCTCTTCTCACTTGTTCCCTCCCTCTCATTATTAGAATCTAATACCCCCTAATTATGCACAACTATCCACTTGGTTGCACTTGCCAGGCCAATGTGGCACACACTACATGACCTCACTATTAGAATCTGATACCCCCTAATTATACATAGCAAACATGACCATACAGGATTTTACCAGGCCAATATGGCACACACACTACATGACCTCACTATTAGAATCTGATACCCCCTAATTATGCACAGCAAACATGACCATGCAGAATTTTAAGTTGCAAGCTCAACCTTCCTATTGGCTCCACTTGCTAGGCCTTATTTTCCTCTTTTTGTGAATGTACAGATGTGCAAATGTGTGGTCGGTATCTGGTCCTTGCCGCATCCCACCAAAAACAAAGTATCCTTGCCGAGAAAGGAATAGAATAATTGTACTTTTAACTAAAAAAGGAAAGGTCGTGCGATAAGCTATATTACCGCCGGCCGTAATTTAGCTGCTTCCTTATAAAAAATCAAATAAAAATAATAAATTTTATATACTCTTAACATAAAATTGTTATTTTCATATCAATATTTTTAGGTAGAGTTTGGATCTCAAATCTTGTGAGATTGCACATCTAAAAATGTACTATGGATGTGCATATTTTACGTTTTAAGAAAACTTCTAGTATACCTATAGATCTAGGCTTTTCACAGTTCCACCAAAGCGGTTTGCATTTAATATTTTCTCGAGTTTACGAGAGTTGAGGCAGCATTTTTCATCCACCGACTCACCATGTAGAAAGTCCGGTGTGTGCATTTGGTTAGTCATCCGCATCATATATATGCATAATCATCATGCAAAAATCCACATTTGCAAAAAATAGTTAAGTGTTAAAAAAGTCAAGCCAAGTCAGCTTAGGTCTACTTCAATGGACACTATGTTAGAACATGACCATACAAGATTTTGAGTTGCAAGCTCGACCTTCCTCTTGGCTCCGCTTGCCAAGCCAATGTGGCACACACACTACATGACTTGGAACCTCAGAAGTCTCTTCTCACTTGTTCCCTCCCTCTCATTATTAGAATCTAATACCCCCTAATTATGCACAACTATCCACTTGGTTGCGCTTGCCAGGCCAATGTGGCACACACTACATGACCTCACTATTAGAATCTGATACCCCCTAATTATGCATAACAAACATGACCATACAGGATTTTGCCAGGCCAATATGGCACACACACTACATGACCTCACTATTAGAATCTGATACCCCCTAATTATGCACAGCAAACATGACCATGCAGGATTTTAAGTTGCAAGCTCAACCTTCCTATTGGCTCCACTTGCTAGGCCTTATTTTCCTCTTTTTGTGAATGTACAGATGTGCAAATGTGTGGTCGGTATCTGGTCCTGGCCGCATCCCACCAAAAACAAAGTATCCTTGCCGAGAAAGGAATAGAATAATTGTACTTTTAACTAAAAAAGGAAAGGTCGTGCGATAAGCTATATTACCGCCGGCCGTAATTTAGCTGCTTCCTTATAAAAAATCAAATAAAATAATAAATTTTATGTACACTTAACATAAAAATGTTATTTTCATATCAATATTTTTAGGTAGAGTTTGGATCTCAAATCTTGTGAGATTGCACATCTAAAAACGTACTATGGATGTGCATATTTTACTTTTTAAGAAAACTTCTAGTATACCTATAGATCTAGGCTTTTCACAGTTCCACCAAAGCGGTTTGCATTTAATATTTTCTCGAGTTTACGAGAGTTGAGGCAGCATTTTTCATCCACCGACTCACCATGTAGAAAGTCCGGTGTGTGCATTTGGTTAGTCATCCGCATCATATATATGCATAATCATCATGCAAAAATCCACATTTGCAAAAACAGTTAAGTGTTAAAAATGTCAAGCCAAGTCAGCTTAGGTCTACTTCAATGGACACTATGTTAGAACATGACCATACAGGATTTTGAGTTGCAAGCTCGACCTTCCTCTTGGCTCTGCTTGCCAAGCCAATGTGGCACACACACTACATGACTTGGAACCTCAGAAGTCTCTTCTCACTTGTTCCCTCCCTCTCATTATTAGAATCTAATACCCCCTAATTATGCACAACTATCCACTTGGTTGCGCTTGCCAGGCCAATGTGGCACACACTACATGACCTCACTATTAGAATCTGATACCCCCTAATTATGCATAGCAAACATGACCATACAGGATTTTGCCAGGCCAATATGGCACACACACTACATGACCTCACTATTAGAATCTGATACCCCCTAATTATGCACAGCAAACATGACCATGCATGATTTTAAGTTGCAAGCTCGACCTTCCTATTGGCTCCACTTGCTAGGCTAATGTGGCACACACACTACATGACTTGGAACCTCAGAAGGCTCTTCTCATTCATTCCCTCCCTCTCACTATTAGAATATGATACCCCTAATTATGCACAGCAAATATGACCATGCAGGATTTTGAGTTGCAAGCTTGACCTTCCTCTTAGCTCCACTTGCCAGGCCAATGTGGCACACACACTACACGACTTGGAACCTCAGAAGGCTCTTCTCACTCATTCCCTCCCTCTCACTATTAGAATCTGATACCCCCTAATTATGCAAAACAACTGTCCTCTTGGTTCTGCTTGCCAGGCCAATGTGGCACACACACTACACGACTTGGAAACTCAGAAGGCTCTTCTCCCTCCCTCTCACTATTAGAATCTGATACCCTATAATTATGCACAACAACTGTAAGAGTCCAAACGGTTCAGATCCACTCTACACGTGGAGTGAACCACACCTACCACCATTCCACTTACGCTTTCATCCTTGCTTCACATAAAATGATTAACTTAGGGGTGGTGGGATGGACTCTTGAAACCTTATATGTTAGTCTATCCTACCTTTAACAACTAGGGACTAAACTCTGTACAATATCTCATTACACATGCACATGGGCCACTACGGGCCAAATTCCAAATTAGGCCAGATGTGACAGCTACCTTGGATCTTTAAAAGGATATTGTGACTATGACACAAGCTTGCATCATATGATGACTCTAGTAGAAAACTATAGATGACGATGTTAAAACAACCATGACAAAGAAATTAGAATTTGGTGAATTCAACTGCAGCTTCTATAATCATAACCCCAAAATAGTACAAGTGATTATCGCTCTCGCACAATCATACTTGACCCTCTATGAACCTCTAGTTCTTACCGTATACATGAATCTAATGCAATAAAACTATCTAACCTAATCCTCTTAAGCACTCCTAATTACTCTTTGCAAGCCTTGGATGAGACCATTGGCTTTGTTATTACCTATGGCCTCCAACCCTTTGAAAGAACTAGTCAGATGGCTAGAGGGGGTGGTAGCCTATTAAAATTTCCTTTAATGACACAAACGCTAGGAACAAGGGTTAGAGACAAAGGTGGTTCATAATATCAACTACAAGCCTACCCTAGCACATAATGCAAGCCTTCAACACAAGTCTAGTGACCAAGATAAAACAACAAGCTAGTATTAGAGCACTCAAACTATATGAGGCATGCTAATCAACTAGTCGAGCAACACAAGTTAACCAACTACTAGAAATATACTACTCAATTAACCGACTACTCTAGCAACTACACAAAGCACAAGATATGCAAGTAAATGAGTGTTGGTATTTCTTATGCTCAAGTGAATAATTCCGCAAGAACACATAATACTGTTGTAGCATTTCACCCAGGAGTATTTTAGAGTAATGTATTTATCCTTAGGGAAGCAGTGGTTAAAGAATATGATAGCTAACCGTGATGTATCTACTAACTAGTATATTGACTAAACCAAAGTGGAGGTTAAGTGATATACAATAATGTAGTGTGACACATAGAAGTTCCACTCAAAGAAAGTAAGGTGAAAGTGTAGCTAAGAGGGAGGACAACGAGTGAGGAAGTTTCCTAAGTTCTTTATCACAAAGGTTCTTTCTCAACTATATCTTAGCAATATAACTTAGCATAGCAAGATTAATGATCACACACCAAGCACTTCATAGCTCTGTTTCGGTCAAGCACCACAAAAGATAACTCATGACATTATAGCTTCGGGCCCAACGCTTTAAGAACTAGCCTAAACACGTGGTGGACTACAGAGATTAGATGGGACTATCACTACCCACTAGCTACCACCAATCCGTGGATCAAGCTGCAAACATATGTAAACTTTAGTGTAAGCATGAAAGTTTCTTGTTTGGTTTTGGTAATTGAGTAACACTACTGCACAAAATTTAACCGAGGGCAAAAGGGCTTAACCGAGGCAGGTAAGCCAACCGCCTCGATCAAAAGGTCACGGTTAATAGTGGTTAATCGATTAACCAAGGTCACTTTACCCAACTGCCTCCATTAATACATATTAACCAAGGTGGTTAGCTTAACCAGCCCACCTCGGTTAAGATTTTAATCGAGGCGATTGGCTAAAGCTGCCCGCCTCGGTTAAACTATTAATGGAGGTTGTTGTTATTAATTGCCCGCCTCCATTAATGATTTCCAGATTTAAAAAAATGTTTTTTCAAATTTGAATTTGAATTTTGGTAATGAAAATAGATAAAGCAGAAAATAGAGGACAAACATATATTGCATTCATTCTTGTTCGATGAACCAACATTAAGTTATTACATTAGAGATGTCTTCATCATTGTTTCACAAACACACATCATCCATACATGAGCAACTAAGGTCACCTAATCAAAGATGTCCGGCAACTTTTAATCCTATAGGCCCATGGCTCTCCAGTCTTTTAACTTCTCATACTTCTCCTTCATCGCCAACTCACTCTCCGTGTTGAAGAATGTTTCCCCATCTTGCTCGCAGGAGTCAATGATAAACTTACATATGTCCGCTATTGTTTGAGTGATGCTCTTGTCGATCTTTTCTTTCTCCCACCACCTCTGTTCTTTCTTGAGCCGGCGCCAGCTGTGGCTAAATCTACTGCACGCTCTGAGGTGCTCGCAAGTGTAGTATCCACATACTAGTGTGCCAGGAGGTTGTTTGGCGCACTGCATGATACATAATACACAAACATTAGAACATATAGAGAGCATGCACGATAAAGTAGCACATACGACTTTTGATATGTACTAGGAATTTTTGCCTCAGTTTAAGTTTTGTGCCATTCTTCATCTTCTTCTTCCTAGATCTTCAATCATAGCAATCGGGGTCTTTCAAGTACTTCTTGTAAGCGCTGTACAAAAACCAATAGTGTCAACGACAAAATGTATGTAACATGTACATTAAGTGTATAAAAGAATAAGCACCATCACTTACTATCGCAAAACGCTTTTGAAATGCTTGTACCCTTCTTTATTTGATCCTTCCTCCAAATAGTTGAATATACATGCCCTTCCATCCTAAGGATAGAATATGAATACAATCTAGTGGCCCATGATGCCCCCGCTACACCATCATTCAAACAATATAGATTTAAGATCTTCAAATATGAAAAGTATTGGTCCCAGTAGCACAAGTATCCTTTTGACTTACTCAAACTGGTGGGCGGCAAGGATACACCCATTTCCCTTGATCTTCTTCATGGCTCTATAGATATACATTCCCACGTATACTTCAATTCATCGTGCAGTTCTATCCGGGCTTGTGGTCTGTCTTTTGGGTCCAAGTTCACCAGCCTATCATGCGTGTTTGGTACATTGTAACCCGCGATGACCCTCTCGGTAAGATGCATCAGAGAGAGGTAAATAATGTATTTGCCCCTGTCACACCCATTTTAAGGACAAAAATATGATGCATAAAAGACTCAGGTGCGCCCCAGGAAACGGTTGCACACATAAGTAGACAAATTACATAGTATCATCATAATGCTTATTACATAGCGAATAAATATTTAACACATAGTCTTATACAATAAATTATAGCAACTAATAGTAGATCTCTAGCAGAAACTCCAAACACAGGGACATGGTTGACTGGTTGACACCAAGACTAGTACTCATTATGATAACCGTCTTCATATTCTTTATTTGTTATGGTGGAAATAGCAAGGGTGAGTCCATGTCGAACTCAACAAATATATCATGGGGTTCATGTGGCACAAAAGGCTAGACACTATTTAACTGCATTTAGCTTTTAATCATCATTTATTAGCAATTGAGTAGCATCAAGATAATATACTTCCCATTTATGAACCAATGATCAATTGTAATAAAGATAATGAATAGCATTAATATGAGCATAATAATAATCAACAGTAATTAAGTATGATATAATAATAGTGATCATCTATCTGTAGATGTTCTAAGGCCGCTCGTATCCGTGAGCACGGCTAGTATACCAGTTTTTAACTCTGCGCAGAGGTGTACACTTTCACTCTGAGTCATGACTTCCAAATGCATGGGTTCACGACTCCCCAAAACACCGAAAATCATATAAAGCCACTTAAAGGTTCGTCTAACAAGTTATGGTCATTAGATTCACTCGGCAGACAGATGTAGGAACCCCCTTTTCAAATGGCACACTTCCTTCACGGCTATACTCATAAGACTAGAGGTTGTCCTACACCCAACGTGAAAAGTCATTCTTACGCCATTTAAGGTAACCACTAACAAGCTAGAAAAGGTCCTTTAAACAACTAAAGCCAGAGCCATATAGCCCTCACAGCTGTACTGTATGTCCTGGATGATCACGTACAGATAAGTCCTTATGGAGAGAAACCAGAGCAAACAAAATAACCCACATGCTCTAGCCCCCTTTTCAACAGTAAATAAAGTCATCTTTAAAGGTTGATTGCTTAATCCATTAATCAAATTACAAGATCATTGTTCATAATTAAGCACTAGCAATAGCTACCCAAATGCATCCCCAAGGTTGACAAGGAATTAAGGTAACAATCACTAAGTTATAATCTCTAAGGTTGTCAAGGAAGACACATGCATATGTATGATAATTTCAGTGAATAGGACAACAAGGATGGTCCTATGTTATACTTGCCTTGATCAGAGCTTTCCTGATGATACTGCTGGTCTGGCTCAAAATAATACTCCTGATCGTCAAGAAACTGCTCACCGTCTATACTCGATCATCAAGCATCAACACACAATCATCCGAGCAATCATACACGAAGCAAACAAAGAAAATAGTTATAACAGTACACCAACAGTAGCAAAACAGTATACAAAGTTTGTAAAACTCTTCTACATGTTACTACGATCACACAGACGTAAAGATCATGAAATTCGGATTTAAAACGTGAAAGTTATGAATTTTCTAAGATTTCCTTTAGATAAATAATTACTTTAATATAAGCTCGAAAATTAAAATTTTCAAACCTACTGTACAGCTACACTAACATGTAGAGCTCGCAAATACGAACCTAACGCAACTTGAACGGGTCAAATCGGAGTTAAAACGAAGATTTTACGATCAAAACAAGTTTAGTGGCAAAACTGTAAATATCAGAAAACGTATTTTTGATTTACCGAGAGGAAATACGTTTTTAAAACAAAGAAACATAATTTCTAGATTACGCCAAGGACAGCGGGTTCTAATAAGTAAAAGTGCAGGGGCTCTTTAACAACTTTACCCCGCGAAGGGGTATCTTCTAATCCTGACCCTAGATCTAAGAATGGACGACTGATATTGATTCCAGATGAAAGAGAGAGAGGGCGCGGTCATCTTCTCCAGCACCGACCGGTGGCCGCCATGGTCGGCCCCCAAAACTCGCCGGAGAGCTTTGGCTTCCTCGTTCCCAGCCACTACTCGACCCACGACCAACACCAATCGAACGAGAAGATCAACGCGAACACATCTACGCGGTTTAGGAAAACTACCTCGGACCGAGGATGGGATGCGGCTCGGGAAAGCGGCGGCGCCATTGCTGACTCACTGGAGCTCCCCAAATTCATGATTCAAAGCACCACAAACCTAAAGAAGAGCATGTGGAGGGAGAGAAGGAGATGGCGAACTCACCAAAACGAAGAAGAAAGGCTCAATTCAACCCGCAAGCCCCGACGACGAGCAACAGCAAATCCTAGGGTTTCCAACCTCCTACGCTCGGTTTCACATGATTTGGCTTGGGATTTAGATGGAAAAAGGGACAAGGGAACACACGGCTAACCTTTTATAACTCCACAACAATGTTTTTAGGTAGGAGATCCCCGGATACTCGGTTGGTTTCGGTTTGTGGTGGTGTTTGTCTCCGGCTCGGTCACGACGAGAGGAAGAAGGGCGCAGCTGACATGCGGGGTCCGCTCGTCAGCGACACAGAAGAGAAAGCACATGGTAGCAGTGGCTCCTGGGCCGGCCCACGCAGGCGCGGAAGAGAAACGGAGGAACGGCTCTACTCAGCTTCGCGGTCGGCAACCTCAGGCCGGCCAGCTAAGTGTTAGGCTGCGTTCAAAATGACAAAGGAAGTACAACGGTTCGGTCCTTAACCGACACAGACGGGGATAGTTCCACACCCAAGACCTCCATGCCTTGTTGCTTCACTATCGACATCCCGCCCGGTCTAAGTTCATTATTAACACTTGGTTCTTTTCCACGATAGCAAATATACCCAACCGCGAGGGAAGAAGGGGCAGGCCGGCTCGGGCAGGCCTCCAAGCCACCGGCTGCACAGGTAAGGTTTCTTTTTTCCTTTTTCTTTTCTTATTTAAATTTGTTTCCAAAGCCATTTTAAAATAGATTTTGAATTCAAATCAAATAAAAACCAAAACCACACCACACAATAAAACAAATGCAACAACATGAATGCATCACCAATATTCCACCTAATATTTTAAAATTTAATCCCCATTAATTATTATCTAAATTATTTAAACTCATAACTAACTCTCTTTTAACTCAAATTTTATCAAATTCAAAATTTTAAAATTTTTGGGTGTTACAAATTCTACCCCCCTTAAAAGAATCTTGTCCTCGAGATTGGACTGCTTACTCAAATAACTGTGGATATGATTTCCTCAATTCATCCTCTCTTTCCCAAGTTGCCTCTGCCTCTGAATATCGATTCCACTGAACTTTGCACATCTTAATAACCCGACTTCAAGTAACTCTTTCAGTAGTTTCTAAAATCTTAACCGAAAACTCTTCATATGTAAGATCCTCCTTAACAGTCAATTCATCCAAAGGTATTTGCTCCTCAGGCACACGTAAACACTTCTTGAGTTGAGAAACATGAAACACATCATGTACCCCAGACAAATTCTCAGGCAACTCTAATTGGTAAGCAACCTCACCATGTCTATCGATAACTTTAAATGGCCCAACATACCTTGGTGCTAACTTGCCTTTCATGTTAAACCTCTTCACACTTCTCATTGGTGACACCTTCAAATAGACATAATCACCTACCTCAAAAACTAAATCCCTTCTCCAATTGTCAGCATAACTCTTCTGACGAGATTGTGCCACTCTTAAATTCTCACGAATCACTCGCACTTGATCCTCTGCGTTTCTAAGAACATCTGTACCAAATACCGAAGACTCACCTGTCTGATCCCAAAACAATGGAGTTCTGCACTTACATCCATACAAAGCTTCAAATGGTGCCATCTTAAGACTCTGTTGATAACTATTGTTGTAAGAAAATTCTGCATAAGGCAAACTCTTATCCCAACTAGTTCCATATTGCAATGCACAAGCTCTCAACATGTCTTCTAGTATTTGGTTGGTCCTTTGAGTCTGCCCATCTGTCTGTGGATGATATGCTATACTAAAATTCAACTTTGTACCTAAAGATTCATGTACGGCCTTCCAAAAATGTGATGTAAATTGTGAACCTCGATCAGATACAATCTTCTTTGGAACTCCATGTAAACACACGATCTTCTCCATATATAATATAGCTAATTATTCCCCAGTGTACTTAGTTTTAACCGGTATGAAGTGAGCAACTTTAGTCAACCGATCTACTATCACCCAAATAGAATCATAACCTCTCTGAGTATGAGGTAACCCCACTATAAAGTCCATACCAACTTCCTCCCACTTCCATTTAGAAATCTTCATTGGTTGTAGTAATCTAGCTGGTCTCTGATGCTCAGCTTCCACTCTCTGACAAGTATCACACACTGCCACATACTTAGCTACATCTCGTTTCAATCCAACCCACCAATACTTCTGTTTGAGATCTAGATACATCTTAGTACTTCCAGGATGAATAGAATAAGCTAACTCATGAGCTTCATGAAGGATTGCCTGCCTAATAGCCTGATCCACAGGTACACACAACCTCTTTCCAAACCACAAAATCTCATTATCAATCATTCGAAACCCTGGTGACTTACCAATCACTATATCCTCCGCTATCTTCTTTAGTTTCTCATCCTTTAACTGACCTTTGTATATTTCTTGCTCTAATGTAGGTTCTATCACCAATTCTATTGTATTAGCAACCATTCCCAAATTCAGATATTCAAATTCAGCACACAACTCACTTGTCATGGACAACATTTGCATCTCATTGGCATAACTCTTCCTGCTAAGAGCATCAGCTACAACATTGGCTTTATCAGGATGATAGTGTATCTCCATATCATAATCCTTGATCAACTCCAACCATCTGCATTGCCTCAAGTTCAGATCAGACTAAGTGAAAATATACTTCAAACTCTTATGATCGGTGTATATATCACTCTTATGCCCAATCAAATAATGTCTCCAAATCTTCAAATCATGAACTACAGCTGCTAACTCCAAATCATGAGTAGGATAATTCAGCTCATGCTTTCTCAACTGCCTAGATGCATAGGCAACAACTCTACCTTCTTACATAAGAACACACTCCAAACCTTGACAAGAAGCATCACAATAAATAGAGAACTTCTTACTTAAATCTGGCAATACCAAGACATGTGTTGTAGTCAATCTCTTCTTCAATTCTTCAAAACTAGCTTGACATTGATCAGACCATATAAACTTGGCATTCTTCTCTAACAGAGATGTCATAGGTTTAGCAAGTTTAGAAAACCCTTCAATGAACTGTCTGTAATATCCAGCTAAACCCAAGAAACTACGAATCTCTCCCACATCAGTAGGTGGCTTCCAATTCAATACATCCTTTATCTTACCTGGATCTACTGATATTCCACCATTAGAGACAATATGACCAAGAAAAGAAACTTCCTTCAACCAAAACTCACACTTACTTCGCTTAGCATACAGTTTATGCTCTCTAAGTTTCTGCAATACCAACCTCAGATGTTCAGCATGCTCTTTCTCCATCTTGGAAAATACCAATATATCATCAATAAATACCACCATAAACTTATCAAGATACTCCATGAACACCTTATTCATCATGTACATAAAGTAGGCAGGTGCATTGGTCAAACCAAATGACATAACAGTATACTCATACAAACCATATATCGTAGTAAAAGCTGTCTTTGGAATATCAGAGGCATGAATCTTCAGTTGATGATAACCAGAACGCAAATCAATCTTAGAGAACACACAAGCACCTCTCAACTGGTCAAACAAATCATCAATTCTGGGCAAAGGATACTTGTTCTTGATAGTTACTTCATTAAGTGACCGATAATCAACACACATTCTCTGACCACCATCTTTCATATCAACAAAGATAACTGGTGCACCCCAAGGTGACGAACTAGGACGAATAAAACCTTTATCTTGTAATTTCTTAATTTGTTTCTTAAGTTCTTCTAATTCATCTACTCCCATCCTATACGGTCATTTAGCTATGGGTGCAGTTCTAGGTAATAATTCAATAAGAAATTCAATGTCTCGGTCAGGTGGCATACCTGGCAAATCATCTGGAAAAACATCTGGGAAATCATTGATAACTAGATCCTCTTTTCCAGCATCCTCATCAAGCTGATTCACTACGGCGGTTGGTTGCTTCTGCGCTGCTACATCCACACTGATTTTCTCCCCATTAGGTGCATTCACAACTACTACCTTCTGCTGACACTGAATCACTGCCTGATTTTGTTTCATCCAATCCATACCCAAAATCACATCAATACCAGATGTCCTCAACACTATAGGAGCTATCTTAAACTCTACCCCCCCTTAAAACCATACTAACTGGAAGACACCGATTAGTGGTTTGCATGGTACCCCCAGGTGAATTTACTAAGAGAGGTTCTTTCATGGCAAGCATGAGTACGCTATGCATTCTAACAAAAATGTTGGAAATAAAGGTATGCGAAGCTCCAGAATCAAAAAGAATGGTTGCAGGAGTAGAATGAACATTGAACGTACCAAGCATTACTTCAGGCTCCGTCTGTGCTGTTTCAGTAGACACATGATTCACCTTTCTAGTATTGGATGACCTTTGCCCCTGCGGTGTCTATTGATTCTGCTTCTTGGGACAATGATTAGCATAGTGTCCAGGCTCTCCACAGTGATAACACAGATTAGGGGTACTAGGTGCACTGGTCTTCATTGGGGTAGAGTTGGAATTACCCTGGAGTGGAGTTTGCTGACCACTCTGCTGTTGGAACTGTTTGTTCTGCTGATACTGGGGTCGTTGCTGAAACTGATTATTCTGTCGATTCTGAGACCACTGTTGATTTGAGTTACAGTTCCACTGACTGACTGGCCCTTGGAATTTCGAATGAAACCCATGCTGAGAATTTGTACGTTGGCAAATATTGTTCCCAACACCTTGTCCTTTCATCTTCCTTTTCCTGTCCATCTCTCGAGTTCATTGTCCAGCACAATAGCCTTATTCACAAGTTCCTGGAAGTTGGCACAATTATTACCCTTCAGCTGCAAACGAAGATCATAATAAATTCCCTTGAGAAAGAGACGCTGCTTATCTGCATCTTCCCTCACTTCATTGGGAGCATAGCAAGCCAACTACGAGAACTTATCATGATACTCACTGACACTCATCTGTCCCATCCTGAGATTTTTGAATTCTTCCTGCTTTAGCTCAATTACACCTTCAGGAATATGGCGAGCTCTAAAATCTCTAACAAATTCATTCCAAGTTACAGGAGGAGCATTGTCAGGACGTGCAGCTTGATACGACTCCCACCAAGTCTGAGCTGTCCCCTGTAACTGGCCAGATGCATATAACACTTTTTCTAGATCATTACATTGGGCGATGTTCAACTGTTTCTCCACCGCTCGCACCCAATCATCCGCCTCCAATGGATCAGCAGCATAAGAGAACACTGGAGGACGTCCCTTCAAAAATTCACCACATTTGTCTCTCACATGAACAGGTGGCGGTCCTCCTGCAGGGGGGTTGTTCTGCAGGTGCTGCATGAACATCTGCATCATCTGATTCTGTGTATTCATAAGTTCCTCCATAGTAATGGGTGGGTTAGCACCTCCACGACCTCTGCCACGGCCTCTAGCTGCCATCTATTTTCAAAGCCCAGAAGACGAAGCTCAGTATTATCCAAGATGAGGTATACCATAGATAAGTAAATCTAAATTCTCTGGGCGAATTCTAATTTCAGTGACTCAGTAAAACTGCCATATCTCGAGCTACAGAAGTCCAATTAAGGTGATCTTTCATGGTTGGAAAGCTTATGAAATTATCTACGACTTTTATTAATAACACTTTTCTAGATTCTGTCAATAAATTAGTCAAAAACTGAGCTTAACCAAAACTATTTCAGAATTCTAAACTGCGCAGTGACCCCAACTTGGAACAGGTATATCTCTTAGCTCATAATATATAAAAAGATGATTCTTGCGGGGTTCGAAAGATACAGAAGCCTAATTATTCCCAGTAAATGTTCATAAATTTCTCACAAACAGATTTTGAGTTATTCCCAAAACATCCCAGACTGATCCAGATATCAGCAAAAGACAGAACCAAGTTTATCCCGATCCCAACTTAATATTCATGATCAAACTTAATATTCTTAACTATGGAACTTGTAGACATGTCCACAAAGCTCCAGCACACATTAAAAAGATCCAAATCACACATTATCATAATAACAATTCATCAAGCACACAATTGTTCACACCACATACTAATACTCGACATTACCAAACTCAATTTGACTCGCAAACTAATATCGTTCCTATTACATAGGGACTTCCTAATTTTAATTGAGCTTCTCATAAATCTTGGGATGCCCTAGCTCAGCCCTTAGTTCATTGATCTCCTTATAAGCTTGCTCTTTATGTTCCTTTTCCTTTAGCAACTCATCCTTCAAATCCGCCTCATGAAGAGCCAACTCACGAACTAGTCCCACTGTGGCTTGTAAGGTCAAGGATGAATCATCAGTGAGAAGCACGATCGAAACACCCTTGTCATGTAAGAGACAGGGAAAATGCTAGAGTGCACCCTGCAACGTCTTGTCTGAGCGAAGACCATGGTAATAGACAAACGCATTGTAGGCGATATCTTTCATGCTTGTTTCTACAGTTGCCCGACTCACTCGGTTGATGAACTTTGACTCCACCTTAGGCTCCTTAGTGGTAGGATCCATTGTCTTGACCCATAGTTCAGTCTCCTAGTAAGAGTCCATCAATGGATGACTGTACTCCTTGCAGCGATACTCCAACGTAGCTTCCCAATCGTAGTAATAATTATCCAAAGTTCTTGTCAGCATGTCATGGAAGAAAACATCAGCTTTAGGAACCATGATGTGAAGCTTTGTAGTCCATCCCATGACTGAATTCTCCATTGAAGTGTCTCCCACTCTTGATTCAGCATCCGATATCTCTTGGTCACCATCAACATGGGGTTCCTGGGGTTTGAAACGACCAATGTACTGAGCAGTGGACATGCGGGGATGAGGAGGCATCTACGAGAATTTGACATAGATTAGATAAAATCAATATATTTTTCACAATAGAATAAGATAGAAGAAGCATAAAAAATTAGCAATTATCAAGGTGAAAGAAATAAGCATGAAATAGGTGAAGCATAGATACTAATAACGACCATTCTAACTAGGCTTGCGTCCTACAGTCAACACGACTCCGATACCAATTTGTCACACCCATTTTTTAGGACAACAATAGGATGCATAAAAGACTCATGTGCGCCCTAGGAAACGGTTGCACACATAAATAGACAAATTACATAGTATCATCACAGTGCTTATTACATAGCAAATAAATATTTAACACATAGTCTTATACAATAAATTATAGCAACTAATAGTAGATCTCCAGCGAAAACTCCAAACACAGGGACACAGTTGACTGGTTGACACCAAGACTAGTACTCATTACGATAACCATCTTCATATTCTTCATCTGTTATGGTCGAAATAGCAAGGGTGAGTCCATGTCAAACTCAACAAATATATCATGGGGTTCATGTGGCACAAAAGGCTAGACACTGTTTAACTGCATTTAGCTTTTAATAATCATTTAATTAGCAATTGAGTAGCATCAAGATAATATACTTCCCATTTATGAACCAATGATCAATTGTAATAAAGATAATGAATAGCATTAATATGAGCATAATAATAATCAACAGTAATTAAACATGATATAACAATAGTGATCATCTATCTGTAGATGTTCCAAGGCCGCTCGTATCCGTGAGCACGGCTAGTATACTAGTTTTTAACTATGCACAGAGGTGTACACTTTCATTGTGAGTCATGACTTCCAAATGCATGGGTTCACGACTCCCCAAAACACCGGAAATCATATAAAGCCACTTAAAGGTTCGTCTAACAAGTTATGGCCATTAGATTCACTCGGCAGGCAGATGTAGGAACCCCCTTTTCAAATGGCACACTTCCTTCATGGCTATACTCATAAGACTAGAGGCTGTCCTACACCCAATGTGGCAAGCCATTCTTACGCCATTTAAGGTAACCACTAACAAGCTAGAAAAGGTCCTTTAAACAACTAAAGCCAGAGCCATATAGCCCTCACAGCTGTACTGTATGTCCCGGATGATCACGTACAGATAAGTCCTTATGGAGAGAAACCAGAGCAAACAAAATAACCCACATGCTCTAGCCCCCTTTTCAACAGTAAATAAAGTCATCTTTAAAGGTTGATTGCTTAATCCATTAATCAAATTACAAGATCATTGTTCATAATTAAGCACTACCAATAGCTACCCAAATGCATCCCCAAGGTTGACAAGGAATTAAGGTAACAATCACTAAGTTATAATCTCTAAGGTTGTCAAGGAAGACACATGCATATGTATGATAATTTCAGTGAATAGGACAACAAGGATGGTCCTATGTTATACTTGCCTTGATCAGAGCTTACCTGATGATACTGCTGGTCTGGCTCAAAATAATACTCCTGATCGTCAAGAAACTGCTCACCGTCTATACTCGATCATCAAGCATCAACACACAATCATCCGAGCAATCATACACGAAGCAAACAAAGAAACATAGTTATAACAGTATACAAACTATAGCAAAACAGTATAAAAAGTTTGTAAAACTCTTCTACATATTACTACGATCACACAGACATAAAGATCACGAAATTCGGATTTAAAACGTGAAAGTTATGAATTTTCTAAGATTTCCTTTAGATAAATAATTACTTTAATATAAGCTCAAAATTAAAATTTTCAATCCTACTTTACAGCTACACTAACATGTAGAGCTCGCAAATACGAACCTAACGCAACTTGAACGGGTCAAATCGGAGTTAAAACGAAGATTTTACGATCAAAACAAGTTTAGTGGCAAAACTGTTAATATCAGAAAACGTATTTTTGATTTACCGAGAGAAAATACGTTTTTAAAACAAAGAAACGTAATTTCTGGATTACGCCAAGGACCGCGGGTTCTAATAAGTAAAAGTGCAGGGGCTCTTTAACCACTTTACCCCACGAAGGGGTATCTTCTAATCCTGACCCTAGATCTAAGAATGGACGGCTGATATTGATTCCAGATGAAAGAGAGAGAGGGCGCAGTCATCTTCTCCAGCACCGGCCGGTGGCCACCATGGTCAGCCCCCAAAATTCGCCGGAGAGCTTCGGCTTCCCCATTCCCAACCACTACTCGACCCGCAACCAACACCAATCGAACGAGAAGATCAACGTGAACACATCTACGCGGTTTAGGAAAACTACGACGGACCGAGGATGGGATGCGGCTCGGGAAAGCGGCGGCGCCATTGCCGGCTCACTGGAGCTCCCCAAATTCATGATTCAAAGCACCACAAACCTAAAGAAGAGCATGGGGAGGGAGAGAAGGAGATGGCGAACTCACCAAAACGAAGAAGAAAGGCTCAATTCAACCCGCAAGCCCCGACGACGAGCAATAGCAAATCCTAGGGTTTCCAACCTCCTACGCTCGGTTTCACGTGATTTGGCTTGGGATTTAGATGGAAAAAGGGACAAGGGAACACACGGCTACCCTTTTATAACTCCACAACAACGTTTTCGGGCAGGAGATCCTGGGATACTCGGTTGGTTTCTGTTGCGGTGGTGTTTGTCTTTGGCTCGGTCATGACAAGAGGAAGAAGGGCGCGGCTGACATGCGGGGTCCGCTCGTCAGCGACATAGAAGAGAAAGCACGCGGCAGCAGCGGCTCCTGGGCCGACCCACGCGGGCGCGGAAGAGAAACGGAGGAACGGCTTGGCTCCGCTTGGCCCAACCGCGAGGGAAGAAGGGGCAGGCCGGCTAGGGCAGGCCTCCAAGCCACCGGCTGCACAGGTAAGGTTTATTTTTTCCTTTTTCTTTTCTTATTTAAATTTGTTTCCAAAGCCATTTTAAAATAGATTTTGAATTCAAATCAAATAAAAACCAAAACCACACCACACAATAAAACAAATGCAACAACATGAATGCATCACCAATATTCCACCTAATATTTTAAATTTTAATCCCCATTAATTATTATCTAAATTATTTAAACTCATAACTAACTCTCTTTTAATTCAAATTTTATCAAATTCAAAATTTTAAAATTTTTGGGTGTTACAGCCCCTTTCCTTGCATATATAGGACTGCATCCTGTAAGGACAGGTTGTCATAGCGTTATTAGTTTCATCCTAGCTAATTAAAGTACCTATGGTGATGCAAAAGTGTAAAAGTCATAAGTAACTTACAGGGCAAATAATGTCACCATACCAACATCGAGGTCCTTGCACCACAGCACCCTATGCATGTCATGGAAATACTCCCCTGGGACCTTGACATTTTCATGCTGAGTTTCATCGCCTCCATGTACCGAAGATGGAACCTTCGTACCTCCCATGGCTCCTCCTATATGAGCTGGCCCAAGGGCACCATGAACTTGCCATGCTTGTAGTTGTCAGGGTAGTCCAGAGAATAGGGCCAGATCAACATCGGTGTTCATGGCCTGTACTTGAGCCAAGGAGGAGTGAAAAAAGATGCTAGCATCTCCACCCACACTATTTGTTCACTATTCTTGCCAATAGCATACCTTTGAAACAAAGTTGAGCATTCATACTCTCTAGCTATGTTATAGACCGCCCAACTCATCTTGGTGTGGTTCTAGGGTATGGCTTCCTCTTCATCTGTAGGCTTCCTCGGCAGGGCAACACATTGGCTTGTGCCCTCCTTCGAACCACTTGTAGGCAGTGTCACATCGCCCTATGCTGCCCCTATACCTCCCTGTGGATTGCTGTTGCTAGGAGGTGGACTACGTGGAGGAGTGTTGTCTGGGCCGCCAACGTTGTCGTTGTCATCGCTGTCGTTGTCGTCGTGGTCATCACCCGGGTCACCCGGGGAGACAGTGATGACTGTTTGTGCTGTGACGTTGGCGTCAGCACGTCCAAGACAATGTCGATTTTATTGCATAGCACTTGCATGTTGAGAATGCCTCGCATGTACCTGAACCCCTCTGCAGTGGGGATGTCAATTCCATCATTGTCATAATCAGAGTTGATCTAGGTTAAGTCATGTGGCTAGATGGAGAAGATCAAGACAAGGCTTGGCTTGATGGACCAGTTGCACGTGCGTAGGCTTAACTGAGGCAGGCACTATAAGAAAACTGCCTTGGTTAATCGCTTGAGGCGGTTGTGTTGTAACAAACTCCTCGGTTAATCCAATAACCGAGGCGGTTGCCCGAAGCCAACTACCACGGTTAATATAGATTAACCAAGGCGGTTGCTTTGTAACCGAGGTGGTTGCGTTAGGGCAACCGCCTTGGTTAATAAGCATTAACCGAGGTGGTTTGGTTACATTGCCCACCTTAATCGAGGTGGTTGTTGGCCTGGCTTCCTAGCCTTGAATAACAGAGGTGGGCAATCAGGTTGTGATAGAACCGCTCAATTTATATAAGATTAAGTATGACTGTCCCCGTTAAACATGTTGACATGCGCATACCGTCACTTATATAAACCTGGTAGTCCATCGAGTGCCACGAAGGCCTCGATAAATCAACTTCACAACCAGAATCATACTTGATTAAGCAAATACATATCACATGCATAGAATTTGTAGTGGAAATAATTTTATAATAGGGTCACAAGTAATTAATACAAGTTTAGTTTCAAATCCAATAGGTTAAAACAACATAACTTTGAAATGATTACCAAATTTTAATTTTGAATCATATTGCTATCTCTGATGACACCCTCCAACAAAAGCATAGATGAGAAGTAAATACAGAATAGTCGAGCCCACCGGCACTTAGTCACCACCTTCAGCAGACATAGCACTTCACCTGCAATAGGGTGGGATAAAACCCTGAGTACTCAATTGTACTCAGCAAGACTTACCCAACAGGAGAAAAATAAAAGGACTCCTAGGATATGCAAAGTTTATTTAGTGGAGCTAGTTAGGTAGCATGAACCTTTGCAAAAGACCTTACTACATAAATCCTTACTTTCAATGTTTTAGCATCAAGTTTAGTAAAGCTAATTATAGCTAAGTTTTCATCTAACCTGTATCAATTATTTGATTAATAAGCATCATAGTAGTAACCATATGCAATTATCATGATCAATATAACCACCATGTTTCATCAGTTACTATGATGCCGATGCAAGGTTTGAGTTTCTCACTATCTGGGAGAAACGGCGATTTGAATTGATTACATCTAGCTGGGTAAGCTCGTATCACAAGCCCCCATGAGCCAACAACGCTCATGTGAATCACCGTTCACTCTATTCGGTGGTGAGTTTAGACCATTTTGCAAAACTCATAATCCTGCATCCTCACATGAATTGCCCGAAGCTCGAAGCCCGTAGCAAACATGGTCTTGGACCAGTTCCCTTCGTTCAAGCTCCCCTCCCAGCAATGCTAATGGTCCAAAGACTCATCTCGAATAAGCTAATCGATTTCACGGTCAAACGAGTTATCTGGCCGTTATGTGAAGGTACATTCAATCTCAATCCAAGGGACGAGATATAGAAGCGGTCCTTAAATGACATGGACGGGATCAAAGAATACATGCCTAACCGGCATCAACAACTACCATAGTAGCACCGGATCCTACCCGGTCTCCAATTATCCATTATTGCATGGTTCTTTTTCATGATAGCAAATATAGTCAATCGTGTCGGAGTAGCCATCTATATCTCACGGATGACATGAATCACTTGACTTCTACCGGTCTAAGCATAGCTAAGTATAGAGCGACCTACACATACTAATAAGGGTACATGTATATATTGTGGACAAGGTAAGTCATGCAACAACGGGTTTCAATTTAACTCCTATACTTAATGCACAATATAAAATATAAACTCAAGTGTATTTTTAAAAGAGAGGTAGGAGGCTTAGAATGCTCCGGGGCTTGCCTAGGTTTGAAGCACAATGTCAATTGGTTAGCTTCATCTTTAGGACGCGATCAACAATCATGTTTATCTTTTGGACTTAGTTACCATTACACCATTTTCTGGTTGGCTTCAACACCGCATCCTTCACTTCTTTGTGTCATTCATCTAACATACCTAGATGATATGCAATGAGGCAATGCATGACAATAAAGGAAAAGCAACACAAAGTGTATCACAAAGAGGCACAAAAGACAAGCATAAGGTTATACTAGATTTAGACATAGGCACTTAGGTGGATGATAGTTAACTAAACATCACACAACTTACTAAGCTACGATAGCAAAGCAACACGAAGGCACTCTCATGCAAGCTAGTCATACCAATCACGATCAAGATCCTACTATTATATGTAGACAACAATTTGAACATCATGCCTACACACATGACCACTCCTTAGCTGGATTGGTTGACCATCATTACAAAATAAGCTCACAGGAAGACTCAGGTATATTAACTTAACAACACCAAGGTCATGAGCCACATTAGCAAACATATTATCAAGCAAGTTAAAGCAACTAAATCAAGCAAGGTATTTTTTTTTCTGGACGGTAGTAAGTAGTCACTTGTTTTAGCCGTATCTGGAGTTATAAGCATCCAACAAAGGTTTTTCTAGACTTTAAAGAAATCTTAAGAAATTGTCTACAACTTTCTTATTATCATCTTGAGATGATTCAACAGTTAGCTAAGCTAAAAAGCACAACCATTCAAATCTGTCCAGCATACAGGTAAAATCTGACAGGGAATTTGTAAAATTCATAACTCCCAAATCTATTGTCCTAAAATCATGAAATTTTAGGACAGCAAAGATCATAAAGTTACCTACAACTTTTATATAGACCACAACCACAGAAAACATCATTTTTATCATGAAAGCATCATCACAACAGAAACTACACGTGCAGCTATCTCAGCACATGTGTAACCAAGTTCTTAACTTGGTTCAACAGCAAGATCACATATGTACAACTAATCATATGGCTCACAACTTCCATTAACACAGCTAATTGATCATTAGTTATAGCTAACATGAAAGGAATATTAACACATCTTCACACATTTTTTATTAAAAAGGCAAAAGCTATACATGGCAATATATAGATAACACTTAAAAGGAAACTGCATACTATAAACAAGACCTGGGCACATATCATGGTAGAAACAATTAACACACTTCCTAAACATGCTTGAAAAACTACGGATCACTCCCAAATGAATTATTTACTGGCCTTTTCTAATTACCTAGCAAACACAAGGGAAAAAGGAAAAGTCTACTTGCAGTATAGTATTAATTCTAGAAAAATTATAGCAGCTCCAATATGTCCTAGCTAGCATGACGCATAAATTTCACAAAGTTTTGATACGTATAGCTGTATTTATCATTTTCACAAGCTAAACAAGCATCAAACAAGTTAAATTAGTAACTCAGTGACACTACATCCAATGAAGCTGAAATTTTTACCATGCATCAAGATTAACATGAATAGCCTACCATAAAAATTTCACAGAAAATGGAGAACTTTGACTGTAGATATGAATTTCTCCCTAAAAAGCATAGGAAAAAATCTAGAGCAAGATTTTTCTACTAACACATGCAAGATTATACATCTACTGCATAGTTCTACTCACAACAATTCCAAAATATCTTTATTTTTTATTTTACAATATTTCTATGAATTATTATGAATTTTCAAAGTTTTAGCTAAAAACACATAAAAGAAAAAGAAAAACCCTATAGCGAACTATTCACCTAAGTCATAGTCTTCACATTTAGGCCCTTCCCTTTCTTCCTATTTGAGCGTGAGGTCCCTGCTCGCAAGATGGAACGTAGGAAGCACTCGTCGGTGCTGATTCCGGCGGATCTTGTGGACAAACAGAGAAGGGTGAGCCAATGAGCACCACAGTGGCACAAGGAACATAGTGCAAGGGAGAGGAACAAGGGAGATCAACTGGAGTGAGCTAGCCACGGTGAGGAGGTCATGGTAGCCATGGTGGATGGTCGTGGCGGGAACTGGCACCTAGGATGATTTCGGCAACAAGGGCTCAAGCAACCAAGCCAGGGAGGAGCGCAAGGAGAAGGCGGAGCTGTCTACAAAAGGAATTTGGTGAAGATGGATCGACGTCGATGAATTTTGCTGTTGCATGAGGTGGTCGTCAGTCGTCGGCGAAAGAGAGAGAAAAAGGAGACAGCGGCCGGCGTTGCTTAAGAAGGGGAGGACGATGTTTCAGGGTGCGCCAGCGCCTTCTCGAGCGAGCCACGCAAGCAGCTGCGTGTCCAAACGCATGAAATGGCGTGAAGGCAACGGACGATGCACGACAAATGACAGTGAAGCAGGCAAGCAACTTGCTGACCGGCTAGCACTGTTCACCACCTAACAGCTCAACTTCGACTCAAATTTCTCATGAAACTGCACGACGAAAAGCGAAGATTCATTAATACCGATTGAAGAACTTCAAGAGATAAACAACTTTGCTTTAGGAATCATGGCGAGATCGACTCAGATTAGGAGATACAAGGCTTCAAACATGAGTACATGAAACTGAAACACAAATTCAGTTTGTGTGTTGAAACAATTATTGATTAGCTACTTTAGGTAATTAATTAGAGATTAAACAGTGAATCAAACATCACAAACAATGGTACAGTGACAAGGTTCAAACATCATACCAATTCATAGAATCAAAGTTGCATCAATTTTATTTATAAAAATTGATTTAATAAATCAGCAAACTTTGAACCTAATTACTATTTTTCAGAGATAGACCCAAAATGCAAGTATAGGAAACCAGTACTGAATTCACTTTTCAAAAGCAATTTTGAATTTGTTTAACTTGAAAACACATCACAACTATGGTTCTATTTAAAAGCACATACTTTGTTCTACAAAGTTTATATTGGCATATTTTATATTGTTTAAGAAAATTTTAAACCACAAAATCACAAAACACCTTAATCAAAATTATTGTTAGCATTTCATGGTCACACAATATGAAACATGTATAGATATTACAATGGGAACATGAAATGCATACATGACACAAGGCTTGATACTAAAGCATGATGATGGCCATGATCACGGTTTTACTAACCCGGATGAAAGAGACATAATTAACACTACTCATGCCTACTTTGAAAAAAATAAACATTCAAACAAAGTTTAGGTTAGGGCTCATGTCAGAAAAGTTAAACTCCACACCTTGCCACCAGTTGACACATCTTGTTTAGGTCTAATCTCACTACTTAGCCGGTACTAACACCGGGGGTGTTACACAGGTCACCCGCCTTGAAGCCCCATTTGGAAATGCCTCACAAAAGTTTTTGTGTAGTAGTGTGATAACCTAGGTGGACTAATATGTTTTTATGTGAGATACACAGGAAATTAGTCCATAGGTACATATGTGATGAAGGAGCTTATTGCATATGATACATGACATGAAGTCATGTTGCTAGTTGGAGAAGATAAAGACAAGGCTTGGCTTGATGAACCGGTTGCAAGTGTGAAGAGCAAGTCGGAGGCTTTAGAGTGACACCGCATGTGGCAGAGAAGCTTGGCAAGGACTTGGCACCGATGGACAAGGGCAATGGTGAAGAGCAAAGTGATGTTGAGATCAATGAACTAAAGGCCACATGATGATATGAAGTGAATCATATCATTTGTTGATGATGGTTAGTGCTTGTGTGGCATGAACATTGGAAGAGTTGAAATGGAATGTGCAAAGCAAAGGTATAATTTGTGGGGCATTTTGTTTCACTAGTCTAATGGTGAGTAGAGAAGAAATAAACCGGGTTTAGGATAGATAGCCATACTATAAAGAGAGAAATCTTTTAGTTGCAACGGTTATCTAGTGCCACTAAGTGTGAATTACATTTGCATATGCATTACACTTAGTGATGTGGTGAGATGCATGGGAAAATCCTAGAAAAATATGGTTGAGAAAAGCTAACTTAGGTGCTAAACTTGTTTTAGCATCTTGGGAAAAGTTAGCACTTGAAAAGGGTGAAGTTAGTGAAGAAAAGAGAGGCTTGTGAGGAGCTGGCAGAAATTTCTTGTTGAGAGAGTTTCTTTGCCGACCAAGGGTGCTCTATTTGAAGTGGTGCTCAACCATGAATTCTTCCTCATGAACAAGAATTTTTGGTTGAGGAATAGTGCTAGGCCCATGCACTATGAGAGGAGTTGTTTAAGTGTGGGTTTGAGACAGAGAGAGGAAGCGGTGCATGGGCACCTGTGAGCCGCTCGTTCCCTCCATTGACTCTAGCTGCAGTAGCCGACCGTTGTGTTGGAGCTAGTCCCATGCATCAGCTGTAGTGTGTGTGTGGAGGGAGCGTGAGTACCATTATGCAGCGGGTGTGGGTGTTGCTATTGGCATGCTCTAGTTGGGAGCCATTAGAGTGTGCTGTTTGGGCGCTTGTATCCATTTGCTGGCTTGTGTAGCATATTAATAGCTTTCTTGAATAACTAGTTGGTTTATGTAGCCTTGCTAGTTACATAGCTTAGTTTGTGTAGCTAAGTATATATTTCATGTGCTTCAAATTCTATGAGGTGGGGCATCTTGCAAATGGTTGCCCCAACCAAGAAAAGCTCAAGTTCAAGAAGGAAGAAGAAAGGCTCAAGCATGTCAAGTGCTTCAAGTGCTGCACTTAGGGTCACCTCACCTCAATGTGTCCAATCAAGCAATTGGTGAAGCAATAAGAAGCGCCTCAACCAAAGCCATGAGTTGAGCAAGAGAAGAAGCCCCAATATCCAAGCAAGATCAACCATGATGATGGTGGTGACATGGGAAAGAAGAAGAAAACAAGGAGTGAAAGAGCAAGAGCAAGGCATCTAAAGCTTATTCAAGATGCCAAGATAGTGAGTAAGAATCAAAATAGGAAGAGAGATTTAGCTCACATCAAGTGCTATGCATGTGAAGATATGGGACACTTTGCCTCGAGATATCCCAACAAGCTTGAGAAGAAGGCTCAAGTAAATCATGAGAAACAAGACAATGAGAGAAGCACCACATGAGCATGGAAGAAAAGGTTCAATCAAAGAGAGAGTGCTACTCATGCCAGGAGAAGGGACACATGGCAAAATCATGTCCCCTAGGTAACAATTCTAAGCCTATTTCAATTGTTGATAATATTGTGCTTAGAAAGGATGGTGATGGTACCTCATTGGTTGATATTGCAAAACATTCTGCTACTCATACTGAGGTTATGCCTAAATATGTTGCTCCTAACTTGAGAGGACCTGAACTAGTTTGGGTACCATCAAAAAGTGGATGATTGTGTATAGGTACCATCAGTATTGGAGGCTTGATTCAATAGAATTCATTATGTTCATCATATGTTGAATCAAGTTATGAAGCTTAGTGCACATCCAAATCCAATGCCAAGTCAAGTCCAAGTGCTACAACATACAAGTGTAATTATCAAGTTGTGATGAATTTATTGGATATATTTGCAAATATTTTTGAGTTGAAGTTTGCTATTGATGATCATGAGCTATCGAGGTATATAACTAGTTGATCAAATTTATTTGGGTATGTATATGATGTTTGAATTGGATATACATATATGTTGCTTGCTATAAAAGTTGATTGAATGGATTAAATGCTTAGTAATCAAGTTTGAGTTGTTTTGATTGGATATATTCACAAGATTACCTTTAGTAAGTGGATTGAATGGATTTATGTCTTATGAGAGTTCATGCAAATTGATTTCAAGTTTGGTTCAATTTGAAGAAGAATAGCTCAATTGTGAAAATCTGTCTTACATTGCAAATCTGAGTGAGCTGTTATCTTAGCCATATATGAATGATCAAATCTATTTGGATTGGCTTGAATTTAGTGTGCATGCTATATACTTATGGTAGTTTTTTCTGTACAAATTTCATGAGTATTGGATAAGAAATGCTTTAGTTTTGGAGTAGATCTTGTCAACTATGGTGCAGCAGTTTTCAACATGTAGCAGTGTTGGAAGATATGAATACTGGTAGCACATCAGAAATCAAATGAAGCTCAAAATTTTATAGATGCTAGAAGACTTAGTGAGGCACATCTCCACCAAATTTCGTGGTCACTGGATCTATACATTGGGAGATATGTTGTTTTTGTTGGAGTGTATAGAATCTGCCAAAAAAGTGACAATTATTGGATTGATCAAGAGTCACTATGATTGAGAGGTCCTCAAGTTGGAAACATGTTTATAAATGGTTGAGGAACCTAAGTTTGGTTTTGGATTGATCTAGAATCATGACAAATAATGGGTACAAGGCCATTTGATTGTGAAATGTGTTTGGCACCTATTTGGATCTCAGAATTGGAGATCAAGCCCAAGTTCAAGATGAAGTTTAAGTTCTAGTAACAATTGAAGATCTTTTGGTAGAAAGAAAGGGACTTAAATAAGAAGAAAATAAAGGACTCAAACTAGGAATCAAGGTTCATAATTGGATCTAAGTTCATCATGTGGATCAATCAAACAAGTGTGTTTCAATTGGGTATCAACAATGGTACTTTTGATAGACCGTCTTTGCCCATGTGTGGGATGCCACTCAATAAGTGGGATAACTGAGCACGTGGCTTGGAAGGCTAAATAAATATGGTGATCTAAAGGACATTTGAGGTACTTGGTTGAGGAATCAAAGGATTGATCAAATAAAGCAAGCAACAACCTAACAGTTCAAGCAAGTTATGAACAAATGAAGAAGCAAGCCAACCATAACAAGAAGATAGTTCACTTAATATTTAGTGGTTCTCGTTTCATATGGGTGAAGGACGGATTCTATCAATTAGTATCAATTAGTCTATCAATTGCTGTCTATGATGATTGATCTTCACCAAGGTTATAATTGGACTTCACATTGCTATTACGAAGCTAAATTGGAATCTAAATGACTATCCTCTACTCCAACATAGCAAAGGTATCTGTTGGGGTCATGATACCCCGGGTATCTCAAGACATTGATTAGTTAGCCTTTTGGGCAGCCCAACTAGCCAGGATCTAGGCTGCATGCCCAAGACAAATAGTCCTTCGTGACCTCTCCATCACCTTCTGCTACACGCTAAGTAGCTACGCTCAACCTCTCCTTTGTCCCGACCCCGAGAAGGACAAGGAGAGATCGAACGCGATCAAGTATGCATGCCCTGACAGGGACAGACATGCTCCACTCACTCTGCATAGACAAGACAACACTACTAGGCAGTGACGACCGGTATGACATCCCACCATCCAAATCTAGCCTGACAAGATGGATGTATGGCCCCACTCACTATAGGATGGGGCGCACGACCTCGGCCTTGACTTTCAAGACCGGCCAAGCCATCGAGGACATCGACCTCATAGCCCAAGGTCGAGGCCACTAACACTACAACCAACAAAGGTGACCAATGACTCGAGAGTGGATACCTGATCCTACACTGTCGCTATGATGCCACCGGGAGAACAGGAGACGATGATGAAGGCCACAATAAGAACATGTCATGCAAGACAGTTGGTGAACCACCATTGTGCCAATGGAGCCATCATGATTGACACTGTAGCATCATGCCACGCCACACCATGACATGGGAGTGAGACCATGATGAAGACCATACTAGGATGTGAGCTAACACTAAGACAAGACAAGCTTGCTTGCAAGCCAAGTTACTAGCTTCTCGCTCCCTTAGGCTTGGGACCACTCGGTCAAGAGAAACCCTCTCTCTATATGTAACCTAGCCCTCCAGACTCTATATAAGAGCAGCCAGGCCTCCTATCTTGGAGGACAGACTCCTAAGACTTCATTCAGGCATTTGTTTACCTCACTGCTCCTACCACTGTCCCTTAGTTTACACACCCATTGTAAGAACTTCAAAGCATTCATCTGAGGAACAAGAACTTAACCCCCTCTAAGACTACATGTAGGGCTTTGGCCTTAGCTAGTACAATTCCTTATGTCTTTGAATGCTACCATCGTCTTCCTAGAGTAGCATGACACACATATAAATTCACTAGTCGGTTGACAAAACACCGATAGTTGGCGCTGTTGGCATTTCTTAGCGCAATCACCAAGGAGGTTTTAAGTCTATCACTGGCAATGGCACCAGAAATACCTAGTTGGTATTCCTAAACGTCACTACCCAGGAATGTATTCCCTTAGCATCGATGCCAGACATGCTTGTAGGGTTTATAGTCGCTGGGTAATGGCACTTAGAAATGCTTGGTTGCTATTCCTTAACACCGTTACTAAGATTGAGTTAACCTTAGCAACACCACCAAGGAACACCAACCATGATAATCCTAATATGATTATAGACCAAATCCGCAAGCGTACAGAACTATCATTGCATCATTTCACTCGGAAGTATTTAGGGTATTGTTATTTATATTTTCCCAAAGGAGGGCATGGTATAATATATCTAGCATAGGCATGAATAAGATTACATACTTGCATGATGGACCTTAGTTCAGGATAGGGGTAAAAATGGCATTTCATGGATAGTGGACACACATCTGGGCTAACCTCAAGGATAATAGGAAAATAAAGAATAAAAGAATATTCCTACGTGGAGCCACCGTATTCTAATATAGCCGTGCAAAGAACAGTTGATGATCATACAAGTTACATGTTAGTTAGAGCTAAGTTTAAGATAGACGGGGAGATCTCCAAGCACTGGTCTACCAGCAAGTGCAAGAGGCTTTGAGACTCCTACACAATACCTGAACATGGGGGATTACATGGGACGAACAGGGCTATCACCACTTGCCCCTACCCCTGAACCGTGGGATACCATCATATCCACAGGTTCTCGTGTACCCAAGCACCATGCCCGTGTACAAAGAAACTACTTATACCCCTGGGTCCCTGACCTTACGGATCAACAGGTAATGGATATAGGCAAACCCAAAGGAACAATGAACCACCACCTCAACCTAACCCTACTTCTACTCATACTCTTCATATGAATGTTTAAGCATGGAGTTGAAAATGTTAAGATCATGATATCCAAACTATATGCTAGTTTATATATCATGATTATAACATGACGACAACTATACTCTAGTTCATATGCATTGCTATATGAATAAGATGAAAGCTTGAATATGGAAGAACTCTTTATAGTATTCATACTAAGTAGCTCTTTCTTCCAAGGAGACAAGCTCTCCAAGTAGCTCTTGCTAGCTCCAAATACTACAACTAAAACTATGAAAGAATACAAGGTGTGGTGTGAGGTGTAGCTCCAAGATGATGTTGTGTGTGTGTTGAGGGAGCAAGCCCGTCTATTTATACGAGTGACTGGTTAGTTTCGGCGTAGCTAAACATGATAACCACTGGGAACCGCCTATGTATGGCGGCTGCATCAGTCGGTGAAATGTGAGGCCAGGAGGAGGCATTGGTGGTGTGGTCGCACCCAGGGTGCACTCGCCTCGTGATGGCCTTCGCCTAGTCGGTTCTCTCGTGGGCCTGGTCCTCCCTTGCGATTGTGTCTCAGCCCAGATGTTTCATTAAGGTGGGCTTCTCCATTTCTCTCCTTTGTGCATTTGTAAAAATGTGTTTTCTACTTTGTGCTTTTCTTCTTTGTTTTGTGCATTTCCACTTGTTTTCGGTGATTGACCTACAAAACATGTTTTCTCGGAATACAAGTGGAAGTAGGTTAATAATATATGCATATGTGTTAAAGTTTGCTTATTTCTCCCATTTTGGACTATATTTGGCGATCGGATTTGGTTGTTAGTGACCACCAACAAATCCCACAAGTTTAACCTTTGCTTGTCCCGAGCAAATAGCTAAGTATTTGGTTATTGGTCAGGGGTTGCTACTATGCCAATACAATTCACAAGTGCCATGTGTATAACAAAGTATTCCATTGTAATTTAAATAAGTAGGCATTTTATCCACCCTTTGCCTTGATACCTGTGGGGCGTATAGCTTTTCCAAGTTCTTGGGTGGTTCCAAGATAGAATGGTTATAACAGAATCACCAATCATTCGCTCTTTGATTGACCATCTATTTGGAGGTTTTGTAAATTTTTGCAAAATAAATGTAAGTTCCTCAAATGATTCTCTCGATCACTCAAGTGTGTATGAAACCTCACCAAGGCATTTGAATTTGTCTTCTTTTCCATATCCTACCACTAAAGCTTTTGAGTGGAGTTTTTGGGTAGGTATGAAAGTGGGCATACTTGCATCACATATGTTGCTAAGTCAAAAACCAGACCACAAGGAGATGCAAGTCATACACTTAGATCAAGATGTGCAAAGTGTGTGGAATTTTTCATAACTTTCCTAATTCTAAATATTTTTGGTACTCCTTTGAATCATGAATCTCTCTCTATTTGGATGAGTGCCTTTATTTGAATGTATGGGCTATCTTTATTTTTTTCTTTCTTTTCTTTCCTTTTCTTCATGCTCTTTGGCATGCATTTTTTTTCTTCTCTTATGCCTTCTGGCATGGATATTTTTCTTCTTTTCTTTTTTTAGCATAGCCCATACTATTGTTTTTGGCACATGAAATTTTTGAGAGAAACACATGATAGATGAATGGAGTAATTATTTGGTGGATGGAAAAAACATGTTGTGCGTAACTCTTAGTGTAAGAGTTAGCAAATTATTTTGTGGGTGTACATGTGTCTTGATTATGGGTGCATGATGAGAATCTCAACATGGGTCACAACAATTTGACAAAGCTCAATGTTCAAACAAGTAGCATATGACTGAGGTTTTGCATTTGAATATCAAGTCATATGGCCTTGGTAGGTATTCATAATCCTTGAGGAACTTTTGATTTTAGTATTTTTAAAATAAAATCTCTGGATGTCAAGTCTCTCTTAGAACAAAGTCATAGTAAATTCTATTTGTACCATATCATAACTTGCAATAACTTAGAAAAGGATCATGCATTTGCATCCCACAAGTTTTCAAGTTTTAGGATGTGACATTTTTAGCCAACAAACTTAAATCTTGGGGAATACTAAGTTATAACCTAGGCACAGATGAATTATAGACGAGCAACTATTTATCATTTCAACTTAGGAGAAACTAACATTCCTTCAACACATATGAGAGTATAATTCATATTTTTGGTATTTTTGTCATATTTCATTTTTTAGATGCTAATAAATAAATAAATGCAGAAAATAAATTGCAAAAAATAAAAGATTCAAGGTAGCTTTGCGGGGTTCCTCCCCCAAGCTAGCTCATGGCCTAGGGTTCGGAGTTTGCTTGGTGAAGTATCCGACGAAGGTACATTATTTGATATATGTTTATTTTAGGATGTTTTTACTTTGTTTATCTCAGCCATGTCTATACTCAGTACTTTTTGGTTCAATGATCAAATTAGACATCTTGTTTTAATTTGATTAAGGTAGGCTAAAGAATCTAAGCACCATGCTTAAATTAGAAAGCCTATGAAAGCATGATCACGTGCAAATGATCATACCCAAACCAAAGCATACTCTCATAGAACATTGTAAGATAACAAAGATTTATTTGAAGGTAAAGTTTTTATGCCTTGGTTTTATCATTCAAAGTCTACACTTAGCAATTCTTGGTACAATGATCAAATGTGTCGCTTTACCAAGGTAGGCATTTTAACCTAAGCTCCATGCTTAATTTAAAAAGACTATGAAGACATGATCACGCACTAACCATACTTCAAACCAAAACATGCTTTGTGTAGAACTTTGAAGATTAATCAAGATTTTAACGGAAGTATTTATTTGTTTTTAGCATAATTTATTTATAGTTTATTGTTTTTTCTAAATATAAAGGATAACTACTGATTACCATCGGCGAGGACTCATTATTTTAAGTCCAATGAGCAAGACTCTTCTCCTTCAATTCTTGTTTGAAGAAGGTACACCCATGCCTGGAGAAGAAGGCTGTAACTTTTTTGCTTGCCATACCTGTTTAACATTTCTACATGGTTGTTTCTTGGGCTGCTCGTTCTTATCATGTTTATGCATATTAAACCCATTAAACAGGCATCTTATTGTTTGCCCTTTATTATGAAAGCAAGCATGCCATGATCCCACGTGTAATACCGCATTTGTGGTATTAAGGAATGGTCTCCTTAGGAGGGGAACTTTGTCCTTATGGCCCATGTCCAGAATGATGAAATCCAAGGGGATGTATGTATCTTACATCCTTATCAAGATATCCTTGGCTACTCCCTCTAGTTTTCATGATGATTGATCTACCATCTGTAGTCTAAAATTTGCAGTGGACAAAGGTCCACCCAAAATCTTATCATATATTACCTTAGACCTTGCTCCAAGGTCGCAGAAGGCACTGTGGAAGACATGTGGGCCGACTAAACATGTGATTGTCAGGCATCCAGGATCCTCCTTCTTGGTGACAAGGGGTGGATCCACGAGATTCTCATGGCTTTTCCGACGTTGAGGCTTACCAAACCTCATTGAGATCATATTTATAGATTCGAGAGAAGTTTTAGGTTTCCCTGAAGTCTTTCCTGAATCAAAAATAGGTATGGTGGTAGCAAGCTGAGCTATTTATTTCTCTTATCATTTTATTAAAGCTCAACTGATTTTGAACTAAAGAAGATAGGCTTTCAATTTTAGAGTTTATATTTTCAAGTATTTATCATTATAAGAGAGCTTCTTGGTATGATTTTCATTAATTTTTGCCTAGCCTATTATCAGGTTTCTCAAGGAAGGTTGATTCAAATTGTAATTTGAGTTATAGTTTGAATTACCTCCTTGGAGCGAGACTGGTTGTTCCACTCGTTATTATTACCTTACTGTCGGAACTCGTTGTTGAGATATGATGCTTCTTTACATGTTTCGGGGCAGTTGTTCCTCGAATGTCTGACCTCACCACAGACTTCACACGTCATGTGTGAGTCCATGGCATAGACAGTTGTTGATATTGGTTACACATACGAAAGAATCTAAGAGAAATAATCCGCAAGCACACGGATATCAGTGAGCACTTCACCCGGGAGATATTTCCAGAGTATCATATTTATTTTATCCGCTAGGAGAAAGCATGCGATGACTAACCTAAGTCTATACTTAACCCCTGGGTCGCACTATATGGTAGCGAAGATATAAGCGATTAGAGAAGATTACTACGACAGTCTAGTTCCAACCTATGGTAAGCTATGCGACTACTACTCTATGGGGACATACCAAAAGAAAAGAGACAACAAAGGATGCTTAACCCTGGCACACAAATCCTACGAATCCTTCTAACGGGATGTGGGGTACAAAGGAAGCAACAGGATTGTCACGTCCCGCGCTACAACCACGGATCTAGCCAGACAAGGGCTACTACCATGAATCTAAATTCGAGAGAAGTTTTAGGTTTCCATGCTACTACGAGTATCCTAGCCCAAGCACCATGCTTACGCTACATATGATTACTCTACCCTCAACCGGAAGAGAATAAAGTAAACTCGTAGACTAGAGAACAATAATAACAACGTACTTACTTAATATTAGAAGTTAAATTGCTGAAGAATCCTAGAACCAAGCCTTAGGTTAGGGGACCTGATCCCGTAGGTACAAGCCGAAGAGGAGACACCGACATGCCGGGCTTCCTCCAACTCATCCCTCCACTCTAACTCTCTCAATCTAGAAGAAGAACTCTAATCTCACATAGAGACTACAAAGCTAATCTCTCTTGTATGTGCCCTAAGAGAGAAGATCCATTCAAGGGACCCCTCTTAGCTGATCCCAACTAGAAATAATGAATTAGGGTTTCATGGGATTGCTTCTCTAGGGTCGAGGGGCCTTGCTTATATAGCCCCCTAGGAAGCACCATAGCCGTCGGATCAAACCGACCTTAATCAATAGTGATTATTGATCCTCAAAGGCGGTGGAGGCATGATCCGTGAGACTTGACCTGATTGGTCCACGTAGGTGGGCGGGTGCCTAAGAAGGTAGGGTGGGTGCCCTGCCACCATGGTAGATCAGCCTCCCGTTCATTTTGGTGCCTTCTCGTGTCTTCTAGAGTCTTTCTTCACGTGCATCGGTCTTTTCTCTCTATGTAAACATGACATGTGGGCCTTCTTTGGTTCTTTTTAGCTGACACCTGTAGAAATAGACATTCACCAAAACTCATGGAATTTTGTCAATGAACCCCCTATATCTATGTGGTATTTGCTTTTAGGTCCTTTTTCATGTTTCATTGATGGTTAAAATTGACACTTATCTACCGTCAACAACTCCCTCGAGTTTACCCTTTGCTCGTCCCTGAGCAAAGATAAACTCAGTGATGGATCAGGAGTTGCTACAATGCTTTCACGCCTCAAAAGTACACATGTTCAAACAAGAACTCTCCTCTAGATTAGAGTGAACTATCATGACTTTCAAACTTACCCATATTACCTTCCACCATAGGGCTTGTAGCCATCACTTGGGTCTTAAGTAGTTGAAAGACAAAATGGTTAAGTCAAGCATCATGTTTCTAGCTCTTTGATCAACCATTATTCTAGAGTTTTGTAGGTTTTCAAATAAAACTCAGAGGTTCCTTTGTATGACCCTCTCAAGTCTCTCATTTGTGGTATTTGTGGATCCTTACCAAGACATTAATGGTGTATGCCTTCTCTCTTCTCTCAAGATATGTGGTATTTTTGGCATAAGGCAAAGTAACATTGTGCCTTCTCTCTCTCACCCTATAACTAATAGGCTTATGTAGAGCTCATAGGTGGGGAGACAGCTAATACATACTTGCAAACATTTATTGCACAATCAAACCATGGATCCAAAGGATGAGTCCAGCCATACAGTCAAATCAAGATGTGCATGTGTGTGGTCCTAAGTATATGGGTTGAATGGGTATATGGTAATAGTGGCAAATGGTGATGATGGTAGATGTATGTAGGAATGAAGGGGTAAAGGGATGGTGAATACCTAATTCTACTTTTGCTCCTTTGAAGAAACACATACCTCTTCTTTGAACTTTGAAGACTTTAGGGAGAACTTAGACTGCTCAAAATTCCTCTATGTTGGGACATTTATCCTCTTGCTTTTATTTTTTCTTTTCCTCTATTTCTTCTTCTCTCTTTTTTTTGAATGGAGCACCCAAGTCTCTTTTGGAAATATTGATGGAGGTAGTAACAAAGGGATATTTGGAGCTTTATTGGATAACAAAAGGGCTAGCAATGAATGAAGAGAAATTTTTTATGCTCACTCCTAGTGTAGGAGTAGAACAATTATGGGATGTGTCTAAATGGAAAGTATGTGGATGCGTACTTCTAGGGTAGAAGCAGCATATATGGGTGGAGTGTGCATGATCTTGATTTTAATTGCATGACCAATCCCTAAGGGTCGACATAGCTTAACCATAATCAATGCTCATAAGCAGTAAATATAAGTGAAAGTTTTCCTAGTCTAATAAAGCATGTATATATGGCTGTGGTAGGAATTCAAGCTCTCATTATACAGGAACTCATCGTGCAACATTTTTATTTTTTTTTTAAAAATAAATTCTCCAGAACTCTAGTATCTCTAGGAACAAGATAAATAGCAGCTCAGACCTTCCCATATCATATCCGCCAACTACCTAGACTTAGATCAAGCATTCGCTACCGACGAGTTTCAAGTTCAGAGCAAATCTTAGATCAAAACAGTTGTGACTAAAACTCAAGAGAGTTCAAGGTTGAAAACTAGGTACTTGAAAGGAATTACGGTAGAGCAACTATTCATCATTTCCATGTAAGAGATTATTCAGAGACTACTTTTTTTTATTATCAACTTCTTTAAGAATAAAAGCAAACTAGACACACCCTTTTTATTTTGTTTCTATTATTTTAGACCATCATTATTACTAAATAAGAAAACTCATAAAGAATAAGGTAAAACTGAGAAAAGAAAATACTTAGCTGGTGTTGATGGTAGATAAGTATCATTTTTTAACTGTCAACATAGCATGAAAAAGGACTAAACAATAATTACCACTTAGATATAGGGGGTTTACTGACATAATTCTACGAGTTTTGGTGAATATCTATTTCTATAGGGTGTCAGCTGAAAAGAACCAAGGATGGCCCACATGTCATGTTTACATAGAGACAAAAGGGCTACGCACAACTTTTCTGTAATCTAGAAGGTACGAGAAGACTCTAGAAACAAACAGGAGGTGAAATAGGCCTAGAAGTGGGGTGCCCGCCCCCCTCCTTGGGCGCCCGCCCCAGTGGCTCAGCCAATTAGGCTCCACCTCCTGGATTATGCCTCCACCGCCTTTGTGGATCAATAATAATCGTAGATCAAGGTTGGTTTGATCCGAGGGCTGTGGTGCTTCCTAGAGGGCTATATAAGTAAGGCCCCTGGCCCCTGGAGGAGGCATCCCTTGAAACCCAAATTCATTATTTCCAGTTGGGATCAGCTGAGAGGGGTCCCTTGAATGGATCTGTCTCTTAGGGCACATATAAGAGAGATTAGTTTTGTAGTCTCCATGTGAGATTAGAGTTCTTCTTCTAGATTGAGAGAGTTAGAGTGGAGGGATGAGTTGGAGGAAGCCTGACATGTCGGTGTCTCCTCTCCGGCTTGTACCTGCGGGATCAAGTCTCCTAACCTAAGGCTTGGTTCTAGGATTCTTCGGTAATTCAACTTCCAATATTAAGTAAGTACATTGTTATTATTGTACTATGGTTTATGAGTTTACTTTATTCTCTTCCATGGTAGAGGGTAGGGTAATTGTCTATAGCATTGTAATAGAACCAAACAATTATACGAGATTAAGTAAGAAAATCATCCACCGAGCAGACGATTTAGCAAACTTAAGCCCGTATAACCCGGTAGTCCGTGAAATCACGACGGATTTCAAACCAACTTACATACTAGCCAAGATCGTAATAAGTTTAGCGGTCACCATCACAAGTTACATAAAAGTTCGCGTCACAAATACATCGGAGTTTAAACATAGTTATTACAAACCAGTTTCAAATGAGAGTAGCGGAAGCATTTAGTTCAAATCACACACTCACACAGAGTTTAAAATACAGTGCCAGCTAAGGATCATCTTCCAACAAAAGCATTAGGCGAGACGTAGTGAATGACCATTGCCCATGGTCCTAAGCTTCTCCCATCACAGGATAAAGGCAGTTGATACAGTAGCCGTAATACATCTGCCCATCTGCAACAAGTGGGAACAAAGCCCTGAGTACGAGAAGGTACTCAGCTAGACTTACCCGACAGAACCAAAAATAAAAGACACCAAGGATCATGATAGGCTTTCTAGTGGGGTAGCTGACTCATTTGCAAAAAGGCATTTATAGCATTTAAAGAATCTTTCCAAAGCTTTGCATCAAGTTAAATCTTTATTAACCTGTCAACTACATTTGCACCTGTACTAGAGTAACATGTAATTAAACAGGTAATGATAGCCAAAGATCATTAACAACTTCCATCATGTCATAGTTCATATAACTATCCAAGTGTTCCATCAATATTACTACGATGAAGTAGCTCAAGTCAAGTGCTCACTATCCAGTGAACGATGGTGATTCGAATCGATTATTAACCAGCTGGTAATTTATTCCTCACACAAACCTCACTCACCCGCTAAAGTGAGGTGTTGGTCACCGAGTCAACCATTTAGGTAAAGTCGTGAGCTTGCCAGGAACCACATGTACCCAGGGGACGCCTGACTACTCTTTGGCCTTATCATCGCGCCCCCGTATCCTGTCACTATTGCTCCGGTACAGTGTGTTGCGGGCAATCCACTCGGTCCGAATAATCTCCTAGCTTCATGGTCGAAAGGTACATTATTCGGCCAGCTAAATGTAAGGCATGCGTTCAACATGACTCGAGGCCCAACAACGGTCGGTCCTTAACCGACACAGACAGAAAACACTACAGTTTGAAACCCTGCAAGTTTCTGTTCGGTCTCAATTTCACATTAACACTTAGTTATTCTAAGATGACATACTTTCTCAAGCAGATCCAAGTAACCTCCTATAGCTCGCAGGTGACAGGCAATCACCCGACTTCTACCGATCTAAGCAAGCTAAGCAATTACTTGACTGCGAATGACAAGGTGACAAGGATAGGGTAGAACGGAGTAAACAAGGTATAATGCAGCAACGGTTGCAAACAACTCCTAAACATAATGCAGCAGTTAAAGTAAAGCATTAATAAAATATTTGCAAACCGGGGGAGAAAAATGCTCCGGGGCTAGCCTCTCTCGAAAGAGCTCGGACGATGGTTTGGGCACTCTGGAAGATCCTCACCGACCTCCTCGTCGGCTTTGAGCACTTCCTGCTCCTTGGGCTGCTCTTCCGGCTCCTCGAGAACTGCAACCGGCGTTACTTCCTGCGATCCTGTATGATGCAATCGTATAAGTGCTTGTGCCTAGGTGCATTGCAGAAATGACATGTAATGGTTATGATGAATGAAATGTAGATAAATAGGTTCACTTTATTTCATAAAGTAGGAATATAATTTTTCTACAAGGTAGTCAACATCATCCAAGAATACAGACTACAAGCACATGTCATCTACTGCATTCTCTTCTACTACTACCATGCTAAGTCAACACATAAGAAAATAACAATTATTAGCAATATTAAACACTTGTACTACACCTCAAGATTTTTCTACAGAACATGCATGAAATATATTTTTCCTAGCAAGTACATCACAAAAGAAAATTATTGCAAGTGGAACCATATTTTTCTGAGCTTTCTGTGATTTATTACATATTTAACAAGAAAACAGCAATTTCATTGATTAAATAAAAACCCTACAGAAAAATATCACAAAACTAACATGCAACATTTTTAAACTGTAGATCTACTCATGAGAAATACTACAAAATTTGTTTCACCATTTTTGGAGCTAATTTGAGTAGTCAAACATTTTCCAAACCATTTCCATTTTCAAATAATAAAAGAAAAACAAAAAAACCATTTTCTTATTGCTAACGGGCCGGCCCAGCGAAGCTAACCGGCCGGCTATGGCTTTCGGCCCGAGCGCGCGTGCGAAAAAGTAGGCGCGCCGGCCTGGCTTGGGCTTCGGCCCAAGGCCGCCTTGGCCTAGCGAACGAAGAGGGGGAGCGGGGCGTGACCACGGCCGGGGCATCCCGGCGCCCGGGACCGTGGTGATGCGGTGGCCCCTGATGGCCAGCGGTCGCTTCCGGTCTCGAGCGGGCGAGGCGTGGAGAGCATAAGGACCGTGTGGAAAAGGCGAACACGATGGCGTGATGCAAGGGGAGAAAGAGGGAACGAGGGCGCCGGTGGCGGAGCGCGAGCTCGGTGGCCTGGCTCGGTGGCGCGCGCGGGAAGACGCTCAATTGAGCCTTACCGTCGACGAGCAAAGTGCACGGTGGCCCGTTCGGAGGATAGGAGGAGGTGGCGGAGTGTGTGGCAAGACGAATCGGAAAGAGACACGTCTGTTGCGCGAGAACGGTGGCTTGGAGGTGGAAGGTGCCGGTGATGGCGCGTGGCGGCGGAGCAATGGCTGTGCGAGGGAGAGAAGGAGCGCGTGGGCGAGGAAGTGAGCAGCGGGCAGAGGAGATGAAGGCGGAGACAGTGCGCGAGCGCGGGGGCCATAGCTGCCACTCGCGGGGCGTCGCCGGCATGCGGCCACCACGTGGCGTGCGCGGTCTGCCGCGGTCGGTCACGCTGGCGCGGCGAGCGTGTGCGGGCGAGCGCGCGGGCGGAGGCAGACGCGGGCGCGGGCGCGGAGCAGGCCGGGCCAGCTTCGGCTCTTGGGCCGGAAGGGAGGCGACGGCCCGGTAAAGCTGAGAAATTGATTTTCTTTTCTAAATAAAATTCCAGATTTTATAATTTGATTCAAATTCAAATTTTGGAGATGAAAAAGACATTTTCACAAGTTGCCCCCAAAACAAAAGTTGTTCAAAATTTAATTCTCTACAACTTTCATTTAGGGCACTTTTCAAAATTCTAAATAGATTTTGAATTAGTGATTTAAAGTTAAATTTTTAAATGAAAACTCAATTTTTTGAAGTATTTTTAGAAGCAAGATTTGGGAAGATTTTGAATACAAAACTTGCTCCAAAAATCATGTTAATTATTTCTAAGTCATTTAAAGTTATAGCTCAACAAATTTTTACCACTCTTACCTAGGATTTTTACTAATTCAGAGCTCAAACATGATTATCACAGTTTAAATAAATTCTAACTTAATTTGCATGTGATGATGAACATGTATGAAATGCAAATGCTCATGATTTAGGATGTGAATGCATGCTTAACACCCAGAGGTGTTACAGCCCTCCCCCCTTATAAGAATCTCGTCCCGAGATTTTGGGTTACGAACCATTTGTTATAAAAATCCTCATAAGCTTTTTGTAGATATTCACCCGTTTCCCAAGTTGCATCTCCTTCATCATGATGACTCCATTGTATCTTATATGTTTTCACCACACTGTTCCGAGTAACCCTTTCTTTAGAGTCCAACACTCGAACCGGTTGCTCACGATATACCAAATCTGACTTGAGCTTTATGCCTCGAGGTTCAATTCTTTCCTCTGGAACACGCAAACACTTCTTGAGATGCGATACATGAAAAACTGGGAATATAGCACCCATTGTCTCAGGTAACTCTAACTTATAAGCGACTGGACCTTTTCTTTCCAAGATCTTATATGGTCCCACAAATCTGGCTGCAAGCTTTCTACGTACTCCAAACCATTTCTTCTTCATTGGCGTGACTTTCAGATAAACATAGTCACCAACCTCAAACACAAGCGGTCTCCTTCTTCGATCTGCATAGCTTTTCTGACATGATTGAGCGGCTTTCATATTTTGCTGAATGATATGAACTTTCTTCTCAGCTTCTTCTACGAAGTCAATACCGTAGTATCTTCTTTCTACTGGCTCAATCCAGTTAAGTGGTGTTCTACACTTTCTGCCATACAAAGCTTCGAATGGTGCCATCTTTATACTTTCTTGATAACTATTATTGTAAGTGAACTCTACTAAAGGTAACCATGACTCCCATGAACCTCTAGAAGATAACACACAGGCTCTCAACATATCTTCTAGAACAGCATTAACTCTTTCGGTCTGACCATCTGTTTGAGGATGATAGGCAGTACTACGAATCAAACTCGTTCCCAAACCTTTATGCAAGTGCTCCCAAAAGTGAGCAGTAAATTGTGACCCTCTGTCAGACACTATATTCTTCGGTATGCCATGCAATCTCACAATCTCAGCAATATACTTCTCGACATATTGAGGTGGTCTATAATCTGTCTTAACAGGTAAAAAGTGAGCTGTCTTTATAAGACGATCCACAATTACCCAAATCGAATCATGTCCTTTCTGAGTAGTGGGCAAACCTGTGATGAAATCCATACTTATATCATCCCAGTTCCAACTAGGTACAGACAAAGGTTGCAATAACCCGGTAGGTCTCATATGAATAGCCTTTACCCTACAACATGTGTCACATCTGGCTACATACGCTGCAATATCTTTCTTCATCTTGGTCCACCAAAAACGAGGTCTTAGTTCTTGGTATATTTTGCTACTTTCGGGATGGATAGATAACTTTGAAAGGTGAGCCTTATCCATAAGTAAATTCTTAAGCTCTCCATCCTTGGGAACAACAAGACGGTCGTCAAACCATAGCACGTCATGTTCATCCACTCTAAAGTGCTTGGATGGTTCTTCTTTAATCTTTTCTTTGATATGGAATATCCCTTTGTCGGTTTTCTGGCCTTCTATTATCTTACTCTCCAAAGAATAACTAATCTGAATACTGTGTAACACGGCAGGATGCATTAGATCAAAATCATCTTCGAGCAAAGGTTGCGCATTCAGGCAATGTGACTTTCTACTTAAAGCATCTGCCACTACATTGGCCTTTCTAGGATGATATTGCACATTCAAGTTGTAATCTTTGATCAATTCTAACCATCTTCGCTGTCTCCTATTCAATTTAGGTTGGGTGAAGATGTACTTGAGACTCTTGTGATCGGTGAAAATATTGCACACATTACCAAGTAAGTAATGTCTCCAAATTTTTAATGCATGCACTACGGCAGCAAGTTCAAGATCATGTGTTGGATAGTTGATCTCATGCTTTCTCAACTGACGGGAGGCATAAGCAATGACTCTTCCTTCTTGCATAAGAACACAGCCTAATCCTATTTTTGATGCGTCGCAAAACACATCAAAAGGTTTCTCAATGTTCGGTTGTGCTAGAACTAGAGCAGTGGTCAACAGTTTCTGCAAGATGTGGAAAGCTGCCTCACACTCCTCTATCCACACAAACTTATGATCTTTCTATAGCAGACTTGTCATTGGCTTGGCAATCTTTGAGAAATCAGGTATAAAATGACGATAGTAACTAGCTAAACCCAAGAAACTTCTAACTTCTGAAACTGTGATTGGTGTCTTCCAATCCATAACCTCTTGCACTTTACTCGGATCTACAAATACTCCTTTCTCTGATAGAATGTGACCAAGGAAAGGAACTTTCTTCAACCAAAATTCACACTTGCTAAACTTAGCATACAACTTATGATCTCTCAGTCTAGTTAAGACAATTCTTAGATGCTCTTCATGATCTTTCTCATTTTCAGAGTATACGAGAATATCATCAATGAACACAACCACAAACTTGTCCAACTCTGTCATGAAAACTGTATTCATCAGATATATAAAGTATGCAGGAGCATTTGTTAAGACAAAGGACATAACAAGATACTCATACAACCTGTATCTGGTAGAAAAGGCGGTTTTTGGTATATCTTGTGGTCTAATCTTTATCTGATGATAACCTGATCTTAAATCTATCTTGGAGAACACTCTGGCTTTGGCTAACTGGTCAAACAAAACATCAATGTGAGGTAAGGGATACTTATTCTTGATAGTTACAGCATTAAGAGGCCTATAATCCACACACATTCTCAAAGTACCCTCTTTCTTTTTCTTCACAAACAAGGCAGGACATCCCCATTCAGACTTGGCCGGATAAACCCCTTGTTCAACAACTCCTCTAGTTGCTTCTTCAACTCAGCTAACTCATCCGGAGGCATCCTATAAGGTCTCCTTGAAATTGGAGCTGTCCCGGGGATCAACTCAATTCCAAACTCAACATCCCTATCTGGCGGAAGACCAGGTAACTCATCTAGAAACACATCCGAAAACTCACACACTACCGGAATCTGATGAATCGAAATGACTTCTATAGCACATGTCACACTCACAAGGTCTGTTCTTTTGGGCAATGATACCTGAAAAGTACCCTCTCCCTAGGGATCCTTCAGGTAAGTACCCGACTTCCTGTATCTATAACTGCTCCCCATTCTTTCATCCAATTCATCCCTATGATGACATCCAGAACTAGTCCAGGCATAACTATCAGGTTTACTCAAAACTTTCGACTATCTGACTCAAGGGTTGCCCCTCTAACCATCTGATTGGTTAAAACATCAGCCCCTGCTGAACTTATACGGTAACCATAACTTAAGTCTGTGCATAGTTGTTCATGTTTCCGTGCAAATGCTTGACTCATGAAAGAATGCGATGATCCAGAATCAAATAGAACAACTGCAGGATTTTGGTTAACAGGAAACTTACCAGCAGTTATGGGCTCTCCCTCAGGAATATCTTCCACAATGGTGTGGTGCACTCGAGCATTATAAGTCTGTTGCTTCTTTCTGGGCGGATAAGGACAGAACTTGGAAAAGTGGCCTGGCTGATCACAATTATAGCAAGGTCCCTTTACTGTACCAGCAGATCCGATAGCTCCCTTCGAGTTACCTTGTCCCACGATTGCGGCTGTCCTTGCTGGTGGCACGACCATCTTGTACGGCTTCTGCGGTCCCTTGTAGTTCTGGGTCTTATGCTGTGGTGGCCTAAACCTTGCACCTGGTGCAGACGGACGATATGTCGAATGATTAGCAGTGACAACTCTTGGCTGTGACGGTCCTGACTCAAAGGCTCTCTTGCGAGTCTTTGATGCTGTGTACACGTTGTTGTTTTTCTCTTGTTTCAGACAATCACTGATGAAGTCATTAAATCTAGCACGGGTATTGGTACCCACATGCTTCATCATCTTCGGACCTAACCCTCTCTTGAAGCTAGCAATTTTCTTAGCATCTGTGTCAACCATGTCAGGAGCATAACGACACAAGTTGTTGAAGGCATGCAAATACTGTGTTACGGTTTTGGTGCCCTGATTTAACGCCAAGAACTCTCCCAACTTCATCTCAACTAGCCCTGATGGAATATAAACTCCACGGAAGGCTTCGGTGGACTCTCTCCATGAGATCTGAGCATTTGGAGGGAAGGTGGTGCAATGATGTTTCCACCACATCTCTGCTGGTCCTTGTAACTGATGTGCAGCATACTTTGTCTTTAGTACTTCTGTCAGCCTTAACACACGGAACTTATCTTCCATAGTGTTAATCCATTCTTTAGCATCAAGTGGTTTGGTTGCTTCCTTGAAAATTGGCGGCCTAGTGTCCATGAAATCCTTGAAGTTGCTATACTGATTCACTCCATTGCCACCACCTTGGTTGTTGCCACGTTGCATGTTGTTGGCAATGGTACGCAGAAAATCTTCCATATTCTTCTGTGACTGCTCGGCATTGCGCTGACTTTCCCAGAAACTGTGCAAAGAACACCTCTGCAGTGAGCGGTGGAGGAGGCGGCAAATGCGGCTTCGGGTGTGGCTCATTATGGTTGGCGTTGTTAGCACCACTCCTACCTGCCCTGGCACCATTTCCACCAGTTTCAGCAGCCTCATACGTGGCGCGTCGAGTGTTTGCCATCTGCATATTTTAGCAACAAGTAATGATTAAGCGAAGCTGTAGTAATTGTGAGGGAATGAAAAATTATGTCGTACTGAATTCATTGGAGAGAACAAAGTCATACAATAAAACAGAGGCACAATAATTGCATTCCAATTAAAATAACACCACTAATTAAATTATTTTAAATGCAAACATCGCGTCCAATACAACCCTGTTGCCAGCATACACACACTGGACTTTATGCGCTCAGGTATCGCATGAACAACCAAGATCCAACATTCTACCAAGTCTCAAGGTTCAAATGAGATACATCAAGATCCATGAAGCCAAAAGAAGGTCATCGCGACAGGGCCTAGTAGCTAACGTGAAGCAACTAGCCTACTCCTCGGGCCATCGTCAGGGTCGGAGACATCACCATCACTACCATCAGTAGCAACGTCATCATCGTCGGCAGGTGCGGCTGTGGGCTCGTCTTCGTCGTCATCGACGTCCATACCTGCAGCTTCTGGAGGAGCATACGGGCCAATCCCATTGTAGAGCGCATGAAACTCCTCATGCAGGTTGACATTGTACTCCTTAGCTCCTCGACCCTCTGCCTCAGGAGGTTCGTCTCGTCCCAGGCTTCATTCCTCTCCTGAACCAATTGTCCAATCATGCGGTCTGCATTATTGTTGGCCTAAGTCAACGTATGCACCTGCTGTAGAGAACTATCGCCTCTCTCTAGAGCCTGGTCTCGCTGCAAACTCATGTCAGCCAACTGCTCCTGCAAACTTGCTATAGCACGTGCCTGCTTCTTCTTTTGTTTTCTTGCTTTGAGCCGATCCTCACCACGCAAACCAGTCAAAGTCCAATAGGTACACTCCAGACCCTAGTATGCTCTGATAGCTGCATACATCACACTCATAGCGTGGTTGTCGCTAGCTTGTCCTTCGTTTGGGCCTTTGACTAAAGCACTTCCTTGCGGCTGCACCCAAATAGCATCGCGAGGATCATCTCTCGGAAAAGTGCTAGCCAAGGCTGTTGCCAGCTCATTGGGAAATCTGCTCATTATGTCCCGGATGACACGGAAAGCTGCTCCCTCTGCACCCTCAACCAGAGTGCGTCCCTCAAACTCCAAATGCCAACCATCCCACTCTGGAGCATCGCCAAGAGCAGGGACAGTGATCTCCACTACTGCCAGTCCATCCTCTGCCAACTGGCTCTCACTCCAAGAGTACACCGGCTCCTGACCCTCCGGGTACCCCACATCATGGAGCACTCTCCAAAGCAAAGTTGGCATGCCAAACTCGCTCAGAAAGGTGTCCGTGCTACGGCGCTCCCGCGGGGCCAACTGGCGTCGGGGTGCTCTTCCACCTGTGGACTTATGGACAGTCTGCTTCATGCGGGCCATTTGTACCAAAAGTTTTGATTACCCGGTGAGAACATATTTTAAGTTGGTACAATTTTTATCGAAAGGGGATAATCAATTTATAAGGGAAGGAATGCATGGCATGAATGAAATGCACAAGCAACATGATGCATGCACGTTTCTTACATTCTCACAAACTTCAGAAATAAATGATGTCTATCGATGAATTCGGTGGCATACAGGCAATCTCTCATATACGTAACTAATACGTTCTACACGAGAAACGCTGTTATGTACCTACAAAAAATTCATTTCAGCCCTAAACCCCATGCATGCATGAAAGCAGTAAATCTACCTACACGCTCTACACGAATCTCCAGATACACATACAACAGTAGTAACCACCCAAAACATCGTCCTATTGACGGCATCATCTCAACGGACGGAACAACCACACATGTGACACTTTTGTAAAAACATGCGTAAAACATGTAAGTACTCCAGTATCATATAAGCACTCTCCCTAGATCAGCGGTGTATCTGATCATGCTCTCACATCTCACACTTACCGAGGCGTAGAGGCAACTGATCCATACATTACCACTCAATTAAGTGGCACTCATACAATAGCACGCCGTATGAGCAACGAAAGAGAATATGGTGCAAGAACCCCCAAGTCAGTACTTAATTAAGCCACCTAGAGTCCTTACTGGGCATAAAGGATATGACCACTGGCACACTCTTAGTTTGTAAATCACATTTTTCAAGCACATTTTTGTTTTAAATACACTTGTGAACAGTAAACACGATGTGAGTCAGCTACCCCACCAGAAAGCCTGTCATGATCCTTGGTGTCTTTTATTTTTGGTTCTATTGGGTAAGTCTAGCTGAGTACCTTCTCGTACTTAGGGCTTTGTTCCCACTTGTTGCAGATGGGCAGATGTATTACGGCTACTGTATCAACTGCCTTTATCCTACGATGGGAGAAGCTTAGGACCATGGGCAATGGTCATTCACTACGTCTCGCCTGATGCTTTTGTTGGAAGATGATCCTTAGCTGGCACTGTATTTTGAACTCTGTGTGAGTGTGTGATTTGAATTAAATGCTTCCGCTACTCTCATTTGAAACTGGTTTGTAATAACTATGTTTAAACTCCGATGTATTTGTGACGCGAACTTTTATGTAACTTGTGATGGTGACCGCTAAACTTATTACGATCTTGGTTGGTATGTAAGTTGGTTTGAAATCCGTCGTGATTTCATGGACTACCGGGTTATACGGGCTTAAGTTTGCTAAATCGTCTGCTCGGTGGATGATTTTCTTACTTAATCTCGTATAATTGGTCGGTTCTGTTACAGGCAGTCTACTTCGTGCGGGCCATCTATACCAAAAGTTTTGATTACCCGGTGAGAACATATTTTAAGTTTGTACAATTTTTATTGAAAGGGGATAATCAATTTATAAGGGGAGGAATGCATGGCATGAATGAAATGCACAAGCAACATGATGCATGCACATTTCTTACGTTCTCACAAACTTAAGAAATAAATGATGTCTATCGATGAATTCGGTGGCATAAAGGCAATCTCTCATATACGTAACTAATACGTTCTACACGAGAAACACTGTTATGTACCTGCAGAAAATTCATTTCAGCCCAAAACCCCATGCATGCATGAAAGCAGTAAATCTACCTACACGCTCTACATGAATCCCCAGATACGTGTACAACGGTAGTAACCACCCAAAACATCGTCCTATTGACGGCATCGTCTCAACGAACGGAACAACCACACATGTGACACTTTTGTAAAAACATGCGTAAAACATGTAAGTACTCCAGTATCATATAAGCACTCTCCCTAGATCGGCGGTGTACAAGCTAAGATCATAGTGGTCCAACATAACAGGTCATATGTTACATCCATTTCATAAGTAATTCAACATATATCAGAGTTTAGTAGAGTTATTACAACTCAAGTTCAAAAGTAGCAGAAGCAAAATAGTTTGAAACTAATATCGCCTTAATTCAAATACATGCCAGTACCAAGGTCAATTTCCCACAAAAGCACAAGAGACAAGATAGCTCAGAAGGATCATGCCCATGATCACGCTCCACCACTTACAGCAAGAGCCATCCAATTCTTGCAGTAGCCATGATACATCACAACCCGCAACAAGTGGGAATAAACCCTGAGTACGAGAAGATACTCAGCTAGACTTACCTGTCATAAACCAGAAATAATGACACCAAGGAGTATGCAAGGCTTTCTTTCAGTGGGCTAGCTTGACTCATTTGCGAGAGGCAAGCCCCGAAGCAGCTATAACAGAACCGACCAATTATATGAGGTTAAGTAAGAAAATCATCCACTGAGCAGACGATTTAGCAAACTTAAGCCCGTATAACCCAGTAGTCCGTGAAATCACGACAGATTTCAAACCAACTTACATACCAGCCAAGATCGTAATAAGTTTAGCGGTCACCATCACAAGTTACATAAAAGTTCGCATCACAAATACATCAGAGTTTAAACATAGTTATTACAAACCAGTTTCAAATGAGAGTAGCAGAAGCATTTAGTTCAAATCACACACTCACATAGAGTTCAAAATACAGTGCTAGCTAAGGATCATCTTCCAACAAAAGCATCAAGCGAGACGTAGTGAATGACCATTGCCCATGGTCCTAAGCTTCTCCCATCGCAGGATAAAGGCAGTTGATACAGTAGCCGTAATACATCTGCCCATCTGCAACAAGTGGGAACAAAGCCCTGAGTACGAGAAGGTACTCAGCTAGACTTACCCGACAGAACCAAAAATAAAAGACACCAAGGATCATGACAGGCTTTCTAGTGGGGTAGCTAACTCATTTGCAAAAAGGCATTTTTAGCATTTAAAGAATCTTTCCAAAGCTTTGCATCAAGTTAAATCTTTATTAACCTGTCAACTACATTTGCACCTGTACTAGAGTAACATGTAATTAAACAGGTAATGATAGCCAAAGATCATTAACAACTTCCATCATGTCATAGTTCATATAACTGTCCAAGTGTTCCATCAATATTACTACGATGAAGTAGCTCAAGTCAGGTGCTCACTATCCAGTGAATGATGGCGATTCGAATCGATTATTAACCAGCTGGTAATTTATTCCTCACACAAACCTCACTCACCCGCTAAAGTGAGGTGTTGGTCACCGAGTCAACCATTCAGGTAAAGTCGCGAGCTTGCCAGGAACCACATGTACCTGGGGGCCGCCCGACTGCTCTTTGGCCTTATCATCGCACCCCCGTATCCTGCCACTACTGCTCCGGTACAGTGCGTTGCAGGCAATCCACTCGGCCTGAATAATCTCCCAGCTTCACGGTCAAAAGGTACATTATTCGGCCAGCTAAATGTAAGGCATGCGTTCAACATGACTCAAGGCCCAACAACGGTCGGTCCTTAATCAACACAGACAGAAAACACTACAGTTCAAAACCCTGCAAGTTTCCGTTCGGTCTCAATTTCACATTAACACTTAGTTATTCTAAGATGACATACTTTCTCAAGCAGATCTAGGTAACCTCCTATAGCTCGCAGGTGACAGGCAATCACCTGACTTCTACCGATCTAAGCAAGCTAAGCAATTACTTGACTGCAAATGACAAGGTGACAAGGATAGGGTAGAATGGAGTAAACAAGGTATAATGCAGCAACGGTTGCAAACAACTCCTAAACATAATGCAACAGTTAAAGTAGAGCATTAATAAAATATTTGCAAACCGGGGGAGAAAAATGCTCCGGGGCTTGCCTCTCTCAAAAGAGCTCAGACGGTGGTCTAGACACTCTGGAAGATCCTCACCGATCTCCTCGTCGGCTTTGGGCACTTCCTGCTCCTCGGGCTGCTCTTCCGGCTCCTCGAGAACTGCTATCGGCGTTACTTCCTGCAATCCTGTATGATGCAATCATATAAGTGCTTGTGCCTAGGTGCATTGCAGAAATGACATGTAATGGTCATGATGAATGAAATGTAGATAAATAGGTTCACTTTATTTCATAAAGTAGGAATATAATTTTTCTACAAGGTAGTCAACATCATCCAAGAATACAGACTACAAGCACATGTCATCTAGTGCATTCTCTTCTACTACTTCCATGCTAAGTCAACACATAAATCTAAGATGCTTCAAAGATACACCAAAGCAAATCCTATTAACTAGTCATGCATTAACAAGGTTAATTAAACCCTAATTGCAACTAGGTTTGAACAACAACACCTATTTTAGTAGCACAGAAAAATCTAAGAAAATTACAGTAGCTTTCTATCATCTAATCTAGCATACCACAAAATTTTCATTGCATTTGGATTACTAGAAATGCCTACACCAAAAATAACAAGCTAGGGCCTAAAAATGAGCATAAAAATACTTTATACTATGAAAAGTATCAAACAACAGATTTAACATTTTTCCTACATTCTACACAATAAATAATCACCATAGAAAAATTATTACATGCATGTTTTATTCATCTTTTTCTCTTTAGCAAAAATAACAATTATTAGCAATATTAAACACTTGTACTACACCTCAAGATTTTTCTACAGAACATGCATGAAATATATTTTTCCTAGCAAGTACATCACAAAAGAAAATTATTGCAAGTGGAACCATATTTTTCTGAGCTTTCTGTGATTTATTACATATTTAACAAGAAAACAGCAATTTCATTGATTAAATAAAAACCCTACAGAAAAATATCACAAAACTAACATGCAACATTTTTAAACTGTAGATCTACTCATGAGAAACACTACAAAATTTGTTTCACCATTTTTGGAGCTAATTTGAGTAGTCAAACATTTTCCAAACTATTTCCATTTTCAAATAATAAAAGAAAAACAAAAAAAACCATTTTTCTTATTGCTAACGGGCCGGCCCAGCGAAGCTAACCGGTCGGCTACGGCTTTCGACCCGAGCGCGTGCGCGGGAAAGCAGGCGCGCCGGCCTAGCTTGGGCTTCGGCCTAAGGCCGCCTTGGCCCAGCGAACGGAGAGGGGGAGCGGGGTGTGACCACGGCCGGGGCATCCCGGCGCCCGGGACCACGGCGATGCGGTGGCCGCCGACGGCCAGCGGCCGCTTCCGGTCGTGAGCGGGCGAGGCGTGGAGAGCAAAAGGACGGCATGGAAAAGGCGAACACGATGGCGTGATGCAAGGGGAGAAAGAGAGAACGAGGGCACCGGTGGCGGAGCGTGAGCTCGGCGGCCTGACTCGGTGGCGCGCGCGGGAAGACGCTCAATTGAGCCTTACCGTCGATGAGCAAAGTGCACGGTGGCCCGTTCGGAGGATAGGAGGAGGTGGCGGAGCGCGTGGCAAGACGAATCGGAAAGAGACGCGTCCGTTGTGCGGGAACGGTGGCTCGGAGGTGGAAGGTGCCGATGATGGCGCGCGGCGGCGGAGCAATGGCTGTGTGAGGGAGAGAAGGAGCGCGCGGGCAAGGAAGTGAGCAGCGGGCAGAGGAGATGAAGGCGAAGACAGTGCGCGAGCGCGGGGGCCACAGCTGCCACGCGCGGGGCGTCGCCGGCATGCGGCCACCACGCGGCGTGCGCGGTCTGCCGCGGTCGGTCACGCTGGCGCGGCGAGCGTGTGCGAGCGAGCGCGTGGGCGGAGGCAGACGCGGGCACGGGCGCGGAGCAGGCTGGGCCGGCTTCGGCTGTTGGGCCGGAAGGGAGGCGACAGCCCGGTAAAGGTGAGAAATTGATTTTCTTTTCTAAATAAAATTCTAGATTTTATAATTTGATTCAAATTCAAATTTTGGAGATGAAAAAGACATTTTCACAAGTTGCCCCCAAAACAAAAGTTGTTCAAAATTTAATTCTCTACAACTTTCATTTAGGGCACTTTTCAAAATTCTAAATAGATTTTGAATTAGTGATTTAAAGTTAAATTTTTAAATGAAAACTCAATTTTCTGAAATATTTTTAGAAGCAAGATTTGGGAAGATTTTGAATACAAAACTTGCTCCAAAAATCATGTTAATTATTTCTAAGTCATTTAAAGTTATAGCTCAACAAATTTTTACCACTCTTACCTAGGATTTTTACTAATTCAAAGCTCAAACATGATTATCACAGTTTAAATAAATTCCAACTTAATTTGCATGTGATGATGAACATGTATGAAATGCAAATGCTCATAATTTAGGATGTGAATGCATGCTTAACACCTAGAGGCGTTACAAGAGTAAGCATGGTGCTTAGGCTAGAGATACTTGTGGATATCCCCTATCTGGCCGGATCGGTGTGTAGTAGCGTGGGACGTGATAATCCCATTATTACCTTTGGAACCCTCCTCCCGTCAGAAGGTTTGGTAGGATTTAAGTACCCTGGTCAAGCATCCTCTGTGGTGTCTCTTTTCCATCGGTATGTTCTCATAGACCAATAGTTTCATAGCTTACCATAGGTTGGAACCAGAATATCATCGTAGTCTTCTCTAATTGCTTATATCTTCGCTACCTTATAGTGTGGCCTAGGGGTTAAGTATAGATTTAAGTTAGTCATCGCACGCTTTCTCCTTGTAGATAAACAAAATCAATACTCTAGAAATACCTCCTGGGTGAAATGCTCACCGATATCCATGTGCTTGCGGATCCTTTTCTATGTGCATTAACAAATATCAACAGCTAGATACATGGGGTGCTTTCCCCCAAGCTGGATGTTGATGTAGTCGTTCAATCTTGTGAAGTAGCAGACTGGCAGCAGGGGTGTTCTTCCTCCTCTAGTGGAGCATTAATTGAAGTTGATGATTGTTGAGACAGTGCTCTAGTAGTGGATAGAATATCCACTTGTTTATCGGCTCTTCTTGGTCCTTCAAATCCTGTGGAACTCAAATAGACAACAAAACTTGTGGAATAAATTAAGCATTAGTGGTTGGCAACTCAAGACTTAATTGTCCAGAGCTTTTGAGATTTGTTCTTTATTCTTTCAAGTAGAGTTTCAACAGAATTTCTCTCAAATAATTTTTATATTTTTATAATGCCGAGAAAGTATAACAAGATGAATGCGTATTTATTTTTATTCTATGCCACCACAGTGAATATTCCTATGGGTTTTTGCACGCCACAAAAGTATTCACATGGGGCTTATAATTTATAATGCAGCAAAGCAAACAAATAAATATTTATTTTCTTTTTTAATGCAATGCTAATGCAGAAAAGTAAACATGCAAAAAAAGAAAATGATTGTGCAAATGCTCAGAAGTAAATATGCAAAAAGGGAAACTAATTAATGCAATGATAAAAAGATAAATATGGATAACTACCGATTTTACCTTCCGGCAAGGGTTCAGTGTTTTAAGTCCTCTGAACAGGACCTCTTACCATATTCATTTTGTAGGTGCATCATTTGATCCCATAGTAGAGACCTTGATAGCTTGCACCTCTTGAGATGGTGTCACCCATGTTCATTGCTTTTCCAGTAGTTTGAAGTGAAATACTAGTTGTGGAAGCTGGCAACATGTTGCTCATTGTGTATGTTCGTAAGTCTAGGACTTTCACTTGTAGGATTGTTGGGGAGTTGACAAACTCCTCCGCTGTTTTGTTCAAAGTGTGTCCTACTCATAGAGACAAGGCAGAGATCAAGTGCATGGGCTCTGTTGGTAGAAAATACTAACAGAATTAAAAGTTTATTTTTCTCTAACCTTTGGTGAATTGAGCAAGATAATTTTGATGTTTATGTGCTTTGCTCAAACTTAACATAGGTGATAGGATTAATGAATAATTATAGATGTAGCATTTAAACATTTGGTAGATCAGATTACTCAACCTTATAGAAGGATAGTCTATCTATGCCTATTGTGTAATGATTTTATGATTATGACTATCATATTCTAAAGATAAGATGCGCTATATTTTTAACTCATTGAATTAAGACTGAGATCAAGAAAATGGTGACAGGAACAAAGATTAAAGAACTAAACAAGTTGAGCTAATTAGGTTAGATCAAGAAAGGTTGTAACTCAAACATGGTTGGTTCTCTATTTATGTTCTACCAGAATCAAAGAAAACCTTTTTAAAGTACTTATCACTAACCTTGGGATATTACCTTTAATGTTGGATCATGCTAGTACTGTGACACCTTGTGGAAGCTTTCCTTTGTTGGTTAGTCTTGTGTCTTTGCTCATGTGTTGACTGTCTTCTATTGCACTCCTTTTTTTCTTGTCTTTAGTCATGTCATCTTTTGTTCTCTCTTTAATTTGTGCTTGGACCTTTAGCTCTTCTTATTATTTCATTCCTATATATCATTAGTGGACAACACATACCCGAAGAAATATATAGAATATATAAGCAATGACAAGGGCATTGTTATCATAAAGCGAAGGGTCACTTTTCTATGCTACAAAAGAATTTGTTTGAGCATGCTAGCACAGAACATTCACTATTACTTCCTTTCTAGAGGATTAATTTTACCTTATATTTGATTCTCATATATATTGGCATTATGGAATAACTCAAACTTATAGAAATAAAGCAAAGTGAATTGAGAGATTACAAACTAGCATGTGGAGCGATGAGAGCATGAGAGGAGGAGGAGCTCGATTGGTTCATCTTGAGGAGTTGGCCTTCCTACCTCATGCGTCAACTTTTCAATCTAGGAAGTGAGGGTGCATAAAGTTGCATACTCTTCTCTTGTTAATCTCTTTTGAATCCTGATGATTAGTGGTTGACAAGAGAGTGCAACTAGAACTACAACTCGAATTTGTAACACCCAGAATTTTTAGAATTTTGAATTAGATAAAATTTGAGTAAAAGGGATTTAGTTTTGAGTTTAAATAATTTAGAGATTATTTAATGGGGATTAAAATTTAAAATATTAGGTGGGATGTTTGATGATGCATTCATGCTGTTGCATTTGTTTAATTGAGTGGTGTGGTTTTGGTTTTGTTTGATTTGGATTTAAAATCTATTTTTAAAATGGCTTTGGAAAACGAATTCATAAAAGAAAGGGAAAAAAATAAACTTACCTGTGCAGCCGGCGGCCTCGAAGCCCACTCGAGCTGGCCTACTCCTCCCCTCTCTCGCTGTTGGGCCGAACCGAGCCGCTTTCCCGCTTCTCTCTCACGCCTGCGTGGGCCGGCCCAAAGCAGCCGCTGCCACGCGCTTCCCTCTCTCTAGTGTCGCTGACGGGTAGGACCCGCTTGTCAGCTGTTCCTTCTTCCTCACGACGTGACCGAGCCGGAGACGAACACCACCGCAACCGAATCCACCGAGGAAACCAGGATTTCTATCAATAAAACGTCATGTTGGAGGCTATAAAAGTGTAGCCGCGTTCCCCCTCGTCTCTTTTTCCATCTTAACTCCGAACCGACCCACGTGAACTCGAGCTTAGGGAGTTGAAAACCCTAGGCTTCACTACCGCCCGTCGTCGGAGCTTGCCGGTGAGCCCACGCCCTCCTTCTCTGCATTGGTGAGCTCGTCATCTCCTTCTCTCCCTCCCCATGCTTTTCTTTTGGTCTGTGGTGCCCTAAATTGCGAGAACATAGAGCTCCGGCGAGTTTTGCTGAAGCCAGCAATGGCGCCACCGCCTTCTCAAGCCGCATCTCATCCTTGGTTCGTTCTTGCCTCCCTATCCTACGTAGATAAGTTCGCGCTGAGCTCCTCAATCGATTGGTACCAGCCATGAGCCGAATGGTGATAAAAAACGCTAGAGCCAAAGATCTCCGGCGAGCCGTGCGTGTCGGCCATGGCGGGCGCCAGCCGACGTTGAGGAGGATGGCCGACACCCTCTCTCTCCTTTGCCTAGAAACGATTCCAGTCGTCCGTTCACTGATCAACGGTTAGGATTAGAAGATACCCCTTCATGGGGTAAACTTCATAAAGAGCCCCTGTGTTTTTATGAAATAGAACCCGCAGTCCTTCGCGTAATCCAGGAGTTATGTTTCTTTGTTTTGAAAACGTATTTCTTCTCGGTAATTTAAAAATACGTTTATTGATATTTACAGTTTTGCCACTAAACTTGTTTTGATCATAAAATCTCCGTTTTAACTCTGATTTGACCCGTTCAAGTTGTGTTAGATTCGTATTTGCGAGCTCTACATGTTAGTGTAGCTGTACAGTAGGTTTGGAAAATTTAATTTTCAAGTTTATATTAAAGTAGTTATTTATCTATAGGAAATCTTAGAAAATTCATAACTTTCACGTTTTAAATCCGAATTTCGTGATCTTTACGTCTGTGTGATTGTAGTAATGGGTAGAAGAGTTTTACAAACTTTTTATACTGTTTTGATACTGTTGGTGTACTGTTCTAACTATGTTTCTTTGTTTACTCCGTGTATGATTGCTCGGATGATTGTGTGTTGATGCTTGGTGATCGAGTATAGACGGTGAGCAGTTTCTTGACGATCAGGAGTATTATTTTGAGCCAGACCAAAAGTATCAATAGGGAAGCTTTGATCAAGGCAAGTATAACATGGGACCATCCTTGTTGTCCTATTCACTGAAATTATCATACATATGCATGTGTCCTCCTTGACAACCATAGAGATTATAACTTAGCTATCGATATCTTGTTCCCTTGTCACCTATGGGTTATTCATTTGGGTAACTATTGCTGGTGCTTAATTATGAACAATGATCTTGTAATTTGATTAATGGATTAAGCAACCAACCATTAAGATGATTTTATTACTATTGAAAGGGGGCTAGAGCAAGGGGTTATATTGTTGCTCTAGTTACTCTCCATAAGGACTTACTTGTAAGTGATAACTAAGATTTATAGTACAACTGTGAGGGCTATATGGCTCTGGCTTTAGTTGTTTAAAGGATCTTTTCTAGCTTGTTAGTGGTTACCTTAATTGGTGTAAGAATGGCTTGACACGTTGGGTGTAGGACAGCCTCTAGTCTATGAGTATAGCCGAGACGGAATTGTGCCATTTGAAAAGGGGGATTCCTACATCTGCCTGCCGAGTGAATCTAATGGCCCTAACTTATTAGATGAACATTTGAATGACTTTATATGATTTCCGGTGTTTTGGGGAGTCGTGAACCCATGCATTTGGAAGTCATGACTCATAGTGAAAGTGTACACCTCTGCGTATAGTTAAAAACTGGTATACTAGCCGTGCTCACGGATACGAGCGGCCTTGGGGGTTCTTACAGAATAGATGATCACCATTGTTAAATCATGCTTAATTATTGTTGTTATTATTATGCTCTTGTTAATGTTGTTCATTATCCTTATTACAATTGATCATTGGTTCATTAACGGGAAGTGGATTATCTTGATGCTACTCAATTGCCAAATATATGATGATTAAAAGCTAAATGCAGTCAAACAATGTCTAGCCTTTTGAGCCTCATGAACCCTCTGTTGTACTTGTTGAGTTCAACATGGACTCACCCTTGCTATTTCCACCATAACAGATGAAGATTATGAAGATGATTATCGTAGTGAGTACTAGTCTTGGTGTTAACCAGTCAACCGTGTCCCTATATTTGGAGTTTCCGCTAGAGATCTACTATTAGTTGCTACAATTTATTGTATAAGACTATGTGTTAAATATTTATTCACTATGTAATAAGCACTGTGATGATACTATGTAATTTGTCTACTTATGTGTGCGATCATTTCCTGGGGTGCACATGAGTCTTTTATGCATCCTATTTTTGTCCTTAAAAATAGGTGTGACAAATTAGTATCAAAGCCGTATTGACTGGAGGACACAAGCCTAGTTAGAATGGACGTTATTAGCATCTATGCTTCACTTATTTCATGCTTACTTCTTTCACCTTGTTAATTGCTAAATTTTTATGCTTCTTCTATCTTATTCTATTGTGAAAAATATATTGATTTTGTCTAATCTATGTCTAATTCTTGTAGATGCCTCCTCATCTCCGCATGTCCGCTGCATAGTACATTGCCCGCTTCAAACCCCAGGAGCCCCATGTAGATGGTGACCAAGAGATATCAGATGCTGAATCAAGAGTGGGAGACACTTCAATGGAGAATTCAGTCATGGGATGAACCACGAAGCTTCCACATCATGGTCCCTAAAGTAGATGTTTTCTTCCATGACATGCTGACAAGAACTTTGGATACTTATTACTACGATTGGGAAGCTACATTGGAGTATCGCTGCAAAGAGTACAGTCATCCAATGATGGACTCTTACTGGGAAACTGAGTTATGGGTCAAAACAATAGATCCTACCACTAGGGAGCCTAAGGTGGAGTCAAAGTTCATCACTCGAGTGAGCCGAGCAACTATAGAAACAAGCATGGAAGATGTCGCCTACAATGCGTTTGTCTTCTATCATGGTCTTCGCTCTGACAAGACGTTGAAGGGTGCACTTCGGCACTTTCCCTGTTTCTTGCATGACAAGGGTGTTTGGACTGTGCCACTTGCTGATGATTCATCCTTGACTTTACAAGCCACAATGGGACTGGTTCGTGAGTTGGTTCTTCATGAAGTGGATTTAAAGGATGTGTTGTTAAAGAAAAAGGAACTTAAAGAACAAGCCTATAAGGAGATCGACGAACTAAGGTCTGAGCTAGGCCATCCCAAGATTTATGGGAAGCTCAATTAAAATTAGGAGGCCCCTATGTAATAAGAACAATATTAGTTTGCGAGTCAATTTGAGTTTGGTAGTGTCGAGTATTAGTATGTGGTGTAAACAATTGTGTGCTTGATGAATTATTGTTATGATAATGTGTGATTTGGATCTTTGTAATGTGTGCTGGAGCTTTGTGGGCATGTCTACAAGTTCCATAGTTAAGGATTTTAAGTTTGATCATGAATATATAGTTGGGTTCTGGGTAAACTTGGTTTCTGTCTTTTACTGATTTCTAGATCAGTCTGAGATTTTTCTAGAATAACTCAAAATCTGTTCGTGAGAAATTTATGAAATTTTACTGGGAATAATTAGACTTCTGTATCTTTCCAACCCCGCAAGAATTATCTTTTTATACATTATGAGCTAAGAGATATACCTGTTCCAATTTGGGGTCACTATGCAGTCTGGAATTCTGAAACAGTTTTGGTTAAGCTCAGTTTTTGACTAATTTAGTGATAGAATCTGGAGAAGTGTTATTAATAAACGTCGTAGATAATTTCATAAGCTTTCCAACCATGTAAGGATCACCTTAATTGGACGTCTACAGCTCAAGATATGGCAGTTTTACTGAGCCGCTAAAAATAGAATTTGCCCAGAGAATTCAGATTTACTTATCTATTGTATACATCATCCTGGATAATACTGAGATTCGTTTTCTGTGCTTTAAAAACAGATGGCAGCTAGAGGAGGTAGAGGCCGTAGCAGGGGCCATGGAGGTTCTAACCCACCCATTACTATGGAGGAACTTATGAATACACAGAATCAGATGATGCAGATGTTCATGCAGCACATGCAGAACAACTCCCCTGCAGGAGGACCGCCACCTGTTCATGTGAGGGACAAACATGGTGAATTTTTGAAAGGACGCCCTCCAGTGTTCTCTCATGCTGCTGATCCCTTGGAGGCAGATGATTGGGTGTGAACGGTGAAGAAACAGTTGAACATCGCTCAATGTAATGATTTAGAAACGGTGTTATATGCATCTGGCCAGTTACAGGGGACAACTCAGACCTGGTGGGAGTTGTATCAGGCTGCACGTCCTGATAATGCTCCTCCTATCACTTGGAATGAATTTTTTAGAGATTTCAGAGCTCGCCATATTCCTGAGGCTGTAATCGAGCTGAAACAGGAGGAATTCAGAAATCTCAGGATGGTACAGATGAGTGTCAGCGAGTATCATGACAAGTTCTCGCAGTTGGCTCGCTATGCTCCCAATGAAGTGAGGGAAGATGTAGATAAGCAATGTCTTTTCCTTAAGGGAATTTATTATGATCTTCATTTGCAGCTAAAGGATCATAATTATGCTAGTTTCCAGGAACTTGTGAATAAGGCTATTGTGATGGATAATGAGCGTTGGGAGATGGATAGAAAAAGGAAGATGAAAGGATAAGGTGTTGGGAACAATATCTGTCAATGTACAAATTCTCAGCGTGGCTTTCATCCGAGATTCCAAGGACCAGTCAGTCAGTGGAACCGTAATTCAAATCAAAAGTGGTATCAGAATCGGCAGAATAATCAGTTTCAGCAACGACCCCAATATCCGCAGAATAGACAGTTCCAACAGCATAGTGGGCAGCAAACTCTAGGCCAGGGTAATCCCAACTCTACCCCAATGAAGACCAGTGCACCTAGTACTCCCAACCTGTGTTATCATTGTGGAGAGCCTGGACACTATGCTAATCATTGTCCTAAGAAGCAGAACCAACAGACACCATAGGGGTAGAGGTCATCCAACACTGGAAAGGTGAATCATGTGTCTACTGAAATAGCACAGACGGAGCCTGAAGTAATGCTTGGTACGTTCAATGTTCATTCTACTCCTGTAACCATTCTTTTTGATTTTGGAGCTTCGCATACCTTTATTTCCAACATTTTTGTTAGAATGCATAGTGTACCCATGCTTGCCATGAAAGAACCTCTCTTAGTAAACTCACCCGGGGGTACCATGCAAACCACTAATCGGTGTCTTCCAGTTAGTATGATTTTAAGGGGGGAGAGTTTAAGATAACTCCTATAGTGTTGAGGACATCTGGTATTGATGTGATCTTGGGTATGGACTGGATGATGCAAAATCAGGCAAAGATTCAGTGTTAGTAAAAGGTAGTAGTTGTAAATGCACCTAATGGTGAGAAGATCAGGGTGAATGTAGCAGTGCAAAAGCAACCAATAGCCTTAGTGAATCAGCTTGATGATGATGCTAGTAAAGAGAATCCAGTTATCGATGAATTACTAGATGTCTTTCCAGATGATTTGCTAGGTATGCCACCTGACCGAGACATTGAATTTCTTATTGAATTATTACCTAGAACTGCACCCATAGCTAAACGACCATATAGAATGGGAGTAGATGAATTAGAAGAACTTAAGAAACAAATTAAGGAATTATAAGATAAGGGTTTTATTCGTCCTAGTTCATCACCTTGAGGTGCACCAGTTATCTTTGTTGATAAGAAAGATGGTGTTCAGAGAATGTGTGTTGATTATCAGTCACTTAATAAAGTCACTATCAAGAACAAGTATCCTTTGCCTAGAATTGATGACTTGTTTGACCAGTTGAGAGGTGCTTGTGTGTTCTCTAAGATTGATTTACGTTCTGGTTATCATCAACTGAAGATTCGTGCTTCTGATATTCCAAAGACAACTTTTACTACGAGGTATGGTTTGTATGAGTATACTGTTATGTCATTTGGTTTGACCAATGCACCTGCCTACTTTATGTACATGATGAATAAGGTGTTTATGGAGTATCTTGACAAGTTTATGGTGGTATTTATTGATGATATACTAGTATTTTCCAAGATAGAGAAAGAGCATGCTGAACATCTGAGGTTGGTATTGTAGAAACTTAGAGAGCATAAATTGTATGCTAAGCAAAGTAAGTGTGAGTTTTGGTTGAAGGAAGTCTCTTTTCTTGGTCATATTGTCTCTAATGGTGGAATATCAGTGGATCCAGGCAAGGTAAAGGATGTATTGAATTGGAAGCCACCTACTGATGTGGGTGAGATTCATAGTTTCTTGGGTTTAGCTGGATATTACATACAGTTTAATGAAGGGTTTTCTAAACTTGCTAAACCTATGACATCTCTGTTAGAGAAGAATGCCAAGTTTGTGTGGTCTGATAAATGTCAAGCTAGTTTTGAAGAACTGAAGAAGAGATTAACTACAACACCTATTTTGGTATTGCCAGATTTGAGTAAGTTCTCTATTTATTGCGATGCTTCTCGTCAAGGTTTGGGGTGTGTTCTTATGCAAGAAGGTAGAGTTGTTGCTTATGCATCTAGGCAGTTGAGAAAGCATGAGCTTAATTATCCTACTCATGACTTGGAGTTAGCAGCTGTAGTTCATGCTCTGAAGATTTGGAGACACTATTTGATTGGGCATAAGAGTGATATATACACTGATCATAAGAGTTTAAAGTATATTTTCACTCAGTCTAATCTGAACTTGAGGCAATGCAAATGGTTGGAGTTGATCAAGGATTTTGATCTAGAGATACACTATCATCCTGGTAAAGCCAATGTTGTAGCTGATGCCCTTAGCAGGAAGAGTTATGCCAATGAGATGCAAATGTTGTCCATGACAAGTGAGTTGTGTGCTGAATTTGAACATCTGAATTTGGGAACTGTTACTAATACAATGGAGTTGGTGATAGAACCTACATTAGAGCAAGAAATATACAAGGGTTAGTTGAAGGATGAGAAACTAAAGAAGATAGCGGAAGATATAGTGATTGGTAAGTCACCAGGATTTCGAATGGATGATATTGGTATTTTGTGGTTTGGAAAGAGACTGTGTGTACCTGAGGATCAGGTTATTAGGCAGGCAATCCTTTGTGAAGCTCATGAGTCAGCTTATTCTATTCATCCTGGAAGCACTAAGAAGTATTTGGATCTTAAACAGAAGTATTGGTGGGTTGGATTGAAACGAGATGTGGCTGAGTATGTGGCAGTGTGTGACACTTGTCAGAGAGTGAAAGCTGAGCATCAGAGACCTGCTAGATTGTTGCAACCAATGAAGATTCTTGAATGGAAGTGGGAGGAAGTTGGTATGGACTTTATAGTGGGGTTACCTCGTACTCAGAGAGGTTATGACTCTATTTCGGTGATAGTAGATTGGTTAACTAAAGTTGCCCATTTCATACCAGTCAATACTACCTACCATGGACCAAGATTGGCAGAGCTGTATATGGAGAAGATAGTATGTTTACATGGAGTACCAAAGAAAATTGTATCTGATCGAGGTTCGCAATTTACATCACACTTTTGGAAGGTTGTACATGAATCTTTGGGGACAAAGCTGAATTTTAGTACAACATATCATCCACAGACAGATGGGTAGACTGAAAGAACCAACCAGATACTAGAAGACATGTTGAGAGCTTGTGCATTGCAATATGGAACTAGTTGGGATAAGAGTTTGCCTTATGCAGAATTATCTTACAACAACAGTTATCAACAGAGTCTTAAGATGGCACCGTTTGAAGCTTTGTATGGATGTAAATGTAGAACTCCATTGTTTTGGAATCAGATAGGTGAGTCTTAGGTGTTTCATACAGATGTTCTTAGAAATGCAGAGGATCAAGTGCGAGTGATTCGTGAGAATTTGAGAGTGGCACAATCTCATCAGAAGAGTTATGCTGACAACCGGAGAAGGGATTTAGTTTTTGAAGTAGGTGATTATGTCTACTTGAAGGTGTCACCAATGAGAAGTGTGAGGAGGTTCAACATGAAAGGCAAGTTAGCACCAAGGTATGTTGGGCCATTCAAAGTTATTGCTAGACGTGGTGAAGTTGCTTATCAATTAGAGTTGCCTGAGAATTTGTCTGGGGTACATGATGTGTTTCATGTTTCTCAACTCAAGAAGTGTTTATGTGTGCCTGAGGAGCAAATACCTTTGGATGAATTGACCATTAAAGAGGATCTTATTTATGAAGAGTTTCTGGTTAAGATTATAGAAACTGCTGAAAGAGTTACTCGAAGTCGGGTTATTAAGATGTGCAAAGTTCAGTGGAATCGGTATTCAGAGGCAGAGGCAACTTGGGAAAGAGAGGATGAATTGAGGAAATCATATCCATAGTTGTTTGAGTAAGCAATCCAATCTCGAGGATGAGATTCTTTTAAGGGGGGGTAGAATTTGTAACACCCAGAATTTTTAGAATTTTGAATTTGATAAAATTTGAGTAAAAGGGATTTAGTTTTGAGTTTAAATAATTTAGAGATTATTTAATGGGGATTAAAATTTAAAATATTAGGTGGGTTGTTTGATGATGCATTCATGCTGTTGCATTTGTTTTATTGAGTGGTGTGGTTTTGGTTTTGTTTGATTTGGATTTAAAATCTATTTTTAAAATGGCTTTGGAAACCGAATTCATAAAAGAAAGGAAAAAAAACTTACCTGTGCAGCCGGCGGCCTAGAAGCCCACCCGAGCCGGCCTACTCCTCCCCTCTCTCGCTGTTGGGCTGAACCGAGCCGCTTTCCCGCTTCTCTCTCGCGCTCGCATGGGCCGGCCCATAGCCGCCGCTGCCACATGCTTCCCTCTCTCCAGTGTCGCTGACAGGTAGTGTAACAGAACCGACCAAATTATAAGAGCACAAGTACAAAAACAAGCACCGAAGCGCTCAAATTTTCGAACTTGAGCCCATATAATCCCGGTAGTCAATCGAAATCACGAAGGATTTCAAACCAACTGCTTACAACCAGGATCGCATCATTCAACATACAACATCATACGTTACATTTCACAAAGAGTGCTGAAATAAGTTTACACAAACGGAGTAGCAATTATTACAAACCAAGTTTGAAAGTAGCGGAAGCATAACACACACTAGTTAATCAAGTACTGCCAGTCTGGATGATCAACAACCCGCAAAAGCATGAGAAAAGTACATAAAGATGATCACGCCCAAGTGATCTAGTCATCATCACCCGCAGGGTGGAGACACGTCTTGCAGAATCCCTGATAAAGCATGTCATCTGCAACAGGAGGGAATAAACCCTGAGTACTGGAATGTACTCAGCTAGACTTACCCGTCGAAAACCAGAAATAAAGTGACACCAAGGATTATGCAAGGCTTACACAAGAGGCTAGCTGACATAACATTTTGCATAAAGGCATAAGTTATTGAAACTCTTATAACCTGTACTAGCAGTTATTTTTAGCATTTACCTGTCATCTATCTTAGCACCTGTACTAAACATACACTTGATTATAATCAAACAACATGATTATTATATCCATAGCAGGTATATCATTATGGCAACATTGTATCATTCCCTTAACCACCAGTTCATTTAATGAGTTCTACGTTGCCGCTGCTCAAGTCAAGTGCTCACTAACCGGGAGCGACGGCGATTCGAATCGAATTCCTATCCAGCTGGAGGGGTATTTCTAACACTCACCGAGTCACGCCTGGCGAAGGCTGCTCAGGTCATCTTTTGTACAGTTCAGGAATCGCGGGCCCGAATAATGTCGCGTCCCCAAGGGCGACACTCTGCCAGGTGATAGGGACTCTAACCCCCCCTTGGTCTCACGCCAATGTCCCCAAGCACATCCTTTCTCTCCTCCAAGATGCAACCTACCATTCGATTCCCGGCCTGAACCATACTACTCGACTTCGCGGTCGGAACGACTTATCCGGCCAACTAAGTGTTAGACTGCGTTCAACATGACTCAAGGACGTACAGCGAATCGGTCCTTAAACGACTCAGACGGGCATAGCTCCACACCCAAGACGTGAAGTGTCTTGCGGCTGTACTATCGAATTCCCGTCCGGTCTCGATTTCATTTTTAAGCATGGTTCCATCACGATAGCCATAAGCCATTCGCGACTCCTTCCTACATCTCGCGGATGACCGGAAATCACCCGACTTCTACCGTACTAAGCAGGGCTAAGCATTGACACGCGCCTACACCTAATATAGGATTCAGTACAATATCTGGACAAGGACAGGTATAATGCAACAAGTGTTTTCATATAACTCCTACAACTTAATGCAGTAAACAATTAGAAGTACTCAAGATTAATTTATAAATCAGTAGGTTCAGCATGCACCGGGGCTTGCCTTTCAGAAAGGTTGCAGGCCTGTGGTCCGGGCACTCAAGAAGGTCTTCAGCGACGTCTCCTTCGCCGACTGGTTCCTCGGGCTCCTGCTGCTCCTGGTTCTCCTCCGGAATCACAGGCTCGAATTCGAGGAGTGTTATCCCCTCCGGTGCACCTATTGCATGAATGCACAATAAATATAATGGATGCATAAATGGGTGCAACATGCTCGGAATGAAATGCATTTCAGAATAAAACACCCTATTCAAGTTATTTTATTAGTACGTGCAAATCTCTTCTCTAGTAGAGAAGTACTCACCTAATCTACTTAGCCTAAGATAAAGCTGCTCATCCTCAGTTAAGGCCCTAACACCTAACAAATACAAAAGTAGCATGTCTTAGGATATTACACCATATCAAATAGCAAAACACCACAGAAAGCATTCTGGACAGCAGCTACTTGTTTTTATCACAACTGAAGATTTACAATTCCAAAAGATATGATCTAAGACAATCTGGAAAGCCTAAGAAATACTCTACAATTCATTTTCAGACCTCAACCCCAAACTCATAAGTTTTCCACATCAAACTTCACAAGTTCCAGAATCTGTCCTCTCAAAACAGAGAGTAGCAGATTCTGAACTGCCACTTAAAACAACAGTAACTCTCAAACTACAAAGCCAAATGTTCCCAAATTTTGACACAAGCTAGTTCATCAAGTTTACTGTGACTTTGATATTTACAAGTTGTCCAGAAACCCTTTTTATCAAAGCCAAATTTAGAGTTACAACTTAGCTGTCCAGAAAACCTAAAATTACAAAGGTTAATTATTTATTGATGTAGCAAACATCCTCTAAAACCAAACTAATGCTACTACAAGTTCACAAATATCACAAAGACACCAGAAAGTAAGGTGTGCCCACCTAGAACATTTATATAAACCCATTTCTCAATTTACTTAAGTAATTAAGTAGAATTTTAAACATATATGTAAACTGCTCCCAAAATTCTACAAAAATTACAGAGGACTCTTTGACCCACAAAGAGACCACAGTAAAAATTTGAACAAGTTTTATTCACAGAAACTCCCTACACAAAATTCACAAGCTAATAAGGCTGATTTTTGCATAATTAGGAAACCCTATTGAAAAGTGTCAAACAACAGATTTCATATTTTTCTTAGACACTTTAGGGTACCAAGACATTCTCCAAAAATTTACAATAACATTGCACATGTAGAAAAATTATAAAAATTACTTCAATTATTTCCTAGAATAAAATGATAGCCTTATAACTTGAAAATTACTTAAGCACTGATGCCCAAATTTTTACCATAGCTAGGACTAGCATAGAGTAACCTACCCACCAAATTTCATAATTTATGGAACAATACAGCTCAAGTTATAAATTAAGCAAATTTGCATGCAATCCAAAACACATTTAAAGGATCTAATAAATTCTTACAGAATTTAAACATCTCATGCCAGATCCATATTTTTCTAAAATACTACACATCCAGTAGATTCTAACAAAATTTATCTCATGATTTTTGGATCACTAAAACCCTAGATTCCTATTTTTCCAACTAGTACAAAAATCAGTGTCAAAATAATAAAAATCCTTTTCACTTCGGACGACTGGGCCGGCCCGGAAACGAACTCGGCCCACAACGCATTCCCCCGCGCGCTCGGCCCGCTCAGCGCCCCTGCCCGCGCGCGCGACGCTGACGGTGGACCCCCGCGGTCAGCGACCGAAAACAGGGGAGCCGGCGCCCCGCGAGCTCCGGTGAGCTCGAGCTCGCCGGAGAAGGGCTCGCGCGGCTAACCGAACACGGTATCGTGCTCTCCGTCACCTGGCGCACCGATTGGCACCCGTAGGATGGATGGGGATGGGGTGGAGAGGGCCTGCCGCCGTGCGTGGCGGCCGGTGATATCCGGTGGCGGGGCACCGTCGCCGGTGAAGAAACATGGTGCGGTTTGGGCTCGGTACGAGCTTCACCGAGGCAAGACGGTTCCGTTTTGCGGGTAAGGGGGGATGGAGACGGACCCGAAGCACCCTGACCACGGTGAGGTCTCATGGCGGGCTCCGGCGACCCCTCGGAGGCGGAGAAGAAGGTAATGTGGCTCACCTTGGGTCAAATCGTGGGGTTCGGTAGGTCCAGGGGGTGGAGGGTGTCGAGGCGGAGGAACTGGCGAGCTCAGGCGGCCGGTGGTGTGGCGTGGCTCACGGTCGAGCTCGTCGGAGAAGAAAGGGGAATGGCGGCTCGGTTCTTTCCCTTTTGCAAACGAGAGGGAAGGAGGAGGAGGAAATGGACGGGTGAGGTCGGAGCGACAGCGGAGATGCCCTTCATGCGCTCGGCAGCTGGCCAAGGCGCCAGGTCGCGCGCGGCGCGTGGAGGACACGCGGCGGTGTTCTTCTGCCGGGGCGCCACGTTCAGTTTTCTGAAGTTCTGAATCGCGGTTTCAGTCAAGCCGAGCCTGACAGCGTGACTTTGGTAACCTGTAACTCCCAATCTAGGCCGATCTAGTACAATCCGTAATTAGTAAAGTTGTAGAGGTACATATCGTCTACAAAATTGTCCACTAGAGCTCGAGCTGATTCGGTCTATAATGGAAACTACATGGTCTCAAAGTAGTGCTCGGTGAAACTGAAACCGGGTTCAGTTAATGATACCGCCTGACAGCTCCTGTTCATGGCACGATATCTCTTGAACCATTGAGAACCAGGCTTGGGTGATATTGACAAAGTTGTAGGGCTACATGTGATCTACAAGTTTGTCAATATGAGTGAAGGCTGGTTTGGCTTGGTTTGCAAACTACAAGCTCCTAGAGTAGGCATCAGTGAAACTGTAAGGTCCAATTCCAGACTTAGAAAAATTCTAAGTCCTGGGATTACACCACTAGCTGACTTGTGGGCCATTTTTGAGCATGTTGTAATCATTTTCATGAGATGGCCATATTAGAACTTTTGTTCCTCATGAAATTCTCTACAACTTTGCTTAAGGGTGCTTTTCCATGCAAGGTCTCTAAATTAGACTTTTTAATTGGTCAAACTAGGGCCTCCTAGGGTCCAATGGTGGTCAAACTTCTCTTGGAGGGCAATTTAGTAATTTTGGTCAACATGAACTTTGTTCCAAATGTTACCCTAAGTATAACTAAGGTGTTGTAGGTCATGATTGGCTACATTACTTTTTTGTTACACCAACTATCAAGTACTTCATGAAATAAATCAAACAAGCCCTAATATAAACACATGTGTTGCATCACATAAAATAACAAACATGAATGATGCATTCTTATGCTTATGCCATGCAAATGCAATACAATTATGGAGCTAAACACTTGAAGTGTTACAGCCCTCCCCCCTTATAAAAATCTCGCCCCGAGATTTGGAAGGCGTACCATTTTTCATAGAATTCTTTATAACCATCCCGCAAATAATCCTCCCGTTCCCATGTAGCATCACTCTCACTTCCCTGATTACTCCACATCACTTTGTACCACTTAACCACTTTACTTCTAGTTACTCGTTCCTGAGTATCGATCACTCGGACTGGTTTTTCTTCATAGGTTAAGTCGGATTCCAGTCTGATATCTCCTAACGGAATTTGTTCCTCAGGAACTCGAAGACACTTTTTAAGCTGAGATACATGGAAAACGTTGAATATGGCTCTCATCTCAGGAGGCAACTGGATTTTGTACGCAACAGCTCCACTCTTGCCTATGATCTGGAAAGGACCCACGTATCTTGGTGCAAGTTTCCGCTTAACACCAAAACGTTGGACACTCTTCATTGGAGAAACTTTCAAATAAACGAAGTCTCCAACTTCAAATTCGAGTGGTTTTCTACGACGATCCGCATAGCTTTTCTGTCTCGCTTGTGCTGCAGCCATGTGTTTCTGGATGGTACGGACTTGTTCCTCGGCTTCCTGGACAAAATCAATGCCATAATACCTTCTTTCCCCAGCTTCTACCCAGTTTAGTGGAGTTCGACACTTTCGACCGTACAAAGCTTCGAATGGAGCCATCTTAATACTCTCTTGATAACTATTATTGTACGAAAACTCGGCTAGAGGTAACCATTTTTCCCAAGAACCCTTGGATGAAATGACGCATGCTCGCAACAGATCTTCCAAGATTTGGTTAACTCGTTCTGTCTGACCCGACGTTTGGGGGTGATAAGCAGAGCTTCTCACTAACTTGGTTCCCAGAAGGTGATGCAAATGCTCCCAAAAGCGAGCAGTGAACTGGGGACCACGGTCAGATATGATAGTACGAGGTATCCCATGAAGCCGAACTATCTGATTGAAGTACAACTCAGCATAGTCAGTGGGACGATAGTCCACTCTAACTGGAATGAAGTGAGCTGATTTGGTCAAACGATCCACAATTACCCAGATGGAGTTATGATTTTTGACAGTAGGAGGAAGACCGACAATGAAATCCATACTTATCTCTTCCCATTTCCAGCCTGGAATGGAAAGTGGCTGAAGTAGCCCAGCTTTCATGTGCACAGCTTTAACTCTGCAACAGGTGTCACATCTAGCGACATATGCAGCTATCTCTTTCCGCATCTTGGTCCACCAATAAAGCGGTTTCAAATCATAATACATCTTATTGCTGCCAGGATGGATGGACAACTTAGAGGAGTGTGCTTCAGACAAAATATCATTTCGAAGCTCCCGGTCCTTAGGCACAACTAACCTATCCTTGAACCACAGCACACCTTCGTCATCTAACCTGAAATGCTTAGTTTCTTCCTCTTTCATCTTCCGTTTTATGTGAAATATACCCGGATCAGTCTTTTGGAGCCCAATGATTCTATTTCTGAGAGTACCACTGACAGTGATGTTGTACAAGACTGCCGGATGTAACAGGCGGGATCGGTGAAAATCAGTTTCAACCAAGGAATGGCAATGAGACTTACGGCTCAAAGCGTCCGCAACCACGTTTGCCTTGCCTGGGTGATAGTGCACTTGAAGGTTATAATCTTTAATCAACTCGAGCCATCTTCTTTGACGCATATTCAACTCGGGTTGGGTGAAGATGTATTTGAGGCTTTTGTGGTCGGTATAGATGTTGCAGACATTGCCCAGCAGATAATGTCGCCAGGCTTTCAAAGCATGAACAACTGCAGCCAGTTCTAAGTCATGCGTTGGATAATTCACCTCATGCTTCCGAAGTTGTCGAGAAGTATATGCAATTACCCGGCCTTCCTGCATCAACACACCTCCCAAACCTATGCCTGAGGCATCACAATAAACATCAAATGGTTTCTCGATATCCGGTTGTGCCAAAACCGGAGCTGAGGTTAGGAGGGTTCGTAGTTGGTGAAAAGCCGCATCACACTCCGGAGTCCAGACAAACCTGGTGTCTTTTTGCAGCAACCGAGTCATTGGCTTGGCTATTTTGGAGAAGTCCGGGATGAAGCGACGATAATAGCCAGCCAAACCAAGAAAACTTCGGACCTCGTGAACTGAGGTAGGAGCCTTCCAGTTCAGTACTTCCTGTACCTTGGCGGGGTCCACCATAATTCCTCCATCGGACAACACATGCCCAAGGAAAGGTACTTCTCGAAGCCAGAATTCGCACTTACTGAACTTTGCATATAGTTGATGTTCACGCAGTCTTGTGAGGACTATACGCAGATGTTCAGCGTGATCCTCCTCATTCACAGAGTATACCAGGATGTCATCAATAAATACCACCACAAACTTATCCAATTCAGGCATAAACACCGAATTCATCAAGTACATGAAGTGTGCGGGGGCATTTGTCAAACCGAAAGACATAACAAGATACTCATAAAGACCGTATCTGGTAGAAAAGGCTGTCTTTGGAACATCTTCTGGGCGGATTTTAATTTGATGGTAGCCAGACCTTAGATCGATCTTGGAAAAGACTTTAGCCTTGGACAACTGATCGAACAAGATGTCGATACGCGGTAGAGGATACTTATTCTTAACAGTGACCGCGTTCAGAGGTCTGTAGTCCACGCACATCCGCAAGGTTTGATCCTTCTTCTTTACAAAGATAGCAGGGCATCCCCACGGCGATGAACTAGGACGAATCAACCCTTTCTTCAAAAGTTCATTCAATTGCACCTTAAGTTCAGCTAATTCATTAGGAGGCATCCTATAGGGTCTCCTAGAGATGGGTGCCGTGCCAGGCAACAACTCAATTTTAAACTCCACATCCCGATCCGGAGGGAGTCCCGGCAAATCATCGGGAAAAACGTCCGGAAACTCATTTACTACTGGAATTTCGGCCAACGTCTTTGCTTGCACAGCATGAATTTCCCCCGACAATTCAACCTTTCTGGGAAGTTGTACTAGAAAACCTTTTTGATCTGTAGGATCTCTGAGCATAACTACCCGAGCGGATGTGTCAATGAGTACCCCGTTCTGACTCATCCAATTCATGCCCAAGATAACATCTATGTCTAAACCAGGTAAAACCAATAGGGCAAGCGAATAACTTCGCCCTTCTATCTCAAACTTAAGGTTCCCCACTACTTTGTTTGTGGAAATATTCCCACTTGCAGCGCTAATACAATAACCCACACCTTCAACAGTATGCAACTTGTGTGCAAATTTAGATGCAAACTTAGGACTGATAAAGGAATGCGAAGCACCTGAATCAAAAAGTACCACTGCGGGGTGTTGGTCAACTAGAAACTTACCAGCGGTGACCACCTCACCAGATGGAATTTCCTCAATGCTGTTGTAATGGGCGTGTCCCTGACGACTACCTTGGTTGACATTTTTCTTAGGGTACGGACAGTTCCTGGACCAATGGCCTGGCTTGTTACAGTTCCAGCAAGGCATGTTGCTAGGAGGAACACTGGAGCTGCCTTGGCCCGCATTACTCTTTGGCAGAGCCACTGTATATGCCTTACGAAACCCAGTCTTTGCAGCAGGCTTTTTCTGCGGCAGACGGAACTTTGTATTCTGAGCAAGAGGGCGAGGAGGAGCTCTCGGGGCAGCTGGAGTTCGAGACTGTGAAGCACTCGCCTCAATGGCCCTCTTGCGGCTCTTAGAAGCAGAATAGATAGCATTGTTGTTCTCTTGAGTTAGAGCATCGCTGATGAAATCATTGAAAGTAGTGCATTTGCTAGTGCCCATTGTTTTCATCAGTTTTGGGCCGAGGCCCCTTTTGAAGCTAGCAATCTTTTTGGCATCGGTATCCACAAACTCAGTGGCATACCTTGCCAGATTGTTGAAGGACTGCAAGTATTCAGTCAGGCTTTTGTTTCCTTGCGACAGCCTCATAAACTCTGTATGCTTGATTGCCATAAGACCTGGAGGAATATAATTTCCCCGGAATGCCGCCTTAAACTGATCCCAAGCAATCGGGACATTGGCAGGCAGTGTGGAACGATAGTGGCTCCACCAAATACCCGCTGGACCATGCAACTGGTGAGAAGCATATTCAGTCTTTAACTCATCAGTCAGGCGAAGCAGACGAAACTTTTGCTCAATAGTATTTAACCACTCATCAGCTTGCAGTGGTTCTTCCGCTTCCTTGAAGAGCGGGGGCTTAGTATCCAGAAAGTCCTTGAAATCACTGTACTGATTTGGCTCTGGGCCCTGGCGGCCAGGACGAGCCTCCCGGTTAGCCAGCTGGCGCATAGCATCCGCCAACATGCGCTGCCCTTCGACCACTGTCTGCATTAACTCGGCCGGAGTGGGTGGTGGCGGAGGGGGTGGCTGTTCCTCCTCCTCATTTCCACGACCCCGACGTAGATTGTACGACATCTGCAAAATGCATAGCCAATGAGCACTGACGATGTGGGAAACTTGTAGATGAATTATTGTAAATATGTCAAACTGACTTCATGAAATAGACTTCTCATAATAATTAAGGCACAATAATTCACCACAACCGCACAATCCATTCAAGCGCATCATTTGACGAGATCATACTTGGTAATCCAACAAGATGCTCTTTGATGAAGGCTTACTCACAGGGAGCACAACGGTTACCGGACCGTTTACGTTGCTATCTACGTGATTTTCGACCTTTTGCACGGTACTTGGATTCCATCTCAAGATTTTTAGTTGACTGTGAAAGGCTACTTCAAACTGACCACAAAGAGACTTCTCAATGAAGAGTTCCATGGTGGATCATGACTAGCCACCTCGATACCTGCGCGTGCCAAGCAGCACAGCCTTATGTCGCGCGCCATAGGAGGCCCTCGGTTTCGTCGCGGCACCGAAGGGTGCTAATCGTGACACCATCATCGAACGCAACATAATAAGACATCAAGTTGTGATCGAAATTAACGGTTTCAAACTACATTCAGGAAACATACGGTTCAACCTTACATCCCAAAGTCAAGTTATTACAAGGCCTCACTCCTTCACAGAGAGGGCACAAAAGACGATCCTAACATTATAGGCACGTGATGACTACTCTAAGCATCATCCTCCGAGTCAGTGTCAAGGATCTCCCCGCCGTCCTCATCACTGACAGGATCTAACTCCTCGTCTTCTTCTTCTTCTGGCTCTCCCTCTGGTGGTTCTGCAGGTGGGGCATCCTGTGGTCCATCAACCTCCACTTCATCATCATCCTCAGCCATGAAGATTCCCGAACCCATGTCCTCATCGGCGTTGTTGTTTTGAGGCAGCAGGGGATTAAGCTCGTTGTTCAGGTGGTGCACTTCTTCATGAAGATTATCATTGTATTCTTCAGCGTTCTCCAACTGTTGCTCGAGCTCAAACTGACGAGCTCTCAGAACGTTCTCCTCGTGCCAGGCTTCATCCCTCTGTTCCATCACACGGACTAACATGCGTTGACAGTTGCGGTTTGCCACTGTCAACCTCTGGACTGCAAGCGTTTCTTGATCACGATCATGAATCACTTGTTCCAGTTGTCGCCGTGTTGCATCCCTAGCAGCAGTCACCTCTGCCAGCTCTGCCCTCAGCCTTTCCACCTCAGTAGGCTCAGGGCGGGGCTCACGTGGAGCGAGCTGGTGACGCGGTGCCCTGCCCCCAGTGGACTTACGAGCGGTCCTCTTGGTACGTGCCATCTGTAGCAACAATATAAGATACGACTTAAAGTGAGGATCATTTAGGGGATACGAAATTTACTTTAGTCGGGAGTACAGAAAATTTTTTTAAGGAGGGAGTAAATGATATGTATGATATAATTAAACATGATGCATGCACGTTCCGTACGCCCTCTCACCTTAGTAGAAACCTAAAGTTCTAACGCTAGGCGGTGGCATACATACGTTCTCTCATATAAGCGAAACTATCGGTCTACTCGTTGCGCTGTTAGTGTACCTGCAGAAAATTTCATTGCAGCCCAACAATTTCCAATATATGCACACAAGAAAGCAGTAAATTAAATACTTTCCATATACACATCCCCAGATGTATATACTTCAGTATCAAAGCTACCCGGTAATAATGTTCCCACAATTAAGTGCTTACATAATTACATGGTTTAAACACGCAAGTATGCAAGTCACCAAAACTACTCTTCCCTAGACCGCCGGTTGGACGATCATGCTCTCACAACTCACACTTACCAGAGCGTCGAGGTAATTGATCCATACATTACCACCCAAGGGGATGGCATCCATACAATTTCACGCCGTATGGACGACGAAACAGAAACAAACAAGGCCCCCAAGTTAGTCTTTATAATAAGCCACCTAAGAGTCCTTATTTGGGCTAAGGGTTGTGATCACTGGCATACCTATAAAATAATTTTTAGAGTTTAACCCTTTTCGCAAACAAATACTTTTTGTTTTTAATTACCCGTAAGATGTGTTTAATGTTGAATTATGCTCCGATACCAGCTGTAACAGAACCGACCAAATTATAAGAGCACAAGTACAAAAACAAGCACCGAAGCGCTCAAATTTTCGAACTTGAGCCCATATAATCCCGGTAGTCAATCGAAATCACGAAGGATTTCAAACCAACTGCTTACAACCAGGATCGCATCATTCAACATACAACATCATACGTTACATTTCACAAAGAGTGCTGAAATAAGTTTACACAAACGGAGTAGCAATTATTACAAACCAAGTTTGAAAGTAGCGGAAGCATAACACACACTAGTTAATCAAGTACTGCCAGTCTGGATGATCAACAACCCGCAAAAGCATGAGAAAAGTACATAAAGATGATCACGCCCAAGTGATCTAGTCATCATCACCCGCAGGGTGGAGACACGTCTTGCAGAATCCCTGATAAAGCATGTCATCTGCAACAGGAGGGAATAAACCCTGAGTACTGGAATGTACTCAGCTAGACTTACCCGTCGAAAACCAGAAATAAAGTGACACCAAGGATTATGCAAGGCTTACACAAGAGGCTAGCTGACATAACATTTTGCATAAAGGCATAAGTTATTGAAACTCTTATAACCTGTACTAGCAGTTATTTTTAGCATTTACCTGTCATCTATCTTAGCACCTGTACTAAACATACACTTGATTATAATCAAACAACATGATTATTATATCCATAGCAGGTATATCATTATGGCAACATTGTATCATTCCCTTAACCACCAGTTCATTTAATGAGTTCTACGTTGCCGCTGCTCAAGTCAAGTGCTCACTAACCGGGAGCGACGGCGATTCGAATCGAATTCCTATCCAGCTGGAGGGGTATTTCTAACACTCACCGAGTCACGCCTGGCGAAGGCTGCTCAGGTCATCTTTTGTACAGTTCAGGAATCGCGGGCCCGAATAATGTCGCGTCCCCAAGGGCGACACTCTGCCAGGTGATAGGGACTCTAACCCCCCCTTGGTCTCACGCCAATGTCCCCAAGCACATCCTTTCTCTCCTCCAAGATGCAACCTACCATTCGATTCCCGGCCTGAACCATACTACTCGACTTCGCGGTCGGAACGACTTATCCGGCCAACTAAGTGTTAGACTGCGTTCAACATGACTCAAGGACGTACAGCGAATCGGTCCTTAAACGACTCAGACGGGCATAGCTCCACACCCAAGACGTGAAGTGTCTTGCGGCTGTACTATCGAATTCCCGTCCGGTCTCGATTTCATTTTTAAGCATGGTTCCATCACGATAGCCATAAGCCATTCGCGACTCCTTCCTACATCTCGCGGATGACCGGAAATCACCCGACTTCTACCGTACTAAGCAGGGCTAAGCATTGACACGCGCCTACACCTAATATAGGATTCAGTACAATATCTGGACAAGGACAGGTATAATGCAACAAGTGTTTTCATATAACTCCTACAACTTAATGCAGTAAACAATTAGAAGTACTCAAGATTAATTTATAAATCAGTAGGTTCAGCATGCACCGGGGCTTGCCTTTCAGAAAGGTTGCAGGCCTGTGGTCCGGGCACTCAAGAAGGTCTTCAGCGACGTCTCCTTCGCCGACTGGTTCCTCGGGCTCCTGCTGCTCCTGGTTCTCCTCCGGAATCACAGGCTCGAATTCGAGGAGTGTTACCCCCTCCGGTGCACCTATTGCATGAATGCACAATAAATATAATGGATGCATAAATGGGTGCAACATGCTCGGAATGAAATGCATTTCAGAATAAAACACCCTATTCAAGTTATTTTATTAGTACGTGCAAATCTCTTCTCTAGTAGAGAAGTACTCACCTAATCTACTTAGCCTAAGATAAAGCTGCTCATCCTCAGTTAAGGCCCTAACACCTAACAAATACAAAAGTAGCATGTCTTAGGATATTACACCATATCAAACAGCAAAACACCACAGAAAGCATTCTGGACAGCAGCTACTTGTTTTTATCACAACTGAAGATTTACAATTCCAAAAGATATGATCTAAGACAATCTGGAAAGCCTAAGAAATACTCTACAATTCATTTTCAGACCTCAACCCCAAACTCATAAGTTTTCCACATCAAACTTCACAAGTTCCAGAATCTGTCCTCTCAAAACAGAGAGTAGCAGATTCTGAACTGCCACTTAAAACAACAGTAACTCTCAAACTACAAAGCCAAATGTTCCCAAATTTTGACACAAGCTAGTTCATCAAGTTTACTGTGACTTTGATATTTACAAGTTGTCCAGAAACCCTTTTTATCAAAGCCAAATTTAGAGTTACAACTTAGCTGTCCAGAAAACCTAAAATTACAAAGGTTAATTATTTATTGATGTAGCAAACATCCTCTAAAACCAAACTAATGCTACTACAAGTTCACAAATATCACAAAGACACCAGAAAGTAACTTGTGCCCACCTAGAACATTTATATAAACCCATTTCTCAATTTACTTAAGTAATTAAGTAGAATTTTAAACATATATGTAAACTGCTCCCAAAATTCTACAAACATTACAGAGGACTCTTTGACCCACAAAGAGACCACAGTAAAAATTTGAACAAGTTTTATTCACAGAAACTCCCTACACAAAATTCACAAGCTAATAAGGCTGATTTTTGCATAATTAGGAAACCCTATTGAAAAGTGTCAAACAACAGATTTCATATTTTTCTTAGACACTTTAGGGTACCAAGACATTCTCCAAAAATTTACAATAACATTGCACATGTAGAAAAATTATAAAAATTACTTCAATTATTTCCTAGAATAAAATGATAGCCTTATAACTTGAAAATTACTTAAGCACTGATGCCCAAATTTTTACCATAGCTAGGACTAGCATAGAGTAACCTACCCACCAAATTTCATAATTTATGGAACACTACAGCTCAAGTTATAAATTAAGCAAATTTGCATGCAATCCAAAACACATTTAAAGGATCTAATAAATTCTTACAGAATTTAAACATCTCATGCCAGATCCATATTTTTCTAAAATACTACACATCCAGTAGATTCTAACAAAATTTATCTCATGATTTTTGGATCACTAAAACCCTAGATTCCTATTTTTCCAACTAGTACAAAAATCAGTGTCAAAATAATAAAAATCCTTTTCACTTCGGACGACTGGGCCGGCCCGGAAACGAACTCGGCCCACAACGCATTCCCCCGCGCGCTCGGCCCGCTCAGCGCCCCTGCCCGCGCGCGCGACGCTGACGGTGGACCCCCGCGGTCAGCGACCGAAAACAGGGGAGCCGGCGCCCCGCGAGCTCCGGTGAGCTCGAGCTCGCCGGAGAAGGGCTCGCGCGGCTAACCGAACACGGTATCGTGCTCTCCGTCACCTGGCGCACCGATTGGCACCCGTAGGATGGATGGGGATGGGGTGGAGAGGGCCTGCCACCGTGCGTGGCGGCCGGTGATATCCGGTGGCGGGGCACCGTCGCCGGTGAAGAAACATGGTGCGGTTTGGGCTCGGTACGAGCTTCACCGAGGCAAGACGGTTCCGTTTTGCGGGTAAGGGGGGATGGAGACGGACCCGAAGCACCCTGACCACGGTGAGGTCTCATGGCGGGCTCCGGCGACCCCTCGGAGGCGGAGAAGAAGGTAATGTGGCTCACCTTGGGTCAAATCGTGGGGTTCGGTAGGTCCAGGGGGTGGAGGGTGTCAAGGCGGAGGAACTGGCGAGCTCAGGCGGCCGGTGGTGTGGCGTGGCTCACGGTCGAGCTCGTCGGAGAAGAAAGGGGAATGGCGGCTCGGTTCTTTCCCTTTTGCAAACGAGAGGGAAGGAGGAGGAGGAAATGGACGGGTGAGGTCGGAGCGACAGCGGAGATGCCCTTCATGCGCTCGGCAGCTGGCCAAGGCGCCAGGTCGCGCGCGGCGCGTGGAGGACACGCGGCGGTGTTCTTCTGCCGGGGCGCCACGTTCAGTTTTCTGAAGTTCTGAATCGCGGTTTCAGTCAAGCCGAGCCTGACAGCGTGACTTTGGTAACCTGTAACTCCCAATCTAGGCCGATCTAGTACAATCCGTAATTAGTAAAGTTGTAGAGGTACATATCGTCTACAAAATTGTCCACTAGAGCTCGAGCTGATTCGGTCTATAATGGAAACTACATGGTCTCAAAGTAGTGCTCGGTGAAACTGAAACCGGGTTCAGTTAATGATACCGCCTGACAGCTCCTGTTCATGGCACGATATCTCTTGAACCATTGAGAACCAGGCTTGGGTGATATTGACAAAGTTGTAGGGCTACATGTGATCTACAAGTTTGTCAATATGAGTGAAGGCTGGTTTGGCTTGGTTTGCAAACTACAAGCTCCTAGAGTAGGCATCAGTGAAACTGTAAGGTCCAATTCCAGACTTAGAAAAATTCTAAGTCCTGGGATTACACCACTAGCTGACTTGTGGGCCATTTTTGAGCATGTTCTAATCATTTTCATGAGATGGCCATATTAGAACTTTTGTTCCTCATGAAATTCTCTACAACTTTGCTTAAGGGTGCTTTTCCATGCAAGGTCTCTAAATTAGACTTTTTAATTGGTCAAACTAGGGCCTCCTAGGGTCCAATGGTGGTCAAACTTCTCTTGGAGGGCAATTTAGTAATTTTGGTCAACATGAACTTTGTTCCAAATGTTACCCTAAGTATAACTAAGGTGTTGTAGGTCATGATTGGCTACATTACTTTTTTGTTACACCAACTATCAAGTACTTCATGAAATAAATCAAACAAGCCCTAATATAAACACATGTGTTGCATCACATAAAATAACAAACATGAATGATGCATTCTTATGCTTATGCCATGCAAATGCAATACAATTATGGAGCTAAACACTTGAAGTGTTACAGGTAGGACCCGCTTGTCAGCCATTCCTTCTTCCTCACAACGTGATCGAGCCAGAGACGAACACCACCGCAACCGAATCCACCGAGGAAACTAGGATTTCTATCCATAAACGTCGTGTTGGAGGCTATAAAAGTGTAGCCATGTTCCTCCTCATCTCTTTTTCCATCTTAACTCCGAACCGACCCACGTGAACTCAAGCTTAGGGAGTTGAAAACCCTAGGCTTCAGTGCCGCCCGTCGTCGGAGCTTGCCGGTGAGCCTGCGCCCTCCTTCTCTGCATTGGTGAGCTCGTCATCTCCTTCTCTCCCTCCCCATGCTTTTCTTTTGGTCTATGGTGCCCTAAATTGCGAGAACGTAGAGCTCCGGCAAGTTTTGCCGAAGCCGGCAATGGCGCCGCCGCCTTCCCAAGCCGCATCTCGTCCTTTGTTCATTCTTGCCTCCCTATCCTACGTAGATAAGTTCGTGCTGAGCTCCTCAATCGATTGGTACCGGCCGCGAGACGAATGGTGATAAAAAATGCTAGAGCCGAAGATCTCCGGCGAGCCGTGCGTGTTGGCCATGGTGGCCACCGGCCGACGTTGAGGAGGATGGCCGGCGCCCTCTCTCTCCTTTGCCTGGAAACGATTCTAGTCGTCCGTTCGCTGATCAACGGTTAGGATTAGAAGATACCCCTTCACGGGGTAAACTTCATAAAGAGCCCCTATGTTTTTATGAAATAGAACCTGCGGTCCTTGGCGTAATCCATGAATTATGTTTCTTTGTTTTGAAAACGTATTTCTTCTCTGTAATTCAAAAATACGTTTTCTGATATTTACAGTTTTGCCACTAAACTTGTTTTGATCATAAAATCTCCGTTTTAACTCCGATTTGACCCATTCAAGTTGCGTTAGATTCATATTTGTGAGCTCTACATGTTAGTCTAGCTGTACAGTAGGTTTGGAAAATTTAATTTTTGAGTTTATATTAAAGTAGTTATTTATCTATAGGAAATCTTAGAAAATTCATAACTTTCACGTTTTAAATCCGAATTTCATGGTCTTTACGTCTGTGTGATCGTAGTAACGTGTAGAAGAGTTTTACAATTTTTTTACTATTTTGATATTGTTGGTGTACTATTCTAACTATGTTTCTTTGTTTGCTCCGTGTATGATTGCTCGGATGATTGTGTGTTGATGCTTGGTGATCGAGTATAGACGGTGAGCAGTTTCTTGACGATCAGGAGTATTATTTTAAGCCAGACCAGAAGTATCAACAGGGAAGCTTTGATCAAGGCAAGTATAACATGGGACCATCCTTGTTATTCTATTCACTGAAATTATCATACATATGCATGTGTCCTCCTTAACAACCATAGAAATTATAACTTAGCTATCGATATCTTGTTCCCTTGTCACCTATGGGTTATGCATATGGGTAGCTATTGCTAGTGCTTAATTATGAACAATGATCTTGTAATTTGATTAATGGATTAAGCAACCAACCATTAAGATGATTTTATTACTGTTTAAAGGGGGCTAAAGCAAGGGGTTATATTGTTGCTCTAGTTACTCTCCATAAGGACTTACCTGTAAGTGATAACCGGGATTTATAGTACAGCTATGAGGGCTATATGGCCCTGACTTTAGTTGTTTCAAGGACCTTTTCTAGCTTGTTAGTGGTTACCTTAGTTGGCGTAACAATGGCTTGACACGTTGGGTGTAGGACAGCCTCTAGTCTATGAGTATAACCGAGAAGGAATTGTGCCATTTGAAAAGGGAGATTCCTACATCTGCCTGCCGAGTGAATCTAATGGCCCTAACTTGTTAGACGAACTTTTGAATGGCTTTATATGATTTCCGGTGTTTTGGGGAGTCGCGAACCCATGCATTTGGAAGTCATGACTCACAGTGAAAGTGTACACCTCTGCGCAGAGTTAAAAACTGGTATACTAGCCGTGCTCACGGATACGAGCGGCCTTGGGGGTTCTTACAGAATAGATGATCACCATTATTATATCAAGCTTAATTACTATTGTTATTATTATGCTCATGTTAATGTTGTTCATTATCCTTATTACAATTGATCATTGATTCATTAACGGGAAGTGGATTATCTTGATGCTACTCAATTGCCAAATATATGATGATTAAAAGCTAAACACAGTCAAACAGTGTCTAGCCTTTTGTGCCTCATGAACCCTGTGTTGTACTTGTTGAGTTCGACATGGACTCACTCTTGCTATTTCCACCATAACAGATGAAGATTATGAAGATGATTATCATAATGAGTACTAGTCTTGGTGTCAACCAGTCAACAGTGTCCCTATATTTGGAGTTTTTGCTGGAGATCTACTATTAGTTCCTACAATTTATTGTATAAGACTATGTGTTAAATATCTATTCGCTATGTAATAAGCACTGTGATGATACTATGTAATTTGTCTACTTATGTGTGCGATCATTTCTTGGGGCGCACATGAGTCTTTTATACATCCTATTTTTGTCCTTAAAAATGGGTGTGACAGAATTCCTCCATGAAGGTCCTTGTCTTCAAGTGGCATGATGGAAATTTGTTCACCTACTTCCATGGAGTGCTTTAATTATGGATCTTATTTTGTGGCACTCTTCTTCTTTCTCTTTGGTTATGAATGAGTTGTGTCTCTCTTCTTCTCCAGTATGAGTTAATCTTAGGGATTTCCTAATTTGAATTTGGGAGTTTCTCTACAGAGGTTAATCAAACAAAATATATCTTTGTCTATACTAGCAGTTTTTTGGTTCAATAACCAAACTAGACTCCATATCTAATCAAATTAAGGAAGGCTGTTTAACCTAAGCACCACGCTTAATTTAAAAGCTAATAGAAGTATGTGCAGTACTTCCAAACCAACACTTACCAGGGTAGCATGAAAGTATTATAGAGATTTACTCAAATAGTGATGAAAGAGCATGATTGTTGTTTAGCAAATTGAGCATGTCTTAAAGGTAGAGATAACCAAGACAATGTAGCAACATGGCAAGAGATGTTTTTATTGAAGTGTATCCCCCAAGCTTGAACTTTGCAAAATCAAGATTGGATGAATGTGATTCAATGTTGCGTAATGATTGGTTGGACATACCTATGTTTGTTCCAAACCTAGAAAGTTAATGACAAGAATACCTGAAGGAATATTTTCACAATTATAACTCTATGCTCATCTCACAAGGGCAGAAAAGTGAACACTCATGTCAAGGTTTGAATAGTGCTTGTTTTAGGACACTAAGCTTGTCCTTAGGAAACCCTCAAGATATGAATTGGTGAAGTGGTTTTCCCTCCAACACCAATTTATGTGTACTATCTCAAGATTCAACACAACGAGATCTGCAATATCTATGATAAACATATGCATCTACAGCCACCCTTTCAAAATCTTTAGGAATAGGGAGCACGAGGGGGTTGAAGATCTCGTGTGGGGCAATGTTAGAGAGAGACTAAGAGAATCAAGAGATATCTCATACGAGCAAGGATTTGATGGGGTCTTTATGAAGCAGCTTCCTTGCTCATTGAAGTCTCCATCATTTCCAGCTTCCAAGGATGATTTGCCATAAATGTCCAAAATTATCCTTGGATTGCCTCTCGAACTGGTCTCATATAAGGCCTCATCCACACATTCAATGGCAATAGCATATAGGTTTTTAATGCTCTTAAGCCATTGATGTTGCTCTTCTCGATCCCCCTTATGGTCTAGATGATTCCTATGCATGGGATCTGTAGATGGATTTCTAGGATCATTATGAGTCTCAGGAGAAGGAGCATAGGAGTCATAGGGGTCAAGGATGGGTTTGAATTTTATATCTAGTGTGGGCATAGAAGGGGAAATGATAAGAGTAGATTCTAGATGATTTCACTCTCCTTCTATGGCATCACTTAACATGCCATCCTTGAGTATTTCTAAGTATCCTTCAAAGGGATTGGATTTGAAAAGCTTTCTAAGAGATCCCTTCTTGAGAAGATTCAAACTATATGTACTAAAAGGTCTCTTATGAAGCGGAAAGTTTATGCTCCTCCCAAAATCATCATTGGAAAGGATTTCCAAGGGTAGAATTTCTTCTTCCCTTAGATGATTTTGGAGTGTAGCTGGTCTGGGATGGATAGCTAAATCATGGGGTTGGAATGTTTGTAATATGGCTATGAAAACTTCCTCTTCTAGTTTGGGGGATGATTCCTTCTTTACCTCTAGGAGTTCATCATGAAGGCTAATGCAAGGAGTGTGTCCACTAATAAGGATGACCCTTGCTTCTCTAATGGATAAAGAAAGAAAAACTTCTCCAAAGGTGATATTATCAAGACCCGTATAAAAATATTGGAGAAGAACAGGGTCTTATAAGGCTAGGTCTAAAACCTGAATTTATAAGAAGATTAAAGATTCCCTAGGTGTAGCCAAAAGTTCATTACCTTCTTGATGAGAAGATAGGACCCTAGTTGTAGAAAATGGTTGGTTATGACCTATTGCAACCAACTTCGGACACAACTCATAATTAGGGGCAAAGATAGGCTTTGATGATTCCCATGGTCTATGGCTGGTCTCCAAAGGTGCAGATAATTCAAAGATAGGTGTGGAATTTGGGTTATCCACAAGGATAGAAAAGAAAAGGCAAAAGAAAAAGAGAAAAAGATAAAAGTATAATACAAGGTTAAGCATGACTTAAGGTTAACTCAGCTGACCTCTTTCTCCCCGGCAACGTCGCCTGAAATACTTGTTGATATTGGTTACGCACATCAAAGAATCTAAGAGAATTAATCCATAAATGCACGGATATCAGTGAGCACTTCACCCGAGAGATATTCCTAGAGTATCATATTTGTTTTATCCGCTAGGAGAAAGCGTGCGATGACTAACCTAAGTCTCTACTTAACCGCTGGGCTGCACTACAAGGTAGCGAAGATATAAGCGATTAGAGAAGAATACTGATGAGGTCATGACCATGCTTGGAGAATTACATGGAGGCCAAGGAGAGCAGCAAGGGCATCCAAATCGAGAAGGAGGCCCAAAACTTATCCGGTTCGAGTCACCAAGGTGGAGGCCCAAATCAAGTTTGAGTCCACCACGGAATCCAGGACGAGTCTGCCTTGAACTGGTCACCCAGGACGCGTACGGACTCCGTTTTTGATGATCCATATATGGATGGAAAGCTTATTTAATAAGGAAGCCAACCCAAGTGGTCCTACGTCAAAAGATGTTCGAAATCAACGGGAATCGTCGAAACAAGTCACCGTCCAGAATCTGTCAGGGCGCTGTGTCGCCGTCTTTTGGGCCGATTGTCCATGTATCGTGTCGGGCCTTAAGCCCAAGTTGTGGGCGCCCAACCCCTGGCCGTTCCCAACCCTAGGTCGAGTCTTAGACTATAAATATAGCCGCTGCCGCTGTTAGACAATCGGGTTTTGTTTAGAGTTTAGTTTTCCATCGAGAAACTAAATCGTTCATTGTAACTGTGATGACAAATCCTTTTACAGTGATCCAGGGCCCCTGTTCTTGATCTCCTCCACTGTGTCGATTAGTCCTTTGGAACCGAGTTCTTGAACCCTCTATTGAAATTCACATCATTCATATTTGCAATTTTAGATTGCGTGTTTTTACCTTCTTGCTTGTGTTCTTCGATTCGCTTGCAGGAAAAGCCTTCTTGGCGAGGTCAATCAAGTTGTGCTTGGTTGATAACCAATGGAGCAATGGTGTAATGGTTGCAGGGTTCGAATCGTGTCTGATTTGAAGCCGGATCACCAACGTCGAGATCTCCACAAATCGAACTTACCAGTTACCTCTCGGAAGATCGGGCCAGTATTCATCAAATACTATGACAGTCTAGTTCCAACCTATGGTAAGCTATGCGACTACTGCTCTATGGGGACATACCAAAGGAAAAGAGACACCACAAAGGATGCTTAACCCTGGCACACAAATCCTACGAATCCTTCTAACGGGATGTGGGGTACAAAGGAAGCAACGGGATTATCACGTCCCGCGCTACTACCACGGATCCAGCCAGACAGGGGGCATCTATGAGTATCCTAGCCCAAGCACCATGCTTACGCTAGAGATGATTACTCTACCCTCAACCGAAAGAGAATAAAGTAAACTTGTAGACCATATAACAATAATAACAACGTACTTACTTAGTATTAGAAGTTAAATTGCCGAAGAATCCTAGAACCAAGCCTCGGGTTAGGAGACTTGATCCCGTAGGTACAAGCTAGAGAGGAGACACCAACATGCTGGGCTTCCTCCAACTGATCCCTCCCCTCTAACTCTCTCAATCTAGAAGAAGAACTCTAATCTCACATAGACTAATCTCTCTTGTATGTGCCCTAAGAGAGAAGATCCATTCAAGGGACCCCTCTCAGCTGATCCCAACTAGAAATAATGAATTAGGGTTTCATAGGATTGCTTCTCTAGGGTCCAGGGGCCTTGCTTATATAGCCCCCTAGGAAGCACCACAGCCATTGGATCAAACCGACCTTAATCAACGATGATTATTGATCCTCAAAGGCGGTGGAGGCATGATCCCCGAGACTTGACCTGATTGGTCCACGTAGGTGGGCGTGCACTCAAGAAGGTAGGGCGGGCGCCCTGCCATCATGGCAGATTAGCCTCCCATTCGTTCCGGTTCCTTCTCGTGTCTTTTAGAGTCTTCCTTCACGTGCGTGGGTCTTTTTCTCTCTATGTAAACATGACATATGGGCCTTCCTTGGTTCTTTTCAGGTGTAGAACTAGACATTCACCAAAACTTGTGGAATTCTATCAGTGAACCCCCTATATCTATGTGGTATTTGCTTTTAGGTCCTTTTACATGTTTTGTTGATGGTTAAAATTGACACTTATCTACCGTCAACAATAGTACTTGTCGTGGAGTCCTTGTCAGTGGAACGATCATCCAGCCATTTCATCAACAAGTCTATTTTTGCAGCAAGCAAGTCCGTCTTCTTCATGGTATGCTTGCCTTTTTGTGTTTTGTGCTCCTCCCCCATCTCTGGTTAGCCACCATCTTCTCGATGAGGGCCATGGCATTGGCGATGGTGAGAGAAAGGAATGCCCCTCTAGCAGCGGCATCTACGTGCCCCTTTGACATGGCCATGAGACGTTCGTAGAAGTTTTGGAGCATGAGCCAATCTTCCATTTCGTGATGCGGGTAGGCCCGGATGTAATCCTAGAGCCTTTCCTTGTCCCACGTGTTGACTGCTTCCTTGCTCTGATAAAACCACTGTTTTGCCTTCCCTGCAAGGGAGAAGGGAAACAGACAGAGCCTGATGCTAGCTATTGTGACGTCTTTGATGACGATGGTGTCGCACAGGTCAAGGAAGTGTTTGTTGGTATTTATTAACACGAATAGAAAAGATCCGCAAGCGTACGGATACCATTGTAGCTTTCACCCGGAGGGTTTTAAATATCGTATCCACAGGGAAACGTGTGAGTCAACTACATATTCTAACCTAACTATAAAAGATAATTGAGTTGAAGATGTAAACTAATGTAGAAACAAACTAAGGGGTAAACAAGATTAAAGTGTAAGGAAGTAGCAATCTAATATGGAGTCGATAGTAGGAGTATAGAGAGGAAAACTCGATCAGGGTTTCTACTTCTAACTTGGGTAGTCGATGTCTTCTACTATTCAACTAGGGAATTACTATGGAAGACCGCAAACAGAGTACAATTCTACCATGTAAGAAAGGGCTCTTGCTCGCCCTACGGACGCGAGATGGACTACAGAGGACTGAACAAAGCTGTCACCTTCACGATCTACCATCGATCCAAAACGTAGGATGCATCTATGAGTAACCCGAGTCTAAGCACCATGCTTACACTACGAATTATACTATAAACTACTGTAGTAGATTAAAGTACTCAAAAGAGACTCGCAAACCAGAAGGATAATATAAACATGAATCTTACTTGAATCAAAAGTTTGATGGCTAGATCTAGAGCCATCTCAGGAGCAAGCCCACATAGAGCCCGATCCTGCCGAAGTACAAGCCGTAGAAGAAGCATCGACTGGCCGGCATATCCTCTAAACTCTTCCCTCGCTCTCCATCTCTCTACTATCTAGAAGACTAGATCTATTCTAACTCGGGAGTAGAGAGGACATCCATTCAAGGGACACCTCTCTTCTCCAAACCCTATCTTTTCTTGTGGGGATGAATTATGATGATGGGTGATGGGGGCGCCTTGGGGGTCCTGGGCTATATATATGGGGGTGTCTGGCTTCCCCTCCACCTTGGGCTAGCGATGTGGCACTAAACTTTCCATCATATCTCATTAAAATGCACATAGGCCTTAATGGGCCAAATTCTAATTTAGGCCCATTTAATCCCATAGCTCTATGATAGAGGGCTCTTCCTTTATTAATATCTTTTTATTCTGAGCTCCAAATATAGCAAATAATATATTTGTTTCGACCGGCTAGATGAGGCCTTCGCAATGGTGTCCTTTAATTCATCATTTGAGGTACTTTTATTTAGTGAAAAATTCAATCTCCTACAAAACAAGTGAGAAGACCAAAACTCATGGAACATGTTAGTTTTAAACCCTACAACTATGCTTTGTGGTTCATTTTATATCATATCAGGCAATAGTTGATGGTTAATTATTAACATTAAGGAGCGTCAACAAGTTTCCCTAAGCTTACCCTTTGCTAGTCCCTGAGCAAAGCTAATCTCAACAATGGATCAGGAGTTGCTTCAATGCTTTCATGCCTCAAAATACACATGCGTTCAAACAAGAATTCTCCTCCGGATTAGAGCAAACTATTCTAACTTCAAACTTACCTGTTACCTTCAACTATGGAGCTTTTGGCCTTCACTTGGGTCTTGAGTAATTGAAAGACAGAACAATCAAGTCAAGCGTTGCGTCTCAAGTTCTTCAATCAACCTTCATTCTGGGTTTTTGTAGATTTTCAAAATAAAACTCAGAGATTCCTTTTGTATGACCCTTCTTGGTCTCTCATATGTGATATTTGTGGATTCTCACCTAGGCAATGATGGTGTTTTGCCTTCTCTCTTTCACTTAGAATATGTGATATTTTTGGAATAAGGCAGAGTAGCATCATGCCTCCTCTCTCTCACCCTATAACTAATAAGCTTATATGGAGCTGAGGGTGGTTCAATGTCACACCCATTTTTAAGGACAAAAATAGGATGCATAAAAAACTCATGTGCGCCCTAGGAAACGATCGCACACATAAGTTGACAAATTACATAGTATCATTATAGTGCTTATTACATAGCGAATAAATATTTATCACAGTCTTATACAATAATTGTAGCAACTAATAGTAGATCTCCAGCGGAAACTCCAAACACAGGGACAAGGTTGACTGGTTGACACCAAGACTAGTACTCATTACGATAATCATAATCATAATCTTCATCTGTTGTGGTGGAAATAGCAAGGGTGAGTCCATGTCGAACTCAACAAGTATAACACAGGGTTCATGAGGCACAAAAGGCTAGACACTGTTTGACTGCATTTAGCTTTTAATCATCATATAATTAGCAATTGAGTAGCATCAAGGTATTCTGATTCCCATTAATGAACCAATGATCAATTGTAAAAAGGATAATGAATAGCATTAACATGAGCATAATAATAACAATAGTAATTAAGCATGATATAACAATGGTGATCAGCTATCTGTAGATATTCAAAGGCCACCCATATCTATGGGCACTGCTAGTATACTAGTTTTTAACTCTGCGTAGAGGTGTACACTTTCACTGTGAGTCATGATTTCCAAATGTGTGGGGAGATCAAACCCAAACACCAAAGAACCATATAAAGCCATTCAAGAGTTCGTCTACCAAGTTAGGGCCTTTAGATTCACTCGACAGGCAGATGTAGGAACCCCCCTTTTCAAATGTCACAATTCCTTCTCGGCTATACTCATAGACTAGAGGCTATCCTACACCCAACGTGGCAAGTCATTCTTATGCCATTTAAGGTAACCACTAACAAGCTAGAAAATGTCTCTTGAACAACTAGAGCCAGAGCCATATAGCCCTCATAGCTATACTGTATGTCCTAGATGATCACATACAGATAAGTCCTTATGGACAGAAACCAGAGCATCAAAATAACCCAAATGCTCTAGCCCCCTTTTCAATAGTAATAAAATCATCTTAATGGTTGTTTGCTTAATCCATTAGTCAAATTACAACATCATTGTTCATAATTAAGCACTAGCAATAGCTACCCAAATGCATAACCCATAGGTGATAAGGGAACAAGATATCGATAGCTAAGTTATAATCTCTATGGTTGTCAAGGAGGACACATGCATATGTATGATAATTTTAGTGAATAGGACAACAAGGATGGTCCCATGTTATACTTGCCTTAATCAAAGCTTTCCTGATGATATTGCTGGTCTGACTCAAAATAATACTCCTGATCGTCAAGAAACTGCTCACCGTCTATACTCGATCATCAAGCATCAACACACAATCATCCGAGCAATCATACACGAAGCAAACAAAGAGACATAGTTAGAACAGTACACCAACAGTAGCAAAACAATATAAAAAGTTTGTAAAACTCTTCTACACGTTACTACGATCACATAGACGTAAAGATCACAAAATTTGGATTTAAAACGTGAAAGTTATGAATTTTCTAAGATTTCCTATAAATAAATAATTACTTTAATATAAACTCGAAAATTAAATTTTCCAAACCTACTGTACAGCTACACTAACATGTAGAGCTCGCAAATATGAATCTAACGCAACTTGAATGGGTCAAATCGGAGTTAAAACGGAGATTTTATGATTAAAACAAGATTAGTGGCAAAACTGTAAATATCAGAAAACGTATTTTTTGAATTACCTTTCAAAAGAATAAAACGGATTCGGGTTTTACGTTTTGGACTGCGGGTTCTAATATAATGAAAGTCAAGGGCTCTTTAGCAAAATTGTGGCCAAAAGGGTATCTTCTAATCCTAGCCGTTGATCTAATCTTGGACGGCTCATGGCAACTCCAAGGGCGGCTCGCGCGGCCCAAAGCAAAGAGGGAGAGGAGGGAGCAGGCCAGCGCGGAGCGGGCCTCCAGGCCACCAGGCCGCACAGGTAAGAAGGTGAGTTCATTCTTTTTTTTCTTCTCTTTTCTTATATATATATTTGTTTTCCAAAACCATTTTAAAATGAGTTTTGAATCCAAATCAATAAAACCAAAACCACACCACACAATAAAACAAATGCAACAGCATGAATGCATCATCAAGTACCCCACCTAGTATTTTAAATTTTAATCCCAATTAAAATATTCTCTAAATTATTTAAGCTCAAACTAAAGCTCATTTAATTAAATTTTATCTAATTCAAAATTTTGAAAATCCAGAATGTTACAAATTCTACCCCCCTTAAAAGAATCTCGTCCTCGAGATTGGACTGCTTACTCAAACAACTGTGGGTATGATTTCCTTAGTTCATCCTCTCTTTCCCAAGTTGCCTCTGCCTCTGAATACCGATTCCACGAAACTTTGCACTTTTTAATAACCTGACTTCGAGTAACTCTTTCAGTAGTTTCTATAATCTTAATCGGAAACTCTTCATACGTAAGATCCTCTTTAACAGTCAATTCATCCAAAGATATTTGCTCCTCAGGCACACACAAACACTTCTTGAGTTGAGAAACATGGAACACATCATGAACCCTAGACAAATTCTCAGGCAACTCTAATTGATAAGCAACTTCACCACGTCTAGCGATAACTTTAAATGGCCCAACATACCTTGGTGCTAACTTGCCTTTCATGTTGAACCTCTTCACACTTCTCATTGGTGACACCTTCAAGTAGACATAATCAACTACTTCAAAAACTAAATCCCTTCTCCGGTTGTCAGCATAACTCTTCTAACGAGATTATGCCACCCTCAAATTCTCACGAATCACTCGCACTTGATCCTCTGCGTTTCTAAGAACATCTATACCAAACACCTGAGACTCACCTATCTGATTCCTTATGCCACCCTCAAATTCTCACGAATCACTCGCACTTGATCCTCTGCGTTTCTAAGAACATCTATACCAAACACCTGAGACTCACCTATCTGATTCCAAAACATGGAGTTCTACACTTACGTCCATACAAAGCTTCAAAAGGTGCCATCTTAAGACTCTGTTGATAACTGTTGTTGTAAGAGAATTCTGCATAAGGCAAACTCTTATCCCAGCTAGTTTCATACTGCAATGCATAAGCTCTCAACATATCTTCTAGTACCTAGTTGGTTCTTTCAGTCTGCCCATCTATCTGTGGATGATATGCTATACTAAAATTCAGCTTTGTCCCCAAACATTCATGTACAACCTTCCAAAAGTGTGACGTAAACTGCGAACCTCGATTGGATACAATCTTCTTTGGAACTCCATGCAACACACGATCTTCTCCATATATAATATGGCTAATTGTTCCCCAGTGTACTTAGTTTTAACCGGTATGAAATGAGCAACTTTAGTCAACTGATCTACTATCACCCAAATAGAATCATAACCTTTCTGAGTGCGAGGTAATCCTACTATAAAATCCATACCAACGTCTTCCTATTTCCACTCAGGAATCTTCATTGGTTGCAACAGTCCAGCAGGTCTCTGATGCTCAGCTTTCACTCTCTGACAAGTGTCACACACTGCCACATACTCAGCCACATGCCGTTTTAATCCAACCCACCAATACTTCTCTTTGAGATCTAAATACATCTTAGTACAACCAGGATGAATAGAATAAGCTGACTCATGAGCTTCACGAAGAATTGCCTGCCTAATAACCTGATCCTCAGGTACACACAGTCTCTTTCCAAACCATAAAATTCCATTATCATCCATTCAAAAACCTGGTGACTTACCAATCACTATATCCTCCGCTATCTTCATTAGTTTCTCATCCTTCAACTGACCCTTGTATATTTCTTGCTCTAATGTAGTTTCTATCACCAACTCCATTGTATTAGTAATAATTCCCAAATTCAGATGTTCAAATTGAGCACACAACTCACTTGTCATAGACAACATTTGCATCTCATTGGCATAACTCTTCCTGCTAAGGGCATCGGCTACAACATTGGCTTTACCAGGGTGATAGTGTATCTCTAGATCATAATCCTTGATTAACTCCAACCATCTGCGTTGCCTCAAGTTCAGATCAGACTGAGTGAAAGTATACTTCAAACTCTTATGATCGGTGTATATATCACTCTTATGCCCAATCAAATAGTGTCTCCAAATCTTCAGAGCATGAACTACAGCTGCTAACTCCAAGTCATGAGTAGGATAATTCAGCTCATGCTTTGTCAACTGCCTAGATGCATAAGCAACAACTATGTCTTCTTGCATAAGGACACAACCCAAACCTTGACGAGAAGCATCACAATAAATAGAGAACTTCTTACTCAAATCTGGCAATACCAAGACATGTGCTATAGTCAATCTCTTCTTCAATTCTTCAAAACTAGCTTGACATTTATCAGACCATACAAACTTGGCATTCTTCTCTAACAAAGATGTCATCGGTTTAGCAAGTTTAGAAAACCCTTCAATGAACCGTCTGTAATATCCAGCTAAACCCAAGAAACTACGAATCTCACCCACATCAGTAGGTGGCTTCCAATTCAATACATCCTTTACCTTGCCTGGATCCACTGATATTCCGCCATTAGAGATAACATGACCAAGAAAAGAGACTTCCTTCAACCAAAACTCACACTTACTTCGCTTAGCATATAGTTTATTCTCTCTAAGTTTCTACAATACCAACCTCAGATGTTCAACATGCTCTTTCTCCGTCTTGGAAAATACCAGTATATCATCAATCAATACCACCACAAACTTATCAAGATACTCCATATACACCTTATTCATCATTTACATAAAGTAGGCAGGTGCATTGGTCAAACCAAATGACATAACAGTATACTCATACAAACCATACCTCATAGTAAAAGTTGTCTTTGGAATATCAGAAGCATGAATCTTTAGTTGATGATAACCAGAACGCAAATTAATCTTAGAGAACACACAAGCACCTCTCAACTGGTCAAACAAGTCATCAATTCTAGGCAAAGGATACTTGTTCTTGATAGTTACTTCATTAAGTGATCGATAATCAACACACACTCTTAGACCACCATCTTTCTTATCAACAAAGATAACTGGTGCACCCCAAGGTGATGAACTAGGACGAATCAAACCTTTATCTTGTAATTCCTTAATTTGTTTCTTAAGTTCTTCTAATTCATCTACTCCCATTCTATATGGTCATTTAGCTATGGGTGCAGTTCTAGGTAATAATTCAATAAGAAATTCAATGTCTCGGTTAGGTGGCATACCTGGCAAATCATCTAGAAAGACATCTGGGAATTCATCGATAACTGGATTCTCTTTACTAGCATCATCATCAAGCTGATTCACTAAGGCGGTTGGCTACTTCTGCACTGCTACATCCACACTGATCTTCTCCGCATTAGGTGCATTCACAACTACTACCTTCTGCTGACACTGAATCACTGCCTGATTTTGTTTCATCCAATCCATACCCAAGATCACATCAATACCAGATGTCCTCAACACTATAGGAGTTATCTTAAACTCTACCCTCCTTAAAACCATACTAACTGGAAGACACCAATTAGTGGTTTGCATGGTACCCCCAGGTGAGTTTACTAAGAGAGGTTCTTTCATGGCAAGCATGGGTACACTATGCATTCTAACAAAAATATTGGAAATAAAGGTATGTGAAGCTCTAGAATAAAAAAGAATGGTTGCAGGAGTAGAATGAACATTAAACATACCAAGCATTACTTCCGACTCCATTTGTGCCATTTCAGTAGACACATGATTCACCTTTCCAGTATTGGATGACCTCTACCCCTGCGGTGTCCGTTGGTTCTGCTTCTTAGGACAATGATTAGCATAGTGTCCAGGCTCTCCACAGCGATAACATAGATTATGAGTACTAGGTGCACTAATCTTTATTGGGGTAGAGTTGGGATTACCCTGGCGGGGAGTTTGCTGACCACTCTATTGTTGGAATTGTCTGTTCTGCTGATACTGGGGTCATTGCTAAAACTGATTATTCTGCCGATTCTGAGACCACTGTTGATTTGAATTACGGTTCCACTGACTGACTGGTCCTTGGAATCTCGGATGAAAGCCATGCTGAGAATTTGTATGTTGATGAGTATTGTTCCCGGAGCCTTGTCCTTTCATCTTCCTCTTTCTGTCCATCTCCCGACGCTCATTATCTAGCACAATAGCCTTATGAACAAGTTCCTGGAAACTTGCATAATTATTACCCTTCAGCTGTAAATGGAGATCATAATAAATTCCCTTAAGGAAGAGACGCTGCTTATCTACATCTTCCCTTACTTCATTGGGAGCATAGCGAGCCAACTGAGAGAACTTGTCATGATACTCGCTGACACTCATTTGTCCCATCCTGAGATTCCTGAATTCATCCTGTTTCAGCTCGATTACACCCTCAGGAATGTGGCAAGCCTTGAAATCTCTAACAAATTCATTCCAAGTGATGGGAGGAGCATTATCAGGACGTGCAGCCTGATATGACTCCCACCAGGTCTGAGCTGTCCCCTGTAACTGGCCAGATGCATATAACACCTTTTCCAAATCATTACACTGAGCGATGTTCAACTGTTTCTCCATCGCTCGCACCCAATCATCCACCTCCAATGGATCAGCAGCATCAGAGAACACTGGAGGGCATCCTTTCAAAAATTCACCATGTTTGTCCCTCACATGAACATGTGGCGGTCCTCCTGTAGGGGGGTTGTTCTGCAAGTGCTGCATGAACATCTGCATCATCTGGTTCTGTGTGTTCATAAGTTCCTCCATAGTAATGGGTGGGTTAGGACCTCCACGGCCCCTACCACGGCCTCTGCCTCCTCTGGCTGCCATCTGTTTTCAAAGCACAGAAAACAAATCTCAATATTATCTAGGATGATATATACAAGAGATAAGCAAATCTGAATTCTCTGGGCGAATTCCAATTTCAGTGGCTCAGTAAAACTGCCATATCTCAAGCTATAGATGTCCAATCAAGGTGATCCTTACATAGTTGGAAAGCTTACGAAATTATCTACAACTTTTATTATAACACTTCTCCAGATTCTGTCACTAAATTAGTAAAAAACTGAGCTTAACCAAAACTGTTTCAGAATTCCAGACTGCACAGTGACCTCAACTTAGAATAGGTATATCTCTTAGCTCGTAATGGATAAAAAGGTGATTCTTGCAGGGTTGCAAAGATACAGAAGTCTAATTATTCTCAGTAAAATTTCATAAATTTCTCACAAACATATTTTGAATTATTCCAGGAACATCTCAGATTGCTCCAAAAATCAGCAAAAGACAGAAACCTAGTTTACCCCGAACCCAACCAAATATTCATGCTCAAACTTAATATCCTTAACTATGGAACTTGTAGACATGACCACAAAGCTCCAGCACTCATTACAAAGATCCAAATCACATATTATCATAATAACAATTCATCAAGCACATAATTGTTCACACCACATGCTAATACTCGACACTACCAAACTCAAATTGACTCGCAAACTAATATCGTTTTTATTGCATAGGGACCTCCTAATTTTTAATTGAGCTTCTCATAAATCTTGTGATAGCCTAGCTCAGCCCTTAGTTCATCGATCTCCTTATATGCTTGTTCTTTAAGTTTCTTTTCCTTTAACAACTCATCCTTCAAATCCACTTCATGAAGAGCCAACTCACGAACCAGTCCCACTGTGGCTTGTAAAGTCAAGGATGAATCATCAGCAAGCGGCATGGTACAAATGCCCTTGTCATGCAAGAAATAGGGAAAGTGCCGGAGCACACCCTTCAACGTCTTGTCAGAGCGAAGACCATGGTAGAAGACAAACGCATTGTAGGCAACATCTTCCATCTTGTTTCTACAGTTGTCCGGCTCACTCAGGTGATGAACTTTGACTCCACCTTAGGCTCCCTAGTGGTAGGATCTATTGTCTTGACCCATAACTCAGTCTCCCAGTAAGAGTCCATCATTAGATGACTATACTCCTTGCAGCGATACTCCAACGTAGCTTCCCAATCGTAGTAATAAGTATCCAAAGTTCTTGTCAGCATGTCATGGAAGAAAACATCTGCTTTAGGAACCATGATGTGAAGCTTCATGGTCCATCCCATGACTGAATTCTCCATTGAAGTGTCTCCCACTCTTGATTCAGCATCTGATATTTCTTGGTCACCATCTTCATGGGGCTCGTTGGGTTTGAAGCGGGCAATGTACTGTGCAGCGGATATGCAAGGATGAGAAGACATCTACAAGAATGAGACATAGATTAGATAGAATCAATATATTTTTCACAATAGAATAAGATAGAAGAAGCATAAAAATTTAGCAATTAACAAGGTGAAAGGAGTAAGCATGAAATAAGTGAAGCATAGATGCTAATAACGACCATTCTAACTAGGCTTGCGTCCTACAATCAACACGGCTCTGATACCAATTTGTCACACCCATTTTTAAGGACAAAAATAGGATGCATAAAAGACTCATGTGTGCCCCAGGAAACGATCGCACACATAAGTTGACAAATTACATAGTATCATCACAATGCTTATTACATAGCGAATAAGTATTTATCACATAGTCTTATACAATAATTGTAGCAACTAATAGTAGATCTCCAGCGGAAACTCCAAACATAGGGACAAGGTTGACTGGTTGACACCAAGACTAGTACTCATTATGATAATCATCCTCATAATCTTCATCTGTTGTGGTGGAAATAACAAGGGTGAATCTATGTCGAACTCAACAAGTATGACATAGGGTTCGTGAGGCACAAAAGGCTAGACACTGTTTGACTACATTTAGCTTTTAATCATCATATAATTAGTAATTAAGTAGCATCAAGGTATTCCAATTCCCATTAATGAACCACTGATCAATTGTAATAAGGATAATGAATAGCATTAACATGAGCATAATAATAACAATAGTAATTAAGCATGATATAACAATGGTGATCAGCTATCTGTAGATGTTTCAAGGCCACCCATATCCGTGGGCACGGCTAATATACCAGTTTTCAACTCTGCGTAGAGGTGTATACTTTCACTGTGAGTAATGATTTCCAAATGTGTGGGGAGATCAAACCCAAACACCAAAGAACCATATAAAGTCATTCAAGAGTTCATCTAATAAGTTAGGGCCATTAGATTCACTTGGCAGGCAGATGTAGGAACCCCCCCTTTTCAAAAGGCAAAATTCCTTCTCGGCTATACTCATAGACTAGATGTTGTCCTACACCCAACGTGGTATGCCATTCTTACGCCATTTAAGGTAACCACTAACAAGCTAGAAAAGGTCTCTTGAACAACTAGAGCCAGAGCCATATAGCCCTCACAGCTGTACTGTATGTCCTGGATGATCACGTACAGGTGAGTCCTTATGGAGAGAAACTAGAGCATCAAAATAACCCACATGCTCTAGCCCCCTTTTTAACAGTAATAAAATCATCCTAATGGTTGGTTGCTTAATCCATTAGTCAAATTATAAGATCATTGTTTATAATTAAGCACTAGCAATAGCTACCCAAATGCACAACCCATAGGTGACAAGGAAACAAGATATCAATAGCTAAGTTACAATCTCTACAGTTGTCAAGGAGGACACATGCATATATATGATAATTTTGGTGAATAGGACAACAAGGATGGTCCCATGTTATACTTGCCTCGATCAAAGCTTTCCTAATGATACTACTGGTCTGGCTCAAAATAATACTCCTGATCGTCAAAAAACCGCTCACCGTCTATACTCGATCATCAAGCATCAACACACAATCTTCGGAGCAATCATACACGAAGCAAACAAAGAGACATAGTTAGAACAGTACACCAATAGTAGCAAAACAGTATAAAAAGTCTGTAAAACTCTTCTACACATTACTATGATCACACAGACGTAAAGATCACGAAATTCGGATTTAAAACGTGAAAGTTATGAATTTTCTAAGATTTCCTATAGATAAATAATTACTTTAATATAAACTCAAAAATTAAATTTTCCAAACCAACTATACAGCTACACTAATATGTAGAGATCATAAATACGAATCTAACGCAACTTGAACGGATCAAATCGGAGTTAAAACAGAGATTTTATGATTAAAACAAGATTAGTGGCAAAACTGTAAATATTAGAAAACGTATTTTTGAATTACCGAGATCAAATACGTTTTCAAAAGAATAAAACGGATTTGGGTTTTACGTTTTGGACTGCGGGTTCTAATATAATGAAAGTCAAGGGCTCTTTAGCAAAATTGTGACCGAAAGGGTATCTTCTAATCCTAGCCGTTGATCTAATCTTGGACGGCTTGTGGCAACTCCAGGGGTGGCTCGGTGGCCCAAAGCAAAGAGGGAGAGGAGGGAGCAGGCCAGCGTGGAGTGGGCCTCTAGGCCACCGGGCCGCACAGGTAAGAAGGTGAGTTGATTCTTTTTTTTTTCTTCTCTTTTCTTATATATATATTTGTTTTCCAAAACCATTTTAAAATGGGTTTTGAATCCAAATCAATAAAACCAAAACCACACCACACAATAAAACAAATGCAACAGCATGAATGCATCATCAAATACCCCACCTAGTATTTTAAATTTTAATCCTAATTAAAATATTCTCTAAATTATTTAAGCTCAAACTAAAGCTCATTTAATCAAATTTTATCTAATTCAAAATTTTGAAAATCTAGAGTGTTACATTCAAGGATGTAGCATACTTACCTTGCATGTATTGCCCAGTCAAAACCGAGATCCTCAGAGCGGAGATCATACCCTTAGATCAAGATGTGCATGTGTGTGGAAATATTTGGTGGCTAACCTAATTCTACTTTGCTCCTAGAGAGATTGCCTCCAACTAAAAAATTTATGAAGAACTTTGCTGTGGAGGTCTTGGGATATCTTCTTTCTCCTTTCTTTGATGACATTGATGAACTTCTAGGTATACAGATCATAGACTTCTCTTTTCTCACTCTTTTTTTTTTCTTCTTCTTCTTTTTTTTTCTCTTTTTTCTTTTGTTTTATTTCTTTTTCTTCATTTTTTACAAAGGATCTTCTTCCTCTTATTTAGGATACAATGAACTTGGACAAATCACAATCTTGGAGCATTTATTTGGAAACCTAACAATCTTTCTAGATCCTCTTCCAGTGTAGGAGATAGATTTTTGGGTGGAAAAGGCATGTTTTTTAGTACTCCTAGGGTAGGAGCAGCAGATATATGTGGGTGTAAGTGATCTTGATCTTGGGAGTATGACCATCCTCTCGACAAGGGTCTCACACGGGTTGACCAAACTCAATGCAAAGTAAGCAGCCTATGAGCTAGTTTTCCTATTTTAGCAAGCATGTATATATGGCTATGGTAGGAATTAAAGCTCTCATCATATAGGAACTCATCATGTGGTGATTTTAGGTTTTTCAAAAGATAAATCTCCAGAACCCAAGTGTCACTAGGAACAAGATAAACAGTAGCTCAGACCTTCTCATATCATATCCATCAATCACTTAGATTTAGATCAAGCATTCGCTACCCACAAGTTTCAAGTTCAGAGTAAATCTTAGATCAAAACAATCATTTCCAAAACTCAGGAGAGTTCGAGGTTGAAAACTAGGCACTTGAAAGGAATTACGGCAGAACAACTATTCATCATTTCCATAACAAAGATTATCCTGAGTGCTCTTTATTTACAAACTGATTCAAGCAAACTAGACACACACTAACTACCATACGTGATTACGAAATAACACAAAATAGAATAAATACTCGACTAGATAAAATAGACACAATAAAAAATCCATAAAAATATGTCTCCTGACTTTAATTATATAAGTGTGAACCTTCATGTGCTCACATATTTTTTTATTTTTGGATTAATTTATGTAACAAGAAAACTTTAAGAGGGTAAGGTTACTTACCTAGATACACGGGGTGCCTTTCTCCAAGCTGAATGTTGACATCGTCGTTCGATCTTGCAATGTAGCAGACTGGCAGTGGAAATGTACTTCCTCTATAGAGCATTGATTGATGTTGATGACTGATGAGATAGTGCTCTTAACAGTGGATAGAACATCCACTTGCTTGTCAAGTCTTCTTGGTCCTTCAAATCCTGTGAAACTCAAATAGACAACAAAACTTGTGGAACATGTTAAGTGTTAGTGGTTGGCCACTTAAGCCTTAGTTGTCCAAAGCTTTTCTTCTAGGTAGAGTTTTAGTGGGATTTCTTTCTCAATATTTTTATATTTTCTATGATGCAAGAGAAAATGCAATAGGACAAATGCATGCATATTTATTTTTATTTTTGTGCTGCCACGGTGAATATTCCTATGGGTTCTTACACACCACAAAATTATTCGCATGGGGCTTTAGGATTTATGATGCAACAAATAAATATTTTTTTTAATGCAATGCTAATGCATAAAAGTAAATATGCTAAAGGAAAATAATTATGCAGAAAAGATAAATATGGATAACTACCGATTTTACCTCCCGACGAGGGTTCAATGTTTTAAGTCCTCTGAACAGGACTTATCACCATGTTCATTCCTTAGGTGAATCATCTAGTCTTAGAGGTAGAGACCTTGATAACTGCACCTCTTGATATGGTGTTACCCATGTTCTTCGTTCGTCCAGCAGCCGTTTAAAATGAAGCATTAATTGTGGAAGCTGACAGCATCTTGCTTAGTGTGCATGTTCTTATAGATCCAGGACCTTCACTTTGTAGAATTTGGGAGAGTTGACAAACTCATCCTGTTTTGTTCAAAGTGTGTCCTGCTCATAAAGACAAGGTAGAGATCAAATGCATGGGCTCTATTGGTGGAAAAACACCAACAGAACCAAAAGTTTTGTTTATTCTTCTCTTACCTTAGGCATGGTGAACAAGATAAAGTTGAAGTCCATGACATGGGTGATAAGATCAGAAGATGAGCATGAAAGCTGCATTTTTAAAAATATTTAACAGATTAGATTGCTTATTTATGTGTATCTTTCTTTATATGAGTAAGACTATCATCTTCCAAAGGTTGAATAAGCAACATTTTAACTCATTTTGTTAAGACAGTGAGATCAAGAGAGTGAAGTTAAGAACAAAGATTAAAGAACTGAACATGTTAAGTTGATTAGGTTGGATCAAGTGAAGTTGCAACTTAAACATGTTTGGTTCTTTATTTATGTGCATACTAGGATCAAGAAAAACTTGTTTAAATAGTTATTATGTACCTTAAGATTTTATCTTTTGTCATTAAAGAGTGATGGTACCAAACCACCTTGTGGAAGCTTCTCTTGCCAGCTGGTTGTGCTCATGAATGGTTTGTCTTCTCTTGCTTATCTCACAGTGAGCCTAAGTGATGGGAGCTTGAGAGGAGGAAGAGCTAGATTGGATCATCTTTAGAGGGATTGGCCTTCCTTCTCTGTGCTTCGACCTTATCAGTGAGGGCATGATTTCTCTCTTGTATTTGGCTTACCCCTTCTGTTGCACTCCTTCTTTAATCTCATCATTGTTTTGTTCTCCTGATCTTGACATTCTTGACAGTCCTTGTGCTCCCTTCATTGTCTTGAGGGTTTCTCCATGATGGTCTTTGTCTTGAAGGGACTTGGTGGAGATTTGTTCACCTTCTTCCATGGAGTGAGTGTAGATCTTATTTTGTGGCATTCGTATTCTTGTTCCATGGATCTCTCATGATGCGTGAGCTGTGTTTCCCTTGTGCAAAGTTGTTGAAGTTCATGTATCTCTTTTCTCTCCATGTGAGTTCATCTCAGGACTTCCCAGTTTGACTTTTGAAAGTTTTTCCTATAGGGGTTAATCCAACAAAAATATACAATGTGTACACAAGCAATTTTTAGTTCAATAACCAAACTAGACTCCATGTCTAGTTAGATTAAGGAAGGCTGTTTTAACCTAAGCACCACGCCTACGTTAAAAGCCAATAGAAGCATATACGTACAATACTTCTAAACCAACACTTACTTATGATGGACAAAGGTAGCATGAAAGCATTATAGTGATTTACTCAAATGGTGATGGAAGAGAATATGATTAATGTATAGCAAATTGAGCATGCCTTAAAGGTAGGGACAACTAGGGTAGCAACATGGCAGGGGATGTTCTTAGAAAGTTACCCCCCAAGCTTGAACTTTGGATGAATTTATTTCAATGTTGCATGATGATTGGTTGGACATACCTTTTGCTTGTTATTCCTTCGTTCTTTTTGCTCCAGACCTAGAAAGGTTAGTGACAAGAATACCCGAAGGAATATTTTTATAATTATATCTCTATGCTCATTTCATAAGGGCAGCGTAGCAGAAAGGTGAACACTTGTGTTAGGACATGCTTGTTTTAGGACACTAAGCTTGTCCTTAGGAAACCTTCAAAATATTTTTGGTTAAGTGGTTTCCCCTCCAACACCAACCTTAAGAGCACAACGAGATCTGCAATATTTATGATAAACATATGCATCGACAACCACCCTTTTGAAATTTTTGTAAACAGAAAGAGTGAGGGGGTTGGAGATCTCGAATGTGGAGAGGTTGGAGAGACCAATTGAATTGGGAGATGTCTCATATGAGCATGGTTTTAATGAGATGGTTAAGGAATATATTTCATGCTCATTGATGTTATCTTCACTTCCAATCTGAATGTTTAGAATTTTGCTTGGATTGGTGATTCTTGAATTGGTCTTGTCTAGGGTTTCCTCTATGGATGGATAATCCTCGTCTTCAAAGGGAGTTAAAAACTCACCATTTGAAACTAAGCCAAGGTTGGATTCCATTAAGGCTTCTTCCTTGTTCATCCATGCTACACATTCCTACCAATGTCATAGCATCTCTTCATCATCCATGTGGTCTATATGACTCCTATGGTTTGATTGTCTTAGTGGATTTCTAGGATCATTATGAGACTTAGGAGAGAGAGCATATGAGGAATCGTCAGGGTTAAGGATGGATTGAAAAATGGGCTGAGATAAGTTATCTAATACGGGCATAGAAGAGGAGAAGATAGAATAATTTCCAAAATTGCTTGGCACTCCTTCTATGGCATCGCTAGACATGCCATCCTTGTATTTATTCCAATGTGCTCTATGGGGGAAAGGTAGTTGAGAACACTTTTTTCTAGATGCCATTTTATATAGATTCACAAACATCTTGCAAAACTAGAAGTCTAAGCTATCAGCATTACGCTAAGGTTTTGATGGCTTAAGATTGACAGCTGAGTCTTGAGATTTAAGTGGTTGTGACTTAGCTATCAAGGCTTCCCCATTTTGTTTAGGTGAGAACTCCTTCTTTTTCCTTAGGGGCTTAAAATGAATTTTAGTCTAGCTAGCGGCTCCACTAATAATCTTTTCGATTGTAACCCTTGCTTCACTTACAAGCAAATGAAGAAATGATCCTCTAGAGGATATATCAAGGGATTCCCTGGAATCCTTACTAAGACCTTCATAAAAATGTTGAAGAAGTATTAGGTCTAGAATAGCAAGGTTCGGGCCAGTGAGGGTAAGGTCAATAAAGCGATCCCATGATTCGGTAAGAGATTCTTCTTCTAGTTGTCTAAAAGTTAGAACCTCTTTCCGTAAGTCATTCACTTTGGAGACAGGAAAGAATTTTGATAGAAATTCAATGCATAGTGTCTTCCAATCTCCTTGCGCACGTCCTACATTGAGTTTATACCAATGTTTAGCTTTTCCTATTAAAGAGAACAGATATAGCTTCCATTGGATGGTCTCATTGGACATACCTTTTATGCGAATGAGGTCACAGATCCGCTTAAACTCTCGTAGGTGTGAATATGGGTTTTCCACACTTTCTCCCAAAAAGGGTTCTTTCTGAATAAACTCTATCAAATTCGGGCTTATCTCAAAACCATCTGTTGTGATAGGCTCTGAATGTTCTGGTGGTTTAAGGTGTGTGCCCGTAAGGTTAGCATGTTGATTGATAAGAGTGTTATTCTCCATGCTAACAAAAGATGAAAGAAAGAAAAAGAATAGCAGGGATGAGGTAAAGGATAAAAGAACAAATGATGACTTTTTTATGTATATATACATTTTTTTGTTTTTTTGATACTATAAGAAAAAGGTTAGGCTAGGTTCATAGTTAATTTAACAACCATTTCCCTGGCAACGGCGCCATAAAGCTTGTTGGTATTTATTAACACGAATAGAAAAGATCCGCAAGCGTACGGATACAGTTGTAGCTTTCACCCAGAGGGTTTTAAATATTGTATCCATAGAGAAACATGTGAGTCAACTACGTGTTCTAACCTAACTATAAAAGATAAATGAGTTGAAGATGTAAACTAATGTAGAAACAAACTAAGGGGTAAACAATATTAAAGTGTAAGGAAGTAGCAATCTAATATGGGGTCGATAGTAGGAGTATAGAGAGGATAACTCGATCAGGGTTTCTACTTCTAACTTGGGTAGTCCACGTCTTCTACTATTCAACTAGGGAATTACTATGGAAGACCGCAAATAGAGTATGAATCTACCACATAAGAAAGGGCTCCTGCTCGCCCTACGGATGGAAGATGGACTACAGAGGACTCAACAAAGCTGTCACCTTCACGATCTACCATCGATCCGGAACGTAGGGTGCATCTACCAGTAACCTGAGTCTAAGCACCACGCTTAAACTATAAATTATACTATAAACTACTGCAGTAGATTAAAGCACTCAAAAGAGACTCACAAACCAGAAGAATAATATAAACATGAATCTTATTTGAATCAGAAGTTTGATGGCTAGATCCAGAGCCATCTTAGGAGCAAGCCCATAGAGAGCCCGATCTTGCCGAAGTACAAGCCTTAGAAGAAGCACCGACAGGCCGACATCTCCTCTGAACTCTTCCCTCGCTCTCCATCTCTCTACTATCTAGAAGACTAGATCTATTCTAACTCAGGAGTAGAGAGGACATCCATTCAAGGGACACCTCTCTTCTCCAAACCCTAGCTTTTCTTGTGGAGATAAATTATGATGATGGGTGATGGGGTGCCTTAGGGGGTGCTAGGCTGTATATATGGGGGTGCCTAACCTCCCCTCCACCTTGGGCTAGTGATGTGGTACTGAACTTTCCATCATATCTCATTAAAATGCACATAGACCTTAATGGGCCAAATTCTAATTTAGGCCCATTTAATCCCGCAGCTCCATGATGGAGGGCTGTTTCTTTATTAATATCTTTTTATTCTGAGCTCCAAATATAGCAAATAATATATCCATTTTGATCAGCTAAACGAGGCCTTCGCAATGGTGTCCTTTAATTCATCATTTGAGGTACATTTATTTAGTGAAAAAATCAATCTCCTACAAAACAAGTGAGAACACCAAAACTCATAAAACCTGTTAGTTTTAAACCCTACAACTATGCTTTGTGGTTCATTTTATATCATATAAGGTAATAGTTGATGGTTAATAATTGACATTGAGGAGCATCAACAGTGTTGCAAGTGAGCACTTGCGTCCTCGTTTGATAAACCACAAAACTACTTCGCATGTACTATCGTTATTAGGCCAGTCCGGAGCTCAAAGTTTCTGGTCCCGGTGTTGACAGCGGGCCCAACGGGCACGTTGGCAATAGCTGGGGTGGAGTAGTCACGGAGTAACTTGGCCATGTTGATAGTAGCAGATGGTACAGGGGTGAATGATTCGACTGCGGTGAAGTAGCAGAAGAAGCATGAGACATGTTCTTCCTTAGGAGTGCCTCTAGATTATCGGTGTAGTTGTTCAGCAAATGAAAAGCACTCATACACTATCCTGTTTTTATTCCACAATAGAGGAAGAAAACAAATAGAATTAGCCTAAATAAAAAACTATGGCTACCATTACATGCATGTGATCATTATTCATATCATGCTAGATTTTCTTTTTGATCCTATGCCCTCCCCAGCCATGGCGCTAGAAATGCTTGTTGGCATTTGTTAGTGCAATCACCAAGTGAGGAGGTTTTAAGTCCATCACCAGTAATGGCGCTAGAAATATTCATGGATAGTGGACACACATTTGGGCTAACCTTAAGGATAATAGAAAAACAAAGAATAAAAGAATGTTCCTATGTGGAGCCGGCGTGTTCTAATATAGCTGTGCAAAGAACAATTGATGATCATGCAAGTTACATGATTAGAGTTAGAGCTAAGTTTATGATGGATGGAGAGGTCTCCGAGCACTGGTCTGCCAGCAAGTGTGAGAGACTTTAATACTCCTTGTTGGCATTTCTTAGCGCAATCACCATGTGAGGAGGTTTTAACTCCATCATCAGCAACGGCACTAGAAATGCCTGGTTGACATTCCTAAACGTCACTACCTAGGAATGTATTAACTTAGCATCGGTGCCAGACATTCTTGTGGGGTTTAGAGTCACTAGGTAATGGCACTTAGAAATGCTTGGTTGCTATTACTTAACACCGTTACTAAGATTATGTTAACCTTAGTAATGCCACCAAGGAACACCAACCACGATAGTCCTAATATGCTTACAGACCAAATCCACAAGCGTACGGAACTATCGTTACAGCATTTTACCTAGAAGTATTCAGGATATCATTATTTATATTTTCCTAAAGGAGGGCATGGTGTAACGGAACTGCCCAAATTATAAGAGTACAAGTACAAAAACAATCACCGAAGTGATCAAATTGTCATACTTGAACGCATATAACTCCGGTAGTCCAACAAAATCACGAGGGATTTCAAACCAACCAACATAAGCCAAGATCATAGTGATTTAACATAACAAGTCACATGTTACATCCATTTCACAAGTAGTTCAACATACATCGGAGTTCAATAGAGTTATTACAACTCAAGTTCAAAAGTAGCGGAAGCAAAGCAGTTTGAAACTAACATCACCCTTATTTAAAATACATGCCAATACCAAGGTCAAGTCCAATGAAAGCATCATAGATAAGATAATTAAGAAGGATCATGCCCATGATCTTACTCCACCACTATGGCAGGAGTCATCTAATCCTTGTAGTAGCCATGATACATTAGAACCTGCAACAAGTGGGAATAAACCCTGAGTACGAGAATATACTCAACTAGACTTACCCGTCGTAAACCATAAATAACATGACGCCAAGGAGTATGCAAGGCTGATATATAAGTGGAGGTCACTTGACAACATTTTGCATAAAAGCTTAAGTAACATAAGTAATCATTTATTGCTTAAGCAACAAGTTAATAATCATTAACCTATCATCTAGATTAGCACCTGTTCTATGGCAACCACTTGATTAAGGAGCAAACATTAATAGCCATATCAGGTATAATAAGGCCATTATCAATATCACCATTTCTGAACCATCAAGTCATTTAGTGTGACTACAATGGAGATATGCCCATCAAGTTTCTCACTAACCGGGAGAGATGGCAATTCGAATCGATTACTACCTAGCTAGGGAATTATTCCTAACACAAACCCAACTTCCCTCATCGAGGAGTATCAGGTCACCTTTGGTACAACTCAAAAATCATGGGCCCGATCAGTGTTGCATTCTCAGGGATACCAAGCCACCAGGATGATCAGGACTTTTAAACACCTGCCCTTGAAAAATGGCAGTGGCTCCCCTTCGATGTGCACTCTAACCGACCGACTTCCGGCCTGAGCTGAGCTACTCGGCTTCACGGTCGGTTCATCAGATCTAGCCAGCTAAGTGATAGACATGCATTCAAAATGACAAGAAAGGCTCCATGCCTCAGTCCTTAATCAACACAGACAGAATTACTATAAGCATAACAGCCCACCTATAAGACTCCACCCGGTCTTCATTCATTTTATCCATGGTTCTTTTACATGATAGCAAATATAGCCAACTGTGACCAGATAGATCCCTATATCTCATAGGTGTCCAACTTCTACCGGTCTAAGCAGGGCTAAGCATTCACTCGATCCTAAATCTAAATAGGATTCAAGGTATACTTTCTGGGCAAGGAGAGGTTATAAATGCAGCAAGGGTTTTAGACAACTCCTATACTTAATACAACAATACATATATAACATGTAGACTCAATTGCTTTCTGAAAGTAAGAGGCTTATAATGCTCCGGGGCTTGCCTGGGATCCAACACTAGGTCAGTGTTTGTTAAATGGCACTCGCTTGGCGAGTATCTCCCATCTTGACACTTGCTTATTCCTTCTGTCTTCTGGATAGATCTTCAAACATCATCCTCGGGTTTGGCTCCAACATCACATCCTTCTCATGGTGCATCTAACATACCTAAATGAGGTGCAACAATGCATATGTATGAATGCATAGAAGTGAATTATGCAAAGCATTCATGAAAGCACACCAAACTTAACATAAGCACCTAGAGCTATTTAACTTAATCATCACTTAAGCATAACATAGGAGATGACAAGCACATCCAGCATGACACAAAAGACAAGTACATTCAAGCTTCTGCAAGCATCCATCAAACAAAAACTAGTTAATCATATTTATCCAAGCAAGAGTAAGCTAAAGCAATCAACGTACACATGTAGTTCCTAGACAGCAGTGCAATAGCCACGTGTTTTAACCATAACTAGAGATCCAGACATCCAAAAAAGTTGATCCTAGACTTTCAAGAAAGCTAATGAAATTGCCTACAACATTGTTATTATCACCAAAAGCTTATTCCAAAGCTAACCAGGTCAAACATGCCAATGTTTCAGATCTGCACAAAACTAAGACAGAAAAGTAGTAGTAATTTCAAAAATGCATAACTGGAGTTACAGACATCAAACAAGCATGAACCTTAACTTTCTACAATTCATATTAAATTATCTAAAACATGTTTATTATCATCACAAGGTGATTCCACAATTAACAAGGTCAATCAAGCACAATTGGGCACCTTTGTCCAGACTTGGACAGATTCTGCCATGCAACTTCACAGGCTTATAAATGGAGCTCTACAATACCAAAAGGGGTGATCTAGGATAATTTGGAAAGCTTAAGGAAAGCACTATAACTCTTATATTATCACTAAGATACGATTTCATACTTAACTAGGTCAAACAATGAAATCCTTCAAATCTACATAGAGCATAGACCAAACATGATAGATCATTTGTCAAATTCATAACTCCTAAAATATCAGGCCTATGGTCATGAAATTTGAACACAAGCAAGATTATGAAATTATATACAACTTTGGTATTCACTAGAACCACAGAAAACATCATTTACACCAGGAAAATAAGTGCACAAGCAAAATTGCACATGCAGCCCAAACAGCAGTGGTATAATTATAGACAGAAAACTGATAGAAACTTCAGAGAAGCATAACTAGAGTTCTAGACTCCAACAAACATGACTCATAACTTTTTGTAAAGCTTATAAAGTTACCTACAACTTTTTTATTCTCTTCTTAAGATGATTCTACAGTTAACAAGGTCAATTAATCCAATAAATGCATCTCTATCCAAAATATGGACAGAATTTGATATGCAACTTTAAACAGCTATTACTAGAGTTCCACATGTCCAATAAATGTGGTTCTAGACTTTTTATAAATATTAACAAATTGTAAAAAACTTTGTTATAAACACCTAGAGCTAATTCTACTACTAACAAGGCCACACATTACCAACAAGGCAACCCTGTTTGGGTTTGGGCAGAAACAGCCACAGAAATTTAAGCAACTATAACTAAAAATCTACTTATCCAAAAATTATACCCTTTAGAATTTTTAAAAGATTAAGAAAATTACTACAACTCACTTATTGTCATCAAGGCATGATTCAAAACTTAACTAAGCCAAATAATACAATCTTTCAAGTCTATTTAGAATAGGAGCAAGGCAATATACAACATTTGTTATTTTTATAGCTCCTAAACTATCAATCCTAAAATCCTGAAATTTTTAAGAGCCATCAACCATCACATAAGTAGCATTCCATAAAAATTTCACATTTATTTAAGCAATACTACTGTAGTTATGAAAAAGACAAGTGAGGCTAGCTTTAAAACCCTAACCTGCATAAATCTATTTTTACAGCAAATACTTTAAATTAAAACATGTCATATTATGAATCTAATGCATATATCTGCTCACAAGGATTCCAAAAAGTCCCCATTTTCTATTTTATGATTTTTTTATAATTTACTATGCATTTTCAAAGTTTTAGCTAATTTATAGCAAAAGAAAAAGATAAAGCAAAATCATCTTGCACATAGCAAAATCATTTAGCTAATTTCAACAAACAGATCCTTCTATGCACTATTCAACTGAGTCTATGGTTTGCACTCAGGCCCTTCCCTTTACTAGAATTCAAACACGGGGTCCCTGGGATGGCTTGGAGCAGAGGATGGCCGAGGCCGGCCAACTCTCGGCGCGGTGGTGCTTGCCGGTGGCGATGGAGTGGTGTTGCGGTTGCGCAGGACCCTTGCACACCCATGGGAGTTCATGGCTCGGCTAGAGATGGCCTCTAGTCCTCTGGCCACGTGCGCAGGTGGCCTTGTGGTGGCTATGTCGGTGGCGGCGGTGCTCTAATGGCGCTGTAGAGGCAGGAAACGATGCTGAGGCTTCCTCTTGGGCCGGCGCATCTGCTGGTGCTAGCAGCATGGCCTACAGTGGGTCATGGGTTCCCACCCATGTGCGCGTGCGGTGAGCAAGGGTGCGGCTCTGGCGGTGAGGTGCCCCAGTGGCAGGAGGAAGGGGAACGTCGGCGGTGATCTTGCGCTAGGGATGGAGCATGAGGAGGCAGAGACGGTGGCAGTGGTGCTGGGCCATGGGGTGCTCGGGGGTTGAGGAACGATGGCGGCCATGGAGCTCAGCCCGACCATCCATGGCGGATGTGGCCACACTCAATGCGAGCGAGCGCTAGAGAGCGAGGGAGAGAGTGGAGGGCGAGTGTGAGTGGAGAGGAACACGCCTGGGCCCTCCTCATCGACGCAGGGCGCGGGGACGCGTGGTAGAGACAGGGGCACACTGTGTCCATGCATAATGACCACGTTGGCCCTCTGCCAAGCACGTGGTGGGTGTAGACGAGCCCAACCTTGGAATCTGATTCAGGCATATTCCACCACGATTCGACCCTTGAGGCTTAAACAAAAATTGCTGACCTCTGATCCATCTACAACTTGCATTAAGGGTACTTGACCATTAGACTATCGGATTAGCTGATAATTAGGCCTTAACTAGAGAGTGTCAGTGTGGCAGAACCTCCTAAATTATATGCCCCACATGCACCTGTCATTGTCCCGAAGACCTCTAACGGCTATGCATGTGTTCCAGATAACTTAAAAAGTCTATCGAGTGTCCTCGAGAAACCCAAATCATCCATGATCTTCCGAGTAGGACCACATTATAGAGGCATTGCAGTATTATAATAGTTTATATAATAAATTACATCAGAGTAAAAGTGCAAAAGTCTTATATAACATAAGTTTACAAACCATTTGTTCCAAACCTTACAATCCTTAAGTTTAGTTATTACAACCATAGTAGTGGAGTAACATTAGTAACTTTATTACAGATCACCAAAACGGAGTGCCCTACCCAAAAGCCAAACACACTACTCATCGTCGCTTACTACAAAGACTGTCATGTAGCAGGGTCCGAAACACACCTGCTCATGAGACGTACCTGCAACAAGGGTTTAACAAACCCTGAGTACAAAAGTACTCAACAAGACTGACCCGATGAAAAGAGGGGAGAAACTCAGGCATGCAGGCTAAAGGGGATCAAGGTAAGGTTCTGGCAAGATTTAAGAGTTTCTTTGCGTAAAAGATTTACTAAAGTAGATTCCTACTTTCATTGTTTTTACATAGCAATATTAGTTGTCACTATCATCTAAGTGATCCTAATCTAGATCAAACATTTTTGATCAACCACTTCCATTCCTTTATCAAGTTCCACTTGTTAAACTACATTGAGGGTGCTCAAATCAAGTCTCCTTTTCTCATGGAGCAACAATGATTCGAACCGTTTTTATACCCAGCTGGGGCTTCCTAACCACATGACATATGCAGCACTTCAGCTTACATATATCAACCCAAACGATGGATCCTCCAAGATGAGTCTAGGTCTACGCCACCCGAGAGCACATTACTCCAATCCAGCACTTGGCCACAAGGGTACATGCTACTCTCACCATCTCTCTACTCCTGGTGTGTGGTTGTCCGTCTCGTAATAGAATAGCCGTAGAAGGGCTTGCATCGAGCATGTGGATAGTACTAACAAGTTCTTGATCAATGGCCAACAACGGATGGTTCCTAAGCGACATAGTCAGAAACACTACATGGAGACTCCATTCTCGATGCAAGTTACCCAACCAGTCTAAATTTCATTATCATACCTCGTTATCAATATCCATCGAGTTATACAATTATAACTCATAGCAAAACATTTCATTTAAAAGCCTATCCTTAAGCAGGGCTAAGCATAACTAGGCATTTCTTAGATAAAAATAGGTAACAAGGATGATTTAGGAACAATCAAGGTTGGTAATGCAGCAATTAGGTTGTCACTCAACTCTTAATTACTTAATGCAACAAGGTAGTAACACAAGTGATAATAAACTTTGTAAAAGTCAATGAATGGTTTAAATGAAACTGGGGCTTGCCTTGTCAATAGAAATCTCAGGATCGGGGTCAGTCCCACAGATGTTGAAACCAACCTCCACTAGTGACTGTCCTTTCTTAGGGACTAATTCGATAATGTTTACCTCCTTATTCATAGGGACTACACGAGATAACATGACATGCTTCAACATGATGAAGTAATAAACATGATGCTTGATGATGGTATGACCAGATTAAGAACTTGAGTACAACTTTCCTTCATGATACAGTTGCAAGCCAACAAAACCAATTAACCTCTCATACTAAATCTTTTTACCTAAGAGGTTGCATCTACTATGCAAGTATTACTATTTACTAATGACTCTTATTACTTACATAAAAAAGGTTATTATTATTCCTTAATTACAAGTTGATTATGAACTCAAGAAACTAAGTAAAATGCCAAGGAACATCATCATGGTCATGTCCCAAGGTCAACAACCAAACCCAAAGTCAAGCAAACCCTAAGTCATTAAGCATTAATGAAGTGAATAATTAATTAAATAATTAAGCCTAAATTAGGTACAAAATCAACTTTGCCCAATTAAGCTTAAAATTTATTGTAAGAAGCTTACATCATAGCTAAGTGGCAAAAAAATTTCACAATTTTTGGACAATTATTTAGGTCTAGAAAAGTAATAGAAATTATATTTATTAATTAATTGAGCTAATTAATTGACATGCAAAAAGTACTCAAAATTGGCAATTCACATTTTTCCTAAATCAAGTACATCATAAAGAGTCTACACAAATTTTTTTAGAATTTTTGGAGTTTTATTTATTTTTCTATGAATTACCAAATAAATCAACATTTATTTGTATTTTTAGAAATTTAAAATAAAAGGGAAAACATTCTCCCGCGTTGATCGGCGGCGGCAGCGGCACTGACCAGCGATAACTCGCTGGCAGTGAGGTCCCTAGTGGCATGACTGGCACCTACGTGCTCTACGCGGGACGGTGCACCCGTTGGTGGCACTAGAGCAGCAAAGGCAGCAGAGCATGCCCATCGGCGACCAGGGCGGCACGACGACGCTATGGCTAGCGGCGGTGACGATCTACGGCTGCTTTGGTGACACAAAGGCAACTAGAAGCTTCTATGCACCTAGGCGAACAACACCGAGCAGCTAACGCAAACAAAAACGGCTCCTAGAGGGCTAAGCCACGCACGCGGCAGACGGATGACGACAGAGCTCACCGGCGCTCGTGGTTCGGTGGCTATAGACCCATAGAGGTGAAACCAAAGTAACCACGATCATTAGGAGCTCACCCTAGGTCTGATGCGTGCACTGGTAGGACTAGAGGTGGAGTGGAGGTGGGCTGCCGGCGTGTGAGCGACAGCGGCGATTTGCTCCGAGGGCAGTTATGGCATTCCAGTGGCTCGGGACCTCCACTGTGAGAACCAAATGACGAATGAGTGGTCGGATGACAAGGCGGAGCCAACGCTCAAGACAACAAAGCAAAACGCTCACCGAAGAGCTTTAACGGTGGTGGAGGGAATCGCGGTGGCGCTCTACCGGAGATGGAGAAGGAGGCGGCGGTGCGAGCACTTTGGGCGGAGAGAGGAAGCGTGAGCTGGCCGGGGAGGCGCACGGAGACAAGGCAGTGCGACTAACATAGTTGATGTGGCCAGAGGATGCTCGACGGTGGCTGCAGCGTGTGGCGGAGCAATGGCGACGGTGGAAACAGGGAAGGAGAACCCGTGATCGACAGCCGACTCTACGCATTTTAAAGGAGAAGGACGAGCTACGAGAGACAGACAGCTCCTACTTGCCCATGCGTGGCAAGCAGCTGCATGGCGCTGGCCAGAACCCGTGAGAATGAGCTCAGCGGCGTCGGCGGCAAGCAGGAGGTGGTGCCCAACTCTCAAATCGATTTTCAAATCTATATATGAAAATGCCACTAATAAAGATTTCCAAATTACTTTCAAAAGTTCTAAAGAAGTTAAAAATCTAAAACAAAAGTTGCTCAAAAAATCAAGATCTACAACTTTCTCAATAAAAACTTTTTCAAATTTAGCTTAGATTTTGAAATTTGAATTTGAAATCAAAAGGGGACATTTTCTGGATTTTGGTAAATTCAAAATTACTTTAAATTTTACATTGAAACTTTGAAAACTCAAAACACCAAAGTTGTACACCTTGACAAGACTTACAACTTTGCTTTTTGAATCATTTTCAAATTCTGCCTACATTTTGAAATTTGAATAGGGGAATGAAAAGGAGTCAAATTTGAGATTTGAATCTTTTCAAAATTACTCCAAAATTTATACTTAAACTTTGAAAACTCCAAAAACCAAAATTATATAACTTGACAAGATCTACATCTTTGATTTTTGGTTCACCCTCAAATTTTGCTTAAATTTTGAATTAAACAAAAGGGGGTAAAACAGAGTTTTTTTGGAAATCAGGGTTTTGAATCAAATTCAAACTTGATTTGGTTTCTACATTAATTGATGATTAATTAGTGATCACAACTATCATCCAAATGTACCATTGGGTCATATCACACTTGACCTTGCTAATGCCACATTTGTTTGAACTAAATTTGAATTATAAGTTCATTTTAATAAACATCCCGATGTGAATTCAAATTTGAATTTGAAAACTTAGGTCAAGTTTTGGAACTCAAATTCAACCTCAAACCTAGAGTTCATTTTAAATGTTGTACTTGGATTTATATACTATACTTGACACCTCAAAGTATATAGGGCATAAATCAAGTATTTGAGATGACATTCAAAACTAGGGTTTTGGATTCAAGTCAAACATCACCAGAACTCAATCAACCTAAGAAATGTAAACTTGTTTTAGTTGATGCACATCAAGGTTGACCTAAACATGAATGCTTTGCAATGCATATGATGACATGGCCAGTTTTAGTTACCATAACACCAGGGGTGTTACAGTCAGCGCATTGATAGCGATCAATAAAAATCCAACTTTGATGGACAAAACAAGATCAAACTGGTTCCAACATTTGCCTATATCCTTTTCATGGAATTATTTCCAACTTTCATTTTTGGACCAAACAAAATTGTTTAGTAAAAACTCATGAACGCGGCTTGCCAACCTAATGATCTTCACTAATCTGCTCCAAGACTTAGAATATCTTTGGAGGTTGATTTTAGCAGCAGATTCAATCTTTGAGCCTCTGTTCAACAAGGTTAGAAGCTAAACTAGATCTTGGTGCTTAAACAAAAGTTGTTCTACTTGAACTAATCTACAACTCTTATTTAATGTCACACCCATTTAACGACCAAATGGAGTGCATACTCTTATGTGTGCCCAGAGATCAATCACACATAAGTTAACAAATTATAAAGAATGTATCATCACAAATGTTATTACATCACGATTAATGATATATAGTCTTTACAATAATGTAGCGGAAGTAAAATATAAAACTCTCGTGGTAGCTCCATTCACAGGCACATTGACTGGTTGACTGCAAGTCTAGTAATCTTCAGGGAAGTAGAAGTAGTCACTACTTGCACCATCTGTTACCCATCTAGGATTTTTATCCAAGTAAGAAAAATAAACAAGCATGAGTACATCTCGTACTCAACAAGTGTAACATGGGGTTCATGAGGCTCAAAGGCATAACATAGGTTTATCAGCATGTAGCTTTTAATTAGCATTATTTCAGTATATCAATAATATCAAAATGTCTCAATGTAACAATAAACATATGATCCATGTGAAATGATTAACAAATAGCAAAAACATATCCATTATTAATGATCCACTATTCCATAAGGGTCCAAGGCCACTCGTGACCGTGAGCACGGCTGTTATAACAGTTTTACACTCTGCAGAGGTTGTACACTTTCACTGTGAGTCATGTTGCCCATATGCTCGGGTTAATTACTCCCAAAACACTTCCAATGTGAGCAGGCAGGGGAACACTATGAAGTCTTTCGAAGGTTCATCTAACAAGTTAGGGCCATTAGATTTCACTCGGCAAACAGATGTAGAGCCCCCCTTCCAAATGGCACAATAACACGCAGTCTATACACATGAGGACAGAGGCCGCACTATATCTGATTCGTCAAGCCATTCTTACGCCATAAAGGAATACCACTAATAAGCTAGAAAAGGTCCTTCTATATGACTAAAGCCAGAGCCATTTTAGCCCTCACAGTTGTATTGTAAATCCCGGATTTTCGCTTACAGATAAGTCCTTATGGAGAGTAACGAGAGCACCAAAGTAACCCCATGCTCTAGTACCCTTTAACAGTAATAAAAATCATCTTTTAATGTTTATTGCATATTCCATTAGTCAAATTACATGATCATAGTTCATGTTAAGCACTAGCAATACTAATCCATGCAATATAATAGGTATCAAGGAATAAGATCAACACTAAGTCATCCTTAACAAGGAATATATGCACAATGATATTATTTGCTTAATGTGAATAGGACAACAAGGATAATCCCATGCTATACTTGCCTTGCTCAAACTGGTCCTAGTGATCTTGCTCGTAGAAAAACTCCTGATCTCCGACGAATTGCTCACCGTCTATACTCGATCAACAATAGCAACAACATTCATCCAGAACAATCATGCATAAACAAATAAGACTATAATTAAAACAGTACACCAATAGTAATAAAATAAGATAAAAAGTTTTTAAAATGAATCTACAACTCGCTAGGATCACACAGACGTGAAGATCACGAAAAACGGAGCTAAAACGACGAAGTTATGAATTTACGAAGATTTCCTATAGAAAAGTAATTACTTTAATTCAAACTCGAAAATAAAATATCACAAACCTACTGTACAGTTCTACTAACATGTAGAGCTCTCAAATACGAACCTAACGCAATTTGAACGGGTCAAATCGGAGTTAAAACGGATAAATTATGACTAAAACAAACTCAGTGGCATAATTGTAAATAGCTGAAAACGTATTTTGACTCAACTGATATCAAACTACGCTTTCAAAAGGATAATACGCGATACTAGAATACGCTTTGGACTGCGGGTTAGATAATTGAAAAACGCAGGGACTCTTTAGCAAAATTATCAACCGAAACGGTATCTTCAAGTCTGGGCCGTTAGATTCAAAATGGACGGTCCAGATTGATCCGGGGAGAGTTGGGCGGTGCTCCGGCCGGAAAACAACTCCGACGGCGATGTCCGCGGCGGCACCATCACTGGAGATCGCGAACTCACGATTTATAGCATCACCTCGCGAAACAAGTACACCGGGATGAAGTACAGATCAAGGCGAACTCACCAAGGTAGAACACGAGGGCGGAGCTGTCCAGAAGTCGACGCGGTGGTCGAGTTGGTGGACGGACACGTCGGTGATTCGAGCGGAGCCTCCTCGGGACGGTTTCGGTGCCTCGCTGCGAGATAGGATGGAGCGGAGGGGTGCGCGAACTCGATTTTATAGCCCGAAGGCGGTTCCAAGAAAGGAAAGGGGAGGATTTGGACTCGGATTCGGTTGGAGGCAACGACGGAAAGAAATCCGTCGCCGGCGTGGAGAAGAAGATGTCGCCTGATAGGTGGGACCACGGTGTCAGTGACACGCAGCGAAGAAAACACGGCAGCGCGCTCGCGTGGGCTTGCTGGGCCATCGGCTGGGCTCAGCCCAAGCGGCGAAGCGGTACGCGCGCGCGGAAGAAAGGCGAGCGGCCTCGCGCAGCGGAAGAACGGGCAAGCTGGTGGGCTGCTAGGCCGAAAGCGAAGAAGGGAAGTAAATTCCTTTTTATTTTTCCTTTTCAAATATTTTCAAAGCATTTTCAAATGATTTTGAATCCTATTTTGAATTTGAATCAATCCACTCAATACAAAAATTCAAATGCAACAGCATGAGTGCACAAACATGTTTCTACCCTTATATTTGAGTTTAAGTTAATAAAAATTATTATTACTCTAAATTTGTATGCTCACAAAATTGTATAAAAATCATATTTGCCTACTTTTTAATATCCCAAAATTTTAGGGTGTTATAATTCTACCCCCCCTTAAGATGAATCTCATCCTGAGATTTGGTTGATGCTTACTCGAACAATTGCGGGTAGGTTTTCCTCAGATCCTCTTCTCTTTCCCAGGTGGCCTCACCCTCTGTGTACCGATTCCACTGAACCTTACACATCTTAATAGTTCGACTCCTCATGACTTTTTCAGCAGTCGCTAGAATTTTAACTGGAAACTCTTCATATGTGAGGTCCTCTTTAATAGTGAGCTCTTCTAACGGAATCTGCTCCTCTGGTACTCGCAAACATTTCTTAAGTTGAGACACGTGGAACACATCGTGTACACCTGCCAAACTCTCAGGTAATTCCAACTGATACACCACTTCACCACGTCTCTCTACAATCTTGAAAGGTACAATATACCTTGGTGCCAATTTTCCCCTTCATGTTGAACCTTTTCACACTTCTCATTGGCGATACTTTCAAGTAGACATAATCCCCAACTTCAAAAGTCAACTCTCTTCTCCGTGTATTAGCATAACTCTTCTGTCTGGACTGGGCTATTTTCAGATTATCTCTAATCATTCTCACTTTCTTTTCAGCATCCTTGAGTACATCAGGCCTAAACACTTGACTTTCCCCTGTCTGATTCCAGAACAACGGGGTTCTACACTTTTGTCCATATAGAGCCTCAAACGGTGTCATCTGAAGACTCTTCTGATAACTATTGTTATATGAGAACTCTGCATAAGGCAAACTCTTATCCCAACTAGTACCATATTGTAAAGCACAAGCTCTCAACATATCTTCCAATATCTGATTAATTCTCTCTGTCTGTCCATCTGTCTATGGATGGTAGGCTGTACTAAAGTTTAGCTTGGTTCCTAGTGATTCATGTATCTTTTGCCAATAATGAGATGTAAACTGGGTACCCCGATCAGACACAATTTTCTTAGGAACTCCATGTAGACTCACAATTCTCTCCATATACAATTCTGCCAACCTTGCAGTGCTATATGTAGTCCTAACTGGCAGAAAATGAGCAACCTTTGTTAGGCGATCTACTATTACCCAAATTGAATCATACCCTCTCTGAGTACGTGGCAATCCAACTATAAAATCCATACCAACTTCTTCCCATTTCCATTCGGGTATCTGCATAGGTTGTAACAATCCTGCAGGTCTCTGGTGTTCAACTTTCACCCTCTGACATGTGTCACACAAAGCAACATACTCAGCAACATCTCTTTTTAAACCATACCACCAATATTTCTCTCTCAGATCTAGATACATCTTAGTACTCCCAGGATGTATAGAATAAGCTGACTCATGAGCTTCACGTAGAATTGCCTCTCTGATAGTCTTATCCTCTAGCACACACAGTCTTTTTCCAAACCATAGTGTACCCTTATCATCCTTATGGAATCCTGGTGATTTGCCCTTCACTATATTCTCCGCTATCTCTCTCAATTTTGCATCTTTCATCTGACTCTTGCGTATCTCATGTTCTAGAGTAGGTTCTAGTACCAATTCTACTGCATTGGTGGTAAACCCTAAGTTCAGATGCTCAGATTCAGCACACAACTCTCTTGACATAGGCATTACTTTTATTTCATTAGCGTAGCTTTTCCTACTAAGAGCATCAGCAACGACGTTAGCCTTTCCTGGATGATAATGCACCTCCAGATCATAATCCTTGATCAACTCCAACCATCTACACTGTCTCAAGTTCAGATCTGATTGAGTGAAGATATACTTCAGACTCTTGTGATCAGTGTATCTATCACTCTTATGTCCAATCAAATAGTGTCTCCATATCTTTAGTGCATGAACCACTGCAGCTAATTCCAAATCATGAGTAGGATAATTTAATTCATGCTTTCTCAACTGTCTCGATGCATATGCCACAACTCTACCTTCTTGCATAAGAACACATCCTAAACCCAAACAAGATGCATCACAGTAAATAGAAAATGGTTTACTCAAATCTGGCAAAACTAATACTGGTGCAGTGGTCAATCTTTTCTTTAATTCCTCAAAATTAGCCTGACACTTCTCAGACCACACAAACTTGGCATTCTTCTCCAACAGTGCAGTCATTGGCTTCGCAAGCTTAGAAAATCCCTCTATAAATCTCCTGTAATAGCCTATTAATCCCAAGAAACTATGGATCTCACTTACATTGGTTGGTGGCTTCTAGTCCAATACATCCTTCACTTTGCTAGGATCTACTGATATTCCTCCATTTGAGACAACATGACCAAGAAAGGAAACTTCCTTCAACCAAAACTCACATTTACTCCGCTTGGCATATAGCTGGTGTTCTCTGAGCTTTTGCAAGACCAACCTCAAATGTTTGACATGTTCCTCCTTAGTCTTGGAGAATACTAGAATATCGTCAATGAATACCACTACAAACTTGTCCAGATATTCTATGAACACCTTATTCATCAAATACATAAAGTATGCAGGGGCATTAGTCAGACCAAAAGACATCACTGTATACTCATATAACCCATACCGTGTGGTAAAAAGCTGTCTTTGGTATATCACTAGCACGAATCTTCAACTGATGATATCCAGAACAAAGATCAATCTTGGAGAATACACAAGCACCTCTTAACTGATCAAACAAGTCATCAATTCTAGGCAACGGGTACTTATTCTTGATGGTAACCTCATTGAGAGACCGATAATCTACACACATTCTCTAAGTACCATCTTTTGTATCCACAAAAATCACTGGTGCTCCCCAAGGTGAAGAACTAGGATGAATGAAACCCTTATCCTGCAATTCCTTAATTTGTTTCTTAAGTTCTTCTAATTCATCTACTCCCATTCTATATGGACGCTTAGCTATGGGTGCAGTTCTAGGTAATAATTCAATAATAAATTCAATGTCACGGTCTGGTGGCATACCTAGCAATTCCTCAGGAAACACATCGGAGAACTCCTCTACAACCTGGTCCTCCTTGTTGGCACCATCAGTAAGCTGGTTCACTATAGTGGTCTCCTGTTTTTGCACTTTCACATCAACTCTGATCCTATCTCCCTTTGGTGTTGTCAGCACTACTGATTTCCCTTTGCACTGAATCTCTGCTTGTTGTTGCATCATCCAATCCATTCCCAATATAAGATCAATCCCAGCTGTTCTAGGACTCACCTTAAACTCTACCCCCCTTAGAATGAGACTAATCGGAAGACAACGATAAGATGTTGGCATGCTTTCACCAGGTGAGTTTACTAATATAGGGTTCTTCATGGCACACAAATGAATTCTATGTATTCTAACAAATGATTGTGATATGAAAGAATATGATGCTCCAGAATAAAAAAGAACAGTGGCGGGAGTGGAATGGACATCGAACGTACCAAGCATAACTTCTGGTTCCTTCACTGTCGTTTCCTGGGACAAGTGGTTCACCCTTCCAGTGTTAGATGCAGGCTTCTGGTGACTACCCTGCCTCTGGGGGGTCTGCTAGTTGATCTTCTCAGGGCAATTGTAAAACAAGTGACCCTCTTTCCCACATCGGAAACACTTGTTGGGGGTATTGGGAGCACTGGTCTTCATTAGAGTATTATTGGAAGGACCCTGACGCTGAGGCTGATTCCCACTCTGTTGCGGAGGGCGTTGGTTGCCATTCTGTGGCTGGAATGGGGGACGTTGTGGAAACTGATTGCGGAAAGGGACCTGACCATGATTCCACTGACCAGAAGGAGGCCTCTGTTGATTACCCTGCTGAAAACCAGTACGCGGATGAGTGTTACTACCAGAAGTCTGTCCCTGAAGCCTTTTCCTCTTGGCATCCATCTCCTTGCGCTTGTTGTCCACCACGATAGCGCGGTTCACAAGCGTCTGAAAATTGGGATAAGTATTGGACATCAGCTACAATTGTAGTCCATCATACAATCCCTTCAAGAAGCGGCACTGCTTATCATTGTCATTAGCCACCTCATGTGGAGCATATCGTGACAACTGGGCAAACCTATCATGATACTCAGCTACAGATAATGACCCTTGGGTCAAGTTCTGGAATTCCTCTGCCTTCAGTTCTATTATCTCTTCTGGTATATGGTAAGCCCTGAAGTTCTCTCTAAACTCCTGCCAAGTGACTGCAGGTGCATTGGCGGGACGACCATACTCATACGATTCCCACCAGTCCTGAGCTTCTCCCTAGAGTTGTCCAGAAGCAAACAACACCTTGTGCCGGTCATCACATTGTGCAATGTTGAGTTGCTTTTCTATGGCACGAAGCCAATCATCTGCTTCCAAGGGATCAGCGGCATGCGTGAACACCAGGGGATGACCCTTCAAAAACTCACCACGCTTATCACGTGGTGGTGCCCCAGCAACTGGATGATTATGTTGGTTCTGCACCAATTGTTGCATAAAGTTGTGTCTGCACTGCCAGAAGTTGCTCAATAGTTGGTGGCGGTGGTGGTGGTGGATTTGGGGGAACACCTCCACAACCCCTGCCTCTTCCTCTTCCAGCCATCTGCCATCCATAAGAATGCCAACTTTGAGATTTCCATGTTATCAACCACTTATAAGATAAAGAATGAGATCTGAAAGTTTTCTGGGCGAATATCAATGTTAACAGTTCAGTAAATCAATCATATCTCGAGCTACAGAAGTCCAATAGAGGCGTGCTTTATATGGTTCGAAAGCTTATGAAGTTATCCACAACTTTTATTTGGACCATAAGACCAGATTCTGTCGTTAAGTTAATTAAAAGTAAGGCGCAACAGAAACTGTTCCAGATTCCAGACTGTGTAGAAACTTTAACTTGTGATAGTTATATCTCTCGAACCAGATCAGATAAAAAGGTGATTCCAGTGGCATTTGAAAGGTGCTTAATCCTAGTTTCTCTCATAAAAATTTCATAAATGTTGCACAAACCGTTTTTGAACCATATCAGAAATATTGCAGACTGCTCTAGAAAACAGCAAGGACAGAAACGTGACAATACAAAACCCAACTATTATTTCCTTGACTAATAAACTTTTTATTCTTAAAAATGGAACTTGTAGACATGCCTACAAGCTCCAGCACTCATAACAAAAATCCAACTCACACATAAGCATAATGATAAAGCAACTATCACACCAAAGTTCAAACCGCGTGACTGACTCGAAGACTCAACTGACGTTACTAAGAACGTTCTTATTACATAAAGGACTCCTATTTTCTACTGACGTGGCTCATGCTCTAATGTCTCATAAATCTTGGTCATGCCTTGATTTGCTCGGAGTTCATCAATCATTGCTTGGCACCTCTTGATGGTCTTCCCCTGTGCCTTCACCATCTCCTCTAACTGCAGCTTCCTCTCCATCATATCATAGACAAAGTTCACCATCACCTGAGGAAGTAGTTCCAACTGCACTAGATCCATCATGGCCCATCCAAGGTCGGGGTGTGCACGAGGGAAGTAGCGGTGAATATCATGCTTCATGCTGTCAAAGAGAAGGTAACGAAGGCCCATACATGCTTCAAAAGCGGCGTCCTCAATGCTAGCCTCCATGGTAGCTCGACGACCCATGTGAGCATACATCATGTCCAGCTGGTATGCCCCTTTTTCCTCATACTTAGGAAAAATGCTTGCTCTTGCCTTCCAGTAAGTATCCTCTAGCGGATGGGTGTACTCCCAACAGACATACTCCACAGCTGGGTGCCAATCAGCGAAGTAGGCAGAGAGCATTCCCACAAGTCGATGGTGAGAGATAGCATCTCCTCCAGCCTTGTGGTAGATCTTCACAGTCCATCCCATTGGAGGTGGTGGCACATCCTCAGCAACTGCATCAGGTGGTGGAGACGAAGGTTGCTCTCCTCCATTAGCTTCCTCCTCTTCATCATCTTCTATCTCGATGATCTCAGGGTCTTCTTCAGGCTCGGGTTCTTCTTGAGGAGGTGCTGGCACTTGGATTGGTGCTTTAGGGGTCTGCTCATTCTCCTAGGGTACTTCCTCTTGTGGCTCTTTAGGTGCAAGTAAAGCACGAGGTGGGTAGTGTCCTCCAGTGGTGATGCGGGCAGTCTTGCGGCCACGAACCATCTACAGAGTTTTTTAGATGTAGTTAGAATAGAGGCAAAATTTTGTAATAGAATGAGACATAAGAAGCATAAAAATTTATCAAATAACAAGAGCAAGATAATGAGCATAAAAATAGTGAAAATAAGATACTAAATCGACCATTTCTAGCTAGACTTACATCCTACAGTCAACAATAGCTCCAATACCAATTTGTCACACCCATTTAACGACCAAATGGAGTGCATACTCTTATGTGTGCCCAGAGATCAATCACACATAAGTTAACAAATTATAAAGGATGTATCATCACAAATGTTATTACATCATGATTAATGATATATAGTCTTTACAATAATGTAGCGGAAGTAAAATATAAAACTCTCGTGGTAGCTCCATTCACAGGCACATTGACTGGTTGACTGCAAGTCTAGTAATCTTCAGGGAAGTAGAAGTAGTCACTACTTGCACCATCTGTTACCCATCCGGGATTTTTATCCAAGTAAGAAAAATAAACAAGCGTAAGTACATCTCGTACTCAACAAGTGTAACATGGGGTTCATAAGGCTCAATGGCATAACATAGGTTTATCAGCATGTAGCTTTTAATTAGCATTATTTCAGTATATCAATAATATCAAAATGTCTCAATGTAACAATAAACATATGATCCATGTGAAATGATTAACGAATAGCAAAAACATATCCATTATTAATGATCCACTATTCCATAAGGGTCCAAGGCCACTCGTGACCGTGAGCACGGCTGTTATAACAATTTTACACTCTGTAGAGGTTGTACACTTTCACTGTGAGTCATGTTGCCCATATGCCCGGGTTAATTACTCCCAAAACACTTTCAAGGTGAGCAGGCAGGGGAACACTATGAAGTCTTTCGAAGGTTCGTCTAACAAGTTAGGACCATTAGATTTCACTCGGCAAACAGATGTAGAGCCCCCCTTCCAAATGGCACAATAACACGCAGCCTATACACATGAGGACAGAGGCCGCACTATATCCGATTCGTCAAGCCATTCTTACGCCATAAAGGAATACCACTAACAAGCTAAAAAAGGTCCTTCTATATGACTAAAGCCAGAGTCATTTTAGCCCTCACAGTTGTACTGTAAATCCCAAATTTTCGCTTACAGATAAGTCCTTATGGAGAGTAACGAGAGCACCAAAGTAACCCCATGCTCTAGTACCCTTTAACAGTAATAAAAATCATCTTTTAATGTTTATTGCATATTCCATTAGTCAAATTACATGATCATAGTTCATGTTAAGCACTAGCAATAGTAATCCATGCAATATAATAGGTATCAAGGAATAAGATCAACACTAAGTCATCCTTAACAAGGAATATATGCACAATGATATTATTTGCTTAATGTGAATAGGACAACAAGGATAATCCCATGCTATACTTGCCTTGCTCAAACTGGTCCTGGTGATTTTGCTCGTAGAAAAACTCCTGATCTCCAACGAATTGCTCACCGTCTATACTCGATCAACAATAGCAACAACATTCATCCAGAACAATCATGCATAAACAAACAAGACTATAATTAGAATAGTACACCAACAGTAATAAAATAAGATAAAAAGTTTTTAAAACGAATCTACAACGCGCTAGGATCACACAGATGCAAAGATCACGAAAAACGGAGCTAAAACGACGAAGTTATGAATTTACAAAGATTTCCTATAGAAAAGTAATTACTTTAATTCAAACTCGAAAATAAAATATCACAAACCTACTGTACAGTTCTACTAACATGTAGAGATCTCAAATACGAACCTAATGCAATTTGAACGGGTCAAATCGGAGTTAAAACGGATAAATTATGACTAAAACAAACTCAGTGGCATAACTATAAATAGCTGAAAACGTATTTTGACTTAACTGAGATCAAACTACGCTTTCAAAAGGATAATACGTGAAACTGGAATACGCTTTGGACTGCGGGTTAGATAATTGAAAAACATAGGGACTCTTTAGCAAAATTATCAACCGAAACGGTATCTTCAAGTCTGGGCCGTTAGATTCAAAATGGACGGTCCAGATTGATCCGAGGAGAGCTGGGCGGCGCTCTGGCCAGAAAACAACTCCGACGGTGATGTCCGCGGTGGCGCCATCGTCGGAGATCGCGAACTCGCGATTTACAACATCACCTCGCGAAACAAGTACACCGGGATGAAGTACAGATCAAGGCGAACTGACCAAGGTAGAACACGAGGGCGGAGCTGTCCCGAAGTCGACGCGGTGCTCGAGTTGGCGGATGGTCACGTCGGTGATCCGAGCGGAGCCTCCTCGGGACGGTTTCGGTGCCTCGCTGCGAGATAGGATGGAGCGGAGGGGTGCGCGAACTCGATTTTATAGCCTGAAGGCGGTTCCAAGAAAGGAAAGGGAAGGATTTGGACTCGGATTCGGTTGGAGGCAACGACGGAAAGAAATCCGTCACCGGTGTGGAGAAGAAGAAGATGTCGCCTGATAGGTGGGACCACGGTGTCAGCGACACGCAGCGAAGAAAACACGGCAGCACGCTCACGCGGGCTTGCTAGGCCATCGGCTGGGCTCGGCCCAAGCGGTGAAGCGGTACGTGTGCGCGGAAGAAAGGCAAGCGGCCTCGCGCAGCGGAAGAACGGGCTGCGCGCGGGAGAAGAGCGAGCGAGCGAGCTGGTGGGCTGCTGGGCCGAAAGCGAAGAAGGGAAGTAAATTCCTTTTTCTTTTTTCTTTTCAAATATTTTCAAAGCATTTTCAAATGATTTTGAATCCTATTTTGAATTTGAATCAATCCACTCAATACAAAAATTCAAATGCAACCGCATGAGTGCACAAACATGTTTCTACCCTTATATTTGATTTTAAGTTAATAAAAATTATTATTACTCTAAATTTGTATGCTCACAAAATTGTATAAAAATCATATTTGCCTACTTTTTAATATCCCAAAATTTTAGGTGTTACATTTAAGGTCTAACATCAAAACAAGTATAGAACCTAGATTTCTACTTTGGTCAAAGCAGCATCACGATAAGGCTTAAATTAGGGTTCTAGACCAATTGAGGCATTTTCTTGGCATTAAATCAACATGAATTTTTCATAACTTTTGTTGTAGAGTTCATCTAGAGTCCTTTGGGAAAGATTGAAAGGTTTGCTTGGTGACCTATGTTCTCGTTCACTTAGTAAGGCATTCCAACAAGGATGTAACTTATCATTTCATGTGACTTTTTGATTCCAAACTTCACGAAACTTTTTTAGTCATTACTATAGATTGGGATGGATGTGAGACACATGAAAGAGGTTCCAATAACACCACCCAAGCATATATCTTGAAAAGGGCCTATATGTAAGCAAGGGTGCAATATCTAAATTTAAGTTGGGCTCAGGCTTATAGATTTGACTTTGACATCTTCATCACCACCTAACTTGCCATGTTTGAGCTCCAACTCATTGCTTAACTAGTGACAAACACCTGGGGTGTTACAGCCCTCCCCCCTTAAAAGAATCTCATCCCGAGATTCAAGGTGAAAGATTTTTAAGGGAAGAAAAGCATGTTAACCACTTCCAGCATTGACGATAGTAGTAGGCTACATAGTTTCAAGTAATAGAGAGGCTAGTTGGTTAAGACAACTTTTCGATACTCGCTCTTCATAGTAAATTTTGTCTGAAGAATTTCCTTCATTGACTTCCATGAAGCATTGTTACCTTTGGGAAAAATCTAGGACAACACAATACTTCCTTCTCGGAGTATGGAGATCATTTTTTGTTCATAAACTAACTACTCACAAGTATCTCTTTCTCTAGTGAACATAGCATAGGCCATATGAACTTTGCACTAGACCACAATCTTCTTAACGATACTCATTGCAATGGTTCCATGTTCGTTCCCAAAGTTTGAAAAGCAGTCCTCTACGTACCAAAATGGCTTGAGTACAACTTTCCATAAGGGATGAGATCATAGACGGGGTCAACATTCTCTGAGGTTATAGGAAATTGACTAACTAACAAACAAGATCTATGCTGGTTGTAATGCTCGATCATTCAGATACCAACTAATGGAAAGCTACGTAATGTTCTATGTGTGCAGTTCTCTTTCTCTGATGACAACACTGTATTATCTGAGTCTGTCGAGTGAGTGATGAATTGTGATATCTGACTCTGTCGGTTTCATGTTTTTGATGATCATTATTTAGGGAAACCTTCGTATCCAAGTGGCAATAGTTATCTGGGCTAAATCTAATACAACCTCTTGGTTAAAAACACATAGAAGGTACCAAAGGCATGTCAGCATTGGAGAACCATTACCGAAGAAGGATGATAGCGAGGCCTGGATGACAACAAAAGCTGCATGTATTCACCAAACTAGGGAAATAGTTCACTACCTAGCAGGTTGAATACAATTTTCCTTCATGGTGCAGTTACGCAATAAGTTAAGTTGACTTGCACCATAGCAAAACTAGCCTTCTTGAACTACATGTGACATTGAGGCTTCCGTTCTAAGGTCAATCAATATCTCAAAACCATAATCTGAAATTTGTGGTTTGACACCTTTCATATTGCTTTTGATTCACGATGGTACAAATTGATTTGTAGAACACCATGGCTGCTCATACATTGTTGATACGAGAAAGCAAAAGCAAAACGAAAGAGCACAAAATAGTATACTTGAGACCACTAAAGGTTCATCCAATAGCAAATCTCGGCGATGCTCCACACCGGGACATCTACCACTATCATAACTATTGCACAACCACCTGAATTATATGGCCCACATGTACCTACCATTATCTTTCAGACTTCTGATAGATGCACATGCAAGCCAAACAACTCCGGTAGTCTGTCAGATGTCCTCAGGGAAACCCAAATCATCCATGTTTTACAACTCATACAAGATCAACAAAGGAGTTGTTACAATATTATAACATTTGCTATAAAATATCTCACATCGTAGTGCGAAATAATATAACATTAGTTTACAAAACTTGTAGAAGTTAAACTTTAACCTAAGCTCCAAAAGATGAGTAGATAGTGGAAGCATCTGAGAAGAAACATCTAAGGTAGAAGGGGTAGCTAGACCATGACGAGCCCACCGGCATTGTCACACCCGGTTTTCTAAAGAACAAAACCAGGCTAATCATATGTGTGCCCAGGAAGTCCACACATATGTCAGAATGAAAAAGTATCAAAACAATGTTTATATAAAGCGGAAAACATACTATATTAACACTTACAACTATCAGAGTGTCGCGGAACGGTCACTAATCTTTTCTTCAGGCTCCAACATCACAGGGACGGCTGACTGGGGGTTCCATATGCCAAACACTTCTGAAAAGACTTCTGAAAACTCCACTACACTTTCATCCTTCTTCTAAGCAGCACCTTTCAACACACTGGAGTGTGGTGGAAATAGCAAGAGTGAGTCCATGTCGAACTCAACAAATATAACATGGGGTTCATAAGGCTCAAAGGCATAACATAGGTTTATCAGCATGTAGCTTTTATTTAGCATTAATTCAGTATATCAATGATATCAAAGTGTCTCAATATAAACAATAAACATATGATCCATGTGAAATGATTAACGAATAGCAAAAACATATCCATTATTAATGATCCACTATTCCATAAGGGTCCAAGGCCACTCGTGACCGTGAGCACGGCTGTTATAACAGTTTTACACTCTGCAGAGGTTGTACACTTTCACTGTGAGTCGTGATTTACCCTTTCGCCCGAGGTGATCAGCCTCTTGACCCACTACCAAGGAAGGTCGGCAGGGTTCACTATGAAGTCTTATATGTCACACCCGACCCAATTTGGAATTTGGCCCATAGTGGCCCATGTGAATGTTATGAAATATTGTAGAGAGTTTAGTCCCACCTTGATTGTTTAGAGTGGGATAGACCAACATATAAGGCTTCTAGAGTCCATCTCACCATCCCCGGGTTAATCCTTTTACGCGAAGCGAGGACGAAAGCGTAAGTGGGATGGTGGTAGGTGTGGTTCATTCATCGTGCAGAGTGGATCTGAGCCGTTTGGACTCTGGGGCGTTACAAGTGGTATCAGAGCAGTGTTGACTGTAGGACGTATGCCAAGTAGCACTGAACAATTTCTAAAACTTATTTTATGATAAAACTTTTTTGTCATCCCTTGACCCTTTGGTTTTGACTATATCCTCTTCCTTCTCCTGTTGTATCCCTTCCTTGATAGCTTCCTTTGAGCTATTATTTCTTACTCCCTTGGTTTTTGTTTTATGTTATTTTTACTAAAAGTTTTATGATCTTACCTTGTTCAAAAGTTTGATGGCCTTTTATCATCTCCAATGTGCCATTAGGATGACCACCATTGTTGAAGAAGCACGTGTAGTATCGGTGATGTGTTGTGTGCTTGTCTGGTTTGGTGTGATGCTTGGGTGTCGTCTCTGTTCTTGTTTGTCAAAGGAGGCCTAGAAATCGTGTTGAGAATTAACTCAATCTATGTTAAAGTGGGGTAGTATCCTCTCTTGACCTACCTAACCTTCGATCAATCCTAATTCTTATAGTCTTTTTCATAAATCATCCATGCTTACTCTTGGTTTCTATGCTTTCTCCTTTATCTTAACACAAGGGAGGATCAACACATGAAGGACTCATCAATAGCAGCAAGCCTTAAAGAAAGTGTTGCCTTCAATGACATCGCCAGGTGAAACAAGATCTATGTTAAGTGGGGTAGCGTCCGCCACCATCATCAATCTCAAGTCACGAGACAAGAAGATCCAGAGACCAATCGCTATCATAATATCATCTTTTGCTAGTCCTTGCCTCTTAACCAGTCTCACCTTCTTGCCATCAATCTTTACTTTTTCTTATCAACATTTGACAACTTTTGACCCTTGTCCTTAAATCTTATAAATCCTGATTCAAGGACCTACAAAGACTTGAAGATCAATTTATCCTTCTCACTGGTCTCCCTGAATGGTAAAATGGAAAACTAGTCTTTACCTTTCTTCAACCAATGCTAATCTGTCAATTTTTCGTGATGTTTCATAAATCTTGAATCTAGGAGTTTTGAGCACCTTAAGATATCTCTTTATCTCTTATGTTATCTTTTGCTAATTTCCACCCTTGTTTTTACACCTTATAAAGTGAAGACTTGATGATCAACTTTGATCTATCTTTTCAACCTCCTTTGATCTTCCTTTTCGCCTATATTGACATTCAATCCTTTAACCCTCAGTCATTAGCTCGAATCAATCTTAACGATCAATCCAATGTTCTTTTGTCAACCATTGATAATCCTTGACGCTTATATCAGAACTTGTCAAAAGTTTTAAAACAATCTTATTAGTCTGTTTTATCTTTCTCCCTAGTCTCTTCGAATCTCGGGACGAGATTCCTGTTAAGTGGGGTAGAATTGTCACACCCCAAAATTTCTAATTTTGGGTTGTGTATAGGAAACACTAAATAAAATAAATAATTTCAATATCTGAATAAATTTATTAGATAAGTTAAGTTGCTGCTAATTTAAATATAGAAAATTGTGGTTTTAAACTTTCTCATATTAATTTGATAATGTGGTGTTTGTGTGATGCTTGTCTTTGGTGTTGGTGAGTGCTATTATTTTCAAAATACCATAGGACGACGTTTACTTCTCATCGGAAAACTTTTTGGTATTTTCTGGATTTAAAATTTCAATTTCCGTGAGCTTAATCTTTTTCCTTGATATCTTCATCAATCTTTTCATGAGCTCCAAATACTTTATTTGGGTTCGTCTCATTCTAAAATATCTCTGAGAATTTTCTCTAAATTTTCGAAGCCTTCGAGGTATTTTTCGTGGCTTAAAATTCAATTCTGGACTTTTCTAGAATTATTTTATCCATGAAATTAATTAATTCCGAAAATAATAAAATATCTCAGATTTCCTCATGCCCAAAGGCCCATGTCTTTATTTACTAATGGACTTTAATAATTAATTAGGCCTATTAGTAAAGGTGGATGGTGCAACATCAATTAGCACCATACCGCTAGTTGACATGGAGATAGAGAGTTTTTCTCCCTATATATACGTACCTATCCCTTGGATAAAAGCACACCAAAACTACCGTAGAGGAGCCCCTAGTTTGGAAAATCTCTCGTGTAGTAAATTATATTTTTCTCCTCCTTCTTGTGTCGCCGCCGCCGCTGTTCGGTCATTGCACCGTCGTCTCCCCGTCGACTGCAACTTGTTGCCGAGAACGCCGTCGTCTGATCAACCGAGCTGCACGCTGTCCCTGTCTCATCTCCGATCGCAAAAATCCTCTTGGTGAGTTCACGGTCGCCCTCTCTATCTTCCTCGGTTTTTCCCGTGTCGAACCGAGGCCCTAGGCCTTTTCTCCGGTTGCCCGGCGAGGTGCTCGCCGCTGTACATGGCGCCACTGGCCGTGCACCGTGCGTGCTCTTGGCCCCTGTTCCAATTAGCTTGATGACGTCATCACCATGTCACCCATACATTATGGCCGCTTTTCCTTTAGAAAAATAAATCCCGAAATACAATAGAAATACGTATACATATAATCTTGTTTAGGTCATATCATTTATGTTTTACATCCGATTTGAGTCGTTCAAGTCGCGTTAGATTCATGTCGTCGTGCTCTACACGGTAGTGCTAATGTTTGTCATGTCTTATAGTTATGAATTTATTGATTGAAATACTAATATGATTACTAATAATTTAATAGCTTTTAATTAGAAAACGAATTAGGGTTGCGATGCTGTGCGTGTCGAGTCGTGATTGTGCCGATATAAACTACGCATGAGTAATGATGTTTATCATGTCACTTGATTATGAATTTATTAATTTAAATAGTAATTAGATTAATATATTTATTTAATAACTTTCCAATTAAAAGAAATCCCGGTTTAAATCTGTTCTTGTGTTTTGCAATAGTGCCGATCGAGGTTATGTTTTAGCAACAACGTTTGACATGTCTTACATCCTTAAAATTTATAAGTTAGATATTAATTTGATTTATGCTTGTGCAATTGAGTTTCTAATTAAACGCAACACAGGCAGTCTGTTCTAAATTAATGTTAATCTAATTAATATTAAACTAAATGTTTCTTTTGAATTATAAGATGTTTAGTTCAACCTTGAAACATAAGTGCTTTCGTTCAGTTGCCACATGTTTTCTATATATATAGTTCAATATTAAATTGATTAATTAATATGATTAATGTATAATATATTTCAAATTAAAATTTGCTTAGTCTCAGTATGTTGCATATATGATAGACTTGCGTAGATAATTTCACATTACAGTACGTATCTGTTCTTCATAGTTATACGGCTTTAATCCTCGAGCATTTATTCGTTTGGAATCTGTTTTGCTTCAATTAAGTTGCGTTAGATTCGCATCGACGTTCTCTGTGTAGTAGCACTAATGTTTTTCATGTCATATGCTTTTCCATATATAGCTGAATATTATATTAATTAATATGCTTGTTATTAGTTTTATAATTAAAAATAATATATAATCTTGTCACGTTAGTCCTTTGTAACTAAGCATGAACTTAGCTAATGGCAACTTAAAATATGTTTAAATTATAATTTACTTAGCCCAACCACATATCTCATATAATTGGAATAATTGTTCTCACATGTTCTTTTATCTCTGCAAAGTCGGTAATACTTATAAATAAAATATGACCAGGGTTAAACCTAGTTTTGTAATTCAATTGATTAATCTAATTTTAGAATATTTCTTCAGAATGTTTATCACCTTATTTCAATAACTAAAATGTATTAAGTTTATAGTCGGTCTTCTAAGTTATGTTGTAATCGTCTCGATAGTCGCGTGTTCTCTTTAATGGTAGCTCCATTATCCGTCGTTCTTGCGTTTTCGTGACTGTAGCAACGTACCGTGCCCTTTAATGCGTTCTCTTTTAAAGCATTTCTTTTGTTTGATGCATGTTCTTAGTTGTGTTTGTTGTTTGTTTACTGTGCTTGGTTGCTACGAGTAGAAGAAAGACTATCTGTGAGCACCGAAGATCCGAAGATGAAGACCAGAAGCTGAGTGCCAGAAGTTGCAAATGAAAGATTAAGTTAAGGTTTTTTAGAGAAAGTTGCTTTGGGCATAAAGCAAGTTCTAAGGCAAGTATAGCATGGGATTATCCTTATTGTCCTATTCACAATAAGCAAATAATATCATTATGCATATGTTTCCTTGTTAAGGATGACTTAGTGTTGATCTTATTCCTTGATACCTATTATATTGCATGGATTAGTATTGCTAGTGCTTAACATGAACTATGATCATGTAATTTGACTAATGGAATATGCATTAAACAATAAAAGATGATTTTTATTACTGTTAAAGGGTACTAGAGCATAGGGTTACTTTGGTGCTCTCGTTACTCTCCATAAGGACTTATCTGTAAGCGAAAATCCGGGACTTACAGCACAACTGTGAGGGCTAAAATGGCTCTGGCTTTAGTCATATAGAAGGACCTTTTCTAGCTTGTTAGAGGTTACCCTTGTGGCGCAAATGGGGTAGAGCAGACTGTGGATCCCTGCGTGGTGTATCACACAGACTGACTTTGGAAACCTAGCGGCCCTAACTTGTTAGACGAACCTTTGAAAGACTTCATAGTGAACCCTACCGACCTTCCTTGGTAGTGGGTCAAGAGGCTGATCACCTCGGGCGAAAGGGTAAATCACGACTCACAGTGAAAGTGTACAACCTCTGCAGAGTGTAAAACTGTTATAACAGCCGTGCTCACGGTCACGAGTGGCCTTGGACCCTTATGGAATAGTGGATCATTAATAATGGATATGTTTTTGCTATTCGTTAATCATTTCACATGGATCATATGTTTATTGTTTATATTGAGACACTTTGATATCATTGATATACTGAATTAATGCTAAATAAAAGCTACATGCTGATAAACCTATGTTATGCCTTTGAGCCTTATGAACCCCATGTTATATTTGTTGAGTTCGACATGGACTCACTCTTGCTATTTCCACCACACTCCAGTGTATTGAAAGGTGCTGCTTAGAAGAAGGATGAAAGTGTAGTGGAGTTTTCAGAAGTCTTTTCAGAAGTGTTTGGCATATGGAACCCCCAGTCAGCCGTCCCTGTGATGTTGGAGCCTGAAGAAAAGATTAGTGACCGTTCCGCGACACTCTGATAGTTGTAAGTGTTAATATAGTATGTTTCCGCTTTATATAAACATTGTTTTGATACTTTTTCATTCTGACATATGTGTGGACTTCCTGGGCACACATATGATTAGCCTGGTTTTGTTCTTTAGAAAACCGGGTGTGACAGGCATGATCTCACTAAGCTGCTCAAGTTAGATCCTACAACAGGGGTTAACAAACCCTGAGTACTTGAGGGTACTCAACAAGTCTTACTGTCACACCCATTTATCGAACAAATGGAATGCATACTCTTATGTGCGCCCAGAGATCAATCACACATAAGTTCACAAATTATAACAGAAGTATCATCACAAATGTTATTACATCACGATATTTAAACACATAGTCTTAACACAAACGTAGCAGAAGTATAAATAAAAATCTCTCGTGGTAGCTCCAGTCACAGGTACATTGACTGGTTGACAGCAAGTTTAGTAATCTTCAGGGAAGTAGGCGTAGTAGTCACTATTACCTCCATCTGTTACCCATCCGGGATTTTTATCCAAATAAAAGAAATAAACAAGCGTAAGTACATCTCGTACTCAACAAGTGTAACATGGGGTTCATGAGGCTCAAAAAGGCATATTCATTGGTTTATCAGCATGTAGCTTTTAGTTAGCATGATTTTAGCATAACAATAGCATCAAAATGTCTCAATATAAACATTAAACATATGATCCATGTGAAATGATTAATGAATAGCAAAAACTTAATCATAAACAATTATTCAACTATTCCATAAGGGTCCAAGGCCACTCGTGACCGTGAGCACGGCTGTTATAACAGTTTTACACTCTGCAGAGGTTGTACACTTTCACTGTGAGTCGTGTTACCCAAATGCCCGGGTTAATTACTCCCAAAACACTACCAAGGTGAGCAGGCAGGGTAAACACTATGAAGTCTTTCGAAGGTTCGTCTAACAAATTAGGGCCATTAGATTCACTCGGCAAACAGATGTAGAGCCCCCCTTCCTGATGGCACAATAACACGCAGCCTATACACATGAGGACAGAGGCCACACTATACCCGATTCGTCAAGCCATTCTTACGCCATAAAGGAATACCTCTAACAAGCTAGAAAAGGTCCTTCTATATGACTAAAGCCAGAGCCATATAGCCCCCACAGTTGTACTGTAAATCCCGGATTGTCGCTTATAGATGAGTCCTTATGGAGAGTAACAAGAGCACCAAAGTAACCCCATGCTCTAGTACCCTTAAACAGTAATAAAATCATCTTTTAATGTTTATTGCATATTCCATTAGTCAAATTACATGATCATAGTCCATGTTTAAGCACTAGCCAAACTACTCAATGCAATATAATGGGTACCAAGGTAAAGGATCAATCGCTAAGTCATCCTTAACAAGGAATAAATGCATAATGATATTAATTGCATATGGTGAATAGGACAACAAGGATAATCCCATGCTATACTTGCCTTGCTCAAACTGGTCCTGAAGATCTTGCTCGTAGTAAGGCTCTTGATCTCCAACGAATTTCTCACCGTCTAAACTCGATCAACCATTATCAACAACACACATCCAGAGGCAATCATGCATAGACAAACAAGACTATAATTAGAACAATACACCAACAGTAAGAAAATAAAATAAAAAGTCTTTAAAATGAATCTACAACTTGCTAGGATCACACAGACGCGAAGATCACGAAAATCGGAACTAAAACGACAAAGTTATGAATTTCCAAAGATTTCCTAAAGAAAAATAAATACTTTAATATAAACTTGAAAATAAATTATCTCAAACCTACTGTACAGTTCTATCTTCATGTAGAGCTCGCAAATACGAATCTAACGCAATTTGAATGGATCAAATCGGAGTTAAAACGGATAATTTATGACTAAAACAAACTCAGTGGCAAAACTGTAAATATCAGAAAACGTATTTTTCAATTACCGAGACGAAATACGCTTTCAACAGATCAAAACGTACTCTGAGCTTTACGTTTTAGGACTGCGGGTTAAGAACTTAAAAACTTCAGGGTTTCTTTTACAATTTTACAAACGAACCGGTAACTTCTTTTTACATCCGTTGGATTCAAATCGGACGGTCCAGATCGGATCAGGGAGGAAACCGACGGCGCTCCGGTCGGAATCGGCCGACGGTGAGCTTCCCGCGGCGGCGCCATGGCCGGAATAACCTATCTCGCTCTACGGTGCACGAAAACGCGAATGGAGAGCACCTGCGGGTAGACAACTCGAACGCGAACTCACCTAGGGCAGAATCGTGGCCGGGGATGAAGCAAGGAGCGCGTGCGGCTTGGAGGGGCGGACGGTGGAGCTCGTGCTCGCGGTGACCTAGCTCCCGAGCACCAAAGCGGCTACCGATAAGACGGGATGAGGGCGGAGAGGTGAGGGTCTCGTTTTATAGCCCGTGGGCATCTCCGGTTATGGAAAGGAGGGAGATTTGGAGATCGATTCGGATCGGGGAAAAGAGGGAAGGCGGCGTTCGGCCGGAGGAAAGCGCCGGAGGAAGAAGAAGGAAAGGTGAGAAGAGACACTGACAAGCGGGACCCACATGTCAGCGACTCAGGGCGGAAAGAACGCGACCGCTGCGGGACGCGAGCGCGCGCGCGTGACGGGCTGTCAGGCCGTGACTTGGGCTCGGCCCAGGAGGAGAAGACCGGCCGGGAGAGAGGGAAAAACGGCCCGCGTGCGCTGGGCTGCGAAGAGAAGCGGCCCAAGAGCAGAGAGAGAATAAGAATTCCTTTTCCAATTTTTCAAATTCCTTTTTCAACTGATTTTCAAATCAAATTCAAATTTAAATCAAACCACTCAATACAAAACTTCAAATGCAGCAGCATGAATGCACAAACATGTTTCTACCCTTATATTTGATTTTAAATTTATAAAAATTATTCTTATTCTAAATTTTGCATGCTTCACAAAAATAAATATAAAAATCATGTTTTTCCCTATTTTTCTTCTTTTCAAATTTTTAGGGTGTTACAATTCTACCCCCCTTAAGATGAATCTCGTCCCGAGATTCGACCGATGCTTACTCAAACAGTTGCGGGTAGGTTTTTCTCAGATCCTCTTCTCGTTCCCAAGTAGCCTCTTCTGCTGTGTACCGATTCCATTGTACTTTACACATTTTGATTGTTCTACTTCTTGTGACTCTGTCCGCAGTCTCTAAAATTTTAACCGGAAACTCTTCATATGTAAGATCCTCCTTAACAGTAAGTTCCTCTAATGGAATCTGCTCCTCTGGTACTCGTAAACATTTCTTCAATTGAGACACATGGAACACATCATGTACACCTACCAAACTTTCAGGTAATTCCAACTGATATGCCACTTCACCACGTCTCTCTATAATCTTGAAAGGTCCAATATATCTTGGTGCCAATTTACCCTTCATGTTGAACCTTCTCACACTCCTCATTGGCGATACTTTCAAATATACATAATCCCCTACCTCAAAAGTCAACTCCCTTCTGCGAGTATCAGCATAGCTTTTCTGTCTGGACTGTGCTATTTTTAGATTATCTCTAATCATTCTCACTTTCTTTTCAGCATCCTTTAATACATCAGGCCCATACACTTGACTCTCCCCTGTCTGATTCCAGAACAACGGGGTTCTACATTTTCGTCCATACAGTGCCTCAAACGGTGCCATTTGAAGACTCTTCTGATAACTATTGTTATAAGAGAACTCTGCATAAGGCAAACTCTTATCCCAACTAGTACCATATTGTAAAGCACAAGCTCTCAACATATCTTCCAATATCTGATTAATTCTCTCCGTTTGACCATCTGTCTGAGGATGATAAGCTGTACTAAAATTTAATTTGGTTCCCAATGATTCATGTATCTTTTGCTAATAATGAGATGTAAACTGAGTACCTCGATCAGACACAATCTTTTTAGGTACTCCATGTAGACTCACTATTCTTTCCATATACAATTCTACCAACTTCGCACTGCTATATGTAGTCTTCACAGGCAGAAAATGAGCAACCTTAGTCAGACGATCCACTATCACCCAAATTGAATCATATCCTCTTTGAGTCCGTGGCAACCCAACTATAAAATCCATACCAACCTCTTCCCATTTCCACTCGGGTATCTGCATAGGCTGTAACAATCCTGCAGGTCTCTGATGTTCCGCTTTCACTCTTTGACAAGTATCACACAAAGAAACATACTCAGCAACATCTCTCTTTAAACCGTACCACCAATATTTCTCTTTCAGATCCAAATACATCTTAGTACTCCCCGGATGTATGGAATAAGCTGACTCATGAGCTTCACGCAGAATTACCATTCTGATATCCTTATCTTCAGGCACACACAGCCTTTTTCCAAACCATAGCGTACCATTATCATCCTTACGGAACCCTGGAGATTTACCTTTCGCTATGTTTTCAGCTATCTCCCTCAACTTTTCATCCTTCTGCTGACCTTTACGGATCTCTTGCTCTAGAGTAGGCTCTAATACTAATTCCACTGCATTGGTAGTAAATCCTAAGTTCAAATACTTGCACTCGGCACATAATTCCTTTGGCATAAGCATTACTTGTATTTCATTTGCATAACTTTTCCTACTAAGAGCATCAGCAACAACGTTGGCCTTTCCTGGATGATAATGCACCTCTAGATCATAGTCTTTTATCAACTCCAACCATCTACGCTGCCTCAAGTTCAGATCCGTTTGAGTAAAGATATACCTTAAACTCTTGTGATCAGTGTATATATCACTCTTGTGTCCAATCAAATAATGTCTCCATATCTTTAATGCATGAACTACTGCAGCTAATTCCAAATCATGAGTAGGGTAATTTAACTCATGCTTCCTCAACTGCCTTGATGCATATGCCACAACTCTACCTTCTTGCATCAGTACACATCCCAAACCCAATCGAGATGCATCACAATAGATAGAGAAAGGTTTACTCAGATCTGGCAAAACTAAGACGGGTGCAGTCGTCAATCTCTTCTTTAGCTCCTCAAAATTGGCCTGACACTTCTCGGACCACACAAACTTGGCATTCTTCTCCAATAATGCAGTCATTGGTTTTGCAAGCTTTGAAAATCCCTCTATAAATCTTCTATAATAACCAGCTAATCCCAAGAAGCTACGGATCTCACTCACATTGATGGGTGGTTTCCAATTCAATACATCTTTCACCTTGCCAGGATCTACTGATATTCCTCCATTAGAGACAATATGACCCAGAAAAGAAACTTCCTTCAACCAAAACTCACATTTACTCCTCTTTGCATATAGTTGGTGTTCTCTGAGCTTCTGCAAGACCAACCTCAAATGTTTAGCATGTTCTTCCTCAGTCTTGGAAAATACTAGAATATCATCAATGAATACCACTACAAACTTGTCCAGATATTCCATGAACACCTTATTCATTAAGTACATGAAGTATGCAGGGGCATTAGTCAAACCAAAAGACATCACCGTATACTCATACAACCCATACCGAGTAGTAAAAGCTGTCTTTGGTACATCACTAGCACGAATCTTCAATTGATGATACCCAGAACGAAGATCAATCTTGGAAAATACACAAGCTCCTCTCAACTGATCAAACAGGTCATCAATCCTAGGCAATGGGTACTTGTTCTTAATAGTAACCTCATTAAGAGACCGATAATCTACACACATCCTCTGAGTTCCATCTTTCTTATCCACAAAAATCACTGGTGCTCCCCAAGGTGAAGAACTAGGACGAATAAAACCCTTATCCTGCAACTCCTTGATTTGTTTCTTAAGTTCTTCTAATTCATTTACTCCCATTCTATATGAACGCTTAGCTATAGGTGCAGTTCCAGGTAATAATTCAATAATAAATTCAATGTCACGGTCTGGTGGCATACCTGGCAATTCCTCTGGAAACACATCTGGAAACTCCTCCACAACTGGATCTTCCTGGTTGGCACCATCATTGAGCTGGTTCACTGTAGCAGTCTCTTGTTTTTGCACTTTTACTTCAACCCTGATTCTATCACCCTTTGGTGTTGTCAGTACAACTGATTTATCCTTACACTGAATCTCTGCTTGTTGTTGCATCATCCAATCCATTCCCAATATAAGATCAATCCCAGCTGTTCTCAATACTATAGGGCTAACTGTAAACTCTACCCCCCTTAAGTTGAGACTAATAGGAAGACAGCGATAAGATGCTGGCATGCTTCCACCAGGTGAGTTTACTAAGATAGGATTCTTCATGGCACATAAATGGATTCTATGTATTCTAACAAATGATTGCGATATGAAAGAATGTGATGCTCCAGAATAAAAAAGTACAGTGGCGGGAGTAGAGTGAACATCGAACGTACCAAGCATAACTTCCGGCTCCTCCACTGCAGTTTCCTGGGACAAGTGATTCACCCTTCCTGAGTTAGGTGCGGTCTTCTGGTGGCTGCTCTGTCTCTGGGGAGTCTGCTGGTTAAGCTTCTCCGGGCAATTGTAAGACAAGTGACCTTCTTTTCCACATCGGAAACACTTGTTGGGGGTATTGGGAGCACTAGTCTTCATAGGAGTGTTATTGGAAGGACCCTGACGCTGTGCTTGATTTCCATTCTGCTGCGGTGGACGTTGGTTGCTATTCTGTGGCTGGAATGGGGGGCGTTGCGGAAACTGTCCACGGAATGGGGCCTGACCACGATTCCACTGTCCAGAGGGAGGCCTCTGCTGAGTATTCTGCTGAAAACCAGTACGCAGACGGGTGTTGCTATTAGAGACTTGTCCCTGTAACCTCTTCCTCTTTGCATCCATTTCCTTGCGCTTGCTATCCACCACGATAGCGCGGTTTACAAGCGTCTAAAAATTAGGGTAGGTATTGGACATCAACTGCAATTGTAGTCCATCATATAATCCCTTCAAAAAGCGGTGCTGCTTATCATTGTCATTGGCCACCTCATGTGGAGCATATCGTGACAATTGAGCAAACTTGTCACGGTACTCAGCTACAGTCATTGACCCTTGGGTCAGGTTCCTGAATTCCTCCGCCTTCAACTCTATCATTCCTTCAGGTATATGGTAAGCCCTGAAGTTCTCCCTAAACTCCTGCCAGGTGACTGCAGGAGCATTGGCAGGACGACCATACTCATATGACTCCCACCAATCCTGAGCTTCTCCCTGAAGTTGCCCAGAAGCAAACAACACCTTCTGTCGGTCATCACATTGGGCAATAGTGAGTTGTTTCTCCACAGCACGAAGCCAATCATCGGCCTCCAAAGGATCAGCAGCATGTGTGAACACTAGGGGACAACCCTTCAAAAACTCACCACGCTTATCACGTGGTTGAGCCCCAGCAACTGGCTGATTTTGCTGATGTTGCACTAGTTGCTGCATCAACTGCGTCTGTACCGCCAACAGTTGCTCGATAGTTGGTGGCGGTGGTGGTGGTGGATTTGGGGGAATGTTTCCACGACCTCTGCCTCTTCCTCTTCCGGCCATCTGCCACCCATAAACATGCAAACTTTAAGAATTCCATGATTTCAACCACTTATAAGATTAAGAAGGAGATCTGAAAATTTTCTGGACGAGTAGCAATGTTGACAGTTCAGTATTTCAATCATATCTCGAGTTACAGAAATCCAAAAGAGGCGTGCCTTATATGGTTGGAAAGCTTATGAAATTATCCACAATTTCTATTCAGACCTCAAGATCAGATTCTGTCGTTAAGTCTATGAAAAATAAGGCGTAACAGAAACTGTTCCAGATTCCAGACTGTGCAGAAACTTTAACTTGTAAAAATTATATCTCTCGAACCAGATCAGATAAAAAGGTGATTCCAGTGGCATTTGAAAGATGCTTGAGTATAGTTTCTCTCATAAAAATTTCATAAATGTTGCACGAACCGTTTTTAAACTATAGCAGAAACATTGAAGACTGCTCCAGAAAACAGCAAAGACAGAAACGTGATAATATCAAACCCCAACTATTATTCCTTGACTATTAAACTTATTATTCTTAAGAATGGAACTTGTAGACATGCCTACAAGTCCCGACACTCAAACAAAGATCCAACTCACATATAAGCATAATAATAAAGCAACTAGCACACCAAGGTTCAAACCACACGACAGACTCAACTGACTCAACTGACTCAACTGACGTTACTAAGAACGTTCTTATTACATAAAGGACTCCTACTTCCTAAGGAAGTGGCTCATGCTCTAATGTCTCATAAATCTTGGGCATGCCTTGGTTTGCTCGGAGCTCATCAATGGTTGCTTGGCACCTCTTGATAGTCTTCCCTTGTGCCTTCACCATCTCTTCTAGCTGCAGCTTCCTATCCATCATATCATATACAAAGTCCACCATCACCCGAGGTAGTGGCTCTAGCTGCACTGGATCTGTCATAGCCCATACAAGTTCGGGGTGTGCACGAGGAAAGAAGCGATGAATGTCATGCTTCATAAGGTTAAAGCGAAGATAGCGGAGACCCATACATGCTTCAAAAGCAGCATCTTCAATGCTATCCTCTATAGTAGCTCGATGTCCCACGTGAGAGAACATCCTGTCCAGCTGATATGCTCCCTTGTCTTCCTTATGGGTAAAGATGCTTGCCCTTGCCTTCCAGTACGTGTCCTCCAGTGGATGAGTGTACTCCCAGCAGACGTACTCCACAGCTGGACGCCAATCAGCGAAGTAAGCAGTGAGCATCCCCACCAGGCGAAGATGAGAGACAGCATTCCCTCCATTCCTGTGGTAGATCCTCACAGTCCACCCCATTGGAGCAGGTGGCATATCTTCAGGAGCCTCATGTGGTGGAGGCGGGGGTTGTACTCCTCCATTAGCTTCCTCTTCATCATCTTCAATCTCGACGATTTCTGGATCTTCTTCAGGCTCTTCCTGGGGAGGTGCTGGTGCTTGGACTGGTGCTATAGGAGTCTGCTCCTGTTCCTGAGGTTCTGGCTCTTGTGGCTCTTCAGTTGCATGCAGGGCACGAGGTGGGTAGTATCCTCCAGAGCTAATGCGGGCAGTCTTACGGTCACGGGCCATCTACAGAATTTTTAGATGAAGTTAGAATAGAGGCAAAATTTCGTAATAGAATGTGACATAAGAAGCATAAAAAATTATCAAATAATAAGAGCAAGATAGTGAGCATAAAAATAGTGTAAAGATGATACTAAATCGACCATTCCTAGCTAGGCTTGCGTCCTACAGTCAACAAGAGCTCTGATACCAATTTGTCACACCCATTTATCGAACAAATGGAATGCATACTCTTATGTGCGCCCAGAGATCAATCACACATAAGTTCACAAATTATAACAGAAGTATCATCACAAATGTTATTACATCACGATATTTAAACACATAGTCTTAACACAAACGTAGCGGAAGTATAAATAAAAATCTCTCGTGGTAGCTCCAGTCACAGGTACATTGACTGGTTGACAGCAAGACTAGTAATCTTCAGAGAAGTAGGCGTAGTAGTCACTATTACCTCCATCTGTTACCCATCCGGGATTTTTATCCAAATAAAAGAAATAAACAAGCGTAAGTACATCTCGTACTCAACAAGTGTAACATGGGGTTCATGAGGCTCAAAAAGGCATATTCATTGGTTTATCAGCATGTAGCTTTTAGTTAGCATGATTTTAGCATAACAATAGCATCAAAATGTCTCAATATAAACATTAAACATATGATCCATGTGAAATGATTAATGAATAGCAAAAACTTAATCATAAACAATTATTCAACTATTCCATAAGGGTCCAAGGCCACTCATGACCGTGAGCACGGCTGTTATAACAGTTTTACACTCTGCAGAGGTTGTACACTTTCACTGTGAGTCGTGTTACCCAAATGCCCGGGTTAATTACTCCCAAAACACTACCAAGGTGAGCAGGCAGGGTAAACACTATGAAGTCTTTCGAAGGTTCGTCTAACAAGTTAGGGCCATTAGATTCACTCGGCAAACAGATGTAGAGCCCCCCTTCCTGATGGCACAATAACACGCAGCCTATACACATGAGGACAGAGGCCGCACTATACCCGATTCGTCAAGCCATTCTTACGCCATAAAGGAATACCTCTAACAAGCTAGAAAAGGTCCTTCTATATGACTAAAGCCAGAGCCATATAGCCCCCACAGTTGTACTGTAAATCCCGGATTGTCGCTTATAGATGAGTCCTTATGGAGAGTAACAAGAGCACCAAAGTAACCCCATGCTCTAGTACCCTTAAACAGTAATAAAATCATCTTTTAATGTTTATTGCATATTCCATTAGTCAAATTACATGATCATAGTCCATGTTTAAGCACTAGCCAAACTACTCAATGCAATATAATGGGTACCAAGGTAAAGGATCAATCGCTAAGTCATCCTTAACAAGGAATAAATGCATAATGATATTAATTGCATATGGTGAATAGGACAACAAGGATAATCCCATGCTATACTTGCCTTGCTCAAACTGGTCCTGAAGATCTTGCTCGTAGTAAGGCTCTTGATCTCCAACGAATTTCTCACCGTCTAAACTCGATCAACCATTATCAACAACACACATCCAGAGGCAATCATGCATAGACAAACAAGACTATAATTAGAACAATACACCAACAATAAGAAAATAAAATAAAAAGTCTTTAAAATGAATCTACAACTTGCTAGGATCACACAGACGCGAAGATCACGAAAATCGGAACTAAAACGACAAAGTTATGAATTTCCAAAGATTTCCTAAAGAAAAATAAATACTTTAATATAAACTTGAAAATAAATTATCTCAAACCTACTGTACAGTTCTATCTTCATGTAGAGCTCGCAAATACGAATCTAACGCAATTTGAATGGATCAAATCGGAGTTAAAACGGATAATTTATGACTAAAACAAACTCAGTGGCAAAACTGTAAATATCAGAAAACGTATTTTTCAATTACCGAGACGAAATACGCTTTCAACAGATCAAAACGTACTCTGAGCTTTACGTTTTAGGACTGCGGGTTAAGAACTTAAAAACTTCAGGGTTTCTTTTACAATTTTACAAACGAACCGGTAACTTCTTTTTACATCCGTTGGATTCAAATCGGACGGTCCAGATCGGATCAGGGAGGAAACCGACGGCGCTCCGGTCGGAATCGGCCGACGGTGAGCTTCCCGCGGCGGCGCCATGGCCGGAATAACCTATCTCGCTCTACGGTGCACGAAAACGCGAATGGAGAGCACCTGCGGGTAGACAACTCGAACGCGAACTCACCTAGGGCAGAATCGTGGCCGGGGATGAAGCAAGGAGCGCGTGCGGCTTGGAGGGGCGGACGGTGGAGCTCGTGCTCGCAGTGACCTAGCTCCCGAGCACCAAAGTGGCTACCGATAAGACGGGATGAGGGCGGAGAGGTGAGGGTCTCGTTTTATAGCCCGTGGGCATCTCCGGTTATGGAAAGGAGGGAGATTTGGAGATCGATTCGGATCGGGGAAAAGAGGGAAGGCGGCGTTCGGCCGGAGGAAAGCGCCGGAGGAAGAAGAAGGAAAGGTGAGAAGAGACACTGACAAGCGGGACCCACATGTCAGCGACTCAGGGCGGAAAGAACGCGACCGCTGCGGGACGCGAGCGCGCGCGCGCGTGACGGGCTGTCGGGCCGTGACTTGGGCTCGGCCCAGGAGGAGAAGACCGGCCGGGAGAGAGGGAAAAACGGCCCGCGTGCGCTGGGCTGCGAAGAGAAGCGGCCCAAGAGCAGAGAGAGAATAAGAATTCCTTTTCCAATTTTTCAAATTCCTTTTTCAACTGATTTTCAATTCAAATTCAAATTTAAATCAAACCACTCAATACAAAACTTCAAATGCAGCAGCATGAATGCACAAACATGTTTCTACCCTTATATTTGATTTTAAATTTATAAAAATTATTCTTATTCTAAATTTTGCATGCTTCACAAAAATAAATATAAAAATCATGTTTTTCCCTATTTTTCTTCTTTTCAAATTTTTAGGGTGTTACACTTACCTGACTAAAGAAAAGACTCTAAGGATATGCAAGCTTAAAGGTAAGGTAGAAGCAAGAAGTAACTTTTGTGGAAAAGCTTACTACAAGTGAATCCTTACATTCAATCTTTTAGTAGTGTATTGAGTTATTATCAGTATCCAATTAGCACCTAGTATAAATCAATCACTTCTTTATTCATCAAGCTCATGTCCAACTCATCCATTAGTATCCATGTTTCATTGATTAACTACGATGCAACACAGTTGATCGAGTCTTCTTCACCGAGAAGTTGCGGCGATTCGAATCAGTTTGGCCAAGTTAGGGTTTCATTACCACACAACATATGTAGGTCTAGGTCTGCAGACCCAAACCTACATATATCAACCCTCACCCAGATCCTCCAAAATGGGAACCGGTCTAGAGCTACCCGAAAGCACAGTACCCACTTCACTGCGTCGTTCGTCCCTAACGGATTCACAGGAGTGTATTACACGATACTCCCGCCGTCTCTCCACTCCCAGTACGCGGTTATCATTTCCCATAAAGGAATAGCCCAGATGTTGGGCTTACCGGAGTATGTGGCCAGTACTACAAGTCATGATCACAGGCAGTCCTGACAACGAATGGTCCTTAATCGACACAGATGGGGTCACTACATCAGGCCTCAAAACACAACGCAAGCCAAGATTCCACCCGATCTCGATTTATCAAAATTAACATCATGGTATTCACAACCCATAAATGGAGTTGAGAAGAGCAAGGTGAAACTATTTCCGTCGAACGATGAAACCATCATTCGACAACCATCGCAGACTAAGCATTACTAAGCATAAGAGAGATTGACCTTTTTATACTAACAGGGATAATTGAGGATATCTATTTATCAAGGTAATCATGCAGCAATGGTATAAACCAACTCCTAATTACTTAATGCACATCTCACAAGACTTAAAGTGCAATAAAGATTTTGTAAAAGCTATAGAAGGGTGTTATCCACTGAGGCTTGCCTGCGTTGCAGAGAAGGTTAGTTTCCTCAGAGAGATCTAATAGACACCAACACCTCTGGTGGATGGACCTACTTCGAGACTTGATCAACACGAGTCTTCTCATCTCGTACACACTACATGTAATAAATGATGCTTTGCTTAACATGACGGAATGCATGACATGATACATGATGTATGAGGAAAGACTTGTAATGCATGAAAGGACTCTATTAAAGTTAAGAAAGTTGAGTACAACTTTCCTTCACCAGGAACTAGGGTCATTACCTTACAAAGCATTTTAATTATTAACCATAAGTTAATTAGTTATCTATCATGAAAAGATTAGCAAACCAAGTGGATTATAACCAAAGCATGAAAGTACACTTATTATAGTAAACTAGTCAAGTAAGGCAAGGTATTATATCAATATTAACCATGAGGGAAAACAATGGTCATTACATGACTTTAGTTACATGCATTCACTAATCAAGCATTTAAATAAACTATCTTTATTTATTAACTAAAAAGTGAACATAAGCATATCAAGATGGTACTCACTTTGCCATGAAACAGCAGGTGTGGATCTGTCTCATGGTCTTCAATCAACTCCAAAATGCACCCAAGTCCTATCTTGATTTATGCTAATCCATATGATAATTAATAACTAATAATTAAAGCATATAGTTAAGGATATAATTAAATGTCATCAAATTAATCTCAAACTTTTTGTGAAAGTTGATCCTAGCATAAAATAGTTACACAAAAAGTTTCATGATTAATGGATAATCATGTTAACCTAGAAAAATCATGGAACATGCATTTATTAATTAAAAGAGCTAATTTCCAAGCATAGCAAAAGTGTAGGAATTGACCATTTAATATTTTTACCATGTAGAGTATAAGATAACAAGCACTCACAAAAAGTTTCATAATTTTATCATGCTCCAACAAATAGTTATGAATTTTACAATATAGAGCATGGAAAAACATTTTCTGGAAAAAGAATAAAATGTTTTGACCTTTTCTCACCCACCCTCATTGAGCCACGGTCACTGACGTGTGGGGCCGGTGGTCAAATCTGACCATGCCCGCCTTGACCATGAGCACACCGGTGGGTACACCGCGTAGCTTGCCGGCGGCGAGGTTCTCGGCAACGTGAACTGCCTCAAACGACTCCTACCTCCCTTCCGCACCTCCTCTAGGACCCAAAGCGAGAAGCTAGGGCACCACAGCTGATAAGGACATCACTCCTTCACATACACATACACAAAATGATCCACAACTAGACATTCAAGGTCCAATCACTAGAGCTCACGCGCGACAATTAAATTTAGAGGTGAGCTCGTTCCTAAGTAACTCTTTATATGATTGAAAGAATAGATTGCTACCTAATGATTATATTATGCTTAGGAATGAAGGAGAGGTCTAGGAGACACATGGAGGAGGGCTTGGAGGCATGGAGGTCTAGTGAGGGCGCCCGAATAAAGATGGAGGCCCAAACCAAGTTGAGTTCGAGTCTGCCTCGCAGTCCAGGAACGGTTAGCACTAAAATGGTCACCCAGGTCACATACGGCCCCGGATTTGGATGTTCTTGATATGTATGGAAAGCTAATGTGAAGACCTTTCCAATGGTTTTTGTTGGAGGCCCAAATTCATCAGAGTCATTAGGAATCGTCAGAGCAAGTTGATGTTCAGAATCTGTTCTGGCGCTGCGACGTCGTATTTTAGTCTTTGGGCCTTGTATCGAGTTGGAACCCATTAGGGTTGTGTCCAGAGGGTCTTACATGACCCTAGTCTCTTTAAATCAGTCACTGCCACTTTCGTTAGGGTTCAGGTTTTGCTTAGATTATTCTGTTGACAAGAGTTTCGCCGCCGCCATCGGTTTGTGAGACCCCAACTTTGTGAGATTAATCATTCATCTGCAATTTAGTTGCATTCCTTTGTGTTCTTGCGTGTGTTCTTGATTCATAGGCAAGGACTTAGCCTTCTTGGTGAGGTCGACCATGCAACGCCGGTCGATAACCAAAGGGGTCGTGGTATTGTGATTGTGGGGTTCAGAGCCGATTTGTTCAGAAGCTAGATCAAATTGTGTCGTGACTCCACCAAATCGAGAGTTATCAAAACCTTTCAAAAGATCAGGAAACCTAGTTCACATCAACAGCAAGCTTGACGCTAGCCATGGCAGGTGGTGGTGCACAGCATAGCGACACGATCTTGTTCTAATGTGACCCAGTGGTAGAGGTAAAACCAACAGGATGGTCAGCATTGTGGTGACCTAATGAGTCCTAAACATGAGACATGAGGGAGAGATATGCAGCCAGCCGAGCCAGCCATGACGAGGTTGATCTTGGCGGCCATGGTGGGTCACCACGACAGGAACTGGTGCACGGCCACACTGGACAGTGAGAAGTGACGCGAGCGGCTCAGGGAGGTGTGCGAGGTTGTTGGTATTTATTAAGTGCAAATAGAATATGAAGGATTCCGCAAGCGCAAATAATATACCATTGTAACATTTTATCGGGAGTATTTCAGGTGTCGTTATTTATATTTTACCACAGGGAAACAATGGAGTAAAGACATAATGGATAGCAATAGAAAGACTACTAACCAACATACCAGCACAGATAGAGCATGGGATAAAAGTAATGATAGGAGTTATGCAATAAGACACACAAGGGATAGGTCATCAAGGATAAGCTAGTTAACTTGGGAGGTCAACAGGTGAGGTAGATTCCTATGATACTCTTATCACATGGTTAAAGTAAACCCAACTATGTTAAGAATTACCTTACTCTTATGCACTTTGGGACGCCACTAGATAGGAAAGAGTACCACAAGGGATACCTCTACAGACGTGACTATGGTTCTACAATTTAAGAACCTGCTCGATTCGATATGGATGGGGTTGTCACCTCTCGTAACTACCATACAACTAGGGAACAGGGTGTATTCATAGGCAGAGCACCATGTAAGCACCATGCTTACAGAAGCTCAGGTACCTAGCCTAGTTGACAAACTAGAAGGCTAAGCGCTCTATGAACTAGCACACAAAAGCATTGATAAACTCAGCTAGCAAGATATATTCAAAGTAAGCATAGCCATGTAAATAAGAGAATAAGTATAAGTCTTACAGAATGTTGAAGTGAAGATACAAGGCTTTACCAAGCCTCCAAGACTAGATCCGGAACCTTAAGAAAGTGCCCAATGTTGATACTAGATACGCACACCAAGGAATTTAAGAGAAATAATCCGCAAGCACATGGATATCGGTGAGCACTTCACCCGGGATATAAGTCTAGAGTATCGTATTTGTTTTATTCGCAAGGAGAAAGCGTGCGATGACTAACCTAGTCTTTACTATTACCCTTGGGCTGCACTACAAGGTGGTGAAGATATAAGCGATTAGAGAGAACTACGATGACAGTCTGGTTCCAACATATGGCAAGCTATGATACTATTGGTCTAAGGGGAAATACCGATGGAAAAGAGACACCACAAAGGATGCTTGACCAGGGTACTTAAATCCTACCAAATCTTCTGATGGGAGGAGGGCTCCAAAGGTAATAATGAGATTGTCACTTCCTACATTACTACACACTGATCTGGCCAGATAGGGGGTATCTACAAGTATGCCAGGCCCAAGCACCACACTTACGCTACGAATGATTACTCTATTCCCTACGCGAAGCAAATAAAGTAAACTCATAAACCAAAGAACAATAATAACAACGTACTTACTTAGTATTAGAAGTTGAATTGCCGAAGAATCCTAGAACCAAGCCTCGGGTTAGGAGACTTGACCCCGTAGATACAAGCTTGGAGAGGAGACACCGATAGGCCGGGCTTCCTCCAATCTTCTACCTCCACTCTAACTCTCTTAATCTAAAAGAATAACTCTAATCTCACATAGAGACTACAAAGCTAAACTCTCTTGTATGTGCCCTAGAGAAAGATACATTCAAGGGACCCCTCTCAGGTGAATTCTCTTTGGAAAATATGAATTAGGGTTTCTGAACTCTCTCCTCCAGGGGCCAAGGGCCTTGCTTATATAGCCCCCTAGGAAGCACCACAGCCCTCGGATCAAACTGACCTTGATCAACGATTTTTATTCATCCTCAAAGGCGGTGGAAGCAAGATCCGCAAGGTGGAAGCTAATTTGCTCCCTAGGGGTGCGGCCACCCCTGGGGCTAGGCGCCCGCCCCTATCATAGTGACAGGTGGGTCCCACCTCCTAGAGTTTGGCTTGCCAAACCTTCTAGATTATACTTTTTCGGTGTATGGTCCTTTCTCTCTATGTAAACCTGATATGTGGGCCATCTTTGATTATTTTCAGCTAGCACCCTGCAAAAATAAATATTCACCAAAACTCATGGAATTCTGTCAGTTAAACACCTAGTCTATGGTGGTAATTAATTTTATGGCATTCTTTTTATTTAAGTTGATGGTTAAATATGATAGTTAATTACCGTCATCAAACTCCCCCACACTTAGACTTTTACTCATCCTCGAGAAAATAATGGATTACCTTAGGCATAATCTCTAGACAAAACATCAATAGTAGATTTATTCATTAGTCATACCTGCACTGCGAGATTCCAAGTGTCTACCATACCATTTTTGGGTGGTTGAAGAATGGAATAGCTTGAAACTGAGCCCCTTTCTCCTTTCAACCCGTCACTTGGAGTTTTGTATGCATTTGAAATAAAAGCATAGCTTACCTTCTACCTCATGTGGTACTCTCAAATCACTTAACATATGTGGTATTTGTGGATCTCTCTAAGGCATGTATGAGGAAATGTCTTGTAGCACATCCTACTTCTACAAAAGCTTATCTAGAGTTGAAGGTATTTCAAGGATGTAGCATACTTACCTTGCATATGTTGCCCAGTCAAAATAGGATCTGAGGAAGGGAGTGACATACCCCTAGATCAGGACGTGCATGTGGTGTGGTTTCAAAAGAATAAATGTAGTAGAAATATTTGTGGAAGATAGAAGGGGTGCAAGATAATTCTACAATGCTCCTTTACAGAAGATATATTATCCCACTTTGATTTGAAGAATTGCAACTGAAACTTGTACTTCACAAAAGGCAAGACCAATGCTTTCTTCTTCTTTTTTCTCTTTTTTTCTCTCTTTTTTATAACAACGTACTACATGAACTTTGATAGAACATTGTGAGAGGATAATAACATTCTGGAGCATTTTAGAATCATGGCTAGCAATCAAGGAAAACCTATAGGGAATATATTTTTGATTGTTTACTCCCAGGGTAGGAGTAGAACAAATTTTGAGTGAATCTAAATAGGTAATATGGTGGTGCGTACTTCAAGGGTAGAAGTAGCAAGGAGTGCAAAAAATAGTGTGAATCCTGATCTTGGGGGCATAGCCCACCTCTCAACAAGGGTCTAGCATGGCTTGACCAAACTCAACACAAAGTAAATAGCTTATGTGCTAGTTTTATACATATAAGGCTCTACTAGGCATTTCATTCTTACCACAGAGGAGAAGCATAGCTAATAATTTTAACACTTTTGTAAAAGAAATTCTACAAGTGACAAAGTATTAGAAATCAGGTTCTCATGATTCTATTATCTCTTACTCCACAACAACTTAAATGATATGGGGTCCCTAAAAATTAAGTTCCCAACAGCAACAGGACTCTCAGGAAAGAATCATGCTATGAGTCTATAAAGAGATCATGACTAGAATAATCTATCTTTTTCAATTCAGCATTTAAATAGGTTGTACTCAAGAATTCATAATGTGAAACGTAACAAAGAGTGTATATATAAAAATTGGAACGTGTTGGGAGCAAACCTGACCGTGGTCGAAGGACGGAGCAAGGAGGGCTTACACCCTGGGCGCCCGCCCCATGCTCTGGGTGGCCGCCCCACTTGGGGTGGCTTTTCGAAGCCCGCTTCGACGTGCAGGGTACTTGTGTTGTATATCTTCAAAATTTTTCGTTCGTGCGGTAAAATCTGTTCATTATATTGTTGAGTGCTTCCCCCACACTTACTTCCTGCTTTCTTTTATATAAAACATAGCGAAGACAAAAGCAAAAGGAATATATCCAATAATAAGAGAAACCAACTCTTTATTCAGTATCATGTAAGGCACATGTTTACAATGAATTATAAATAAAGGAATTGAACTAAACAATGAATCTAAGCAATCTCGTAACTAATCTCGAAGGTGCCTTATCAACTGCTAGACTGGCTTAATCTACTTCTTTGGCTTAGGAGGCTCGAGCACTTAAGCGCTGGTCTAATTTCTTGCTGTCTTTCTCTATGTCCTCTACTTTCTCATGTGTGTGAAGAAAACATCTACCTTGAAGGCGTAGAGTGGCTTCTATAGAGGAAATAGTCGCTTGCTGAGCCTCTATCAATTCCTCTAGATCAGCTAAAGTCTTACGACGCTTGCATGAAGTTTTAGATTTAGCAAGGGTGTGCTTAGGAGCTTCCTTGGGTGGAAGGAATTTGACTTTGCTTGGATGAGCGTGGACTCCTTCGAAGTAGGTGCGTTCCCCAGTGCTATACTTGGCGCAGACGATCTCTCCTTTCTTGTTGGTCTTCACACCAACAAGCGTCTCATTGTGCTTCGGCGGCAAGAGCTTGGTTCCAACAGGTAGTTGGACGATGGGCCCCTTCAACGTTTTATCTTCTAGTAGGAGGGGCTGCGGAGGTGCTGCGAGAACTAGCTGAGTAAAGTAGGATTGGCTATAGCTATTAGGCCTTGTTGGAATGGCAGCGAGGGGTGTAGCATCGCTAATTGAGATAAGAGCTTTGCAATCTAGATCTTCCTCAGGAATGGAGTTGAGGTTGAGTCCATAGGGGATAATCTTCTTGTCGTGGTTGGCCATTGGAGCTTTAGAGAGAGAGCTAGCAAGGTTCTAAAAGGAAGAGAGGAATAATCTGATGGAATGAGGATGGCTGTCATCATGGGGAGTTTATATAGGAGGGCTCACAGGACCAAAATAGCATCTAAATGGTATCTCATGATAAAAATGCTCGAATAAGCTAGGAATAAACTTTTTCTAGAAAAAGAATATAGAACAATCATGAAGGCAAAAGGCGGCGGTGAAATGGCACAGGGTGTGGGGCGGCTGCCCAGCCCTAGGGGCAGGCGCCCAGCCCATGAGCCTAGTTCTAGTCCTCTTTTTCACAGTATTTTCTAAATATTTTTGTTATTTTGAAAAATATGCTGGGCCCTGAAAAATGAAAATTAAAAAGGTCAGGCCCAACAATATTAAATAATAAAGAAATTAATCACATCTACTTCTTCTAATTCTTTTTAGGCTCTAAAAACAATTTAAGGCATTGACCATTTGCCTTGAATAACGTACCTTCATCATTTTGAAGCGTAACCGCTCCATGTGAAGATGCGTCTACCACTTTAAATAGTCCTTCCCACTTACTTCGTAGCTTTCCATGTCCGAAGAGTTTTACCATGGAATTAAAAAGTAATACCTTATCTCTTGGGGTGAACTCCTTCTTCTTGATTCTCTTGTCATGCCATCTCTTGACTCTCTCTTTATAAATCTTTGAATTGTGATATGCTTTTTCTCTCCATTCATCTAGCTCTGAGAGTTGCATTTTTCTTCTTACTCCAGCAGCATCAAGGTCCATGTTCCATTTCAGTGAGCTTTGAATTCTAATTCCACTAGTAAGTGACAAGTCTTCCCATACACCAACTGATAAGGAGACATCCCAATGGGTGTCTTATATGCCATTCGGTATGCCCAGAGTGCTTCAGGAAGCTTGTCCTTCCATCCAGTACCCATCTCATTTACTATGTTCTGCAGAATGTTCTTGATTTGCTTATTGGATGTTTCTGCTTGTCCACTTGTCTGAGGATGATAGGGGGTAGCAATGTTGTGACGTATTCCATGTTTAGACAAGTAGTGCTCAAAGCGCTTGTCAAAGAAGTGTGATCCTCCATCAGTTATCACTATCCTTGGGATTACGAATCTTGGAAATATTATCTCTTCAAACATCTTCTTGGAATTTTTGTTATCAGCATTCTTGCATGCCAGAGCTTCGACCCATTTGGAGACATAATCAACTGCCACCAGAATGTACTCACATTTCTTTGACAGCGGGAATGGTCCCATGTAGTCAATTCCCCGAACATCAAAGAGTTTGATCTGAAGATTGTTGATGAGTGGCATAGCATCTCTTGTATTGATGTTGCCATGCCTTTGACATGGTCCACATCTTCGAATGAATTCTCTTGTGTCTTCATACATTGTTGGCCAAAAGAATCCACATTGCCAAATCTTTGCATGTGTGCCGAATGCCCCATAGTGTCCTCCATATGGTGATGAATGGCATCTCTCCATGATTTTTATTCCTTCTTCAATAGGTACACATCTCCTGAGCAGGCCATCTGAGCAGACTCGGAAGAGGTACGGTTCATCCCATATGTGAGTACGACTTTCCTGGACGAGTTTCCTTTTGTTTGCTCCTGGTGGTACATATCCTAAAACCATAAAATTAACAATATCTACATACTAGGGGTCAGATCTATTGATCCCGTAGAGCATGTCGTCCCGGAGTGAATCGTTGATGGGTAGTTCCTGTAAATTCTCAAACTGCATTCTAGACAAGTGACTGGCAACAGAATTTTCTACTCCTTTTTTATCTTTTATTTCTAAGTCAAATTCTTGGAGTGACAAAATCCATCATATTAAACGCGGTTTAGCATTTTTCTTAGTGAGCAAATATTTTAGAGCAGCATGATCAAAATAAACAATTACTTTAGCTCCCACTAAGCAAGATCTAAACTTATCAATAGCAAAAACAACAGCAAGGAGCCCTTTTTCAGTAGTTGCATAATTAAGCTGAGGTCCTGTTAAAGTTTTTCTAGCATAGGCTATTGCAGGATGCTTTTTATCTTTAGTCTGTCCTAAAACTGCCCCTACAGCAAAATCACTTGCATCACACATAATTTCAAAAGGTAACAACCAATCAGGTGGTTGAATAATTAGTGCTGAGATGAGCGCTTTCTTTAAAATTTCAAAAGATCTTAAACATGCATCATCAAATTCAAAAGGAACATCCTTGGCTAGCAAATGAGTAAGAGGTCTAGCAATAAATGAGAAATCTTTTATAAACCTATGATAAAAACCAGCATGGCCAAGAAAACTTCTAATTCCTTACCCATTCACAAGTGGAGGTAGCTGTTCAATTACTTCAATTTTAGCTCTATCTATCGCTATACCTCTTTCAGACACTAAGTGTCCAAGCACTATTCCTTCTCTAACCATAAAATGGCATTTCTCCTAATTAAGGACTAAGTGCTTTTCTTCACATCTTTGCAAAACTCTATCTAAATTTTCAAGACAATCATCAAAAGTTTTTCCATAAATAGAAAAGTCATCCATGAAAACTTCCATAATCTCTTCAATCATATCAGAAAATATAGACATCATACATCTTTGAAAAGACGCTGGAGCATTACATAACCTAAAAGACATTCTACGATAAGCATATGTTCCATAGGGACATGTAAAAGTAGTTTTGCTTTGATCATCAGGACGGATAGGGATTTGGTGATAACCCGAATATCCATCAAGGAAACAAAAGAAAGAATGATTGGCTAACCGTTCTAACATCTCATCAATAAAAAGCAACAGAAAATGATCCTTCCTAGTAGCTTTATTAAGCTTTCTATAATCTATGCACATCCGCCATCCTGTGACGGTACATTGAGGGATCAACTCATTCTTCTCATTCTTAACAACAATCATGCTTCCCTTTTTAGGCACAACTTGGATAGGGCTTACCCACTCATTGTGTGGCACAAGATAGATAGTCTTAGCATGCAATAGTTTTAAAACTTCCTTTTTAACATCCTCCCTCATCGCATTGTTGAGTCTACGTTGTGGTTCTCTAGAAGGTAGAATAGTGGGGTCTGTAGGAATGCGATGGATGCAAAGGGAAGGACTAATTCCTTTAAGATCTTAGAGTGAGTAGCCAAAAGCTGATTGATGTTTCTCCAAAACAGCCATTAAGCGAAGAGTTTGTTTCCAAGTGAGTTTATCACTTATAATCACATGGAACTCTAGATCATCATTTAGAAAAGCATATCTAAGATCGGTTGGTAAAGGTTTAAGTTCTATAGGAGGTCTAGGTGGCTCTGCAAATTCATCTAAAGGTTCAGGCTCAGAGTAATCAGCCTCTTCTTCTACGAAGAATTGAGCATCATCCTCTAGACCTGAGTTGGATAAAACTCTAAAGAAGCTTCCTTAAATTCCTCCAGCGGGTCAGATTCTAGACAAGATTCGGTCCTAGTACTTAGAGAATGAGATATGGACACTAGGAATTGGAGTTTCTTTCCAAGACAAATGTTTAATTTCCCTATTTTTCCTTCATAAAGAAGTCTTCTAAAAGGTTATCCTATCAACAGGTCAAAGTCCCATATGGGGAAGACATAAAAGCTCAAATGAACCAAGGTTCCTTCTACCTGGATTGGTTGAATATGTAAAATTCCTAAACTAGGGACAATATGTCCTGAAAGACTCTTCATCAATTTTGTAGTTGGGGTTAATGTCATATGCTTTATTAAATGTTGTGTGAGTGAAACAGATATGATATTAATACCCATAACTAGATTGTGAGAGCATCTATGTGGTTGGAATCAATTGAGCAACTTATTGGAAGAGAGGGTGAATCCAAACGGATCACATCAGAAGAAAGCTCTGATTCCTCTAACCATTCACTGCTTATGATCGACACTAGCTCTACTAAAGTGCTTCTATAAGAAATATCCTCAGAAGGATTCAAAGATTTTCTAAGGTGATTACGATGATTCTGTGGTTTCTTTATAGAATGATGGTTTATCACGTTTCCAAAAATAGAAAAAAGATCGGGTTCGATATCAAGCATAAAATTAGGAAACAAAATTTCTTCTTCTTGCTCAAAACATGGAATAGCTGAAGTAGATGGTATATCTAGCAAAGAATTTGCTTCGGCTACTTGAGGTTCTTCTTCTAGGAGATTATCTAATTCAGAGGATAGGATTTGATCTAAGATTGATCTAGCTTTTTTCTGACAAAACATGCAAGAATGATCCTCTAGAAGTTGTATCGAGCAACTGCTTACTCTTTTTTATGAAGACCTTTATAAAAATGTTGAAGAAGAATAAGGTCATGTAAACTAAGATCTGGGTCATGTAAACTATGATATTAATACCTCCACTCTAACTCTCTTAATCTAGAAGAATAACTCTAATCTCACATAGACTACAAAGCTAAACTCTCTTGTATGTGCCCTAGAGAAAGATCCATTCAAGGGACCCCTCTCAGGCGAATTCTCCATGGAAAATATGAATTAGGGTTTCTGAACTCTCTCCTCTAGAGGCCAGGGGCCTTGCTTATATAGCCCCCTAGGAAGCACCATAGGCCTCGAATCAAACCGACCTTGATCAATGATTTTTATTCATCCTCAAAGGCGGTGGAAGCAAGATCCGCGAGGTGGAAGCTAATTGGCTCCCTGTGTGGGGCGGCCGCCCCTGGGGCTGGGCGCCCGCCCCTGTCATAGTGATAGGTGGGTCGCACCTCCTAGAGTTTGGCTTCCCAAACCTTCTAGATTATACTTTTTCGGTGTATGGTCCTTTCTCTATATGTAAACCTGACATCTAGGCCATCTTTGATTATTTTCAGCTAGCACCCTGCAAAAATAAATATTCACCAAAACTCATGGAATTCTGTTAGTTAAACACCTAGTCTATGGTGGTAATTAATGTTATAGCATTCTTTTATTTAAGTTGACGGTTAAATATGATAGTTAATTACCGTCAGCACCCAACTCGATCCTCTCTCTAGCTACTACATTGTAGAGTCTAGACCTGATCCTCCTAGTGTATGAAGGAGAGGTTATCCTTTCAAGGGACACCTCTCAATCAACTGAATGAATTGATCAATGAATAATGAATGAAACCCTAGGGTCTAGGGATGTTTATACAGCCCCCAAATAGGAACCTTAGCCATTGGATCAAACCGACCTAGATGAATGATTATTATTGATCCTCAAAGGTGGTGGAACATGATCCGCGAGCCAGAGCCTGATTGGTTGCTAGGCCAGGGCGGTTGCCCTATGGGAAAGGGCTGGCGCCCTGCTTTCGAGGCGGTTCACCCTCCCATTTATTCTAGAGCCTTCTCGAGTCTTCTAGGTTCCAAAAAAAGTGTGTGTAGCCCCTTTATCTCTATGTAAACCTAACATGTGGGCCTTCCTTGGCTTTTTTCAGCTGACACCCTGCAGAAACAGACATTCACCAAAACTCATGGAATTCTGTCAGTGTACCCCCTATATCTATGTGTTATTTATGTTTAGGTCCTTTTTCATATTTTGTTGATGGTTAAAAATGAGAGTTATCTACCATCAACAACTCCCCCAAGCTTGCCCTTTGCTCGTCCTTGAGCAAAGATAAACTCAGTGATAGATCAGGAGTTGCTGTGATGCTTTCACAACTCAAAAGTACACATGCATTCAAACAAGAACTCTCCTCCAGATTAGAGTGAACTATTCTAACTCTCAAACTTACCCATATTACCTTCTACCATGGTGCTTGTAGCCTTCACTTGGGTCTTGAGTAGTTGAAAGACAAAACGGTTAAGTCAAGCACCGTGTTTTGATCAATGATTTTTATTCATCCTCAAAGGCGGTGGAAGCAAGATCTGCGAGGTGGAAGCTAATTGGCTCCCTGTGTGGTGCGGCCACCCCTGGTGCTGGGCGCCCGCCCCTGTCATAGTGATAGGTGGGTCGCACCTCCTAGAGTTTGGCTTCCCAAACCTTCTAGATTATACTTTTTCAGTGTATGGTCCTTTCTCTATATGTAAACCTAACATCTGGGCCATCTTTGATTATTTTCAGCTAGCACCCTGCAAAAAAATAAATATTCACCAAAACTCGTGGAATTATGTTAGTTAAACACCTAGTCTATGGTGGTAATTAATGTTATAGCATTCTTTTATTTAAGTTGACGGTTAAATATGATAGTTAATTACCGTCAGCACCCAACTCGATCCTCTCTCTAGCTACTACATTGTAGAGTCTAGACCTGATCCTCCTAGTGTATGATGGAGAGGTTACCCTTTCAAGGGACACCTCTCAATCAACTGAATGAATTGATCAATGAATAATGAATGAAACCCTAGGGTCTAGGGATGTTTATACAGCCCCTAAATAGGAACCTTAGCCATTGGATCAAACTAACCTAGATGAATGATTATTATTGATCCTCAAAGGTGGTGGAACATGATCCGCGAGCCAGAGCCTGATTGGCTACTAGGCCAGGGCGGTTGCCCTAAGGGAAAGGGCTGGCGCCTTGCTTTCGAGGTGGTTCACCCTCCCATTTATTCCAGAGCCTTCTCGAGTCTTCTAGGTTCCAAAAAAAGTGTGTGTAGCCCCTTTATCTCTATGTAAACCTGACATGTGGGCCTTCCTTGGTTTTTTTCAGCTGACACCCTGCAGAAATAGACATTCACCAAAACTCATGGAATTCTGTCAGTGTACCCCCTATATCTATGTGTTATTTATGTTTAGGTCCTTTTTCATATTTCGTTGATGGTTAAAAATGAGAGTTATCTACCATCAACAACTCCCCCAAGCTTGCCCTTTGCTCGTCCCTGAGCAAAGATAAACTTAGTGATAGATCAGGAGTTGCTGTGATGCTTTCACGACTCAAAAGTACACATGCATTCAAACAAGAACTCTCCTCCAGATTAGAGTGAACTATTCTAACTCTCAAACTTACCCATATTATCTTCTACCATGGGGCTTGTAGCCTTCACTTGGGTCTTGAGTAGTTGAAAGACAAAATGGTTAAGTCAACCTTCATTCTAGAGTTTTTGTAGATTTTCAAAATAAAACTTAGAGTTTCCTTTGTATGACCCTCTCAAGTCTCTCATTTATGGTATTTGTGGATCCTTACCAAGGCATTTATGATGTATGCCTTTTCTCTGCACTCAAGATATGTGGTATTTTTGACATTAGGCACAGTAGCATTGTGCCTTCTCTCTCTCACCCTATAACTAATAGGCTTATGTGGAGCTCATAGGTGGAGAGACAGCTCATACATACTTGCAAACATATATTATAAAGTCAAACCATGGATCCAGAGGAACAAGCCATACAGTCAAATCAAGATGTGCATGTGTGTAGAATATATGGTATGTCGTGGATAAATGGTGAATGGTAAATAGAGTGGTAATGGTTATGTCGGGTACCAGTAAAATAGGGTACCCCATTTTACCACAAAACCATCTACCAAGGCAAATATTATGGCCCACAGCCCATTACAGCCGGCCCAGGCCTTACTCTACCAAAAACCAAAGTCAAAGGGCAAGCACCCGAGCCCCCAGCGCTCCTTAGCTTTGTCCGACCTCACCCCGTCTCGTCCGACCCCCGTGACGTCATTCAGGTGCCCGAGCCCTGTGATGTCATCAAGGCACTCGACCCCTTTGCACGGCTACTACTTCGTCGTCCCCACTGTAACACACTACTGTGGGTACGCATGGGCCCCTACCTTTCCCTATTGAGGAACAGGAGCTCACCGCGTCGTGCAGGATTACCTGGGAACTTGTAATGCCTGATTCATGATCCAGTCAAGGCTTCCGTGGATCTTTCTCACCCCTACGGTAGTAACAGGGAGAAGCTATTCTACGCCACACCCTACCATGTCCGCCTCAACGGGGCAGGGAGCAATGGCCATCTAGGCCCCCACCTTTTTGCCAACGTAGCTTCAGGGCCACGAAAACTTCTTCATCTTGACACCATGTTAGGGTATGGCTTCACTGCGTCATCTATAGCCATGACATGCTGCTACCGCAATGATGACTGTGCGAACGCACGAATAGAGAGGAAAACTAGCAATAGGGAGCACCTTTGGGCCTTTTCTTTCTATTTTCGTACATCCAGATACTGTAACATGATCCCTCCATTTGCATACTATAAAAGGGGAGGGAGGGACCCTAAACGGAGGAGAGATGAGAAAAAACAATGCCCGGTAATGGCAATGTACTAAGCACACACCCGAAAACACTCAAATGCACCCACTCACAAAGATTTGGGAGCCATTACTCTCTTGACCAGCTTGTATCCCCCTACTACAAGCACCCTGGTGCAGGCAACATGAGCAGTAGCGAGCACTAGACATAGGGATGTTCGGCCCGAACCAGTATACATCTTATGTCCGTCTTGCACAACCATCGAAGGCTTCAACGCGCAGCATCATTCACTTGTCCTGTCTCTAGACACCCCCAGTTCTAGAACACCGACAATTGGCGTGCTAGGTAGGGGCCTCTGTGCATCATGTTCTACTCCAGCAAGTCTCCGATGGCTAGAAATGACATCAACTTTGCTCTGGGATCCCACATCTAGTTTGGGAGCCTTGAGTTCATCGTCATCTAGGAGGGCTACGACCTTGACCTCCTTCCACCAATCGGCGAGCCCACCAGCTTCTTCGAGCCGGCAGCCAACCTACAACTCTGCTCTGATGAGTTGAAGAGCACATGGCCTGACAAGTTCAGCTACCCCAACATACCACGAGTTGGCCAGCCCTATCATGACAAAAAGGTTCGTAAATTGTCAACAAACATGTATCATCTCAATCTAGAGGCAGGACAGGTACTAGAGGATCTACCCCAACAACTCATGCGCTCCATCGCCGACGTCCTAGCATCGACTGAAACAAGCTCCAACTCCAACTTCCTCGACTCCGACAATGACAACAAAGGCGGCACCAGCTTCACCAAGATTTGAGAGATGCAACGCTTTTTGCGCATTAGCAACTACCTCCTCGATGACGAGCCATGCATGGACAACTTCGTTGATCACTTTGATGGCTATGAGCTTTCATGGCCATAAAGGGAACAACTAGTTCCCTAGACAGAAGTTGGTAAAACAATCGCTGAGCCTATCTCCCATCGTTTTCATTATTAATACTGCTATTAAGCTGCTCTTGCAATCTTCCTTTAAGTTGCTCTTCATATCCCTTGCAATGTTGTATGTACAAAGTCATCATATGCATCATGAACATACATGCATCATGTTGCATCATTTGCACACGGTCTGAATCCAGCTTTGGAGTTTGTAGGCTAGCCCTGAGAAGGGGTTTCGACAGTCGCTCCAAGCCAACATAGTGAGGGATGGAATGAGGAGTGGCACACTAGCGGCCAGTACTCGGTTGCACCGAGCACCATATGGGACACTTCAATCTATGTTTGAGTCTTGATGAACACTAGTCTAGGTATTTTATCAGAAAAAGGCAATGAGCCATCGGGGATGGTCTAATGGCCCTGGTTATCCTATTGAACCAGTCGTCAAGAGCTAAGGGTCGGTCACTAGCTACCTCCATTGGATCCCTAACGAATGGGAACTGAGGCCCCGCTCGAACTGAGAAACCCGTTAGCAACTCAAACGAGCACCACGTTTTGACCCTAGGCGAGAGGAATGACGTGCCGCTGTCCAACCCCTCCTTTGTAGAAAAGAAGCACGAGGGGAATGCATTGGGGCTCCTAACTAGATCAACGCACGAGCAAAGATTTTTGAAGGTCCAGATTCATACACATAACTACTTTCTTATTTCAAAGGCCCATGTGCAGGTACAACGTCACCTAGGCTATCGCCCAAAGTTAGGAAGCGTCTGAGGGCAAAAAAGTGCAGTTGATGGCTGTCCTTTCCATGCGCTAGCGTTAAGGGACACCAACCCCATCTCGGGATGCGGCAGTGGCAGTGGTTACATCGACCCTAACATGCTACGTGCACCTAGGAGAAGTTCCTTCCTCACAGGGAACCTCGCCACACTCGCCGTCGGCGATGCTCTGACAATGTTTTATACTAACTGCATGCTAACTTAAAAATGTAAACAAAATATAAAACCAAACACCGATTAAGTTCATAAGAGGTCTGATACAAAAGGCGTCAATGTGCCATAGGAAAAGCAAAAACATAAAGAAAATAAAAACCCTAATGAGGGGGAGCCTCGCCAGCACCTCCGCGACAGGAACATAGGCGGCCACCACCTCCCTTGCTAGGCTGTAGCGCGCAACAGGTCCTCACGGTGGCGTAACTCCTCCCATATAGGGAAGTCGTTGACTCCGGTGAGGTCCACCTCCATCGTCACCTCCGCCATGGCCAAGGCAACCCTAGCGCCACGATGAATGCCACTCTCGATGGCGTCGAGGACGTGGCGGCGCACGTTCTAGAGGCGCTCCTCCTAGGCACTCGACACGACTCCTAGGAAGTAGAGGAAAGCATCCACTTCCACATGGAGACGCTCTAGCTCTATCATCGCCTCTAAGGAAAAACCCCCATTTCCATCAGATAAAAGCACAAAAGAAAACTAAAAACAATAAGGAGAATACATACGAATGCCATGGTGATCGACATCCTCGAGCTGCTTGATGAGGGTGTCTGCCCTCTCCTCGACGTGTGTGGCCACGGCATCTGCCAGTGCCCGCTCCTCCGCCTCCTTCACCATCGACTCTGATAGGTTGGCCCGAGCCGCTGCGGTAATGCGAAGAAGGCCACCAGCAGAAAGGCCGCTGGTGTTCAGCACACGATCGGACCCGGTGAAGGCTCGGTCCTCAACGTGGCGGCGTGCATCACCGGAGGGCCATCCACCTCCTCGAATGCTCGAGACCCCTATGTCAAGTCACCATGCTCCATCAAGGCAAAACTAAGTGGGAAAGGAAATAGGAAAGGAAAGGCAGGGATAGTGAAAGGGTCGAGCTCCGAGCCGGGTATAAATAGACCCCAAGCGACTGTTCGGTTACACAGCCTTCTGGGGCAATCAATGTGCATCTTTGAAAAGAAGCTAGAGCATTACATAACCCAAAAGACATTCTACAATAGGCGTAGGTTCCATAGGGACATGTAAAAGTAGTTTTGCTTTGATCATCGGGATGGATAGGGATTTGATGGTACCACGAATATCCATCAAGGAAACAAAAGTAAGAATGATTGGCTAACTATTCTAACATCTCATCAATAAAAGGCAACGGAAAATGATCCTCCTAGTTGCTTTGTTAAGCTTTCTATACTCTATTCACATCCACCATCCTATGACGGTTCGCTGAGGGATCAACTCATTCTTCCCATTTTTAACAATAGTCATGCCTCCCTTTTTACGCACAACTTGGACAGGGCTTACCCACTCACTGTGTGTCACGGAATAAATAATCCTAGCATGCAACAACTTCAAAACTTCCTTTTTAACAACCTCCCTTAGCGCATTATTGAGTCTATGCTGGGGTTCTCTAGAAGGTGGAACAGTTGGGTTTGTAGGAATGCGATGGGTGCAAAGAGCAAGACTGATTCCTTTAAGATCTTGGAGTGAGTAGCCAAAAGCTAAGTGATGTCTCTCTAAGACAGCCATTAAGCGAAGAGTTTGCTCCTGAGTGAGTTTATCACTTATAATCACAGGAGACTCTGGATCATCATCTAGAAAAGCATATCTAAGACCAAAAGGTAAAGGTTTAAGTTCTATAGGAGGTCTAGGAGGTTCTGCAAACTCATCTAAAGGTTTAGGCTCAAAGTAGTCAGCTTCTTCTTCTATGAAGAATTCAGCGTCATCTCTAGGCTTGAATCAAATGAGAACTCTAGAGAAGCAACCTTAAATTCCTCTAACAGATCGGGTTCTAAACAAGATTCAGTCCTAGTACTTAGAGATCGAGATATGGATACTAGAAATTGAAGTTTCTTTCCAAAACAAATGTTTATCTTCCTTGTTTGTCCTTTAATAAGAAATCTTCTAAAAGGTTGCCCTATCAATAGGTCAAAGTCCCATATAGGAAAGACATAAAAGCTCAAATGAACTAAGGTCCCATCTACCTAGATGGGTTGGATGTGTAGGATTGCTAAACATGGGACAATGTGTCCTGAAAGACTCTTCATCAATTTTGTAGTTGGGATTAATGTCATGTGCTTCATTAGATGTTGTGCAAGTGAAGCAGACATGATATTTATACCCACAACTGGGTTATAGAGAGCATCTATGTGGTCATAATTTATTAAGCAATGAACTATAAGAGAGGGTGAATCCAAACGGATCATATTAAAGGAGAGCTCTGATTCATCTAACCATTCACTGCTTATAACCGACACTAGCTCTCCTAAGGTGCTTCTATAAGAAAAATCCTCAGAAAGATTTGAAGATTCTCTAAGATGATTACGATGCTTCTGTGGTTTCTTTATAGAATAGTGATTCATGACATTTCCAAAATCAGCAAAAAGATCAGGTTTGATATCAAGCATAAAATCAGGAAACAAAATTTCTTCTTTTTCCTACTTAGGACTCAGAATAGCTGAAGCAGATGGTATATCCAGCAAAGAATTGGCTTCGGCTACTTGAGGTTCTACTTCTAGGATGTTATCTAGTTCAGAAGATAGGATTTGCTCTAGGATTGATCTTGCTTTTTCTGAGGAAACATGCAAGAATGATCCTCCAGAAGTTGTAGCGAGCAACTATTTACTCTCTCTATCCAGACCTTTATAAAAATGTTGAAGAAGAACAGGGTCTTGTAGACTAAGGTCCGGGCCAGATTCTAAAAGGTTAGTAAAACGATTCTAGGATGAGGCCAAAGATTCACTAGGCTCTTGCTTAAAAGTAAGAACCTTGACCTAAGGTCGACGATTTGGGAGATAGGGTAGAAATCTAGGCAAAAATTAGAACGTAAGGATCCCCAATCTCCTTGTTGCTTACCTATGGCTTTGTCATACCATTATCTACCTTTCCCTTTAAAGAAAAAGGAAATAGCTTCCAACGTAAAGTTTGATCTGACATGCCCTCTATGCGAAGACATGCGCATGTTTGCTCAAAATCTCAGATATGAAGGTAAGGGTTTTCATCTACTCCTCCTGAAAAGGATAGGCTTTGGACCATTGCAATCAACCATGGACTTAGACTATAGCTAGGGATTTGGATAGGTTGTGATGACTCCCATGGCACTAGGTTGGTCTCTGTGGGTGCAGAAAATTGAAAGATAGGAATGGAAGTTATGTTATCCATAAGGATATAAAAAGGTAAGATAAAAAAGAATAAGGTAAGGAATAAAAAGGAAAAGGTAAAAGTATAGGTACAAGGTAAAGCAAGACTTAAGGTTAACTCAGCTGACGTCTTTCTCCCCGATAACGGCGTCAGAAATGCTTGTTGATATTGGTTACGCACATGAAAGAATCTAAGATAAATAACCCACAAGCGCATGGATATTAGTGAGCACTTCACCCGGGAGATAAGTCCAGAGTATCGTATTTGTTTTATCCGCAAGGAGAAAGCGTGCGATGACTAACCTAGTCTTTCATATTACCCCTGGGCCGCACTACAAGGTGGTAAAGATATAAGCGATTAGAGAAGACTACTATGACACTCTGGTTCCAATGTATGGTAAGCTATGATACTACTGTTCTAGGAGGACATACCATTGGAAAAGAGACACCACAGAGGATGCTTAACCAGGGCACTTAGGTCCTACCAAACCGTCTGACAGGAGGAGGTTTCCGAAGGTAACAATGGGATTGTCACGTCCCACGCTACTGCACACCGATCCAGCCAAATAGGGGATAGCTATGAGTATTCCTAGCCTAAGCACCATGCTTACGCTATGAACGATTACTCTATTCCCTACGCGAAGCGAATAAAGTAAACCCGTAAACCAAAGAACAATAATAGCAACATACTTACTTAGTATTAGAAGTTGAATTACCGAAGAATCCTAGAACCAAGCCTTGGGTTAGGAGACTTGATCCTGTAGGTATAGGCTGGAGAGGAGACACTGATAGGCCGGGCTTCCTCCAACTTCTACCTCCACTCTAACTCTCTCAATCTAGAAGAATAACTTTAATCTCACATAGAGACTACAAAGCTAAACTCTCTTATATGTGCCCTAGAGAAAGATCCATTCAAGGGACCCCTCTCAGGCGAATTCTCTCTGGAAAATATGAATTAGGGTTTCTAAACTCTCTGATCCAGGGGCCAGGGGCCTTGCTTATGTAGCCCTCTAGGAATCACCACAGCCCTCGGATCAAACCGACCTTGATCAATGATTATTATTCATCCTCAAAGGCGGTGGAGGCATGATCTGCGAGACGGAGCCTGATTGGCTCTGCAGGGGTGGTGGCCACCAGGAGAGTGTGGGCGCCCGCCCATGTCTCAGTGACAGGTGGGCCCCACCTTCTAGGGGGTGGCTTCCCGAGTCTTCTAGATTATACTTTTTCGGTGTATGGTCCTTTCTATGTAAACCTGACATGTGGACCATCTTTGGTTGTTTTTAGTTGGCACCCTGCAGAAATAGACATTCACCAAAACTCATGGAATTCTGTTAGTTAAACCCCTACTCTAGGGTGGTAACTTTATTTATAGCCTTCTTTTGTTTAAGTGGACAGAAAAAATTGATAGTTAACTACCGTCAACAATGGTCTTTTAGAACTTAGCCAGCAGTTAACCCTTGATTGATGTTTTGTTGACACAAGGATGCATGCCATGCTTATAATGGCATCATCATACTTGTCCTTATACTGAGATGCAAGATGGTGTCTTCAAAGATAATGAGAGTAGGCCTTAGATTGGCTGATTTGAGGTGAGTTGCACTTTTCTTCTCATCGACATCCTAGCCTGAGTTTTTGGAAGACTCAATGCTACGATATCTTCAACATTACTCTTGACATGTCTCTTTGTTTATCCACTTCCTTTGAGTGAGTGCTATTAATGTCGATCCTGTTGTACGACACTTGTCTCCTTTATTCTATTACTAAAGTGGTGCTTTGGCAGGTACATGCCAAACCATGAGTAGGCACATCATAAATTCTTTCTTTCCTGTAAAATGTTAGTGGACACATACCCGAAGGATTGCAACAAATTTAGTGTAGGGGTTAGTGTCCACAATTTATTTGAATTACATCTATGCTAATAAAAAGATAGCTTTTGAGTGACTCTTAGCATAGGTTTTGTTTATTTTATTTTACATTTTTTTATTTCATGGCACTCTAACATGGTTCAAGGCAAAGATAACTTGTAGCAAAAGACAAAGGGAGTGATATTTGATACTTACAGTTGTTCCATGAATGATGAATGAGCCGTGTCTTTTGCATGAAGTTGTTGGAGTTCAACATATGCCTTGCTTCATCCTTGATGTGAGTTCATCCCTTGACTTACCCAAATTGTATTTGTGATTTTTCTGTAGGGGTTAGTCCAACAAAATAACCAATGTCTACACTAGTAATTTTTAGTTCAATAACCAAACTAGACTCCATGTCTAATTTAATCAAGGAAGGCTATTTAACCTAAGCACCATGCTTAATTTAAAAGCCTCTATAAGTATAGCTAGTACTTCCAAATCAAAGCATACTATAGTAGACAGTAGCATGAAAGCATTATAGAGATTTACTCAAATTGAGATGTCAAAGCATGATCATGGTGAGGATTTTTTCTTTTTCTTTTTAGATGCAAACGATATGGATGCATGCAAGGGACTAAACATGCAGTGGATGAGAAAACATATTAAACTAAACAGAGTGGATGCATGGATTGTTAAAAGTAAACATGCAATGGAATCCAAAAATTAAAGAGATAACTACTCATCAAGTTTAAAGTCCATGAGCAAGACTATCTCACCTTTCTTGATCATACTTACCATGACTCACAATATGAAATTTGTGAGTGGTGCAACATTTATGTCCATCACTTGAGATGTAATTTGAATTCTTGTGACGACGACCTTTTCTCCAATCTACACATGGTTAGAATAATATATATGTGTATTCACAAACCTGTGAGATGGCACAGTTCTTGTGTTGATGAATCATGAATGTTCAGGCACCCTGGGTTCTTCAATGTCTCTTTTGTGGAATCTTTTCTTTTCCTGTGGAATCTTGCTGGAAGGTTGAAATGGCATCTGATGTCCTATCTATTCCACACTCAACAGAACAAGAGGTAATCCTACTAAAGCTAGTGGTATGTTGATCATCTAAATCTTTACGCTAATTGTTTCTCCGGCAAAGGCACCAAAAATGCTTGTTGGTATTTATTAAATGCAAATAGAATATGAAGGATTCCGCAAGCGCACAGAATATACCATTGTAGCATTTTACCAGGAGTACTTATTTATATTTTACCATAGGGAAACAATGGAGTAAAGACTTAATGGATAGCAATGGAAAGACTACTAACCAACATACCAGCATATCTAGAGCAGGAAGTAAAAGTAATGATAGGAGTTATGCAATAAGACACACAGGGGATAGGTCATCAAGGGTAAGCTAGTTAACTTGGGAGGTCAACAGGTGAGGTAGATTCCTATGATACTCTTATCACATGGTTAAAGTAAACCCAACTATGTTAAGAATTACCTTACTCTTGTGCACTTTGAGACACCACTAGATAGGAAAGAGTACCACAAGGGATACCTCTATTGACGTGACTACGGTCCTACAATTTAAGAACCTACTCGATTCGATATGGACGGGGCTGTCACCTCCCGTAACTACCATACAACCAGGGAATAGGGTGTATTCATTGGCAAAGCATCATGTAAGCACCACACTTACAGAAGCTCGGCTACCTAGCCTAGTCGACAAACTAGAAGGCAAAGCGCTCTATGAACTAGCACACAAAAGCATTGATAAACTCAACTAGCAAGATATATTCAAAGTAAGCATAGCCATGTAAATAAGAGAATAAGTATAAGTCTTATAGAATGTTCAAGTGAAGATACAAGGCTTTACCAAGCCTCTAAGACTAGATTCGAAACCTTGAGCAAGTGCCCAACTTGACCCTCTCTCTCTAGCTACTACATTGGAGAGTCTAGACCTAATCCTCCTGGTGTATGAAGGAGAGGTTATCCTTTCAAGGGACACCTCTCAATCAAGTGAATGAATTGATCAATGAATAATGAATGAAACCCTAGGATCTAGGGTTGTTTATATAGCCCTCTAAGAGGAACCTCGGCTGTTGGATCAAACCAACCTAGATGAACAATTATTATTGATCCTCAAAGGCGGTGGAACACGATCCACGAGCCAGAGCCTGATTGGCTGCCAGGCCAGGGCGGTCACCCTAAGGGAGAGGGTGGGTGCCCTGCTTCCGAGGTGGTTCAACCTCCTATTTGTTTCAGAGCCTTCTCGAGTCTTCTAGGTTCCAAAAGTGTGTGTAGCCCCTTTATCTCTATGTAAACTTGACATGTGGGCCTTCCTTGGCTCTTTTCAGCTGACACCCTGTAGAAATAGACATTCACCAAAACTTATGGAATTCTATCAGTGTATCCCCTATATCTATGTGGTATTTATGTTTTAGGTCCTTTTTCATGTTTCGCTGATGGTTAAAAATGAGAGTTATCTACCATCAATAGAGGTGCAGGCGATATCGTGGACGCGAGCTATTGGGCAGAGATGCAAGGACGGTGGCCAATTTTTGTCGACGAGTAGAGATGGCCAGTGGTGAAGCAGAGCAAGGGAAGAAGGAATGGGTCACCTGTGCTGTGTAGAAGAAGACGAGGTCAACTTCTTCAGCTGTGCCAGCACCTGCTCGGCTTGGCCACAAAAGCAGCTGCGTGCCAATGCGCACGAACTCAATGTTGGAAGGCGGCGGCCGTCGGTGAGCAGCTGCATGGCAGCTGCTTGCCAACACCACTATAGCAACTGAAACCATGATCTTTTCATCCCTTGTTCTCTCGATTTCATGCAGTAATGGGTTCAACACCAAGAACGAAAGATGTTTACCTATGCATGCTCTCCATCTTTTCTTAAAGAATTGACATAAAAAAACATGACAATTTTGAAGATTTGGAAGCTCAAAGTTGGATACAGTGAAACTGAAACCTAGATTCAGTTTCAGGTTTTTAAGACAGTTTGACTAGACATGTTTGCCATTTTAATATAGGAGCAATCCACAACATAACCAATTACTCATTATCATAGCACAAGTGTAGGATCAAACAATGGAATAAAAGCTAAGCAAATCATACTTATGAAAAGTTCATTTTATAAATTTCCAAATACTGAGCTTTATAACTAATAAACAAACACTTAGCCAAAAATGACTAAGTATAGGGATTAGTTATATGATTCAATCTCTGAGCTCAAATTTAAACATGATTGGCTTAGACACATTATCAATCCTTGATTTCACAAAATAGAGCACACTTTGTACTACAAGTTTTGTATTAACAAAATATTAATTATTTAAGCAATTTCTCATTTATAAAAAACACAAAGAACCCTAATCAATAATGTTGACATTATTTCAAGTAATCATGTGAAACATTATAATGCAACATATGAAACACCTTCTATGAAACCTGTGAAACACTTTCATGCAATGTATGAAACATAAGATTGCTATACTTGAAACATATCGTGCAGTTATGCAACAATGCATGATGGTCATGCATGATGATGCTCATGACCAAGTTTTAGTTGTTTTTTAACATCAGGGATGTTACAATAACCTTCTTATGCGAGGACTAAGCACAGTTATCAGAAAATGGCAGATTCTGTACCCTTTGGTTTTCTGCTCATATCTCACAAACTACTGCTCCATTTTTCACGAATTTTGGTAGAAATATAGATCCATGAGTCCTCTAACTACTGACCAAAATTTAGCTCAAACAGACACCATTTGGTGATCTAAACAATTTATTTACCAAAATGGCTCTGTTCTGAAATTGCAGCAAACCGATCAGATCAAACATCTTTCAAATCCGATGTTTTACTCAACCAATCCTCAAACCAACTTAAGGCATCAAAGTGTCCGAAGTGAGGAACGAGATCGCCAAGTTTGGGGCCAATCTAACCACGTTTGAGTCACTACTCACCGGCTTAAAGATAACCAATTTAGTGCCACAAAATATTGACGGATTTCTTGTTCTTCTTTTTTCTTTGCTTCACACGTTGAGATGTGTGTTTTGCACTTTCTAACTCTTTGTATTGCAGCAGAAACTTTTCCCTTTGAGGATGGAGGCTAAGGTCTACCTCACATGCTTCTTAGGGAACAACCTCAACCATTGATTTATATGCCAACTCGACGATGCACAAACATTAGACTTAGGGCTAACTTGCGGGGCACCAAGCATACTCTACGTGGAGGGACAATCTTACAAAGATGAGGGACCATTCTTGACTACCCTTTGGCACTTTATCCAATAGAGTCCTGAACAAATCCTTTTGCAACACCTAGATGCATAATGATACTAACCGAAACTTGGGACATACTTTCTCTAGTTCCTCACCTAGCTGATATAACATTTGCATTATCTATGTGATTATCCAAGATGGAATTGACTTGGTAACACAAGGTCTGGCGCAGAAAGTGGTACTTGCATTGTTGAGCGGTTTTGTTGTTTCCTTGCTCAACATTGTTCTGTGAGACATGGTCTTCATAGCTACCAATGAGCCGTTACCTAGCTGGAGATTAACCTCCTACGGATAGCTAATCAGTTGTCTCTCAACACTAAAAAGTTCCAAAGCTTCACTCTTGACCACAACAATTGTGGTTGATGCAGAACAGATGGTCACCATCAAAGTCTGCAGATAAGGAGTCACACTAAAGATGGTTGATTTCGACTATATGATCATTATGCCTACAAAGATTAAGACTTGGATAACTAGGTTATAAGCACAATGTAACGATTGATTCTTTATCCAACTAATAACTTGTCCAAAATTAATTTTTATGTGTCCCTTTGATCCAATAGTGGTGACACAAGTTGTTCACTAGATGACTGACGTCAATATAGGGATGGTCAAGTAGAGGCACTTGTCACCACCTCTTGCAGTCTATTAATGTTAATGTCGGTGACCTGCTCTTTAAAGGTTATCCACTTAGCAACTTCAGGAGGAAGCTCTACTACAATTGGTCCGGTATAAGGATCTTTTGATAAAATATGGGGAGATAACCAAGGAAAAGCTCATGGGAAATAACACATCAATGCAGTCCCATAATGGGTCATGACTAGCAATGTCAATACCAATGCATGCCGAGCAGCACAACCTTGTGTTGCGCACCCATAGCAGGCTCTCGGTTTCATCACGACACCGTAGATTGTTAATCATAACACCATTACCGTACATACAACCAAATTAAAATTTTAAGTGGCACAGATTAGGTTGTAAGAACAAGCACCATATAAAGGTGGGATAGCAAGCAAAGGTAGTCACAAGGTTCGGGGTCAACAAGGGGTGGTCCAAGGTAAAGATAGAGCACAAGAGAAACCTAGCTTAATTGTTGAAGACAATTGAGCAGGGGTTCTTGTTTTAATTCCATGCATGCCTTATGTCCACCAAGGGAAACTACTAGATTGTTAATTAATATGAGATTCTGCCAGGTTAGGCAAGATCATGGGATCAAGGCTGATAAACATCCCAAGACTTAGGGAGGTTGGAGATGAATTAAGCAAACTTCAAGGGTAAAACCGATACACTGATCAGAGATTGAGTTGATAAGGTAGCCACATGATTTGCAAGTGAAGATTTTGAGATCAGACAGCGAGAAATTAGCATCGCACTAGATCATATGTAGGAGAAGCAATCAAGAGGTTCAACATGGAATTGGGTATGGTCTCCACAATTGGTAAAGACAACCATGGTCAAAGGCTAGCGTTGGTGAGAACTTAACTTGGTCGGTCGATCAACATGGGTCTTGACAAAAAGAGGGTGCAGAACATCCATGACTTATGCAAACATATAAGGGAACTAAGCTTGGGCTTTTAGTCAAGTAAAGGCATGGATACACAAACATTCAAGGGCTAACAACCATGTCTACAGGCTTAGGCTCCTAAGAGAGAGAACCTAATTGGAGATGACAACCATGCAATTACGTAACTTGAGCATTGTTCTAGGATAAAGCTCTTTAACACTCGTATGCTCACCGAGGATAAAAGAGGTGACAACTATGGCACTACCTAGATAACAAGCATCTGTCTGCAGCAACATATCCACCACTTGGCTAAACTAGAGGACATCTATAAGTTCAAGCATGTAACCTCAATTATTTCTATCAAGGATAATGACACACTATCTTCAAGCACTTCCTATTCAAGCAACATGGAATAAGGCATTCTTATCTAACTCCATATAGGGAAGATAGTGTAGCACATCAATCATAGGTTACTTATTGTTAGAACAAAGGTGAGAGGAGCATAGTTATGCATAAAGCAACAATCATGATGATGCATGCTTCGTCCTATTCGTCCTCACAAGATTGCCAGCCTAAGGTGGCGATCACATTCTATGCGGTGGCATAACACGCACTCTCTTGATATATAGCTAGTCGGCAGCAATATTCAACTTACGCATTCATAGTTAGTGTACCTGCAGAAAATTTCATTGCAGTCCAAACCCCACAAGATATGTATAGCACATAATGAAAGTAGTAAACTAATACACACTCCATGGACACATCCCTAGATATGCACACTTTGGTGTCACACTACCCGAACCATCAGATCACCAACGGATCACCCACAATTAAGTACTCTCATAGCTACATGGTTGGTGACATGGAGCTAATCCAGTAACCAAAGCTAGCACTCCCCTAGGCCAACAGATGTTTAGCCATGCTCTCCCAACTCACACATACCTGAGCGTAGGTGCGACATTGCATAAATGTAAACTATCAACATATATGGTTATTTCATATATGAAGGCTGCCTCTGACCTCAGACCACAGGACAGCATAGTGCGGTCAAGTTATCACACATACATACCTTGGCCTGGGCGTAGATGCAAAATTAAAATCCCAAGTTAGTACTTAAATAAGCCACCTAAAATTCCTTATTTGGGCATAAAGGAAATGACCACTGGCATATTTAGATTAAAATTCAGATTTGAACACACCTGGCTATAAATTGTCAAAAACTGATTTTTTTGCAAACAAAAACCTTTGTTTCAAATACACATATGACATGTTTAATGTTGAATCTTGCTTCAATGCCAGCTATAATGGAACCACCCAAATTATAAGAGTATAAGTACAAAAAACAATCATCGAAGTGATCAAATTGTCATACTTGAACCCATATAACTCCGGTAGTCCAACGAAATCACGAGGGATTTCAAACCTACCAACATACAAGCCAAGATTGTAGTGATTCAACATAACAAGTCACATGTTACATCCATTTCACAAGTAGTTCAATATACATTGGAGTTCAATAGAGTTATTACAACTCAAGTTCAAAAGTAGCAGAAGCAAAGTAATTTGAAACTAACATCACCCTTATTTCAAATACATGCCGGTACCAAGGTTAAGTCCAATAAAAGCATCATAGACAAGATAATTAAGAAGGATCATGCCCATGATCTTACTCCACCACTACGGCAGGAGTCATCCAATCCTTGCAGTAGCCATAATACATCACAACCTGCAACAAGTGTGAATAAACCCTGAGTACGAGAATGTACTTAGCTAGACTTACCTGTCGTAAACTAGAAATAACATGACGCCAAGGAGTATGCAAGGCTGATATATAAGTGGAGGTCGCTTGACAACATTTTGCATAGAAGCTTAAGTAACATAAGTAATCATTTATTGCTTAAGCATCAAGTTAATAATCATTAACCTATCATCCAGATTAGCACCTGTTCTATAGCAACCACTTGATTAAGGAGCAAACATTAATAACCATATTAGGTATAATAAGTCCATTATCAATATCATCATTTCTGAACTATCAAGTCATTTAGTGTGACTACAATGGAGATATGCTCTCTAACCGGGAGAGACGACGATTTGAATTGATTACTGCCCAGTTGGGGAATTATTCCTAACACAAACCCATACTTCCCCCATCGAGGAGTATCAGGTCACCTTTGGTACAACTCAGAAATCACAGGCCCGATCAGCACCGCATTCCTAGGGATACCAGGCCACTAGGACGATCAGGACTTTTAAGCACCTACCCTTGGAAAATGGTAGTTGCTCCCCTCTGATGCGCACTCTAACAGACTGGCTTCTGGCCTGAGCTGAGCTACTCGGCTTCATGGTCGATTCATTGGATCCGGCCAGCTAAGTGATAGGTATGCATTCAAAATGACAAGAAAGGCCCATGCCTCAGTCCTTAATCAACACAGACGGGATCACGACAAGCATAATAGCCCACCTATAAGACTCCATCCGATCTTCATTCATTTTATCCATGGTTCTTTTCCACGATAGCAATTATAGCTAACCGTGACAAGATAGATCCCTATATCTCGTAGGTGATAGCATTGCTACTAGAATTGGTTTATCCTAGCAGCAATACTAAGGAATGTCAACTGACAGGACATAACATTTACAGAGGTTATCCGCAAGCGCATGAATCTATTGTTGTAGCATTTCACCCGGAAGTATTATCAGGGTATTGTTATTTATATTTTCCCATAGGAAGGTATGGTAGTAAGAGTTCTAGCATGGATATGAGCAAGATAGACATATGTGCATAACTAACCAGATGATCATATAGGGGTAAATGTTTGTAGTGTAGATAGTGGACACACACATACACATCTGACACTCTGCTTGAGGGGAAGAAGAAGAATGAATAAGGAATGAAAGAATGTCCTAACAAGAGTAGATGTATCCTAATACAGTTGTATGCTATGAGCAAAGTAATCATACACATACATGCACTAGAGCTAGGCCTATGTGAGATGGATCAGGATGCCACCGAGTATTGGTTTGCTAGCAACCTCATGTGACAATTTACGTACTCCTACACCATGGACAAACATGGGGGATTAGGAAGGATAGACAGGGCTATCACAACCTGTCGCCTACCCCTCAACCGTGGGACATGAAATGCATTCACCCGCCCCTATATATCTGGGCACCTCGCCCGCATACATAGAGACCACCCAAGTCCCCCTGGGTCCCCGACCCTACAGATCGATAGGTAAATGACTTGGGTGTACCTAAAAGCATGATGAACCACCACCTCAACATAAGTCTAAATATATTCATGAACATGGTATGAATGATGAAGCATTGAGCCAAGTATGATATGAACATGACATAGGGACTATATTCTAGTTCATATATCATGAATATATCAACATGACTATACTCTAGTTCATAGCACAAATTATATTCATAAGATGAAGACATGGCTATTTGGAGAAAAGATAACTCTTTTATTCTCACCAATTCTTCTCCAAGGAGCCAAGCCCTCCAAGTATCTTCTCTACTCCTCTACTACTTCTACTAGACTAATTCTAATCTAGAGAGTGGAGAGGTGGAGTGGAGAGAGAGAGCTCAAGTGAGAGTGTGAAGTGTGTAGTGAGGTGTGTGTGAGAGAGCCCCTCCCCCTTTCTTATATAGGGATGGCTTGGTTGGTTTGGGGGGAATATTCCCCGAATACACCCCCGCACCGCTAGCCCCTGCATTAAGTGAACCGCCGCACGTGAGGTGGGGCCAAGTGGCAGGAGGGGGGCGCGGCCGTGCCCCTAGCGTGCTCGCACCTAGGCTGGGCCGACCTAGCCTCTCCTTCATGTTGTGGGTTCCTCTCTGGTCTTGAGCTTCGGTGCTGATGTGGGTTGGCCCTGGTTTGGTCCTGGATTTGGCCCATCCTCTCGTCTTGCTCTTTTACGCTTTTTGATTTGGCTCTTTTTTGATACAAATCCCTTATACTTAGTGTTATTTCCTAAGAAGTGTCAATTCTTCCAGTACAAGTGGAATTCAGTTAGTAGCAAAGGTATATGTGTGTAGAATCATGTAATTCTTTCCTTTTTGGGCTTATATTAGTGATATAAATGTGTCAATAAGGACCGCCAACAAAATCCCCCAAGCTTTGCTCGTCCTCGAGCAAAAGCTAAGACGTTGGTTGTTGATCAGGAGTTGCTAGTATGCCGATTACATTTCAAAGATGCCATGTTTATAACAAAGTTTTCTTCCATTATTTGAATAAATTGGTATTTTGTCCACCCATTATTTTCTCACTACCTATGGGGCTTTTTAGCCTTCTCCAAGTCTTGGGTGGTTGCTAGATAGAATAGTTTTAACAGTCCTGCTTATCATTCGTTCTTTGATTGACCATCTTTTCGGAGGTTTTGAAAGTTTTTTGCAAAACAAAATGTAGTTCCTCAAATGATACACTTGATTGCTCATTTGTGTATCTACTCCTCACCAAAAGCTTTTGACTTTGCCTTTCTTTTATCCTACCGTCTAAAAAGGCTTATGTGGAGCTCGGGTAGGTATAAAAGTGGCATACTTGTATCATGTCATGTTGTTAAGTCAAAAACCGGACCATAGGAGAGCCTAGTCATACACTTTGATCAATATTGTGCAAGTGTGTGGAATATTTTTCTAAGTTTTGTGTTCTACAATATCATGCCTCTCTCTCTTTTGCTTTGAAATTTTTGAAAGTATGCTATCTTTTCATTCATCATCATATATTTTTTTAGCTCATGCTTCTTTGGCATGGCATCTTTTATTTTTCTCTTTTTTTGGCTCATGCTTCTTTGGTATGGCATCTTTTATTTCTCTCATATTTTTGCATAGCCCAAACTTCCTTTTTGGTGGAATTTGGAGAGAGAGGTTCATAACATGAATGATGGAGTTTTTATGTTGGTGGATGGAAATGCATGTTTTTGCGTAACTCTCAGTGTAAGAGTTAGCATTTTATTTTGTGGGTGTACAAGAATCTTGATCATGGCTGCATGAAAAAAATCTCAACATTGGTCACAACAATTTGACAAAACTCACCATGAATACAAGTAGCATATGACTAAGGGTTTGTATATGTAAAAATTGTGTCATATGGCTTTGGTAGGAATTTTTTGATCATTGAGGAACTTTTGATTTTAGCATTTTGAAAGTAAAACTCCGGATGTCAAGTCTTTCTTAGAACAAAGTCATAGCAAAGCCTATTACACTATATCATGTCTAGCAACTACTTAGACTAGAGTAAGCATTTGCAACCCACGAGTTTCAAGTTTTTAGGATGAGACATTTTTAGCCAAGAAACTTAAATCTTGGGAAAACTAAGTTATAAACTAGGCATAGTTGAAACATAAGACAGAGCAACTATTCTTAATTTCATCAAGGATGGAACTAACATTTCTACATCACATATATAGAGTGGAATAAATAAATATTTTTTTGGTCTTTTTATCTTTTTGTATTTTTTATGCACGGTAAATAAATATGCAAAGGAAAATGCAAGAAAAAATGCGAGGAAATAAATATGCAATGCAAGATACCTTTGAGGGGTCCTCCTCCAAGCTAGCTCGAGGCCTATGGTCCAAGCGATGCTTGATGAAGGCTCCAACATAGGTACATTATTTTGTTTCTTATCCATGTTTTATATTTAGTAGCTTTGGAACAGTGATCAGACTAAACAATGTTTCAATTTGATCAAGGTTGACAAGTCAACCTAAGCACCATGCTTAAATTGAAAAAGTCTATGAGAATATGATCGCAAAATCATATTTCAAACCAAAGCATACTAGATAACACAAGGTTTATTGAAAGGTAAATGTTTTTATGTTTTTGGTTCATCATTCAAAGTTTACACTTAGCAGGTTTTTAGAACAATCATTCAAATATGACATTTAATCAAGGTAGGCTAATTAAGCATAACACCATGCTAGTTTAAAAAGCCTATGAAGTCATGATCGTTTAACAATCATGCTTCAATCTAAAACATGCTTTGTGCATAACTTTGAAGATTAACCAAAATTTTACTAAATTATAAAATATTTTATTATTATTATTATTATTATTATTATTATTATTATTATTTATGACTATTTGTACTAGTAATGTTTATTTATAGAAATAATAAAGGATAACTACCGGTTACCTTCGGCGAGGGTTTATGATTTAAAGTCAGATGAACAGGACTTTCTCCCCCTTAGTTCTTGCTTGATGGAGTATTCGTGCCTAGGGGAGTGGGTGCGGATGTTTCCACCTTCTTGGCCTCTTTTGGCACCCACACTTGTTTAGTAGCAGTGGCTCTTGGCGCTCCCTTCTTGGGCTGCCAAGCTATCTTTTCTTCTCTTGGTGGTATGTGGATGCTTTTCTCAGGATTTTCCTTTCTATTTTTATTTGGAGCTACCTTTTTCTTTTGCTCTGGCTTTTTCTTAGGTTTTTGTGTGACCTTAGAGAGGTTGTCTATGATCTGTGGTTGAATCTCTACCTCTCTTATGCCTTGTTGGTTTGGCCCATATTTGATGCGAATCATTTTGCATTCTTCTTGATGTCTGGGTCGAAACTCAAACTTCTCTTCTTTGCCGTTGATGCTAAAATAGATTTCTCTAGCTCCAACATTAATCTGTGCTCCTACGGTGCTGAGCAATGGTCGGCCAAGAATGAGTGGTGATACCTTTGTAAATTCCATGGCAAGCACCATGAAGTCGACGGGGATGAAGTAATCCCAGATTTTCACCGGAATATCCACAACGATCCCCGTTGGATAGCGAACCGAAGAGTCGGCTAGCTGGAGCATCATTGTTGTCGATGCGAGATGTGTATAATTCAGCTTATCGAAGACAACATTGGGCATCACACTTATGTTAGCCCCAAGGTCGCACAAAGCATGGTCAAAGACCTGGGTCCCTATTGAGCATGTGATGGTGGGACACCCTAGATCTTTCTTCTTCTCTGGAAAGTGGTTGAGTATAGTTGTGCTACACTCTTTTGTTAGCTTCACAACTTCTATGGATGGCAAGGGTCGCTTGTTGTTGATAATGTCCTTGATGTACTTGGCGTATGAAGGTACATGTAAGATGTCCATTAATGGGACGCTTACGTGCACCTTCTCTAACATTTCAACAAAGCATGTGAATTGTTCATCCATAGCTGCTTTCTAATTCTTGTAGGAAATGGTAGGTACGTTGTATTTGTCTACTCAAGTGGTATCATTTCCTCTTCGAACTCTTTTTGTGTTTTTGTTGATGTAGAAGGTTCTTCTTCTTGTCATTCTTTTTTGTTTCCTTGCTGCATGGTTAGGATTTTGCAGATCATGAGTGGACTTACCACCCCTCATGGTCATCGTTTTAATATTCTCTAATGAATTTACAGGTTGCCCTAGGATTTTTTCGTTATTATCATTAGGAATAGCAGTAGCAATTTGAGCCATCTGAGTTTCTATCATTTTATTGAAGCTCAATTGACTCTTTATAGAGGAAGATAAACTTTCTATTTTTGAGCTAATATTTCTAATATTTTATCATTATTCATCAAATTTTTGGTAAGATTTTCATTTATTTTAGATTGGCCTATAACCAAATCTTTTAATGAGGGTTGATTTGAATTGTAATTTGAGTTGAAATTTGAATTACCTTGGAATGGTGGACGAGATTGGTTGTTCCAGCCATTATTACCTCCTAGTTGGCGGTACCCATTGTTGATGTATTGTGCTTCTTCATGGGTCTCGAGGCAGTCATTCTCCGAATGGCCAACATTATCACAGACTTCACACATCATCTGTGAGTCCATGGTCTTGACGATGCCAGTGTTGACGTCGATGGCACGCTCGCCAAGCTTCTTTAGGAGTAGGTCTATTTTTATGGCTAGCATATCCGTCTCCTTCACGGTATGTAAGCCTTTTTGTGTTTTGGCTGGGGTTCTGTCCTCACCCTAGCTCTAATGGACCACCATCTTTTTGATCAGGGCTATAGCCCTATCGGTGGTGAGCGATAAGAATGCGCCACTAGCAGCGGCATCTAGGTGCCCCTTGGACATGGGTGTTAGCCATTGTAGAAGTTCTGGAGCGCCAGCTAGTTCTCTATTCCGTGGTGAGGGCATGCTTGGATGTATTCTTGCAGCCTCTCCCACGCCTTCAAGATGGGTTCCATTGATGTCTGCTAGAAGTTGGTGATTCTTCCCCGTAGTGCATTAGTTTTGCCCATAGGGAAGAACTCAGCGAGGAACGTAGCGGAGCATTTGCTCCATGTATCAATAGCTTCCCTGTCCTTGTAGAACCACTATTTTGCCTTCCCCATGAGAGAGAAGGGAAACAAATGGAGCCTGGTAGCCTTAGGTGTGACGTCTTCGATGATGATGGAGTCACACAGTTCAAGGAAGTGTTGTAGGTGAGTGTTGGTGTCCACACTCGGTAGTCCACAGAATGGACTAGCCTGCACCATGGTGATTGTAACACCTCATGTGTTAAGCATGCATTAAGCATTGCAAATCATGTGCATGAGCATCATATTGCATTCATGATCACATGAAATATAAATGAAACAGTGGTTTGAAACATGTGAAACATGGCTTCGAAAATAAATGTTGCATTTGGTCGTTTAAATAAAATTATACCATGAGTGTGCTTGATTAGGTCAATAAACATGTTTGTTTAGTAATACAAATAATTTAGAAATGTCTAGCATGAATTTTGGAGCAAGTTTTGTATTCAAAAGTTTCTCAAAATTTGCTTTTAAAAATAAGTTAGAAAAGTGAGATTTTGAATTAAAATGAACTTTGAATCTCTAATTCAAAATCTAGCTAGAATTTGAAAATGCACCTTTAAGCAAAGTTGTAGAGAATTAAATTCTAAACAACTTTTGTTTTGGGGTCAAGTTTTGAAAATGTCATTTTCTAGTTCAAATTTTCAATTTGGGACTATTTAGTTAATTTTGGAATTTAAAAATAAAACGAAAACTCGTGTTCTCTGGAGCAGGCCGCCATCCTCCCTTTTGGCCCAGCCACCGAAGCTGGCCCGGCCCAGCTACGCGCCTACCCGCACCTGCCTCCTTCTCCTGCGCGCGGATGCGGCCGTCCCGTCCGCGCTCAGGCCACGGCCGCCGCGTGGCGACCATACGCTGGCAACGCCGGCCGGGTGGCATTCCGGTGGCCCCGCGCGCGCGCCCTCAGGACGTCGCGCTCGTGACCCTACCTCCATTCTATCCCTAGCTCGCCCTCTCCCTTCTGTTTTTGGAAAAACCCGAGCGGGAGAGCCGCTCGCCGCCGAGAGCCGCCATAGCTCCGCCACCGCCAAACGCCGCCGCTGCTCCAACTGCTTCCAAATCCTCGCGGCCCCTGCTCCGCGGTGACCCACTCCATCTCGTGCTCCCTCCAACAGCTGCCAATGTCAAGGTAAGGGGACATATTGGCTGTCTTCCTCTCTATCGACATAAGCGTCGTCGCAGTTCGTGCAGCCAACCACGCCAATGAGCCCTCCTCTTGCCCTTTCCGCGAGCACTGTGTTCGCCTTATCCTCGCGGAGCTCGCACGCCGCTTGTCTTGCACGGCCATGGCCGGAGATGGCGTGCACACCAGCGTGCTGCACAACCGCTCTACCATGCACGCCGGTGAGCTGCTCCTACTCCAACTCCGCGCCATCTTCTAAGCCTATCTTGCTCGCGACATCATGGGGAGTTCTACAGTGCTGGTCCCGTCGCCGGGGACCTCACCGGCGGTGAGATCCGGCCGGACAACGGTGACCCTGCCTCGGCTCCAACCGACACGTGGGGCTGGTTGACCCGCGGACCCCAGCTGCCAGCGCCTGTGGGTGCACTACACCGGGTGCACCCAGCATTTTCAGCGACCGATTTGTAAAGGGATTTGAAAAATGTTTTTCAGAAATGTTTAAATACTTTAGAAATTCATATCTTGAGATTTATTGCTCTAAAAATGATGAAACAAATTTTGGTAGACTTCTTATGAGTAGATCTCTAGCTTAAAATTATTGCATATTGATTTTGTGATACTTTTTTGTGGAGCTTTATTTAATTCTTATAATTGCTATTTTCTTAGAAAATGCATAGTAAATCACATGTTGCTCAGAAAAATTTGGGTCTAGTGTTGTTAGTCTTATTTTGTGATGTGCTTTGCATGAAAAATATATGTCAATCATGTTCTGTAGAAAAATATTGATGTCTAGTTCAAGTGCCTTATTGGCTGATTTCTGTAGAAAAAACATGCATATGATAATTTTTGGACAGTAGTTGTTTACTAGGTAGAACATGAAAAAAATACTAAATCTGTTGTTTGATACTTTTCATAGTACTAAGTATTTTCATGCTCAATTATACCCCTAGCTTGTCATTTTTGTGTAGGCAGTTTTACTTATCCAATTACCATGAAAATATTATGGTAGGCTAATTATGGTATGACTATGCTACTATAATTCTTATAGATTTTTCTATGCACTATAAATATAGGTTGTTGTTGAACCCTAGTTTAAATTGAATTAAAAATAAGATCCTTTATGCATGATTTCTTTAATAAGTGTGGCTTTGGTGTATCTTTGAAGCATCAAACTACTTGTTGATGTCACTTGTCATGTGAAATTAGTTATGTCGATAAAGTGTGGTAGCACTTGTGTTAGCGTTATATAGTAGTTATTTGAAAAGTAACGGGGTTAGTGGCAGAAGAGAATGCAGTAGATGACAAGTATTCGTAATAACTGTCCTTGGATGATGTTGACTACCTTGTAGATTGGTTTTACATCCTTTCCATCTAATAAAGTCTTAATGTGTTCATCTGCATATCATGCCATCATGATCATCACATACCACCACATCCGATGCACTGTTTGCATATTTACTTATACAATTGCATCATACAGGATAGCTGGAGGAAGTGCTAGTAGTAATGTAAGAGGAACAGACTAGGTCCGATCCACAAGAAACCTAGACATAGGTGGTGCTAGAGGTAGAGGAGCAAGAAAAGGATCTACCTGAGTGTGTGGACTACCAACCCAGTTCCTTCGGACGAGACAAGCCCTAGAGCATTCTAAGTCTTCTAATTTATAAAACAAATTCTTTATATATATATATATATATATATATATATATATATATATATATATATATATATATATATATATATATATATATTGTTGCATTAAGTTATAGGTGTTGTGTGAAACCGTTGATGCATTTATTACTATCCTTGCCTACCTTATGATATTCTTACCATCTTACCTTGATAGGTTTATGATTGAATACTGCTTAGCCCTGCTTAGACCGGTAGCGATCGGTGATTTCCGGTCACCTGCAATTATAGGTGGTTACTGGAATAATTTAGCTATAGAATGGATGATATCTTAGAAATAACCATGTGTTAATGGATAATTGGAGACTAAACAGAAAAGTTGGAAGCAACCAGACAGGGTTCTAGGGTGTTATTTGTTTTCTGTCTGTGTCGGTTAAGGACCGATCGTTGCTCGTCCCTCTTGTCATGTTGAACGCATGCCTCACATTTAGCTAGCCGAATAAAGTACCTTGCGACCATGAAGCTAGTGGCATGATTCAGGCTGGGACCTACACAGGTGCGCATGCTGGTGCTGAAGGGGTATGATAGGGACGCGAAGAGTGAGCCCAAGGTGTGTCCTGGCAGTCAGGCGGTCCCTAGGTACTATGGCTCTAGTTTATCCTATGACGTTTACCGAAATCATGTCATTGGTGACTTGTAGCTCACTTTAGCGGGTGAGTGTGGTTTGTGTGAGGAATAAATCATCAACTAGTTAGGAATCGATTTGAATCACCATCGCTCCTAGATAGTGAGCACTTGACTCGAGTTACGACATCGTAGTAATGATGATGGAACACTAATGGTTATATGGATGGTATTGGAAATGCTAAATCTAAGTTGGTAACTGGATGTTATTGGTTAATCAAGTGTTTGCTATAGTATAGGTGCGTACCTAGATTGATGGGTTTTAATAACAATGATGTAAGTGTTTTAAATGGTTCATTTTGTCAACTTTTGCTCTTTTGCAAATGAGTCAGCTAGTCCACGAAAGAAAGTCTTGCATACTCTTTGGTGTCACTTTATTTTGGTTTAAGATGGGTAAGTCTAGTTGAGTACTTTCTCGTACTCAGGGTGTTGTTTCCATTGTTGTTGCAGATGGTTAGATGTACTATGGCTATTGCATCAACTGCCTGTACCCTGTGATGGGCGACAACTAGGACCAAGGCAATGGTTGCTCCGTATATCTTATCTGATGCTTTTGTTGGAAATGACTATCTCCTGGCACTATATCTAAACTAAATATGTGTGTGTGGCTTTAAAACTATTGCTTTCGCTATTTCAGTATGAACTTGGGTTATAATAACTTTATGTTCTAAACTTCGATATATTCAACTGATGTTGCAAACTTTCTGTAATATATGACTATGGCTGCTAAACTTGTATGATCTTGGTTTGTATGTTGGTTGGTTTGAAATCCTTCATGGTTTCATGGACTACCGGGTTATACGGGCTTAAGTTTGCTAAATTATTTGCTTCGGTGGAAGATTTTCTTACTTAATCTTGTATAATTGGTCAGTTCTATTACAGCTGACATCAGAGCAAGGTTTAGTAGGTTACTGTTCATAGGTGTATTTAAGACAAAATAGTGTTTAAAACCAAGTTTTGAAACTTAGTAGTGTGTCAGTGGTCATATCCTTTGCCCAGTTAAGGACTCTAGGTGGCTTATTTAAGTACTAACTTGGGGGTTCTTGTATCATATTTCTATTTCATTGCTCATACGGTGTGCTATTATATGAGTGCCATTCACTTGAGTGGTAATGTATGAATCAATTGCCTCTATGCCTTGGTAAGTGAGAGTTGTGAGAGCATGATTGGATACACTGCCGATCTAGGGAAGTGCTTATATGATGCCAGATTATTTACATGTCATATGCATGTTTGTATGAAGGTATCCTATGTGGGGTAATTCCATCCTATGGTGGCAATGCCGTTAATAGGACGATGCTTTGGGTAGTTGCTACCGTTATACACGTATCTGGGGATGCATGTAGAGCGAGTAGATTACTTTACTATTTTCATGCATGATATTCATACTATGAGGGTTGGGCTGAAATGGGTCTTTTGTAGGTACATAACAGCACTATCGTGTAGTACGTATTAGTTACGTTTATGAGAGACTATTGTATGCCACCGTCTATACCGCTAGCAATTGTTTAATTCTAAGTTTGTGAGAACGTACGGAACGTGCATGCATCATGTTGTTGTGCGTATCATTCATGGCATTGTTCCTCCCCTTATAAGTTGATTATCTCCTTTTGATAAAAATGAAAACTCAGTATCTGTTCTCACGAGAGTAATAAAATTTTGCTACAGATGGCACGCACCAAGCAGACAGCTCACAAGTCCACTGAAGGTAGAGCTCCCCACCATCAACTTGCTCCACGTACCCATCAGTGACACACATTTCTTGGAGAGTTTGGGATGCCTACACTCTTGTGGAGAGTGGTCAGCCATGTAGGCTATCCTGATGGAACGGAGCCCCACTATTTCTGGACACATGAGCAGTTAGGGGAAGGTCTCTTGGTCACTATGGAGGCCGTTGTTCGCCCCCGAGGTGATGGTTCTGAGTGGACCGGTTCGCGCTATGAGTCAACTGGCAGGACTGCTAAAGAAGCAGCTAACAGAGCAGCCTTTGGGATATTGAGGGATGTTATGGATCATTTTCCTCAGGATTTGGCAGCCGCTATGGCTAGAGTCTTTCTGAGGGGCAACCCCTCCAATGACTCGTGGTAGCAGGCCAGAGGAAGAGCTCTGGAGATTGGAGCAGTAGAAGGGCAGAATAGTGACAACCCTACCATGAGCACCATGTTCGCGGTGATGAAGGCTTTTGATGGAGTAGAAGGTAGCCTGAGGTGCATGTCTAGTGCTCTTGGCTAGGCCCACGATGATAGGCATCAACTTCAGAGAGACCATGATGCTAAAATCGAGAGGCACAATGCAGAGATGGCTCAGTTGACTGATCAGAGTGATCAGGTGACCTAGAGGACTAGTCTATGAGGGAGAGATACGTGCACTATGAGAGCAGGTTGAGTGTCTAACCACCGCTAACAGGAATAGTGCGCGCATGTTGATCCATGTGCTTCACCAGAGGAATGAAGCCTGGTCTAAGCAAGATGTTCTAAGGGCTCGACAGGTTGAGCTAGAGCAGCAAGTGCTAATGCCGAAGAGTATAACGACAACTTGCATGAGGAGGTTCACCAGCTGAATAACCAGCTCCACCCTTATGTTCCTCCTAGAGCAGTAGAGATGGATCTAGATGAGGATGATGATCCCAAAGAGCCTAAGGCACTAGCTGAGGATGATGAGGTTGATGGTGACAATGGCGACGTCTCCGAGTTAGACAACGACCATGATGAGTAGGCTAGTAGTTGTTGCACTAGCTACTAGGGTTTCTTTTGCGATGATCTTTTGCATGGTTGGTATATTTGGCATGTACTCTTGAGTAGAAATAGTAAGACCCTGATGTAATGTTGGAAAACTTGGATGTGTTTGTGGCGATATATGAATGTCAAAAAGTCCATTGTATGTATGCTGGCAATTTGGTTGTAATGGACGCGATGTGTTGCACTTAAGTAATCTAAATAGTGATGTTGTGTTAATTGGAATGATTTATTGTGCCCTTGTTTTATTGTATGAATTTATTCTCTCTAGTGAATTCAGTAAGACATAATTTTTCATCCATTTGCGATTACTACAACATCACATAATAATTACTGTTGCTAAAATATGCAGATGCCGGCAAACACTCGTCGTACCATTTTTGACGCCACTGAGGCAGGTGGCAGTGCCATTGGAAATGAGAACCGTGATCCACCACCTCCTCCTCTACCATATACCGTAGAACAGCTCTTCACACAGTTCCTTGGAAGTCAGCGAAACATGGAAAGCATGCAGCAAAACATGAAAGCTACATTGCGCAATATTGCTGACAACACCCGTCATGGGTTAAACTAGGGTGGACATGAGGTGAATCAATACAATAGTTTCAAGTACTTTATGGACACTAGGCCATCGATCTTCAAGGAAGCGGCAGAGCCACTGGATGCCGAAGAATGGATAAATACCATAGAAGATAAGTTCTGTTTGCTGAGAATGACCGAAGCATTGAAGACTGAGTATGCAGCCCATCAGCTACAAGGACCTACAGGGATGTGGTGGAAGCACCATCGCACCACTTTCCCCCCTAATGCTCACATTACATGGAGGGAATTCACTGATGCTTTTCGTGGAGTTTATATTCCACCGGGTCTGACCAAAATGAAGTTGGGAGAATTCCTATCTCTGAATCAAGGCACCAAGACTATGACGTAGTATTTGCATGCTTTTAATAATCTAGGCCATAATGCTTCTGACATGGTTAATACTGATGCCAAGAAGATTGCTAGTTTCAAGAGGGGTCTGAATCTCAAGATGATGAAGCATGTCGGTACCAATACAAGAATGTGTTTCAATGACTTCGTTAGTGACTGCTTGAAGCAAGAAAAGAACAATAATGTGTATGCTACATCCAAGACTTGCAAGAGGGCCTTTGAGTTAGGTCCGTCCTAGCCAAGAGCCCCGATGGTAAATTGTTTTGCATATCGTCCGCCTGCTCCTGGTGCAAGGTTTAGGTCACCCTAGAGGAAGAATTAGAATGCCTAGCAACCTTAGAGGAATCAGAAGCCATTCAAGATGGCGGTGCCACAAGCCAAGACAGGACAAGGCAGTTCATCTAGAGCTGCTACTCAAGTAAGAGGACCATGCTTCAAATGCAATCAACCAGGGCACTTTGAGAAGTTTTGCCCGTATCCCAAGAAGCAGCAGAACCAATATCAAGCTCGGGTGCACGACACCACCATAGATGACATCCCAGAAGGAGAGCCTGTGACAGTCAGTATGTTTTCTATCAACAACCACCCTATCATCATTTTGTTTGATTCTGGATCATCTCATTCATTTATAAGTCAAGCATTTGCAAGAAAGTATGAGCAAAATATAGATGAATTGGAATGTGCTTATCGGATAAGTTCAGCTGGGGCTGATCTGTTGACTAATCAGTTAGTAGAGGGGTAACCCTGAATATAGCAGACAGGCAGTATAAGCTTAACCTGATAGTTATGCCAGGGCTAGTTCTGGATGTAATTATGGGACTGAATTGGATGAGTAAGATGGGAGTAGTAGTTGATGTTGGAGGAAGAAGTATTTCTCTTAAGGAACCTATTGGAGAAGGCATGTTTCAAGTAGTCTTACCTCGGAGAATAGATCTGGCCAGTACATCTTGTGTAGTCCAAACCACTCTTCTAGCCAAGATTCTAGTAGTGTGTGAGTTTCTAGACGTGTTTCCAGATGAGTTACCTAGTTTTCCACTGGATAGATGTTGAGTTTGCCATTGAGTTGATTCCTAGAACACCACCGATATCAAGAAGGCCTTATCGGATGCCTCCAAATGAGTTAGCTGAGTTAAAGAAGCAACTCGAAGATCTATTGACCAAGGGTTTGATTCGTCCAAGCTCGTCTAAATGGGGATGTCCCGCACTGTTCGTAAAGAAGAAGAAGGATAACTCTTTACGGATGTGCGAGGACTATCGGCCACTGAATGCTTTGACAATTAAAAATAAGTATCCTCTACCTCGGATTGATATCTTGTTTGACTAATTGTCAAAAGCCAAAGTCTTCTCAAAGATAGATTTGAGATCAGGGTACCATTAGATCAAGATCAGGCCACAAGATATACCCAAGACCATGTTTTCCACCAAATATGGTTTGTACGAGTATTTTGTCATGTCCTTTGGCCTGACAAATGCTCATGCATACTTTATGTATCTGATGAATTTGGTTTTTATGCTGGAGTTGGATAAGTTCGTGATTGTGTTTATTGATGACATTCTAGTATACTCAGAGAATGAGCAGGATCATGCAGAGCATCTAAGGATTGTCTTGACCAAACTCAGAGATCATCAGTTGTATGCTAAGTTTAGTAAGTGTGAGTTTTGGCTGAAGATAGTTTCTTTTCTCGATCACATGTTATCAGAAAATGGAATCTCAGTAGATCCTAGCAAGGTACAAGAGGTTATGGATTGGAAGGTACCAATCATAGTTCATGAGGTTTGGAGTTTTCTTGGATTAGCTGGCTACTATCGTCATTTTATACCAGGTTTCTCGAAGATTGCCAAACCAATGATGAGTCTGCTATAGAAGAATCATAAGTTTGCTTGGACAGAGGAGTGTGAGGCAGCTTTTCGCACCTTGCGGGAATTGCTAACCACTGCTCCTGTTCTGGCGCAGCCGGATATAGAGAAGTCATTTGATGTGTTTTGCGATGCATCCAAGAATGGTTTAGGATGTGTTCTGATGCAAGATGGAAGAGTCATTGCTTATGCCTCACGTCAATTGAGGAAATATGAGGTTAACTATCCTACGCATGATTTAGAGCTTGCTGCTGTTGTACATTCTCTAAAGATTTGGATACACCATCTGCTTGGGAACGTGTGCAACATCTTTACAGATCACAAGAGTCTCAAATACATATTTACTCAGTCTGAGTTGAATATGTGACAGAGAAGATGGTTAGAACTAATCAAAGACTATAACTTGAATGTACACTATCATCCTGGAAAGGCAAATGTAGTAGCAGATGCCTTAAGTAGGAAGTCACATTCTCTTGTGCAACCATTGTTCGAAGATGGGTTTAATTTATTGCATCCTGTTGTGTTGCATAATATCTAGGTTAGTTGTACCTTGGAGAGCAAGATCATTGAAGGCCAGAAAGTAGACAAGGGAATATTTTATATCAAAGAGAAAATAAAGAAAGAATCGACTAAGCACTTTAGAGTGGATGAACAAGGAGTGTTATGGTTCAATGATCATCTGGTTCTACCTAAAGATCGAGAGCTCAAGAACAAACTGATGGATGAAGCTCATCATTCTAAGTTGTCTATCCATCCTAGAAGTAGCAAAATGTACCAAGAACTGAGACCTCGTTATTGGTGGACCAAGATGAAAAAGGAAATTGTAGCATATGTTGCTCGTTGTGACACATGTTGTAGAGTGAAAGCTCTTCACATGAGACCTGCGGGTTTGTTGCAACCTTTATTAGTACCAGATTAGAAATGGGATGATATAAGTGTAACAGAACCGACCAAATTATAAGAGCACAAGTACAAAAACAAGCGCCGAGACGCTCAAATTTTCGAACTTGAGCCTATATAATCCCGGTAGTCAATCGAAACCACGAAGGATTTCAAACCAACTCTTTTACAACCAAGATCGCATCATTCAATATACACATCACACGTTACATTTCACAAGTAGTTCGGAAGCTCGCTTACAACACACGGAGTCGCAAATTATTACAAACTGAGTTCATAAAGTAACGGAAGCATAACACACGCATTTAGTTCAAATACTACTGTCAGTCTTACAGATCACCATCCCACAAAAGCATTAAGGAAAGTAACTAACAGACGATCACGCCCGAGTGATCTAGTCCTCGTCACCCGCGGGGTGGAGGCAGGTCTTGCAGAAGCCCTGATAAAGCATGTCATCTGCAACAGGAGGGAATAAACCCTGAGTACGGGAATATACTCAGCTAGACTTACCCGTCGAAATGAAAAATAAGAGACACCAAGGATCATGCAAGGCTTTCATAAGTGGAGTTGGCTGACATCACCTTTGCGGAAAAGCATAAGTAATTTAAACTCTTTTAACCTGTACTAGCAGTTATTTTAGCATTAACCTATCAGCTATCTTAGCACCTGTACTAAGCAATCACTTGATTATAATCAAACAATAATATTATTATATCCATAGCAGGTATAAATTTGCGGCAACATTATATCATTCACTTAACCATCTGTTCAATTTAATGAGATCTACGTTGCCGCTGCTCAAGTCAAGTGTTCACTAACCGGGAGCGACGGCGATTCGAATCGAATTCCTATCTAGCTGGAGGGGTATTTCTAACACTCACCGTGCAGGCCCCTGCCAGGGTCGCACAAGCCACCTTTCGTACGATTCAGGAGTCGCAGATTTGAATGATGTCGCATCCCCAAGGGCGACACTCTGCCAGGTGCTAGGGACTCTAACCCCCCTTGGTCTCACGCCAATGTCCCCAAGCACAACGTTTCTCTCCTCCAAGATGCGACCTACCATTCGACTCCTGGGCTGAACCGCATTACTCGGCTTCATGGTCGGAACGACTTATCCGGCCAATTAAGTGTTAGACTGCGTTCAACATGACTCAAGGACGTACATCGAATCGGTCCTTAAACGACTCAGACGGGCATAGCTCCGCACCCAAGACGTGAAGTGTCTTGCGGCTGCACTATCGAACTCCCGCCCAGTCTCAAATTCATTTTTAGGCATGGTTCCATCCATGATAGCCAACATAGCCACTCGTGACCCCTTCCTACATCTCGCGGATGACCGGAAATCACCCGACTTCTACCGGACTAAGCAGGGCTAAGCATTGACACGTGCCTAAACCTAATTTTGGGTTTAAGTAAGATATCTGGACGAGGACAGGTGTAATGCAACAAGTGTTTCCATACAACTCCTACAACTTAATGCAGTAAACAAGTAAAAGTACTCAAGATTTATATTTAAAACAATTGGGTCAGCATGCACCGGGGCTTGCCTTTCAGAAAAGAGGACGGGCGATGATCTGGGCACTCAGGCATATCGTCTACGGGCACTCCTTCGTCGGCTGGGTCCTCGGGCTCCCTCGGCTGCTCCTGGTCCTCCTCCGGAATCGCTCCCTCAAACTCGAGGAGTGTCACCCCCTCCGGTACACCTATTGCATGAATGCACAATAAATCTCATGGATGCATAATGAATGCAATATGCTCGGAATGGAATGCATTGCAGCAATTTAAGTACACTATTCAAGTTACTTCAACATTACGTGCAAATCTCTTCTCCGGTAGAGAAGTACTTACCTAATCTACAAAACCTAATATATAAATGTTCCTCTTCAGTTAAGGCCCTAACACCTAAAAATCATAAGAACAACATTACTTAGGTTACCAACAACAAATCATCAAATATCGTAACAACATCTTCTGGATAGCAGCTATGTATTTCTATCACAACTGGAGATTCCCAAATCCTAAAGGCATGATACAAGACAATCTGGAAAGCTTATAAAATACTCTACAATTTATTTTCAGACCTCAACACTTAATTCCAAAGTTTACCTAGTCGAAATTCTAAAGTTCCAGAAATCTGTCCTCTCCAAACAGAGAGCAGCCATTTCTGGATAGCCACTTTAAACAGCTATAACTCCTAGACTACTAGGCCAAAAGCCATCAAATTTTTACACAAGCTAGTTTAACCAGTTTACTACCACTTTGGTATTCACAAATTTCCCAGCAAACAATTTTATCAAAGTTCAATTCCAAAATTGCTACCAGCTGTCCAGAGAACCTAGAAATGTGAAAATTAAATATTTATTAATGTGTCAAACTTCCTCTATGATCAAACCAATGATACTAATAGTTCAATCATGTCATGAAAACACCAGAAAGTAAGGTGTGTCAACCCAGAAAATTAATTTCAACCCCTTTCTTAATTTACTTAATTAATTAAGTGGGAAATTAAACTCATATGCAACTGCTTAGAAAAATTCTATAAAATTTACAGTAGGTTCCTTGGCCTACTAGGAGGCTACTGTAAAAATTTGAACTAAAGTTATTCAAAGAAACTCCCTACACAAAATTCACAATCCAAAAAGGCTGATTTTTGCATAAATAGGAAACCCTATTGAAAAGTGTCAAACAACAGATTTCAGATTTTTCCTAGTACCATTCTAACCTAAGAACAACACTCCCAAAATTTTACCTTTATTGGAACTATAGAAAAATTATGAAAATTCATTCAAGTATCTCCTAATATAAAATGACAACATCATAACTGGCAAACTACTCAAGCAATAGGATCCAAACTTTTACCAGAGCTAGTGTATATAGGAAATAACATACTCACCAATTTTCATAATTTTTGGAACATAGAAGCTCAAGATATGATTTAAACAAGTTTGCATGCAATTTAAAACACAATCCAAAACCCTAATTAATTCTTCCAAAAAATAAACATCACTTAAGCATTTGATATTTTCCTAGATACTACACTTTATTTGGAGCCCAACAAAATTTGGATCACAATTTTTGGATCTATATTGCACGAGATATGGATTTTACCAAGTAATAATAAAATCTATGAAACAATTAAAGAAAAACCAAAAATGAAAACTAAACCCGGTCACTGGGCCGGCCTGCGTACGCCAGCGAGGCCCATAACGACGCGTGGCCTGTGTCAGCTCCCGCCCGCGCGTGCGACTGCTAGGCAGGACCCGTGTGTTAGCGGCACAGGGCAGGGGAGGCGGACGGCGGTGGTCGGAGCTCGTCGCCGGTGGGTCGACAAGCGAAACCGAGGGCACCAGCGCAATCTACGTGACGCGGGGAATCGATTGGTGCTAGTGGCACGACCTATGACCTAGCGGAGGTGGCACGTCACCGGTGATGGCGGCACGGTAGGGCTCCGGTGCGAGCTGCCGGCGACGGCAACCCATGGCCGGCTCAACCGAGCACGGTGTGAGCTACCTGAGGTCGCCACAGTGCTAACATAGCAAAGAAACAGGGACGGGATGATTCCTAGCTACCCCGGCCATAGCGGCCTCATCTCCGGTGAGGTCATGCCCATGGCAGAGACGGCGGAAACGGTCACTGTGAACTTACCAAAGCACGAATGGCGGAGTTGGGAGGTGTAGAAGGTAGAGGAGGACACGGCGAAGCTATGGTGAAGATAGAGTTCGCGTTTTTGCGGTGGTTCACGAGCTTGCTATGGTGAAGCTTGCTCGACAGCGATGGCGGGCGCTGAGCTCGGTCGCTGCTTGCGGTGGAGGCGACAAAATGAAATTTCTGGGCTACGAACAGGTCGGGTAAGCACGTGTGAGTGTGCACTTCGTGGCTGGCCTTGCCAGGGCGTCTGCGGCGCATGGCAGCATGGTCAGATGGCCGGCGATGGGTGTCACCATGTGTCGGCTGATTTCTGAATCGGTGAACACTATCGAAGTCTGAATTTTTCGTTTCAGAGCTTAAAAGTGTCGACTGACAGGGCAAGTTTAACACCGATTAGCTCCTGAACCGTGACGAGTTAGAGGAAACAATAAACATGAAAGTTGTAGAGCTATAGTAGGGCTTCAACTTTGATTTAGAAATCAATAGCCAGATCTCCATGGATCAAGAGTTGTATCAATCCAAAGTGGGCTCAATCAAACTGAAATGGCAGTTAAGACTTAGCAAATTTTTCAAGTGTTGACTCCACCTTCAAATCTAACTTGTGGGTCACTTTTGAGCATGTTCTAGTCATTTTCATAAGATGGCCATATTAGAACTTTTGTTCCTTATGAAATTCTCTACAACTTTGCTTAAGGTTGCTCCTCCATGCAAGATCTCTAAACTAGACATTTTAAATGGTCAAACCAAAGCACTATAGGGGTCAAAACCCAGTCAACAACCTTTGGAAGGGCAATTTGGTAATTTTGGTCAACATGAACATTGCTCCACTACTTACGCTAAATGTAATTAAGGTATTATAAGACCTAATTAGCCACTCTACACATTGGTTATACAAAATTCCTAGTGTCACATAATTTGAAACAAGCAAAACAATGTTTCTACGCAAATGTTGCAAGATCATGTTGCACATGTTGCATGAGTGTGTTGCATAGCACTTGCTAATCATGTTTCACTAAAGTGGGTGGCATGTCTCAAAAGGAAGTTGCACATGTGGAACTTGGGTATTGCACACTACTCACTTCATAATACACATGAAATATAAACACATGTTGTAATGTTTCCAAAGCATGTTTCACATATTATAAGCTCATTCATGAATGAATGATGCTCAAGTTCATGAAATGCAATGCAATTAAGGAAGCCAAACACCTAGGGTGTTACAATAAGTATGGATTTTATCACCGGTCTTCCCACCACTCCGAAGGGAAATGATTTGATCTGGGTGATTGTAGATTGCCTTACCAAATTAGCTCACTTTTTGCCAGTCAAGAACGCTTTTCGACCACCTCAGTATGCAGAGAAGTACATTGCGGAAATTGTTCGATTGCATGGTATACCAAAGACTATCGTGTCTGACTAAGGGTCACAGTTTATAGCTCATTTTTGGGAGCACCTACATAAAGGTTTGGGTACTAGTTTGGTTCGTAGTACAGCTTACCACCCACAGACAGATGGGCAGATAGAGAGAGTTAATGCTGTTCTAGAAGATATGATTAGAGCTTGTGTGTTATTGTCTAGGGGTTCATGGGAATCACGGTTACCTTTGGCAGAGTTCGCTTACAACAATAGTTACCAAGAGAGTATCAAGATGTCTCCATTTGAAGCATTGTATGGCAGGAAGTGTAGGACACCGTTGCATTGGATTGAGCCTAGAGAGAGAATGGTTTATGGGATTGATTTTATTGAGGAGGCTGAGAAAAAGGTCCATATTATCCAACAAAATATGAAAGCTGCATAGTCATGTCAGAAGAGTTATGCAGATAAAAGAAGTCTGTTAGAATTTCAAGTTGGTGATTATGTCTATTTGAAAGTTACGCCAATGAAGAAGAAATGGTTTGGGATCAAGAAGAAGCTTGTGGTAAGGTTTGTAGGACCATATAAGATAATAGAGAAGAAGGGTCCTGTGGCTTATAAATTACAGTTGCCAGAAGCGATGAGTTCAATCTTTCTAGTCTTTCATGTATCTCAATTAAAGAAGGGTTTGCGTGTTCCGGAAGAGAGGACAGAACTTCAGGGCATTCGAATCAAATCGGACTTAGAATACCGTGAATAGCCGGTTCAGATTTTGGACACTAAGGACCAAGTCACGTGAAATAAAGTGGTGAGAACATATAAGATACAATGGAGTAATCATGATGATGGTGACACGACGTGGGAAATAGGATAATATTTGCAAAACACTTATAAAGATTTTTATAACAAATGGTTCGTAACTCAATCTTGGGACGAGATTCTTATAAGGGGGGAGGGCTGTAACACCTCGGGTGTTAAGCATGCATTAAGCATTGCAAATCATGCGCATGAGCATCATATTGCATTCATGATCACATGAAATATAAATAAAACAGTGGTTTGAAACATGTGAAACATGACTTTGAAACATAAATGTTGCATTTGCTCGTTTAAATAAAATTATACCATGGGTGTGCTTGATTAGGTCAATAAACATGTTTGTTTAGTAATACAAATAATTTAGAAATGTCTAGCATGAATTTTGGAGCAAGTTTTGTATTCAAAGGTTTCTCAAAACTTGCTTTTAAAAATAAGTTCGAAAAGTGAGTTCTTGAATTAAAATGAACTTTGAATCTCTAATTCAAAATCAAGTTAGAATTTGAAAATGCACCTTTAAGCAAAGTTGTAGAGAATTAAATTCTAAATAACTTTTGTTTTGGGGTCAAGTTTTGAAAATGCCATTTTCTAGTTCAAATTTTGAATTTAGGACTATTTAGTTAATTTTGGAATTTAAAAATTAAGGAAAAACTCATTTTCTCTGGAGCGGGCCGTCGTCCCTTTCGGCCTAGCCACTGAAACCGGCCCGGCCTAGTTGCGCACCTGCCCACACCCGCCGCGCTCTCCCACACGCGGACGTGGTTGTCCTGATGCGCTCAGGCCACGGCCATCGTGTGGCGATCGTACGCCGGCAACGCCGGTCGGGTGGCACTCCGGTGGTCCCCGCACGTGCCCTCAAGACGTCGCACCCACGCCCCTACGTCCATTCTGTCCCCTAGTTCACCCTCTCTCTTCCATTTTTGGAAAAACCCAAGCGGGAGAGCTGCTCACCGCCGAGAGCCGTCGTAGCTCTGCCACCGCCAAATGCTGCCGCTGCTCCACTTGCTTCCAATTCCTCGTGGCCCCTGCTCCGCGATGACCCGCTTAATATCGTGCTCCCTCTAGCAGCCGCCAACGTCAAGGTAAGGGGCCGTATTGGCTATCTTCCTCTCCGCTGACGTAAGCGCTGTCATGGCTCGCACAGCCGACCCCGCCAACGAGCCCTCCTCTTGCCCTTTCCATGAGCACCGTGTTCGCCTTATCCTCGCAAAGCTCGCACGCCACTTGTCTTACACGGCCATGGCCGGAGACGGCGTGCACACCGGTGTGCCACACCACTGCTCCGCCATGCATGTCGGTGAGCTGCTCCCGCTCTAACTCCGCACCATCTTCCAAGCCTATCTTGCTCGTAGCATCGTGGGGAGTCCTGTAGTGCCGGTCCCGTCGCCGGGGACCTCACTAGCGGCGAGATCCGGCCGGTCAATGGTGACACTGCCTTGGCTCCAACCGACGCGTGGGGCCAGTTGACCCACAGACCCTAGCTGCCAGCGCCTGCAGGTGCACTGCACTGGGTGCACCCAACATTTTCAGCAACTGATTTGTAAAGGGATTTGAAAAATGCTTTTTAGAAATGTTTAAATACTTTAGAAATTCATATCTAGAGATTTATTGCTCCAAAAATGATGAAACAAATTTTGGTAGACTTCTTATGAGTAGATCTACAACTTAAAATTATTGCATGTTGATTTTGTTATACTTTTCTATAGAGTTTTATTTAATTCTTATAATTGCTATTTTTTAGAAAATGCATAGTAAATCACATGTTTCTCAGAAAAATATGGTTCCGGTGTTGTTAGTTTTATTTTGTGATGTGCTTTACATGAAAAATATATGTCAGTCATGTTATGTAGAAAAATATTGATGTCTAGTTCAAGTGCCTTTATTGGCTAATTTTTGTTATTTTTAATAGAGAGAAAAATTTGTATAAAACATGCATATGATAATTTTTAGATAGTGGTGGTTTACTATGTAGAACATGGGAAAAATACTAAATCTATTGTTTGATACCTTTCATAGTACTAAGTATTTTCATGCTCAATTATACCTCCTAGCTTGTTATTTTTGTGTAGGTAGTTTTACTTATCCAATTACCATAAAAGTTTATGGTAGGCTAATTATGGTGTGAGTATGCTACTGTAATTTTTATAGATTTTTCTATACAATATAAATATAGGTTGCTGTTGTAACCCTAGTTTAAATTGAATTAAAAATAAGATCCTTTATGCATGATTTCTTTAATAAGTGTGGCTTTGGTGTATCTTTGAAGCATCAAACTAATTGCTGATGTCACTTGTCATGTAAAATTAGTTATGTCGATAAAGTGTGGTAGCACTTGTGTTAGGGTTATATAGTAGTTATTAGAAAAGTAACGGGGTTAGTGGCAGAAGAGAATGCAATAGATGACACGTATTCGTAATAACTGTCCTTGGATGATGTTGACTACATTGTAGAAAGGTTTTACATCCTTTCCATCCAATAAAGTCTCAATGTGTTCTTCTGCATATCATGCCATCATGATCATCACATGCCACCGCATCCGATGCACTGTTTGCATATTTACTTATACAATTGCATCATACAAGATTGCAGGAGGAAGTGCTAGCAGCAGTGCAAGAGGAACAGACCGGGTCTGATCCACAAGAAACACATGCAGGTAGAGGAGCGAGAAGAGGATCTACCTAAGTGTGTGGACCACCAACCCAGTTTCTTCGAACAAGGCAAGCCTAGAGCATTCTAAGTCTCCTACTTTATAAAAGCAATTCTTTATATATATATATATGAGTTTATATATTGTTACATTAAGTTATAGGTGTTATGTGAAACCATGGATGCATTTATTACTATTCTTGCCTACCTTATGATATTCTTACCTTGATAGGTTTAGGATCAAATACTGCTTAGCCCTGCTTAGACCGGTAGCGATCGGTGATTTCTGGTCACCTGCAATTATAGGTGGTTACTAGAATAATTTAGCTATAGAATGGATGATATCCTAGAAATAACCATGTGTTGATGGATAATTCGAGACCGAACGAAATAGTTGGAGACAACCAGACAGGGTTCTAGGATGCTATTAGTTTTCTATCTATGTCGGTTAGGGACCGATCTAATGGGGACGAGGTCCCGATCTTCTGTCAGGTTCAAGATAAACAACGATTTGTTTGGAGAGCGACACACCGATCCGACTTCAGATCACAAAGACCCAAACCCTGCAACCTTAGCACCACGTCTCCTCTAGTTATCAACCGTGTCATAATCCGGTTGACCTCGCCAAGAAGGCTAATCCCTACTGCGAATCAAAGAACACAAGCAAAAACAAGATAAAACACAACTCAATTGAAGTGATAATTGCAGATGAATGATTAAGCACTCAAAGTTGGGGTCTTGCAAACCGATAATGGCGACTGTTCAATGATAGATTGATCTAAAATAAAACCCAAACCCTAAAGTAGGTGGTGGCTACTGATTATATAGCCTAAGGGACGTCAAGGATCCCTCTTCACGTCCTAAAGGTGTCCCAACACGTTACAAGGCCCAACGGCCCAAAAGAAGGTGTCGCAGCACCCTGACAGATTCTGGACACTGACTTGTTTCGACAATTCCCGTTGATTCCGAAGATATTTTGATGTCAAACCACTTGTATTGGCTTCCTTATCAAATTATCTTTCCATCCATATGTGGATCATCAAAAACGGAGTTCGGATGCGTCCTGGGCATCCATTTTATTAGAGACTGGTCCTGATGGCCGAGGCAGACTCGAACTCGGATTGGATTGGGCCTCTGGCTTGGCTTGGAAGTCCTTGCTGGCCTCCTAAGGTGGTGGCCAAGGAGGAGGACGTCCAAGGTCATCTCTTAGGTGTTCTCCATCTTCTTGGGGTGTGCTCCAACTTGGGCCTGGGTCCCAAGGATGTCTAACAAGCCCATGACGACAGTGTAGCTCTCGCCAGAAATAGCAACAGAATATATTGGTGATTTTGGGACCAGATCTATTTGAAAGCTTATCAAACAAGCTTTCTATCAAGTGCTCATTGACCTCGATTGCACTCCAGATGGATGAGTTATGGCCTTCCCAAGGAGGCACTATCGGGCTGCCGACGAACCGAAAGTTCAACTTTGATGAACTTCCATTATAAAACACATTTGAACCTACAATCAAATAGTGACATGTACATGTGGAACCAAGTGAATTATAACCAAAGCCACTATGCAAATGTAGGAATGAGTGCACCTTATAATCATTGTTCATATCCGAAGGTGCCATGTCCTCGGTTTGAGCTTAGCTGGTGGACAAGTTGTCGGTAGTAGCCAACATTGCTCCCCTTCTTGAAATTTAACCTATTGCCTCATTATAAAACTTGGGGATTTCGACATGACAACATTATCACTATTGGTGCCCTCTAGTTGATCATATTTTTGCACAATGAAAGGAGATTGCAGAGTTGAACAAATATAAACATGATGCACCATATACTCTCCTTTACAATTATATTTGCCAATAAAGTGACATATACATCTAGATAACCATGGCAATCCTGCACAATTAAGTTTCTCTTCTAAACTACTAAGAGCATATAAAGTATCAAACTCAATATAACCCAAAGTATTTGAAGAATACAATAATTTCTTTTCTTTTTTTTCAGTACCAATGGGAAGCAAACGTTTACGTTCAGCATAAGTAATTGGTTCCAAAACATGGAAAACTGAAGCATCATCAACTAATTCATCTTTATCACAAGGAACATCAAGCAAATTATCATGGGACAAAGATAAATCAAGATAGGGTTCCACTAACAATTGCTCTATGATAGCATGGTTTGTGTAAAAATTTAGTACATTAAGACAATTTTCACCTTCCGTGAGTGTAGGACCATGGGCATTACCTGTGTTCTCAGTAGGAGTAATAGGTGCATGGTGAAGTGATGGTTCTGAATTTGCATATGAGGTTGTGAGCTCCTCATTTTCTTCCATGTCATCCTCTCGCTTATGTACATTATTCTGCAGAAGGTTAGTGATAGCAAGAGGAATAACAACAGACTCTTCCTCTAAATGGTGCACCTCAGCATACGAAGTCAAAACAGAAGGTGGATTAACAAAGGTTTCTCGCATAAGAAGTTTCATATCATTCCAAGTTTGAGGTTTATCAGAAGGATCTAAAGACTCCCACCAAGATAAAAGCAGAATGTCACAAAGCACTAGCTGCATTTTTTACCTTCCTCCTTGGACACATAAAGCGAGTAGCAAATATGTTATCGATGGCAATTTCCCACTCCATGTACTCATCAGCACCTATACCATCATAAGTCGGTGGATACAAATAACCTATCATTGTTAGAAGATAGTAAAAAAATACAAAAATATTATCCCTATCAAATGACTACGTGTTGTAGTGGTGTCACTTTTGACAGCAAGTGGAAGCGTCTTACCAAGCTCTTACAAAGTTCTTACCAATGCAAGCAGTGGGCGGTACAACCGACGACTGGTTCATGATACCTGTGAGGTAGTGGTACCGAGATTGCAAGGACCTTTTTTCTATACCGATCTGAAGTATATATGTAGAGCTTGGAAGGCATGAAAAAAACAAATATATATATGTGGCACACAAGTCAGTGACAGACAGTAATATTGAATAAATGTCCAGAGCACTTGTCCTAGTTGCTGGCCTATACGTGTTCCTATCACCAGTTGTGATAATCAAGAGAGAAAACAAGGATGAAAGGAAGCAAGTATTAAAGGTAGCAACGGATATGAACAAGGCAAAAGGTACCACAAACAATAGAGCTATTGAGTGTTCCTTATGTGCTCCTTTTCGATATCTTCTATTCTCTTTTACTATTTTTTCTTTTATTTTTTGTCCAATCTTTTTTCTTGCTTTTGCTCTTTTGATATTTTTTCTCAGCAAGGAGCACACAATAATAAACCACAAAAATTTTGAACTCAATTGAATAAAAGATGTGGCCTATAGAAAATTAGGACTGTGCTCTAAAAAGCATATCAAAACTTGTGGGCCCAGAAACTCAATTTTCCTAATCAAATTTCATAAATCTAATTTTTGCGAACCTAGATTTTCTGGGATGAAATAGATCTAAAATTTTCTGTCGTTCTCCGTAGATATAAAATTTTCCCCGTTTCGAGTTCGGATGCAAAAGTTATGACTGTTTTAAGGAAGCTGCTCGAATAAGAGTTTTAGTGGACACAAGATGCAAACCGATGGTGATACGGAATAGCAGCGGGTGGAGGGATCAACACAAACTAGAAAAGAACACAATCTAAACCAGCAACAAGACTTTGACCTAGGACACAAACTCAACAAAGCGAAGTCTGAAACTGAAATATGCAAAGGCTATGGCGTGGAAGGTTCTGTGTTTGCTTTGATTCGACTTGGTTAACTTAAGAATCATGTTTTGATGTTTATAAATAAGTTGTAAATAATTTCATAAGCTTTCCATAATGTCCTCTTGCAAGTCATTTGGATTTGTAGAACTCCAGTTATGAATTTTCTTATCTACTACTGTTAACATGTTGGAAATGCTAAATTTCTGGAATCTTGTTATGTGTGTGTTTAGTCTCAACTTTGTGGCACGTAGTGGTTTCGTAGGGATGTTTAAACAAGTTAATACCAGAGAGGAGATTTGCACCTAAGCTTAAAGTGATTTGAATAGAGAACCACATGACTTGGTTTGTGCTTATGATGTTGCAATATCATTACATTCATCTTCACATCATTCATACATGTTCATAAATCATCATGTCATCCTTGGTGCATACATGAAATTCATTGGGTGCATATACATGCAATAGGTGTGCCAAAAATCATGGTGACCGTGAAGCTCCGCAAGGCGTGAACCCCAAAGTTGGAGTCCGTTCAGGAGCCGGAGGTCCAGTCCGACGAAGCCGGAGAAGACGTGGGAACCGTTCTTGAAGCCGAACCTTGAACTATCTTCTTTTGGTTAAGGCAAGCCCCGGAGCATTATAAGCCTCCTACTTTCAAAGCAATTATCTATATAAATGTTGTATATGTATTGTTGCATTACGTTATAGGAGTTGGTTGGAAACCCTTGCTGCATTGATAACACTCCATGTCCAGCAATTTGAACCTTGAATCCTATGCAGACAGGATCGTATCTATGCTTAGCCCTGCTTAATTAGACCGGTAAAAGTCGGGTGATTTCCTGTCACCTGCGAGATATAGGGCTTTACCTGGTCACGGTTGGCTATATTTGCTATCGTGGAAAAGAACCATGTGTTAATATGAATAAAAGACCGGGTAGGGTCTTACGGTGGTAGTGATGCTGCCTGTGTTGATTAAGGACCGAGACCTAGGGCCTTCTATGTCTTTTTGAATGCATGCCTGACATTTAGCTTGCCAGCCAGAGGTTGCCGACCACGAAGCCTAGTAGCTCAACTCAGGTTGCGAAGTCAAAAAGTGGAAGTCACCTCAGAAGGGAGCCAGGGGTTCCAAGGGCAGTTGAGTTAAAAGTCCTAAGCATCCTCACCACTGGTATCCCTGAGAATGTAGTGCTGTTCGGGCCCACCCTAAGTTGTACCAAAGGTTATCTATGGCTGCCTTTAGCGGGGTTTGTCGGGTGAGCGTCAGGAATACCCCCTCAGCTGAGTTGGAATCGATTTGAGTTGTCGTCTCTCTCGGATAGTGAGAAACTTGACTGGTTATCTCCAGCATAGATACACTAATTATATTGATAGTTCGGAATTGATGATAAGGATGATAATGATAGCCATGATTAAAACCAGATATGGTTATTATTGCTTGCTTAGCTTAATCAAGTGATTGCTATAGTACAGGTGCTAATCTAGTTAGCAGGTTAATGATGATTAACTTGATGCTTAAGCAAATAATGGTTACTTATCTATACTAAGCTTTTCTGCAAATGAGTCAAGCTAGCCCACTATATAAAGCCTTGCATACTCCTTAGTGTCACTTTATTTCTGGTTTTTGATGGGTAAGTCTAGCTGAGTACCTTCTCGTACTTAGGGTTTATTCCCACCTATTGCAGGTAGCAGATTCATACTTGTTGCCGCAAGTATTGTCTTTGCCATGTGGGCGCGAAGACTAGACCATATGGGCATGGTCTCTGTAGTATCTCTTCTGGTATGCTTTTGCAGGATGTGACTATGTACTGGCAGTATTTGACTTCAAATGGTTTTAGAAATTATGTTGCTTCCGCTAATCTTTACTTTGGTTTTGTAATAAATTATTCGTACTCCGATGTATGAGATTACTTTTGGACTGTTGTAACAAGTGGTGTCTTATGTTGAATCACTACGATCTTAGCTTGTTATGGTTTGGTTTGAAATCCCTCATGATTTCATGGACTACCGGAGTTATATGGGCTCAAGTTTGAGAAATTGATCGCTTCAGCGATTGTTTTTGGACTTGTGCTCTTATAATTTGGACGGTTCCATGACACCGCCGATGTTCAGCACACGGCCAAACCCGATGAAGGCTCAATCCTCAACATGGCGGCGCTATGTCACCAGAGGGCCGTCCACCTCCTCGGACGCCCGAGACCCCTTCGTTGAGTCGCCACGCTCTATCAAGACTAGACTAAGTGGGAAAGGAAATAGGAAAGGGAAGGCATGGATAGTGAAAGCGTTGGGCTCTAGGCCAGGTATAAATAGACCCCAAGCGACCGCCTCCCGGGTTGATCAATGTGGTCTCGATTCATGAACTGCCACCCTCTCCTCTCACCAGAACCACGACATTCCAAATCATGAACCGTCTCCTACTTCTTCCACCAACTAAGCCACGACGCGTCGCAACCGCATTCAATTACCTCTAAAAAACCGCAACCGCACCCTCTCGCCTTCCTTTCCACACAACTGATCACTAGTACGCCCATGGGTTGACCATGGGCTGCAGAAAAAGGAAAACACCCTTCACCAAGACTCACCAAAAAGGCCTCTCTTGGGCCTAACAGAACACACAAAAACTATACCAAGACCGGCGGACGGCGATTGGGACGACCCACATACTCATGCCAAGTTTTAGAGGCCTGCAGTGGGAATCAAAGGGCTTGGCATGAAGAACCGATACGAAGAGGAGGGGCTTGGGAACAAACCCCACCATGACCAACCAACAGCTAGTCAAGGATGCCCATTCTCTGAAGTATTCCGGCTTTCGTAGAGTAAGGGCTCAGAGGCTGACCCCACCTTGTCAACCTAACAAATGGCCAAGGTTACCCATGACTCTATGATCGCGCACTCATATCTTAGCCCTTGAAGGGGTACACTACCCCTCCAAGGCCTCGGGGGCTACACCTGGCGGGAGCACTCGCGCGCACCCACCAAAAAAATCCTTGAGAACACAAAATAACTTGCTCATCTCTAAGCCTTTGGAGGAATAAAAACTTATTCCTCTAAAGGCTCGGGGCTACTGTCAGGTACCAATAAAATGGGGTACCCCATTTCATCACAAAACCATCCACCAAGGCAAATATTATGGCCCATGGCCAATTGCAGCAGGCCCAGGCCTTACTCTACTCAAAACTAGAGTCAGAGGATAAGCGCTCAAGCCCCCAGCGCTCCTTCGCTTCGTTCGACCTCCCTCTGTCTCGCTCGACCCCCGTGACATCATCTAGGCGCCCGATCCCTGTGATGTCATCGAGGCGCTCGACCCCTTTGCACAGCTACTGCTTCGCTCGACCCCCTCCACTATAACACGCTGCTGAGGAACAGGAGCTCACCGCGTCACGCAGGATCACCTAGGAACTTGTAATGCCTGATTCATGATCCAGTCAAGACTTCCATGGATCTTCCTCACCCCCCATGGTAGTAACAGGGAGAAGCTATGCTACACTGCACCCTACCTTGTCCGCCTGAATGGGGCTACGAGCAACGAATGTCTAGGCCTCCTACCTTTTTGCTGGCACAACTTCAGAGCCACAAAATCATCCTCATCATGACACCATGTCAGGGTATGGCTTCACCGCGTCATCTACAGCTATGGCACACCGACACCACGACAACAACTATGCGAGCGCACGAACAGAGAGGAAAGCTAGCAATAGGGAGCACCTTAGGGCCTTTTCTTTCTATTTTTATACATCCAGATACTGTAATCTGATCCCTCCCTTTGCATACTATAAAAGGGGAGGGAGGGACCCTCAACGGAGGGGAGAGACGAGAAAAAAAAAAGAAACACCTAGCTATGGCAATGTACTAAGCATACACGCAAACACTCAAATGCACCCACTCATAGAGACTTGGGAGCCATCCCTCTCTCGACCAGCTTGTAACCCCCTACTACAAGTACCTCGGTGTACGGCAACATGGGCAGTAGCAAGCACTGGACATAGGGATGTTCGCCCTGAACCAGTATACATCTTGTGTCCGCCTTGCACAGCCATCGGAGGCTCTGACGCACAGCGTCGTTCACTTGTCCCGTTCTAGGCACCCCCAATTCTAGAACATTGACACCCGCCCTGATATATCTGGGCACCTTCCCCACATACATAGAGACCACCCAAGTCCCTCGGGTCCCTGAGCCTACAGATCGATAGGTAAAGGACTTGAGCGTACCCGAAAGCATGATGAACCACCACCTCAAAATAAGTCTAAATCTATTCATGAACATGGTATGAATGATAAAGCATTGAGCCAGTATGATATGAACATGACACAGGGACTATATTCTAGTTCATATATCATGAATATAGAAACATGACTATACTCTAGTTCATAGCACAAACTATATTCATAAGATGAAGACATGGCTATTTGGAGAAAAGATAACTCTTTTATTCTCACCAATTCTTCTCCAAGGAGCCAGGCCCTCCAAGGTAGCTTCTCTACTCCTCTACTACTTCTACTAGACTAATTCTAACCTAGAGAGTTGAGAGGTGGAGTGGAGAGAGGGAGCTCAAGTGCGAGTGTGAAGTGTGTAGTGAGGTGTGTGTGAGAGAGCCCCTCCCTCTTTCTTATATAGGGATGGCTTGGCCGGTTTGGGGGATATTCCCTGAATACACCCCCGCACCGCTAGCCTCTGCATTAAGTGAACCGCCACGCACAAGGTGGGGCCATGTGGCTAGAGGGGGGCACGGCTACACCCTTGGTGCACCTGCGCCTGGGCTGGGCTGGACCGGCCTCTCCTTCACGTTGTGGGTTCCTCTTTGGTCTCTTGAGCTTCAGTGCTGATGTGGGTTGGCCCTGGTTCGGTTCTAGATTGGGCCCATCCACTCCTCTTGCTCTTTTACGCTTTCCGATTTGGCGCCTTTTTGATAAAAATCCCTTGTACTTGGTGCTATTTCCTGCGAAGTGTTAATTCTTCCAGTACAAGTGGAATTCGGTTAGTAGCAAAGGTATATGTGTGTAGAATCATGTAATTCTTTCCTTTTTGGACTTATATTGGTGGTATAAATGTGTCGATAAGGACCACCAACAATAAGATGAAAGTTTGGGTATGGAAGAACTCTTCATAGTGCTCATACCGAGTATCTCTTTCTTCCAAGGAGACAAGCTCTCCAAGTAGCTCTTGGTAGCTCCAAATACTACTAAAACTATGAAAGAATACATGGTGTGGTGTGAGGTGTAGCTCCAAGATGATGTTGTGTGTGTTGAGGAGGGAGCTAGCCCATCTATTTATACTAGTGATTGGACGGTTTTGGCATAGCTAAACATGGTAAGCACCAAGAACCACCTATGCATGGCGGCATGCATCAGTCAGTGAAATGTGGGGGCAAGAGGAGGCGATGAGGGTACGACCGCACCTAGGGTGCGCTCGCACCCTAGAGGGCCTGCCTCGCGACCGCCTTCGCCTGGTCAGTTCTTTGGTGGGCCTAGGCCTCCCTTGCGATGGTGTCTTGGCCCAGATGTTTCATTAAGGTGGGCTTCTCCATTTCTTCCTTTGTGCATTTCTAAAAATGTGTTTTCTACTTTGCGCTTTTCTTCTTTGTTTTGTGCATTTCTGCTTGTTTTCGGTGATTATCCTACAAAACATGTTTTCTTGGAATACAAGTGGAAGTAGGTTAATAATATATGCATATGTGTCAAAGTTTGCTTATTTCTCCCATTTTGGACTATATTTGGTGGTCGGATTTGGTCGTTAGTGACCACCAACAGGCATACTAGGTAGGGGGATAGTTGCGCACTCTCCTTATTGAGAAGGAAGCGATGGCTCTTCGCACCTATGGTGGACTTGCCCACAGAATGGCCACTAGTGGCCGCATCCGCATGAGGAACCCTGAGTTCACCAATGTTGACGGGCCAATGCCACATTTGCCTTTAGCCTCGGCCAGGTTCTTCACCCTGAAAGCTTGGACTCCATGGTTTACAGTAGACAAACTCTCAGAATGGCCCCTGGTGGCTGTATCAGAGTTCACCCACATAGGGGGGCTAGTACCCACTCTTGCCTTTGGCCATGGCCTAGCATTCCACCTTAGAAACCTAAGACCTGCGGCTTACAACGAACTCACCCTTAGAATGTCCCTCAATGGCCACTTCAACCTAGGGAGCCATGAGTTTGCCCACATCGACCAGCTAACACTCACCTCCAATTTCTATCCCGGCCAGGTTCTCCATCTTCGAAGCCTAGATCCCATGGCAGGTTCATGCCCCCCGAGCAGTGTCTTCGCCACCGGCAAGACATGGTTGCTCAGGGCACACATGAGTGATGGAACCCTCAACCGCCACGTGGTCCTGTTGCGAGCAATAATGCAACCATCTGGCACCCCACCCCATGGGGTCAAGTTTGAAGCCAAGGCCAGACCTCTCGAGTAGGATTGGCCATCCGCCATGATCATAAGACATGCCAGCTCCCCATGGAAGCACATGCCTCTAAGGGCATGAGCCCCTTAAACATGCACCATGCCACACCAGGCACACCGTGCCACATCACGTTCACAACCTACACTCATAGTTTCAGGTCTTGCAATCTCATTACCACAAGCAGTGACTTTAGCCAGATGGATGCCAACAGGCGAAGAAGTTGCGGCCACAAAGTGGCCATAGGACAAGATCTCGGGCATCAAGGGGCTTGAGCCATTGTACTTGATGTCATCCCTAGAATGTTGGTATTTCTTAGCGTAAGCGAAAGAATCTGCAAGCACATGAAATTATCATTGTATCACTTCACCCAGAAGTATTTAGGGTATCGTATTTTCCCAAACGAACAGATGTGTAAAAGTCTTTTTAGCTAGTTCACCTAAGATAACAAGAAGAAAGATAACTTTGGTAGTGAGGTTTTCTAAGGATAGAGATCCTAAGTTAAGATAGATTTGTCTCTATAGACTCACTTTGGGCACTGGCTTATCTTGGTCTGCCAAGTACCTCTGGATTGTAGCTCTAGGTCGAACCTGAACATGGGGGATTACGAGTGATGGACAGGGCTGCCACCACCTGCCGCCTACCCCTCAACCATGGGGAATGAGGCAAATGAAGGTAGCCTCTAGCCTAGACACCACGTCTATGCTATTGACTACTACTCTATTGTGGTGTAGGGTTATCCATGTTTATCAGGGCCCTCTACTAGAGTATTCATCACAAGGACAAATGATGAACCCGCAAGAACATAGTAATCAAAGATAACTTTCTTAAGAACTCAATACAAAAGATAAACACTAACCTTATACTCCAAGTAGTATTCGGATCATAGAGGTACAAGTGTAGAGGAGCCATTAACTCTGGCACTCCTTTCGCTAAGTGTACAAGGGGCACCGAGTACACAAGTGGAGGTAGCTGACAACTCCGGTACTTCTCCAACACTTCCCTTTCTCACTCCCTATTCTAATTCTAGCTAAAGACTAGGTAGGAATGTAGCTTTGCTCTACTCTTCTTGCTCTTGTTGTGTCTTGTGAGGGGGCACCTCCCTCCCTTTTATAGCTTGAGTAGGATGGTTTCCAAGGAATATTTGGGGGAGATCCACCCTGCACCGCCTTCTGCTATCATTAATGAACCGTCAGGTCAAAGGTGGGCCTGAGGGGCTGTTGACAGTAGATAAGTGTCAATTTTAACTGTCAACGAAGCATGGAAAAGGACCTAAAACATAATTACCACATAGATATAGGGGGTCTACTAACAGAATTCCATGAGTTTTGGTGAATGCCTATTTTTGTAGGGTTTCTGCTGAAAAGAACTAAGGAAGGCCCACATGTCAGGTTTACATAGAGACAAAAGGGACATGAATAACTTTTTTGTAATCTGGAAGGTATGAGAAGGCTCTGGACCAAATAGGAGGCAAAACCGGCTCGGAAGCCGGGCGGGCACCCAAGCCCCTAGGCGGCCGCCTAGCCCTCTCAGCCAATCAGGCTCCATCTCGCGGATCGCCCCTCCACCGCCTTTGAGGATGAATAATAATCATAGATCAAGGTCGGTTTGATCCGACGGCTGTCGTGCTTCCTATAGGGCTATATAAGCAAGGCCCCTAGCCCCTAGAGGAGGCATCCCTTAAACCCTAATTCATTTTCTCTAGTTGGGATCAGCTGAGAGGGGTCCCTCAAATGGATCTCCTCTCCATAGCTAGCCATCAAGAGAAGATTAGTCCTCATTAGGATCTAGTCTTAGCAAAATAGAGAGATAGAGAGCGAGGGAAGAGTTGGAGGTGGTGCCAGCATGTCGGTGCTGATCTCTCCCCAACTTGTACTTCGACGGATTCAGGCGTCTCCGAGTCTGCATCTAGGATACTTCTGGTAATGGATCTTTATTCAAGTATTTATCTTACTCTTTTGTTCATTGGTTCACAGTTCTTATGATTGCTCTAGTTCTTGTTAGTGCTCTGAATTAGAGTAGTAATTGTTAGCATAAGCGTGGTGCTTAGGCTATTGGTTGTGTGGTAGTTACAGGAGGTCATAGCCCTGTCCACACCAAATTGAGTAGGTTCTTAAATTAGTAGGACCGTAGTCACATCGGTAGAGTTATCCTTAGTGGTGCTTTCCCGTCTAGCGGCGTCCCGAAGTGAACATTAGAAGGACATTTGAATCATAACCTTGCCTTGAATAGGATCATTACCATAGGAATCCTCTCTACCCATCATATCTTAAACCATGATTGCTACCCTTGGATAAACTTGTTGTTTGGCGATCCACACATGTTTCCTTGTGGATATGATATTTAAAACCCTCCGGGTGAAAGCTACAATGGTATCCGTGCACTTGCGGATTTATCTATGTGTGTTAAAAATACCAATAAGCTTTCTAGCGCTATTGCCGGTGAAACAGTCACTATGATTTGTCAAACCAAATTTGTCCTTGTATCTTTCCTTTTCAAGCATGGATAACATCACTCCTATGAATCAATATGCTGCTGCCACGGGTGCCCAACTAGAGCCACCAGAATCTTCCAAATCTATCCTCACACTTGGCTATGAGTTGGATCCATGCATAATAAATTTGGTCCAGGACCATTCATTCTCAGGAGAAGACGATGAAAACCCATATACACACCTACAGGAATTTGAGCTAATTTGTGCATGCTTGCAAATTGAAGGCATGTCACATGAAATATTAAGGTGGAAGCTATTTCCGTTCTCTTTAACGGGAAAAGCTAGACACTAGTATTCCCAAACCGTAGGGAGTGTACAAGGAGATTGGGGAACTTTATGCTCTAGCTGTTGCTTACATTTATTTCCCATTCTCTTTGTGGTTAAACTTCGAACAAAGGTTCTAACTTTTAAACAAGAAGAAAAAGAATCTCTTGGTATGGCTTGGGCATGTTTTAATGACCTACTCAATTCTGGCCCTGACCTTTCCATTCAAGACCAAATGCTCTTGCAACACTTTTATGTGGGTCTTAGTGGAGAAACCACACAACTTCTTGATACATCCTCTGGAGGCTCTTTCTTACATCTCTATACTAGTGAAGGGAGAGAAATCCTTACAAAAATCCTTGAAAACACTTCGTACACTAGCATTCCCAATGATCCCCCAGAAGACGTAGTTGAGACAGCTCCTGAGGAAGAACCTATGATAGTTGAGCCTAAACCTTTAGCTACTCCACTTGAAGCCTCAACTATCCTCCAAGTTCTTGAACCGTCGAAGGAGGAAGAAATTCCACTTCGGAAGACATGTTTAAGTTTGAGGAGTATCTTTTCTCCAATTTTGGAAACACCTTGAATTATTCTGCAATTAGAAAGTCTTCGGCACCGTCTGCACCTAACCAACACCTTTCTAATCCAACTGAAGATAAGTTCCTTAAAGAAAATGTGAAGGAGTTGACAACAATCATAAGTAATGATTGGTTGAGAGAATCCGAGCTTTCGCATGAAGTCATTCGTCTAGATTCTCCTTCTACCTCTATTAGTTGTCAGATTCATCAAACCTCCTTCAATGCTACTTACAATCTAGTTGTAGGAGTAAATATCATGTCTAAGTATTTTGCACATACACTTTTTGAAGACATGAAATTAACTCCAACAACCAAGCTTCTAAAAAGTCTCTCAGGCCAAATCCTTCCTAGTGAAGGAATCTTCCACTTCATTCCTATCAAAGTAGATGAAACCAAGGTGTACCTTAGTTTCTATATTTTCGATACTTGGGAATTTGACCTCTTGATTGGACATCCACTAGAGAGACTTATCCATGAAGGAAGAAAGGGGAGTGTAAATGTACATCTCGGGAAAAGCCTAAACCCTTCCATTCCCATCACCCAATCACTCCACACCAAGATGGAGTTAAGTCTCGAGCAAGAACCAATAGAGGGGATAATGGCAATGTCTTTCCTAGAATCATCCGACAAAGATCTCGAAGAAGTCGCCAAAGATTTCATCGAAGAAATAGAACAACCGCGAAATCCTTTACCTTTGGATGAAACATAGGAACCTCCAAAATCCCCCATTGAGCTAAAACTCCTTCCTTCAGGATTGAAATATGCTTTTCTAAATGATGACAAGGAGTTTCCTGTGATAATTAGTGACAAACTTTCTGAATACGAGACCATCTGACTCCTTACTATTTTAGAAAAGCATCATTCTGCTTTTGGCTACTCAATCTAAGACCTCAAGGGGATTAGTCCTGCCCTTTGCACTCATTGCATTCCTATAGACCTAGCTTATACACCATCTAGGGAGCCCCAATGTAGGCTCAACAATGCGATGAGAGATGTTAAAAAAGAGGTTTTGAAACTCTTGCATGCTGGGATAATATATCATGTACCACATAGTGAGTGGGTAAGCTTAGTGCAAGTTGTACCCAAGAAAAGGGGTATGACTGTTGTAAAAAATGAGAGAAATGAATTGATCCCACAACGAACCGTCACTGGATGGCGGATGTGCATCAATTACCAAAAACTTAACAAGGCAACAAGGAAAGATCACTTCCCATTACCCTTCATTGATGAGATGATAGAATGGCTTGCAAAGCACTCTTTCTTTTGTTTCCTTGATGGGTATTCTGGTTATAATCAAATCCTGATCCATCCTGATGACCAAAGCAAAACCACTTTCACTTGTCCCTATGGAACTTATGCCTATCGTATGATGTCTTTTGGTCTGTGCAATGCTCTAGCCTCGTTCCAAAGGTGCATGATGTCTATATTTTCTGATATGATAGAGAAAATCATGGAAGTTTTTATGGATGACTTTTCTATATATGGAAAAAAATTTATGATTGCTTAGAAAACTTTGACAAGGTTTTACAAAGATGTGTGGAAAAGCACTTAGTCTTTAATTAGGAAAAATATCATTTCATGGTTAGAGAGGGCATAGTGCTTGGACACTTGGTGTTCGAACATGGGATCGAGGTAGATCGTGCAAAGATAGAAGTGATAGAGAATTTGCCTCCTCCCACAAACATCAAAAGGGTACGAAGTTTTCTTGGTCATGCGGGGTTCTATAGATGTTTTATAAAAGACTTTTCTCACATTGCTAGACCCCTCACAAATTTGCTAGCCAAGGATGCTCCCTTTGAGTTTGATGATAAGTGTTTAGATGCTTTTCATATTCTTAAGAAAGCACTCATCTCTACACCAATCATCAACCCCCTGATTGGTCGCTACCTTTTGAAATTATGTGTGATGTAAGTGATTATGCTGTGGGGGCAGTTTTGGGTCAAGCAAAGGATAGAAAGCATCATGCAATTGCTTATGCTAGTAAAACTCTGTCAGGACCTCAACTTAATTATGCAACAACTGAAAAGAGCTCCTTGCTATATTTTTTTATTGTTGACAAGTTTAGATCTTACTTAGTAGGAGCTAAGGTGATTGTTCATACTAATCATGCTACTTTGAAATACCTGCTCACTAAGAAAGATGCTAAACCATGACTTGTCTAGGATGCAGTTTGAAAATCCATAGGAATTGTCCATCAACAACTACCTGCGAGACGACATGCACTACTGTTGACGGTCACTAACGATGAAATTCGACCGTCAATAAGCTCATAAAAAGGAGAAACTAGCAAACTTAAGTCACATATGCATTTACTATTAACCGAGTTCCACATGTATTTGGAGTATATCACTTTGCAGGTCACAAACACAAATACATGGAATAAACCATCAAAAGGCGCTTTCCAATGTTAATTCGCGCAAAGAATGAAGAAGGCGCCAAGCATCGCAACACCAATGGGGCAAGGCATCACGCAACAGTGTTCCAAGCCCAACTAGAGACCACCTCGCAAAGGCGGTGGCCATTTGGGCCAACTAGTGGGCTGGCCGGCCTAGGAGGCGGCCGCTCCCCTATCACCGCCATATGCCCTGGTCTTTCTCTGGCGGTGGCATGGAGGCATGCAACGTCGGTTCCCCTAGTGCTTCGCACCAAAAAATAGGGAGGAGCACTGCCTTTGATTTATTATAAAAAGGGGTTCCCTTCCTTCTCAAGGAGGAGAGAATAAATCCCAATTCAATTCACAAGGAGAGGAGAGTAGACTTTTACTTTTTCAGTAGTTGTGATTAAAATAAGAGAGGTGAGTGAGTGAGGAGAGAGTTGGAGAAGAATCGGAGTACTAGCAACTTCCCTTAGTGTGCTAGCTACACTAAGTCAAAGTGCTGGAGCTGGGAACTTCTCCACCTGTACCTCTACAAGCTCCTTACTGTTTGGAGTAAGAGAGTTGTTGTTTAACTTTGATTATTTATCTTAAAAAGTTACCTTTGCACTATTATAGACCTATGGGTTCATCATCCGTCCTTGTGGCGGGTACTCTAGTAGAAGGGCCCTGATAAAGACGGATAACCCTTGCTAGCACGCTAGAGTATTAGTGGATAGCATAGACGTGGTGTCTAAGCTAGAAGCTATCTTCGTTTGCCTCTTTCCCTACGGATTGAGGGGTAGGCGACAGGTGGTGACAGCCCTATCCGTCCCTTGTAATCCCCCATGTTCAGGCTCGTGGTAGAGCAGAGGCCGGCATCGCTTGGCAGACCAAGTGCAATCCGGCGCCTGAAGCAAGTCTATAGTAACAAAGCTACCTCCATTAAGATATCTGTCCTTGGAAAAACCTCGCTACCTCATTCATTTCTCCCTTGTGGTCATAGGCTAACTAAGTGAAGAGTCTAGCACAACCGTTCCTTTGGGAAATTATGATACCCTGAATACTTCTGGGTGAAGTGATACAACAGTGTATCCGTGCGCTTGCGGATTCCTCTGCTTACACTAAGAAACACCAACAAGCATTTCTGGTGCCATTGTCAGAGAACGGTTGTCGTTTCTAGTCTCCAAACCTAGTTGCCTGTGTTTTATCTAAAAGAAAAAAAATCATTTATAAAATATAAATACATTCTTCATGGAGCATCAATCAATTCACCAACTTTTTGCTCCCAAGGGCAAGTTCTTAGAACCACCACAATCTTCAAAGCCAATCATAGCTTCAGGTTATGAAGACCCTGGTTTTATTGCTCTGGTTCAGGAACATACCTTCTCAGGGTATGATTATGAAAACCCCTATCATCACCTAAGGGAATTTGAGCAGCTTTGTGCATGCCTGACAATCGCAAGCATGTCACATGAAACAATTCGGTGGAAGTTGTTTCCCTTCTCGCTTGATGAGAGGGCAAAACAATGGTACACTCACAACGTAGGGAAGGTAGCTGGAGATTGGGAAGAACTAAGGCACAAATTTTGTCTTGCGTTCTTCCCTATATCCCAAATCGCTGCCCTATGACAAGAGATCCTCAATTTCTAGCAAGAGGAGAAGGAAACCATAGGCACAACTTGGGACCAGTTTTTAACTTTATCTCGTTCAGGTCCCAACTTGTCTATACCCAACCATGTGTTGTTACAATACTTTTAGCTGGGATTTAGCAAGGAATCTACCCTTCAACTAGATATCACAGCCAGAGGTTCCTTTACACATAAAACCACGGATGAAGGAGAAGCCCTCCTAGATCGAATCTTAAAAAACACTCCTCCGCTAGAACCCATTCGAGTAGAGCCATTGCTTCGACATGAAGAAGCCTCCTCGGCTGAAGCTGAGCTTTCACTTCCCAAAGAAGAACTGTTACCCGAACCTAAAGACCCAAAAGAAGATCCTGAGCCCATAGATCTTCCACCTTTCGATGATGACCTGTTTTAAGACTTTGGAAACACCTCGAATTACCTATGCCAAAAGAAACCCCTAACTCCTAATCCTCCACCTGACCTACTAGATAAAGAGTTCCTTAGAAAATCTGTTAAAGAGTTGAGTGCCATCCTAAGCACTGAATGGTTGGAAGAGATAGAGCAATCAATGGAGGAAATTGTAATACTTACCCCTCCTTCAACCATTCAATGCAAAATTCGAGGAAAATGGGTAGACGTGCTGTACAATCCAACGGTTGGATCAAAGCTTATGTCCACATCTTTTGCATTCGACTTTTTAGATGAAAACCCCATGTCTTAACCACAAAGTCTCTCAGGATCAGTCCACAAACTAGCTTGAAAGGGCTTGGAATTCTCCATGACATAAGTTTATGCATGAAAAATGCTAACCTATCACTCGATTTTCATGTTTTTGAAATCCCTAATTTTGACATCATGATAGGTCATCCCCTAGAAAAACTCTTCGTGGGAATTCTCCTTTCAAGTAAAATGGACTTGAAGTTAGGGAGAAACACGGTAACAATACCCATCACTCAAACCAAAAACTCAGTGACAGAACTGTAACACCCCAGGTGTTAAGCTTGCAGTTGGCACTTGCATTGCATGAGCCTAAGCATCATTTGTTCATATATGAGCATGTAACATAGGTGACGCACTAGTGCAACATGTGAAACATGCCTATATAGAATGTGCTTTGAAACATCTGCAACATCTCTTTGAAACATATGCAACATACTCTCATTAATTATGTTTAAATGTGTGTGTGTAGATGCTCATGCTTGGTAATGCAAGTGAGTGTTGATGTCACTTCTTTCATGTGTCCCACATCACTTTCTATCTATAGTGATCATTAGAAAAGTTTCATGAAGTTTGGAATAAAAAAGTCACATGAAATGATAAGTTATATGCTTGTTTGGATTAGAACTGAAACATGCCTTACATCCCATGGGAACTAGTGTTTATGCAACATACAAATGCAACATGTGCAACACATCTTGGACACATGTGGAACAACCTAGTGAAACATGTGTAGCATGTACCTTGAAGCAAACACATGAAACAATTGAAACAGAGCTTGAAACAAGCAGTGCAATTATAGTGATTTCTATGTTTTAGTGCATGCAAGGCTACACTTTTGTGCAACCTATGCATGGTGGGTATGTTTGGCCTCTACAACACCTTAACTACACTTAGTACACTTAATGGAACAATTTTCATGTTGATCATTTTGGCTAAATGTGCTTCTAAGTGATGGTTGACCATGTATGGACCCTAGAACCCTTTTGTTTGACCATTTCAAAAGTATGACCTAGAAGCTTTGTGTGACTGTGCAACCTTTTACAAAGTTGTAGAGAATTTTATAAGGAACAAACTTTGTTTAAGGGTTAAGTCATGAAAATGTGTGGAACATGCTTAAAAAGGGCCCACAAGTCAAATTTAGGGCTCTTTCCCAACACTTGCCATATTCTAAGTCCCTAATCGGCAGCATCAAGTCAACATGTTCGTGACATTTTATCTTCCAATTTCATATGGTAGCTCAATTAGGTTCCTTAATATGCGTTGTAGTACTTTTCATGATGGAAACAATGGATCAAGTGTCACTGAAAATGGAGCTTAGTTGGACCTTCAATAAGAGTTTCCAAAATAGCAAAAAACTGTTTTATCACTAATTGACCTTGACATTTTGACATGCCGTGTTCTCCCAATTTTGTGAAACAACTCAAGTTGAGGCAAATACAAAAATTGGAGTTTATGTCTTGGAGAAGGGCATACAAGAAGATGGCATCAGTGGGATTTCATTTTGGCCATCAATTTTTGGAGTTTGTTAATCGCTATCAACGCACTAACACTGCCACATTGGAGCTTATTTAGCCATTGATGCAGTACCCTAATGAACATGGTCCTTAGACGAAAATTGTAGAGCGTTACGTGGGATACAACTTTTCTTTTGGGCCCAAGATCCAATTCGGCCCGTATCTAGCCCAAAAATGCGTCCCACGTCGACCACGCCGTCACCCACCACGTGTTTGGTAGAATGCCTCAATGGGCGACGCGCGTCCGGGACGTGGCAGCCATGCGAGCCGAGCGCTCTCACCTCCTTGCCACGTGCCCTGCCTCCTCTTCGCATGTTGTGGGCACCGAGCTGCTGCCTGATGCTCCCCACTCGTCCTCACTCGCAGTGCTCGCCCTCTTTGCTCTCTCCCTCACGCTGCACGACGCCACCACCATGGTCGAGTGGAGCTCCGCGTAGCCGCCGCTGTTCCTCTAACTCTGGGCTCCCTTGCGTCCCACAGCGAGCACCACCGCCTTCGCAGCATCGTGCTCCACCTCGTGCACATGCTCGCTCGAGCCGATGGTCGCTGGAGTGGCCCCATCACCTCGCCGTGCGGTCGCAAGCCGCTGGAGCGCGTGGCCACGCCACCACGGGGCGCCTCCGGCCAAGCCGAGGGCACCGTGAGGTGCGCCTCGTGATGGAGATGCTCCGCCACCACTTTCCCCCATCGCCAGCAAGCCGTCCCCGGCCGGAAACGGCGAAACCCCGATGACCCCCTGCTGGAATTCTCGTCAGGGGCTTCAGGCAACAATTTGAAGAAACGCAGGGGCCTAACTGCAATGTCATTGACTCAGATTAATAGTGTCATAATGACTGTTTTGTGATGATTTTGCAGGAACTTTGAAAACGCATAGAAAATCATAGAAAATTCGTAAAATAACAAATGATGTCTTTTTGGAATCCTTGTGAAATTCTCTACGCAGTGGATCAATAATATGTCATGTATTAGTTTAATGTTGTCGCTGTAAAAATAGATTTTTTAGATTAGGTTTTTGAATGCTAGTCGCATTTGTCTTTTTCATAACTACAGTTGTATGGCTCCAAATGAAGTGAATTTTTTGTGGCATGCTAATCCTATGATGTTTGATGTATGGTAAAAATTTCATGAATTTTTGTGGTAGTAGGAGTGAGTTATTGATTCATCTTGCTCTCACATGAATTCTTGTAATAGCAATTTGTCTTTTTCATAGAGGTTGATATACATGTGCAATTGGCATGAAATTTGGATAGTAGACTATTGAGATCATATATGGGCCATTGTAATTTTTGTAGAATTTATTGTGCACTTTTGGTAGGTGTCCATAATCCCACCTAATTATCTAAATAAATTAAGAAAATGCATTAAAAGAATTTATTTAGGAATGGACACTATGTTTTCTGGTGTTCATTAGTCATGTGTGAAATGTTGGTAAAGTTGGTTTTGCACAATTATATGTTTGCAGCATATGTTGATAATTATTTCTTGCAATTATGAGTTTCTGGACAGTTCTTGGGGCAATGTAAATTACCCCATGTTAATGATGTTTTCTGAGCATCTTGTCTATAGAAAAGTTGTATATAATGCATGTATCTAGCTGGTGTTAAAATTTGGTAATATTTGGCTAAGTATTTTTTGAGTTATAGCTGTTTAAAGTTGGTTCCCAGATTTGGTTGCTCTCTGTTTGGAGCAGACCAGATTCTGTAGTTTTATCTTTTCGACCTACTAAACTTGAGAAGTAGGCTTAGCTGATATTAAATGAAATGTATAGAATTTCATAATCTTTCCATAATGTCTTCTTGAAAGTCATTTGGATTTAGGTATCTCCAGTTATGATTGACTTACTGAGCTACTGCATGTATGTCCAGAAAGTGACAGATTTTAGTTTTAGTGCTTTGATTAACTTTGCCATGCTAGTGTGTGAAGTGACTCATATCTTTGATGATACTTGGGTGGTACCCTGTGATCTTATGAGACTTGTGTCTTGATTGATGTGCTTGCCCTCTTCTATGTTATGCCTTAGTGAGGATCAAGTTAATTAGCTCTAGGTGCATATGAGAACTTTGGTATGCTTGCATGATTGCTTTATTTATTGCACTTCTATGCATTCACACATATGCATTGTTGCACCTCATATAGGTACGCTAGCAGAAGCAAGTGAAGGATGTGCCATTGGAGCCAAACCCAAAGACGGTGTTTGGTAGATCCATCCCAAAGATAGAAGGATCGGACAAGTGCTTGATTGGAGGATGCTTGCCACGTGAGTTTCATCTGACAAACTCTAACTTGAGTTGGATCCCAGGCAAGCCCCGGAGCATTATAAGCCTCCTACCTTCAAAGTAATTAATTCTATATATGTTATAAGTATTGTTGCATTAACTGATAGGAGTTGGGTGTTACAGCCCTCCCCCTTATAAAAATCTCGTCCCGAGATTTGGGTTACGAACCATTTGTTATAAAAATCCTCATAAGCTTTTTGTAGATATTCACCTGTTTCCCAAGTTGGATCCCCTTCTGTCATGATGGCTCTACTGTATCTTATATGTTTTCACCACACTGTTTCGAGTAGCCCTCTCTTTAGAGTCCAAAACTCGAACTGGTTGCTCACGATATACCAAATCTGACTTGAGCTTTATGCCTCGGGGTTCGATTCTTTCCTCTGGAACGCGCAGACACTTCTTAAGATGCGATACATGAAAAACTAGGAATATAGCACCCATTGTCTCAGGTAACTCTAACTTATAAGCTACTGGACCCTTTCTTTCCAAGATCTTGTATGATCCCACAAATCTGGCTGCGAGCTTTCTGCGTACTCCAAACCGTTTCTTCTTCATTGGCGTGACTTTCATATAAACATAGTCACCAACTTCGAACACAAGCGGTCTCCTTCTATCCGCATAGCTTTTCTGGTGTGATTGAGTGGCTTTCATATTTTGCTGAATGATATGAACTTTCTTCTCAGCTTCTTCAACGAAGTCAATACCATAATATCTTCTTTCTCCTGGCTCGATCCAGTTTAGTGGTGTTCTACACTTTTTGCCATACAGAGCTTCGAATGGTGCCATTTTGATACTTTTCTTGATAACTATTATTGTAAGCAAATTCTGCTAAGGGTAACCATGACTCCCATGAACCCTTGGAATACAACACATAAGATCTCAACATATCCTCCAGAACAACATTAACTCTTTCGGTCTGACCATCTGTCTGAGGATGATAGGCAGTACTACGGATCAAACTAGTTCCCAATCCTTTGTGCAAGAGTTCCCAAAAGTGAGCAGTGAATTGTGACCCTCTATCAGACACTATAGTCTTTGGTATGCCATGCAATCTCACAATCTCAGCAATATACTTCTTGGCATATTGAGGTGGTCGATAATCTGTCTTGACAGGTAAAAAGTGAGCTGTCTTTGTAAGACAATCCACGATTACCCAAATCGAATCATGTCCTTTCTGAGTAGTGGGCAAACCTGTAATGAAATCCATACTTGTATCATCCCACTTCCAACTAGGTACGGACAAAGGTTGCAACAATCTGGCAGTTCTCATATGAATGGCTTTTACCCTACAACATGTGTCACATCTGGCCACATATGCTGCAATCTCTTTCTTCATTTTTGTCCACCATTAACAAGGTCTCAGTTCTTGGTACATCTTGCTACTTTCGGGATGGATAGATAGCTTCGAAAGGTGAGCCTCATCCATAAGTTTATTCTTAAGCTCTCGATCCTTGGGAACAACAAGACGGTCGTCAAACCATAACACGTCCTATTCATCCACTCTAAAGTGCTTGGATGGTTCTTCTTTAATTTTCTCTTTGATGTGGAATATCCCTTTGTCAGTTTTCTGGCCTTCTATTATCTTACTCTCCAAAGAGCAACTAATCTGAATACTATGTAACATGGCAGGGTGCATCAGATCAAAACCATCTTCGAGCAAAGGTTGCGCATTCAGGCAATGTGACTTTCTACTCAAAGCATTTGCCACTACATTGGCCTTTCTAGGATGATACTGCACATTCAAGTTGTAATCTTTGATCAATTCTAACCATCTTTGCTATCTCATGTTCAACTCTGGTTGGGTGAAGATGTACTTGGGACTCTTGTGATCGGTGAAAATATTGCACACATTACCAAGTAAGTAATGTCTCTAAATTTTTAATCCATGCACTACGGCAGCAAGTTCAAGATCATGTGTCGGATAGTTGATCTCATGCTTTCTCAACTAGCGGGAGGCATAAGCAATGACTCTTCCTTCTTGCATAAGAACATAGCCTAATCTTGTTTTTGATGCGTCGCAAAACACATCAAAAGATTTCTCAATGTCCGGTTGCGCTAGAACTAGAGCAGTGGTCAACCGTTTCCACAAGGTGTGGAAAGCTATCTCACACTCCTCTGTCCACACAAACTTGTGATCCTTCTATAGCAGACTTGTCATTGGCTTGGCAATCTTCAAGAAATCTAGTATAAAATGGCGATAGTAACCAGCTAATCCTAAGAAACTTCTAACTTCCAAAACTGTGGTTGGTGTCTTTCAATCCATAACTTCTTGCACTTTACTCGGATCTACTGAAACTCCATTTTCTGATAGAATGTGACCAAGAAGAGGAACTTTCTTTAACCAAAATTCACACTTGCTAAACTTAGCATACAACTTATGATCCCTAAGTTTGGTCAAGACAATTCTCAGATGCTCTTCATGATCCTTCTCGTTCTCGGAGTATACTAGAATATCATCAATGAACACAACCACAAACTTGTCCAATTCTGGCATGAAAATCATATTCATCAGATACATAAAGTATGTAGGAGCATTTGTTAAGCCAAAAGACATAACAAGATACTTGTACAATCCGTATCTGGTGGAAAAGGCGGTTTTCGGTATATCTTGTGGCCTAATCTTTATCTAATGGTAACCCGATCTTAAATCTATCTTGGAGAACACTCTGGCTTTGGCTAATTGATCGAACAAAACATCAATATGAGGCAAAGGATACTTATTCTTGATAGTTACAGCATTAAGAGGCCTATAATCCACACACATCCTCAAAGTACCCTCTTTCTTTTTCTTCACAAACAAGGCAAGACATCCCCATTCAGACTTACTTGGCCGGATAAACCCCTTTTTCAACAATTCCTCTAGTTGCTTCTTCAGCTCAGCTAACTCATCCGGAGGCATCTGATAAGGTCTCCTTGAAATTGGAGCTGTCCCAGGGATCAACTCAATTCCAAACTCAACATCCCTATCTGGCGAAAGACCAGATAACTCATCTGGGAACACATCCGGAAACTCACACACTACCAGAATCTGATGAATATGAATGACTTCCATAGCACATGTCACACTCACAAGGTCTATTCTTCTGGGCAATGGTACTCGAAAAGTACCCTCACCCTAGGGATCCTTAAGGGTAAGTACCTGACTCCCTGTATCTATAACTGCTCCCCAATCCTTCATCCAATTCATCCCTATGATGACATCCAGAACTAGTCCAGGCATAACTATCAAGTTTACTCAAAACTTTTGACTACCTAATTCAAGGGTTTCCCCTCAAACCATCTGATTGGTTAAAACATCAGCCCCAGTTGAACTTATACGGTAACCATAACTCAAATCTATGCATAGTTGTTCATGTTTCCGTGCAAATGCTTGACTCATGAAAGAATGTGATGATCCAGAATCAAATAGAACAACTGCAGGGTGTTGGTTAATAGGAAACTTACCAGCGGTTATGGGCTCTCCCTCAGGAATCTCATCCACGGTGGTGTGGTGTACCCGAGCAGTATAGGTCTGTTGCTTCTTTCTGGGCGGGTAAGGACAGAACTTTGAAAAGTGGCCTGGCTGATCACAATTGTAGCAGGGTCCCCTCACTGTACCAGCAGATCCTATAGCTCCCTTAGAGTTGCCCTATCCCACAGTAGCGGCTGTCTTTGCTGACGGCACGGCCATCTTGTACGACTTCTGTGGTCCCTTGTAGTTCTGGGTTTTATGCTGTGGTGGCCTAAACCTTGCACCTGGTGCAGACGGACGATAGGCAAAATGATTAGCAGTGAGAACTCTTGGCTGTGATGGTCCTAACTCAAAGGCCCTCTTGCGAGTCTTGGATGCAGTGTACACGTTGTTATTCTTCTCTTGTTTTAGACAATCACTGATGAAGTCATTGAATCTGGCGCGGGTATTGGTACCCACATGCTTCATCATCTTCGGACTTAACCCTCTCTTGAAACTAGCAATTCTCTTAGCATTTGTGTCAACCATGTCGGGAGCATAACGACACAAGTTGTTGAAGGCATGCAAATACTGCGTCACAGTTTTGGTGCCCTGGTTTAAAGCCAAGAACTCTCCTAACTTCATCTCGACCAGCCCTGGTGGAATATAAACTCCACGGAAGGCTTCAGTGAACTCTCTCCACGAGATCTAAGCATTTGGAGGGAAGGTGGTGCGATGATGCTTCCACCACATCCCTGCTGGTCCCTATAACTGATGTGTAGCATATTCTATCTTCAGTATTTCAGTCAGCCTCAACACACGGAACTTATCTTCCATGGTGTTGATCCATTCTTCAGCATCAAGTGGCTCTATTGCTTCCTTGAAAATTGGTGGTCTGGTGTCCATGAAATCCTTTAAGTTGCTGTACTGATTCACCCCATTGCCACCACCTTGGTTGTTACCGCGTTGAACATTGTTGGCAATGGTACGCAGAAAATCTTTCATGTTCTTCTGCGATTGCTCAGCATTGCGCTGACTTCCAAGAAACTGTGCAAAGAATACCTCTGCAGTGAGCGGTGGAGGAGGCGGCAAATGTGGTTCTAGGTGTGGCTCATTATGGTTGATGTTGTTTTCACCACCCCCACCTGCCCCGGCACCATTACCACCAGTTTTCAGCAGCCTCATACGTGGCGCGATGAGTGTTTGCCATCTGCATATTTCAACAACAAGTAATGATTAAGTGAAGCTGTAGTAATTGTGAGTGAATGAAAAATTATGCCGTACTAAATTCATTGGAGAGAACAAATTCACACAATAAAACAGAGGCACAATAATCACATTCCAATTAAAACAACACCACTAATTAAATTACTTCGAATGCAAACATCGCGTCCACACAACCAAGTTGCCAACATACACACACTGGACTTTTATGCTCTCATGTATCGCATGACCAACCAAGTTCCAACATACTACCAAGTCTCAAGGTTCGAAATGAGATACATCAAGATACATGAAACCAAAAGAAAGGTCATCGCGACAGGGTCTAGTAGCTAACGCAAAGCAACTAGCCTACTCCTCGAGGCCATCGTTGGGGTTGGAGACGTCACCATCACTACCATCAGTAGCGACGTCATCATCGTCGACAGGTGCAACTGTAGGCTCGTCCTCGTCCTCGTTGATGTCCATACCCGCGGCGTCTGGAGGAGCATACGGGTCAATCCTATTGTAGAGCGCGTGAAACTCCTCATGCAAGTTGATGTTATACTCCTCTAGTTCCTCGACCCTCTGCCTCAGAAGGTCCCTCTTGTTCCAGGCTTCATTCCTCTCCTGAACCAACTGTCCAATCATGCGGTCTGCATTATTGTTGGCCTGAGTCAACGTATGCACCCGCTGTAGAGCACTATCACCTCTCTCTAGAGCTTGGTCTCGCTGCAAGCTCATGTCAGCCAACTGCTCCTACAAACTAGCTATAGCACGTGCCTGCTTCTTCTTCTGTTTTCTTACTTTGAGCCAATCATCATCACGCAAACTAGTCAACATCCAATAGGTACACTCAAGACCATGGTATGCTCTGATAGCTGCATACATCGCACTCATAGCGTGGTTGTCGCTAGCCTGTCCTTCGTTTGGGCCTCTGACTAAGGCACTTCCTTGCGGCTGCACCTAAATAGCATCGCGAGAATCATCTCTAGGAAAAGTGCTAGCCAAGGCTGCTGCCAGCTCGTTGGGAAATCTGCTCATTATGTCCCTGATGACACGGAAAGTTGCTCCCTCTGCACCCTCAACCGGAGTGCGTCCCTCAAACTCCAAGTGCCATCCATCCCACTCTGGAGCATCACCAAGAGCAGGGACTATGATCTCTACTACTGCAAGTCCATCCTCGGCTAACTGGCTCTCACTCCAAGAGTACAACGGCTCCTGACCCTCCGGGTACCCCACATCATGGAGCACTCTCCAAAGCAAGGTTGGCATGTCAAACTCGCTCAGAAAGGTGTCCGTGCTGCGGCGCTCTCGCGGGGCCAACTGGTGTCAGGGTGCTCTTCCTCCTGTGGACTTACGGGCAGTCTACTTCATGCGGCCCATCTGTAACAAAAGTTTTGATTACCCTGTGAGAACATATTTTAAGTTGATACAATTTTTATCAAAAGGGGATAATCACTTTATAAGGGGAGGAATGCATGACATGAATGAAATGCACAAGCAATATGATGTATGTATGTTTCTTACGTTCTCACAAACTTATGAAATAAATAATATCTAGCGATGAATTCGGTGGCATACAGGCGATCTCTCATATACGTAACTAATACGTTCTACATGAGAAACATTGTTATGTACCTGCAGAAAATTCATTTCAGCCCAATTCCCCATGAATGCATGAAAGCAGTAAATTTACCTACACGCTCTACACGAATCCCTAGATATGCGTACAATGGTAGTAACTACCCAAAACATCGCCCTATTGATGGCATCGCCTCAACGGATGGAACAACCACACATGCGACACTTTTGTAAAAACATGCGTAGAACATGTAATTACTCCAGTATCATATAAGCACTCTCCCTAGATCGGCGGTGTATTCGATCATACTCTCATATCTCACACTTACCGAGGCGTAGAGGCAATTGATCCATACATTACCACTCAATTAAGTGGCACTCATACAATAGCACGTCGTATGAGCAATGAAAGAGAAATATGGTGCAAGAACCCTAAGTCAGTACTTAAATAAGCCACCTAGAGTCCTTAACTGGGCATAAAGGATATGACCACTGGCACACTTTTAGTTTGGAAATTACGTTTTTCAAACATAATTTTGTTTTAAATACACTTGTGAACAGTAAGCACGCTAAACCATGCTCCGATGCTAGCTGTAACAAAACTGACCAATTATACGAAATTAAGTAAGAAAATCATCCACCGAGCATATGATTTAGCAAACTTAAGCCTGTATAACCCGGTAGTCCATGAAATCATGATGGATTTCAAACCAACTTACATACCAGCCAAGATCGTAATAAGTTTAGCGGTCACCATCACAAATTACATAAAGGTTCACATCACGGATACATCGGAGTTTAAACATAATTATTACAAACCAAGTTCAAATAAAAGTAGCGGAAGCATTTAGTTCAAACCACACACACTCACATAGAGTTTGAAATAAAGTGCCACCTGATGATCATCTCCAACAAAAGCATTAGACGAGACGTAGAGAATGACCACTGCCCATGGTCCTAAGCTTCACCCATCGCAGGATAAAGGCAGTTGATACAGTAGCCGTAATACATCTGTCCATCTGCAACAAGTGGGAACAAAGCCCTAAGTACGAGAAGGTACTCAGCTAGACTTACCCGACATAACCAAAAATAAATTGACACCAAGGATCATGATAGGCTTTATGGTAGAGTAGCTGACTCATTTGTAAAAAGGTATTTTTAGTATTTAAAGAATCTTTTCCAGAAGCTTTGCATCAAGTTAAATCTTTATTAACCTGTCAACTACATTTGCACCTATACTAGAGTAACTTGTAATTAAACAGGTAAGGATAACCAATGATCATTAACAACTTCTATCATGTCATATTCCATATAACTGTCCAAGTGTTCCATCAATATTACTACGATGAAGTAACTCAAGTCAAGTGTTCACTATCCAATGAACGATGGCGATTCGAATCGATTATTAACTAGCTGGTAATTTATTCCTCACACAAACCTCACTCACCCACTAAAGTGAGATATTGGTCACCGAGTCAACTATTCAGGTAAGTCTCGAGTTTGCTAGGAACCACATGTACCCGGGGGCCGCCCGACTGCTCTTTGGCCTTATTATTGCGCCCCTGTGTCCTACCACACCTGCTCCGGTACAGTGCGTTGCGGGCAATCCACTCGGCCTGAATAATCTTCTAGCTTCACGGTCGAAAGGTACATTATTCGGCCAGCTAAATGTAAGGCATGCGTTCAACATGACTCGAGGCCCAACAACGGTCAGTCCTTAATCGACACAGACGAAAAACACTACAGTCCGAAACCCTGCAAGTCTCCGCCCGATCTCAATTTCACATTAACACTTAGTTATTCTACAATGACATACTTATTCAAGCAGATCCAGGTAACCACCTATAGCTCGCAGGTGATAGGAAATCACCCGACTTCTACCGGTCTAAGCAAGCTAAGCATTTCTTGACTGCGAATACCAAGGTAACAAGGATATGGTAGAACGAGGGTAAATAAGGTATAACGCAGCAACTGCTGCAAACAACTCCTAAACGTAATGCATCAGTTAAAGTAAAGCATTAATAAAATATTTGCAAACCGGAAGAGAAATGCTCCGGGGCTTGCCTCTTTTGAAAGAGCTCGGGCAGTGGTTGGGGCACTCTGGAAGATCCTCACCGACCTCCTCGTCGACTTCGGGCACCTCCTACTCTTGCACCTCGGGCTGCTCTTCCGGCTCCTCGGGAACTGCTACCGGAGTTACTTCTTGCGATCCTGTATGATGCAAATGTATAAGTGCTCATGCCTAGGTGCATTGCAGAGATGACATGTAGAGATCATGATGAATGAGATGTAGATGAACAGGTTTACTTTATTGCATAAAGTAGGAATACAACTCTTCTACAAGGCAGTCCACATCATCCAAGAACATGTACTCGTATACTACTACAAACGTTCTCTACCATGCCAAGTCACCCCAGATATCTAAGATGCTTCAAAGATACACCAAAGCAAATCTTATTAACTAGTCATGCATTAACAAGGTTAATTAAACCCTAATTGCAACTAGGTTTGAACAGCAACACCTATTTTGGTAGCACAGAAAAATCTGAGAAAATTACAGTAGCTTACTATCATATAATCTAGCATGCCACAAAAAATTTCATTGCATTTGGATTAATAGAACTGCCTACACAAAAATAACAAGCTAGGACCTAAAAATGAGCATAAAAATACTTTATACTATGAAAAGTATCAAACAACAGATTTAGCATTTTTCCTACATTCTACACAATAAACAATCACTATAGAAAAATTATTATATGCATGTTTTATTCATATTTTTCTCTCTATCAAAAATAACAATTATCAACAATAATAAGCACTTGTACTACACATCAAAAATTTTCTACAGAACATGCATGGCACATATTTTCCTAGAAAGCACTTTACACAAGAAGATTAACAAAACTAGAACCATATTTTTCTAAGCTTTCTATGATTTATTAAGCATTTATCAAGAAAATAGTAATTTCAATGATTAAATAAAAACTCTACAGAAAAGTGTTTCCAACTTGACATGCAATATTTTTACATCATAGATCTAGTCCTAAGAAGTCTACCAAAATTTGTTTCACAATTTTTGGAGCCAAAATGAGCAAGTTATGAATTTCTAAACCATTTACATCTTTTCTGGAAATCATTTTCAAATTCCTTTTAAACATCAGCCGCTGAAACGCTAGGTGCACCCGGTGCAGCGTACACGCGCGCACGAGGGGAGACAGACATGTGGGCCCATGACCCCACGGGTCAGTCACAGGGAGAGGGAGAGAGACGCCGGCGGCCACAGCTCGCCGGCGGTGAGGTCTTCGGCCAAACGGTGGCCACCACCGTGCTCAGCACCTCAACGCGGACCTAGCGGTGCCCTTGATGCGGCCACAGGAGCTCGGGAAGGGGCTCGCCGTCGCCAATGGTGGAGCGGCGGTGCGGGTCACCGACGGTGAGGCGTTCCCGGCCATGGCGAAGGGAGGTTCAGCGCGCGTGAGGTCCGTGAAGTCAAGGCGGACGCAGTGATGCACTTTGGAAGAAGAGAGGAAGGGTGAGAGCATTGGTGGTCAGAGCGCGAGCTCGGTGGCTTGATCCACGGCGTCGCCGGTGGGAACCGTGCAATTTCGCCTTACCTACGTGAGCAAGGAGCCGAAAAAACCCGTTCGGAGGAGAAGGGAAGGTGGCGGAGCACTGGGCATAGGCAATCGGACGGAGGTGCTTTGCAGGTGTCGGAACGCGGCAGTGGAGGTGATGGCGAGCGGTGGTGGGCAACTTCTTTTGCTCGGTTCTCCTGAGAAATGAGGAAGGGAGCGAGCGAGCGGGGGAATGGAATGGAGGCAGAGCGCAGCGTGGTGCTTTGAAGTGGAGTGCGCGGGGGCAGCGGGGCACCACATGGCCGATGGCGTCGGCATGCGGCCGCCACGCGGTGAGCGGGCTCTACCACGGTCGGCCAGCGGTGTGCGCGAGCGGGAGGGAGAGGAAGGAGGCCGCGCGGCGTGGGCTGGGCCACGGCAGCGCGCTGGGCTGAGGCAGCGACGCGCGGGTGAGCGACTGCGGGCGCGCGCGCGGGTGGCGGGGAAGCTGGGCCGCTTTGGCCAGCAGGCCGAAAGGGAGGCAGCGGCCCGTTTAGGTGAGAAATTGATTTTTCAATTTTCTATTTTCAAACAAATTTCAAATAACAGTTTTCAAATCCCATTTTGAGCAAGAAAATAGATTTTTCTGAAAATGGCCCAAAAATGAAAGTTGCTTAGAATTTAATTCTCTACAACTTTTATTAAGGACCAACTCAAAATTCCCAACAGATTTTAAATTGGAGAATAAAAGCTAAATAGGGAGGGTTTTTGACCATTTTCCAATAATATTTTTAAAAGCAAAATTTGATAAAACTTTGAATACCAAAGTTGCTCCCAAATTTGTGCTAACTAGTTTTAGGTGATTTAAAATTATAGCCACACATGTTTTAGTAGCCTAGCAAGTATAATCAAGGTGGAACAATTCTTATACAATTATATGCAACAATCAAGGTTCACAGAAGTGCTTTAACCAAAAATGCACTCTACTTCATATGTGATTATAAATACAATGATGCATCATGTGTATGATCTGCAATGCTAAATGCCTGCGTAACACCGGGGTGTTACAGAAACCCTTGATGCATTATATCATTCCTTGTCCAGATATATGAATCCTTGAATCCTACATAGACTAGGATCGAGTAGATGCTTAGCCCTGCTTTAAGCGGTAGAAGTCAGGTGATTTCCATAGACTATGTTGAACTCTGATGTATATTGAATTACTTGTGAAATAGATGTAACATATGACTTGTTATGTTGAATCACTATGATCTTGGCTTGTATGTTGGTTGGTTTGAAATCCCTCGTGATTTCATTAGACTACCGGAGTTATATGGGCTCAAGTGCGAGAATTTAATCACTCTAGTGATTGTTTTTGTACTTGTGCTCTTATAATTTGGACGGTTCCGTGACAGCTGGCATCGGAGCAAGATTCAACATTAAACATGTCATATGTGTATTTAAAACAAAAGTTTTTGTTTGTAAAAATCAGTTTCATCAACTTATAGCTATATATAGGTTTGCCAAATCTGAATTTTAAATCTAAGTATGGCAGCGGTCAATTTCCTTATGCCCATATAAGGTTTATTAGGTGGCTTATATAAGTACTAACTTGGGGGCGGTTTTCATTTATGCATCTACGCCTAGCCAAGGTATGTATGTGTGATGACTCTCCCACACTATGCCACCTAGTGTGTCAGATTGGAGGTAGCCTTCATATATGAAATAGCCATATATGTTGCTAGTTTACTTTTATGCAACGTCGCACCTACGCTCAGGTAAGTGTGAGTTGTGAGAGCATGACCATCCAACCCTCGGTCTAGGGGAGAGCTAGTTTTGGTTACTGGATTATTTACATGTTACACACATGTATATATGAAGGTACTTAATTGTGGGTGATCGAATGATTCGGGTAGTTTTGGTGCTACATGTATATATATGGGGGTATATGTATATGGAAGTACTTAGAATTTTACTTTCCTTCTTTCATTGTGTGCTATATTGGGGAATTGTTGGGCTGCAATGAAACTTTTCTACAGGTACGCTAACCACGAATGCGTAAGTTGAATGTAGCTATCAACTAGCTATATATCGAGAGAGTGCGTGTTATGCTACCAACATAGAATGTGATCACCACCTTAAGCATGCATCACCTGATTGTTGCTTTATGCATAGCTATGCTCCTCTCACCCTTGTTTAAATGATAAGTAACTTGTGATCAATGTAGTACACTATCTTTCTTGTGTGAAGCTAAACAAGAATGCCTTACTCCATGTTTTTTTGAGAAAAGTGTGTGCTTAGCCTTGCTAGAAATAGTTGTGGTTACATGCTTGAACCTATAGATGCCCTTTTGTTTAGCCAAGTGGCGGATATGTTGTCATACAAGCGTTTGCAAATGCTTTAGACCTCACTTAAGTAATTATGGATTCTCATGAATGAATTAAATTTGTGTTGGTCTAAAGTAACAAAATTTAGAGCTACTAGAATAACATGTTTGTGTGCTCTCTTGTTAAGTAGAACAAAGGCAAGCTTTGTTTTGCTTGTTGGACGTTGGCTGCTAGAACAATTTCTATTGTAGTGATGTTTTTGTGATCATAATGGTGTTTTCTATAGTTATAGAGAATACCAAAGTTGTAGTTAACTTACTTATCTAGTTTGTCCTAAAATTTCATGACCCTAGGTCTTATGGTTTGAGAGTTATGAATTTTAAAAGTTTACGGTCAGGTTTTGCCAATGTTCTGAATAGATCTGAATGTTTGATTTGTTTGACCTATGTGCATATGGAATCGTGTCTTGGAGATAATAGAAGAAGTGTAGTACTTTTTCTAAGCTTTCTAAAATGTCCTATATCACTAATTGTGGTGATCTAAATCTCTAGTTATGAGCTTGCAAAGTGGAATGACAGAATCTGTCCAAATCTGGGCAGAGATGTCTTCTTTGTCTTGTTTGTCCTTGTTAGCTGTAGAATCATCTTCATATAATAATAAGAAAGTTATAGAAAACTTAATAATCTTTACATAAAGTTAAGGCTCAACCTTGTTGTGTCCTTAGAACTCTAGTTATGCATCTTTGAAGTTCTTGTCAGTTTTCTGTCCATATTGGTACAGATCTGTCATTCCATGGCTGTCATCTCCAATTAGGTTCTTTCCTAGAGCAACGTTCACGTTATGTAATTGCATGGCTGTCATCTCCAATTAGGTTCTTTCCCTTATGAGCCTAAGCTTATAGCCGTGGTTGCTTGCCTTGAATGTTTGTATCCATGCCTTTGCTTGACCGAAAGCCCAAAGTTTAGTTCTCTGATATGTTTGTATAAGCCGTGGATGTTTTGCAACCCTTTTTGTGAAGACCCTTATCGACCGACCCACCAAGTTAACTTCCATCAATGCTAGCCTTTGACCATGGTTCGTACGTTGCCAGTTGTGGAGGTCGTACCCAAATCCATGTTGGACCTTCCGGTTACCTCTCCTAAAGGTTAGCTAGTATGACACAACGTCTCTTTACTACAGTCTCAAAATCATTTTCTTGCAAATTGTGTAGTACCTTATCAACTCAATCTTAGGATGTTTATCAGTCTTGATCTCATGTTGTTGCTCAACATGATCGAATCTCCTGTTAATCTTTTATCTGGTACTCCCCTTGGTGAATGCTAGCCATACGTGGAATTAAGAAAAAAAATCACATGCTCAGTCACCTTCGGCAATTGAGTTATATTCTCTTGTGCTATGTTTTGATCTGCGAATAACTTCCCTGTTGATTCTAAACCTTGTGACTATCTTTGCTTGCTATCCCTCCTTGGTATGATGCTTGTTTGGACAACCCAATCTGTGCCATTTGAAATTCCTCATTGGGTGTATGTTCGGTAATGGTGTTATGAGGAGAAACTAATGGTGTCGCGACAAAACCGAGAGCATGCTATGGGTGCACACACAAGGTTGTGCTGCTTGGCACGCGCTGGTATCATGGTTTCTAATCATAATCCATTGCAGAACAACATTGATGTGATGTTCACATGACCTTCTTCCTTGGTTGTTTTCCCATATCTTATCAAAAGACCCTTATCTCGAACCAAAAGTAGTAGAGCTTCCTTCTGAAGTTGCTAAGAGGATAACCTTTGAGGAACAGGTCCCCGACATAAACATTAACAGACCGCAATAGGTGGTATACAAGTGACTCTACTTAGTTGTCCCAGTATTGACGAGCGACATCTAGTGAGCGACGTATCTCATCTCTATTGGATAAAAAGGACACCCAACACTTAATGTTGGACAAGTCATCCATTGGATAAGACTTGATTGTCACATTATGCAAATTTTAACCTTTGTATGCATAATGGCCATACCGTCGAAATCCACCATCTCTGATGTGACTCCTTATCTGCTGACTTCAATGGCAACCATCTGCTTTGTATCAACCACAATTATTGTGATCAAGAATAAAGATTTGAAACTTTTTAGTGTTGAGAGACAACTAATTAGTTACTAATAGGAAGGTTAATCTCCAGCTAGGTAACAACTCCTTGGTAGCTACGAAGGCTATGTATTAGAGAGCAATAACCAACAAGAAAGTTAATCAACTAGCCAACAACTTGAGTGCTACTCTATCTTCTAGAGCCATTGTGATCAGGTAAATTCCATCTTGGACAATCACATAGATAGTGCAAGGTGTTCTATCAACTAAAGTGAAGAACTAGGAAAAACATACCCTAGCTTCAATTAGCATCCTGATGCCCTTAGGTGCCACAAATGGGTTGTTCATAATTCTATTGGATGAAGTATTGAGGAATATTCATAAATGGTTCCTTATTCTTGTAGGAATGTCCTCCAGGCGAAGTATGTGTTTTGCATTGCAAAAGTAACCCGCAAGTTCAAAGCGTGTGCATCATCAGAATGGTATGTAAATTAATGGTCGAGATCTACTGTTGGATGGCCCTTTTGAGGTCCCACAGATACTAGTTTACACTCTTTTGTTGCTTTTGCTTTCTCGTATCAACAATGTATGAGTAGCCTTGGTTTCTACAAATCAATTTATACCATCGTGAATCAAAAGCAATTTGAAAAGTGTCAAACAACAGATTTCCCATCTTAGAGTTGTTTGATCCTAAAAAGGAAGCCTCAAGGTGAAAGTTGGCCTAACAAAGTTGTTATGCTGCAAGTCAACTCAACTTACAGTACAACTAAGTCACCAAGGAAAATTTTACTCAATCGCTTGGTGGTAGGCTACTCCTGGCGGTTTAGTGAATATTTACAACTTTTGTTGTCCTTAAGGCCTCGCTACATCTTTTCTTTGATAATGATTTTCCAATGATGACATACTTTGATAACTTATAAATGTTTTTACCCAAGAAGTTGCATCTGATTCAACCCAGATAACTATTGCCCTTGGATAAGAGAATCTTATTAGGTAGCTTTTGGCAGAAATACGAAGCCGACAAAGTCAGCTATCACATTCACTAGCCCCTCGATAGACTCACATAATATAGTGTTGTCATCAGAGAAAGAGAACTGCACGCATGGAATAGTAAGTAGCTTTCCCTTAGTTGATATCTGAATGATTGAACATTTACGACCAGCATAGACCTTGTCTGCTAGTTAGTCCATTTCCTATAGCCTCAAAGGATGTTTGTCATCTATGGTCTCACCCTTTTGGAAGGTTGTACTCAAGCCACTTTGGTAGAGAACTGCTTTTCAAAACCGTGTGAACATAGAGTCATTTCAACGAGTATACTTCTGAATATTTCGGTCTAGTATCAAGTTCATATGGCCTATGTTATGTTCATTAGAGAGTCAGATACTTGTGAGTGGTTCACTCATGGACCAAATGATCTCTGTACACTGAGAATGCAGTATGTGCTATCTTTGATTCCTCCCAAAGTAACAATGCTTCATGGAAGTCAATGAAGGAAATTCTTTAGACAAAGTTTACCAAGAAGAGCAAGTATCTGAAAGCATCTTAACCAGATTAACACTTCTAATGGTTGAAGCTTAGGAGTCTAATGCTATCGCAAATGTTGGAAACTAGGTAACATGTCTCTCTTCCTTAAAAGACCTTCCGTTCTGAATCTCGGGACACGATTCCTTTAAGGGGGGAGGGCTGTAACACCCTAGGTGTTAACCTTGCAGTTGGCACTTGCATTGCATGAGCCTAAGAATCATTTGTTCATATATGAGCATGTAACATAGGTGATGCACTAGTACAACATGGGAAACATGCCTATATAGAATGTGCTTTAAAACATCTGCAACATCTCTTTGAAACATGTGCAACATACTCTCGTTAATTATGTTTCAATGTGTGTGTGTAGATGCTCATGCTTGGTAATGCAAGTGAGTGTTGATGTCACTTCTTTCATGTGTCTCACATCACTTTCTATCTATAGTGATCCCTGGAAAAGTTTAATGAAGTTTGGAATCAAAAAGTCACATGAAATGATAAGTTATATGTTTGTTTGGATTAGAACTGAAACATGCCTTACATCCCATGGGAACTAGTGTTTATGCAACATACAAATTCAACATGTGAAACACATCTTGAACACATGTGGAACAACCTAGTGAAACATGTGTAGCATGTACCTTGAAGCAAACACATGAAACAATTGAAACAGAGCTTGAAACAAGCAGTGCAATTATAGTGATTTCTATGTTTCAGTGCATGCGAGGCTACACTTTTGTGCAACCTATGCATGGTGGGTATGTTTGGACTCTACAACACCTTAACTACACTTAGGACACTTAATGGAACAATTTTCATGTTGATCATTTTGGCTAAATGTGCTTCTAAGTGATGGTTGACCATGTATGGACCCTAAAACCCTTTTGTTTGACCATTTCAAAAGTGTGACCTAGAAGCTTTGTGTGACTATGCACCCTTTTACAAAGTTGTAGAGAATTTTATAAGGAACAAACTTTGTTTAAGGGTCAAGTCATGAAAATGTGTGTAACATGCTCAAAAAGGGCCCACAAGTCAAATTTAGAGCTATTTCCCAACACTTAGCATATTCTAAGTCCCTAATCAGCAGCATCAAGTCAACATGTTCGTGACATTTTATCTTCCAATTTCATATGGTAGCTCAATTAGGTTCCTTAATATGAGTTGTAGTACTTTTCATGATGGAAACAATGGATCAAGTGTCACTCAAAATGGAGCTTAGTTGGACCTTCAATAAGAGTTTCCAAAACATCAAAAGCTATTTTATTACTGATTGACCTTGACATTTTGACATGCCGCGTTCTCCCAATTTTGTGAAACAACTCAAGTTGAGGCAAATACAAAAATTGAAGTTTATGTCTTGGAGAAGGGCATACAAGAAGATGGTATCAGTGGGATTTCATTTTGGCCATCAATTTTTTGAGTTTGTTAATCGTTGTCAATGCACTAACACTGCCACATTGGAGCTTATTTAGCCATTGATGTAGGACCCTAATGACCATGGTCCTTAAATGAAATTGTAGAGCGTTACGTGGGCTACAACTTTTCTTTTGGGCACAAGATCCAATTTGGCCCGTATTTAGCCCAAAAATGCGTCCCATGTCGACCACACCGTCACCCACCACGTGTTTGGTAGAATGCCTCAATGGGCGACGCGCGTCCGGGACGTGGCAGCCATGCGAGCCGAGCACTCTCACCTCCTTGCCGCGTGCCCTGCCTCCTCTTCGCGTGTTGTGGGCACCGAGCTGCTGCCTGACGCTCCCCACTCGTCCTCACTCACAGTGCTCGCCCTCTTTCCTCTCTCCCTCACGCTGCACGACGCCACCGCCATGGCCGAGCGGAGCTCCGCGCCGCCGCCTCTGTTCCTCTAACTCCGGGCTCCCTTGCGTCCCACAGCGAGCACCACCGCCTTCGCAGCGTCATGCTCCACCTCGTGCACATGCTCGCTCGAGCCGACGGTCACTGGAGTGGCCCCATCACCTCGCTGTGCGGCCACAAGCCGCTGGAGCGCGTGGCCACGCCACCACGGGGCGCCTCGGGCCGAGCCGAGGGCACCGTGAGGTGCGCCTCGTGATGGAGATGCTCCGCCGCCAGTTGCCCCCAGCACCAGCAAGCCGTCCCCGGCCGGAAACGGCGAAACCCCGATGACCCCCTGCTGGAATTCTCGTCAAGGGCTTCAGGCAACAATTTGAAGAAACACAGGGGCCTAACTGCAATGTCATTGACTCAGATGAATAGTACCGTAAGGACTGTTTTGTGATGATTTTGTAGGAACTTTGAAAATGCATAGCAAATCATAGAAAATTCGTAAAATAACAAATGATGACTTTTTGGAATCCTTGTGAAATTCTCTATGCAATGGATCAATAATATGTCATGTATTAGTTTAATGTTGTCGTTGTAAAAATAGATTTTTTAGATTAGGTTTTCAATGCTAGTCGCATTTGTCTTTTTCATAACTGCAGTTGTATGGCTCCAAATGAAGTGAAATTTTTGTGGAATGTTGATCCTATGATGTTTGATGTGTGGTAAAAATTTTATGAATTTTTGTGGTAGCACTTATTGATTCATCTTGTTCTCACATGAATTCTTGTAATAGCAATTTGTCTTTTTCATAGAGATTGATATACATGTACAATTAGCTTGAAATTTGGACAGTAGTCTATTGAGAGCATATATGGGCCATTGTAATTTTGGTAGAATTTATTGTGCACGTTGGGTAGGTGTTCATAATTCCACCTAATTATCTAAATAAATTAAGAAAATGCATTAAAAGAATTTATTTAGGAATGAACACTATGTTTTCTGGTGTTCATTAGTCATGTTTGAAATGTTGGTAAAGTTGGTTTTGCACAATTATATGTTTGCAACATATGTTGATAATTATTTCTTGCAATTATGAGTTTCTGGACAGTTCTGGGGGCAATGTAAATTACCCCATGTTAGTGATGTTTTATGAGCATCTTGTATATAGCAAAGTTCTATATAATTCAGGTATCTAGCTGGTGTTAAAATTTGGTGACATTTGGCTTAGTAGTTTTTGAGTTATAGCTGTTTAAAGTTGGTTCCCAGATTTGGTTGCTCTCTGTTTGGAGCAGACCAGATTCTATAGTTTCATCTTTTCGACCTATTAAACTTCAGAAGTAGGCTTAGGTGATATTAAATGAAATGTAGAGAATTTCATAAGATTTCTAGAATCTCTTCTTGCAAGTCATTTGGATTCAGGGATCTCCAGTTATGATTGATTTACTGAGCTACTGCATGTATGTCTAGAAAGTGACAGATTTTAGTTTTAGTGCTTTGATTAACTTTGCTCATGCTAGTGTGTCAAGTGACTCATATCTTTGATGATACTTGGGTGGTACCCTATGATCTTATGAGACTTGTGTCTTGATTGATGTGCTTGCCCTCTTCTATGTTATGCCTTAGTGAGGATCAAATTAATTAGATCTAGGTGCTTATGAGAACTTTGGTATGCTTGCATGATTGCTTTATTTATTGCACTTCTATGCATTCACACATATGCATTGTTGCACCTCATATAGGTACGCTAGTAGAAACATGTGAATGATGTGCCATTGGAGCCAAACCCGAAGATGGTGTTTGGTAGATCCATCCCGAAGATAGAAGGATCGGACAAGTGCTAGATTGGAGGATGCTCGCCACGCGGGTTTCATCTGACAAACTCTAACTTGAGTTGGATCCCAGGCAAGCCCCGAAGCATTATAAGTCTCCTACCTTCAAAGCAATTAATTCTATATATGTTATAAGTATTGTTGCATTAAGTGATAGGAGTTGGTTGGAAACCCTTGCTGCATTATATCATTCCTTGTCCAGATATATGAATCCTTGAATCCTACATAGACTAGGATTGAGTAGATGCTTAGCCCTACTTTAAGCAGTAGAAGTCAGTTGAATTCCTATCACCTGCGAGATGTAGGGATATTCATATATGGCACGGTTGGCTATATTTGCTATCGTGGAAAGGAACCATGTGTTAATAAAATGAAATGAGACCGGGCAGGATGACGATAGTGAAGCAACAAGGCATGGAGATCTTAGGTGTAGATCTATCCCCGTTTGAGTCGTTTAAGGACCGATTCGTTGTACGTCCTTGAGTCATGTTGAATGCAGTCTAACACTTAGTTGGCCGGATAAGTCGTTCCGACCGCAAAGCCGAGTAATACAGTTCAGGCCAGGAATCGAATGGTAGGTCGCATCTTGGAGGTAGTAAGGATGTGCTTGGGGACATTGGCGTGAGACCAAGGGAGGTTAGAGTCCCTATCACCTGGCAGAGTGTTGCCCTTGGGGATGCGGCATCAGTCGAACCCGCGACTCCTGAATTGTAAGAAAGGTGGCTTGTGCGACCCTAGCAGGGGCCTACGTGGTGAGTGTTAGAAATACCCCTCAAGCTGGATAGGAACTCGATTCAAATCGCCGTCGCTCCCGGTTAGTGAGCACTTGACTTGAGCAGCGGTAACGTAGATTCCATTAAATTGAACGAATGGTTAATTGGATGACGATGGAAAGGTTGCCTCAATTTATACCTGCTATGGTTAATATTGTTTGCTCCTAATCAAGTGAGTGCTCTAGTACAGGTGCTAATATAGATGACAGGTTAAGGATAATTAACTTAATGCTTAAGCATTAATGATTGATCATCTATATTAAGCTTTTATGCAAAAATGTTGTCAAGCTAGCCCCACTCTATATCAGCCTTGCATGATCCTTGGTGTCACTTTATTTCTGGTTTTTGACGGGTAAGTCTAGCTGAGTACCTTCTCGTACTCAGGGTTTATTCCCACTTGTTGCAGGTTGAGATGTATCATGGCGACTGCAAGAGTTGGTTGGCTCCTGCCTTAGTGGTGGAGTGTGATCATGGGCATGATCCTTTTGAGTTATCTTCTCTATAATGCTTTTGTTGGATGTCGACCTTGGTACTAGCATGTATTTGAAATAAGATTAATGTTAGTTTCAAATTAATTTGCTTTCGCTACTTTTCAATGTAAGTTGTAATAACTATGTTGAACTCCGATGTATATTGAATTACTTGTGAAATGGATGTAACATGTGACTTGTTATGTTGAATCACTGTGATCTTGGCTTGTATGTTGGTTGGTTTGAAATCCCTCGTGATTTCATTGGACTACCGGAGTTATATGGACTCAAGTGCGAGAATTTGATCACTCCAGTGATTGTTTTTGTACTTGTGCTCTTATAATTTGGATGGTTTTGTGACAAGAACCTCTCCCCCCGCTCATGGAAGTCATGTCGGTTGCACCTTTTGAGTCCCCTGAGTTGTCTTTAGAAAAAGATACTCAACTCTTTATAGAAGAAGAAGATGACTTGGGAGAGACCATCGAACTTCCCAAAAAGGAAGTACCGACACGGCCTCCAGTTGAACTTAAACCCCTGCCCTCTGGCCTGCGCTATGTTTTCCTAAATGGCAACACACAAACTCCCATTATTATTAGCGATAAGCTTTCCGAGGAGGAAACATCCCATCTCATTGCCATCTTAGAAAATCATAGATCACTCATCGGGTATTCCTTGCAAGATTTGAAGGGGATAAGTCTAGCACTTTGCATGCACTGCATTCCTATTGACCCTACAAGCACACCATCATGTGAACCCCAGCACAGGCTCAATAATGCTATGCGTGAAGTCATGAAGAAAGAAGTCTTAAAACTTCTTCACGCTGGGATCATCTATCTTGTACCACATAGCCACTGGGTCAGTCCTATCCAAGTGGTCCCAAAGAAAGGAGGCATGACAGTCATAGAAAACTACAAGAATGAGTTAATCCCTCAACGAACAGTCACAGGGTGGAGAATGTGCATAGATTACCGGAAACTTAACGCGGCAACAAAGAAAGATCACTTCCCATTGCCCTTCATTGATGAGATGTTAGAGCGGCTAGCGAAGCATTCTTTCTTTTGTTTCCTCGATGGGTATTTAGGATATCACTAGATTCCCATCCACCCTAACGATCAAAGCAAGACAATGTTCACATGCCCTTATGGAATGTATGCTATCGTAGAATGTCGTTCGAGCTTTGCAATGCACCCGCTTCGTTCCAAAGGTGCATGATGTCTATCTTCTCAGATATGATAGAAGAAATCATGAAAGTTTTCATGGATGACTTCTCAGTCTATGAAAAAACTTTCAATGATTGTCTTAATAACTTAGACAAGGTCTTGCAACGATGCAAAGAAAAAGATTTAGTCCTTCACTAGGAAAAATGCCACTTTATGGTTAGAGAGGGCATCGTTCTTGGACACTTAGTGTCTGAGAGGGGGATCGAGGTAGATAAGGCTAAGATTGAGGTAATAGAACAACTACCACCCCCCTAAAACTAGGAAAACCAAGAGATCACCCACTTTAGAGGACTGCGCTATCTTCAAAGAAGATGAAAGAGCCTAGAGCCCTGAAAGATCCAACCATCGTTGTACTTAAAAGAACCATTAAAAATCTGCGCACTGATCTTCAGGAACATAAAAAATTGGTGGATGACAATCAGGTCAGGATGGAAAGCCTAGAGCACCAGCTAAATGTCACTAACTTTAGTCTCAGGCATAGTCTAAGAAAGATAGCTAGAGCCGCTCGGGTCGAATTTGCTCTTGATTAGGCTCATGAGTGCTTAATAGGTGCATCTTTATTTCTTTTTTTTATTCCTTTTATTCATGCAATATTGTAATGCACCTACAATTGAATAAAATAAAGGTTCCTATTATTCATGATTATCTATATGTCTACCTTGTTGTTATATATATATGAACAAATGTTTAGACAAGAACAGGAACAAGTGTGGGGGAGAAGACCATACACAGAGGTATAATTAAATACACTTCTTTTCCCATACTCTCTTGAATTAAAAAAATATATGTAATAATCTCTTATTCCACTCTCATATATGATTTAGGAACGCTTAAGTCCTCTTTTGTTGAAATGATGAATAGTTGCTATGTCTATAATTCATCTGTGCCTAAGTTATAACTTATATTCCCCAATATTTAAGTTTGTTGGCTAAAAATGTCTCATCCTAAAAACTTGAAACTTGTGGGTTACAAAAGCATGATCCTTTTCTAAGTTGTTGCAAGTTATGATATGGTAGATAGGATATGCTATGACTTTGTTCTAAGAGAAACTTGACATCCAGAGTTTTCTAAAAAAAAGGTTCCTCAATGATTATGAATTCCTACCAAAGTCATATGACAATATTCAAATACAAACCTTAGTCATATGTTGCTTGTACTTACATTGAGTTTTGTCAAATTGATGTGACCCTTGTTGAGATTCTCGTCATACACCCATGATCAAGATTCACATTGCACGCCATAAATAAAGTGCTAATGCTCACACTGAGAGTTACGCAAAAACATGCCCTTTCCATCCACCAAAAAATGGACTCCATACATCAAACATTAGTTTTTCTCTCTAATATTTTCATATGTCAAGAAAGAGTATGGGGCTACTTAAAAAGAGAGAGAGAGAGAGAGAGAGAGAGAGAGAGAAATATGAACCTCTCAGAATAGCGAAAGAAAAAAATGGAACACATGAAGGTTCCAAAGTACTAAAAAAAGAGAGAGAAAACAATGGGTACTTTGATGCCCGCCAGTGAGGATAAAGAATAGCCCCTACTCCCAAGGCAGTTTTTAAGGAGAGAACATTTATGACCACATTGGAGTACACACAAAAAATAGGATAGGAAAATTTTCCACACACTTGCACATCTTGATCAAAGTGTATGACTTGCATCTCCTTAGATCCGGTTTTTGACTTAGCAATATATGTGATACAAGTATGTCCGCCTCCCATACCTACCCAAAACTCCACTCAAAGCCTTAGAAGTAGGCCATGAAAAGTAAGGCAACAATCTCAAAATGCCTTGGTAAGGATCATACACATTGAGCGAATGAGTGAATCATTGAGGAACTTACTTTCTTTTTTGCAAAATTCATAAAACCTCTAGATAGAAGGTTGATCAAAGAACAAATGATTAGTTATTCTATTATTTCGTTCTATCTTGCAACCGCCTAAGACATGGGAAAGCAATAGGCCCCATAGGGATTAAAGTTAAAAGGATGGATAAAATGCCAACTTATTTAAATTGCGAAAGAATGCCTTGTTATAAGCATGGCACTTTTCGAATTATATCGGCATAGTAGCATCTCCTGATCAACAACCAAAATACTTAGCTATTTGCTCAGGACAAGCAAAGCTTAAGTGTGTGGGAGTTGTTCACGGTCACTAACGATGGAATTTGACCATCAATAAGCTCATAAAAAGGAGAAACTAGCAAACTTAAGTCACATATGCATTTACTGTTAATCAAGTTCCACGTGTATTTGGAGTATATCACTTTGCAGGTCACAAACACAAATACATGGAATAAACCATCAAAAGGCACTTTCCAATGTTAATTCACGCAAAGAATGAAGAAGACGCCAAGCATCGCAACACCAATGGGGCAAGGCATCACGCAACAGTGTTCCAAGCCCAACCAGAGACCACCTCGCAAAGGCGGTGTCCATTTGGGCCAACTAGTGGGCCGCCCGGCCCAGGGGGCGGCCGCCCCCCTATCACCGCCATATGCCCTAGTCTTTCTCTAGCGGTGGCATGGAGGCATGCAACATCGGTTCCCCTGGTGCTTCACGCCAAAAATAGGGAGGAGCACCACCTTTGATTTATTATAAAAGGGGCTCCCTTCCCTCTCAAGGAGGAGAGAATAAATCCCAATTCAATTCACAAGGAGAGGAGAGTAGACTTTTACTTTTTCAGTAGTTGTGATTAAAATAAGAGAGGTGAGTGAGTGAGGAGAGAGTTGGAGAAGAGTCGGAGTACTAGCAACTTCCCTTAGTGTGCTAGCTACACTAAGTCGAAGTGCTGGAGCTGGGAACTTCTCCACCTGTACCTCTACAAGCTCCTTACTGTTTGGAGTAAGAGACTTGTTATTTAACTTTGATTATTTATCTTAAAAAGTTACCTTTGCACTATTATAGACCTGTGGGTTCATCGTCCGTCCTTGCGGCGGGTACCCTAGTAGAAGGGCCTTGATAAAGACGGATAACCCTTGCTAGCACGCTAGAGTATTAGTGGATAGCGTAGACGTGGTGTCTAGGCTAGAGCTATCTTCGTTTGCCTCTTTCCCTATGGATTGAGGGGTAGGCAGCGGGTGGTGATAGCCCTATCCGTCCCTTGTAATCCCCCACGTTCGGGCTCGTGGTAGAGAAGAGGCCGGCATCGCTTGGCAGAACAAGTGCAATCCGGTGCCTGAAGCAAGTCTATAGTAACAAAGCTACCTCCATTAAGATATCTGTCCTTGGGAAAACCTCGCTACCTCGTTCATTTCTCCCTTGTGGTCATGGGCTAACTAAGTGAAGAGTCTAGCACAACCGTTCCTTTGGGAAATTATGATACCCTGAATACTTCTAGGTGAAGTGCTACAATGGTGTATCTGTGTGCTTGCGGATTCCTCTTCTTACGCTAAGAAACACCGACAACTACAAGGTCATGAGCGTCAACCCTTGGTACGCATATATTATCAATTTTATGGTTGCAGGTTATGTACCACCAGGAGAGAACAAACATAAGCTCATTCAAGAAAGTCATCCCCACATATGAGATGAACCATACCTCTTTCGAGTCTGCTCTAATGGTCTACTCAGAAGGTGTGTACCAACAAAAGAAGGAATCAAGATCATTGAAAGATGTCATTGATCACCATATGGAGGACATTGTGGAGCATTCTACACTCATGCAAAAATCTAGCAATGTGGATTTTTCTGGCCAACCATGTATGAAGACACAAAAGATTTCATCTAGAGATGTGGAGCATGTCAGAGGCATGGGAACATAAATACACGAGATGCCATGCCACTCACCAATAATCTCTAGATAGAACTCTTTGATGTCTGGGGAATCGACTACATGGGACCATTTCCAAAGTCCAAGTAGTATGAATACATCTTAGTGGTGGTTGACTATGTTTCAAAGTGGGTTAAAGCTCTACCATGTCAAGCTACAGATTCCAATCACACCAAGACGATGTTTGCAAAAACCATCTTTCCATGCTTTGGAGTTCCACGCATGGTGATTAGTGATGGAGGTTCTCACTTCATTGATAGGAAGTTTCAACGCTTCTTACATAATCATGGGGTCCGTCACAATGTTGTGACACCATACCATCCTCAAGCAAGTGGGCAAGCAGAAACATCAAACAAGCAGATCAAGAACATTCTACAAAAGACTGTCAATGAGATAGGGACAGGCTGGAAGGACAAGCTTCATGGAGCACTATGGGCTTATAGAACAACCTACAAAACACCTCTTGGAATGTCACCATACTAGCTGGTCTACGGGAAGACATGCCACTTACCTATTGAGCTAGAATTCAAGGCACACTGGGCCATAAAGAGATGGAACATGGATTTTGAAGAAGCTGGAGAGAAAAGAAAGATGCAACTCCCGAGCTTGAGGAATGGCGAGAAAAGGCATATCATAATGCAAAGATCTACAAAGAGAGGAAAAAAAGGTGGCATAACAAAAGATTGAAGAAGGAATTCAAACCAGGTGACAAGATGTTACCATTTAACTCTAGAGTGAAGCTGTTCGAACATGGGAAACTATGAAGTAAATGGGAAGGACCATTCAAGGTAATTGAAGTAGCATCACATGGAGCAGTCATGCTTCAAAACAATGAAGGTAAGCTTTTCAAGGTAAATGGCCAACGTCTAAAAGTTTTCCTTGATGCACAATTACCAGAAGAAGAATTAGACATAGTTAATTATATAGAATTTGAAATTACTAAAAGAAAGAAAAAGGATACCTTGCTAAATTCTACATAGAAATCTTGGGTAACACTCTAGACAATTAATGCTTAATTTCCTAACCCTTAATCTGTTCTATGAGTTTTGTTGTCTATTTGAGTTGTGCAGGAGTTATTAAGAAGAGCCGACAAGTAAGTGGATGTTCTATCCACTAGTGGAGCAATGTCTCAACAATCATCATCAATCGATGCTCCACTAGAGGAAGTACATCTTCACTGCCAATCTGCTACACTATAAGATTGAACGACTACATCAACATCTAGCTTGGGGGAGAGCACCCCCATGTATCTAGCTAAGTATTTTCTTCCCTTAGTTTTACTTTATTCCTTACAAGTTTTCTTAATTAGTAATAATAATGATCTAAAATAACTAAAGTAAAATAAAAAGGGTGTGTCTAGTTTACTTGTTTTTGTTCTTAAAAGAGTTGTTAATAAAAGAGGACTATCTAAGTAATCTCTTGCATGTAAATGATGAATAGTTGCTCTACCATAATTCCTTTCAAGTATCTAGTTTTCAACCTCAAACTCTCTCAGGTTTTGGACACAACTGTTTTGATCTAAGATTTGCTCTGAACCTGAAACTTGTGGGTAGCAAATGCTTGATCTTAGTCTAGGTACTTGGCGGATATGATATGGGAAGGTTTGAGTTGTTATTTATCTTGTTCCTAGAGATACTAGAGTTCTAGAGATTTTATCTTTTGAAAGCATAAAAATGCTGCATGATGAGTTCCTGTATGATGAGAGCTTGAATTCCTACCACAGCCATATATACATGCTTGTTAGACTAGGAAAACTTCCACTCATATTTACTGCTTGTAAGCATTGAGTGTGGTCAAGCTGTGTCAACCCTTAGGGATTGGTTAAGCGGTTAAAATCAAGATCATGCACACTCCACCCATATATGCTGCTTCTACACTAGAAGTACGCATCCACATACTTTCCATTTTAGACACATCCCAAAATTGTTCTACTCCTACACTGGGAGTGAGCATAAAAAAATTCTCTTCATCCATTTCTAGCCCCTTTTGTTACGCAGTAAAGCTCCAAGTATCCCTTTTACTACTACCTCTATCCATATATCCAAAAAGAGGGTTGGGTGCTCTAAAAAAAGAGAAAGAAGAAAAGAAGAAAAGAGAGGAAAAAAGAAAAATAAAAGAAAGAGGACAAATGTCCCAACATAGAGATTTTGAGCAGCCCAAGTTCTTTCCAAAATTCTTCAAAGATCAAGAGAGGTGTGTATTTATTCAAAGGAGCAAAAGTAAAATTAGGTATTCACCATTATCATCCCTTTACCCCTTCATTTCTACATACATCTATCATCATCACCATTTGCAACTATCACCATATATCCACTCAAACCATATACGTAGGACCACACACATGCACATCTTGATTTGACTGTATGGCTGGACTCATTCCTCTGAATCCATGGTTTGACTGTGCAATAGATGTTTGCAAGTATGTATTAGCTGTCTCCCCACCTATGAGCTCCACATAAGCCTGTTAATTGTAGGATGAGAGAGAGAAGGCATACACCATTAATGCCTTGGTAAGGATCCACAAATACCACAAATGAGGGACTTGAGAGGGTCAAACAAAGGAATCTCTAAGTTTTATTTGAAAATCTTGCAAAACTCCGGAATAATAGTTGATCAAAGAGCTTGAAACATGGCGCTTGACTTAACCGTTCTGTCTTTCGACTACTTAAGACCCAAGTGACAGCTACAATTCCCATGGTGGAAGGTAATATAGGTAAGTTTGAAAGTCAGAATAGTTCACTCTAATCCGGAGGAAAGTTCTTGTTTGAATGCATGTGTACTTTTGAGGTGTGAAAGCATTGTAGCAATTCCTGATCCATCACTGAGTTTATCTTTGCTCAGGGACGAGCAAAGGGTAAGCTTGGGGGAGTTTGTTGACAGTAGATAAGTGTCAATTTTAACCGTCAATGAAGCATGGAAAAGGACCTAAAACATAATTACCACATAGATATAGGGGTCTACTAATAGAATTCCATGAGTTTTGGTGAATGCCTATTTCTGTTGGGTGTCTGCTGAAAAGAATCAAGGAAGACCCACATGTCAGGTTTACATAGAGACAAAAGGGCCACGAATAACGTTTCTGTAATCTAGAAGGTATGAGAAGGCTCTGGACCAAACGAGAGGCAAAACCGGCTTGGAAGCCAGGCGGGCTCCCAAGCCCTTGGGCGGCCACCCAGCCCTCTCAGCCAATCAGGCTCCGTCTCACGGATCACCCCTCCACCGCCTTTGAGGATGAATAATAATCACAGATCAAGGTCGGTTTGATCTGATGGCTGTGGTGCTTCTTAGAGGGCTATATAAGCAAGGCCCCTAGCCCCTGGAGGAGGCATCCCTTAAACCCTAATTTATTTTCTCCAGTTGGGATCAGCTAAGAGGGGTCCCTCGAATGGATCTCCTCTCCATAGCTAGCCATCAAGAGAAGATTAGTCCTCATTAGGATCTAGTCTTAGCAAAATAGAGAGATAGAGATTGAGGGAAGAGTTGGAGGTGGTGCTGGCATGTCGGTGCTGATCTCTCCCTAGCTTGTACTTCGACGGATTCAGGCTTCTCCGAGTCTGCATCTGGGATACTTCTGGTAATTGATCTTTGTTCAAGTATTTATCTTACTCTTTTGTTCATTGGTTCATAGTTCTTATGATTGCTCTATTTCTTGTTAGTGCTCTGAATTAGAGTAGTAATTGTTAGCATAAGCGTGGTGCTTAGGCTGTCGATTACCTATGTTTGCGCCCTATTCTCTGGTTGTGTGGTAGTTACGGGAGGTGACAGCCCCATCCACACCAAATTGAGTAGGTTCTTAAATTAGTAGGACCATAGTTGCATCGGTAGAGTTGTCCTTAGTGGTGCTTTCTTGTCTAGCGACGTCCCAAAGTGAACATTAGAAGGACATTTGAATCATAACCTTGCCTTGCATAGGATCATTACCATAGGAATCCTCTTTACCCATCATATCTTGAACCTTGATTGCTACCCTTGGATAAACTAGTTGTTTGGTGATCCACACATGTTTTCCTGTGGATACGATATTTAAAACCCTCTGGGTGAAAGCTACAATGGTATCTGTGCGCTTGCGGATTTATCTGTGTGCGTTGAAAATACCAACAAGGGCACCAGTGGGGGTGTGGCCACACACTGGCTGGGCCACCTTGGCACCATCTTCGCCTGGTGGGTTGTATGATGGGTCTGGAGTGTGCTTTGGTGGGTTTGAGGCCTAGATTTGCCAGGTGAGCGGGCCTTCTCTTTAATTGTTTGTGTAGAGTCTATGTTTACGCTTTCCTAGTTGCACATTTTGACTCTTTTTCCATGTATTCCAAGTAGGTGTCCTGCAAATGATCAACTCACCAAAACTCATGGAATTCGTTAGTATAAATCCTATTTAATAAGTTTGGTGTTTGTTTGTATGAATTTTTATGTAAAGTTGGCGGGTGAAAATAAGAGTTAAGCATCTCCACCATTTCTCGCACACTTACTCCTTTGCTCGTCCTCGAGTAAAGTTCTAAGGACTAAGCAGGTTCATTTCCTTGATTTGAAATCTACATACAAGTTATTCCAAACCTCACCTAGACCTATGAACATTATGAGTGTCTACCATAAAATCTTGAGTGATTGGCCAATGGAACAATAAGGATTCAAATCTTCTTACTCTACTTTTGCTTAGAAACTTGCGTTTTGTTTGATTTTAAAAATGTAAATTTTGGCTTTGCTCCTCAAAATGATTCACTCGGGTCACTCATATGTGTATAACTAGTTCCTCACTTAGGCAAAAGATGTTACCTTTACTTCCTACCTCTACAAAAGCCTATGTGGAGCTCAAGGTAGGGTAAAGTGTGGCATACTTACCTTGCACATGTTGCGAAGTCAAAATCCAAATCTAAGGAGAAATAAGTCATACAATTTGATCAAGAGGTGCAAGTGTGTAGTATTTTGTGGTTATTGTGGAAGTACTCCTTTATTGTTTTGATCTTTCTTTCTTCACCATAGGTTTCTTTTCTAGAGGTCATGGCAATCTTTTTCTTTCTTTTCTCTTGGACTTTTTGAGTCCATTTTTTTGGACTTCTTTGAGTCTTTTTATTTTGGACTTTCCTTTGTCCAATTTTTCTTTTCTCTATTTTTTCATTGCCATGCCTCTCTTTTATAAAACCTTGGTGAAGTGAGATTGGGAATTTTCATGGAACTTTCTTATTTTGGGTGGATGGATGGAATTTTGTGCTATCTTCTAGTGTAGAAGCTTAGCTTTATTTTGTGGTTGCGTGTACGTGCTCTTGAAACAAGAAAGTGTAACACCCCTGGTGTTAAGCATCACTAAAACTTGAGCATGTCATCATCATGCATGTTAAGCATCCATGGTAGTCAACTAAGCTTTGCATCCACTAAAATCAATGTTAAATTGCTAGCAGTGCAATGCATGTGTGATGTATTGAGTTCAAACCAAAAATCTCTTTTAAGGTACTTTGTGACCTTCTATTTTTGAATTTCACCAAAATACTTGAAATTATGCTCTAATAAACTTTGAGGTGCAAATTAGGTGCTTTACACTAGTGTCAAGTATGGAGTATGAATTGAAGTCCAAACCTCTAAAATTTGAGCTCCAAATGTGAATTCAAAATGTGATTTCAACATTTAACCACTTTTGGCTATTGTGGATTTCTAGATTTAAGTTCTATTTTGGGGAATTTATTAAAATGAACTCCCCAAATAAACTTGCTTTAACCATTGTATCATTGATTGGTACAAAGTTTGTGCTGACCAATGGTGGCATTAGTTGATAAGTTTGTTAGCTAATTAATCATTAATTAATTCCCTAAGTTAGCTAACCAAATCAATTTTGCAAACCCTAACTGAATTTCCAAAGTCAGTTTCAAAGTATTCTTGTTCCTCATCTTGTATCTCTCGATCTAGTGAGATTTAGAGCTTGTTTCTTAAAGCAAAGATGAAGCCTAAATCAAGATGAACAAGTTCTATTAAGGTAGATCTTCATGTTTCTGTTTAGAATCAAGAGAAAGGAGGAGAAGGGGAGGGTTTTAGTCGATGAATAGTGAATCCGGTAGCAGTGTGCCTGCTCATCGCCGACCGCCGTGTTCCTTCGCATTGTTTCTCATCTGTGGCATGCAGCTGCTTGCATGGAGGTGGCCAAGCAGCTGCTGTTTATCGCTCCTACTTGCCCTCGCCTTATATCGCTAAGTCGGTCATCGTCATTCTTCTTCTCTGTTCTACCGCTATTGAGCGCCTTTGCTTCATCGATCAGCACTGCCGCCATCGCTCACCCTTCTTGCAATTCATCTTGTAGTTAGCCTCACCTCGCTCTTGTGCAATTCATCATGCTAACCCCGCTATTAATTTAGTCTATACCATGTCATAGTGGCTAGAATGTCACTACACTGCTGTGCGCAGTCTCATCGCTCTACCGTGGCTATGGGTGAGCTCGCTGCCAGCGCTATTTCCATCCATTAGCTCTGTTATCATGTTCATGTGAGCACAGGGAAGCTATTGATAGTCTTCCCATCGCTGCTAATCGCACCGTCGATCGTCTCCACTGCATCGGAGATCCGCTGAGCCACCATGACCAACGTTGTGCTTGACGTGGTGCTTGAGGAGGTCAACCGATACCCTAGATAGATGCGCTAGCTCAAGTGGGTCTTGTGGGTACCTTCGTCGTCGCTGGTGAGGTCATCGCCGGCGAGAAATCGGCGGTCAACCGGGCGGTCGCTGCGGTCAGCACAAGGGCACTATGCGCTGATCGAGGGTCTCGCCTATCAGCCACATTGGCTAACTGTGTGTGTGTGTGTGTGAAAACATTTTAATTCCTTTTTCGAATTTCAAAAATGATTAAAATGTGCAATTCTAGTATAATTCATAATAAATTGTAGAAGCATGATAAAATTGTAAAAAAAATTTGTGTAAGCTTGTTACCTTATGCTTAATCATGGAAAATTTTGAATTGGTCAATATCAATAGTTTTGCTAGGTCTAAAAATTACATCTTTTAACTAATAAATAGACCTTCCATGATTTTTATAGGCTAAAATAATATCCTAAAATCATGAAACTTTGTATATATGCTTTTTAGGCTTAAAACTACCTTCACAAAAAGTTCATCTATGTTTTGATAAAAATAAATTGTCCACTTAATTCACATGCCTTTTATGGACTAATAAAAATACCAAAATTATTTATTTAAATCATTAAATGGTTTGATGTGATTTTGAAGTTGATTGTGGACCTTGGAACACTAAATCCTTGCTGTTCCTTGGCAATTACATTACATGATTACGTACTTATAGTTAACTTGTTAATAATAAACAAAAATGTACCTTTGTGAGTAATTAACTTAGTGAAGGAAAGTTGTACTCAAGTTAAGCAGTTTTGTTTAGTCATCTTAATCCATGCTTAACATCTCATCATTCTAAAGCATGTAGTTTACTTACGTTAAGTGAGCGAGAGTGGGATTCCATTGTTTAGCCAGTCCTAGATGTGGATTTCTTATTAGTGGGAGTTGGTTATCTTTTCTAAGGTTTTCGGAAGTGAATAACAACCCCAACACTGAAGGCAAGCCTCGGAGCATAAACCCATTTCCTTGTATTTTCCAAATGTTATTCAGATAAGTCTTATGCTTGCTGCATTTAAGTAAATAGGAATTGGTTGAATACCAATTGCTGCATGCCTACCTTGACTTTTCGATACTCATCCTTGTCACCCTGTTAGTTATGGTAGTTTAATGATGCTTAGCCATGCTTAGTTGATAAGAGTTGAGTTTTGCGTTAAGTTATGGTTCTATACTCAGGGATGGCCCTGAGGTTTAACGATAAATTTATGAATTTAATTTGAGACTGGGCTGACTCTTTGCTTGCATCAAGAAAGGAGTCTTGATGTAGTGCCCTACCTATGTCGATTGAGGACCGTCCGTTGTAGACCTATCATGGTAAAGACTTTGTAGTACTGGCCACATACTTTGGTAAGCCTAATACCTTGGCTGTTCCATTATGTGAAAGGCCAACCACGCACTGGGAGTGGAGAGATGGCAAGAGTGGCGTGTACACATTCTGTGAATCCACCAGGAGCGGCGTAGGGAGGTGGAATATTGTGCTCTCAGGTAGTGTGAACCCATTCATGTTTTGGAGGATCCGTGTTAGCATTTATTAACGCGATTACCAAGTGAGGAGGTTTTAAGTCCATCACCGATAATGGCGCTAGAAATACGTGACTAGCATTTCTAAACATCATTACTTAGGAATGTAGTTCCCTAACATTGGTGCCCATACTAGATAGGGATTTATAATTGCAAGGTAATGACATTTTAGAAATGCCTAATTGGCATTCCTAAACATCACTACTCAGGAATGTATTCCCTCAGCATTGGCTCATATGCATGTTGGGAGTTTACAGTCACTGGGTAATGGTACTTAGAAACACCAATCATGATAGTCCTAATATGTTTACAGACCAAAATTCACAAGCATACAGAACTATCATTGTAGCATTTCACCTAGGAGTATTCCAAGGTATCGTTATTTATATTTTCCGAAAGGAGGGCAAGGTATATGCATCTAGCATTGGTATAAATATGATTACATACTTGCATGATGGACCATAGCTTATGATAGGGGTAAAAATGGTATATCATGGATAGTGGACACACATATGGGACAACCTCAAGGATAAAAGGAAAATAAAGAATAAAAGAATATTCCTAAGTGGAGTAGGCATGTTCTAATATAACCGTGCAAAGCAAAGTTAATGATCATACAAGTTATATGACAAGAGTTAGAGCTAAGTTTAAGATGGACAAGGAGATCCCCGGGCCTGATCTGCCAGACCATAGAGACTTTACGAACTCCTACATGAATACCTGAACGTGGGGGATTACAAGGGATGGACAGGGCTATCACCACCTATTGCCTAGCCCTCAACTGTGGCGCACCGTTATACCTGAGCACCATGCCCATGTACAAGGAAACTGTAACAGAACCGTCCAATTTATAAGAGAACAAGTACAAAAACAATCACCTAAGTGATTGAACCATCATACTTGAGCCCATATAAACCCGATAGTCTGATGAAATCATGAAGGACTTCAAACCAACAACATACAAGCCAAGATCGTAGTGATTCAACATAAACAAATCACATGTTACAACACATTTCACAAGTAGTTCACAAGTAGCTCACATTACAAACCAAGTTCGAAAGTAGCGGAAGCGAAATAGTTTAACAACAACACCACACTTAGTTCAAATACATGCCAGTTCCATAGTCACATCACAACAAAAGCATCAAGATAAGATAACATAGAAGGATCACGCCCCATGATCTAGTCCTCATCACTAGCGGGATGAAGGCAGTACTTACAGTAGCCATGATACATGATGTCATCTGTAACAAGAGGGAATAAACCCTGAGTACAAGAATGTACTTAGCTAGACTTACCCATCATAAACCAGAAATAAAGTGACACCAAGGAGTATGCAAGGCTATATTAGTCGGGATAGCTTGACAACATTTTCACAAAAGAGCTTAAGTAACATAAAGTAACCATTGTCATCTCTAGCATCAAGTTAAACTTATTCAATTAAACCCCTCCAGGTTAGCACATGTACTAGAGCAATCACTTGATTAAGTAGCAAGCATTAGTAACCATATCCGGTGTAGTAGTGTGAACATCATCATCATAACCATTGAGTTCAATTAGGTGTATCTACGTTGCTACTGCTTAGACAAGTTCTCACTATCTAGGAGAGACGGTGACTTGAATCGATTTCTACCTAGCTAGGGAATTATTCTTAATACAAACCCTGGCATACCTGTGCTAGGCAGCCATAGGTCACCTTTGGGACAACTCAAGAACCAAATTCGCGGGTTCCATCAGCGCCGCACCCTCAGGGGTGCCAATCTGCTAGGATGTTCAGGACTTTAACCCACCCTTGGGCTCATGCCATTGACTCCCCGCATGCCTCACTTCTTGCAGGGTATGCACTTTCACTTACTGGGGCCTGGCTTGAGTTGAGCTACTCGGCTTCGCGGTCGGAACGAGTTATTCGGCCAACTAAGTGTTAAGCATGCGTTCAATATGACATGAGGACATACGGCGAATCGGTCCTTAACCGACACAGATGGGGATAGATAGGCACACAGGACCTCCATGCCCTGTTGCTTCTCTATCGCAGTCCCGTCTGGTCTCCTTTCATTTATTAACACTTGGTTATCTCTACGATAGCAAATATAACCAACCGTGACCAGCCACTCTCCTATATCCGCAGGTGATAGGAAATCACCCGGCTTCTACCGGTCTAAGCATGGCTAAGCATTTATCCGTTCCTACACCTAAATAGGATTCAATGTATATGTAGTGGACAAGGAGTAGATATATGCAGCAAATGTTTCCAACACAACTCCTATACTTAATGCATCAAACACTATACTCCAATTTAAGTTTTTGTAAAACATGGGAGACTTATAATGCTCCGAGTCTTGCCTTTAAGAAACGACAAGGGTTGATGATTGGGACACTCAAGAATATCTTCTTGATCGGTTCCTCCTTCCCCTCTGGTCTCCTGTGGCTACCCCTCCAGCTCCTGAACTTGTTGATTCTCCTCCAGAAGTCCGGGATCGAACTCCAATAGCGTCACGCCCTCGGGAACACCTATTGCAATGCACGTGCATAACATGAGAGTCATGAATGAATAAGATATGGGATGTGATGATGAAATGCATAGCCATGTACCGATAACATATGAATGACATGATGATACAAGATTAACATTCGTTGACCGAGTAGGTGCAAAGCCCTATTCAAATCACTTTACTGAGTAAGTGCAAATCTCTTCTCTAAGCAAAAATACAAACTCACCAAGCTCTAGCAATCTAAGGTACAACTTTTCATCACTAGTTAAAGGTCTAACACCTACAGCTAGCAACTTGTTTACATTAGCCTAAGCATCCAAAACATCCATACAAAGCTTAAGTAAAGCAACCAAGTGCATCACCCATTTCAGCAAACATAGACCACAGACAGCAGCTAAAAAATTAAATCATAACTGGAGTTACACAACTCCAAATAGCATGCAACAAGATATTCTAGAAGGCTTATGAAATTTCCTACAATCCATATTTAGATGTCTCAGCATGAATCTTAAGTTAACTAGGTCAAACAAGTTGATTTATCAAAACTGGTCCAGAAATTCCAGAGAGCAGCAAGTTCTGGACCCTGAATTTGAACAGCTATAACTCAAAAACTGCATGGCCAAATGCAATAAAAATTTAACACAAGCTAGATGAGTAAGTTATCTACAACTTTCGTATAGACAAGTTTTCCAGCAAACATCATTTACTTAATGTAATTTACATAGTCCTAGAAACTGTCCAGAAAATCACTAAAAGCGAGAATTGGGAAAAATTATATTTCACTATATATAAGAATGATACTTTGAGCACCACCAAGGTAATAACAGTTAACATACATTCAATGAACACTAGAAAAACATAGTGGCCATCCCTAATTAAATTCTTTTCACGCCTTTATTAATTTATTTAGATAATTAGGTGAAATAATAAATATATATCAAAAGTGCTCAATAATTTCTACAAATATTACAGTAGCCCATACATGTCATCAATTGGCTACTATACAATTTTCATAGCATTTGCACAAGTAGAACATTCTATGCAAAAATGACAACCCAGCAGTGATTATAAAAGCATTTAACTAGGATAAACCACAAAGCCCTATTTCCAGCATCCACACTATAGTCCTAGCATTTTTCCTAGGCAACACATATCAACACAAGACTAATCCAAGTGGAATCATATTTTTAGCATCAACCAACATCAAGTTATGAATTTTCTAGTTTTATTAAGGAATAAAAAAGATAAATAGCTAATAAATATTTTACTATAGAATATGGCACATTTTATAGTTTTAGTAAAAACTAGACATCACCCGGAGCACAACCCAACTTGAACCACTCAATTTTGACTCCTAGAACTCTAGATATGATTTATCAAAGTTTGCATCATTTTCTTGCAAAGAATAAAGCAAAACCCTAAATCGAAGCCGCTAACGTGTGGACCCCGCAGTCAATCCGACCCCACCTGTCAGCCACCACAAAACAGGGGATGCCGTTGACCGCCTCTAGCTCACCGCCAGCGAGGATTCCGGTGGAACCGAGGGCACCGACGTGCTCACCTCGACGAGCGCACCCAAAGGTGCCTAAGTTTTAACCTCTACCAACCCTTAACTACGGCGGCCACGCACAACGCGAACGGCGATGAGGTCATGGCGGTGCTCTAGTGGAACCTAGTCTCGGCGGGCTCAACCAAGCTCGGTATGAGCTTCACGCGTTCGCTAAGAAGGTGAGGGAAAGAAAAGAAGGGGACAAGAGGGCTCTAGTGATAGTCGGCCACGGTGAGCCCCAACTCCGGCGAGCCTTGGTCATGGCAGCAGCGGCGGAAATGGTGAATACGCGGTTACCTCAGCTTGGATGGCTCAACATAGAGGCCAACGATGTAGTGGAGCGAATGGCGGAAATGATGGCTAGCTAGCTCGGGCAATGGCACGGCGGTGGCAAAGCTAGGCAGTGGCGGAGCTCCGATGGCATTGGTGCTCAACTCATACCGCAGTGAGAGCGAGAGAGGGATGGGGGCAGAGGGCGAGGGAGAGAGTAGAGTGAGCGAGCTGGACAGCTTCGTGGCGACCCAAGTGCGCACCTGGTTGCTACCGTGGTGCTGGCGACGGTGTATGGACGCCACGCGGTGGCCACGCGGTGGCCGGTGTCTGAGGCCAGTCGGCCATGACCGTTGGAGCCGGCCTGACTGAAACAGCCCGATGCCTGACTGACACATGATCTTTGGCATCCAAGATCTTCTGAACTAGCTCAAGTTGGCAAAAACCATAGTAACAAAAATTGTAGATCTACATGAGGTCTACAAGTTTTCTTACACACACATGACCTGGTTCGGCTTGGATTAGAAGATATGGGCTATCAAATATGGGTACATAGAACTGAAAGTCAGTTTTGTGACATAGAAAAATTTTAAGTATTGAAACAGGTCCTAAATCTGCCTTATGAGCCATTTTTCAACATGTTAGGCACATTTTCATGACATGGCCCTTAAACAAAATTTGTTCTTTATTAAAATTGCTACAACTTTGCTTAAGGGTGCATAGCCATGCAAACACTCTAAGCTATACTTTCTATTTGGTCAAACAAAAGCACTCTAGGGGTCAACTAGAGTCAACCATCACTTAGAAGCATAATTGAGCTAAGTAGTCAACATGAACATTGTTCCATTAGGGTTCCTAAACATAGTTAAAGTGTTTTAGTGAGTCACCACACTCATTTGTATGCAATGCATGTATTCCAATCTCATAAAGTAAATGAAACATTCCATTGAAACACATGAAGCATCCAGTCATAACTATTGAAACATAGGGTTCCATGTTGCAACATAGGCTATGTAACACATGAGATATGACTTGTGGGATATGTGCAACATCACTAGGGAACTAGGTGCAACATAGAAGAGTTACATATATTTGACACATGCACCTTGCAACTATGCAACATATGTTGTAGAAGGGAACATTGTGATGCAACAGGTGAAACATCAAGAATGCAACATGTGATATAAGATGCATATGCTCATGCTTATGATTATTGTTATGCTATGCAAATGCAAATGTGAACCTAACACCTAGGGTGTTATAGCCCTCCCCTTATAGAAATCTCATCCCGAGATTTGAATGACATACCACTTTTCATAAAAAGAGGGATAGACTTCTCGTAAATAATCTTCCATTCCCCAAGTTGCATCCCGCTCACTATGGTTACTCCACATTACTTTATAGAACTTGATCACTCGACTTCAAGTTACTCTTTCTTTACTATCTAAAATCTGTACTGGTTTCTCTTCATAGGCTGGATCAGATTTTAGCTTGATATCTCTAGCCTCTACCCTTTCTTTAGGAATACGTAGGCATTTCTTGAGTTGAGAGACATGAAAAACATTGAATATAGAACTCATCTTAGGAGGTAACTAAATCTTGTAGGCTACTAATCGGCTCTTCTCAATAATTAGATATGGACCTACATATCTAGGAGCGAGCTTTCTTTTTACTCCAAAACATTACACTCCTTTCATTGGTGATACCTTTAGATATACATAATCACCAACTTCAAACTCAATGGGTTTCCTTCTCTTATCTGCATAGCTTTTCTACCTAGCTTGAGCAGCTGCCACATTTTTCTAAATGATGCAGACTTGTTGTTCATCCTCTTCAACGAAATCAATGCCATAATATCTCCTTTCTCCAGGTTCAACCTAGTTCAGAGGAGTCCTACAGTTATGGCCATACAAAGCTTCAAATGGAGCCATCTTGATGCTGTCTTGATAACTATTGTTGTAGGAAAACTTAGCCAAAGGTAGGTACTTTTCCCATGAACCCTTGAAAGTTATGTGTCGGTGTCTAGAGAACTGAGGGTCTAAACATAGCGATGAGAAAAATTTGTATCTACGTGTCTAGGCCTGGATGGTGTGCAAAGTGGACATAAGGATATATACTGGTTCAGGAATGAATGGCCCTACATCTAGTGGGTTTCACTATGGCTCGTGTTGCCTTGCACCGGAGTGCTCGTAGGAGTTACAAGCTTTTAAGAGAGGGAGTGAATCCTAGGTCTCTTGTGAGTGGTGGTGCATGGAGGCGTGAAGTGTGGTTTCGATTGAGGTGGACTCTATCTGTTGTTACTTGATCGCCCCCTTTAGATGTGGCCCCTGCCTCCCCTTGAAAGTCCCTAGTTTGGTTTTGGCTAATTGATGAAACCTAGGACTAACCTTTGGATCTAAGTGGATGATTTAGATAAAGGTGGTCATTGAATATGAGACATAACATTGACTCATGTGACCAAGATGATGAAGACCAAGATGATGCTTGGCTCGATGGACCGGTTGTGAGGGTGAAGGGCAAGTCGAGGCTTCGAAGCGAAGGACCATGCGATGGTGAAGCTTGAGCAAGACTTGGCGCCGACGGACCGATGCAACGGTGAAGAGCAAGTGAAGTCAAGGTCGATGGATCGAGACGGTCATGTGATGATATGAAGTGGATCATATCTTTTGGAGAAACAAAATGGGCTCAAGGCAAAGGTATAACCATAGGGCCATATTGTTTTGCACTCAAGACACCATAGAGGGTATGAGTGGTTTAGGATCGATAGCCGAACTATTAAGAGGGGAAGTCTTATCGGTTATTCGATGCACGGGTGCCACTAGGTGAATTCATGAAGTGCATTGCATGTAGGGCCTAGTGAGCTAACTGGAAAACCTTCGAAAATGTTTATGGAAAGGCTAACACATGTGCACAAGGTGGTGATCACTTGTTTGTGTTGGCACATTTGCGAAGGCGTTGAAGTTTGAGCGGTAGAGAGGGTTTGGGTTCCTCTCTCCCTCCCGCCGAGCTTGCGAGCGCGGGATTCAAGCGTTTTCGAGGAGTTGAAATGCCTATTTTCCACTACGCCGGAAGTTGGAAAAGAAACGGAGGCGAACGGAGGTCACAGAGGTGACCGGACGCTACACCAGACGTGGTCATGGTATGACCGGACGCGTTCGGTCAGTACAGCGCAGGCGCAGGTGCTAGGGTTTGCAACCGGTGCGTCCGGTCACTCGCGGGACCGGCACGTCCGATCAGTCGCCCAGAGGGAACTGCGGTTCATGAGGATGATCGGACGTGAGGCATGTCCAGTCACACATGATCAGACGCGTCCGATCATCGAGGAAGCTTACTAGACTCAAACCGGACGTGGGAACTGTCGCGTCCGGTCGTTGCGAGGGGCGCGTCCGGTCGTTACTTCGCAGGCGCGCGATGCTGTGCGATCGGCGCGTCCGGTCGTTGACTGGAGCGCGTCCGGTCACTCGGGACCGGCGCGTCCAGTCATTTTGAGAGGCGCGTCTGGTCATGGGATTTGACCGTTGGCGCATTGACCGTTGGAGGATCGGACGCGGTCGAGCGCGTCCGGTCAGTTATGACCGACGCGTCCGGTCATCCCGAAAAGACCTAGTGAAGGGGTATAACGGCTCTATTTGGATGGGATGCTTATAAATACTTGTTGGCCGGCCCTTGGGGAGGTCTCTGGTGATTTCTAACATTCTTGTGCATCCTTTGAGCTAGAGCATCTCCTCCCACTCATCTCTCTTGCTTGATTTCAAATCAAAAGTGAGATTGAGTGATCCCAAAGTGCATTGCATAGCTTGAGGGCATCTAGTGGCACTTGTGGGTGGTTTAGCCAGTGGGTTTCTTGTTACTCTTGGAGAGTACTGCTCCTAGCTAGCTTGGAGATTGTTGGAGGCGTTGGCAAGAGAAGGTGATTGTTCTTGGCCACCTCCGGTTGATTGTAAGAGGTTCTTGTGCTTTCCTCGGCGGGACGCCAAAAGCAACTCTATTACATTGCGCGTGTCATTGAGTTACCTCACTTGAGAGTGGTGTCTTGCGGTGCCTTGCGGGGCGTGCCTTGAGGGGCAAGTGACTTGAGGGTCACACCAAGGAACCATCTAAGTGTTGGTCGACACAACCGGTGACGTAGCTTGTCGGTGCACAAGTGAACACCGGGTGAACAAAAATATTATGTCTCTTGGCTCCCGGTGATTGGTCCTCATATTGTGTTATTGTCAATATTGATTGATTGTATATCATCTTGGTGATTGGCAACATCTTCACTCCACCGTCGGTATAAGATTCACAATCCTATCTCTTGCATTTACTTTTACTAGATTATCTTGTGTAAGCTCTAGTGGTAGCCTTTGCTAGTGTTGTTAGCTTGCTCACTAGTGTAAGTTTAGTGACATAGCCCTTGTGTGAACTAGAGATCATAATCTACTAGACTTGTGGATAGGAGGCTTGCATCACAACCGTAGGCTAAGCAAAACTCGCTTTGCGCCGTTTGTTGTTCTAACTAGTTTGCTTAGTGTTTCTTGTAGAACTTTTTATAGGCTATTCACCCCCCCTCTAGCCATCTAGGACCTTACACCCCTTTTATAGCTTCTAAGGGGAGAGCTCGGGTTACATTCATGGTAAAGGGGTGAAAACGGGAAGAATGAAAGAGAAAAACAAAAAAGGTGGCTTCAGGTGTGGCCGTTTTCCTCCTTATATGTTGGGAATAGTTTTCCTGTAGCGCAGAGATGCAATGGGCGTTGATCTTTTGGCCTCTCCATCTGCTGGTGCTACGTGTTGTGGCCATGCCTTGTCTTGTGCACCTCTGTGCCATTTAGGATGGGCGACATGGACACCCGGATTTGTGTAGAGGGGGTTAGGTGGTATAGTGATCGTTACCTCCGTCGCTGTAGAGGTATGGATGTCGTGGTGGAGGAATGATCGGGGTTACGTTGAGTTAGGACATGGTTCTCATGCTTCTATTTGCTATGCGCGGTCACGTCCATCCCATTGGTAGGAGCGGGCGCCGCGGTTGGGGGGTCCTCGTGGCTCACTGTCTTGCCAGAGGGTTACACGTGTCCCTCGGGCGAGGCGGAAGTAAGCCGTGGGGATCGGGCACTTTCAATGACACCGCGGGGGCTCGAGCGAGGTGGAGAGATGTCGCCCGAGGCGCCCATCTCGCTCGAGACCTCTCCGCAAGGCTCGGGCAGGATGGAGTTTGTCGTTCGTGCCATAAGCGACTGACACGTTGTTCGCTCTTTTGGTGAGTCAATTTTACTAGGGCCCCTACGGTGGGGTTTTGGCAGTCATACAGGGTGTCGTATTTCACTATCTGTTGGGTACCCTGGGTATTTTGATACCTGACATTATGACACAAGCTCTCAACATGTCTTCCAAGATTTGATTTACACGCTCAGTTTGTCCCGCAGTCTGAGGGTGATAGACAGAACTTCTAACTAACTTGATGCCTAATAAGTGATGCATATGTTCCCAAAAATGAGCAATGAACTAAGGTCCTGTATCTAACACAATGATCCTAGGAACACCATGTAGTCGTACTGTTTGAGAGAAATACAACTCTGCATAGTCACTTGGTCTATAGTCGGTTCTAACTGGATTAAAATGGGCAGACTTGGTTAAATGATCCACTATTACCCATATGGAATTAAAATTCTTATGAGTAGGTGGAAGTCCAACAATGAAATCCATGCTCACTTCTTCCCACTTCCAGCCCAAAACAGACAAAGGTTGGAATAGTCTAGCAGGTCTCAAATGAACTACTTTGACTCTACAACAATTGTCGCATCTTGCAACATAAGCTGCAATCTCTTTCTTCATTTTGGTCCACCAAAATCAGGTCTTCAAATCTTGATACATTTTACTACTACTCGGATGAATAGACAACTTGGATGAATGAGTTTCATGTAAGATTTGATTTCTAAGTTCCCAGTCCTTTGGCACTACAAGTCTATCATTGAACCATAGGACTCCTTTCTCATCTATTTGAAAATGCTTGGACTCTTGTTCTTTCATCTTTCTCTTGATGTGAAACACACCTGGATCGGTCTTTTGCAGTTCAATGATCTTGCTTTCCAGAGAGCAACTGACCATAATGTTATGCAATGCCATAGGATGTAACAAATTGAAACCATCCCAACAAAGAATTGCAATGAGACTTTCAGCTTAAGGCGTCTGCAACAACATTCGCTTTACCCGAATGATAATGCACTTCTGAGTTGTAATCCTTGATGAACTCTAGCCATGTTCTCTATCTCATATTTAACTCTAGTTGAGTGAAGATATACTCGAGGCTCTTGTGATCGGTATAGATATGACACACATTGCCAAGCAAGTAGTGTCTCCGAAGCTTCAAAGCATGAACAACAGCAACTAACTCTAAGTCATGAGTTGGATAATTGACTTCATGCTTCCTTAGCTGCCGTGAGGCATAAGTGATGACTTTGCCTTCCTGCATAAGAACACATCCCAAACTGGTACCTGATGCATCATAAAACACATCAAAAGGTTTTTTGATATCAGGTTGTGCCAAAACAAGAGCTGAAGTTAGCAGGGTCCATAGAGTATGAAAAGCAGTTTCACACTCTGAAGTCCATATAAATTAATCATATTTCTAAAGCAGTCTGGTCATTGGCTTAGCTATTTTAGTGAAATCTAGAATAAAGCGACGATAGTAGCCTGCTAAACCCAGAAAACACCAAACCTCAAAAACTGATGTGAGTGCTTTCCAATCCATGACCTCTTGCACTTTGGTTTGATCAACTGAAATTCCTTCATCAGATAACACATGACCTAGGAAAGGTACCTTCTTTAACCAGAACTCACATTTGCTGAACTTAGCATATAGCATATGTTCTTGCAATCTGGATAATACAACTCTTAGATGTTCTGCATGATCTTTTACATTCTTAGAATAGATTAAGATGTAATCAATGAAAACAACCACAAATTTATCAAGTTCCAGCATGAAAATTGAATTCATCAGATACATGAAGTATGTAGGAGCGTTTGTCAATCCAAAGGGAATGACAAGATACTCATACAAACCATATATGGTGGAGAAGGCGGTTTAGGTATATCCTCCGGTCTAATCTTGATCTAATGGTAGCCAGATCTCAAATCAATCTTGGATAATACCTTTGCCTTTGACAACTGATCAAACAAGATATCAATGCGAGACAACAGATACTTGTTTTTTATTGAGTGGCCTATAATCCACGCACATGCGTAATGACTTATCCTTCTTCTTCACAAATATAGCTGGGCAACCTCATGGAGATGTACTCGGTCGAATAAGACCCTTCTTTAATAGATCTTGTAAATGAGTCTTAAGCTCTGCTAGTTCATTGGGAGGCATTCTATAGGGCCTTCTAGAGATAGGTGTTGTGCCCGGCACTAACTCAATCTTGAATTCTACATCTCGATTCGGTGGTAGAGCAAACAATTCCTTGGGAAATACATTTGGAAACTGACACACCACTAGGACATCGGCAATAGTTGAGGTCCGAATAGCATTAGCTATGTTGTGGAGGTCAAGATCTCTAGGAAGTGGTACTAGAAAAGTGTCATCCTTGTTAGGTTCCTTCAACATAATGACCCTAGTGGAAGTATCAATAAGAACTCCATGACCACTTAATCATTTAACATTTATCCTTAATCAATTAACATTTATTCATTAAAGAATAAAGCATACAATTAAGTGGATATTTAAAAGTTATCAAATTGACACCAAACTTTTTGTGAAGGTTAGTATTATCATGAAACAGCTACAAAACGAATTTCATAATTTTTTGATTAATATTTTAGTCTATAAAAATCATGCAAGAGACATTTATTAATTAAAAGAGCTAATTATTCCTCATATCAAAGGTACCTAAAAAGACTATTTCATATTTTTCCCATGTAGAGAACATGATAACAAGCACATATATAAAATTTCATAATTTTATGAGCTCTAATTATTTAATTAGAATTTAAACAATAATCAGCAATTGTTAGCACTTTTAGAAAAAGAAAATGTTTTTTCCTTTTCTCTAGCCCATGCTCTTTCTCTTTCTCAGCCCACAGCACACGTTCACCCGGCCCAACCGAGCCCAACTTGCGGACGCGAGTGGCCCAAAGCCTCTATGGCCCAACCGGCTTGACCACGGCGTTGCTGGCGGGACGGCGGCGAAACCCACCACTGGGGACCTCTCCAGTGATGTGGGCTATACCTCTATGATCCCCATCACTCCCTACACCTAACTGCTCTACTAGATGAACAAAAAGGGTGCCATAGCGAGCTTGATCCCGGCCATGGCGACCCGATCGAGCTTCGACGAGGGGTAACCCGCCGTCGGTGAGGTTAGCGATAATGAGGAGGCCACCAACAATTTCCTTAGAACATTGTGAGCATGGTCAAGCTACTAAGATACCAAGTCAAGGTTAGGCTCGCACTTAGCTACATCCATGGTGGAGGGAGACTCGATGGTGCTGCGGACGTCTCCGAGGAAGACGACAGCGCCTGGGCTACTCTGGGAGGAAGAGGTGGCACTAGCGGGCTTGATCAGCGTGCAAGGAGGTGGCGATCATATCTGCGAGGCAAATTTGGATTTGGTGGATGGGTGAAACAATCTCGATTTTCCTCGAAGGGAAAATCCACAGATACAATATATAATGTAGTAGATCACGAGAGCAATCCATCACATTATCAATTATCAGCTGATATCATAGTCATACACCATAGAATTACAAGTTACAAGGCTTTACATCACTAGTGTGTTAACCTATTACATCAATTAATCTAGCAAAAACATACACACATCTTCATCAGAATCATCGTAAGCGCATCAATGGGTGAAGGCTCCTCCTTCATAGCAATCATCAGAGTCGATGTTGAATGTCAGCGAGCATAGACTTCTTCTCAACCACACTTGAGCGTAGGAATGAGACCATCTACTCCTAATCCGAGTCCTCATTGTTGTCATCATAGATTTCATCCAAAACCTATCCAAAATCTATCAGTACAATTTGTACTGGCCACTGATTCCCACCAAATGCTTTTGCGTATGCTTTGTGGTAAGTGGAATGCAAGGGTAGATCAACAAGCCAATATATGGCTGTAGGTTTCCTATGCAAGTTCATTAATATTTTATAATAATAGTTCATCAAGTTTTAATCCATCTCATCCACATGTTCTCCCTTCCCATCACACACATCTCACCACACTCTCACACTCTCTAGGCGGCAAGGATGACTCCCGCTCGTACCTTGCCTCAACGGCCAAAGCCAGAAACCAACACAAAACACGGGGGAAGGTAGAAGGGACTCATCTCACTAATCAAGTGAAGCGTAGGTCATAGGAATGTTCATATCCGTGGACACGGCTATACGTATAGATCGATCAACTCTATAGAGCGTGTACACCTGGAGATCCACAAGATCACCATCATCAGCGGCGCCCCGCCTAGGCTGATGCCAACTGCCTTCCGATCAGTATGGTACCACTCTACCACTCAGCCCTAGGCCACCTCGGAGTCCACCGAAACACTAAGACTGTGAGACGTAGGACCAGGCCCCCAAGGTCACTACGCTATCTTAGGAGGGTGTGGGCCCCCATGCCCGTACCTCCCTACACTATCACCTTCCAACCTAGTAGTAGTGGCACCACCCTAGTCAGTCGGGTAATCGTCTCTCGCCTATCAGGAGTGAGTGGTGTACATGAAGGGTCCTATGATTCTAGTTCTCAAGACATACTGGTCGTTAGGGGGACCAGACAGGATATCTTCTCAAAGGGGATAACCAACACCCCATGCCTCAATGGCACCTCCACTAGGGATAACCAACACCCCGTCTCCTCACACATGCACCCGCCATAGGTACCTCTCACGAGGGATGCCTAGGTCGCACCCCTCCAACATGACTTGCCCCAAAGACTCATCATAGGATCCTGTCCGATTGACTCATCCCTCACCACACACCCAAAACACACGCCAATATCTCCCCAAGTTCATTATCCAGTTTTACCAAGTTATCAGCACCACGTGCCTTATCCACTCACGTTATCCCTTCACCAAGCATCACATCACAGGTATAATGCATAGTGAAAGTAAAGTAGTAAGTAGAATATGAGCGTCTAGCCTAACAGTGGGTGTGCAGGGGAATAGGTCGCAACAAGGTAATGGCTCACAAGCAATCTACCATGCAACCTATCACAGTTCATTTGCATAATAGTAAAGCACTAGCATCTACTGAATGTCATATCTAAGATCCTCAGTGTACTTGTAGTTGCTCTCCTCCAAGATCCCTCCATCTGCATGTCCTTCCTCCAATAGGTCCCGATCCGATCAATGCTAACCTTGACGCAATTACCTCAATACAGCGACAAGCAAAAGAGCAATCAGACCACTAAACCTAGAAAGACTACGGAAGGAGAGGCAACTAGGCATAGAAAGACAACTACATCGAAAAACAAAAAAGGGAGAATGACTTAGCCCACTCGGTGGATGTCTGATCCCTAGGCCAAGGAAACGCAAGTGGTGATTTGCTAAGCACGAACTTAGGTCTTAGCCTAGCTAGTACTTCCTGGGTTGACCCTGTCGACCTGTATGGCTTAAATAAAATGGCATAGACTCTAGTTCATCCTAAGCAAACACCACGGCTTGTGGCTTTCGATCTGAGTGTCATGGAGACTGACGAGAATCGGAAAGACTACAAGCAACAGAAGTTCCGTTCTCTCTCAATCCGTACACCATTGTAACCTAACGAGAACCAAGAGAGGGTGGAATGGGGAGAGAAGAGAAGAGGGGTGGTCTACTTCTTCCAATACACACGCCATGGCAAGAGATGGGGCATCAAAAGAAGCGTCACGGAAAAGATCATGAGCACCCAAACCGCTTGTAGGGTACCATGACCCAGGTGCACTAAATGCACTAAGACACCCCTAGGGTTCTTAGCGGTGCGGTTGCCACCACATGAACTGAAGAAATGCTATGGTCAAAGAAAGTATGAGCATACAAGGGCTTAGGCATGATCGAACCAGAAGACAGAAAAGACACATGGGATTCATCTTCCTTTGATCCACGCGCCATAGATAATGACGTGAATAAAAAGGGTGAAATCAAGAAGCAACAAAACCCCAACAAAACCTAACTCCACTAGACTCAAAAGGTGCACCAGAAGGTAGGGTAGGATTTTTAGAAAATTATGAAATTGGTTTCATAATTTTTGGAGCTAGGATGAATTTCCTATGAATTTTGGAAGTTGGATGGATTCTCTGAAAAGAAAAAGGCAAAGATTGGATGGGTTGCTCTTGCTCTAGTGGCCCAATAGCAAGGGGAGGGGAGCTCAGTGTGGGCTCTTGTGGATGCAGTACATGGGGTGCCAGCAGAGAGCTCATCGTGGCTTCACAGGTGCGTGCGCATGCAGGGGCGGTCGCGGCCATGGTGACTTAGCTGTGTGCTAGTGCGGTGTGTCCATGAGTCGTGGCCATGCACCGACCGCTCCAAGGGAGCAGGTTTGGTGCTCATGGGGCATGGGGAAAGCATGGCCTTGTGTCCATGCCCCTGGAGGTGAGGATCTGATGTGTGTTCGTGGCAGCGAGTTCTCGACGGCCGTGGCTGACGTGGCACCGCCGTGCTATGGTTATGAAGGAAGGAAATAGGGGCTACCATGGCTAGTTTCATAGGGCATGGGCTCGAGGTTGCGGCGCATATGCGACATGCCTGTGCATGTGCGTCGTGACGGTGGGTGCGGCTGAGCTCACCGGATGGCAGCATCGTGAGACGTGGGAGGGTAAAGGCCGGGTCGCTGCTGTGCGTGTGGTCTTGGCCATTGGTGATGGTGACCAGTGGTGCTCTAGTCCATAGCATGGGTGCACGCTAGCAAGGTAGCAGCCTTGTGGTGGCTAATGATGGCCATCTGTGCTATCTCTAGGATGAAAACGTGGGTGCGCTCGTGTATCTGCTCGCAGTGTCTAGCGTTCACGTGCGGTGCAAACATCACTAGGGCCGGCATGTCCGTGACCGTGAGATGCAAGGCCATAGGTGCGAGCGTTCCTGTGGGAGGTGTGAGGCTACACGGTGTCTGTGCTCTACTGCTCTGTGCCATGCGTGGCTTGGTGAGCCGCCGGAGGCACAACAGCGTGACGCGCTCACGGTGTCCAGTGGCTTCGTGCCATCATGGGAAGGAAAGGCGGGGGCTTGAGGTGGGGGTGCTCACCGGAGGGCTTGACGCCTAGAGTCCGCGCGGTGTAGGAAGTGGCTGACATAGGGAGAACACGTGCGTCGATGTAGCATCCCGACAAGGCCATGGCTTGATGGCGAGGACTTAGTTCATGGCGTCATCTCCCCAAGCTCAGCACCGGGGTCAGTCTGGTGTAGGTGGCATCGACGAGATTCTCGCGGATGGCTTCGTGGATAGCTTGGTAGGGAATAAACAAGTTTGGTACATTCAGACGATGGGCAAGCCAGCGACCATCACAGGGAAAAGAGAAGGCTTGATCATGATGGTGGCTTACAGCAAGGTCATGCCCATGGATGTTCTGGCTCTGGCATCGCGAAAGAAGGGCCGATGGAGCATGGGCGACATGTGCGATGCAAATGGCTCCGGTGATTAGCATGGGGTCGGGGCTGCAGCATCACGATCACCGCCACGGCGAGGCCATGATGCTCTAGTTCCTAGATAGAGGTGATGTCGTGAGGCTAGGAAGGTGTGGCTTCTGAAGTCAAGGCAATGGCAAGGTGGGTAGAGGCTTGGCCGCGGCGTCCGTAGCTCCACGTCGTGGCAAGCACGAGGCGGCGTCGAGAATGAAGACTCAGCTGCGTCAGTCATTGAGGTAGCTAACTACCACTATGTCAAGGCAGGGCGAGCTCTAGGGTTCCGCAGTCACGCATTGGTTGCACCTTTGATGCGGCAAGGTGTGGAGAGAGGCAAGACAGGGAGGATGAAGGACTCTGTGGTGGTGGACAGGGGAAGTTGGCAAGGCGAGGCTAGCCAAGGGGCTCTTATAGCCCACTGGCTAGGGTTCCGGGCTGGGTGCACCGGCGTCTGTACCGTTTGATAGGATGACCAGAGCGACGTGGCGATCATCCGAAGGCATGGGTAGGTGAGTGAGCTTGGACGCTTCTAGAGGGCTCAAGCGTCGCTGGGTGTGGGGGCAGGTAGGGTTCAGGCACCTGTCTATGAATCATAGCACAGGGCACGGCTTTAGTCTGCGGTATGGCCCAGGTGACGCGCCGACGGGGTCCACGTCCATCATCCTGGCACTCGGTGCGAGCGGAATAAAAGTGAAGAAACGCGATGGGAAGGAGATGGGGCTGGGTGACGAAGGAAACAATGTCTTCATTTGGTTCTCCGATGGCAGCTAACCAATGGGTCCCGCAGATGGATTCCTTATAGGGGCATGCACGTGAGGGTCACCTAATAGAGGAGGAGCAGCGACGTGCGACTCCTTCATGCGCGTGCTAGTCACGTGGGGCGGAGGAGAGGAGTTGGCTCCTGCTTTTGCTTGGGCTAGGCTAGCCGATGGCCTACGTGGGAAGGAGAAAGTGAGTAGGCTTAGGGAAGGTGGCTTGGCCACGGCTTCGTTTGGGCCGAGCGCTGATGGGCTCACCAAGGGCAGCTGTGGGCTAGACTAAAGGGAGACGAGTGGGCCTGCACAGATCGACTAGAGAGAGGGGGCACGAGTGGGCCTGCGGGGTGAAGGGACAGGCTAGGCTTGGTCTATGTAGTTGATGGGGTTGGGGGAGTTGCTTAGGTGGGCAGAAAGAAAGAGCGGAAGTAAAAAAGGAAATGGGGTTTTTTCTCTTTTATGAATTATGGCTCAAGGAATTTGAGAGAGATCCAAAAGGGGATTTTGGGATGAATTGCTATGGATTTGTGCACTCCAAACTCCAAACAATCTCAGACCCAAAAACGACTCGAGAACACAAGCACACTCCTACAACCAATTCTATATGTGGTTGCAACAACTTGTTAGCGAGCACTCCTTGTTTGACTCAGGTTTGAGCAACTACATGATTCACACATTAAAGAAAAATTTTAAAAAGCTCACTTTTTTGGTTGCCCAAAAATCTAGGATGTTACAGTCCACCCCCCTTACAGGAATCTCGTCCCTAAGATTTAAGGGGTCACTACACTTGGAGGATGGCTCAAGGGGTTTAACTAAGGTCGATGGCTTTTACTAGAGGTTCAACATGCATTAGTGCATCAGGTTTTGCAAAGAAACTTTTGAAAGAAGTGCTCTTGGAAAGTAGTTTTCACAAACCTTTTCAAATTAAGAAAGGAAAGGGAGACAATTTTTGCATTCTCAAATCGGTTTTTGGAAAAGGGCCTTTTCTCAAAAGAGCTTTTTGAAACTTTCGCAAACTAAGTTTTGATTTTTGCCTTTTAAAAACATTTTGTTTTCATTAATCAAAGGTTTTTGGGAAGCAATTTTAAATACTAGTTGAATTCATTTTCACATGCCAAATTTTTCGCAAGGCAAGTTTTTTTAAGACGTTGGTGAAATCTCATTTTGTTTAAACAATGGTTTTTGTAACAAAACACTTGAAGTAATTTCCTTTTTGAAACGAAATCCCCTTTTATTTTTGCAAGATTGGGAAGCAACTTGAAATAGTTTTCATTTAAAAACAAAATCCCTTTTGAAGTTGGTTTTTGAATTTTAAAACCAAAATCCTTTTGCAATTAATGCATTTTTAAGAGGCTTTGAAAACAGGTTTTCTTAAATCCATTTTTGGAAAACGCCATTTGGAGGAGGCCACTTTTCTCAAAATTTTCAAAAACACAAACAAAGGGTTTGAAGCATCTTTTCACAAAAGCATTTTGAATTTGGGGTAAGGTTTTCAAAACATTTGAAAGAGGCCAAAAGTTTTGAATGGGGCAAAACTTTTCAAAATTCCCCTTTTTTTGAAAGCCATTTTTATTCCAAGACAATAGTTATTTCGCAAAGCTTTGAGTTTTGAAACCTTTTGATAAAACAAAGTAGGGTTTTTAAGTAGAGATTTTTGAAATCCAAAACATCTTTTGTTTGAAATAAAACTCTTTTCAATTTGTTGCTTTTGAAGTAGGGTTTTTGAAAATCTAAGCTTAGGATTAGTGTTGTATGCGGGTACGACTTGGAAGCAGTCACAGTCACGTACCTCAATACTTACATACGCCCGACAGCAGCCATGTGGATGCATCACACATGGGGCCCCAAGTTTCGTAGTAGCACCAAGGGTTATGATTACGACACACTACCAGTTAAGTCACCGACAACAATTGTACCCTAGCTTAGAGGGAGAGGAGAGTTTTAGAAAAGGTGAGAAAAAGCCTTTGTAAAACGGTTTTGAAAGTCACATTTTTTTAAAAAAAAAACACAATTTTCAAATCTTTTGTTTCGCAATTCTTTTGAGAAGAAAGATCATGACCTTTTGATTTGAAATCAAAACAAGGATTTTTAAATAGGTTGTAGCCCGTTTTAGTGTTTGAAGCTCAAGGCAAATTTTTTATAAAGGTTTTTGCTTTTCAAACCTCTTTACAACATTTTTCAGTATCATTTGGCTTTTTTGAAAAGGGAGTTTTAGAAACCAGACCATTTTATAAATTTTCCCAAATAGGCTTTTTGGACAAAAGATGTTCTGAAATAGCGGGTGCACGGAGTTTGAAACCATTTTGATGAAAATGTTTTGCAAATACCAAGATTTTTCCAAGACTTTTCAGGATAAGTAGTTTTGAAATTTTGTTTGAATAATGAGGGAGGGTGAGTTGCAAAACTTTTGAAAAACATGTTGAAATCCATGCAAGTTTTGGAAACATAATCTTTTGAAAGCTTTTGTTTTCTAAATCAAAACACTTTTCTTTTGAAAGATTTCAAATCAAAAGATTTTGAAACTCATTTTTGTTTTGAAAACAAAGAGTTGCTTCCCCATTTTTTTTGAAAACAAAACTAGTTTTGAAAATAATTTCAACTCATTTCTCATTTTTGTTTTTGCTAAAATTTTTGGGAAGGTTGCAAACAAAATCTTTTCGCAAGGATTTTGTTTCATAAATCATTTGCAGACCATTTTTGAAAGTGAAGTTTATTTTTGAAAGGGATTTGGCTCCTAAGTTGAAATCAAAAGCTTTTAAAACAAAACCGAGCCAAATACTTTGGCTTAAAAATATTTTGTTGATCGTAAAGCAAAACTTTTGTTTTTTGAAAGTGAAATTGTAACACTTTTGAAAAAGGGATAGGGTTTCAAACTATTTCACAAAAAGCTTTTGAAATCAAATTGGGTTGAGAAAAGAATTAAAATTGTTTTTCTTTTGAAATAGGAAAACTTTTAATAAGTTTTGAAATCGTTTTCCTTTGAAATAGAAAGTCTTTTGCTAAAGAGGAGACTTTTTGAAACAACAGAGGGAGGACATTTTTGAAAATGCATTTAGTTGGAAGCCAAAAATAGTTTTTGAAACAGTTTGGTAAAGACATGATGCATCAGATTCATATTTTAACTCTGTCAGTCAGGGATCACTTATCCAGTCATGGGATGGCCTTAGGCTTTAGTCGGCTAGGTTATCTGGTACCTGGAGTCTCGCATATACAAAATAGCTTCTACAGCTTTCACTCAAACAATAAGAAGCATAAAGGAGCACAACAAACACAAGATCTAGGCAATCAAGCAACATTACAATTCCTATATGCATAGTGTTAGCAGAAGGCGACTCCTAAACCTTCAAGCCTCACACATGTACTGACTAGCGTGGGCAGTAAGGGGTATATTTCATAAAGGCCAACTTTCCATGTTTGGGAAGGCCAGTTAGCAGTGGAATTCAAGGCGGGGAGGGAAAACAAGTGTTAGCACCCGTAATTCTACCTCAGACAGGATATTTGGCTTCTAAACTAGTGTTTGGTCCTACAGGTCTCGTCCTAGGGTCAAGTATGGCTCTGATACCAACTGAAACGATCTCAATTTTCATCGAAGGGAAAAATCCACAGATACGATATATAATGTAGTAGATCACGAGAGCAATCTATGACATTATCAATTATCAGCTGATATCATAGTCATACACTGTAGAATTACAAGTTACAAGGCTTTACATCATTGGTTAACACACCTATTACATCGATTAATCTAGCGGAAACATACACACATCTTCAATAGAGTCGTTGTAAGTGCATCGGTGGGTGAAGGCTCGTCCTTCACGGCAATCATCAGAGTCGGCGTAGAATGTCAGCGAGCGTAGACTTCTTCTTCTCAACCACACTTGAGTGTAGCAATGAGACCATCTACTCCTAATCCAAGTCCTCATTGTTGTCATCGTAGATTTCATTTAAAACCTATCCAAAATCTATCAGTACAATTTGTACTAGCCATTGGCTCCCACCCTATGCTTTTGTGTATGCTTTGTGGTAAGTGGAATGCAAGGGTAGATCAAAAAGCCTATATATGGCTGTAGGTTTCCTATGCAAGTTCATCAATATTTTATAATAATAGTTCATCAAGTTTTAATCCATCTTATCCACACGTTCTCCCATCCCATCACACACATCTCACCACACTCTCACACTCTCTAGGCGGCAAGGATGACTCCCGCTCGTACCTTGCCTCAACGACCAAAGCTAGAAACGAACACGAAACCCAGGGGAAGGTAGAAGGGACTCATCTCACTAATCAAGTGAAGCGTAGGTCATAGGAAGGACATATCCACGGACGTGGCTATACATATAGATCAATCAACTCTGTAGAGCGTGTACACCTAGAGATCCACAAGATCACCATCATCAGCGGTGCCCACCTAGGCTGATGCCGACTGCCTTTTGACCGGTATGGTACCACTCTACCACTCAGCCCTGGGCCACCCCGGAGTCCACCGAAACGCTAAGACTGTGAAACATAATACCAGGCCCCCAAGGTCACTATGTTATCTTAGGAGGGTGTGGTTCCCCATGCCCGTACCTTCCTACACTGTCACCTTCCAACCTAATAGTAGTGGCACCACCCTAGTCAGTTAGGTAATTTTCTCCCGCCCATCAGGAGCGAGTGGTGTGCATGAAGGGTCCTATGATTCTGGTTCTCAAGACATATCAGTCCTTAGGGGGACCGGATAGGATATCTTCTCAAGGGGATAACCAACACCCTAGGCCTCGATGGCACCTCCACGGGGGATGACCAACACCTTGTCTGCTCACACATGCACCCGCCACAGGTACCTCTCACGAGAGATGCCTAGGTCGCACCCCTCCAGCATGACTTGCCCCAAAGACACACACCCAAAACACACGCCAAAACACACGCCAACATCTCCCCAAGTTCATTATCCAGTTTTACCAAGTTATCAGCACCACGTGCCTTATCCACTCACATTATCCCTTCACCAAGCATCACATCATAGGTATAATGCATAGTGAAAGTGGAGGAGTAAGTAGAATGCGAGCCTCTAGCCTAACAGTGGGTGTGTAGGGGAATAGGTTGCAACAAGGTAATGGCTCACAAGCAATCTACCCTGCAACCTATCATAGTTCATTTGCATAATAGTAAATCACTAGAATCTACATTGTGGCACGCCTAATGGCATTCTACGAGGTTGGGTGGGACAAGGCACCTGTTGAATGTCATATCTGAGATCCTCAGAATACTTATAGGTGCTCTCCTCGGAGGTCCCTCCATCCGCACGTCCTTCCTCCAACCGGTCCTGATCCGATCAATGCTAACCTTGATGCAATTACCTCAATATAGCGACAAGCAAAAGAGCAATCAGACCACTAAACCTAGAAAGATTGCAAAAGGAGAGGCAACCAGGCATAGAAAGACAACTACATCGAAAAACACAAAAAGGGAGAACGACTTAGCCCTCTCGGTGGATGTCCAATCCCTAGGCCAAGGAAACACAAGTGGTGATTTGCTAAGCACAAACTTAGGTCTTAGCCTAGCCAGTACTTACTAGGTCGACCATGTTGACCTGTATGGCTTAAATAAAATGGCATAGACTCTAGTTCATCTTAAGCAAACACTACGGCTCATGGCTTTTGATCCAAGCGTCATGGAGACTGACGAGAATCGGAAATACTACAAGCGAGAGAAGTTCCATTCTCTCTCAATTGGTACACCATTGTAACCTGACAAGAACCAAGAGAGGGTAGAACGGGGAGAGAAGAGAAGGGGGGCAGTCTATTTCTTCCAATACACATGCCATGGCAAGAGACAGGGCATCGAAAGAAGCGTCACAGAAAAGATCACGAGCGCCCAAACCGCTTGAAGGGTACCATGACCCAGGTGCACTAAATGCACTAAGACACCCCTAGGGTTCTTAGCGGTGCGGCTGCCACCACATGAACCAAAGAAATGCTATGGTCGAAGAAAGTATGAGCATACAAGGGCTTAGGCACGATCGAACCAGAAGATAGAAAAGACACATGGGATTCATCTTCCTTTGATCCACGCACCATAGATAACGATGGGAATCGAAAGGGTGGAATCAAGAAGCAACAAAACCCCAACAAAACCTAACTCAACTAGACTCAAAAGGTGCACCGGAAGGTAGGGTAGGATTTTTATAAAATTATGAAATTGGTTTCATAATTTTTGGAGCTAGGATGAATTTCCTATGAATTTTAGAAGTTGGATGGATTCTCTAAAAAGAAAAAGGCAAAGATTGGATGGGCTGCTCTTGCTCTAGTGGCCCAACAATAAGGGGAGGGGAGCTCAGTGCAGGCTCATGTAGACACAGTACATGGGGTGCCAGTAGAGAGCTCACTGTGGCTCCACGGGTGCGTGCGTGTGCGGGGGTGGTCATAGCCATGGCAACTCAGCTGTGTGCCGGTGCGGTGTGTCTGCGAGTCGTGGCCATGCGCTGACAGCTCCAAGGGAGTAGGTTTGGTGCTCATGGGGCATGGGGAAAGCTTGGACTTGTGTCCAAGCCCCTAGAGGTGAGGATCTGGTGTGTGTGTGTGGCAGCGAGTTCTCGGCGGCCGCGGCTAACGCGGCACCACCGTGTTGTGGTTATAGAGGGAGGAAACAGGGGCTACCATGGCTGGTTTCATAGGGCATGGGCTCAAGGTTGCGGTGTGTACGCGACGTTCCTATGTGTGTGCGTCATGACGGCGGGTGCGACTGAGCTCATCGGACGGTGGCATCATGAGGCGTCGGAGGGTAAAGGCTAGGTTGCTGCTGTGCGTGTGGTCTTGGCCATTGGTGATGGTCACCAGCGGCGCTTTGTTCCATGGCATGAGTGCACGCTGGCAAGGCGGCAGCCATGTGGTGGCCAATGATGGCCATCTGTGCTATCTCTAGGATGAAAACGTGGGTGTGCTCGTGTATCTTCTCGCAATGTCCAGCGTTCACGTGCGGTGCGAACATCACCAGGGTCGGCATGTCTGTGACCATGAGATGCAAGGCCATAGGTGCGAGCGTTCCCGTGGGAGGTGTGAGGCTATGCGGTGTCTGTGCTCTACTACTCTGTGCCATGCATGGCTTGGTGAGCAGCCAGAGGCATGGCAGCGTGACGCGTTCACGGTGTCTAGTGGCTTCATGCCATTATGGGAAGGAAATAGTGGTAGGAAGGCCTGGCAGGTAGTGCACCAAGGCATCTCACAAAGGTGGGGTCTTGAGGCGGTGGTGCTCACCAGAGGGCTCGACTCCTAGAGTTCATGCGGTGCAGGAAGGGGCCGATGCAGGCAGAACACGTGCATCGACGCGACGTCCTGACAAGGCCATGGCTTGATGGCGAGGACTCAGTTCACGGCGTCGTCTCCCCAAGCTCGGCACTAGGGTCGGTCTGGTGCAGGTGGCATCAACAAGATTTCTCGCGGATGGCTTTGTGGATAGCTTGGCAGGGAACAAACAAGTTTGATACATTCAGACAACGGGCAAGGCAGCGACCATCACAAGGAAATGAGAAGGCTTGATCATGATGGTGGCTTACAGCAAGGTCATGCCCATGGATGGTCTAGCCCTAGCGTCTTGAAGAAGGGCCGACGGAGCGTGGGCGGCGTGCGCGACGCGAACAGCTCCGGTGATCAGCGTGGGGTCAGGGCTACAACATCACCGTCACTACCATGGTGAGGCCATGATGCTCTGGTTACTAGACAAAGGTGACGTCGGGAGGCTAGGAAGGTGCGGCTTCTGAAGTTAAGGCAACAGCGAGGTGGGCAGAGGCTCAGCCATGACGTCCGTAGCTCTGCGTTGTGGCGAGCATGAGGCGGCATCGAGAATGAAGACTCAACTACGTTAGTCGTCGAGGTAGCTAACTACCACTATGTGGAGGTAGGGCGAGCTCTAGGGTTCCACAGTCATGCCATGGCTACGCCTTTGATGCGGCAAGGTGTGGAGAGAGGCAAGATAGGGAGGACAAAGGACTCCGTGGTGGTGGACAAGGGAAGTTGTCAAGGCAAGGCTAGCCAAGGGGCTCTTATAGCTCGCTGGCTAGGTTCTAGGCTCGGTGCACCGGCGTCCACGCCGTTTGATAGGACGGCCAGAGCGACGTGGCGATCATCCGGAGGCACGGGTAGGTGAGCAAGCTTGGACGCTTCTGGAGGGCTCGAGCGTCGCTAGGAACGGGGGTAGGTAGGGTTCGGGTGCCTGTCCATGAATCACTATGTAGGGCACGACTTTGGTTTGCAGTGTGGCCCAGGTGATGCGCGGGTGGGGTCTGCGTCCGTCATCCTGGCACTCGGTGCGAGCGGACTAAAAGCGAAGAAAAGTTATGGGAAGGAGATGGGGCTAGGAGACGGAGGAAACGACATCTTCATTTGCTTCTCCCACAGCTGCTGACCAGCGGGTCCTGCAGATGGATTCCTTATAGGGGCATGCATGTGAGGGTCCACCTAATAGAGGAGGAGCGGCGGTGTGTGGCTCCTTCATGCGCATGTTGGTCACGTGGGGCGGAGGAGAGGAGCTGGCTGCTGCTTCTGCTCGGGCTGGGCTAGCCGATGGCCTGCGTGGGAAGGAGAAAGTGAGCAGGCTTGGGGAAGGCGACTTGGCCATGGCTTCATCTGGGGCGAGCGTTGATGGGCTCGCCATGGGCAGCTACGGGCTGGACTGAAGGGAGGTGAGCGGGCCTGCGCGGATCAGCCAAAGATAGGGGGCACGAGTGGGCCTGCGGGGTGAAGGGATAGGCTAGGCTTGGTCCATGTAGTTGATGGGGTTGGGGGAGTTGCTTAGGTGGGTGGAAAGAAGGAGAGAATGTAAAAAGGAAATGGGGTTTTTCTCTTTTATGAATTATGGCTCAAGGAATTTGAGAGAGATCCAAAAGGGGATTTTGGGATGAAAGAAAAAATTTGACGTAGCGACTATATGTGATTGCACTCCTACAACCAATTCTATATGTGATTGCAACAACTTGTTAGCGTGCACTCCTTGTTTGACATAGGTTTGACGTAGCGACTACATGATTCACACATTAAAGAAAAAATTTAAAAAGCTCGCATTTTTTGTTGCCTGAAAATCCAGGATGTTATAATGGGTGCTGGTGAATTGCTCGCTCGAGCTCAGGGCGTCGACGATGGAACAGAGCAGAGGAGAAGATGATGGCGATGCTCAGCTCGGCTAAAGAGGGTGAGGAACGAAATGACGAGAAGTGCCAGCAGCAGCTGGAGCATGCCACGCGAAGTAGCTGCGCGTTACGTGTGCGTAAAGCTACAAAACGAGGGCGGCGGGTGGCCACTGACATCCGTGAAGTAGCTGCGTGGTACCGCTATCGGTGCTACTGTTCATCGACTGAAACAACCCTCTCTCTCCCTCTCTAACTCCCAATTTTTCAAAAGAACATGAGGATCAACCTTAAGCAATTATGTTCACCCATCTGAGCTCTCCAACATTGCCTAAAGGCTCAACATGAAAAACTAAGTAGTTTTGGAGATTTTGAATTGGGGAGAGGATCACACTGAAACTATTTTACTAAAACAAAAGTTTAGAGTTAAAACTGGTTAAAAAACCCCTTACTTCCTCCTTCTTTTTCTTCCAAAATTATGTAGCAACTTGATAATCTCCCTTAATAAAAGTTGTTCCCTGACCAAGGATCTTCAACTTCTATTAAGGGCAAAATACCAAAGAATCAACATATTAAGAGTTTTTGAATGACAAATCAGGGTACAGTGAAACTGAATGAGGGATTTTGGTTTCAGGTTTTCAAAACTATTTTGGTTAACTACTTAGGCAAATTAATTAGAGGTCAACCAATCATCGAACTTAACCAAACCTAGATTACCATAGTTGAAACATTGTACCAAATAATGAAACAAAGTTTGGCTAATTTTTATTTATGAAAACTCTTTTAATAATTCCCCCAAAAATTGAATTCTTTACTGATTTCCAACACTTGACCAAAAATTGACCAAAGTAGAATTTCAATACTGATGTTAACATGGGAGCTCAATTTAAATAGGTTTGATTTAAAAACTCTAATAAACTTTTATTCCAGAACACAGAGCACACTTTAAGCTATAAAATCTATTTTAACCAAACATCAACTATTTAAGCAATTTCACATATTTAAATTCACAAAGTTTCTCAAGCATTAACAAGGTTATTATTTCATGAATAAAATACCGTATTTGCAACATGTGAAACATGACAACGAAAGATATGAAACATCATATATGAAATATTCACAACATTACATATGCAACATGTGAGACCCTTATATGCAACATTTGAAACATAACTGAGTTACTAATGAAACATTATTGTGCAACATAGCATATTATGTGAACTCTTATAAATGCAACATGGTAAAGTAACACATGAAACATTATAGGTGCAACATGAACATGCTCTTACTAAAACATTACCATGCAACCTATGCAACATATGAGTGCTTTTATGCAACAATGCTTGGTAATTATGCATGATGATGCTCATGATCATCTTTTAGCTACTTTTTAACATCTGGGATGTTACAGCTGTCGTAGAGACCATGAAACGTCCTTCATTTCCACGAAGGGAAATCCATAGAAACAAAGTGTAAAGTGACGAAACATTCCATCAATTTACTCGAATCTCAGTGATACATAAAGTCATGTATGAATATCAGAGTACAATAGAGAGTTTTACATAAATTATTCTCTTTGCCTCGCAGGGCGAAACACACTCATACAAGCATCCGGAACAGCATCTGACGTAGATAGCAGCGGAAAATGATCTCCTGGAACCAGCTCGAGCGTAGAATAGACCCTCTAGTCCTCCTAATCATCACCCTCGTAGTCATACTCGGGCTCAGAACCTGTCAGAAATCTATCAGTACACTTGGTACTAGCCACGCATCGCCCACCCTATGCTTCCAATGCTTTGTGGAAAGTGGAATGCATTGAGGGAAGTAGGAAGAGACCTATTTAGGCTATGGGTTTCCTATGTAAGTAGTTAATATTTTAATATTAAGATATTCATCAGTTTTTAACCCATCTTATTCACACCCTTTTACCCAAATCCCATCACACACCACACATCTCATCTCACACTCTCTCTAGGCGACAAGATTGACTCCTGCTCGGATCTCGCCTCAACGGCGAAAGCCGGAATCCAACACGAAACCCGGGGGAAAGATAGAAAAGACTCCTCTCTCTAATCAAGTGAAGCATAGGTCATGGGAATGTCCATATCTGCGGACGTGGCTATACATATAGATCGATCAACTCTGCAGAGTGTGTACACCTGGTAATCCATAAGATCGCCATCCTTGACAATCTGGCTCGTCTAGGCTGATTCTGACTGCCTCTCAACCAGTACAGTACCACCCTACCATTCAGCCCTGGGCCACCCCGGTGTCCACCAAAATGCTAAGACTGTGAGACGTAGTACCAGGCCCCCAAGGTCACTATGCTGTCTTAGGAGGGTGTAGGTCCCCATGCCCGTACCTCCCTACACCATCACCTTCCAACCTAGTAGTAGTGGTACCACCCTAGTCAGTCGGGTAATCGTCTCCCGCCCATCGAGAGCGAGTGGTGTGCACAAAAGTCCCATGGTTCCGGTTCTCAAGACATACCAGTCCTTAGGGGGACCAGATAGGATATCTTCTCAAAGGGGAAACACCATCTTCCCCGTGCCACGACCGCACCTCCACCAAGGATAACCAACACCCTAGTTCACCTCACAAAATACCCGCCACAGGTAACTCTCATGAGGGATGCCCAGGTCGCACCCCTCCAGCAAGACTTGCCCCAAAGACTCGTCGTAGGATCCTGTCCGATCGACTCAACCCTCACCACTCACCCAAGACGCACGCCAAGATCTCCCCAGTTCTTTTATCAGGTTTACCAAGTTCTCGGCTCTATGTGCCTTATACATATACGCCTCTCACTCACCGGCATCACATCATAGATATAATGCGAGTAAGAGTAAAAGTAGTAATATGTAACATGCGAGCATCTATCCTAACAGCGGGGTGAGCAGGAGTAAGGTTGCACAAGGTAAAGGGCTCAAAGTAAAGCATCTACCATGCAGCCTATCATCATATTATTGCACAAAAAGTAAAGCGCTAGCAATTCTATATTTGCATGCATAATAGGTTCTACAGAAGTGGGTGGGGCGTGGCACCGGCAGGTCATCACCTAATTCCGCGCTATAGTTGGGGTCGTACTCGTCAGTCGGTAGGTCCTCCGGCTCTGTTAAACGTAATGTAGAGTCGCATTAACGACTCCTATAGAGGTGCACAAAGAAGCAATAGAAACTCAAGAGATCCAAATGCACTCAAACACAAGCCTAAGACATAGAGCTCATTTTTAGAAAAATTTAGAAACTGGTTTGGTATTTTTCTGAGTTAAAATGAATTAGTTATGAATTTCTAAAGATTAAATGATTTTATGAAAAAGAAAAAAGAAGAGGAAATTCCAGGCAGTGACACGTGTCAAGCTCTGATTGGCTAGAACAGAGTGAGTCACTGACATGTGGGTCTAGGTCAACGGTCAACGTTGACCGGGCTCGGTTGGGCCTGGGCTGGGCCGAATTTGGGTCGGGGTGGGCCCGCCACGTGTCAAGCGCTGGTGCTGCCGCGTCACCTATTTGGATTCAAAAACCAGGCTCGGGGTGGTGAGCTTGGTTCATGCTGGTCTCGCAGGGATGGTCCATGGACCTCTTGGCTAGGCTCATCGTGGATGAGGTCCACCTCTCCCCCTTCCCTTCTCTGGCCCTTGTGCACCAAGTGTACCGAACCATCGCCCCGGTCCCTTCTCTTGCTTTCCCACACGGCGACGCTCCCGTCGGCGGCGAGCATCTAATTTCAAGCCGTGGTGGCTCCCCAACGGTTGTCTAGGGGTCAACTGAGCCGCTAGCACATGGTGACTCTGATGTGCCATGAACTCGGTGGTTTGGCGCCTCCAACGAGGTTTCCTATGGTGGCGAGCGGCGCTTCGATGGCGGCCGTGTTGGCATGGTGATCACATGCATCTCTTTCCTCGACCCTTTCTTCTCCCACTTGCAGCGCGTGGCGCGTTCCTTGCCAAGGCGAACGAGACAGCCCTCCTCCCCTTGCTTCTACCAGCCTAACATGGCAAGAACGGGACCTCGCCATGGTGAGCTCTAGCCATGGCAGGCGCGCTCCGCGTCACGCTGTCCCTCGGCGTTCCTAAGCACTGGTATAGCTCCTCAAGGCTGTGCCGTGCACCAGTGTGTGCTCATGATTGATTATGTTCATGAACAGAGGTCCAGGCACGGCCTTGGCTGTCCCTGGTACGCTTTTGGCCGTGGCGGCACCGGAGTGCACATGGTGGTGAGCAGAGGATGTTTGCGGATGGAGCGGCTCACCTTGGGCTCATGGCAAAAGGATAGCGGTGCAGTGGTGATTTGAGGCAGTGGAGTCGAGCGGTCGTGCAGTGATGCTTCCTGGCGAGGAAGAAGACATCAGTGTCTCCTTCTCCGGTGTCTCGAGCGGCGGCGGCAATCCGGCTCCTCCTCGCTGCTTTTACCCTTCTCTTCTTCCCTCCTTCCCCTTTCTTGCAGTGCGGTGTCGTTAGAGGTGAGGCCACCCGAGGCGGTGGTGAAAAAGTTGGAGGAGGGCTAGGACGTCGGTGCTCGGCTTATATAGACAAGCTCCGAGCATGGCGATGGCGGACGGTGATGGAGGTAGCTGGACCACGTGGCATCCATCGAGAGGGGTTGGCGTAGGGTTTCGAGATGGCTAGGGAGTGGTGAATGGATTGGCGATGCCAATTGTTGGAATCGCGGCAGTTAGAGAGAATATGGGGGTGGCAGGCGGTGTCAGCTGATTGCGCGTCCATGGCAGCATCGGCTTCACGTGTGCGGTCCGTGCTAGGTGAGCACATGAGACTAGCGTGCAGGACCGGGGTTGCGGCTTGGCACGCACGGCTGGCAGTGGGGACAAAGGGAATCTCCCCTCACGCGTTGCGTGTCCCTGCTCCTTCCTCCGATTTGCGTTTGGGCGAAGCTGAGGAACCGAACCAGCAGGAGGAAGGGGATGACCCGCAGGACCCATCGGTCAGCGTCGCAAGGGAGATGAAGGCGTGTTGCTCTCTGGCATCTGACGCGGGCCAAGGCGTTTGCGGCTGGCTAGGCCGGCCCATCGCGCGATGAGCGTGCGTGCGCGCGAGGCCGTGGCATGAAGCAGGCCGGGCCAGGTTGATTCAAGTAGCTAGGCTAGAAAGAAGTTTTTCCTTTTTCTGATTTATTTAAAAAGCCTTTCTATTTTGTTTCCTCTCCTTTACAAATTCATTTGCTAAATTAATTATCTCTTGATTCTATTTGCTTAGTCATGTGTTGCCGACATGAGTAAGCCCTAGTGGGGTACTCTAGAGGTCGTTTAGGGTTTCAACTATTTGCCAAGGTTATAATTACATATTTATTTAATTTAAGCAACTCATTAAATAAATGTGACTATTTTTAATTAACAAAACAAAGAACATAAGAAGCAACTCATGAATATATAATTAAATGCAAAATGTAATTAACTAGACTAGGTGCTACTTGTGCAACTAGGGTAGGTTTCCTACATGACAGCTCACCAAACATAGGTTATTTTAGAAAAAAAATTTGTAGTTGTGATTTTTGTTTCCTAGAAATTTCTGAGTTGTTACAATCCTCCCCCCTCAATGAAATCTCATCCCGAGATTTAAGGTGTGACATACCTTTCGAAGAGGTAGGGGTAAAGAATTCGGAGTTCGGACTCTTTCTCCCATGTAGCTTCCCGTTATGTGTGGTTACTCCACTGAACCTTGCAAATTGGTATCACGATGCTTCTAGTCTCCTTCTCAGCTCTGTCTAATATTCGGATCGGGTGCTCCTTGTACTCTAGGGTGTCCTGGATATCCAGTGCATCTGTGTGTACCTCTTGCTCTGGCAACTGCAAGCACTTGTGTAGCTATGACACGTGAAACACTGGGTGTACTCCTATCAACTCCCCAGGCAACTCTACCTTGTATGCCAACTTGCCAATCCTCTGGCAAATCCTATAAGGTCCCACGTACCTAGGTGCCAACTTTCCTTTCACATGAAATCTGATGGTGCCTCAGAGTGGGGAAACCTTGACATAGACATAGTCCCCAACCTGAAACTCGAGGTCTCTCTGACGGTTATCTACATAACTCTTCTATCGGCTTTGGGCAATCCTCATGTTTTCTCGCACTTGGGCGACTCCTTCTTCAGCATATTTGATCTTTGCAGGGCCAAAGAATGATCTCTCTCCTACTTATGACCACATCAGAGGGGTTCTGCACTTTCTGCCATACAAAGCCTCGAACGGTGACATCTTGAGACTAGCCTAGTAGCTGTTGTTGTATGAGAACTCTGCGTGGGACAAACTTTTCTCCCAATCAGACCCATACTTCAAGACACAAGCTCAGAGCATATCCTCCAAAATCTGATTAACCCTCTCTGTCTGACCATCTGTCTGTGGGTGGTATGCAGTGCTGTAGTCAAGTCGAGTCCCTATGTCCTTGTGGAGACTCTTCCAGAACTTGGACACGTCTTGCGTACCACGATCAGACACTATGCTAGCGGGGGCTCCGTGGAGTCTAAGAATGTGCTCGATGTACAGATCTGCTAGCTTCTCAACTCTGTAGTCAGTCCTCACAGCTATGAAGTGAGCTACCTTGGTCAGTCGGTCAACAATCACCCAAATCGAGTCATGGCCTTTAGGGGTTTGAGGTAAACCCACTATAAAGTCCATGGATATGCTTTCCCATTTCCACACCGGGACGTCCAAGGGATTAAGCAATCTGGCCGGTCTTTGATGTTCGGCCTTGATCCTATTGTTAATGTCGCATCACGCGACATGCCTGGTAATATCTGCCTTCAAGTTCTTCCACTATAACTGTTTCTTTAGATCAGCATACATTTTGGTGCTTCCTGGGTGAATACAATACTTGGAGTCATGACCCTCTTCCAAGATTTCTCGCCACAAGGCAGGATCAGATGGTACACAGATTCTATCCTTGTACCAATACACTCCTTGCACATCCTCCCTAAACTCGGGGCACTTGCCCTTCTTCATGAGTTCTCAGATCTCCCAAATTTCTGGACACTCTAGTTGAGCACTGTGGATCCGATCCTTGAGGTTGTATTACACTTGAAGCTCATTCAACATACCCTTTGGTAGGATCTCAAGATGAAGGTCACCCATTTCCTGACATAGCTCGGGTGGTATAAGTTCCATGGACAGATTGTGGCAATAACTCTTTCGGCTCAAAGCATCAGCGACTACATTAGCTTTCCCTGGATGATAGTGAATCTCTAGGTTGTAGTCCTTAATAAGCTCTAGCCATCTGCGTTGTCTCATGTTCAGATCCTCTTGAGTGAAGAAGTACTTTAGGCTCTTATGATCGGTGTAGATATCACACTTATTTTCGATCAAGTAGTGCCTCCAAATCTTTAGGGCATGCACAACAGCGGCAAGCTCCAGATCATGGGTTGGGTAGCGTTGCTCATGGTCCTTCAACTGTTGGGATGATAGGCAATGACTCTTCCACTTTGCATCAGAACAAAGCCGAGTCCCTGTCTGGATGCATCACAATAGACCACGAAGTCTTTCTGGTTATCAGGCAAGGCAAGAACAGGATTGGTGGTCAGCTTCTGTTTCAGAGTTTGGAAGTTGTGCTCGCACTCGGGCGCCAATTCAAACTCATTACTCTTCTTCAATAGGTTAGTCATGGGCTTGGCTATCTTTGAGAAGTTCTCGATGAACCTACGATAGTACCAAGCCAATCCAAGAAAACTGCGGATATCAATCACATTGCAGGGTTGTTCCCACTCCTTCATAGCTTCAATCTTTGTGGGATCTACAGCGACTCCCTCAGCAGTGAGAACATGACCAAGGAAGGCAACTTCTTTGAGCCAAAAGTCACATTTGTTGAACTTGGCATACAGCTGATTCTGCCTCAACTTCTCCAGAACCACTCTCAAGTGTTGCTCATGCTCTTCGGCGGTAGCGGAGTATATAAGGATGTCATCAATGAACACCACTATGAACTTGTCCAGTTCATCCATGAATACCTTATTCATCATGTTCATGAAATAAGCCGGGGCATTAGTGAGTCCGAAGGACACCACTGTAAACTCATATTGCTCGTATCTGGTGACAAAAGTTGTCTTAGGAATGTCATCGGGTCTGATTTTCATCTGATGATATCTGGACCTAAGATAGATCTTGGAAAAGAACTTAGCATCTTTCAGTTGATCTAGGAGGTCATCGATCCTAGGCAGAGGATATTTGTTCTTGACTGTCATGGCATTCAAGTTCTGATAGTCAATGCACATCCTCATGGATCCATCCTTCTTTTTCATGAACAAAATAGGGGAACCCCAGGGTGAAGCACTGGGTCTGATGTATCCCTTGTCTGACAACTCCTTGAGCTGTTTCTTCATCTCCTCTAGCTCATCGACTGACATGCGGTAGGGCCTCTTAGCAATAGGCCTGATACCAGGCAGAAGGTCAATCACAAACTCCACATCCCGATCAGGTGGCATGCCTGGCAACTCCTTAGGGAACACGTCAGGGTACTCATTCACAACGGGTACCTCCTCGACTGTCTTGGCCTCTAGGGCACACAACATAGAGACTGTCTTTCCCTGATTTGGCTTACAACTGATTATGTGGCCACTTGGGTGTGTGATCTCCACATACCTTGGTGAACAAGATATCACTCCTTTATGCTGTGTCAACCAATCCATCCCCAGTATGACATCTAGCCCCTCTAATGGAAGTAAGGTGAGATCGACTAGAAAAGGGTAGCCCTCAATGGTGATACTCACTCCCTGACATCTCTTGGTGCATATAATGTGACCCAAAGGTGAACTAGTGTCAATGGGCTCCTTGCGGGGAGTCACAGGTATACTATGCTCTCATGCAAACTTGGTGGAAATGTAAGAACAAGTAGCTCTAGAGTCAATCAAGACTAAAGCTATAACCCCCTGTACCAAAAACATATCGTACACCACGTCGGGAGCATCCTGGGCGTCCTCTGCAGTCATGTGGTTGAGACGACTACGGACAGCCCCAGCAACGTTCTTGCGTAGAGCAGCAGGTGTAGCAGTCTGTCTTGTCTAGGTCGAAGCAGGCGGTGTGTCGTTCTTGATGGGGCACTCAGTGATCTTATGACCGGGCTGGCCACAACCGAAGCAGGTGAAGGGCGTGCTACCTGTGAAGGTAGGCGTAACGATTCTCCACGTGCCAGCTCCTTGAGCAGGGTGACTCGGAGTGGGTTGGCTCTGAGCGGGGCGGTGGTAGTTGGCAGTGTAGGTACCACCTCCATGGCTCGGAGCGGTCACTGCCCCCTGGGTGTAGCGAGAGCAGGGCTGAGGAAGCACATGAGCACGTGGCCTCTGTGGGGCCGGGCCACAGAGGAACTCTTGAACCGGCGCTTCTTCTCCTTGTGGAGGGCGTCCGCCTCCAGATGATCCCTCTCCATCTCCAGCACCTTGTTGACCATCTCACGAAGGGTGTGACAATTATGACCCGAGAGGGCCACCTTGAGGCGAGAGTTCAGCCCCTTCTTGAAGCAGTACATCTTCTTCTTCTCGGTATCGGTCTCACCTGGAGCATACCTCATCACACGAGTGAAATGAGTAGTGTACTCCTGAACCTTCTGGGAGCCCTAGGAGATGTTACAAAACTCCTCCACCCTGTCATCCATGACGCCCTCAGGCACATGTTGCTCACGGAAGGCCTCGGCGAACTCCTCCCAAGAGATACTCCCCGGGTCCTCGTGGGCGTCGCTGTACTTGTCCCACCATGCGCGTGCAGCGCCAGTGAGCTGGTGGGCAGCTACTCCCACACACTCCTCGTCGGTGCAGGTGGTGAGGTCAAGCTTCTTCTCCATCTCACGGAGCCAGTCCTCAGCGGCGATGGGGTCACCATCGGCGGTGTCGAAAGTAGGAGGCCTCAGCTTGAGGAAACCCTCCAACTTCCGCTGTAAGTCATTGGGAAGCCCCCATGGCGATGAAGCATTCCCTAAGCCAGTGTCTCCAAGAGGCGGGTTTGGCGGTCCATCACCTCCGCCAACTGTGGTGGTGGCTGTGGCGGTGGTGCTCCTCCTCCAAGATGATAGGCGGCACCCGCCCCTAGTGCAGACTCCTCTGGTGTGGGCTCCTCCCTGACACCGAAGGGAACTCCCTGGCCTCCTCCATGGCCTCGACCATGACCACGGGCCATAGGCGCGGGGGAAAGTGAGCGGTTGTTCAAACGAGCGGATCGGCGGCAAGACATCTCTCTATAGGGTCAGTTCATTATTTAACATTTGCATTAGATGCATTATTAAGCAATTTTATCAATTTAAAAAGAGATCGCTATCCAACACTCATACAAAGATGCAAATAAGAACCATAAGATGCGATAAGATCCAAAACATCCATTAGATTAATTTATTACATAGCGATATCTCCAGTAGCTATACTGGCAGATTCGCGGGAATCATGCTACTCGCAGGCAGCTCCAAAAGTGGGACATCCTACATTAATCCATAAGTGTGTCATATCTCTGGCCACACAAGGCTCAACATGTCTACTACTACCTTATTACATGCTTATGTGAAAAAGGTAACTACTCCTGTCCGGAAGTGGAGGGTGGTGTAGAAGGACCAGAAGTGGAAGCCTCGGGAGTGCCCTCCATGGCACGGAGCTCGTCATCGGAGTGGTGGATCCTCGCGACGTAAGTGAGAGCATAATCCAGCATCTCCGTCCTCAGAACCTCTGAGTAACCCTCAGTCGGGCAAGCCTTGAAGTTGAGCTTGGTGGCCTCAACGTGGAAAGGCTGTCTGTGTGGTTTCTTGCGCATCCTAGGTAAGGGGACGTCCTGGACCTTCCCGATCTCCTAGACACGCTTACGATCCGCGTTGATCCATGCTTGAATGATGCGGTTCACCTTGTCCTGAAGGTACTCGGTGCTCTTGATGTAGTGAACCAGGTGGTGCATGTTGTAGGTGGTGGTGACGGCAGCCTCCACAGCTAGCTTCTCGATCGTGTTACAATGGGCCTCTAGAGCAAGCTTCCTAATGCCACGTTGCTTCTCCTTCTCGTGGAACTCCCTCAGGGTAAGCCTCTGACGCTCAATCTGATCCTCGCACTCAAGCACCTTGGACTCAAGATAGTCATGACGAAGCTCAGCTTCTCCCACCTTGTCCTTGAGATTGGCGATCTCTTTCCAAAGTGACTGCTCACGGTTGTTATAGAAGGTCTTCATCCTATCATAGCCCATGCGTTCCTCCTTGAGCTTGCTGACCATCTCTCCCTCCTTGCACTCCACCTTGAGGAACTCCTCATCGCAACAGAACAGGAGGTCTCGGTAGCGGCGGTTCTACATCTCTACATCCATGATGTAGCGATCCTGGGCGACGATGTATTGTGCGGAGGCCCTCAGACAGGGGTCGACCTCGTCACGCGTAGCATGGTCTGCAGCAGTGATCTATGGCTCTAAGAACCTATTGAGGTCTAGAGCGATAGGCAGCAGGCGGTACGGTCCCATCTTGAGGTAGTCGTGTGTGTCACGCATCACACTGTGAAGAGCTGTGCGTGAGACAGACTGTACACACGAAGCAATGGAGTTCTCCACCTCCAATGTCTTGAAGGCACACAACATAGGTATGAACTTGCTAGCGGGAACCTTGAGGTGGACCACGATGTGGCCCTTGAACCCGTCAGGTCCAGGCTCACCCTGGCACACGTACTCGATCTGGTCTGTGGGGACGCCTAGTGAGTCCAGCACATCGTACAGGATCATGGCGAACCCACGGTAGGCCAGTCTGTCCACAGGGAGCTCGATAACAGGGGCCATCTGCAAATTAACCGTAAGACGGAGTCAGTACCTGATTGTATATGTAGTAACTTGAGTATTACAGAGTGAAACTTGGTAGGACAAGGCGAAACAATGTAGCTCAGAGTGATACTTGGTGAATCTTAAGTGAAACAGGGTGATTCAGGGTGGGACGGAGCGATGTGATAGGTAAGTTAGAATGAAATGTAGGTAAGAGAGTGTGAATTTGAGATAAGCCATGCACGAAAATGCAGCACGGTCGGTAATATAACCAAAAGTGTCAAGATCTTTCCTGATTCTATTGTCCAATCCTAAGGGTCCGTCCTAGGGTCAAGCATGGCTCTGGTACCAACTAAAACGTCCTTGATTTCCATGACGGGAAATCCATAGAAACAAAGTGTAAAGTGACGAAACATTCCGTCAATTTACCTGAATCTCAGTGATACATAAAGTCATGCACGAATATCAAAGTACAATAGAGAGTTTTACATAAATTATTCTCTTCGCCTCACAGGGCGGAACACACTCATACAAGCATTCGGAACAACATCTGACGTAGATAGCAGCAGAAAATGATCTCCTGGAACCAGCTCGAGCGTAGAATAGACCCTCTAGTCCTCCCAATCATCACCCTCGTAGTCGTACTCGGGCTCAGAACCTGTCAAAAATCTATCAGTACACTTGGTACTGGCCACGCATCGCCCACCCTATGCTTCCAATGCTTTGTGGAAAGTGGAATGCATTGAGGGAAGAAGGAAGAGACCTATTTAGGCTATGGGTTTCCTATGCAAGTAGTTAATATTTTAATATTAAGATATTCATCAGTTTTTAACCCATCTTATTCACACCCTTTTACCTGAATCCCATCACACACCACACATATCATCTCACTCTCTCTCTAGACGACGAAATTGACTCCCGCTCAGATCTCGCCTCAACGGCGAAAGCCAGAATCCAACACGAAACCCGGGGGAAAGATAGAAAGGACTCCTCTCTCTAATCAAGTGAAGCGTAGGTCATGGGAATGTCCATATCCGCGGACACGGCTATACGTATAGATCGATCAACTCTTTAGAGTGTGTACACCTGGTAATCCACAAGATCACCATCCTTGATAATCTGGCTCGTCTAGGCTGATTCCGACTGCCGCCCAACCGGTACAGTACCACCCTACCACTCAGCCCTGGGCCACCCCGGTGTCCACCGAAACGCTGAGACAGTGAGACGTAGTACCGGGCCCCCAAGGTCACTACGCTGTTTTAGGAGGGTGTGGGTCCCCATGCTCGTACCTCCCTACACTATCACCTTCCAACCTAGTAGTAGTGGTACCGCCCTAGTTAGTCGGGTAATCGTCTCCCGCCCATCGGGAGCGTGTGGTGTGCACGAAAGTCCCATGGTTCCGGTTCTCAAGACATACCAGTCCTTAGGGGGACCAGACAAGATATCTTCTCAAAGGGGAAACACCATCTTCCCCGTGCCACGACAGAACCTCCACCCGGGATAACCAACACCCCAGTTCACCTCACAAAATACCAACCACAGGTAACTCTCGTGAGGGATGCCCAGGTCGCACCCCTCCAGCAAGACTTGCCCCAAAGACTCGTCATAGGATCCTGTCCGATCGACTCAACCCTCACCACTCACCCAAGACGACGCCAAGATCTCCTCAGTTCTTTTATCAGGTTTACCAAGTTCTTAGCACTACGTGCCTTATACATATACGGCTCTCACTCACCGGCATCACATCACAGATATAATGCGAGTAAGAGTAAAAGTAGTAATATGTAACATGCGAGCATCTAGCCTAACAGCGGGGTGAGTAGGAGTAAGGTTGCACAAGGTAAAGGGCTCAAAGTAAAGCATCTACCATGCTGCCTATCATCATATTATTGCACAAAAAGTAAAGCGCTAGCAATTCTATATTTGCATGTGTAATAGGTTCTATGGAAGTGGGTGGGGCGTGGCACCTGGTAGGTTGTCACCCAAGTCCTCGCTGTAGTCAGGGTCGTACTCCTTAGTCGGCAGGTCCTCCGGCTCTATTAAACATAACGTAGAGTCGCATTAACGACTCCTATAGAGGTGCACAAAGAAGCAACATAAACTCAAAAGATCCAAATGCACTCAAACACAAGCCTAAGATGTAGGGCTCATTTTTAGAATAATTTAGAAAGTAGTTTGGTATTTTTCTGAGTTAAAATGAATTAGTTATGAATTTCTAAAGATTAAATGATTTTTTGAAAAAGAAAAAGAAGAGGAAATTCCAGGCAGTGACACGTGTCAAGCTCTGATTGGCTGGAACAGAGTGAGTCACTGACATGTGGGTCCAGGTCAACGGTCAGCGTTGACCGGTCAACAGTTAATGTTGACCGAGCCGCGACCGGGCTCGGTTGGGACCGGCCCGCCACGTGTCAAGCGCTGGTGTTGCCGTGTCACCTATTTGGATTCAAAAACCAGGGTCAGGCTAGTGAGCTTGGCTCATGGTGGTCTCGTAGTTATGGTCCATGGACCTCTTGGCTAGGCTCATCGTGGACGAGGTCCACCTCTCCCCCTTCCCTTCTCTGGCCCTTGTGCACCAGGTGCACCGAACCACCGCCCCGGTCCCTTCTCTTGCTTTCCCGCATGGCGACGCTCCCGCCGGTGACGAGCGTCCGATTTCAAGCCGTGGTGGCTCCCCGATGGCTATCTAGTGGTCAACCGAGCCGCTAGCACATGGTGACTCCGATGTGCCATGAACTCGGTGGTTTGGCGCCTCCAACGAGGTTTCCCATGGCGGCGAGCAGCACTTCGATGGCGGCCGTGTTGGCATGGTGATCACGCGCATCTCTTTCCCCTACCCTTTCTTCTCCCACTTGTAGCGCGTGGTGCGTTCCTTGCCAAGGCGAACGAGATAGCCCTCCTCCCCTTGCTTCTACCAGCCTAACATGGCAAGAACGGGACCCCGCCATGGTGAGCTCTAGCCATGGCAGGCGCACTTCGCGTCACGCTGTCCCTCAGTGTTCCCAGGCACTGGTATAGCTCTGTAAGGCTGTGCCATGCTCTAGTGTGTGCTCATGATTGATTGTGTTCATGAACGGAGGTCTGGGTGTGGCCTTGGCTGTCCCCGGTACAGTTTCGGCCGCGGTGGCACCGAAGCGCACACGGTGGTGAGCAGAGGATGTTTGCGGGTGGAGCGGCTCACCTTGGGCTCATGGCAAAAGGATAGCGGTGCAGTGGGGATTCGAGGCAGTGGATTCGAGCGGCCGTGCAGTGACGCTTCCTGGCGAGGAAGAAGACAGCAGCGTCTCCTTCTTCTACGGTGTCCCGAGCGGCGGCGGTAGTCCGTCTCCTCCTCGCTGCTTTTCCCCTTCTCTTCTTCCCTCCTTCCCCTTCCTTGTAGCACGGTGTGGTTAGAGGTGAGGCCACCCGAAGCGGCGGTGAAAAAGTTGGAGGGGGGCTAGGACGTCGGTGCTCGGCTTATATAGCCAAGCTCCGAGCATGGCGATGTTAGACGGTGATGGAGGTAACTGGACCACATGGCGTCCATCGATAGGGGTTGGCGTAGGGCTCCGAGATGGTCAGGGAGTGGAGAACGGATTGGCGATGCTAATTTTTGGAATCACGGGGTTAGAGAGAATATGGAGGTGGCAGGCGGTGTCAGCCGATTGTGTGGCCATGGTGGCATTGGCTTCATGCGCGTGGTGCGTGCTAGGCGAGCGCATGAGACTGGCGTGCAGGACCGGGGTTGCGGCTTGGCGTGCACGGCTGGTAGAGGGGACAAAGGGAATCTCCCCTCGCGCATTGCGTGTCCCTACTCCCTCCTCTAATTTGCGTTTGGGCAAAGCCGAGGAACCGGACGAGCGGGAGGAAGGGGATGACCCGCGGGACCTGTCGGTCAGCATCGCAAAGGAGATGAAGGCGCGTTGCTCTCTGGCGTCTGATGCAGGCCGAGGCGTTTGCGGCTGGCTAGGCCGGCCCATCGCGCGGTGAGCGCGCGTGCGCGCGAGGCCGTGGCGTGAAGCAGGCCAGGCCAGGCTGATTCAAGTAGCTAGGCTAGAAAGAAGTTTTTCCTTTTTCTGATTTACTTAAAAAGCTTTTCTATTTTGTTTCCTCTCCTTTACAAATTCATTTGCTAAATTAATTATCTCTTGATTCTATTTGCTTAGTCATGTGTTGCCAACATGAGTAAGCCCTAGTGGGGTACTCTAGAGGTCATTTAGGGTTTCAACTATTTGCCAAGGTCATAATTACATATTTATTTAATTTAAGCAACTCATTAAATAAATGTGACTATTTTTAATTAACAAAATAAAGAACATAAGAAGCAACTCATGAATATATAATTAAATGCAAAATGTAATTAACTAGACTAGGTGCTACTTGTGCAACTAGGGTAGGTTTCCTACATGACACCTCACCAAACATAGGTTATTTTAGAAAAAAATTTGTAGTTGTGATTTTTGTTTCCTGGAAATTTCTGAGTTGTTACAGACCTCTGTGGTGAGGGTGATAGCCTCGACTAGCACCATCCTCCTTCCGCTTCTTGCGCTTGTTGTTGATATCTCATGCATCGTCATCACCATGCTCTCGAGCATGGGGAAGCCGGTCCTCCTCCTTTCATGGCTCTGGATGAACTAATTCTTCCCTCTCGGGCTGAGCCAACAGAGCCGGTCTACACCGTCATGACGGGGAGCTTTCTGCCTGCTGAACGACAGCCCGATCGAGAAGAACCCGTAGCTCTCCATGGGCTCGCCGTGCCTCTAGAGCAGACGGCTCAGGCATCCCCCAGAGAAGAATCGCTGCTGTCGCGATGTTCTCGCTTGCCCGGGTGAAGGGCAGTAGCTGCTCATTGTGGCCATCGTTGCAGATGCACCTCTGAACATCATGGGCCCTGAGGCGAGCTACTCTAACATTGTGGTTTCTGTCCTCTGCCTTGATGGTGGTGCAGAGCTAAGCTAGCTATAAACGATCTTCCTCAACCTTCCTTCTGATCTCCTAGAGTTGCTCCAGTTGGAGGTGGGAGCCCTCCGGCTGCGGGGCCAGAGGGTCCCCACCCTGCACTGCGGGAACAACTACAGTGTTGATGGGGCTGTGAACACTGGGTGTTTCCTTAGAATCCCTAGCGGTAGGATCTCCATCACACATGAAGCATTCTCAGGATGGGTCAGCGTTGTAGTCAGAGTCGAAGTCAGTCCTCCCAAGGAGGTCATCATTGTCGAGGAAGCAACGCAAGTCTTCTAGGCCATCAAACCTTGCATAGGTAGTAGATGTCCAACTCTCATTGAAATCGGCCAAGGACTCCTCCTTGTCATCTGAGGATGACTCCGAGAAGGGGCCTAATGCACGGACCTAGGTCAATGCCTACATGCCTAGCATGAGTTTGATCTGGAGCCGGTAGGACCGAGCGATGCCTTCCAGACCACAGGGCTAGGTGGACTAGCCCTCATCAAGCTCTGATGTGTCCGGTCCAGCAATTGGAAGCCCGATAGGGCCTTGGTGATGTCGTTGAGGTTGCTCGTCGTGTCGGTGAAGTCGTTAGAGGTGGGTGCGTGGAGTCCCTTTTCCCCACCTATGAGGTTGGGAAGCGAGGAAACAGGAAGCATCTCCAGCCCCTGGCCCTCTAGGCCGTAGACAAAATCCATGCTCCTAAAACAAATTCAGGTGCTAGGAGTGAACCGGCTAATAGGGTTAGCCATCAGAAGCTTGGCGGAGTAGGACATGACACGCAGATGCCCCCTACCTGGCGCACCAACTGTCGGTGTTCTAGAACCGGGGGGTGCCTAGAACGGGACAAGTGAATGATGCTGCACGTCAGAACCTCCGATGGCTGTGCAAGGTGGACACAAGATGTATACTGGTTTAGGCCGAATGTCCCTATGTCTAGTGCTCACTGCTGCTCATGTTGCCCTACACCGGGGTGCTTGTAGTAGGGGGTTACAAGCTGGTCGAGAGAGGGATGGCTCCCAAGTCTCTGTGAGTGGGTGCATTTGAGTGTTTCATTGTATCCTTAGTACATTACCATAGCTGGGCATTGCTTTTTTTCTCTCGTCTCTCCTCTCTATTGAGGGTCCCTCCCTCCCCTTTTATAGTATGCAAAGGTAGGGATAGGGATACAGTATCTAGATGTATGAAAATAGAAAGAAAATGCCCTAAGGTGCTCCCTATTGCTAGCTTTCCTCTTTGTTCGTGCGCTCGCATAGTCGTTGTCATGGTGTCTGCGTGCTATAGCTGTAGATGACGCGGTGAAGCCATACCCTGACAGGTGTCATGATGAGAAAGATTTCGTGGCCCTAAAGTTGTGCCAGTGAAAAGGTGGGGGGCCTGGACGGCTGTTGCTCCTAGCCCCGTTGAGGCGGACATGGTAGGGTGCGGTGTAGCACAGCTTCTCCCTGTTACTGCCATGGGGGCGAGGAAGATCCATGGAAGCCTTGACGGGATCATGAATCAGGCGTTACAAGTTCCCAAGTGATCCTGCGTGATGTAGCAAACTCCTGTTCCTCATCAGGAAAAGGTAGGGGCCCGTGCGTACCCACGGCAGCGTGTTATAGCGGAGGGGGTCGAGAGAAGCAGTAGCTGTGCAAAGGGGTGACATACATACATTCTCTCGATATATGCAACTAGTCGTGCTACACGTTTCATTGTTAGTGTACCTACAAAAAATTCATTTCAGCCCAACCCAACAAGATATATGAAGCACACAAATCTAGTCTCTAGGTTGCATGATAAATATACAGATATATAATTGAAAGCGATAAATTAAATACTCATATATATATATATATATATATATATATATATATATATATATATATATATATATATATATATATATATCCCCATATATACACTTCAGTATCAATCTACCCAACATTTATACCCACAATTAAATACGCACCATACACACATGCAAGCATGCATATATAGTCGTATCAAAGCTAGCTCTCCCCGACCGCACGCTCACCCTTGCGGTCATACCACTCATCAACTTACCTTTCTTACCTAGGCATAGGTGTGACGTTGCAAAGCACACATATAAAAGTAAACTGTTGACAATGGATAACGTCAACAATTTATAGTTGAATAAACTTGAGAAATGGTACAAATGAGAGAATATACATAGGTCTAGGGTTTAAACTAACAAATTCCATGAGTTTTGGTGAATCTTTGTTCTCTATAGGATTATTCTAGAAAACCACCAAGAGGGACCTATTCGTCAAAGGAAAATTCGGAATTAAATTATGACATATACACGAGAAGACTCTAGAAGACATGAGAAGACACCAGAACGAAGCGGCAAGCAAGGGGCGGCCAAGTGGAGCCGGTCGGCCCCACCTAAAGGCCGCCCAGCCCCCCTTAGGGGATTCCTTCACAAGCTTCTAGAGTATTCTTTCACCACCTCCTAGGATGCATCTTAGTCGTACCTCAAGTCAATTTGATCCAAGGGCTCACGTTGGACCCCCTGGGCCATATAAGGAGACCCCAGCCCCTGATGGCATCTAGTCATTTGGAGATCAAGCCATCTAGAGCCAGAAACCCTAATTCCTCAGAGTTTCTCTAGTTCTAGAGCTTTAGCTAGTTAAATTAGGTCTAGAGGGAGGCAAGCAGATTACAAGCTTGGATTCCCAACGTTGGCAAGAGCATGGTTCGGTATAATTCTTTGTACCCCTCTCTCATTGTATTCTCCACCATTTTTTTGTGCTTGCTACAATGTTTATGTCAACATTAATCTTCATCTTTTATATGTTCTTGATTGCAATGTTCACTGTTTACTTTGGTTATATGTCTAGTATAGTTAGTTTATTATTAAGTTCATGCATATGTTCGTATAGCGCACATCCTAATATGCAGGATCCATGGGTGGGTGGTAGGCATTATGTAAGCGTGGTGCTTAGATATTGTTTATCTATAAATGCCCCCTACATGTCAGGACATGTGGTAAATCACGGGTGTGACAGGCCTGTTGAGTCCTATGTAGTCCACCCCCGTGTGTAGGACTTGTAGAACCCAATCTCGAAGGAGGGGAGGACTATGTTTCCGATCCTCCCTAGTTGATGTTCCTTATGTGTGGATGTGATAGTAACATTAATGATGACTACTAGATGTAATTGCACTAATTGAAGCATTCATTGACTTCTAGTTATAGAATGACTTAGGAATTATTCCTCTAATATTCTGATTGGACTAATGCTATTGCCATAGTTAGTGCTCTAAGTAATTTATTTATTTATCATGATGCCTGATCAGTACTTATCATATATATCGATATTTATCTTGTGACTTACCCCTATTTTGAGTAGAGCATATGATATTAGTTCATTCTCTCATGCATAATCATAAATTATCAATACTACATGCATAGTCATACCTTCCCTGTGGTAAAATTATAAATCAACAACCTAGTAATACTCTAGGTAAAATGCTACAATGGTATAATTATCTATCCGCTTGCATAATTCTTTTCATTCATATCTTTAGATTCTTTATAGTCACATGAAATAATAGATTTCTGTTTAGTGTTATTCTTGTAGTAATGCTAGATAGTACCAACAAACATTTCTAGTTTCATTAGTAGGTATGAGAACCTAGTTTAATATTAGAGATGTAGGTAATCATAGGTGGCTACTATAAAAGTGACAAGTTTATAATTACCATACCATTTCTAGTGTCATTGCTAAGAGTAGGATTAATTCTATTTTTAGTAGTGGTGCTAAGAAATGCCAACAAGCATTTTTGGCACCGTTACCGAGGATGGTATTTAACTTAGGAAGTATTAATAATTTTATGTATTTGATGAGATTGAAATGACCATTGATCTCTATTCATAACAGGCTTACCCTTATTTTGTCTACTTATGTATCTTATGCAGGGTGATGTATGAAAGGTTTTGATCTTTCAGAAAATTACCTTGACGATCTAGAAGTACTACTTAGAAATACTAGAGCCAAGCTCAAGAAGGTTCTCGCGGTAGTTTTGGAAGATAGCCAGATAAGAAGAATCCTAACACCAGAGTTCGAGGCCATGGCGAACAAGAGTCTCCATGAATTCTCTGCTCCGACAACAGCAAACATTCATACCGGAGGTGAAGAACGTGTTCAACATTCTAGAGACAATGAATTTGAGCTCAAGCCTGCACTCATTACCCTAGTGCAAGCTAATCAGTTTTGTGGAAAGGCTCATGAAGATGCAAGTGCACACTTACAACACTTTCTAGAGATCTGCAGCACCTTCACTATCAAGGGAGTAACTAGAGATGCTATTCTACTTCGCCTTTTCCTATTTTCTCTATTAGCAAAAAGCTAAGTAGTGGTTCTACGCCAATAAAGAGAAACACACTACATGGAATAACTGCTCAACTACTTTCCTGGCCAAGTTCTTTCCTACAGGCAAGACCAATGCTCTGCGTGGGAAAATTTTAAGCTTTCGGCAACAACATAATGAATCAGTCCCTGAGGCATGGGAATACTTTCAAGATTACATTACAGAATGTCCTCATCATGGGATGGAGAATTGGCTACTTATGCAAACTTTCTATCATGGGCCGAACACTAGCACCCGTGAGACAATGGATGCTGCTGCTGGAGGTGCTTTCCTGTCACTCAACCTTGTAGTTGCAACATCACTTGTGGAGAAGATGGCTTCCAATCAGAGCTGGAATGAAGAACGTGTTCAACCTCATAAGAAAGGAGGTATGCATCAACTCAAGGAGGTAGACATGATGTCTGCCAAAATGGACCTACTGATGAAGAAGCTTGAAGATTGAGTCAGTGAGAAAAGAGAAGTCATGCACATCAATAATTCTCGCATGACTTGTGAAGAGTGTGGAAACACTGGGCATTTAGGGAGCAATTGCCCTAAACTTCAAGAGGGTGTGAACTACATCAACAACAACAACTATCGTCCTCAGCAAAATCAAGGATGGAATCAACAACAGAGTCCAAACTACCAAGGTAACTTCTAAGGTAATAATTACAATAATTTCAATCAACCACCCTTGAGAGATTTAGTTGTTGGCCAATCTAGATTGTTATATCAGATGTCTAAAAAGGTAGCTTGTAATGACAAAACTTTAGAAAACATAAATACTAGAATGGATACCTTTGCTTCTGCTATTAAGAACCAGCATGATAGAATCACAAATAGCTCAGCTGGCAACTATTGTTCCTCCATCGAATAAAGGTAAGATTCCGAGGCAGTCAGAAGATTTAGAAACTGCAAAACTTGTCGATATTCACAATGCAGCTTATTACTACACTCAACCATCTAAAGTGAAGTGGATTGATTATTCACTTCCCGACAAGAAAGGTGATCCAGGGAGACCTGTCATTCCTATCTCCATTGGATGTCACATTTTCCTAGAAGCTATCTACGATTTTAGCACAAGTATCAACATCATGCCCAAGGTAATATATGATAAGATTTTAGGAGATCCTTTGGTATACACAAATATGCGTTTGCAACTTACAGACCAGACACTGTGCTACCCTAAGGGAGTTCTTGAAGATGTTGTCACTCGAGTGGGACAATCATATGTTTTGGTAGACTTTGTGGTCATAGAAACGGGAGGGGATGAGAGAGCGCCAATCATATTGGACCGACCATTCCTATGCACCACGAAGGCCATCATTTATGCAAAGCACACCAAGATTGTTTTCACCATCAAGGACAAGAAAGAGAAGTTCTCGTTCAAGAACCGCATGTTGCACTCTCCTGCACAACCTCAGGCACCATACAAATAGGAAGAGTCAGTGTTGACCAAGAAGAAGAAGAACATAGAAATTGGAGGAAGAATAAGGCTAGCCATGCACAGAAAGAGACTATCAAGATGATCAACACAATCAGATCCAAGTATGACCACCTGCTCACTCCACCATTCCTAGTCAAGAAAGATGATCTTGGAGTACCAACAATTGAATGCACAATCAATCAGAGAATCTTCCATAAGACCTTCTGCAACATTGGATTGGGTGTCAACATAATGTCAAAGGTAATATATAAATATTTATTTGGTAACGAACCCTTGTATCCTACATATATGCAGTTGCAAATGGTGAACCAATCAATTTGATTTCTGAAGGGCATAGCGAAGGACGTCCTAGTACAAATTCAAGATCACTATGTTCCGGCCGATTTCATGGTCCTAGACATGGGAGCAAAAGACAAAGAGACCCCCATCATCTTGGTAAGACCATTCCTTAACACCACTAATGCCATCATCTTCATTGGATCTGGACAAGTCCACTTCTAGTTTCTAGATGGAAAGGTATGCTATCACTTTAATAGTTATACTACTCATGAGCAGCCCAAGAAGCCCCGCAATAGGAGGAGACGTTGATCCCGCCGTCAAACGAACCAGTGTTGATGGTAGTTAACTATCAATTTTTTACCATCAACTTAAACAAAAAAGGCTATAAATAAAGTTACCACCCTAGAGTAGGGGTTTAACTAACAGAATTCCATGAGTTTTGGTGAATGTCTATTTCTATAGGGTGCCAACTAAAAATGACCAAAGATGGTCCACATGTCAGGTTTACATAGAGAGAAAGGACCATACGCCGAAAAAGTATAATCTAGAAGACTCAGGAAGCCACCCCCTAGAAGGTGGGGCCCACCTATCACTGAGACATGGGCGGGCGCCTACACCCTCCGGGCGGCCGCCCCCTGCAGAGCCAATCAAGCTCCATCTCGTGGACCATGCCACCACCATCTTTGAGGATGAATAATAATCGTTCATCAAGGTCGATTTGATCTGAGGGCTATGGTGATTCCTAGAGGGCTATATAAGCAAGGCCCCTGGCCCATGGATCAGAGAGTTTAGAAACACTAATTCATATTTTCCAGAGAGAATTCGCCTGACAGAGGTCCCTTGAATGGATCTTTCTCTAGGGCACATACAAGAGAGTTTAGCTTTGTAGTCTCTATGTGAGATTAGAGTCATTCTTCTAGATTGAGAGAGTTAGAGTGGAGGTAGAAGTTGGAGGAAGCCCGGCCTGTTGATGTCTCCTCTCTAGCCTGTACCTGCGGGATCAAGTCTCCTAACCCGGGGCTTGGTTCTAGGATTCTTCGGCAATTCAATTTCTAATACTAAGTAAGTATGTTGCTATTATTGTTCTTTGGTTTATAGGTTTACTTTATTCGCTTCGCGTAGGGAATAGAGTAATCGTCGTTCATAGCGTAAGCGTGGTGCTTAGGCTAGGAATACTTGTAGCTATCCCCTATCTAGTCGGATCGGTGTGTAGTAGTGTCGGACGTGACAATCCCATTGTTACCTTTGGAAACCTCCTCCCGTCCGAAGGTTTGGTAGGACCTAAGTGCCCTGGTTAAGCATCCTCTATGGTGTCTCTTTTCTAACAGTACGTCTCCCTAGAACAGTAGTATCATAGCTAACCATAGGTTGGAACTAGACTGTTGTAGTAGTCTTCTCTAATCGCTTATATCTTCACCACCTTATAGTGCGGCCCAGGGGTAATAGTAAAGACTAGGTTAGTCATCACACGCTTTCTCCTTGCGGATAAAATAAATACGATACTCTAGACTTATCTCCTAGGTGAACTGCTCAACGATATCCGTGCACTTGCGGATTATTTCTCTTAGATTCTTTCGTGTGCGTAACCAATATCAACAAGCATTTCTAGCGTCATTACCGGGGAGAAAGACGTCAGCTGAGTTAACCTTAAAGTCTTGCTTTACCTTGTACCTATACTTTTACCTTTTCCTTTTTATTCTTTACCTTATTCTTTTCTATCTTACCTTTTTATATCCTTAAGGATAACATAAATTCCATTCCTATCTTTCAATTTTTTGCACCCACGGAGACCAACCTAGATCCATGGGAGTCATCACAACCTATCCAAACCCCTAGCTATAGGCTAAGTCCGCGGTTGATTGCAATGGTCCAAAGCCTATCCTTTTCAGGAGGAGTAGATGAAAACCCTTACCTTCATATTCGAGATTTTGAGCAAACATGTGCATGTCTTCGCATAGAGGTCATGTCAGATCAAACTTTACATTGGAAGCTATTTCCTTTTTCTTTAAAGGAAAAAGCTAGACAATGGTATGACAACACTATAGGTAAGCAACAAGGAGATTGGGGATCCTTATGTTCTAATTTTTTCCTAGATTTCTACCCTATCTCCCAAATCGTTGACCTTAGAGTCAAGGTTCTTACTTTTAAGCAAGAGCCTAGTGAATCTTTGGCCTCATCCTAGAATCATTTTACCAACCTTTTAGAATCTGGCCTGGACCTTAGTCTACAAGACCCTATTCTTCTTCAACATTTTTATAAAGGTCTTGATAGAGAGAGTAAACAGTTGCTCGCTACAACTTCTGGAGGATCATTCTTGCATGTTTCCTCGGAAAAAGAAAGATCAATCCTATCTTCTGAACTAGATGACATCCAAGAAGTAGCCGAAGCCAATTCTTTGTCAGATATACCATCTACTTCAGCTATTCTGAGTCCTGAGCAGGAAAAAGAAGAAATTCTGTTTCCTGATTTTATGCTTCATATCGAACCCGATCTTTTGCCAATTTTGGAAACATCATGAATCACTATTCTATAAAGAAACCACAGAAGCATCATAATCATCTTAGAGAATCTTCAAATCTTTCTAAGGATTTTTCTTATAGAAGCACCTCAGGAGATCTAGTGTCGGTTATAAGCAGTGAATGGTTAGAGGAATCAGAGCTCTCCTCTGATATGATTTGTTTGGATTTACCCTCTCTTACAATTCGTGGCTTAATAAATTCTGACCACATAGATGCTCTCTATAACCTAGTTGTGGGTATAAATATCATGTCTGCTTCACTTGCACAACATCTAATGAAGCACATGACATTAACCCCAACTACAAAATTTATGAAGAGTCTTTCAGGACACATTGTCCCCTGTTTAGGAATCCTACACATCCAACCCATCTAGGTAGAAGGGACCTCAATTCATTTGAGCTTTTATGTCTTTCCCATATGGGACTTTGACCTGTTGATAGGGCAACCTTTTAGAAGACTTCTTTATGAAGGACAAATAGGGAAGATAAACATTTGTTTTGGAAAGAAACTTCAATTTCCAGTATCCATATCTCAATCTCTAAGTACTAGGATCGAATCTTGTTTAGAACCCGATCTGTTAGAGGAATTTAAGGTTGCTTCTCTAGAGTTCTTATTTGATTCAAGCCTAGAGGATGATGCTAAATTCTTCATAGAAGAAGAAGCTAACTACTCTAAGCCTGAACCTTTAGATGAGTTTGCAGAACCTCCTAGACCTCCTATAGAACTTAAACCTTTATCTGCCGGTCTTAGATATGCTTTTCTAGATCCAGAGTCTCCTGTGATTATAAGTGATAAACTCACTCAGGAGCAAACTCTTTGCTTAATGGCTGTCTTGGAGAGAGATCCAAAGTCTCCTGTGATTATAAGTGATAAACTCACTCAGGAGCAAACTCTTTGCTTAATGGCTGTCTTAGAGAGACATCACTTAGCTTTTGGCTACTCACTCCAAGATCTTAAAGGAATCAGTCCTGCTCTTTGCACCCATTGCATTCCTATAGACCTAACTGTTCCATCTTCTAGAGAACCCCAATGTAGACTCAATAATGCGATGAGGGAGGTTGTTAAAAAGGAAGTTTTGAAGTTGTTACATGCTGGGATTATTTATCTCATGCCACACAGTGAATGGGTAAGCCCTTTCCAAGTTGTGCCTAAAAAGGGAGGCATGACTGTTGTCAAGAATGAGAAGAATGAGTTAATCCCTCAACGAACCGTCATAGGATGGTGAATGTGATGAGGACATCGACACGCTGGACACACCGACGTTATGGTCTTCCCCAAGTTGCAATTTGTCCCCAACTCAGCTGCCACGTCACCCTCGGATTCAGCAGACACGTCGTCACTGTTTTGGTCATAACTCTCTCATACGACATCAAAACGGGGCGTTCTTGGATGCGTTGGAAAGGGGACAATGACGCCGTCGTTTTGGATCTGGTCCTAGATCCAGAAGGTCCGTGGATCATTCTGTGTGACCACGTCAAGGTGCTGCGTCACCTATTTGGGCCAACTTGGCCATGTATCGTGTCGGGCCTTAAGCCCAAGTTGTGGGCGCCCAACCCCTGGCCGTTCCCAACCCTAGGTTGAGTCTTAAACTATAAATATAGCCGCCGCCGCTGTTAGACAATTGGGTTTTGTTTAGAGTTTAGTTTTCCATCGAGAAACTGAATCGTTCATTGTAACTGTGGTGACAAATCCTTTTAGAGTGATCCAGGGCCCCCGTTCTTGATCTCCTCCACTGTGTCGATTAGTCCTTTGGAACCGAGTTCTTGAACCTCTATTGATATTCGCATCATTCATATTTGCAATTTCAGATTGCGTGTTTTTACATTCTTGCTTGTGCGCTTCGATTCGCTTGCAGGAAAAGCCTTTTTGGCGAGGTCAATCAAGTTGTGCTTGGTTGATAACCAACGGAGCAGTGGTGTAACAGTTGCAGGGTTCGAATCGTGTCTGATTTGAAGCCGGATCGCCAACGTCGAGTTATCCACAAGTCGAACTTACCGGTTACCTCTCGGAAGATCGGGCCAGTATTCATCAATTGGTATCAGATATTTCAAGTTTACCGCGAGGTATAATCTCGTTTGCCTTAGATTCATATTTGTTCCTTACCTACAGTCCACAAAAAGCCCAATAATATTTCAATTTCCGCTGTCGTATCACCTTTGTGCCTTTGCAATTTCGTTTCAGATTCACGTTGTTGAGTTTGTGTCCGTGGTCGAGTCTTGTTGCTGGTTTAGGATTGTGTTCGTAGTCGTAGTTCAATTGCCCGTTGCTGTGATTTTTGTTTTCCGCCGCTATCCCATCCACCGTTTTCAAACAACAAGTCGAAGCCACCACATTACTCGACCTAAAATTTTTTGAGCAGCTTCTTGACACCATTTGAGGCCGACCCAAACTAGGCTTCGCCCTGTTTGGTTTCATCAAAATTGCCAAAAAAATTTAGGAAAATAAAGAAAAAAAATTGTCAACGTTTTTGCACGCTTTTCAGAGAACTTGTTGTATTTCTGTAGACCACATCCCACCTCAGTTGTAGGTGTCAATTTTTGTGGTTGCATCTTTTGTGATCCTTGTTCAGAGAAAAATATAAAAAAAATAGCAAAAAAATAAAAAAGTTTGATTCCTACTAGTGCCTTTTGGAAAATTCCGGGAAAAATTCAGAAAAAGGAAAAATTCGGGTTACTTGCTTATTCTGTGAGTTCTTTCCATCGTCCTTTGTTTTCACCTTGTTGCGCTACGTCTCGACACGTCTTAGCCAGCAGCTGTGATTTGTACTTTGGATCCGGATTGAACAATTGCTAATCTGCATTCGTTAATTGCTCATCCTTGCTGTCATATTGTGTGCCTACCCATAGCTCTATATATTCTTCTGTCAGCACAGGTTCATCTTGCAACTGTTACCCACGCTCAATAATAGATTACTTTGCCACTTTGGTTTAGCTCCTGTTTGGCGTTGGTAAGAATACAGGCAAGACGGTGATAAGCCGCTTGTGATTTTGCATTCCACTTTCACCATTACCACTTGTTTCCTTTTAGTTGATAGGGATAATACTTTGGTGTTGTCTTTTTCTTTCTAACCATGGTAGGATCTCCAACGGACTTCAATGAGTGCGTGTCCAAGGGCGAGCTTACAACGTTCATGACTGAACAACGCAATCTTATGACCGAGCTGACGCGCAATGTGAACAATCTAGTCACCCGCATTGAACAACTCGAGCAACGCCCTCCACCTCATCGTGCTGATGATGAAGATGCGGATGATTTTGGTGATGAAGATGCGGATGCTGACGGTTATGCCCGTCGCCGCCTCAACTTCAACCGTCGTGGTATGGGAGGTAATATTTAAGGTAATAATGATCCTTTTGCTAAAATTAAATTTAGCCTTCCTCCTTTTGCTGGTAATGTTGATCCAGAGGCTTATTTAGATTGGGAGCTTGCTGTTCAACAAAAATTTGATTCTCATAATGTTTCTGCTGAGCATAGAGTTAGACTTGCTACTAGTGAGTTTACTAATTTTGCTTTATTCTGGTAGAGTAATCTATGTAATGCTAATAATGCTGCTGCTGTGCCTCAAACTTGGAATGCTTTAAAGCAACGCATGAAATCTCGTTTTGTTCCTCCTTATTACCAATGTGATTTACGTTTGAAACTACAAACTTTAAAACAAGGTGATAAAGGAGTCGAAGCATACTATCAAGAATTGCTTATTGGTTTAGCCCGTTGTGGTATAAATGAAGATGATAATGATTCTAGTGCTAGATTTTTTGGTGGTTTAAACCATGATATATAGAACATCCTAGATTACAAAGAATGGCGTAATTTTTCCCAATTGTATCATCTTGCTATTAAGGCAGAACGTGAAGTACAGGGACGCAAACAACACCAGCCTTTCCGGTCTAACAATGGGAGGACTTTTTAGCACCGTTCAGAGCCAGAGACACCCAAGATTCCTGTTGCATCACAGCCGTCTACACCTTCCGAGGTAAGTAAATTGTCTAATGTGCAGAACAAAAGTGCCACTCTAGGTGTTTCCCCTCGCTCCTCCTCGTCCAGCTCTAAAATCATTTGCCACCGATGCAAAGGCATGGGACATGTCATGAAGGATTGCCCCAGTCGTCGTGCTTTCATTGCTACCGAGGATGGATATGTAAGTGCTAGTGATGTTGAAGATGATTTAGCCCTTGTTGCTAACATTGATGTAGATTCCACCGAGGGCGATCAAGACAAGGAGTCCATCATCATTGACTCCGTGGCTGCTGCCGCAGACTACCCTAGCCTTCTTGTGCAGCGTGTGTTGAGTACACGTGTGGGACATGAAGAAGAGATGACGATCCAATGCCACAATTTGTTCCACATGTATTTCATTGTGCAGGGTTGTCGTGTTCTCACTATCATTGATAGCGGGAGTTGCAATAACTTGGTGAGTTCAGATTTGGTTGACAAGCTTGGTTTGACCACACGACAACATTCGTATCCATATAAACTTCAATGGTTCAATAATAGTGGTAAGACTAAGGTAACTAAATCAGCATGCATTAGCTTTTTTACAGGCTCTTATCATGATACTGCTGATTTTGATGTTGTTCCTATGCAAGCTTGTTCCATTTTATTAGGTCACCCATGGGAATTTGATAATGATGCTTTACACCATGGTAGAACTAATACATACACTATCATACATAAGGACAAGAAAATTACATTGCTACCTTTGTCTCCTACGGATATTATTAAACATGCTAATGAGATTAAAAATAAACCTCCAACTCACATTGCTAAAAATAATGGGATTAAGTTAAAAGGAGGTACTTTTCTTGCTACAACTTCTGCTACTGCTGAGTTTTGTGATAATCCTGATGTGCCATGTTATACTATGTTTTGTCAACCTATTCTATCTGGTGCATTGCCTGCTGTCACTAATTTTTTGCAGGAGTTCGCTGATGATGGGATGAAGTCGAGGACGACTCCAATTCTAGAAGGAGGGGTTGATGAGGACATCACCAAGATGGAGTCGAGGACGACTCCAATTCAAGAAGGGGAGGATGATGAGGACATCGACACGCTGGACACACCGACGTTATGGTCTTCCCCAAGTTGCAATTCGTCCCCAACTCAGCTGCCACGTCACCCTCGGATTCAGCAGACACGTCGTCACTGTTTTGGTCATAACTCTCTCATACGACATCAAAACGGGGCGTTCTTGGATGCGTTGGAAAGGGGACGATGACGCCGTCGTTTTGGATCTGGTCCTAGATCCAGAAGGTCCGTGGATCATTCTGTGTGACCACGTCAAGGTGCTGCATCACCTATTTGGGCCAACTTGGCCATGTATCGTGTCGGGCCTTAAGCCCAAGTTGTGGGCGCCCAACCCCTGGCCGTTCCCAACCCTAGGTCAAGTCTTAGACTATAAATATACCCGCCGCCGCTGTTAGACAATTGGGTTTTGTTTAGAGTTTAGTTTTCCATCGAGAAACTGAATCGTTCATTGTAACTGTGGTGACAAATCCTTTTACAGTGATCTAGGGCCCCCGTTCTTGATCTCATCCACTGTGTCTATTAGTCCTTTGGAACCGAGTTCTTAAACCTATATTGATATTCGCATCATTCATATTTGCAATTTCAGATTGCGTGTTTTTACCTTCTTGCTTGTGCGCTTCGATTCGCTTGCAGGAAAAGCCTTCTTGGCGAGGTCAATCAAGTTGTGCTTGGTTGATAACCAACGGAGCAGTGGTGTAACGGTTGCAGGGTTCAAATCGTGTCTGATTTGAAGCCGGATCGCCAACGTCGAGTTCTCCACAAGTCGAACTTACCGGTTACCTCTCGGAAGATCGGGCCAATATTCATCAGAATGTGCATAGACTATAGAAAGCTTAACAAAGCAACTAGGAAGGATCATTTTCCGTTGCCTTTTATTGATGAGATGCTAGAATGGTTAGCCAATCATTCTTACTTTTGTTTCCTTGATAGATATTTGGGGTACCATCAAATCCCTATCCATCCCGATGATCAAAGCAAAAATACTTTTATATGTCCCTATGGAACCTACAACTATCGTAGAATGCCTTTTGGGTTATGTAATGCTCTAGCTTCTTTTCAAAGATGCATGATGTCTATATCTTCTGAAATGATTAAAGAAATTATGGAAGTTTTCATGGATGATTTTTCAATGTATGGAAAAACTTTTGATGATTGTCTCAAAAACTTAGATAGAGTTTTGCAAAGATGTGAAGAAAAACACTTAGTCCTTAATTGGAAAAAGTGCCATTTTACGGTTAGAGAAGGAATAGTGCTAGGACATCTAGTGTCTGAAAGAGGTATAGAGGTAGATAGAGCTAAAATTGAAGTGATTGAGCAGCTACCTCTGCTTGTAAATGTTAAAGGAATTAGAAGTTTTCTTGGCCATGCTAGTTTTTATCATAGATTTATAAAAGACTTTTTGTTCATTTCTAGACCTCTTACTCATTTGCTAGCCAAGGATGTCCCTTTTGAATTTGATGATGAATGTTTAAGATCTTTTGAAATTTTAAAAGAAAGCGCTCATCTTAGCACCAATCATTCAACCCCCTGATTGGTCTTTACCTTTTGAAATTATGTGTGATGCAAGTGATTATGTTGTGGGGGCAGTTTTGGGACAGACAAAAGACAAAAAACATCATGCAATAGCTTATGCTAGCAAAACTTTAACAGGACCTCAACTTAATGATGCAACTACTGAAAAAGAGCTCCTTGATGTTGTTTTTGCTATCGATAAATTTAGATCTTACTTAGTGGGAGCTAAAGTAATTATTTACTCTGATCATGCTGCTTTAAAATATTTGCTCACTAAGAAAGATGCTAAACCTCATTTGATACGATGGATTTTGCTACTCTAAGAATTTTACCTAGAAATAAAAGATAATAAAGGAGTAGAAAATTCTGCTACCGATCACTTGTCTAGAATGTAGTTTGAGAATTCATAGGAATTGCCCATCGATGACTCACTTCGAGATGACATGCTCTACGGAATCAACAGATCTAACCCCTAGTATGCAGATATTGTTAATTTTATGGTTTTAGGATATGTACCACCAGGAGGGAACAAAAGGAAACTCGTCCAAGAGAGTCGTACCCACATATGGGATGAATCATACCTTTTCTGAGTATGCTCTGATGGCCTACTCAGAAGATGTGTACTAGTTGAAGAAGGAATAAAAATTATTGAGAGATGTCACTCATCGCCATATGGAGGGCATTATGGAGCGTTCCGCACACATGCCAAAATTTGCCAGTGTGGATTCTTTTGGCCAACAATGTATGAAGACACAAGAGAATTCATTCGAAAATGTGGACCATGTCAGAGGCACAGCAACATCAATACAAGAGATGACATGCCACTCACCAACAACCTTTAGGTTGAACTCTTTGATGTCTAGGGAATTGACTACATGGGACCACTCCCGCCATCAAAGAAATGTGAGTACATTCTAGTGGCGGTGGACTATGTCTCCAAATGGGTCAAAGCTCTGCCATGCAAGAATGCTGACAACATCAATTCCAAAAGGATGTTTGAAGAAATAATATTCCCAAAATTTGGAGTCTCAAAGATAGTGATAAGTGATGGAGGATCACACTTCATTGACAAGCATTTCGAGCAATACTTATCGAGACATGGAATACGTCACAACGTCGCTACTCCTTATCACCCTCAGACTAGTGGCCAGGTAGAAACATCCAACAAGCAAATCAAGAATATTCTTCAAAAGACAGTAAACGAGATGGGTACTGGATGGAAGGACAAGCTTCCTGAAGCACTCTAGGAATACCGAACAGCATACAAGACACCTATAGGGATGTCTCCATATCAGTTGGTATACGAGAAGACTTGTCATTTACCAGTGGAGATAGAATTCAAGGCTCACTGGGCTATTAAAAGATGGAACATGGACCTTGATGCTGTCGGATTAAAGAGGAAGATGCAACTCTCAGAGCTAGATGAGTGGAGAGAAAAAGCATATCATAATTCAAAGATTTATAAAGAGAGAGTCAAGAGATGGCATGATAAGAGGATCAAGAAGAAGGAGTTTGCCCCTAGAGATATGGTATTACTTTTTAATTCTAGGGTGAAGCTCTTTGGACATGGAAAATTACAAAGCAAATGGGAAGGACCATTTACGGTGGTAAGCTCATCATCACATGGAGCGATCACGCTACAAAACGACGAAGGTACATTATTCAAGGTAAATGGTCAACACCTTAAATTATTTTTAGAGCCCAATAAGGAATTAGAAGAATTAGACATAATTAATTTCTTCCTTACTAATTAGTTATTGGGCCTGACCTTTTAAATTTTTGTTTTTCAAGGTCCAACATATTTTTAAAATAACAAAAATATTTTAAAAAGATTGTGAAAAAACTGGCCGGAGCCAGGCTCGAAGCCTAGGCGACCGCCCCTAGGGTTTGGGCGACCGCCCCACCTACTGCGCCGCCTCGCCACCACCTTTTGCCCTCTCGATTCTTCTAGATTTCTTTCTCAGAAAAATCTATTTACGTGTTCGTTAGATTCGTTTCTATCCCAAGAACCTTCTAGACCTCATTTAGACCCCTATATAAACAGCCTAGGACCTTTACCATTTTTATTCCATCAGATCATTCCTCTCCACCTATGTAGAAGCTTGCTAGCTCTCCCCAAGCTCCAATGGCCAACCAAGATAGGAGAATGGTCCCCTATGGGATTGATCTCAACTCCATTCCCAAAGAAAATCTAGATTCAAAAGCTCTCATCCCAGTTAGCGATGCTTTGCCTCTCGCTACCATTCCACCAAAACCACACAGCTATGGCCAATCCTACTTAACTCAGTCGGTCCTCGCAGCACCTCCACATCCCCTCTTGCTTGAAGATGCATCACCAAAGGGGCCCGTTGTCAAGCTACCTGCGGGAACCAAGATCCTGCCGCCAAAGCACAACGAGACACTAGTGGGTGTGAAGACCAACAAGAGTGGCGAGATCGCCTGCGGCAAGTACAGCACTAGAGAGCGCACCTACTTTGAAGGAGTCTGTGCTCATCCCAACAAAGTAAAGTTCCTCCCATCGAAGGACGCTCCTAAACGCGCCCTTGCTGCTTCTGAAGCTGCACGCAAGCATCATAAGACGGTGGCCGATCTAGAGAAAGAATTAGAGGCTCAGTGCACAACCATCACCTCTATGGAGGCTAGCCTACGTCTTCACAGCCATTGCATTATCCATACAAACGAAAAACTAGAGGATGTTAAGAAGGACAATAAGAAGTTAGACAAGCGTGTTAGCGCCTTAGAGCCCCCTAAGCCAAAGAAGTAGATCAAGTCAATCTAGCAGTTGATAAGGCACCTTCGAGTTAGTCATGAGCTTGCCTAGATTCTTAGTTCAATTAGTTTAATTCTTTTATTCAATTCATTTCATTTGGTCAATGGTAAACAAAGTGCCTTATATGATACTGAAATAAAGAGTTGGTTATTATTAGATATATTTTGCCTTTGTTCTTGTCTCCACCATGTTCTATGTAAAGGATAATAGGAAACAAGTGTGGGGGAGGCATCTGATGACGTAACAAATAGATTTCTCTGCACAAATAAAAATATTTGAGAAGATATGACACGAGGACCCTACACGTCAAAGAGGACGACGAAATGCCACCCCAAGGGGGGCAGCCGCCCAGAGTCAGGGGCGGGTGCCCGGCCTATGGGCCCTCCTCGCTCTGTCCTTCGACCACGGTCAGGTTTGCTCCCTCCACGTTCTAATTATATATATATATATATATATATATATATATATATATATATATATATATATATATATATATATATATATATATATATATATATATATATATATATATATATATATATATATATATATATATATACTTCTTGTTACGTTTCGCATTATGAATTTTGGAATAAAACTTACTTAATGCTAAAAACAAAAAGGTAAACTATTTTAGTCATGATCTCTTTATAGACTCAAACCATGATTTTTCCTGGGAGTCCTGTTGTTGTTGGGAACCTAATTTATAGGGACCCGTATCACTTAAGTCATTGTGGAATGTGAGATAGTAGAATCATGAGAACCTGATTTCTATTACCTTGTCATTTGGAGAATTTCTTTTATGAAAATATTAAAATTATTAGCTATGCTTCTCCTCTGTGGTAAGAATAAAATGCCTATTAGAGCCTTACATTTATAAACTAGCACATAAGCTATTTACTTTGTATTGAGTTTGGTAAACCCGTGTAAGACCCTTGTCGAGAGGTGGTTCATACTCCCAAGATCAAGATCATGTACACCCACATATATCCGCTACTCCTACATTGGGAGTATGCAAAACATGCTTTCCACCTTTTATCTATCTCCTACACTAGGAGAAGATACAAAAGGATTGTTAGGATTTTCCAAATAAATGCTCCAAGTTTGTTATTGTTTTATCGTTTTTCCAAAATTTATTGTAATCCAGGAATGGGACATGAGGCTATGCAAAATAGTTATCAAAAGAAAGAGTTCTATCATTTGAAGAAAAAAGAAAGAAAAAAAGGGGGAAAGAAGAAAGAGAGAAGAAACAAAGAAAAGAAAAGTCATTTGATAGCTCATGGTCCCTACCTGAGAAAGTTCCTCATTTGTCTCAATAAAGAAAAAACATGTTCAAGGAGCAAAGTAGAATTAGGATTAGCTACCAAATATTTCCACACACATGCACATCTTGATCTAAGGGTATGACACTCTCCTCTGAGGATCCCGTTTTGACTAGGCAATACTTGCAAGGTAAGTATGCTACATCCTTGAAATACCTTCAACTCTAGATAAGCTTTTGTAGAGGAGGATATTATACAAGACATTCATTATATATGCCTTAGTGAGATCTACAAATACCACATATATTGAGTGACCTAAGAGTACCACATGAAGGAGAAGGTAATCTAAGTGTTTATTTCAAAAGCATGCAAAAACTCCAAGTGATAGGGTTGAAAGAAGGAAGGGGCTCTGTTTCAAGCTGTTCCATTATTCAACTGCCCAAAGCGTTATGGTAGAAACTTTTGAATCCTATAGTGCAGGTATGACTAAGAAATAAATCTACTGTTGATGTTTTGTCTAGAGATTATGCCTAAGATAATCCATCCATTTCTCGAGGACGAGTAAAAGCCTAAGTGTGGGGGAGTTTGTTGATGGTAGTTAACTATCAATTTTTTACGGTCAACTTAAACAAAAGAAGGCTATAAATAAAGTTACCACCCTAGAGTAGGGGTTTAACTAACAGAATTCCATGAGTTTTGGTGAATATCTATTTCTGCAGGGTGCCAACTAAAAATGACCAAAGATGGTCCACATGTCAGGTTTACATAGAGAGAAAGGACTATACACCGAAAAGTGTAATCTAGAAGACTCGGGAAGCCACCCCTTGGAAGGTGGGGCCCACCTATCACTGAGACATGGGTGGGCGCCCAAACCCTCTGGGCGGCCGCCCCCTGCAGAGCCAATCAGGCTTCGTTTCGCAGATCATGCCTCCATTGACTTTGAGGATGAATAATAATCGTTGATCAAGGTCGGTTTGATTCGAGGGCTGTGGTGATTTCTAGAAGGCTATATAAGCATGGCCCCTAGCCCCTGGATTAGAGAGTTCGGAAACCCTAATTCATATTTTTCAGAGAGAATTCACCTGAGAGGGGTCCCTTGAATGGATCTTTCTCTAGGGCACATACAAGAGAGTTTAGCTTTGTAGTCTCTATGTAAGATTAGAGTTATTCTTCTAGATTGAGAGAGTTAGAGTTGAGGTAGAAGTTGGATGAAGCCTGGCCTGTCAGTGTCTCCTCTCTAGCCTGTACCTCCAGGATCAAGTCTCCTAACCTGGGGCTTGGTTCTTGGATTCTTCGGCAATTTAACTTCTAATACTTAGTAAGTACATTGCTATTATTATTCTTTGGTTTACGGGTTTACTTTATTCGCTTCGCGTAGGGAATAGAGTTATCATTCATAGCATAAGCGTGGTGCTTAGGCTAGAAATACTCGTAGCTATCCCCTATCTGGCCAGATTGGTGTGTAGTAGCGTGGGACGTGACAACCCTATTGTTACCTTCGGAAACCTCCTCCTGTTAGAAGGTTTGGTAGGACCTAAGTGTCCTGGTTCAGCATCCTCTGTGGTGTCTCTTTTCCAACGGTACGTTCCCCTATAACAGTAGTATCGTAGCTTACAATAGCTTGGAACCAGATTGTCATAGTAGTCTTTTCTAGTCGCTTATATCTTCACCACCTTATAGTGCGGCCCAGGGGTAATAGTAAAGACTAGGTTAGTCATCATACGTTTTCTCCTTGCGAATAAAATAAATATGATACTCTAGACTTATCTCCTGGGTGAAGTGCTCATCGATATTTGTGCGCTTGTGGATTATTTCTCTTAGATTCTTTCGTGTGCATAACCAATATCAACAACTAGCCTCTAAAGGATGGATGGGCAGATTACCCAGGAGAAGTAGTGAGATATGAAGACCACTGGAATAAATGGGACACTGAAGATAAGAAGATTGAAGAGCCCACTAAGAAATAAGCTACACTGCCAAAGTCAGGTACATAGACCACTCAGGTATGGAAAGAGAAGACAACATTTCATCGCCACAGGAAGAGCAAGCATCTGAGTCTCCCTCGTCAGGATCAGATGATGCACCGATAAGTAAGTACTCTCTCATACCTAGTCCTGTTCGGAGGACTTCTAAATTCCGTACCTTGCCATTAGGTAATAATGGTAGTTATCTATGTTTACATTTCCAGCATTGCATTTGATTAATTTCACTTTAGCATTTTTACTCTTTTTATATGTCTTACATTAGAAAAGAAAATAAAAATATACTTCACTATAGTTCATCTGTCTTTGCATGTGGAAAAGAAAATAAAAATGTTTTCATCATTGCGTCATGAAAATCTTAAGCCCCATGTGAGTAACTTATGGTAACATCGTAGGAATATTCACTGTGGTGGCATAAAATAATATATATATGCATATGTATTTTCTTTTGCATTATAAAATAGAAAATCCCAAAAAAGATGAAAACCAACATCCTATTAAAAAGTTACCAAATTATGAATTCTATCTTAAGCAATAAGAACTATCGATTTCTCAACAACTGACCGCTAACCCCTTATCATATCAAAGCTTCGAGTTTTGGTGTTCTTGTTGGAGTATATTTTGTAGGATGACATTTTGAGTGAGAGTAAGTTCACTCAGTGGTAGACATTACACTCTATCTAATAACAAGGACCGTCACTGATGAGCTCGCTCTGAAGATTACTCAATTTCTGACCACGACAACATTTAGCTTGGGGGAGGAGAATTCCCTGTATATCTAGCTAAGTACTCCTTTCCCTTCTCAGTTTTACTATTTTTGAGTTTGCTTTCTTTTAGTTAAAAGAAATAAAAAGATAAATAATAAATCAAAACCAAATAAAAAATTATCTAGCTAGTTATATATATTAAGGTGTGATCTTAAAACTTTGAAAACAAAATAAAAAGTGTATTTAGATTTTTGTTTTTAAGAGTCATAAAAATGATGGAGCATACAATTAATTTTGGCAATGGAAATGATAAATAGTTGCTCTACTATAATTCCTTTTAAATACCTAATATTCAACCTTGAATTCTCCCAAGTTTTGGATTTGATTAATTTAATAGAAGAACTTGCTCTAAACCTGAAACTTGTGGGTAGCATATGCTTGAACTAAGTCTAGGTGATTGAGGGATATGATATAAGAAAGTCACTGTTTATCTTGTTCCTAGCGATACTAAAGTTCTAGAGATTTATCTTTTGAAAACTTAAAATCTTATATGATGAGCTCCTGTATGACAAAACTTGAATTTCTACCAAAGACAAATATAATGTTTACTAGGAAACTGCCACTGTTATGCTGCTTGCTTTGCATTGAGTTTGGTCAAGCTTTGTCGATGCCTTATGAGAGGTTTGTCATGCTCTTAAAATCAGGATCACATACACACCACTCACATATGCACTATTCCTGCATTGGGAGTAGGCGCAATCATATTCCATCTAAATCCACCTAAAAATGTTTTACTCTTACACTGAGAGTGAACACTAAAAAATATACCCTATAGGATAGCCCCCAATAAATACTCCAAAGTTCTTGTTGTTATCTCTCTAAAGTTTTGTTGTAGAAAGATGCATGTGGCTATGCAAAAGTAATTCATGAAAAAAAGAAAAAAAGTAAAGAGTATTGAAAAAATGGACAAGTGTCCAAGAGAATAAAACAATGGGTACTTTGATGCCCACCTGAAAAAAGAGAGATGATGAATAAGATATCCCATGTTTTCTTGCAAAGTGTTTTTCAAATTTCAAAAGAGAGGTATGTTATCAAGGAGCATAGTAGAATTAGGATTAGCCACCATATACACCTATCATGTATCCACCATATTCCATACACATGCACAACTTGATTTGATTGTATGACTTAACTCTCTTTGGATCCATTGTTTGACTTTACAATACATGAAAAGGCATGCTTACAATTCATAATTGTTCATGTTTTCTCCACTCCTATGAGCTCCACATAAGCCTTAGTTGTAGAAGACACTACTACGAAATGATATTGTAGTACTTTCTTATAACATATTCATCAATGTGTTCCGGTGAAATTTCAAAGTAACACAAAATAGTATGTTGCAGACTTCGATTGTAACACAAAACACTTTTTTTATAAAAATATGTTATTGATAATAATTATAGTAACACAAAATTAATGTTACAAGCAAATTGTTACAAAAGTATACTATGATGTAACACATAAATAGAACACATAAAATATGTTATAAATATATGCCCTAGGTGTCGTACCTTCCTATTCATAGGTGACACGAACATCGTACCTAGGTGTCATCAGGGCTGTTAGGCAATTGCATAGTGGTCGTCACATGAGAACCAAGTAGCAATGAGGAGGCGATTAAAAAGGTTAGTTCGATACTGGAGCCTGTTGTCAATTTATTAGGCCGAGCTCAAGATACTCTAGATGGAGCCAGATCACAAGAAGAACAAGTACAATGGGGCAGGAAAAAACTAAAAACCAAAAAATATGTGAAATTAAATGGGAGTCATATAGATATTTTTGATGTTGTTCTATGAACCCACTAACCTACCACTGTATAGGTTGATCAAGAATTTCATCTTTTGGTCCACATGAATACCGGTCAAAATTACAACACATTGTCATGATGTTGTTTTCTATGCTCAAAACCTGAGTCAAATGTTTTTTGTGGTTTTGAGTCTAACAAAAAGCTATGCAAAAATAGTCATGTATGGCAGCCAAAAAAAGTTAAATCAAATAAGTAATCACCCAAGAAAAAATTGTCTCAATGTTATAAAATGCACAAAAAGACCACAGAAGAAGGCATTTCAGTCTGGCCTTTAAATGATATTTGAGGCAATATGAAACAAGTGCCATCACAATGAAATAGGAAATTCAAAAACAGCCTCCAACATGTTTTGTGGTAATATTCAGAATATCATGACCATCATCTAGAATATTTACATATAGAATGTGAATAAAAGAAAAATGTATTCTCTTCAACTTCACGACCTTGCATCCATCGTACTTTAGGCTTGAACAAGGTGACTAGGGATGCCACACAACATTAGTAACCTGCAATTCAAGAAAAAGAAAATAGTCTAAGAATTTTTCAATACATTAATTGGAAAAACAATAATAAAGCTTCTAAAACTAAGACAAATTCAATATTGAGATGTAGAACAATAATAAAGCTTCTACAATATGAATACTGTGTTATGAATTACATAAAGTGGATTCAAACAGTTTGTTTCATCTCAACTAATTGGGCAATGTTCTTGAAACAATATTTATATGAAGACTTCTTGCGGGTGCCACCTCCGACGACGATGAGGGCTTCTTGCGGGTGCCACCTCCGACGGGGAAGCTGCATAGGGTTGCGCCTTGGTCCAGTAGCGGGGAGCAGACCATGATGGAGAACGGTGAATGGAATGGCCAGGGGCAGAGGAAAAAGGAAGACTTATTTGGGAGAAGACAAGGAAGGGGATAAGTCACGGGTGGTCAAGGGAAATTTTTGGTGCAGCGCGCGCATCAGTGTCCTCTGTCCGCGCCATTTTTTCCCATGCTCCTCTGCCATGTGGGATATCTTAGCTTTGTTGATTTTTGCTCACGCGCCAGAAGAGAGAAGCATAAAAAATTCTAATATACATACGTGAGCTGGTTTAGTTAAAATGTGTTTGTGGCTATATACGTGACCAAGCATACATATAAAGATCAATTTTTTACTTTTATTTTAAGTCACTTGGTTGTTTTTGTATTTAATAATATTCAACTCTTCTCAGAGAATTTTGAAACTTGGAAGGGGACCAAACCACATTCTTATTAAAAATCAAATGTATTTATATCTTCAACATTGAAATTGACATGGTCAAATAACTTCTCTATCTGGAATTCCAAACACCAAGTTGTGTATTCCGAGTTCTCGGTGGCTAGGGAATTTAGCAAGAATGATAAGGGGAACGTGAATTTTAATCAGATGGCCGGCGCCGGAGTAGATGCGCTTGCTGGGGACGGGTGTCGCGGGCCGCGCAAGGGATGGCCTGTCGCCTCCACCCCAGGGAGATCTTGCTCTACTGGCTGAAACATATGCCGCAATGTCAGTATCGTGAACATGGTGCCTTGTGCATACCATGATTAGATTGTTAATTGTTAAATAGACTTATTTGTTTGTATCTTCTATTCCAACAGAAAAAAAAATTATTCCATCTTTGTGTATGAATGTTTTCATATACATATAAAATTTTGGGACTCTAAAAGGTCTCAAATAAAGAATTTATCAACTACGCGAAGTTGTAGATCATCTCGAGCTCTCTACAACTTTTATATAGGGTGTGTCTCCATCCAAGATAATTTGAATATTTGATAATTTAAAGTCAGATAAAAAACTTCTTAGGTGCAAAGTCATAGATTGCCTTGACAACTACAACTTTGGAATGGATCATGTCAATATCCGATGAAGTTTGAAATTTTTAAATTTTTGAATATCAGAATCTTAGAATTTAAACAAACATTTAGCATTCTATATGACTTTAAATAGAAAAATTTATTAGCATAAAAGTAATTCAACATCATATCGAGGTCAACAATTTTTATATAGTGTGTGTATCCACTCAAAATAATTCAAAAATTTTTAAAATATGAATCTTAAAATCTCATAATTCTAAAATGAATGTTCAGACTCTATTTTTTAAAATAAAAATTCTCAACTGTAAAGTCATAGATGGCATTGACAACTACAACTTTGGTATAAATCATGTTAACATCCAATGGAGTTTGAATTTGTAAATTTTAAATTTCAAAATCTTAGAACTAAAACAAACTTTGAGAAATATAAATGAATTTAAATCAAAAAATTGTTGACTACAAAGTTGTTGATCATATTGAGATTACAACTTTTTATGTAGACTATGTTAACATTTGAGGTTGTTTAAAAATTTTAAGTTTTGAGAGTTATTTTTTTGGACTTTAAAAGGTTTCGAATAAAAAATTTATCAACTACGATATTGTAGATCATGTTGAGTTCTACAATTTTATATAGGGTATGTCTCCATCCGAGGTAATTTGAATGTTTCAAAAGCATGAATCAATTTGAGAATTTTGAAATGAATATTTAGGACTCTAAATGTTTTTGATAAAATAACTAAATCAAATAGACATTTGAACAATAATATGAATCTAAGCTTTTCAATCAGAATTTATATACAAGAATATTTGGATCTATATCCGCATTTGTCCTCAGATCCTTTCTCGTCAAGTCATCCTCAACTCATGCCAAACATTAGTGTGGGTGTAAACCCGAATTATATTCTTGGCTACTAATACGAATTCAAATTCAATTCACATTTGGTACGTATTCAATTCAACTCGTGATTATATTATTATAAAATTTGACCTAGACAAAGAAATTTAATTGGCAGATTCATATATATATTCAATAATACATTTATCAATCATTTTTTTAAAAATATAAGTTTTTTTACAAAATGAATATTTTCTTATTCCTATGATTACAAATATCTTTTTTCCTAATTGGCAGTTAAGATGACCTACTTTTTATTTGCTACTAGATATATCCTCGTACGTTGCACCTGGAGCATGACTTTTTATATTATTATAAAATTTGGAGGACCTAGACAAAGAAATTTAATTGCCAGATTCATAAATATTCCATAATATACTTATCAATCAATTTTTTTGAAAATATAAGTTTTTTACAAAATGAATATTTTCCTATTATTAGAAATATTTTTTTTTTCAAATTGACAGTTAAGATTACCCTACTTTTTATTTGCTATATCTGCAAAAATCACTAGTGCCCGCCTAATCTTCCCGCTCCCTTTCAGTTTGCCCGAAAAAATTGAGTTGGTTAACCTCTCCATCTCCGTCATTTTCTACCCTCGCCGCCTCTATTAGTCCACCTCCCGATAGATCCAGGAGTCCTCCACATCATCTGCTGGCCTGCTGCACCCCGGTGCCATCAGAGCAAAGCCACCGACACCACAAGCGTCGCGAGAACATCACGAAGGGCGCCTGCAGCCAGTGGGTAATTGTCACGCATCCCTTGGCGGAGAAGGGAGAACCGCCGTCTCACGAAGGTCTGGGCGCTCCTTCCCTATTCATTGATCGGGAAACAATGTTGTTGGTTATATATATAGTTAGGTTTTGATTTCTCCCGTGACTTGGTGGGATTGCTCTCCTCCGCGCAGATTGATTTCTCCTAACATACCTTCAGGGCTCCTTTGGATGACAGGGGCCAAATGCACGTGGATTTCAACACAAAGGAAATTCTGACCCTGCACATGACATCCCCTCCCACTCCGGTGACAGTAACCCCGTGGAGGAAGAGGAGGAAGAGCGAGGCGAGACGAGGCAAGGCGTGGACACACGGCAATAGCGACGGCGCAGACAACGGTCAGGTAGACGAGGAAGAGCGAGGCGAGGAGCACGAGCATCACATCGAGGAAGAGGAGCATGAGAAAGTAGTCCAGGAGGACGACCTGCGTGGCCGGGGCGCGGGTCCGCTGCGCCGCCATCGGGGCGTGGGCGCCACTGCGTGGCCGCGGGGGCTCGCCGAGTGGATGTGTCATGTGTGGCCACAGCACGGTTCCGCCGCGCTCGGACTCCGCCAAGCTCGGCGCTCGAACTGCTGTGACGCGCGGGGCGCGGACGCGGGAAGCAGCTGGCGCGGCCGCCGGGCACTGATGGTGCGACCGCAGGGACACGGCGCGCACGGGCGGAGCTGCTTGGGGCGTGGGCTCGCCTGAGCGCGGGCTTCACCGGATGCGGTCGCCGCCACGAGACTATGCCCCTGGCCGTGCTGAGCGCCACGGCCATGGTGATCTTGATGGTGGACCCAGCCACAACGGCGCCGAGGAGGCAGCCGCCAGCAGCGAGAAGCGAGGGACCGAGGCGAGGCGACACGGGAGTAGCGAGGGATCGAGCGAGCGCCGAGCGAAGGGGAAGGAAATAAACGGGTGCCGACTAGTTTTTTCTGTTCCCCGTCCATTGACGCGGATACCGGCTACCGGGGCTTTTTCTGACTCGCGCTTTTTCTGGCTCGCATGACGCCAAATGGCCACCGGGGTTAGACGGGGAAGGAAACTCGCGCCGTGTTTCTCCATCCCCAGACCGGCGGGGATCCCTGCGGGTATTACGTTATCCAAACGAGCCCTCAATTTGTTGAAGCATCGACGCTCTTTAATTTCCTTCCCGGTTCTAGCATCGCGGCGTCGTGCTGCTGTCTCGCGGCCTGCCACCTCCTGGCAGTAGACCTGAGAATGGACTTGGTTTAGTCCAAGATCCTATTGGCCGGCAGGAGGAGATTGGATGGGGCGTTATTTTAATTGGCTGGCAATGACTAGCGTGAATCTCTTCGCCCAACACCTGGACAATGTTGGAAGACGCAAGGTATTCTCCAATTTCCATCTGTGCAATTGTATGATAATCATGTACAGCCAACTGCACTGCTTCACTTATAATTGCACAGATAATCACGTAAAGCCAACTTCACTGCTTCACTTATCTCCATCAATTCTGCCTCTTTTCCATTTCCATGGTGAAACCCAACTATAATTAGCTGACAAAATATTCAGATAGTGATTAGTTTAGAATTTCAGATGCATGGTCTAGACTTAGTATTTTTTCCATTTGCTTAGTTACATATATAAATAAATATATGTTACTAAAATTGAGTTTGCACTTTGCAGGAAAATGCACACCTATTGACGTCGGATGTGGTCCGAATCACACACCAGAAAGGGCATTGGACGCCCGGTCCGCTATGGACCAGAGAACGCAGCAAGATATCACTCTTTCGTGGTGAAGCATGAAGAGGTTTACAAGCAAACGACCAAAGAATAACCAATCGCGCTTACGTGACGAAGAACCGGCTAGTTTTCAGGCAAACTAGCAAAGAAATCGTCGAAGCTCTTGCCCGGGAGTGACCCCGTCAGGACAAGGACATCGCCGGGTTGCCCTAGGTTGGCCGGCAAGCCTAGGACGTCATTCTTGGTCGTGGATCAAGGGATGAACAGCATGGAGGTTAAAGGAGAAGAGAAAAGAGGTAAAAGAAGTAGATTGATTTGTCTGTATGACGATTGGATAGATGGGATCTCAATCGGCCATGAGCCTCTTATATATATAGAGAGGGTGGTCTTATCCTAGTAGAAAACCTCTCCAAGCCTTATTTTTCAAGTTTCCCACGAGTTTATAATAGTTCAGATCGGAATCTAAAAGGTCAGACCTGAACATCCTATTTTATTAGGTTTGCCGGAAGTTTCGGCTCGGGCGAGGGCCAGAAGTTCAAGCTTGAGTTGGGAGTTCCGGCTCAGGTGCGGGTCGGAAGTTCAAGCTTGAGCCAGGAGTTCTAGTTCGGATGCGAGCTGGAAGTTCAAGCTTGAGCCGGAAGTTCCGGCTCGGGTGCGGGCCGGAAGTTCAAGTTTGAGCCGGAAGTCCCGATGACGGAATATTTTCTCGGAAGCATAACTCTCTCATCCGGATCCCAAATTAGACGTTCCATATATGTTTTTTGACCATCTCGACGAGAGGAACGCAATGGTGAAGTCTGTTACACATTTTGATAATTTCACAAAATAGACATTTTTTATTGTCAACATATGCCCCCCTGTTTTCAGGTTTATGACGCATGAACCTGAAAACACTTGATCAAACAAACATAATTAAACCAAACAGCAACAATACCCATCTCATCGGCTGCATGGTGACTAAGGGCGATGTATACATCGGTCATTTTGTTCTAAGGGCGATACATGTATCGGCCATTGTTTGGAGAGCACTTAGGCTTCTTGTCAAACACTTGGAAAATACTTTTAAGTATCTTCCGTTGAATGCTACTTTGAGACGTTCACCTTGCAATGTCTCTAGCAAATAAGAATTACCGCTCATGACTTTGATCACTTTATAAGGACCATCCCAATTTGGTGACCACTTGCCAAACTGATTGCTCTTCGATCCAATAGGTAGTATGGTTTTTCACACTAATTCTTCTACTTGAAAAGATTTGCTCTTGACTTTTTTGTTGTATGCCCTGACAACTCAAGCTTTGTCTTTCTCTATCTCCTTGAGAGCTTTTAATCTTACATCAGTTACCTCATCGATGTTATCCATCATCAAATCATGATACACAATGGCTGATAAATCATTTTGTTTAGCAAGCCTGTATACATCCAAATTTACCTTGACAGGCAACATGGCCGCTTGAGCATATACCAACTCAAAAGAAGTAACTTTTGTAGCCCTATGCCTTGAAATACGATGTGCCCATAGAGCTTCAGACAAAACTTCATGCCACCTTTTTGGATTCTCCTCAATCTTTTTCTTAATAAGCTTGATCAACATCTTATTACTAGACTCAGTTTGGCCATTAGCTTGAGCATAATATGGAGATGATTTGAGCTACTTGATCTTATATAATTCGGCAAAGTCCCTCACTTCATTGGACATAAATGATGTCCCTTGATCTGTAGTTAATGTTTGGGGTATGCCAAATCTATGAATGATATGCTCAGTGATGAACTCAATCACCTCCTTGTGTGTCATATTCTTCAAATGAACTGCCTCGATCCACTTAGTGAAATAATATGTAGCAACCAACACAAAGCGATGTCCCTTGGAAGATGGGGGATGAATTTGGCCAATGAAGTCTAACCCCCAACCGCGAAAAGGCCACGGTTTGATTATAGGATGAAGCTTAGCAGCAGGCACTAGCTGAATATTTTCAAACCTTTGGTATTCTTCACATCCTTTCTAGTAGCGAAAGCAATCGGTCATCATAGTAGGCTAATAGAAACCGGCTCTATGCAATAACCACTTCATCTTCGGGGCCGATTGATGCATACCATAAATACCTTCATGGACTTCTCCCATACTTATTCTTGCTTGATCAGTTTCTAAGCACTTCAGCAACAAGTCTTCGGTGGTTCTTCGGTAAAGCTCATCATTGTGCAACACATACTTGAAAAGCACTTCGCCGAACACTTTTATCAAATTTTGCACTTGGATCACGTATATATCAATAAAGGAGTCCTCCAATCATACAAATTGGCCCCAACATCACTAGAAGTTTTGCCAGGATGATTTGAGAGTTCATCAAGCTCATTAACCGTGCTGGTCACAGGGGAGTCAGTTGAGCCGACTAGGGCAGTCAGCTTAGCCGACTTGGAGGAGTCGGCCTAGCCAACTGTAGCAGCCGGCTGAGCCAACTTGGCTTCAGCAGAGGGGAAGTTGGCTGAGCTGATTGGGTCAGTTGGCTTATCCGACTAGTCTGCACCTACACGAGAAAAATTAAAAATTTTATGCGTCGGCTGTTTTTAATATGAAAATTACGCCACCGACGTCATAGCCAGATGCTTGTTGAGCTAACATGTTGGCCTTTTGATTTTCATGTCTCGGAATATGCCGAATTCAGAATTTAGCAAAATAGGCAATAATATCAAGGCAAGCACCAAGACAAGCTCTTAGTGATCCTTCTAAACATTAAAACATACCAGCAACTTGCTGCACCACTAGTAAAGAATCACCATAGGATTCAACATGTCATACTTCATGGATTGCAATATAGCCAAGCCGAATAAGAAAACTTCACATTCGGCTTGAATTTTGGTGCAAATGTAATTTTAATCGGCTTGATGTCTCAAATAGCACTATTATGAGAAATAATGATTATGCCAACACCTTCGCCTTATTTGCAAGCCGATTAATCATATTATCACATCCATGAAGTAAATCCAAAATGCATATGTCATGCCCCCTAGGCATGAAAGCCATCAAAGTAAATTTCATGGGGGACTTTCTAATAGCACGATGGTCACAAGCACTCATCGACTATATTTTTACACTAAGGGCGATATCAAAATATCGGCCATATGAATTCATCCACAAGAGCACACATAACCAAAATAAATATTTTGGCTCTTGATCATTGATAAGCAAAATAATTTGGCAACCCTCCGAAACATACAGATCCATACCAAAGATCAAAATAAGAAGCTGAGGGATAACCATGCATACCAGGGGATGAATTCCATATAGGCATAGGCAGAGAATATGGATGATGCCATGACCAATGATTTTGATGATTTGGTGCAAACCTCCAACTTGGCAATTGTTTTTTAACCTTCTTCTCTCCTTTGCCTTTGTTGCACACTTGCTTGTGCATCATCTTTTTGAGCTTGAATTCTTCATTTAGGAACTCATGCCAAGCCCTTTTCTTTTCAGCTTCTCTGCACTAAGCTTTTGTAACTTTTTTCTTGCCACTTTGGTAAACCGATTGAGCATGTCGGTTTCGCTTCTATTTTGGACAGCGGCAATTCTTTCTTGATTTTAGGCACTTTCATCTTCTTTTGTTCAAATTTGGCACCTACAACATCAATAGATGATTTCCCCACTTCTTTGCCATCAATAGCCAGATTTTTAGCAATGTAATCGGCTTTTCAATAGTTGAACTCAGATCTAAACTTTCCTTCTTTCGGCCATCATACTTCACACGGTAAACTTGCTTTACCACTTTCTTCTTTGGTTGAGCTCCAGACCAATTTTGATCAAAACGGTCTTTACAAGATGATGATCTCTCTAAATGTCTAGGAGCTGTATATTCTATATATTATGGCCTAAAATATGATGGAACATGTGCCTCTTGATCAAACCAGCCCCAAGATGAATAAGGATGAAAATATGCGGGCTGCGATCCATATGACATAGGAATTGGCTGCTCAAAAGGAAAATATGTTGCTGCTACATGAGATCAATCTCCTTGTCAATTCCACTCTTGAAACTTGTGCTTTGGAGGTGATTGCACTTTCTTTGGCCGATTGGTGACATTTGCTTCTGCTATCTTCTCATATTTAGTTAGAAGTTCCTTGAAGCTAAGCTTCGGCCTTTTATTCTTTTGCTTGTCATGGCCTTTACCTCTATCAGCTTTATGAGCATCCTCCTTCTTCTCCCCATCTTGACAGACATGCTTCAGAGGAGGATCCTTAGTCGATTCCCCATGCTCGATGGGATCAATCGGCTTTTGCTTTAGTTGGAGAGATTTCACTTGCCCCCTAGTGCCTTCTGAAACTATAATAACATTACTGTCCTCTTGAGTATCTTCAACTTGTAATTCATGGACAACAACCTTGTCTTCACTTGAGGGCTCCACATCTCTCTCTTGGACATTTGAGCCTTGAGCTTTGAGTGAATCGGCTATTGCAAGCCGATTCAAAACCTATTTGTCATCAAGACCAATTGAATCCAATTGGTCCATATGCTGAGCTTTAGAAAATTTCAATCGGCCTTTATCAATGGTTGATTGGATCACTCGACGAAACACATTGTAATTAGAAGTATTATGGTTAGATGAGTTATGCCACTTGCAATATGTAAGATCTTCTAAGTTTTGAATAGATGGCAAAGCACTATGATCGATGATTCTAATAAAATTATTCTTGAGCAAGATATCAAAGACATGATCACAAAAAGTAAAGTTAAAGGTGTATTTTGATTTCTTTAGCCGATTCTTTTGTGAAGTCGGCTTTAAAGCTAGGCAAACGAAGGGATCATATTTGTTATCAATCCATTCGGCCACACCTTTGCAATTGCTTATGGGAAGCTTTAGCTTTGATGAAGTATCACCATCGGCCTTGCCATATGGAACAATGTGTTGGCCGATAGAATCTGAATTTATTTTGTCATCAACAAATAAATTGCTATTCTCAATCAGTCTATTATAACTACTTCTAAGGATATCACCAATAGATGCAGAGATTGAAATAGTGTAACCAGATTGGAATTTGAGCAAAATATTTGTATTTTATACCTTGTTGATCATATTGGAGAAGTACATGTCCTTGATTTGAATGATGTTGCCCTTCATCACCAAGAGAATGATCAACAATAGGTGCCGAATCATCCGAAGACGCATCGGCTACTACTGGAACCGAGAAAGTCGGCTTAGCCAACTTGGAGTCGGCTAGGCTGACTTGGGCACTAGCAGGGGCAGTCGGCTTGGCCGACTGGGAAGCCATCTTAGCTGACTCAGGGCAGGCAGCAGAGGCAGTCGGCCTAGCCGACTGGGAAGTTGGCTTAGCTGACTCGAAGTAGGCAGTAGAGGCAGTTAGCCTAGCTGACTCAAAGCATGTGGCAGAGGTAGTTGGCTTGTCCAACTGGGAAGTCAGCCTAGCCGACTTAGAGTAGGCAGAAGTAGGCTCAACCGACTTCAAAGTCGGCTCAGCCGATTCTGGGTAAGCAGGCAACCTTCCTTTCTCACTTGTTAGGGTTTGATCTCCATCAATGATGTAGTAATCACTAGATAAATATACAACCCCTTTAGCTCCTAAAAATCAAGTCTAGCTGATTTCTGTCGCTTTTCATATTTTTCATGAGGTATAATGGTAGCTTCTCCTAAATTGGCCCTATCAGTTTTAGGCACCGAAGAGACCAATACGGGTTTCTTCCTAAAATTAAGCTTACCATTTTGATCAAAATAATAGTAAGACAACCTCTTATCAGGAGGTATAGTGGTAGCCCCTCCTGAACTAGCCCTATCGGTTTCAGGCGCTGAAGAAGTTAATTTAGATTGACTCTTTAAGATTAAACTGCCATGCTGATCAAAATAATAGTAAAACGGCCTCTCATATTGAGATTGACTAAAAGCTAGGGCCAATTCACTAGTATGTCCAACATGAGGTGAAGTAGCAATAGGAGTATCAAAGATTCCTTCATCTAACTTATCAAATGTAGAATTCACCTTAACCATAGTATAGAAAAGAGGAGAATCTTCAGTGATCCCATCTACCTTTAGCTTAGCAATGGTTGTAGGCCTGACGAGGATTTCCTCACCCATTGCTAAATTTTTATTGATTCTGCTACAATTATTAGTAACATTTGGAGCCGAATCACAAGTTTTAGCACTCAAATGCCTTGCTGAAATTTCACTAATTCGGCTATGATTATGAGTAAAATACAAAGCCGAATTATGAGCATTGATCCTTACATGAGGTGCTAAATTTTCATTGATTTGGCTATGGTTACTAGTAACATGTGAAACCAAATCATGAGTATTAGCACTTGAGTACCTTGTTGAATTTTCATTAATTCGGCTTGAGTTGGGAGTAACATATAAAGCCGAATTATGAATAGGAGCATTGGCATATGGTGCTAAATTTTGAGAGCAATTAGCTAAATAATTAGCATTGTCATAGCCAATTCTCTCATTCATTGGCATGTCTTGTGGTGGAACCATATATTGTGAACTTATAGCCGATGAATAAGGATTTACATGTTTTATGTTGCTAGTAGCATCAAAACTCAAATAATTTACAACATGCAGCGGCTCTTGACCATGATATCCATAATTATTAGGTGTATGATGAGAAGCATTATCAAAAGTATCAGCCGATGCAACATATCTAGTATCATTACAGCTAGCAACACCAACATGAGAGCTTATATGACTTGCAAAATAACCATTAGGATCATAAGATGCATTTAAAAGTTGTACCTCGGGGTAATTGTAGTAGTTTTGTGATGAACCACCTTGGTATTCCATGATTTAGAGCTTGACCGCCTTGCTGAATTTTCCAATAAGTAGCACAACTTGTTGCAAAATCGCAAACGAGATCACAAGGGGTCAAAACCATATACAATCGGCCTTTTAGGTCAAATGCAACAGTAATGGCGAGCACAAGAAGATAGATTAGTGAGGAGTAGAGCTAGGGCAAGAAGAATCGGCTACAAAGTAGAGCCAAAGCAAATTCTTCCCCAGCGGAGTCGCTAAAAAGTGTGTTGATGTCGGATGTGGTCCGAATCACACACCAGAAAAGGGCATTGGACGCCCGGGCCGCTATGGACCGGAGAACACAGCAAGATATCACTCTTTCATGGTGAAGCATAGAGAGGTTTACAAGCAAACCACCAAAGGATAACCAATCGCGCTTACGTGATGAAGAACCGGCTAGTTTTTAGGCAAACTAGCGAAGAAACCGTCGAAGCTCTTGACAGGGAGGTTGCCAGGTTGCCCTAGGTTGGCCGGCAAGCCTAGGACGTCATCCTTGGTCATGGATCAAGGGCTGAACAACATGGAGGTTGAAGGAGAAGAGAAAAGGGGTAAAAGGAGTAGATTGATTTGTTTGTATGACGATTGGATAGATGAGATCTCAATCAGCCATGATCCTCTCATATATATAGAGGGGGGTGGTCTTATCCTAGTAGAAAACCTCTCCAAGCCTTATTTTCAAGGTTTTCCATGAGTTTAGAATAGTTCAGATCAGAATCCAAAAGGTCAGACCCGAATAGCCCTTTTTATTAGGTTTGCTGGAAGTTCCGACTCTGGCCGGAAGTTTCGGCTCAGGCGCAGTCCGGAAGTTCAAGCTTGAGCTGGGAGTTCTAGCTCGGGTGCGGGCTAGAAGTTCAAGCTTGAGCCAGGAGTTCTAGCTTGGATGCAGGCCAGAAGTTCAAGCTTGAGCCGGAAGTTCCGGCTCGGGTGTGGGCTGGAAGTTCAAGCTTGAGCCGGAAGTCCCGACGACGGAACATTTTCTCGGAGGTATAACTCTCTCATCCAGACCCCAAATTGGATGTTCTATATATGTTTTTTAACCATCTCGATGAGAAAAACACAATGGTGAAGTCCATTACACATTTTGACAACTTCACAAAATGGACATTTTTTGTTGTTAACAACACCATCATTACTTTACCAACAAAAGTTCAAATATCTTCACCTTTCCAAAAATGTTCCAGTAATCATTGAGTTTTTTTTGGCATAATCAGAAATAGAAACACAATACAAATAAATTTTGTAGTATGACCTATGCTTCTAGGACAGTGAAACATGGGATGTTGAAAAGAGTGAATTCCGATTTGCCCCCATGAACTTCTCGTTAGATTTAAAAAGCACCCTCAAACTTGAATACCAGATTAACTTGGTATTCATCTTAACTTGATATTCATCCTTTTAACTTGTTTGTATTCTAGTTTCAAAAAAACTTGTTTGTATTCTGTAGGTGGAGGAGGAGGCGGCAACAAGCTCATCCTGCATGGCCTGTAGTTCCATGGCTTTCACGGTGTCCAACAGGAGAAGCAGACGTTGAGACAAAAGTTCATCATCGACATTGACACCTGGATGGACCTCATTGCACCGGCGAGTCTGACTGCATCGCTGATACAGTCAGCTACACTGACATCTATAGGTGAGTAGCGGTAGGTTAACCTTATTGATGATTGATTGGAACAACAAATTGATAGAAATTAGCATTCTTTTTGGAATTTCAACTGGTATATAATTTCTAAAATGGGGGTATTATACTTTCCAGATGGTAGTGTCATCTTATATTTATGCAGCTTCCTTGATTTTAGCCTGTAGTATTCCCCTCTAGGGAAGGAGCGAACCTTCGTGTTTTAGGATGAATCACACTGCTGGTTCGTGGAGTCTGCTTGGAAATTGTTGTTCTTTTCCATCATTTAGTTGTTTATTACAAAATGATATTTTTCATGTTGACATAGTATATAAGTTTAGAATGTGTGTAGACTCCTGCATCCTATTATCCTCTCCACTTACTTTGTCTAGAACTCTAGATCCTTGACTTGTTATGCGGCTCCAATTTTTTTGTCTTGTTATATTACTTGTTGCTTGTGGCTACTGCTACTTGGGATGGCTACCTGCTACCGAAATTTCTCCTTTTGGACATGCAATTCAGATGGTAACCCCTTCTAGTAGCACCCAACATGAGAAGTTTGAAAGCTTTTGGACATGCCTGGAAGACAATGAAGAGGATCTGAATGAGTCTTGCATCACCTCTATCATCCCTAGCTTGCAGCTTCAAAACAGGTTTGAAAACAAAGAACTAAAGAGTCCTATAGCTTGCATTTGATTCTTTTAACCACTAATATGGTCCACTGACTGCATGTGTAGCTAATGATATGTTCTGGGACAGTGTACCGCCCTAGCAGGTCATACATCCATCTTTTTCCCACAAAAGCGAGTGGGGTGTAGGTTCCTAAGACCGGGTTCTCAAGGCATACCAGTCCTTAGGGTGACTGAACAGGATGTCTTCATGAGGGGTGAACTAATGCAATGCTCGATGGGACATCCGGTGCCCTATGCTAAAATAGCACCTCCATCCTAGGGCTTCATTCCACAAAGACACTCCACCCCGAGATCTCTCCCTATCACATGCACCCGCCACAGGTACCTCTCATGGGGAAATGCCTAGGTAGCATCCCCTGGCAAGACTCGTCGTATATCCTGCTCGATCGACTCGACCCTCACCACACACCCAAGATCCACACCAAGATCTCCTCAAGTTCATTACCAAGTTATTACCATGTTCTCAGCACCACGTGCCTGATCCACTCACAAACAGTCATCCACCATGCATCACATCACAGATATAATGCGTAGTAGAAGTAGTAGTAAGTAGTAAGCGAGCGTCTAGCCTAATAGTGGGTGTGCAGGGGAATTGGTTGCAACAAGGTAATGGCTTACAAGCAGTTCTACCATGCAACCTATCATAGTTCATTTGCATAAAAGTAAAGCACTAGCATTTACATTGTAGCATGCCTAATAGGGTTCTATGAGGTTGGGTGGGACGTGGCACCTGTTGGATGTCATATATGAGATCCTCAGTGTACTTGTAGTTGTTCTCCTTCGAGATCTTTATTCCATCTGTGTGTCCTTCCTCCAACGGGTTCTGCTCGCTCAACGCTAACCTCGATGCAACTACCTCGATACAGCGATAAGCAAGAGAGCAATCTGACCACTACACCTAGAAAGACTATGGAAAGAGAGGCAACAAGGCACAGAAGAAAGGGGCAACGACTTAGCCCTCTCAGTGGATGTTCGATCCCTAGGCAAAAGAACAGGAGTGGTTGTTTGCTAAGCACAAGCTTAAGCCTTATCCTAGCTAGTACTTCCCGGGTCGATCGTGTCAACCTATACGACTTAAATAGAAATGGCATAGGCCCTAGCCCATCATAAGCAAACACCATGACTCGTAGCTTTCGATCCGAGCGTCATGGAGACTGATGAGAAACGAAAGGACTACAAGCAGGAGAAGTCCCGTTCTCTCTCAATCCATATGCCATTAAAATTGACAAGAACCAAGAGAGGGTGGAACGGAGAGAGAAGAGAAGAGAGGCAGTCTACTTCTTCCAATACACACGCATGGCAAGAGATGAGGTATCAAAAGAAGTGACACACAAGAGAACACGAGTGCCCAAACTACTTGTAAGGTACCAAGACCTAGGTGCACTAAATGCACTAAGGCATCCCTAGGGTTCTTAGCGGTGCGGTTGTCATCGTGAGAACCAAAGAAATGCTATGGTCTATGTAACAGAACCGACCAAATTATAAGAGCACAAGTACGAAAACAAGCACCGAAGCGCTCAAATTTTCAAACTTGAGCCCATATAATCCCGGTAGTCAATCAAAATCACGAAGGATTTCAAACCAAACTGCTTACAACCAGGATCGCATCATTCAACATACAACATCATACGATACATTTCACAAGTAGTTCTGAAATAAGTTTACACAAGCGGAGTAGCAAATATTACAAACCAAGTTTGAAAGTAGCGGAAGCATAACACACACACTAGTTAATTAAATACTGCCAGTCTGGATGATCGACATCCCGCAAAAGCATGAGGAAAGTACATAAAGACGATCATGCCCTTCTGATCTAGTCATCATCACCCGCAGGGTGGAGACACGTCTTGCAGAATCCCTGATAAAGCATGTCATCTGCAACAGGAGGGAATAAACCCTGAGTACTGGAATGTACTCAGCTAGACTTACCCGTCGAAAACCAGAAATAAGATGACACCAAGGATTATGCAAGGCTTACACAAGAGGCTAGCTGACATAACATTTTGCATAAAGGCATAAGTAATTGAAACTCTTATAACCTGTACTAGCAGTTATTTTTAGCATTTACCTGTCATCTATCTTAGCACCTGTACTAAACATGCACTTGATTATAATCAAACAATTATCATCATTATATCCAGAGCAGGTATGAATTGTGGCAACATTGTATCATTCCCTTAACCACCGGTTCATTTAATGAGATCTACGTTGCCGCTGCTCAAGTCAAGTGCTCACTAACCGGGAGCGACGGCGATTCGAATCGAATTCCTATCCAGCTGGAGGGGTATTTCTAACACTCACCGTGCAGACCCCTGCCAGGGTCGCACAGGCCACCGTTTCATATGATTCAGGAATCGCGGGTCCGAATAATGTCGCGACCCCAAGGGCGACACTCTGCCAGGTGATAGGGACTCTAACCCCCCCTTGGTCTCACGCCAATGTCCCCAAGCACATCCTTTCTCTCCTCCAAGAAGCAACCTACCATTCGATTCCCGCCCTGAACCACATTACTCGGCTTCGCGGTCGGAACGACTTATCCGGCCAACTAAGTGTTAGACTGCGTTCAACATGACTCAAGGACGTACAGCGAATCGGTCCTTAAACGACTCAGACGGGCATAGCTCCACACCCAAGACGTGAAGTGTCTTGCGGCTGTACTATCGAACTCCCGCCCGGTCTAAATTTCATTTTTAAGCATGGTTCCATCCACGATAGCCATAAAGCCACTCGTGACTCCTTCCTACATCTCGCGGATGACCGGAAATCACCCGACTTCTACCGTACTAAGCAGGGCTAAGCATTGACACGTGCCTAAACCTAATATAGGATTAAGTACGATATCTGGACAAGGACAGGTATAATGCAACAAGTGTTTTCATATAACTCCTACAACTTAATGCAGTAAACAATTAAAATACTCAAGATTAATTTATAAAACGATGGGTTCAGCATGCACCGGGGCTTGCCTTTCAGAAATGTTGCGGGTCTGTGGTCCGGACACTCGGGTAGATCTTCTGACGGAGCTTCCCCGACGTTGGGTTCTTCTGCTAATTCCTCCGGTTGACTCAGCACCTCCTCCGGTATCGCTTGTTCGAATTCGAGGAGTGTCACCCCCTCCGGTACACCTATTGCATGAGTGCATAATAAATCCCATGAATGCATAATGAAAGATGCAATATGCTCGGAATGAAATACATTACAACAATTTAACGCTCTATTCAAATCACTTCAAAAGAGTAGGTGCAAATTTCCTCTCCGATAGAGAAATACTCACCTAATCTACTTAACCTAAGATAAAGCTGCTCATCCTCAGTTAAGGCCCTAACACCTAACAATTACAAAAGTAGCATGTCTTAGGATATCACACCATATCAATCAGCAAAACACCACAGTAAGCATTCTGGACAGCAGCTACTTGTTTTTATCACAACTGGAGATTTACAATTCCAAAAGATATGATCTAAGACAATCTGGAAAGCCTAAGAAATGCACTACAATTCATTTTCAGACCTCAACTCCAAACTCCTAAGTTTTCCATGTCAAACTTCACAAGTTCCAGAATCTGTCCTCTCAAAACAGAGAGTAGCAGATTTTGAACTGTCACTTTAAACAACAGTAACTCTCAAACTACTAAGTCAAATGCTTCCAAATTTCGACACAAGCTAGTTCATCAAGTTTACTCCAACTTTGGTATTTACAAGTTTTCCAGCAACCAATTTTATCAAAGCCAAATTTAGAATTACTACTAGCTGTCCAGAAAACCTAAAATTACAAAGGTTAAACATTTATTGATGTGGCCAAAGACCCTTAAAACCAAACTAAGATTTCCAAAAGTTCACATGGGGTATAACAACACCAGAAAGTAGGGTGTGACTACCTAGAACATTTATTTATACTCATTTCTTATTTTACTTAATTAATTAGGTGGAATTTTAAACATATATGTAAACTGCTCCTAAAATTCTACAAAAATTACAGGGGACTCTCTGACCCACAAAGAGACTACTGTAAAATTTTGAACTCAATTTATTCAAAGGAACTTCCTACACAAAATTCCCAAGCCAAAAAGGCTGATTTTTGTATAAATAACAAAACATAGTCAAAAGTGTCAAACAACAGATTTCTTAATTTTCATGGACACTCTAGGGTACCAAGACATTCTCCAAAAATTTATAAGAACATTGCACATGTAGAAAAATTACTAAAATTCATTTTAGTATTTCCTAGAATAACAAGATAGCATTATAACTTGAAAAGTACTTAAGCATTGATGCCCAAATTTTTACCAGAGCTAGGGCTAGCATAGAGTAACCTACCCACCAAATTTCATGATTTATGGGACAATACAGCTCAAGTTATAAATTTAACAAATTTGCATGCATTCCAAAACACATTTAAAGGATCTATTAAATTCTTACAGAATTTAAACATCTCATGCCAGATCCATATTTTTCTAAAATACTACACATCATGTAGACCCTAACAAAATTTATCTCATGATTTTTGGATCATTAAAACCCTAGATCTATATTTTTCCAACTTGTACAAAAATCAGTGACAAAATAATAAAAATGAATTTCATTTCGGATGAACTGGGCCGGCCCGGAAAACTCGGCCCACACACTCGCGCGCGCGCGGCCCGCTCACCGCCCCCGCCCGCGCGCGACACTGATGGGCGGGCCCCCGCGGTCAGTGACCGGAGGCAGGGGAGGCGGAGACCCGCGAGCTCCGACGAGCTCGAGCTCGCCGGAGAAGAGCTCGCTTGGCCAATCGAACACCGCCTCGTGTTCTCCGTCACCCGGTGCGTCGATTGGTGCTCGTGGAATGGATGGGGATGGGGTGGAAGGGGCTTGTCACCGTGAGCAGCGGCCGGTGATGTCCGGTGGCGGCGCACCGTCGCCGATGAGGATGTACGGTGCGGTCTAGGCTCGGTACGAGCTTCACCGAAGCTAGGTGGATCCATTTTGATAGGAAGGGAGGATGGAGAGAGACCCGAAGCACCCCGACCACGGTGAGGTCCCATGGCGGGCTCCGGCGACCTCTCGGAGACGGGGAAGAAAGCAATGCGGCTCACCTTGAGTCAAATCGCGGGCTTCGGTGGGTCAAGGGGATGGAGGGTGGTGAGGCGGAGGGAGTGGCGAGGTCTGGCGGCCAGTGATGCGGTGTAGCTCGCGCTTGAGCTCGCCGGAGAAGAACGGCAATGGCGGCTCGGTTTCGGTGTTTTTGCAACTGGAAGAGAGGGGGCGGAGGAATGGAGGCCGGCTCGCGCGTCGTGGCGTCTTGAAGGCGTCGCGGCCTGACTGGTGGGGCCAGGGCCGGCGTACGGGCGCCACCGTGCCTCCACGCGTCGACGACGGCCTGCGGCCGGTCGGCCACTCCCCCTGCTGACGAAACTGAATCGGGTGAATGGTGACATCGATGACCGACTGACAGAGCGACTTCCACGACGATTATCTCCCAAACCGGTTCGAATTAGTCGAAGATGATTACACCAATTTTGTAGAGCTACATGAGGTCTACAAGTTTGTCAATTGGAGTTTGGGCTGGTTCGGCCTAGATTTGAAACTACAGAGCTCCAAAGTGGTGCCCCTTGAAACTGAAATACAGTTTCAGAGATAACGCCGACTGAAACCCTAACTTCTTGACACTATATCTCCTAAACTATTGAGAACCAGGTGATGGTGATATTGACAATGTTGTAGAGCTATGTGTGGACAACAACTTTGTCAATTGGCTCAAAGACTGGTTTGGCCTGGTTTGCAAACTAAAAGCTCCTAAAGTAGGCATCAGTAAAACTGTAGGGTCAGATTCCAGACTTAGAAAAATTCTAAGTCTTGGAGCTACCTCTCTAACTGACTTGTGGGCCACTTTTGAGCATGTTAGGGTCAATTTCATGAGATGGTCATATTGAGACTTTTGTTCCCCATGAATTTCTTTACAACTTTGCTTAAGGGTGCTCCTCCATGCAAGGTCTCTAAATTAGACTTTTTAATTGGTCAAACTAGAGCCTTCTAGGGTCAAATGGTGGTCAAACTTCTCTTGGAGGGCAAATTTGTAATTTTTGGTCAACATGAACCTTGTTCCAAATGTTACCCTAAGTATAACTAAGGTGTTGTAGGTCATGATTGGCTACCTTACCTTTTTGTTACACCAACTATCAAATACTTCATGAAATGAATCAATCAAACCATAGAACAATCACATGGGTTGCATCACATAAAATAACAAACATGAATGATGCATGCTTATGCTTATGCAAATGCAAATGCAAATGCAATGCAATTAAGGACTAAACACTTGAAGTGTTATAGCCCTCCCCCCTTATAAAAATCTCGTCCCGAGATTTGGAAAGCGTACCATTTTTCATAGAATTCTTTATAACCATCCCGCAAATAATCCTCCCGTTCCCACGTAGCATCACTCTCACTTCCCTGATTACTCCACATCACTTTGTATCACTTAACCACTTTACTTCTAGTTACTCGTTCCTGAGTATCGATCACTCGGACTGGCTTTTCTTCATAGGTTAGGTCAGATTCCAGCCTGATATCACCTAAAGGAACTTGTTCCTCAGGAACGCGAAGACACTTTTTAAGCTGAGATACATGGAAAACGTTGAATATGGCTCTCATCTCATGAGGCAACTGGATTTTGTACGCAACAGCTCCACTCTTGCCTATGATCTAGAAAGGACCCACATATCTTGGTGCAAGTTTCCGCTTAACACCAAAACGTTGGACACTCTTCATTGGAGAAACTTTCAAATAAACGAAGTCTCCAACTTCAAATTCGAGTGGTTTTCTACGACGATCCGCATAGCTTTTCTGTCTCGCTTGTGCTGCAGCCATGTGTTTCTGGATGGTACGGACTTGTTCCTCGGCTTCCTGGACAAAATCAATGCCATAATACCTTCTTTCCCCAGCTTCTACCCAGTTTAGTGGAGTTCGACACTTTCGACCGTACAAAGCTTCGAATGGGGCCATCTTAATACTCTCTTGATAACTATTATTGTACGAGAATTCGGCTAAAGGTAACCATTTTTCCCAAGAACCCTTGGATGAAATGACGCATGCTCGCAACAGATCTTCCAAGATTTGGTTAACTAGTTCTGTCTGACCCGATGTCTGGGGGTGATAAGCAGAGCTTCTCACTAACTTGGTTCCCAGAAGGTGATGCAAGTGCTCCCAAAAGCGAGCAGTGAACTGGGGACCACGGTCAGATATGATAGTACGAGGTATCCCATGAAGCCGGACTATCTGATTGAAGTACAACTCAGCATAGTCAGTGGGACGATAGTCCACTCTAACTGGAATGAAGTGAGCTGATTTGGTCAAACGATCCACAATTACCCAGATAGAGTTATGATTTTTGACAGTAGGAGGAAGTCCGACAATGAAATCCATACTTATCTCTTCCCATTTCTAGCCTAGGATAGAAAGTGGTTGAAGCAACCCAGCTTTCATATGCACAGCTTTAACTCTACAGTAGGTGTCACACCTAGCCACATATGCAGCTATTTCTTTCCGCATCTTGGTCCACCAATAGTATGGCTTCAAATCATAATACATCTTATTGCTACCAGGATGGATGGACAACTTAGAGGAGTGTGCTTCAAACATAATATCATTTCTAAGCTCTCGGTCCTTAGGCACCACTAACCTATCCTTGAACCATAGTACACCATCTTCATCTATCCTGAACTGTGTAGTTTCTTGTTCTTTCATCTTACGCTTGATGTGGAATATACTAGTGTCAGTCTTTTGGAGCTCAATAATTCTGCTTTTGAGGGTACAACTGATAGTGATGTTGTACAAGACTGCTGGATGTAGAAGGCGAGATCGATAAAAATCAGTTTCAACTAAGGAATGGCAATGAGACTTACGGCTTAAAGCATCCGCAACCACATTTGCCTTGCCAGGATGATAGTGCACTTGAAGGTTATAATCCTTAATCAACTCGAGCCATCTTCTCTGACGCATATTTAACTCGGGTTGGGTGAAGATGTATTTGAGGCTTTTGTGGTCTGTGTAGATATTGCAAACATTGCCCAACAGATAGTGTCGCCAGGCTTTCAAAGCATGCACAACCACGGCGAGTTCTAAGTCATGTGTTGGATAATTCACCTCATGTTTCCGAAGTTGTCGAGAGGTATATGCAATTACTCGGCCTTCCTGCATCAACACACCTCCCAAACCTATGCCTGAGGCATCACAATAAACATCAAATGGTTTCTCGATATCCGGTTGTGCCAAAACCGGAGCTGAGGTTAGGAGGGTTCGCAGTTGGTGAAAAGCCGCATCACACTCAGGAGTCCAGACAAACCTGGTGTCTTTCTGCAGCAACCGAGTCATTGGCTTGGCTATTTTGGAGAAATCCGGGATGAAGCGACGATAATAGCCAGCCAAACCAAGAAAACTTCGGACCTCGTGAATCGAGATAGGAGCCTTCCAGTTCAGTACTTCCTGTACCTTGGCGGGGTCCACCATAATTCCTCCATCGGACAACACATGCCCAAGGAAAGGTACTTCACGAAGCTAGAATTCGCACTTACTGAACTTCGCATAAAGTTGATGTTCACGCAGTCTTGTGAGGACTACACGCAGATGTTCAGCGTGATCCTCCTCATTCACAGAATATACCAGGATGTCATCAATAAATACCACCACAAACTTGTCCAATTCAGGCATAAACACCGAATTCATCAAGTACATGAAGTGTGCGGGGGCATTTGTCAAGCCGAAAGACATAACAAGATACTCATAAAGACCGTATCTGGTAGAAAAGGCTGTCTTTGGAACATCTTCCGGGCGAATTTTAATTTGATGGTAGCCGGATCTTAGATCGATTTTGGAGAAAACTTTAGCTTTAGACAACTGATCGAACAAGATGTCGATTCGCGGTAGAGGGTACTTATTTTTGACAGTGACTGCATTGAGAGGTCTATAATCTACGCACATCCGCAACGACTGATCCTTCTTCTTTACAAAGATAGCAGGACATCCCCACGGCGATGAACTAGGACGAATCAACCCTTTCTTCAAAAGTTCATTCAATTGCACCTTAAGTTCAGCTAGTTCATTCGGAGGCATCCTATAGGGTCTCCTAGAGATGGGCGCCGTGCCAGGCAACAACTCAATTTTAAACTCCACATCCCGATCCGGAGGGAGTCCCGGCAAATCATCGGGAAAAACGTCCGGAAATTCATTTACTACGGAAATTTCAGCCAACGCCTTTGCTTGCACAGCATGAATTTCCCCTGACAATTCAACCTTTCTGGGAAGTTGTACTAGAAAACCCTTTTGATCTGTAGGATCTCTGAGCATAACTACCCGAGCGGATGTGTCAATGAGTACCCCATTCTGACTCATCCAATTCATGCCCAAGATAACATCTATGTCTAAACCAGGTAAAACCAATAGGGCAAGCGAATAACTTCACCCTTCTATCTCAAACTTAAGGTTCCCCACTACTTTGTTTGTGGAAATATTCCCACTTGCAGCACTAATACAATAACCCACACCTTCAACAGTATGCAACTTGTGTGCAAATTTGGATGCAAACTTAGGACTGATAAAGGAATGCGAAGCACCTGAATCAAAAAGTACCACTGCAGGATGTTGGTCAACTAGGAACTTACCAGCAGTGACAACCTCTCCAGATGGAATTTCCTCAATACTGTTATAATGAGCGTGCCCTTGACGACTACCTTGGTTGACATTTTTCTTAGGGTAAGGACAGTTCCGGGCCCAATGACCTGACTTGTTGCAATTCCAGCAAGGCATATTGCTAGGAGGAACACTAGAGCTGCTCTGTCCAGAAGTCCCCTTTGGCAGAGCGATGGTATAAGCCTTACGGAACCCCGTTTTTGCAGCAGGCTTCTTCTGCGGCGGACGGAACTTTGTATTCTGAGCAGGTGGGCGAGGGGAATACCTCGGTGCCGCTGAGGCCCTTGACTGAGAAGCACTTGCCTCAAGGGCCCTTTTACGGCTCTTAGAGGCGGAATAAATAGTATTGTTGTTCTCCTGGGTCAAAGCATCGCTGATGAAATCATTGAAAGTAGTACATTTGCTAGTGCCCATAGTTTTCATCAGTTTTGGGCCGAGGCCCCTTTTGAAGCTAGCAATCTTTTTGGCATCGGTATCCACAAACTCTGTGGCATACCTTGCCAGGTTGTTAAAGGACTGCAAGTATTCAGTCAGGCTTTTGTTTCCTTGCGACAGCCTCATAAACTCTGTGTGCTTGATTGCCATAAGACCGGGAGGGATATAATTTCCCCGGAATGCCGCCTTAAACTGATCCCAAGCAATCGGGACATTGGCAGGCAGTGTGGAACGATAGTGGCTCCACCAAATGCCCGCCGGACCATGCAACTGATGGGAAGCATACTCAGTTTTCAGCTCATCAGTTAGGCGTAGCAGACGAAACTTTTGTTCAATGGTATTCAACCACTCGTCAGCCTGCAGTGGTTCTTCCGCTTCCTTGAAGAGCGGGGGCTTTGTATCCAGAAAGTCCTTGAAATCGCTGTACTGATTTGGCTCTGGGCCCTGGCGGCCATGACGAGCCTCTCGATTAGCCAGTTGGCGCATGGCGTCAGCCAACATACGCTGCCCCTCAACCACTGATTGCATCAACTCGGCCGGAGTAGGTGGTGGCGGAGGGGGCGGCTGTTCCTCCTCCTCATTTCCACGACCCCGGCGTAGATTGTACGACATCTGCAAAATGCATAGTCAATGAGCACTGACGATGTGGGAAATTTGTAGATGAATTATTGCGAAATGTCAATCTGACTGTATGAATAGATTTCTCATAATAATTAAGGCACAATAATTCATCACAACCGCACAATCCATTCTAGCGCATCATTTGACGAGATCATACTTGGTAATCCAACAAGATGCTCTTTGATAAAGGCTCACTCACAGGGAGCACAACGGTTACCGGACCGTTTACGTTGCTATCTACGTGATTTTTAACCTTTTGCACGGTACTTGGATTCGATCTCAAGATTTTTAGTTGACTGTGAAAGGCTACTTCAAACTGACCACAAAGAGACTTCTCAATGAAGAGTTCCATGGTGGATCATGACTAGCCACCTCGATACCTGTGCGTGCCAAGCAGCACAGCCTTATGTCGCGCGCCATAGGAGGCCCTTGGTTTCGTCGCGGCACCGAAGGGTGCTAATCGTGACACCATCATCGAACGCAACATAATAAGACATCAAGTTGTGATCGAAATTAACAGGTTCAAACTACATTCAGGAAACATACGGTTCAACCTTACATCCCAAAGTCAAGTTATTACAAGGCCTCACTCCTTCACAGGGAGGGCACAAAAGACGATCCTAACATTATAGGCACGTGATGACTACTCTAAGCATCATCCTCCGAGTCAGTGTCAAGGATCCCCCCGCCGTCCTCATCACTGACAGACTCTAACTCCTCGTCTTCTTCTTCTTCTGGCTCTTCCTCTGGTGCTTCTGCAGGTGGGGCATCCTGTGGTCCATCAACCTCCACTTCATCATCATCCTCAGCCATGAAGATTCCTGATCCTATATCTTCATCTACATTGTTGTTTCTAGGTAGCAGGGGATTAAGCTGGTTATTCAGGCGGTGCACTTCTTCATGAAGGTTGTCATTGTATTCTTCAGCATTTTCTAACTGTTGCTCGAGCTCAAACTGACGAGCTCTCAGAACGTTCTCCTCGTGCCAGGCTTCATCCCTCTGGTTCATGACACGAACCAACATGCGTTGACAGTTGCGGTTTGCTACTGTCAACCTCTGGACTGCAAGGGTTTCCTGGTCACGATCCCGGATCACTTGCTCTAATTGCTGACGCGCTGCATTCCTGGCAGCCGTCACTTCAGCCAACTCTGCCCTCAGCCTTTCCACCTCAGTAGGCTCAGGGCGGGGCTCACGTGGAGCGAGCTGGTGTCGCGGTGCCCTGCCTCCGGTGGACTTACGAGCGGTCCTCTTGGTACGTGCCATCTGTAGCAACAGATAAGATACGACTTAAAGTGAGGATCATTTAGGGGATACGAAATTTACTTTAGTCGGGAGTACTGAAATTTTTAAGGAGGGAGTAAATGATATGTATGATATAATTAAACATGATGCATGTACGTTCCGTACGCCCTCTCACCTTAGTAGAAACCTAAAGTTCTAACGCTAGGCGGTGGCATACATACGTTCTCTCATATAAGCGAAACTATCGGTCTACTCGTTACGCTGTTAGTGTACCTGCAGAAAACCTCATTTCAGCCCAACAGTTTCCCAATATAAGCACACAAGAAAGCAGTAATTTAAATACTTTCCATATACACATCCCTAGATGTATATACTTCAGTATCAAAGCTACCCGATATAAAGGTTCCCACAATTAAGTGCTTACGTAATTACATGGTTTAAACATGTAAGTATGCAAGTCACCAAAACTACTCTCCCCTAGATCGCCGGTTGGACGATCATGCTCTCACAACTCACACTTACCAGAGCGTCGAGGTAATTGATCCATACATTACCACCCAAGTGGATGGCATCCATACAATATCACGCCGTATGGACGACGAAACAAAAACAAACAAGGCCCCCAAGTTAGTCTTTATAATAAGCCACCTAAGAGTCCTTATTTGGGCTAAGGGATGTGATCACTGGCATACCTAAAAATAATTTTTTTAGTGTTTAAACCCTTTTTCATAATCAAATACTTTTGTTTTTAAATACTCATATGATGTGTTTAATGTTGAATTATGCTCCGGTACCAGCTGTAACAGAACCGACCAAATTATAAGAGCACAAGTACGAAAACAAGCACCGAAGCGCTCAAATTTTCAAACTTGAGCCCATATAATCCCGGTAGTCAATCGAAATCACGAAGGATTTCAAACCAAACTGCTTACAACCAGGATCGCATCATTCAACATACAACATCATACGATACATTTCACAAGTAGTTCTGAAATAAGTTTACACAAGCGGAGTAGCAAATATTACAAACCAAGTTTGAAAGTAGCGGAAGCATAACACACACACTAGTTAATTAAATACTGCCAGTCTGGATGATCGACATCCCGCAAAAGCATGAGGAAAGTACATAAAGACGATCATGCCCTTCTGATCTAGTCATCATCACCCACAGGGTGGAGACACGTCTTGCAGAATCCCTGATAAAGCATGTCATCTGCAACAGGAGGGAATAAACCCTGAGTACTGGAATGTACTCAGCTAGACTTACCCGTCGAAAACCAGAAATAAGATGACACCAAGGATTATGCAAGGCTTACACAAGAGGCTAGCTGACATAACATTTTGCATAAAGGCATAAGTAATTGAAACTCTTATAACCTGTACTAGCAGTTATTTTTAGCATTTACCTGTCATCTATCTTAGCACCTGTACTAAACATGCACTTGATTATAATCAAACAATTATCATCATTATATCCAGAGCAGGTATGAATTGTGGCAACATTGTATCATTCCCTTAATCACCGGTTCATTTAATGAGATCTACGTTGCCGCTGCTCAAGTCAAGTGCTCACTAACCGGGAGCGACGGCGATTCGAATCGAATTCCTATCCAGCTGGAGGGGTATTTCTAACACTCACCGTGCAAACCCCTGCCAGGGTCGCATAGGCCACCGTTTCATATGATTCAGGAATCGCGGGTCCGAATAATGTCGCGACCCCAAGGGCGACACTCTGCCTGGTGATAGGGACTCTAACCCCCCTTGGTCTCACGCCAATGTCCCCAAGCACATCCTTTCTCTCCTCCAAGAAGCAACCTACCATTCGATTCCCGGCCTGAACCACATTACTCGGCTTCGCGGTCGGAACGACTTATCCGGCCAACTAAGTGTTAGACTGCGTTCAACATGACTCAAGGACGTACAGCGAATCGGTCCTTAAACGACTCAGACGGGCATAGCTCCACACCCAAGACGTGAAGTGTCTTGCGGCTGTACTATCGAACTCCCGCCCGGTCTAAATTTCATTTTTAAGCATGGTTCCATCCACGATAGCCATAAAGCCACTCGTGACTCCTTCCTACATCTCGCGGATGACCGGAAATCACCCGACTTCTACCGTACTAAGCAGGGCTAAGCATTGACACGTGCCTAAACCTAATATAGGATTAAGTACGATATCTGGACAAGGACAGGTATAATGCAACAAGTGTTTTCATATAACTCCTACAACTTAATGCAGTAAACAATTAAAATACTCAAGATTAATTTATAAAACGATGGGTTCAGCATGCACCGGGGCTTGCCTTTCAGAAAGGTTGCGGGTCTGTGGTCCGGACACTCGGGTAGATCTTCTGACGGAGCTTCCCCGACGTTGGGTTCTTCTGCTAATTCCTCCGGTTGACTCAACACCTCCTCCGGTATCGCTTGTTCGAATTCGAGGAGTGTCACCCCCTCCGGTACACCTATTGCATGAGTGCATAATAAATCCCATGAATGCATAATGAAAGATGCAATATGCTCGGAATGAAATACATTACAATAATTTAACGCTCTATTCAAATCACTTCAAAAGAGTAGGTGCAAATTTCCTCTCCGGTAGAGAAATACTCACCTAATCTACTTAACCTAAGATAAAGCTGCTCATCCTCAGTTAAGGCCCTAACACCTAACAATTACAAAAGTAGCATGTCTTAGGATATCACACCATATCAATCAGCAAAACACCACAGTAAGCATTCTGGACAGCAGCTACTTGTTTTTATCACAACTGGAGATTTACAATTCCAAAAGATATGATCTAAGACAATCTGGAAAGCCTAAGAAATGCACTACAATTCATTTTCAGACCTCAACTCCAAACTCCTAAGTTTTCCATGTCAAACTTCACAAGTTCCAGAATCTGTCCTCTCAAAACAGAGAGTAGCAGATTTTGAACTGTCACTTTAAACAACAGTAACTCTCAAACTACTAAGTCAAATGCTTCCAAATTTCGACACAAGCTAGTTCATCAAGTTTACTCCAACTTTGGTATTTACAAGTTTTCCAGCAACCAATTTTATCAAAGCCAAATTTAGAATTACTACTAGCTGTCCAGAAAACCTAAAATTACAAAGGTTAAACATTTATTGATGTGGCCAAAGACCCTTAAAACCAAACTAAGATTTCCAAAAGTTCACATGGGGTATAACAACACCAGAAAGTAGGGTGTGACTACCTAGAACATTTATTTATACTCATTTCTTATTTTACTTAATTAATTAGGTGGAATTTTAAACATATATGTAAACTGCTCCTAAAATTCTACAAAAATTACAGGGGACTCTCTGACCCACAAAGAGACTACTGTAAAATTTTGAACTCAATTTATTCAAAGGAACTTCCTACACAAAATTCCCAAGCCAAAAAGGCTGATTTTTGTATAAATAACAAAACATAGTCAAAAGTGTCAAACAACAGATTTCTTAATTTTCATGGATACTCTAGGGTACCAAGACATTCTCCAAAAATTTATAAGAACATTGCACATGTAGAAAAATTACTAAAATTCATTTTAGTATTTCCTAGAATAACAAGATAGCATTATAACTTGAAAAGTACTTAAGCATTGATGCCCAAATTTTTACCAGAGCTAGGGCTAGCATAGAGTAACCTACCCACCAAATTTCATGATTTATGAGACACTACAGCTCAAGTTATAAATTTAACAAATTTGCATGCATTCCAAAACACATTTAAAGGATCTATTAAATTCTTACAGAATTTAAACATCTCATGCCAGATCCATATTTTTCTAAAATACTAAACATCATGTAGACCCTAACAAAATTTATCTCATGATTTTTGGATCATTAAAACCCTAGATCTATATTTTTCCAACTTGTACAAAAATCAGTGACAAAATAATAAAAATGAATTTCATTTCGGATGAACTGGGCCGGCCCGGAAAACTCGGCCCACACACTCGTGCGCGCACGGCCCGCTCAGCGCCCTCGCCCGCGCGCGACACTGACGGGCGGCCCCCACGGTCAGTGACCGGAGGCAGGGGAGGCGGAGACCCGCGAGCTCCGACGAGCTCGAGCTCGCCGGAGAAGAGCTCGCTCGGCCAATCGAACACCACCTCGTGTTCTCCGTCACCCGGTGCGTCGATTGGTGCTCGTGGAATGGATGGGGATGGGGTGGAAGGGGCTTGTCACCGCGAGCAGCGGCCGGTGATGTCCGGTGGCGGCGCACCGTCGCCGGTGAGGATGTACGGTGCGGTCTAGGCTCGGTACGAGCTTCACCGAAGCTAGGTGGATCCATTTTGATAGGAAGGGAGGATGGAGAGAGACCCGAAGCACCCCGACCACGGTGAGGTCCCATGGCGGGCTCCGGCGACCTCTCGGAGACGGGGAAGAAAGCAATGCGGCTCACCTTGAGTCAAATCGCGGGCTTCGGTGGGTCAAGGGGATGGAGGGTGGTGAGGCGGAGGGAGTGGCGAGGTCTGGCGGCCAGTGATGCGGTGTAGCTCGCGCTTGAGCTCGCCGGAGAAGAACGGCAATGGCGGCTCGGTTTCGGTGTTTTTGCAACTGGAAGAGAGGGGGCGGAGGAATGGAGGCCGGCTCGCGCGTCGTGGCGTCTTGAAGGCGTCGCGGCCTGACTGGTGGGGCCAGGGCCGGCGTACGGGCGCCACCGCGCCTCCACGCGTCGACGACGGCCTGCGGCCGGTCGGCCACTCCCCCTGCTGACGAAACTAAATCGGGTGAATGGTGACATCGATGACCGACTGACAGAGCGACTTCCACGACGATTATCTCCCAAACCGGTTCGAATTAGTCGAAGATGATTACACCAATTTTGTAGAGCTACATGAGGTCTACAAGTTTGTCAATTGGAGTTTGGGCTGGTTCGGCCTAGATTTGAAACTACAGAGCTCCAAAGTGGTGCCCCTTGAAACTGAAATGCAGTTTCAGAGATAACGCCGACTAAAACCCTAACTTCTTGACACTATATCTCCTAAACTATTGAGAACCAGGTGATGGTGATATTGACAATGTTGTAGAGCTATGTGTGGACAACAACTTTGTCAATTGGCTCAAAGACTGGTTTGGCCTGGTTTGCAAACTAAAAGCTCCTAAAGTAGGCATCAGTAAAACTGTAGGGTCAGATTCCAGACTTAGAAAAATTCTAAGTCTTGGAGCTACCTCTCTAACTGACTTGTGGGCCACTTTTGAGCATGTTAGGGTCAATTTCATGAGATGGTCATATTGAGACTTTTGTTCCCCATGAATTTCTTTACAACTTTGCTTAAGGGTGCTCCTCCATGCAAGGTCTCTAAATTAGACTTTTTAATTGGTCAAACTAGAGCCTTCTAGGGTCAAATGGTGGTCAAACTTCTCTTGGAGGGCAAATTTGTAATTTTTGGTCAACATGAACCTTGTTCCAAATGTTACCCTAAGTATAACTAAGGTGTTGTAGGTCATGATTGGCTACCTTACCTTTTTGTTACACCAACTATCAAATACTTCATGAAATGAATCAATCAAACCCTAGAACAATCACATGGGTTGCATCACATAAAATAACAAACATGAATGATGCATGCTTATGCTTATGCAAATGCAAATGCAATGCAATTAAGGACTAAACACTTGAAGTGTTACAGTCTAAAAGGTACAAGAATACAAGGTCTTAGGCACGACATAACCAAAAGACGAGAAGAGACATAGGATTCACCTTCCTTTGATCCACTCGCCATAGCAAATGATGGGAATTGAAGGAATAGAATCAAGAGAGCATTAAACAACAAACAAGCAAAGGGCTCAATCCACATCTTACTAGATCGACAGGGATTGAGAACAAAAGAGGAGAGAAGAATGGAATCTGCACTCTTTCAACCAACTCGACAAGGAACGGACGAAGGTTGGAAGAAAGGGGACACAATCCCACAATCCAAACCCATTCTTAGGGCACCACGACCATGCAACTAACTCAGCACAAGGCTATCCTTAAGGACCGTAGTGATGCGGTTGTTACTGCTAGGTCCGAAAGAATGCTATGGTCTAAGTGGTACAAGCATATGAGGTGGTTAGGACAAATAAGCAAGCAAAAGAGGTAAAGCCCGATGGTCATAGCGAGGTGACTTAGGGCCATGAGCTTCACCCAAGCGAGTTGGCTTCCGACGGTTCTACAAAGGTTGTCCCCTAATTCCTATCCCACTAGAGTAGGTCACAGAGGGCTGGTAACGTGTGAATAAGAACTATGTCGATAGTGACATCGAGTCCACGGTGACCGCATCCTAGGGACATAGATAGGAGCTGACGATCATAGCACCTCAGAGACAACTAAAGCACAAGAGAAGGGACATGCTTGGCATCATGACCATGGCAAGGCAAACTCACGATCGCAATAGTCAAGCACGTTGCTTCCCAACCAGCTCGAAGGCACGGTCCATAGATGGAGATGAACAACACACAAACAGTAAAGAACCACCACACACACACAACACAACCTAGAGTGGCACATATCCATAGCACAAAGGATAGATGGACAAGTAGACCAGCACGAAGGCATGGCGCAGGCATTTATAGATAGAGATATCAAGTGTGAACAAGTATTGAAAATCGATATGGATGGACCATGTATCAAGTATGAATGATAAGCAAGGAAACAAAAATAGGGGATTTGTCGATGTCAAGAATGGCGTCGACTAGATTCAAAGGTTCAACCTTGATGATGAAAGGTTGCTACGGCATGCTCCTAGAGGTTGTGGCTAGCTGCTGGCCATCCTTGGTTGGTTGTGGCTCGCTGTTGGCTAGCTGCAGCCTACTACAGCCAACTATGGCCTACTCTGGCTAGCCATGGCTAGCTGTAGGGTGGCTACAGCTAGCCAGGAGTGGCTATAGCCGAGCCAGAGGTGGCTATGGCTAGCCAAGAGCCTGCTATGGTTGGTCAGGGGCAACAGCGAGGTCCGGCAAGGCAGCAGTGGTGGCTGCAAGTAGTTGGGAGGTAGGTGCGATGGCCAGATAGGTCCACAAGGTTGGGCACCCATGCTACAGATGATAGCGTGTAGGTCGATGCTGCTGAACAGGGTGGCCACGCTAAGAAGAAGCAATGTACGGGCTCCTTGCAAGTGAAACACAGCGGCATGAAGGCCGACCTCAGGCAAAGACATCGGCAAGATCAACTGCGAAAACGAAATGCAGAGCTTTTGGGTGGTGGTGGCTCACTAGCCACGTAGAGGGGGCTCGATGGAGAGGACATAGATCGCTGCTATCATGGATGGGGTGTTGCTAGGGTGTCACAGCTCCAACCTTCACACCAGCGACATGGAGAGGGCACGGTGTGGTCATGGGGGTTGCAGCTGCCTGAGTCGAGGAGAACAGGACAAGTTCTCGTGGTGTTCACAGCTCGGCGTCACAGTCTTGGAGCAGGGGTGCATCGAGGTGTTGTCGCTGCCGCCAGACACGAGCAACTTGAAGTAGGTGCCCTAAGTCGGCACCTTTAGCTGCAAGAGGCGTAGTGCTGGCTTGGGAAGGCTCCGGCGTCATGGGCTTAGCCTCGGTCCGAGATGGCGCTCATTGGGGTTTGGGTGCAGGCTCAGCAGAGTGACGTGGCATGACGTCGAGGCCCGGTGTGATGGCGAGGCATGGCATGGACAGTAGACGTAGGTTGAGGAAGGGCTCGGTGGAGCGGCTCGTGGTAGAAGACGATGGTGCCACGACCATGGTAGGGGATGAGCTCGACACTCTCGAGGAGATGCGGTCGTGGATAAGGATGCCCAAATGACCAAGGCCAGGCAGGGGTTAGGTCACAGCGGCGGGGTTGTCGTAGCTTGGGTTCATGGTGTCACGATCACCGACAGGCTCCGGTGCATCTCGAGGTCGAGGCTGCGAATGTGATGGCAAGGTCACGGCCCATTAGAGCCTTGGCGGTGGTCGCAGCTACTTGGTCACGAAGACGGTCAGGGCAGGGGCGTGAGCAACGTGGTTGCCATCACTGACATGCTGGAGAGCGTGGCGCACGCGGTTGACCTCGCAGGCACGTTGGGCGCCCACCGCGGTATCCCACGATGGCACGTCATGATGGTGGTGTCTGCAGCTTGAAGGAGGGCACAGGGTGTAGGTGGAGCACGATGGCATCATGGTTTACTAGGGTGCTGCCATGGTGGTTTGCAGCTGGCAAGGCACCTTTCGGCGTCGTGAGTAGGGAGAAGGATGGGGTGGCGGTGGTGACTAGGTGAAGCTGAGCGGGTGGTGGCTACTGCGGTCTCTATAGCGGCACCTGGCTAGGGTTCTAGGCATAGATGGTGGTGATCCTCGCCTTCCATGCTCAGGACACGCGGCACACATTGCCCAGTGCTCGGTATGAACACCGAGGCAAGCTGGCAACGTTGGGGCCATTTTTCCCAAGTCGTGGACGTGGTCTCCTCTCTCTCAGACCCGGTTCAGTGGATGTGCTATCATGGAGTGGGGTCCAGCTGCCATAGGAACAGTGGTGATGCAAACATGGGCCAGAGGGTATCCACGTCATTGATCCATGGCGCGGGTTGAACAACCACTGCTAGGATGCCATGTCGGTAGCGAGGAGGCACCGTTTCTAGGCAGCGGCAGCGGCACTTGGGGAGCGCATCTGCTCCCTAGGGTTAGGGGCACAGGGGGCGTGGCTCTAGGCCATGGTGTGGCCACTAACGCGGGATGGGCTAGGAAGGGAGGAAGGGGCGAGCTAGGTCTTTAGGTGACGGTAGGCCTACGGCATGGGATGGCTGAGTGGGCTGTCCACTGCTGGGCTGCTACTCATGTGGGTTGGAGGCGCAGCTAGGCCTCGCGCACAGGAGCAGGCTGTGGAGGTCGAGCTAGGCCTAGGGCAGCTGGGCTACATGAATGAGAGGGAAAGGGGGATTCGACCAGCTAGGAAAAGAAGGCTGGATGGGCTGGATGTGAAGAGAAAGGAAAGAGGAATTTTCCTTTTATGAATTTGACTTAGGGAATTTGGGACAAATTCAAAAGGGATTTGGGAGGGAAACAAATAGGGATTCGAGATGGATTTAAGAGAGACTTTTGAGAAATTCAAGTATGAGAAATGATTTTTCGCCATTTACTTGCTAGGGGAAAAGATAGGAGGTTCTCCTATTTTGCTATGACGATTGAGAGGGAAAAGAAAAGGAACTTTTATATGAATTAGATCTCAAGGAATTTGAAGGGGAAACCAAACGGGATTGAAAGGAGTTTCGCTATGGATTTGTGCTCTCCAAACACAAACAAGACTCAAACATGAAAACTACACAAGAGCACACACACTTCCTACAAGCAATTCTAAATGTATGCAACATCTTGTAGTGAGTTAGACTCGGGTTAGACCTAGAAACTACATGCTTCAGATAATTGTAGGAAAAATTTTAAAAAGCTTGTATTTTTGGTCACTTGCAAACCTGGGATGTTACACTAGGCGGCACCATGGTGGGGCTGACTGGCCCCACCTGGTAGCCTCTCGGGGTCTGCCTATGGGGTTGCCTCCTAGAGTCCTCTGAAGTCTTTTAGAATTGGTTTCACGGTGGATTTGCGTAATTAAGTCTGACATGTAGGTCCACCTTGATGGTTTTCTGGATATACCCTGCAAAAATCATAGATTCACCAAAACTCATGGAATTTGTTAGTTTGAGTCCCTAGTCCTATGTTGGTGATCTCATTTATGCCCATATGCATGTTATGTTGATGGTTTAATATGGTTGTTAACTACCATCAATAGCCAGCAAAGTGAGAGGCATGCGTTCAACATGACAAGAGGGCCTTCAATGATCCGGTCCTTAATCGACACAGAAAGAACCACTATAAGTCAAAACACCACCAATATATAAGATTGCGCCCGATCTCTAGTTATAACACCACCACCATGGTTATTTCCACGACAGCAAATATAGCCAACCGTGACCAAGTATCCACCTATATCTCGCAGGTGACAAGAAATCACCTGACTTCTACCGAGCTAAGCATGGCTAAGCATATATTTGATCCTAGACCTACATAGGATCAAGGTATATATATATTTTTGGACAAGGAAGGCATATGCATCGAGTGTTTCCATCCAACTCCTACAACCTAATGCATCAAACATAAAGAACTCAAGTTGGTATTATAAAAACATAGGAGGCTTAGAATGCTCTGGGGCTTGCCTTTCATGAAGGTGGAAGGCTGATGGTCAGGACACTCTAGCAGAGCTTCAAGGTTCTGCTCTCCTTCTCCTTGGTCCTCCTAGGGCTGCACCTCCTGATGCTCCTCCTGATTCCTGACTTCGAACTCAAGTAGCATGACTCCTTCTGGGGAACCTATTGCATGCATATGCACATAATAAGTATCATGAATGCATAAGAGATGAAATGACATGATGAAGTGCATCAACATGGACATTGTTACAGTAAGGCAACATGATAACACAAGATTAACTTTCGTTGATCGATTAGGTGCATATCTCCTCTTATTAACTTAACTTGATTTTACTGAGTAGGTGTATATCTCTTCTTTAGTATAAAAAACATACACTCACCAAGTTCTAGCAACCTAAGATATAGTTGTTCATCATCAGTGATAGGCTTAGAACCTGCAGCTAATCAACTAATATTAATTAGCCTAAGCATCTAACATAAGCATCACACAAGCAAACAACTGCAACTTGCATTAATCATTTTCTAGACTGTAGACACTAGCTGCTTGTTTTGGCTATAACTAGAGTTATATATATCCAACAAATATGACATAAGACTTTCTGGAAAGCTTATGAAATTGTCTAAAACTTTCTTATAATCATCTCAAGATGATTCAATAGTTATCAGAGTCAAACAAAGCAATCTTCTAGATCTGTTCAGATTTTTCCACAGAACAAGCAATTCTAACTACAAACTTCAAACAGCTATAACTCTCAAAACATTTGGCCTATTGCCATGAACATTTGACACAAGCAAGATAAGTAAGTTATCTACAACTTTGTTATAGACAAGATTCATAGCAAACATCATTTTCATCATGCAATTAGCTTAACAACAGAAACTGCACAAAACAGCCATGAAATGGAACTATAAAGCAATAATTAAGTGACTACATATAACCAATCAATTCTAGGCACACCCAATGGTACCAATAGTTTTTATACATCACAAACATGCTAGAAAACATCATGGTTAAACCCAAACCAATTATTTAAATGCCTTTATTAATTTTCTTAGATAATAAGGTGAAATAGAGAACATATATTTCTAGTGCACAATAAATTCTAAGAAAATAACAGAGCCTATAAATGCTCTCAACAGTCTACTGTATAAAATGCATGCCATTTGGATAAGTATAGCAACTTCTACAAAAATGACAAGCTAGCGGGGCTTATTATAGCATAAATAGTTTAGCCTAGTGAAAAGTATCAAACAACAGATTTCATATTTTTCTTAGCTTCATCACATCACAAGAACACTGTGTAGTTAATTTCATGCTCATAGGTTACAAATATTTATCATAATAAATTGCACAAGAAAATAGCATTTAATCAAGATAAATAGCAAAGTCATATTCGAAGCATGTTCACTATAGGTTCATTATTTTTTCTAGCTACAGCATGCCAAGACAAGGCCAACAAAATTGGAACAACATTTTTCTTATATCCCTAACTCAAGTTATGTATTTGCTAAGTTTAATAGGGATTAAACAAGATAAATATAAACCAAATATTTTACTATGGAACATGCCTTCATATTTTTATTAATTAGTACATAGCAAGATGAATCCAACAAAATTGGTTTCACTCAATTTGGACATTTCAAGATTTAGTTATGCATTTTCAAAGTTTGTATTCAAATCTGAAAAAGAAATAAGAAAACAATTCAAATCCTAAACGCTAGATGCACCCGGTCCATACACCCTGCTGCGGCTAACGCCTGGGTCCTGCAGGTCAACCGGTCCCACGTGACAGGTGCACAGAAGCACAGTGCGGCGGTTGATCGGCCATAGCTCGTCGACGGCGAGGTCACCGACGGCGAGGTCACCACCACTACACTCTACTCGACGAGCCGAACCAACTGGTGTGCTCGGTTTGCTCGGAGGCTCACCGGAGCAAGCTCAATGGCGGCCATGGCGGACATCGGAGGTGATTGGCGGTACGCCGGCGTTCTCTGGCCGTGGGGTTCTGGTGACACGACGGTGACCTATCGAAGCTATCTAGGGTGGACTGGGGTTTGGGTGACACGACGGTGAGCTCTAACTGTGTGCATGTCTTGACAATGGCGAGAGCACAGCGGCGCGCAGCCGTGTTCTGGCACTGGTAGGGCGGTAGCGGTTAAACGGTCATCAGCGTGAGCTCCTAGGGTTTATAGAGGTGACGAGATGAGAGAGAGAAAGAGCAGAGATGCTCTGGTCCGAGCTAGCCACGACGAGCCCGGTGGCGCTCTCATGAGGTCACAGTGGCGGAAATGGCCTACGGCCTTTACCTCGGCTCGAAGGGCTTGGCTAGCGGGTCGGTGAGGTAGAGCGGATCAAGACGAAGTTGTGTGCGAGTAATCGGGCTACGATGTGGTGGTGGCGGTGCTCTATGGTGGTCAAGGCATGGTGACAATGAAGGCTGCTCGGTGTTGCCGCTACGAGCACGAGAGCGAACAAGAGAGAGGGAGAGGGTGGGAATGGACAGCAGTAGCGATGCCTCCCTCTTCTCTCCCCTTCAGCCAGACCAACCAGGCCAACGTCGGCGTACGGCCACCACGTGGCACACGTGGCCTGGTGCCGGTCGGCCATGACCTGGCCTGATTCAAATCGGCCACGGCCGACTCAGTCAAGGTGTTGCTGACTGAAACCCTCGATTCTTCCTACCTCTATCTCCCAATCTAGCGCAAATCAATGCAAACCATAGTAACAAAAGTTATAGAGCTATGCAAGATCTCCAACTTTGCTTATAAAAGTTTGGTCTAGTTTGGCCTAGTTTTCAAACTACAACACATCAAAGAGGGGTACATTGAAACTGAAACTTCATTTTGACTTAGCAAAATCCTAAGTCCCCAAAACATCACTATTTTTCACCATGTGAGCACCTTTTGTCCATGTTAACCACTGATCTAGCTCATGGCCATTAAACAAAGTTTGTTCCTTATAAAATTTACTACAACTTTTATTAAGGGTGAACCAACATGCAAACAATCTAAGTAGTCCTTTATAATTGGTCAAGCAAAAGCACTCTAGAGGGGTTTTCTAGTCAACCATCACTTAGAAGCACAATTAGGCTAAGTCATGAACATGAACATTGTTCCATTTTTCATCCTAAGTATGTCTAAGGTGTTTTAGTGACCAAACATCAACCACTTGAATTAACCACACATGATGAAAAGCATATACATGTGATAATAACATATGAAACATAGGAAACATTACTAAAGAAACATAAGTTGCATGAATGAAACATTGCTCATGTAACCTATGAAACATCACTGGTGCAACATATGAACCAATATCTATGTAACATTTGAAACATTGCCACCTATGTAACATATGAAACATCATTTATGCAACTTTCAAAATGCAATTCACATGCTTATGTTTATGAATAAATAAATGATGCTTACGCTCACGCAATGCAAGTGCACATGCAAGCTTAACACCTAGGGTGTTACAGCCTTCCCCCTTATAGAAATCTTGTCCTAGGATTTGAATGACCTACCATTTTTCATAAAAAGTGGGGTAAACCTCTCATAGATAATTCCCCCTTTCCCAAGTTGCATCCTATTCATTATGATTACTCCACATGACCTTGTGGAACTTGATCACTCAGTTTCGAGTTACTCTCTCTTTGGTATCCACCACTTGTACGGGCCTCTCTTCATAGGCTAGGTCAGATTCTATCTTGATATCTCTAGTTTTGACTCTCTCTTAAGGAACTCACAGACATTTCTTCAGTTGAGAGACATGAAAGACATTGAAAATAGCACTCAATACTGGAAGTAATTGGAGTTTGTATGCTACTTTCCCACTTTTCTCAATGATTTGATACAGACCCACATATCTAGGAGCAAGCTTCCTTTTTACACCAAACCACTATACTCCCTTCATTGGTGATACCTTCAGATATACATAATCACCTACTTCAAACTCAATGGGTCTTCGTCTCTTGTCATTATAACTCTTTTGTCCCGATTGTCCGGCTTCAATGTGCTTTTGGATGGTACATACTTATTCTTCAGCTTCTTTGACAAAGTTAATACCGTAGTACCTCCTCTCTCCGGGTTCAACCTAGTTCAAAGGAGTTCTACATTTATGACCATACAAAGCCTCAAAGGAGCCATCTTGATACTTTCTTGATAACTATTATTGTAGGAAAACTCAACGAAAGGTAGCCACTTTTCCCTTGAACAATTTGAAGAGATGACACAAGCGCGCAACATGTCTTCCAAAATCTGATTCACACGTTCAATCTGTTCGGATGTTTGAGGATGATAGGCAGAACTCCTAACTAAGTTGGTGCCTAACTCCTTGTGCAAGTGTTCCCAAAAGCGAGCAATAAACTAAGATCCTTTGTCAGACACAATGGTTCTTGGCACTTCATGCAAATGTACTATCTGGGAGACACATAGTTCGGCATAATCATGTGGTCAGTAACAAGTGCTAACCAAAATGAAATGTGCAGACTTCATCAAATGGTCTACAATTACCCATATTGAATCAAAGTTCTTATGAGTGGGTGGAACAGACAAAGGTTGAAGTAGCCCCGCAGGCTTCAGATGAACTGATTTGACTCTACAACAAGTATTGCACCTACCAACATAGGTTGTGTTTCCTTCTTCATCTTTGTCCACCAAAAACGGGTCTTCAAGTCTTGATACATTTTACTACTACCAGGATGGATGGACAATTTGAAAGAGTGAGCTTCATCTAGGATTTGGTTTCTAATTTCCTTATCCTTTGGCACTACAAGTCGATCTTTAAACCATAGCACACCCTTCTCATCTAGCCTAAAATGTTTGGTCTCTTGTTCTTTCATCTTTCTCTTGATATGAAACACACCCACATTAAACTCTACATCTTGGTACGGTGGCAAACTAGTCAACTCATCTGGAAACACATCCGGAAACTCACATACCCCTGGAACATCAACTAGAGTCATGGTCTAGATAGCACAAGACAAGTTTTGGATATCAAAACTTCTAGGAAGTGGTACTAGAAAAGCATCATTACTCTTGGATTCCCTCAACATAATGGTTCTAGTTGAAGTGTCAATATATAAGAACTCCGTGATCACTCATCCAGTTCATTCCTAAGATCACGTCTATTCCTAGCCCTGGTAACACTACTAGATCCGTAGTATACTCTCTTTCACTTATTGAGATGAGCACATCTCTGACTATCTGATTGGTAGAAATATTACTACCAGCCGCACTTATGCAATAACCACCCTTGTCTACCACAAATATTTTCTGATCATACTTTGATGCAAATTTTTGACTCATGAATGAATGCAAAGCTCCATAATCAAACAAAACTATTGCAGGGTGATGATTCACAAGAAACATACCAGCTGTGATAACCTCTCCCAAAGGGATCTCTTCCATGGTAGTATAGTGCACATACCCAGGGCGTGCTTTAGTGTTGGCTGGCTTCTAATTTCCCTAATTCTGGTTACTACCCTTCTTAGGATAGGGGCACTCTCTTGACTAGTGACCAGTCTTATTGTAATTAAAACATGGCTGGTTATTGGGTGGAACTCTTGAGCTTCCTTGCCCTGTGTTGCCCTTAGGTAGGGCAATGGAATAAGCTCTATATAACGTCCTCTGTGGCTAGCCTATCTAGGTCTTCTGAGGTGGTCTGTACTTTGGAGCTGGAGGACAAAACTAAGGTCTTGCTGCAATAGGAGCTTTTGCTTGAGAGGCACCTACCTCATAGGCCCTCCTACGATTCTTATATGCTGCATAGATGTTGTTCTGACTCTCTTGAGTTAAGGCATCACTAACAAACTCATTGAAGGTGGCACTCTTGTTGTTAGCTAGCATCGTCAATGGCTTCAGACTAAGTCCCCTCTTGAAACTTGCAATCTTCTTTTCATCTGTGTTGACAAACTCTATAGCATACCTTGATAGATTGTTGAAGGCATGCAAATATTCAGTGAGACTCTTTGTGCCTTGTGTCAGCTTCATGAACTCTGTATGCTTCATGCTCATCAGACCTGGGGAATATGATGTCCTCTAAATGCATTCTTAAACTAGTTCCAGGTAATCTAAGCATTTTCAGGCAAAGTGGACTGATAATGACTCCACTAGATGCCTACTGGTCCCCTGAAACGATCCTACATTCCACGAAGGGAATGCCACAGATTCGACGTGTAATAGATGAACGAGTTCATGCCATTACCCAAATCTCAGTCAAATAATAGAGTCATACACGAATATCAGAGTACAAATAGAAGGTTTACATTAATTATTATAATCGCCACGCAGGGCGGAACACGCTCACACACAGCAACTGGAACAACATCTCATAGATAGCAGCAGAAACTAGGACTCCTCGCACCAAGCTTGAGCGCAGGGCGAACCCCTACTCCTCCTAGTCGTCCTCCTCGTCGAACTCGGGCTCCGAGCCTACCAAAAATCTATCAGTACACTTGGTACTGGCCACGCATCTCCCACCCTATGATGCATTTGCTTTGTGGAACTAGATGCAAAGGGGGGGTAAGAAAAGACCTATCTTTGGTTGTGGTTTCCTAAGCGAGTAATCAATATATTAATAATATAAGTTTGTCAAATTTTAACCCATCTCATTCACAGACGCTATCCCATCCCAACACATATCTCACCACCACATCACATCTCAACTCACTCTCTCATCGGCACGGGCGACTCCCTCTCGCCCATGTCTCAACGGCTAAGGCTGAAACACACACAGAAATCCCAGGGAAGGTAGAAGGACTCCTCTCATCTAGTCAAGTGAAACTGTACTTAGGAAAGGTCCATAGCCAGAAGGTTCAGCATATGTATCGATCGATCAACTAGAAACTCTATAGAGGTTTACACATCCCACAAGATAGCTATCCTCGACGATGCCTCGTCTAAGCTGATTCCGAGCCACCTACCGACTAGAAACGGTACCACCCTATCACTCAGAACTGGGGCTGTGTCAGAGTACCACCGACACGCTGAGACTGTGAGACATAGTACTTGGCCCCTGAGTACTACACTGTCTTGGGAAGGTGTGGGTCCTCATGCCCGTACCTCCCTACACTATCCGCTAACCTCTCAATAGTAGTGGCACCGCACTAGTAAGTCGAACATCCGTATCCTCCCCATAGAAGCAAGTGGGTGAGCAAGGATTCCTAAGACCCGGTCCACAGGCGTGTCAGTCCTTAGGGCGACTAAGCAGGACATCGTCACAAGGGAAAATCGTTTTCCGCTCAACGGAACACCCGGCACCCCGTGCCATCACAGCACCTCCCATCCCGAGGCTTCATCCCACGAAGACACTCCACCCCAGGACCTCTTCCTGTCATATGTACCCGCCATAGGCACCTCACATGGCGAACGCCCAGGTAGCATCCTCTGGCAAGACTTGTCCTCCTGACTCGTCGTAGATCCTGCTTGGTCAACTCGACCCTCACCACACACCCAAGACTCACGCCAAGATCTCCCCAGGTTCATTATCAGGTTATTATTAGGTTAACGACACCTTGTGCCTTATCTCAAACGCCACTCACTCACCAGCATCACATCACAGATATAATGCGAGTAAGAGTAAAGTAGTAGTAACAGGTAATATAGCAGCATCTAACCTAGCAGCAGGGTGAGCAGGAGTAAGGTTGTAACAAGGAAAAAGGCTCAAAAAGCTGCATCTACCATGCAACCTATCATCATCATTATTGTAGTAATAATAAAGCACTAGCAGTTCTAATCATTTGTGATGCGTAATAGGATCTATGAGTGGGTGGGGCGTGGCACCTGGTAGGTCGTCACCCAAGTCCTCGGTGTAGCCCGGGTCGAACTCCTCAGTCGGTGGCTCCTCCGGGTCTATAAAATCGTGATATACGGCCGCATCAGCGGCTCCTATAGAGGTGCACAAACAAGCAACTGAAAATCAAAAGATCCAAAAGCACTCAAGAATAGGCCTATGACGTAGAGCTCATTTTTAGAAAAATTTGGACTCTAGTTTGGCATTTTTCTGAGCTATGGTTAATTAATTATGAATATCTAAATATTTAAATAATTTCTAAAAAAAGAAAAAGAGCAGGTTAAATTTTAGGCTGACACGTGGCAGCTTCATAGTCAATGGTGGCTGACAAGTGGGCCTCGGTCAACGCTAACTGGTCAACGGTCAACGGTTGACCAGGCCCGGTCTAGGCTCTAGCGGGCCGGGTTGGGCCGGCCTGGACCCGGACACGTGTCAGGCGAGAGGGTTATCCACGTGGCGCAGCTGGGTCTCCACTGGGCTCGGTCCATACAGGGGTGGTTCATGGTGGACGCGTAGCTAGGGTCTATGGGCCATCGGCTCGGTCCACGGTGGACTCGATCCACCGCCCCCCCTCCTACTCTCTGGTCCAGGTGGACCAAGTGCACCCGTGTCTCCAACTCCTTCTCCCTCCCCTCACTCCTCTGTTCTCACCCGCATGGTGAACCCGGCGGCGGTGAGCTGAGTCGGTGGCTCGGTGTAGCAAGCAGGCGAGGGCACCGAGGGGTTCTAGGGCTCCGTAAGGGCACCACGGTCACGGTGAGGTGCAAAAGGCACGGCCTTGGGCTTCCAAGCGCCCGGTGCTAGTGGCGCAGCGGCTTGGCGGCATCGTCGTGCGGCGGCTCCGGCAAGGCAGGGCGTCCGGTGGCTCCAGCTCTCCTTCTACTCCCCCTCCTTGCGTCCAGTTCGACTCTTGCCACGGCGGAATGCAAGACGCCTCCCCTCCTACCCCTACTGCCCTAGGCTAGATGGAGCAGCCTCGCCATGGCCATGCTTTGGCCATGGCAGGCGCGTCCGGTGCTCGGCAACCGTGGTAACATGCCCGCACTGGTGTTGGCTCAGTGTCGCCTTTTTCATGGTCGTGGGTATGTGTGTGTGCTCACAAGGGCAGCGCGGGGCTCAGGGCTTTGCCTTGACCTCTCCTAGTATGGGATCATCGAGACGTCGCCTATGCGCACGATGGCGGGTATAGAGAGCATGGCGTCGTCGAGGCTCACCGTAGGTGGATGTGAAGAGAGGGTGGCGGTGCAGCATTGTGGCAAGGCCGGGACGAGTTGTTGCAGTGCCGTGTAGTGGGAAGAAGACGGTGGCAGAGTTCTAGTCGTGTCTGGCTCCAGTGGCCCCTTGCATAAACAGCTCCGGTTCCGCGCTCCTCGCTCTTTCTCCCCTCCTCGGCTCCCTTCTCCTCTCCTCGATGATCACGCGAAGGTCCCGTGGAGTGGCAGTTGGGTGCTACAAGGGCGCTAGGGTGGTCGAGCACCCCTTTTATAGGTGTGGGACACTCATGGTAGAGATGGACGGCTAGGGCACAATCACGGACACACGTAGGGTAGGCAAGGCCCTCTCGGCTAGGGTTCCTCCCCTTCTTGGCGCGTTGTGGAGACAACTGAGCGTGAACTCATCTGGTCAAAAGAGAAAAGAAGGGAGGTGGGTTCATGGCGTCACGGCGGTAGGAGGGGATTGACGACACTATGGCCAGCATTTGAATTCGGCCGGGGTTCGAGAGTGGGCGGATCGGTGGCGTGTCGCCCATCCGTGCCGTTGGTGCCATAGGCGACTCGAGCGGACGACCGAGAGCAGTAGCTGGCACCTAGGATCCCGCCTACAGAGCCCGCGCTCTGCTCTGGAGCGAAATAGGGGAGGTAGAGCTAAAGGTGGGAGATGACCTCCTGGCCTCACCCGTCAGCGAGGTGAAGGAATATGACGGGCTTTGCTCGTCGCGACATGGAGGCGGCGTGTGGCTTCATTGGTCCAGCCCACCGGGCCATGCGAGCGCACGCGCTTGTGGCTGGGCGAACGGGCTGGGCTAGGCGCTGCTGGGCCGGCTAGGCCGACTGGGAAGTGAGTGGGCTGGCTTAGGTGAAGCAGGCGCAAGTGGATTGGCAGGCCTGCTACGGTGGCCTGCTGTGCTGGGCCAGCGGCTCAAGAGCAAGCAGGCCAGCTTCCTGCGGCTGCTTAGGCCAAATGGCCTTTTTCTTTTATTCCCTAAATCCATTTCTAACCAAGCCTTAGGCACTATATGCACACACATGCGTGCCAAACATGTATGTACCCTTAGGTGGTAGACACTAGGGGTCTAGGGGTAGGAGTCCTCTCCAAGGGTAGGCACTTAGGTTAATTAATTAATTCACAATTAATTAATTAGCAAGATGGGATGTTTTCCTGAAGCTCACAGGTTAATTATTTGATGCAATGCAAAAGCTCTACCTAGGTGCTACTTGTGCAACTACAGGGTGTTTTCCTACATGTCACTCACCAAACATGGGTTTAATTGTGAAAAAAAATTCAGTTGCGATTTTTGGGTTTCGAAAAAACTAGGATGTTACAGTCCTCCCCCCTCATTGGAATCTCGTCCCGAGATTTAAAGTGTGACATACCTCTCGAACAAGTAGGGGTAATGGATCTACAACTCTGACTCTTTCTCCCATGTTGCCTCTCTCTCAGTGTGATTACTCCACAATACTTTGCACATTGGTATTGTGGTGCTTCGTGTCTCCATAGTGGCTCGGTCAAGAATCTGAACTGGGTACTCTCGGCACTCAAGCGTGTCCTGAATATCAAGCGCATCTGTGTGAACCTGTTCCTCTAGCAGCTTCAGACACTTACGTAGCTGTGACACATGGAACACGGGATGTACACCCGTTAGTTCCTCGGGCAACTCGAGCTTGTACGCTAGCTTCCCAATCCTCTTGCAGATACGGTAGGGACCAACGTACCATGGGGCTAACTTCCCTTTCACATGGAACCAGAAGGTGCCGCGGAGAGGCGAAACCATGAGATAGATGTGGTCTCCAACCTAGAACTCGAGGTCTCTTCGACGATTATCTGCGTAGCTCTTCTGTCGGCTTTGTGCGATTCTCAAGTTTTCTCGCACTTGAGCTACTCCCTCTTCGGCCTCCTTAATCTTAGCAGGGCCAAAGAACATTCGCTCACCTACCTCGGACCACATCAATGGGGTTCTACACTTTCTCCCATATAAGGCCTCAAATGGTGACATCTGAAGACTAGCCTGAAAGCTATTGTTGTACAAGAACTCTGCATATGGTAAACTCTTCTCCCAATCTATCCCATACTTTAGTATGCAGGCTCGTAGCATGTCCTCGAGAATCTGATTCACTCTCTCTGTCTGCCCATCTGTCTGAGGGTGGTAAGCGGTGCTATAGTCAAGATGAGTGCCAATCGTCTTGTGCAAACTCTGCCAGAACCTAGATGTCCACTGTGTTCCTCTATCAGATATGATGCTAATAGGTGCCCTGTGAAGTCAGAGAATGTGTTTGATATACAGATTCGCCAGCTTCTCTACATGGTAGTCCACCTTGATAGGTACAAAGTGAGCTACCTTGGTCAATCTGTCCACTATAACCCAAATGGAGTCATGGCCTTTTGGGGATCGAGGCAATCCCACGATGAAGTCCATAGATATGCACTCCCACTTCCACACAGGTACATCTAGTGGCTTCAACAAACCAGCTGGTCTCTGATGTTCGGCCTTAACCATGTTGCATATATCACATCTGGCTACATGACATGCAATATCCTTCTTCATGTCCTTCCACCAGAACATCTTTCTCATGTCGGCATACATCTTTGTACTGCCAGGATGGATGCAATACTTAGAGTCATGCGCTTCTGTTAGGATCTCCTTACGGATGGCCTTATCAGACGGTACACAGATTCTGTCGTTGCACCAACACACTCCTCGTTCATCTACTTAAAACTCAGGGTACTTACTAGCTTCCATCCAATCATGAAGCTGCAAGATCTCAGGGCATTTCTTTTGAGCCTTATGAATGAGGTCCATTATGTCATATTGCACTCGCAACTTGTTCAACATGCCCTTGGGTATGATCTCAAGGTGAAGTTCACCCATTTCCTAACGTAGCTCAGATGGTACATCCTCCATGGACAGACTATGGCAATAGCTCTTGCGGCTCAAGGCATCGGCAACTACATTGGCTTTTCCCGGATGATAGTGGATCTCCAGGTCATAGTCCTTAATGAACTCTAGCCAACGACATTGTCTCATATTCAAATCTCCCTAGGTAAAGAAGTACTTGAGGCTCTTATGATCGATGTAGATGTCGCACTTGTTCCCAATCAAGTAGTGCCTCCAGATCTTTAGAGCATGCACAATAGCAGCTAGCTCGAGATCATGAGTCGGTAACACTGTTCATGGTCCTTCAACTGATGGGACGCATAGGCAATGACTCTCCCATTCTGCATCAGAACACAACCAAGTCCCTGTCTAGATGCATCACAATAGACCATGAAGTCCTTTCGGATATCAGGCAAGGCAAGAACAGGAGTGGTGGTAAGCTTCTATTTCAGAGTATGGAAACTAAGCTCACACTTGGGTGTCCACTCAAATTCATTGGTCTTCTTTAGGAGATTGGTCATGGGCTTGTCTATCTTAGAGAAATTCTCAATGAATCTATGATAGTAACCAGCTAACCCAAGGAAACTGCGGATATCTGTTGGATTGCGGGGTTGATCCCACTCTTTCACAGCTTTGATTTTTGCGGGATCAACAGCCACAACCTTAGCTGTGAGTACATGGCCGAGAAACGCAACTTCTCTGAGCCAAAACTCACACTTGCTAAACTTAGCATACAGCTGATTTTGCCTTAGTCTCTCTAGAACTACTCTCAAGTGCTGCTCATGTTCTTTGGCGGTGGATGAATAGACAAGAATGTCATCGATGAACACCACCATGAACTTATCCAGCTCGTCCATGAACACCTTGTTCATCATGTTCATAAAGTAGGCTGGTGCGTTGGTGAGACCGAAGGATACAACGGTGAACTCAAACTGCCCATACCTAGTGACAAAGGCGGTCTTAGGAATGTCCTTAGGTCTGATCTTCATCTGATGGTACCCAGATCTGAGATCAATCTTGGAAAAGTACTTGGCATCTTTTAGCTGATCTAGGAGGTCATCTATCCTTGGCAGAGGATACTTGTTCTTGACTATCACGGCATTCAAATTCTGATAGTCAATGCACATCCTCATAGAGCCATCCTTCTTCCTCACAAACAAGACAGGGGAGCCCTAGGGTGAAGCACTGGGTCTGATGTACCCCTTGTCAGACAACTCCTTGAGCTGCTTCTTAAGCTCCTCCAGCTCATCGACTGACGTGCGATACGGCCTCTTAGCAATGGGCCCAGTACCAGGCAATAGGTCAATCACAAACTCTACATCCCGATCAGGTGGCATACCCAGTAACTCCTCGGGAAACACATTAGGGTACTCACACACGATGGGCACCTCCTCAACTGATTTGGCCTCCAAGGCACTCATCAAGGCGTTTGTCTTCTTCTGGTGAGGTTCACATCTGATTACTCGGCCACTCAGATGTGTAATCTCCACATATCTGGGTGAGCAAGATATCACACCCTTGTGTAAAGTCAGCCAGCCCATACCCAAGATAACATCCAGACCTTCTAACGGAAGTAAGGTGAGGTCGGCTAGAAAGGTGCAACCTTCTATAGTGATTCTCACTCCCTTACAGATTTTGCTAGATCTGGTGGTACCTAAGGGGGATATGGTGTCTATAGGTACACTCCATGGTATGACAGGTGTGCTATGCTCTCGTGCAAACTTAGATGATATATAAGAACATGTAGCACCAGAGTTGAAAAGAACTGATGCCAACACTCCCTGTACCAAAAACATACCGTACACCGCGTCGGGGGCATCCTGAGCGTCCTCCGTGGTCAGGTGAGTGAGACGGCCACGGGTGGCTCCCATGGTTGGCTTGCGAGGTACTCCCTAAGTCGGTGTCTGCCTCGCAGGGGTCTGCACGGGTGCGGCCCTCTGCGGACAGACCGCCGACTTGTGACTTGGCTGGCCACAGGTGAAGCACGCGAAGGGCACACTACCTATGGCGGTGGATGCAGGTGCCTTCCACGTACTCTAGCTCGGGCTCTGAGCAGGGTGGCTCTGAGCGGGGTGGTGGCTGTTGGCGGAGAAGAAACCACCACCACGGCTCGGAGCAGCTCCCTGGGCAAAGCGAGAGTGGGGCTGCGGCAGAGCAGACCCACGCTGCCTCTGGGTCGGGGTGCGAGAGGAACCCTCGCCCCGACGCCTCTTCTCCTTCCTCTCCCTCTGAGCATCGGCCTCCAGGCGATCCCTCTCCATCTCTAGCACCTTGTTGATCATCTGCCGGAGGGTACGACACTCATGGCCCAAGAGAGTGAGACAGGGTGAGACAGGGGTAACACATAGGAAATCCAACTATGTGAGACAAGTAACTCAGGGTGAAGTAGAGCGAAGTAGAGAAAAGTAGCCTGAAGTGGAGTGAAGTCGGGCGATGGAGAGCGACGATAGGCAAGAAAGCAAGCAGTATTTGTGGTAAGATGTGTGAAATGACGTAAGCCATGCAAGAAAATGCAGCATGGTCGGTAATATAACCGAAGGTGCATAGATTCGTGCATGTTTCTATTGACCAAACCTAAGGGTTCGTCCTAGGGTCAAGCATGGCTCTGGTACCAATAGAAACGATCATGCATTCCATGAAGGGAATGCCACATATTCGATGTGTAATAGATGAACGAGTTCATGCCATTACCCAAATCTTAGTCAAATAACAGAGTCATACACGAATATCAGAGTACAAATAGAAGGTTTACATTAATTATTATCATCGCCACGCAGGGCAGAACATGCTCACTGAGAGGTCCTTGTTTGGTTTTGGTAATTGAGTGACAACCTTAGGTGGACTAATTGTGTTTATGTGAGATACACAGGGAATTAGTCCATAGATGATTGCGTCATGAAGGAGCTCATTGCATATGAGACATGACATAGAGTCATGTGACCAAGGTGGCGAAGATCAAGATGAGGCTTGGCTTGATGGACCGGTTGCAAGTGTGAAGGGCAAGTCGGAGGCTTTGGAGCGATGGACCGCGAGGCGGTGAAGCTTGAGCAAGACTTGGCGCCGATGGACCGACGCAACGGTGAAGAGCAAGTGAGGTCAAGATCGATGGACCAAGGTCACATGATGATATGAAGTGGATCATATCATTTGTGATATGGTTGGTGCATGTGTTGCATCAACGTCGAAGGAGATGGAGTGGAATGCGCAAGGCAAAGGTATAACCTAGGGCATTTTTATTTCACCGGTCATAGGTGTGTAGAGAAGTTTATGACCGGGTTTAGGATAGATGGCCGTACTATCAAGAGGGGCAAACTTGTTTGCATATCGGTCATCTAGTGCCACTCGTGTGATCTAACTATGCATCGTTGCTAGGATCGAGTGGCGTGGCAAGTTGAGTGGTTAACTCCTTCGGTAAAATGTTTGTGAAAATGCTAACACACGTGCACAAGGTGGTGTTCACTTGTTGGTGTTGGCACATTTGCGAAGGTGTTGGAGTTTGAGCGGTAGAGAGGGTTTGGGTTCCTCTCTCCCTCCCGCCGAGCTTGCGAGCGCGGGATTCAGGCGTTTTCGAGGAGTTGAAATGCCTATTTTCCACTACGCCGGAAGTCAGAAAAGAAACGGAGGCGAACGGAGGTCACAGATGTAACACCCCTGGTGTTATCTTGGCTAGTTTGGGCACTAACCTTGCATAGCTTAGCATGATCCACTCCTATCATGAACCTAGCATCTTGTTGATCAAGCTCAAGTGATGAAACATTCATTTTGGACTAGTGAACACCTCTGTTCACTATTGAAACATAAGCTTGTACTTAAGTGCTGTTATGCATGGTATGCTTTGACCATGTGTCCTCTATACCAGTACTTGTTGTACATGTTGGTAAACATCTTTGTAATGGGTGATCATCATGTAAGAAGACCCTGAAACAGGAAACATAATGATAAAACGTATGTAACAATCATTGTTATTTTATGCTTCCATTATGTGTTAATTAGGGATCTTGTGTAAATGATACTTGTGATGGTCTAACATGTGCTCTAGCACCTTCACTATGCTTAGGGTACCTATTGGAGCAATGTTCATGTTGACCATATTGCCTAATTAAGCTTCTAATCATCAGTTTGACCTAATTTGACCCTAGGAGCTCTTTTGCTTCCCTATTTAAAAAGTGCTTCAAGATGAGTTTGCATGTTGATGCACTTTTAAACAAAAGTATAGCAAAATTGTTGTGGAACAAAAGTCCTTTAATGAGCATCTCATGAAAATGGCTAGAAAATGCTCAGATGGGGCCCTCAAGTCAGGATCTCATACTGTTTCCACACTTAGAAAATATTCCAAGTCTGAACTAACATTTCAGTTTCATGTGCACTACTTTGGAGCACTGTATCTCTCAAACTAAGTAGAACCAGCTCAGGATTTTATTGGCAACTTTGTAGATCTCATGTAGCCCTACACTTTTGTAAATTGCACCTTGAGCTAAATCGAAACAGATTGAGAACTATAGGAATGAGAAGGGGGCGGATTCAGTCGGTTGGAGAGGGACTGAATCGTTCTTCAGTTTGAAACGGAGCTGAGCTCATGGCCGACCGGTTTCAGGCCGCTTGCGCCGCGTGGCGTCGGTACGTCGACGGGAGGCCACGACGCCTGGCTAGGGGCGCGTTAAGACGACGCCAACCCGCTGCTCTGCCCCATTCACTTCTCCTTTCCCTTCTTGCTCACGCCGAAGCGGAGAAGCTCACCGTCGCGCGGCCGCGAGCTCCGGTGAGCCCATGCGCGTGAACCACCATGCCTCAGCCCACCCAACTCCACCTAAAGCTCCGCATTGCTCTGCTCTTCATCGAAATCGCCTTGCATTGGGGAAAAGTCAAGCCTTAGGGAGCAGTTCTCGATTTCCTCTTCACTTGTGCTCGGTCCGCCATGAACGGAGTTCGAACTCCGCGCGGCCAGCCTCACCAGATCTCCCTCTCCTATAGCTTGTTCCTGTTTCCGAGTTGCATTAGGGTGTAGATCATGAAACCCTAGCGAATCGAAGCTCTACTGAGTTCATCGCATCGGAACGGGCCTTGACGCCGCGCGCGTCCGCCATTGCCGCCCAAGAGCTCGAGTCCAATCTCTCCATGCCATGCATTCTTTGGTAAATTTGATCGATGTCTAGGGTTTCTGGGTTAGTCTTCTTGTTGTATGCTTGATGGAACCGCCAGCCGGAGTTTCACCGGAGCGGAACGCTGCGGCCCCGCCGCCGTCAGCAATGCCCCCCCCATGGAGCCACCGCGCACGTGGTCAGCAGGCCACCGACCACCTCGGACCGCACTACGGACGCCTATGGATGCGCCTCGCCGCCCTGGAGCTTTTCCACTACTTCCCCGCGGCCGCCGACGACCTCACCGGCCGGAGATGGCCGACGGCGAGCCTCCTCTGTTTCCGGTGAACGGAGGAAGCCGGCATCCTCTCTCCCTGTCCCTCTGTGGGTCTTTGACAGGCGGGCCCGATAGAATAGTGGGTCCCTCGTGTCAGTTAAGTAGTGTTTGGTTTGGGGTACAGATCCGGGTACGCCTAGCAATTTCAATAGGGTTTGAGTAATTCCGATTTTGAATTTCAGAATTTTATAAATCTTCTAAAATGCATATCTCTTGCTAGGAAACTCCAAAAATAGTAAATGAGGACTTTTTGGAAACCTTGAGAAGAGATCTATGTAATAGAGTCATAATATGTTACATGTTTGTAGAAGTTTCCTGATGTCCTTATTTTTGCTTTAAAAAGGTTCCAAAAATGCTTATAAACTTAACCAGAGCAAGATCTGGAGTTTTAGAACCCCAAAAATGGTGATTCTTGTTTTGTTAATTTTGTGATGACATGTACTTGCTAGGAAAAATATTAAACACACTAATTGTTCACTGTTTTCTTAGGGTTGTGATTGGACCTTGATAAATAAGGAAATCTATATTATGTTGCTTGTCATTTTATATCTTGAGTTGTGATGCTCCAAATGAGGGAAATTTTGATGGTAGGTTTGTCATGAAATGGATGTATTGTGGTATGAATTTCATGGTCATTGCTTATTGTATGATCTAGTTATTGATTTAACTTGTTTAAGGCTTGATAAATAACTTATAAATAATATATAATTGATAAAATAGAAAAGGTTGTTCCATTACCTTAGTATGATGTTTCTCTATCATATTGATTCATAAAATGGCCTTGTGTTTACAGAAAATATTAAGTGTTAGGTTTAACTTGCTCTCACATGATTATTGCAATAGCAATTTGTCTTTTTCTTAGAGGTTGATATACATGTCCAAATGGTTTCAAATTTGGACAGTAGACTTTTGGGAGCATGTGTAGGCCACTGTAATTTCGGTAGAATTTATTGTGCACCTTGGATATGTGTTCATAATTCCACCTAATTATCTAAATAAATTAAGAAAATGCATTAAAAGAATTTATTTAGGAATGGACATTATGTTTTCTGGTGTTCATTAGTCATGTGTGACATTTTGGTAAAGTTAGCTTTGTCCAAGTATATGTTTGCAACATAAGTTAATAATTATTTCTTGCAAGTGAGGTTTCTGAACAGATTTAAGAATATTTGTTAATTACCCTATGCAAATGATGTTTTCATGTCTTGTGTGCTATAACAAAGTTGTTGTGAATTTCATGATCTAGCTACTGCTAAATTTTGGTGGCAATTGGACATATGGTTTAGAAACTACAGCTGTTCTAAGTTGGGTTCAGATTTAGGTTGCTCTCTGTCCTTTCAGGACAGATTCTGTACCTTCTGTATTTCGACCTAGTAAATTTTAGAATCAGGTTTAGATGATTATAAATGAAATTTAGATAATTTCATAAGCTTTCCATAATGTCTTCTTGTAAGTCATTTGGAGTTGTAGATCTCCAGTTATGATTAAATTACTCAGCTGTTGGTCTGATGTCCAGAAGGTAGCAATTTCTAGTTCTAGTACTTTGATTAACTTTGCCATGCTAATGTGTTGCAGTGTAACTCATACCTTTGAAGGTACTTGGTTTGGTACCCTAGGATCTTATAAGACTTGTGTCTTGATTGATGGATTTGCAATCTTCTATGTTATGCCCTATTGTGGATTAAGTTAATTAGCTCTAGGTGTTTATGAGAACTTTGGTATGCTTGTTTGATTTCTTTGTTTATTGCACTTCTATGCATTCATACATATGCATTGTTGCACCTCATTTAGGTACGTTAGCTGAAGCACGTGAAGGACCTAAGGTGGAGCCAAACCCGAAGATGGAGTTGGTGGATCCATCCCGAAGATAGAAGGATCGGGCAAGTGCTAGATGAGAGGATGCTCGCCAAGCGAACTCATCTGACATACTCTAACTTGAGTCGGATCTCAGGCAAGCCCCGGAGCATTATAAGCCTCCTATCTTTAAAGCAATTAATTCTATATATGTTATAAGTATTGTTGCATTAAGTGATAGGAGTTGGTTGGAAACCCTTGCTGCATTATATCATTCCTTGTCCAGATATATGAATCCTTGAATCCTACATAGATTAGGATCGAGTAGATGCTTAGCCCTGCTTTAAGCGGTAGAAGTCAGGTGATTTCCTGTCACCTGCGAGATATAGGGATATTCATATATGGCACGGTTGGCTATATTTGCTATCGTGGAAAGGAACCATGTGTTAATAAAATAAAATAAGACCGGGCGGGATGATGATAGTGAAGCGACAAGGCATGGAGGTCTTGGGTGTGAATCTATCCCCGTCTGAGTCGTTTAAGGACCGATTCGCTGTACGTCCTTGAGTCATGTTGAACGCAGTCTAACACTTAGTTGGCCGGATAACCCGTTCCGACCGCGAAGCCGAGTAATGTGGTTCAGGCCGGGAATCGAATGGTAGGTTGCTTCTTGGAGGAGAGAAAGGATGTGCTTGGGGACATTGGCGTGAGACCAAGGGGGGGTTAGAGTCCCTATCACCTGGCAGAGTGTCGCCCTTGGGGTTGCGACATCATTCGGACCCGCGATTCCTGAATCATATGAAAAGGTGGCTTGTGCGACCCTGACAGGGGCCTGCGCGGTGAGTGTTAGAAATACCCCTCCAGCTGGATAGGAATTCGATTCGAATCGCCGTCGCTCCCGGTTAGTGAGCACTTGACTTGAGCAGCGGCAACGTAGATTCCATTAAATTGAACGGATGGTTAATTGGATCACGATGGAAATGTTGCCTCAATTTATACCTGCTATGGTTAATATTGTTTGCTCCTAATAAAGTGAGTGCTCTAGTACAGGTTCTAATATAGATGATAGGTTAATAATAATTAACTTGATGCTTAAGCATTAATGATGGATCATCTATATTAAGCTTTTATGCAAAATGTTGTCAAGCTAGCCCCACTTCATATCAGCCTTGCATGATCCTTGGTGTCACTTATTTCTGGTTTCTGACGGGTAAGTCTAGCTGAGTACCTTCTTGTACTCAGGGTTTTATCTCCACTTGTTGCAGGTTGTGATGTATCATGGCGACTGCAAGAGTTGGTTGGCTCCTGCCTTGTGGCAGAGTGTGATCACGGGCATGATCCTTCTTATTTACCTTATCTCTAATGCTTTTGTTGGAAGTCGACCATGGTACTGGCATGTATTTGAAATAAGATTAATGTTAGTTTCAAATTACTTTGCTTCCGCTATTTTTCAATGTAAGTTGTAATAACTATGTTGAACTCCGATGTATGTTGAATTACTTGTGAAATGGTTGTAACATGTGACTTGTTATGTTGAATCACTACGATCTTGGCTTGTATGTTGGTTGGTTTGAAATCCCTCGTGATTTTATTGGACTACCGGAGTTATATGGGCTCAAGTGCGAGAATTTGATCATTTCGGTGATTGTTTTTGTCCTTGTGCTCTTATAATTTGGACGGTTCCGTTACAGCTGGTATCAGAGCAAGATTCAACATTAAACTTGTCGTATGTGTATTTAAAACAAAGGTTTTGTTTTATAAAATCAGTTTTATCAACTTATAGCTATATATAGGTTTGTGAAAACTGAATTCTAAACCTAAGTATGCCAGTGGTCAATTTCCTTATGCCCATATAAGGATTATTAGGTGGCTTATATAAGTACTAACTTGGGGGTTTTTCATTTATGCATCTACGCCCAGGCCAAGGTATGTATGTGTGATGACTCTCCCACACTATGCTACCCGGTGTGTCAGAGTAGAGGTAGCCTTCATATATGAAATAGCCATATATGTTGCTAGTTTACTTTTATGCAACGTCGCACCTACGCTCAGGTAAGTGTGAGTTGTGAGAGCATGACCGTACAACCCTCGGTTTAGGGGAGAGCTAGTTTTGGTTACTGGATTATTTACATGTTATACACATGTATATATGAAGGTACTTAATTGTGGGTGATCGAATGATTCGGGTAGTTTTGGTGCTACATGTATATATACGGGGGTATATGTACATGGGAGTACTTAGAATTTTACTTCTCTGCTTTCATTGTGTGCTATATTTGGGGAAATGTTGGGCTGCAATGAAACTTTTCTGCAGGTACGCTAACCACAAATGCGTAAGTCGAATGTAGCTGACGACTAGCCATATATCGAGAGAGTGCGTGTTATGCCACCGACATAGAACGTGATCGCCACCTTATATTGGCAATCTTGTGAGGACGAATAGGACGAAGCATGCATCTTCATGATTGTTGCTTTATACATGGCTATGTTCCTCTCACCCTTGTTCAAATGATAAGTAACTTGTGATCAATGTGTTACACTATTTTTCTTGCGTGGAGTTTGACATGAATGCCTTGTTCCATGTTGCTTGATTAGGGAGTGCTTGAAGATAGTGTGTTCTTAGCCTTGCTAGAAATAAGTGTGGTTACATGCTTGAACCTATAGATATCCTCTAGTTATCCATGTGGTGGATGTGTTGTTCATACAAGCGTTTGCAAATGCTTTAGACCTCACTTAAATAATTATGGATTCTCATGAATGAATTAAATTCATGTTGGTCTAAGGTAACAAAATTTAGAGCTACTAGAATAACATGTTTGTGTGCTCTCTTGTTAAGTAGAACAAAAGCAAGTTTTGTTTTGCTTATTGAACGTTGGCTGCTAGAGCGGTTTCTGTTGTAGTGATGCTTTTATGATCCTAATGGTGTTTTCTGTAGTTATAGAGAATACCAAAGTTGTAGCTAACTTACTTATCTAGCTTGTCCAAAAATTTTATGACCCTAGGTCTTATGGTTTGAGAGTTATAAATTTTAGAAGTTTGTTGTCAGAATTTGCTCATGTTCAGAACAAATCTGAATGTTTGCTTTATTTGACCTGTGTGCATATGGAATCATGTCTTGGAGATAATAGAAGAAGTGTAGTACTTTTTCTAAGCTTTCTAGAAAGTCTAGGATCACCTTTATGGGATGTCTACAACCTCAGCTATGGTCGAAACAATTAACTACTATGTTGCTGTCCATGTTCTGTGCCCATGCTAAGTAGCCACCTTAGCTAGCGTTTGTCTTAGGTTAAACTCGTAGTTAGTTCTTGCTTTAGATGAATGTTTTTGTGGGTGAGCCTGATGCTTAGTAGTGGTTGCTTAAGCTAATTGGATTGGATCTCTCCAATGCTTGACTATGATGTTTGTATGTATGCTTGTTAGTTAATTAGTGTCATAGTTGTCACTTCGATTGTCTTCGGTAAGTATACGAGTGTCGAGTAGCTTTATCTTAGAGCAATACTCGAGTTACGCGAAACGATCTCTTGGCGTCATCCCCAATTAGGTTCTTTTCCTTATGAGCCCAAGTCTGGACCATTAAATATTTGTGTATACCATGATTGTCCTGCAACCGCACGTGAATACCTTTGTTTGATCTACTAGCCAAGATAGTTTCTCTTCAACTCTTCCTTTTGGCTATAGTTGTTTGATGCCAAGTTGTAAGACCCTTAATTGAATCCTTGTTGGACCTTTCGGTTACCTCTCCTAAAGGTTAGCTAGTGTGACGCAATGTATCCATGCTATGGCCTCTAAATCGTGTGCTTGCAAATTCATGCATCTACCTTATCAACTCAATCTGTGCCATTTGAAATTCCTCATTGGGTGCATGTTCGGTAATGGTGTTATGAGTAGCAACTAATGGTGCCGCGACGAAACCGAGAGCCTCCTGTGGGTGCACACATAAGGTTGTGCTGCTCGGCACGCGCTGGTATCATGGTTTCTAATCGTAATCCATTGTAGAACAACACTGATGTGATTTTCACGTGACCTTCTTCCTTGATTGTTTTCCCATATCTTATCAAAAGACCCTTATGTAGGACTAAATATAGCGGAGCTTCCTTCTAAAGTTGCTAAGAGGAAAATCTTTGAAGAACAGGTCAGTGACATAAGCATTAACAGACTGCAATAGGTGGTAGACAAGTGACTCTACTTAGTTGTCCCAGTATTGACAAACGTCATCTAGTGAGTAGAGTATCTCATCTTTGTTGGATAAAAAGGACAAACAACACTTAATGTTGGACAAGTCATCCGTTGGCTAAGACTCGATCGTTATAATATGCAAGTTTTAACCTCTGAATGCATAATGACCATACCGTCGAAATCAACCATCTCTGGTGAGACTCCTTATCTGCTGACTTCGATAGCAACCATCTGTGTTGTATCAACCACAATTATGGTGATTAAGAATGAAGATTTGGAACTTTTTAGTGTTGAGAAACAACTGATTAGTTACCAATAGGAAGGTTAATCTCTAGCTAGGTAACGACTCTTTGGTAGCTACGAAGGCTATGTCTTACGGAGCAATAACCAATAAGAAGTTAATCAACTAGCCAACAACTTGAGAGATACTCTATCTTCTAGAGCCATTGTGATCAAGTCAATTCCGTCTTGCACAATCACACAAATAGTGCAAGGTGTTCAATCAGCCGCGGTGAAGAATTAGAGAAATGCATGCCCTAGTTTTGATCAACATCCTTGTGCCCTTAGGTGCCACAAACGGTTTGTCCATAACTATTGGACAAAGTATTGAGGAATATTTGAAAGCGACCTAAGAAGTGTCAAACAACAGATTCTTATCTTAGAGCTGCTGTTTGATCCTAAAAGGGAAGCCTCAAGGTGAAAGTTGGCCTGACAAAGTTGCTACATTGCAAGTCAACTCAACTTACAGTGCAACTAAGTCACCAAGGAAAATTTTACTCAATCGCTTGGTGGTAGACTACGCCCCGCGGTTTAGTGAATATTTATAACTTTTGTTGTCCTTAAGGCCTCGCTACATCTTTCTTTGGCAATAATTGATAATACTCACTGATCTTTGTTATCTTAAAAGTGTTCTTACCCATCAGGTTGCATCTGATTCAACCCAGATAACTGTTATCCTTGGATAAAAGAATCTTTAAGATAACTGTTGGCAGAAATACGAAGTCGACAGAGTCAGCTATCACATTCAATAACCCATCGATAGACTCAGATAATATAGTGTTGTCATCAGAGAAAGAGAACTGCACACATGGAACCTTAAGTAGTTTTCCATTAGTTGATGCCTAAATGAATGAACATTTACGACCAACATAGACCTTGTCTATTGGTTAGTCAGTATCCTATAGCCTCAGAGTATATTTGTCATCTATGGTCTCACACTTTTGGAAGGTTGTGCTCAAGCCATTTTGGTAGAGGACTGCTTTTCAAACTTTGTGAACATAGAGTCATTTCAACGAGTATACTTCTGATAATTCTGGTCTAGTGTGGAGTTTATACGGCCCATACTATGTTCACTAGAGAAGAAGAGATACTTGTGTATGGTTAGCTTATGGACCAATTGATCTCTGTATAATGAGAACGAAGTACTGCGTTGTCTTGGATTCCTCCCAAAGTAACAATGCTTCAAGGAAGTCAATGAAGGAAATTCTTCAGACAAATTTTATCATGAAGAGTAACTATCAGAAAGTGCCTTTGGTCAAATTGTTCACCGATGTTGAAGCTTTATAGCTGAACGCTATAACAGATGTTGGGAACTAGATAACTTGTCTCTCTTCCTTAAAAGATCTTCCATTCCGAATCTCGGGACGCGATTCTTTTAAGGGGGGAGGGCTGTAACACCCCAGGTGTTATCTTGGCCAGTTTGGGCACTAACCTTGCATAGCTTAGCATGATCCACTCCTATCATGAACCTAGCATCTTGTTGATCAAGCTCAAGTGATGAAACATTCATTTTGGACTAGTGAACACCTCTGTTCACTATTGAAACATAAGCTTGTACTTAAGTGCTGTTATGCATGGTATGCTTTGACCATGTGTCCTCTATACCAGTACTTGTTGTACATGTTGGTAAACATCTTTGTAATGGGTGATCATCATGTAAGAAGACCCTGAAACAGGAAACATAATGATAAAACGTATGTAACAATCATTGTTATTTTATGCTTCCATTATGTGTTAATTAGGGATCTTGTGTAAATGATACTTGTGATGGTCTAACATGTGCTCTAGCACCTTCACTATGCTTAGGGTACCTATTGGAGCAATGTTCATGTTGACCATATTGCCTAATTAAGCTTCTAATCATCAGTTTGACCTAATTTGACCCTAGGAGCTCTTTTGCTTCCCTATTTAAAAAGTGCTTCAAGATGAGTTTGCATGTTGACGCACTTTTAAACAAAAGTATAGCAAAATTGTTGTGGAACAAAAGTCCTTTAATGAGCATCTCATGAAAATGGCTAGAAAATGCTCAGATGGGGCCCTCAAGTCAGGATCTCATACTGTTTCCACACTTAGAAAATATTCCAAGTCTGAACTAACATTTCAGTTTCATGTGCACTACTTTGGAGCACTGTATCTCTCAAACTAAGTAGAACCAGCTCAGGATTTTATTGGCAACTTTGTAGATCTCATGTAGCCCTACACTTTTGTAAATTGCACCTTGAGCTAAATCGAAACAGATTGAGAACTATAGGAACGAGAAGGGGGCGGATTCAGTCGGTTGGAGAGGGACTGAATCGTTCTTCAGTTTGAAACGGAGCTGAGCTCATGGCCGACCGGTTTCAGGCCGCTTGCGCCGCGTGGCGTCGGTACGTCGACGGGAGGCCACGACGCCTGGCTAGGGGCGCGTTAAGACGACGCCAACCCGCTGCTCTGCCCCATTCACTTCTCCTTTCCCTTCTTGCTCACGCCGAAGCGGAGAAGCTCACCGTCGCGCGGCCGCGAGCTCCGGTGAGCCCATGCGCGTGAACCACCATGCCTCAGCCCACCCAACTCCACCTAAAGCTCCGCATTGCTCTGCTCTTCATCGAAATCGCCTTGCATTGGGGAAAAGTCAAGCCTTAGGGAGCAGTTCTCGATTTCCTCTTCACTTGTGCACGGTCCGCCATGAACGGAGTTCGAACTCCGCGCGGCCAGCCTCACCAGATCTCCCTCTCCTATAGCTTGTTCCTGTTTCCGAGTTGCATTAGGGTGTAGATCATGAAACCCTAGCGAATCGAAGCTCTACTGAGTTCATCGCATCGGAACGGGCCTTGACGCCGCGCGCGTCCGCCATTGCCGCCCAAGAGCTCGAGTCCAATCTCTCCATGCCATGCATTCTTTGGTAAATTTGATCGATGTCTAGGGTTTCTGGGTTAGTCTTCTTGTTGTGTGCTTGATGGAACCGCCAGCCGGAGTTTCACCGGAGCGGAACGCTGCGGCCCCGCCGCCGTCGGCAATGCCCCCCCATGGAGCCACCGCGCACGTGGTCAGCAGGCCACCGACCACCTCGGACCGCACTACGGACGCCTATGGATGCGCCTCGCCGCCCTGGAGCTTTTCCACTACTTCCCCGCGGCCGCCGACGACCTCACCGGCCGGAGATGGCCGACGGCGAGCCTCCTCTGTTTCCGGTGAACGGAGGAAGCCGGCATCCTCTCTCCCTGTCCCTCTGTGGGTCTTTGACAGGCGGGCCCGATAGAACAGTGGGTCCCTCGTGTCAGTTAAGTAGTGTTTGGTTTGGGGTACAGATCCGGGTACGCCTAGCAATTTCAATAGGGTTTGAGTAATTCCGATTTTGAATTTCAGAATTTTATAAATCTTCTAAAATGCATATCTCTTGCTAGGAAACTCCAAAAATAGTAAATGAGGACTTTTTGGAAACCTTGAGAAGAGATCTATGTAATAGAGTCATAATATGTTACATGTTTGTAGAAGTTTCCTGATGTCCTTATTTTTGCTTTAAAAAGGTTCCAAAAATGCTTATAAACTTAACCAGAGCAAGATCTGGAGTTTTAGAACCCCAAAAATGGTGATTCTTGTTTTGTTAATTTTGTGATGACATGTACTTGCTAGGAAAAATATTAAACACACTAATTGTTCACTGTTTTCTTAGGGTTGTGATTGGACCTTGATAAATAAGGAAATCTATATTATGTTGCTTGTCATTTTATATCTTGAGTTGTGATGCTCCAAATGAGGGAAATTTTGATGGTAGGTTTGTCATGAAATGGATGTATTGTGGTATGAATTTCATGGTCATTGCTTATTGTATGATCTAGTTATTGATTTAACTTGTTTAAGGCTTGATAAATAACTTATAAATAATATATAATTGATAAAATAGAAAAGGTTGTTCCATTACCTTAGTATGATGTTTCTCTATCATATTGATTCATAAAATGGCCTTGTGTTTACAGAAAATATTAAGTGTTAGGTTTAACTTGCTCTCACATGATTATTGCAATAGCAATTTGTCTTTTTCTTAGAGGTTGATATACATGTCCAAATGGTTTCAAATTTGGACAGTAGACTTTTGGGAGCATGTGTAGGCCACTGTAATTTCGGTAGAATTTATTGTGCACCTTGGATATGTGTTCATAATTCCACCTAATTATCTAAATAAATTAAGAAAATGCATTAAAAGAATTTATTTAGGAATGGACATTATGTTTTCTGGTGTTCATTAGTCATGTGTGACATTTTGGTAAAGTTAGCTTTGTCCAAGTATATGTTTGCAACATAAGTTAATAATTATTTCTTGCAAGTGAGGTTTCTGAACAGATTTAAGAATATTTGTTAATTACCCTATGCAAATGATGTTTTCATGTCTTGTGTGCTATAACAAAGTTGTTGTGAATTTCATGATCTAGCTACTGCTAAATTTTGGTGGCAATTGGACATATGGTTTAGAAACTACAGCTGTTCTAAGTTGGGTTCAGATTTAGGTTGCTCTCTGTCCTTTCAGGACAGATTCTGTACCTTCTGTATTTCGACCTAGTAAATTTTAGAATCAGGTTTAGATGATTATAAATGAAATTTAGATAATTTCATAAGCTTTCCATAATGTCTTCTTGTAAGTCATTTGGAGTTGTAGATCTCCAGTTATGATTAAATTACTCAGCTGTTGGTCTGATGTCCAGAAGGTAGCAATTTCTAGTTCTAGTACTTTGATTAACTTTGCCATGCTAATGTGTTGCAGTGTAACTCATACCTTTGAAGGTACTTGGTTTGGTACCCTAGGATCTTATAAGACTTGTGTCTTGATTGATGGATTTGCAATCTTCTATGTTATGCCCTATTGTGGATTAAGTTAATTAGCTCTAGGTGTTTATGAGAACTTTGGTATGCTTGTTTGATTTCTTTGTTTATTGCACTTCTATGCATTCATACATATGCATTGTTGCACCTCATTTAGGTACGTTAGCTGAAGCACGTGAAGGACCTAAGGTGGAGCCAAACCCGAAGATGGAGTTGGTGGATCCATCCCGAAGATAGAAGGATCGGGCAAGTGCTAGATGAGAGGATGCTCGCCAAGCGAACTCATCTGACATACTCTAACTTGAGTCGGATCTCAGGCAAGCCCCGGAGCATTATAAGCCTCCTATCTTTAAAGCAATTAATTCTATATATGTTATAAGTATTGTTGCATTAAGTGATAGGAGTTGGTTGGAAACCCTTGCTGCATTATATCATTCCTTGTCCAGATATATGAATCCTTGAATCCTACATAGATTAGGATCGAGTAGATGCTTAGCCCTGCTTTAAGCGGTAGAAGTCAGGTGATTTCCTGTCACCTGCGAGATATAGGGATATTCATATATGGCACGGTTGGCTATATTTGCTATCGTGGAAAGGAACCATGTGTTAATAAAATAAAATAAGACCGGGCGGGATGATGATAGTGAAGCGACAAGGCATGGAGGTCTTGGGTGTGAATCTATCCCCGTCTGAGTCGTTTAAGGACCGATTCGCTGTACGTCCTTGAGTCATGTTGAACGCAGTCTAACACTTAGTTGGCCGGATAACCCGTTCCGACCGCGAAGCCGAGTAATGTGGTTCAGGCCGGGAATCGAATGGTAGGTTGCTTCTTGGAGGAGAGAAAGGATGTGCTTGGGGACATTGGCGTGAGACCAAGGGGGGGTTAGAGTCCCTATCACCTGGCAGAGTGTCGCCCTTGGGGTCGCGACATCATTCGGACCCGCGATTCCTGAATCATATGAAAAGGTGGCTTGTGCGACCCTGACAGGGGCCTGCGCGGTGAGTGTTAGAAATACCCCTCCAGCTGGATAGGAATTCGATTCGAATCGCCGTCGCTCCCGGTTAGTGAGCACTTGACTTGAGCAGCGGCAACGTAGATTCCATTAAATTGAACGGATGGTTAATTGGATCACGATGGAAATGTTGCCTCAATTTATACCTGCTATGGTTAATATTGTTTGCTCCTAATAAAGTGAGTGCTCTAGTACAGGTTCTAATATAGATGATAGGTTAATAATAATTAACTTGATGCTTAAGCATTAATGATGGATCATCTATATTAAGCTTTTATGCAAAATGTTGTCAAGCTAGCCCCACTTCATATCAGCCTTGCATGATCCTTGGTGTCACTTATTTCTGGTTTCTGACGGGTAAGTCTAGCTGAGTACCTTCTTGTACTCAGGGTTTTATCCCCACTTGTTGCAGGTTGTGATGTATCATGGCGACTGCAAGAGTTGGTTGGCTCCTGCCTTGTGGCAGAGTGTGATCACGGGCATGATCCTTCTTATTTACCTTATCTCTAATGCTTTTGTTGGAAGTCGACCGTGGTACTGGCATGTATTTGAAATAAGATTAATGTTAGTTTCAAATTACTTTGCTTTCGCTATTTTTCAATGTAAGTTGTAATAACTATGTTGAACTCCGATGTATGTTGAATTACTTGTGAAATGGTTGTAACATGTGACTTGTTATGTTGAATCACTACGATCTTGGCTTGTATGTTGGTTGGTTTGAAATCCCTCGTGATTTTATTGGACTACCGGAGTTATATGGGCTCAAGTGCGAGAATTTGATCATTTCGGTGATTGTTTTTGTACTTGTGCTCTTATAATTTGGACGGTTCCGTTACAACAGAGGTGACCGGACGCTGCACCGGACGCGGTCATGGTATGACCGGACGCGTCCGGTCAGTACAGCGCAGGCGCGGGTGCTAGGGTTTGCAACCGGCGCATCCGGTCACTCGCGGGACCGGCGCGTCCGGTCATGCGCCCAGAAGGAACTGAGGTTCGCAGAGAACGATCGAACGTGGGGCGCGTCCGGTCACACATGATCGGACGCGTCCGATCGTTGAAGGTGCTTACTGGACTCTAACCGGACGCTAGCACTGTCGCGTCCGGTCGTTGCGAGGAGCGCGTCCGGTCGTTGTTTCGCGGGCGCGGGTGCTGTGCGGATCGGCGCGTCCGGTCGTTGCGAGGAGCGCGTCCGGTCGTTGCTTCGCGCGCGCGGTGCTGTGCGACCGGCGCGTCCGGTCGGTTGAGCAGCGCGTCCGGTCATAGCGTTTGACCGTTGGCGCGTAGTGACCATTGGAGGATCTAACGGTCGCATTTGAAATTTGAGGGACACGTGGACGTCGCAGGGCGACCAGACGCGGCTGAGCGCGTCCGGTCAGTTACGACCGGCGTGTCCGGTCGTCCCGAATTCTGCCCAGTGAAGGGGTAACGGCTCTATTTGACCGTGGGGTTATAAATAGATGCCTTGGCCGGCCATGGCCGGCAGCTGAGCACACTATAGTCTTTGTGACTTGTGTGGTAGTGCTTGGGAGCCCTCTAACTCACTCATGCTTGATAGTGTTCATCGGATCGAGTGAGAGAGCGATTCTAGTGCGTTGCTTTGAGAGATTGCATCGAGTGGCACTAGGTGATCGTGTTGCAAGCCGGTGGTGCTTGTTACTCTTGGAGGTTGCCACCTCCTAGACGGCTTGGTGGCTTGCGACTCCGTTGAAGCACGCGTGGAGATTGTGCGTGGCTCCGGAGGAGGATTTGTGAGGGGGATTGTGCTCACCCCGCGGGGATCGCGAAGAGCAACTCTAGTAAAGCTCGTGGCTTGGAGGATCCCCATCTTGAGAGTGGATGTGCGGCACCCGCTGAGGGTTTGACTCTTGATAGTCAATTAGCTCGTGATCCATCAAGTGGGTGTATCGCCACAACGGGGACTAGCTTGGTGGCAACCAAGTGAACCTCGGTGAAAAACCGCCGTGTCAACATTGTGTACATCTTCTCGGTGGTTTGCTTTCGATTCACAAGCTTGTATTTACATTCATATACTTGTGCTTGTGTAGTTGCTCTTGTAACTAGTTTGCTTGTGTAGTTAGCTAGTTACCTTCTTGCTTGTGTAGCATAGAAGTAGCTCCCGTTGCGTGGCTAATTTGGTTTGTGTAACCTTGTTAGTCATATTGCTTAGTTTGTGTAGCTAAGTAATTTGCGCTCTCTAGTTTGGCATTAGTTGCCTTGCTATTGAGCATTGCTAGTGAGCATAGGTGGCTTCGTGCTTTTGCTTACTAGAATTGTGTAGGAGCTCCCCGGCTTTGCTAAAGTACTAGTGCATAGGTTTGTGTGACCTTGCTCTAGAATTGTTTAGGAGAGCTCTTGCTAAGGAAAGCACCTTAGTTACATATTTAGGATCTTTGTGAGGTGCTTGTGAACTTAGATAGAGGGGTGTAGTCTTGGCTAGACCGATAGTTTTAATTCCGCATTTGTTTCGGTTTGCCGACGCGATTAATTTTAGAAAGGACTATTCACCCCCCCTCTAGTCTGCCATCTCGACCCTTCAATTGGTATCGGAGCCTGGTCTCTCATTTGTGGTCTTCACCGACCTGAGAGGATGGCGGAATATGGACTAGATGTTGATTGTCCTCACATGTTTGATGGCACACACTTTGCACGGTGGAAAAATTGGATGATATGCAATTTTAAGTTTATTTGCCCTCAAATGTGGTGGATGGTAGATGTAGGCTTTTCTCATGTGTTGGATGAAGATAATCTAACTCAAGCACAAGAGAAATGCCTAGATCTTGACATCCAAGCTACTAACATCATGTATAGATCTTTGGATGATAGCATCTTTGGTAAGATCATGGACCTCAAATCCGCTCATGAGATATGGGCCTATCTCAATGAAAAGTATGGAGCTATCACCGATGATGACGATGATGTCAAGCCCAAGGAGGTTGTACATGATGATGTTGAGCATGACCACAACATGATGGTTGTGGAGGATTGCTCCACCTCATGGTCAAGTGATGATGATGATCGATCTACCACAAGTTCACTTGACAAGGATGGTGATGATGCATCAAGTGTTGCAAGTGATGTTTCTACCCCAAGCACACTTGATGGTGACAACGTTGGTTCATGCTCGGGCCTTGATGATGCTACTACAAGCCCATCCACTACATCACATTGCTACATGTCACTAGGTGACACAAAGGTATCAAATGATAATGTGATTGATCATGTTGATTCATATGATGAGCTTGTTAGTAGACTTGCTAGCATGAACATGTCTTTAGAAAATGAGAAAGCTAAAACCATGAAATTGGAAAATGAAAACTCATTTCTAAAAACCACATGTGAACAACAAAAGCATCTACTTTATGTTACTACTTGTTCACATGAGGAGCTAAAATTGGCTCATGAGGAACTTAGTGTTGCTCATGATAATTTGGCACAAGAACATGCTTCTCTCTTTAAGATGTTATTAAAGAAAATTAAAAATAATGAGAGCTCATCACATGGATCAAATGATCAATTGCAAAATGTGACTAACCCATGTGATGTAGGGAGAAAGCATGTATCCACCTCTTGTGATGACTTATTAGATATGCCATGTTCTTCACCTATATATGCTTGTTCTACTTCTATGTCTTGTGAGACTAACCTTTTGAAGGAGAACAATGAGCTCAAAAATGAAGTGAAGAATTTGAACAACAAGTTAGAGAGGTGCTACAACTCAAAAGTCACCTTTGAGCACATGTTGAACAACAAAAGAAGCTACAGTGACATGAGCGGCATTGGCTTCAACAAGAGCAATATCAAAGGCAAAAGATGGGGGAAGAGAAGATATGAAAGAGAGATAAAGAAGCAAGAACAAGAGAAGCTCTCTCATTTTATGTGCTTTAAATGCCATGAAATGGGACATCTTGCAATTGGTTGCCCTAATGAAGAAAAGCTCAAGTTGAAGAAAGAAGAAGAGAGGCTCAAGCATGTCAAGTGCTTCAAGTGTCGCACTTGGGGTCATCTCACCTCAACGTGCCCAACCAAGAAACTAGTGAAGCAACAAAAAGAGCCTCAACCAAAGCCACAAGTTGAGCAAGAAACCACACCCCAATCTCAAGTCAAGATCAACCACAAGGATGATGATGGTGACTTAAAGAAGAAGAAGAAAACAAGAAGGGGTGGAAGAGGAAGGCATCCAATGCAAATCCAAGATGCCAAGATGATGAGCAAGATTCAAGATAAGAAGAGAGATTTGGCTCACATCAAGTGCTTCAAGTGTGAAGATATGGGACACTTTGCCTCGGGGTGTCCTACCAAGCTTGAGAAGAATGCTCAAGCAACTCATGAGAGGCAAGGCAATGAAGAGCATCACATGAGCAAGCAAGAAAAGGCTCAACCAAAGAGAAGATGCTATTCATGCCGGGAAAGGGGACACATGGCTCATTCATGTCCCCTAGGTAATAATTCTAAACCTAGTTCAATTAATGATACTAACATGCTTAGAAAGGATGGCAATGGTACCTCATTGGTTGGAATTGCAAAACATCCCGCTACCCATACTAAGGCTTTGCCTAAGTATGTTGCACCTAACTTGAGAGGACCCAAACTTGTTTGGGTACCATCAAAAAGTGGATGATTGTTTGTAGGTACCATCGGCATTGGAGGCTTGATTCATTTGGATTCATATTGGTCATCATATGTTGAATCAAGTTTTAAAGCTTAGTGCATATTCTATCCCAATGCCAAGTCAAAATAAGTGGAGTCCAAATACTACAACATACAAGTGCAACATTCAAGATTGTGGTGATTTATTGGATATATTTCATGGCTTGCAAATATTCAAGTTAAAAGCTTGCTATTGGATGATCATGAGCTAACCAAGGTATATCTCTTGTTGATCATTTCACTTGGGTGCATATGAGTTGATTGAATTGGATATATATGCAATGTTGCTTGCTATGAGATGTTTGAATGGATTAAATGCCTAAGTAATCAAGTTTGAATTGATTTGTGTTGAATAAATTTATAAGATGACATTTAGTAAGTGGATTGGATGGATATATGTCTTGTGAAAGTATTCAAACAAGTTAGTTTCAAGTTTGATTCATATTTGATGAAGTATTGCTCAATGTATTGAAATCTGTCCAAAGTTGAAAATCTGAGCTAGCAGTGATCAAGTCTGAGTTTGGATGATCAAATCTACTTGGATTGGCATGAATTTTGGTATGCATGCTCTAGACTTATGTTATAAGATGCTGTACAAATTCATGAGAATTGGATAAGAGATGCTTCGGCTTTGGAGTACATCTTGTCAGCTATAGTGCAGCAGTTTTCAGCATATAGTAGTGGTGGAAGATTTGAAATCTGGTAGCAATCTATATGTCAAATGAATCTCAAATTTTTACAGCTGCTAGATGACTTAGTGAATCACATCTCCACCAAATTTTATGGCATTTGGATCTGTATATTGGGAGATATGAATTATTCCTTGAAGGGTACAGAATCTGCCAGAAAAGTGACAATTATTGGATTGATCTAGAGTCACTTTAAGTGAAAGGTCCTCAAGTTGGAAACATATTTATAAGTGTTTGAGGCACCTAAATTTGGTTTTGACTTGATCTAGAAGCATGACAAGAAATGAGTACAAGGACATTGATTGTGGAATGTACCTAGTGTACAAATTTGGTACTCAAATTTGAAAATAAAGATCAAACTCAAGATGAAGATGAGGTTCAAGTTCTAGTAATGATTGGAGATCATTTAGTAGAAAGAAAAGGACTTAAAGAATAATTCAAGGTTACTCATCAAGTTAAGTCCATAGATCAATCAATCAAAGGCAATTCAAGTAAGTGTAAAGGATGGTTCTTTGGAGAGAGGTCACTTCTCCCTGCTGAGGGGGCTTGCCGCCCATGGGTGGGTAAACCGAGCACCGGCTTGGAAGGCTAACATGGAAGTGATGAATTCAAGGGATATTTGAGATGCTTAATTGAAGCAATCAATAGGGTTGATCAAGAAAAGCAAGCAACACCCAAAAGAGAGCTAGTCATGGTTATAAAATTGGTATCATAAGTACTTCTCTCACGCAAGCATTGATCAAAGAGAAAAAGCAAGCCAACCACAACAAGAGATAATGCACTTGATTATTAGTGGTTCTCATTTCATATGGGTGAAGAATGGATTTCTCTATAATGATTGGTCTTCACCAAGCTTATAAATTGGACTTCACATTGCTATTGGAGTAATAAATTGGAATCTATGTGACTATCCTCTACTCCAATATAACAAAGGTATCATTGCAATGTGCATGATCATTTCATCCCTTACTAGTATGTGATTAGTGCATATAGTACATGCTTACTAGGATCATGCATAACAAATGAAATGTTTAAATTCATAGCCTACCACTATTGCTTGAATTATTTAAATGATCTAGTGGTATGTGTATGAATTTGTTCATGAGCTAGTGAACCCAAGTACTTGATCTAGTTTGGATTGCTAACAAGTGACAAGTACAACATTGGCAAGATAACCCTTAGTATGAGGAGTGAAGAAGCTTGTCATTGGATCAAACCGGACTTAGAATCTTAGGCAAATTAACTTAGTTCAAGTCATACTAGAAGCTCATGACAATGATATGGGTACAAGCACAAGACAACAATACAAATGGATATCTAGGGTATTTCAAATGGTATCTAGACTTAAAATATTTCTTCAATTGGTATTTACAAGTGGTGTCTAGATCATGATCTACAAGTGATATCCTACAAGTGGTACTCATAAAGATAGCAAATGTTCAAGAAAAGATCATATTGACAAATCCTACAAGTGGTTCCATGATAGAGGATTCTTCAAATTGGTATCACACATTTATTCGTGGTATTTCTACACATGATATCATTTATACAAGACCGTGGTTCCACAAGTGATCCTCAACTTTAAGTGATCATCAAATGAAGAAAGTTCCCTCACACACAAGAGCTCAAGATTATCAAGTGAATGACCCATGCTATGACATAGGGGGAGGAGCCCCACCTAATGGTATCAAGGTCAAAGATCCTTAGTGGTATCTCAAGAGCAACATACAAGTAATGTCATTCCAACATGTGCGGTGATGTCCATCAACAACGCAATATTCAAGTCTCAACCATCTACCCCAATGCAAGCCTTTGTATCAATGAGAAATACACCCTTTATGGAAATTGATGACAAAGGGGGAGAAGTTGGAACAAAGATATGTCAATGCACCAAGAGAGGGGTTTAGGGTTTGGGGACATCATGAGAAGATGGGGTTTGGACATGGAAATGGACAAAGAGGGAGCAACAATGAAGAAAAGAGAAGGATCAAAATTCTTGGACAAGAGAAGCACACAAGTAGGGGGAGCAAGCTCATGAACATTGTTTGGTTGCATTTGATATGTTCATATTCATGTGCTTGCTTGCATTGCATAAGTTTTATATTTAATATGCATGCTTGTGTGTTGTATGCTAGTTATAGAACTTGAATGATGATATGATAACTAGCTTGCATAGGATGATAGCTAGACTTGTGTTTATCATGAAAAACTAGAACCTTGCTTATAATGTTGATCTCACGGGGTTTCTAGTATTTTTGATGTCTAGCTACTCATGATGCTAAGGATGATGGCAAACTTGTGATTTTCAAATGATATCGAGCTATCAAATGGTATCGAACTACAAAGGTTTATTCTATACACCTTAGCATCACTTAGTAGTGCTAACCCTCCCACAAATTTCATATTTATGCATATGTGCAAGCTTGAAACCAAACCATTTGAGCACATATGTAGGGAGAGTTATCACTACCAAGTTGGATTTTATGATGCTTATCCAAATTCTAACATAGAGCTTAAATGTTGGATAAGTGGCACAAAGTTCAAAAGAACTTAATTTCCATATCTTTGTAGAGTTGTCATCAATTACCAAAAAGGGGGAGATTGAGAGGTCCTTGTTTGGTTTTGGTAATTGAGTGACAACCTTAGGTGGACTAATTGTGTTTATGTGAGATACACAGGGAATTAGTCCATAGATGATTGCGTCATGAAGGAGCTCATTGCATATGAGACATGACATGGAGTCATGTGACCAAGGTGGCGAAGATCAAGATGAGGCTTGGCTTGATGGACTGGTTGCAAGTGTGAAGGGCAAGTCGGAGGCTTTGGAGCGATGGACCGCGAGGCGGTGAAGCTTGAGCAAGACTAGCGCCGATGGACCGACGCAACGGTGAAGAGCAAGTGAGGTCAAGATCGATGGACCAAGGTCACATGATGATATGAAGTGGATCATATCATTTGTGATATGGTTGGTGCATGTGTTGCATCAACGTCGAAGGAGATGGAGTGGAATGCGCAAGGCAAAGGTATAACCTAGGGCATTTCCATTTCACCGGTCATAGGTGTGTAGAGAAGTTTATGACCGGGTTTAGGATAGATGGCCGTACTATCAAGAGGGGCAAACTTGTTTGCATATCGGTCATCTAGTGCCACTCGTGTGATCTAACTATGCATCGTTGCTAGGATCGAGTGGCGTGGCAAGTTGAGTGGTTAACTCCTTCGGTAAAATGTTTGTGAAAATGCTAACACACGTGCACAAGGTGGTGTTCACTTGTTGGTGTTGGCACATTTGCGAAGGCGTTGGAGTTTGAGCGGTAGAGAGGGTTTGGGTTCCTCTCTCTCCCTCCCGCCGAGCTTGCGAGCGCGGGATTCAGGCGTTTTCGAGGAGTTGAAATGCCTATTTTCCACTACGCCGGAAGTCGGAAAAGAAACGGAGGCGAACGGAGGTCACAGAGGTGACCAGACGCTGCACCGGACGCGGTCATGGTATGACCGGACGCGTCCGGTCAGTACAGCGCAGGCGCGGGTGCTAGGGTTTGCAACCGGCGCGTCCGGTCACTCGCGGGACCGGCGCGTCCGGTCATGCGCCCAGAAGGAACTGAGGTTCGCAGAGAACGATCGAACGCGGGGCGCGTCCGGTCACACATGATCGGACGCGTCCGATCGTTGAAGGTGCTTACTGGACTCTAACCGGACGCTGGCACTGTCGCGTCCGGTCGTTGCGAGGAGCGCGTCCAGTCGTTGTTTCGTGGGCGCGGGTGCTGTGCGGATCGGCGCGTCCGGTCGTTGCGAGGAGCGCGTCCGGTCGTTGCTTCGCGCGCGCGGTGCTGTGCGACCGGCGCGTCCGGTCGGTTGAGCAGCGCGTCCGGTCATAGCGTTTGACCGTTGGCGCGTAGTGACCGTTGGAGGATCTAACGGTCGCATTTGAAATTTGAGGGACACGTGGACGTCGCAGGGCGACCAGACGCGGCTGAGCGCGTCCGGTCAGTTACGACCGGCGTGTCCGGTCGTCCCGAATTCTGCCCAGTGAAGGGGTAACGGCTCTATTTGACCGTGGGGTTATAAATAGATGCCTTGGCCGGTCATGGCCGGCAGCTGAGCACACTATAGTCTTTGTGACTTGTGTGGTAGTGCTTGGGAGCCCTCTAACTCACTCATGCTTGATAGTGTTCATCGGATCGAGTGAGAGAGCGATTCTAGTGCGTTGCTTTGAGAGATTGCATCGAGTGGCACTAGGTGATCGTGTTGCAAGCCGGTGGTGCTTGTTACTCTTGGAGTTTGCCACCTCCTAGACGGCTTGGTGGCTTGCGACTCCGTTGAAGCACGCGTGGAGATTGTGCGTGGCTCCGGAGGAGGATTTGTGAGGGGGATTGTGCTCACCCCGCGGGGATCGCGAAGAGCAACTCTAGTAAAGCTCGTGGCTTGGAGGATCCCCATCTTGAGAGTGGATGTGCGGCACCCGCTGAGGGTTTGACTCTTGATAGTCAATTAGCTCGTGATCCATCAAGTGGGTGTATCGCCACAACGAGGACTAGCTTGGTGGCAACCAAGTGAACCTCGGTGAAAAACCGCCGTGTCAACATTGTGTACATCTTCTCGGTGGTTTGCTTTCGATTCACAAGCTTGTATTTACATTCATATACTTGTGCTTGTGTAGTTGCTCTTGTAACTAGTTTGCTTGTGTAGTTAGCTAGTTACCTTCTTGCTTGTGTAGCATAGAAGTAGCTCCCGTTGCGTGGCTAATTTGGTTTGTGTAACCTTGTTAGTCATATTGCTTAGTTTGTGTAGCTAAGTAATTTGCGCTCTCTAGTTTGGCATTAGTTGCCTTGCTATTGAGCATTGCTAGTGAGCATAGGTGGCTTCGTGCTTTTGCTTACTAGAATTGTGTAGGAGCTCCCCGGCTTTGCTAAAGTACTAGTGCATAGGTTTGTGTGACCTTGCTCTAGAATTGTTTAGGAGAGCTCTTGCTAAGGAAAGCACCTTAGTTACATATTTAGGATCTTTGTGAGGTGCTTGTGAACTTAGATAGAGGGGTGTAGTCTTGGCTAGACCGATAGTTTTAATTCCGCATTTGTTTCGGTTTGCCGACGCGATTAATTTTAGAAAGGACTATTCACCCCCCCCTCTAGTCCGCCATCTCGACCCTTCACTCACACACAGCAACTGGAACAACATCTCATAGACAGCAGTGGAAACTAGGACTCCTCGCACCAAGCTTGAGCGCAGGGCGAACCCCTACTCCTCCCAGTCGTCCTCCTCGTCGAACTCAGGCTCCGAGCCTGCCAAAAATCTATCATTACACTTGGTACTGGACACGCATCTCCCACCCTATGATGCATTTGCTTCGTGGAACTAGATGCAAAGGGGGTTAAGAAAAGACCTATCTTTGGCTGTGGTTTCCTAAGCGAGTAATCAATATATTAATAATATAAGTTTGTCAAATTTTAACCCATCTCATTCACACACGTTATCCCTTTCCAACACATATCTCACCACCACATCACATCTCAACTCACTCTCTCATCGGCACGAGCGACTCCCTCTCGCCCATGTCTCAATGGCTAAGGCTGGAACACACACTGAAATCCTAGGGAAGTTAGAAGGACTCCTCTCATCTAGTCAAGTGAAACTGTACTTAGGAAAGGTCCATAGCCGGAAGGTTCGGCATATGTATCGATCGATCAACCAGAAACTCTACAGAGGTTTACACATCCCACAAGATAGCTATCCTTGACGATGCCTCATCTAAGCTGATTCCGGGCCACCTACCGACTAGAAACGGTACCAGCCTATCACTCAGAACTGGGGCCGTGTTAGAGTACCACCGACACGCTGAGACTGTGAGACGTAGTACTTGGCCCCTGAGTACTATGCTGTCTTGGGAAGGTGTGGGTCCTCGTGCCCATACCTCCATACACTATCCGCTAACCTCTCAATAGTAGTGGCACCGCACTAGCAAGTCAAACATTTGTATCCTCCCCATAGAAGCAAGTGGGTGTGCAAGGATTCCTAAGACCCGGTCCATAGGCGTGTCAGTCCTTAGGGCGACTAAGCAGGACATCTTCACAAGGGAAAACCATTTTCCGCTCAACGGAACACCCGGCACCCCGTGCCATCATAGCACCTCCCATCCCGGGGCTTCATCCCACAAAGACACTCCACCCCAGGACCTCTCCCTATCACATGTACCCGCCATAGGCACCTCACATGGCGAACACCCAGGTAGCATCCTCCGGCAAGACTTGTCCTCCTAACTCGTCGTAGATCCTGCTTGGTCGACTCGACCCTCACCACACACCCAAGACTCACGCCAAGATCTCCCCAGGTTCATTATCAGGTTATTATCAGGTTAACGGCACCTCGTGCCTTATCTCAAATGCCTCTCACTCACCAGCATCACATCACAGATATAATGCGAGTAAGAGTAAAGCAGTAGTAACAGGTAATATAGCAGCATCTAACCTAGCAGTAGGGTGAGCAGGAGCAAGGTTGTAACAAGGCAAAAGGCTCAAAAAGCTATATCTCCCATGCAACCTATCATCATCATTATTGCAGTAATAATAAAGCACTAGCAGTTCTAATCATTTGCGATGCGTAATAGGATCTACGAGTGGGTGGGGCGTGGCACCTGGTAGGTCGTCACCCAAGTCCTCGGTGTAGTCCAGGTCGAACTCCTCAGTCGGTGGCTCCTCTGGGTCTGTAAAATCATGACATACGGCCGTGTCAGCGGCTCCTATAGAGGTGCACAAAGAAGCAACTGAAAACCAAAAGATCCAAAAGCACTCAAGAATAGGCCTATGACGTAGAGCTCATTTTAGAAATGTTTGGACTCTGTTTGGCATTTTTCTGAGCTACGGTTAATTAATTATGAATTTCTAAAGATTTAAATAATTTCTGAAAAAAGAAAAAGAGCAGGTTAAATTTTAGGCTGACATGTGGCGGCTTCATAGTCAATGGTGGCTAACAAGTGGGCCTCGGTCAACGCAGATTGGTCAACGGTCAATGGTTGACCGGGCCCGATCTGGGCTCTAGCGGGCCGGGCTGGGCCGGACTTGGGCCGGGTTGGGCCGGCCCAGACCCGAACACGTGTCAGCCGAGCACCCTTTTTCTAGGTGGGTGGCGCTCATGGTGGAGATGGATGGCTGGGGCACAATCACGGACACGCGTAGGGCAGGCAAGGCCCCCCGGCCAGGGTTCCTCCCCTCCTTGGTGCGTTGTGGAGACAGCTAGGCGTGAACTCGTTTGGTCAAAAGAGAAAAGAAGGGAGGCGGGTTCATGGCGTCATGGCGGTAGGAGGGGATCGACGACGTCACTGTGGCTAGCATTTGAATTTGGCCAGGGTTCAGGAGTGGGCGGATCGGTGGCGTGTTGCCCATCCGTGCCGTTGGCGCCGCAGGCGACTCGAGTGGACGGCTGGGAGCAGCAGCTGGCGCCTAGGATCCCACCTGCGGAGCCCACGCTCTGCTCGTCAGTGAGGTAAAGGAGGCAGAGCTAAAGGTGGGAGATGACTTCCTTGCCCCGCCCGTCAGCGAGGTGAAGGAATACGACGGTCTTTGCTCGTTGCGACATGGAGGCGGCGTGCGGTTTCATTGGGCCGGCCCACCGGGCCATGCGAGCGCACGCGCTTGCGGCTGGGCGGACTGGCTGGGTCAGGCGCTGCTGGGCCGACTGGGAAGCGAGTGGGCTGGCTTAGGCGAAGCAGGTGCAAGTGGCTTGGCAGGCCTGCTATGGTGGCCTGCTATGCTGGGCCGGCAGCTCAAGAGCAAGCAGGCTAGCTTGCTACGGCTGCTTGGGCCAAATGGCCTTTTTCTTTTATTCCCTAAATCCATTTCTAACTAAGCCTTGGGCACTATATGCACACACATGCGTGCCAAACATGTATGTACCCTTAGGTGGTAGACACCAGGGGTCTAGGGGTAGGAGTCCTTTCCAAGGGTAGACTTCATTCTTCTCGCCGGCTCTCTCATTGAGCCTCTTCATAAGTAGGTCCATCTTGGCAGACAGCATGTCTACCTCCTTCAATTGGTGCATACCTCCACCTCTCTTATGGGTTTGAGTTCTCTCTTCGTTCCAACCTTGGTTGGATGCCATCTTTTCCACAAGAGTTGTGGCTTGAGCAATTGTAAGTGATAAGAATGCTCCTCCAGTGGCAACATCCATGGTCTCACGGGTGCTATTGGTGAGCCCATGATAGAAGGTCTACATGAGTAGCCAATTCTTCATTCCATGATGAGGACATTCCAGGATGTAATCTTGAAAGCGCTCCCATGCTTCTAGGACTGACTCATCATGTTGTTGCTGAAAACTTGATATCTTCCCACGGAGAGCATTTGTCTTGCCCATGGGAAAGAACTTTGCCAGGAAATTAGTGGAGCAGAGTGCCCATGTAGTATTCTTCTCCTTAGTTGCATAGAACCACTGCTTCGCACTCCCCAAGAGTGAGAATGGGAAGAGGTAAAGTAGTATGGCATCTCTAGGGACATCCTTGATGGTGAAAGTGCTACAAATCTCTAGGAAGTGTTGGAGATGAGCACTAGCATATTCATGTGCCTTCCCATAAAACTGGCTAGCTTGCACCATGTTGATCAGCATTGGCTTGAGCTCGAATGACTTCTCAATGTCTGCAGTAGGTCTAGCACGGATGTTGTTCGTAGTGGGAGCTAAGAACTCACGGAGTGACTTGTTGGCCATGGCGTCAAACTCTAGTGTTAAGCTTCGAAATATGCTTGGTTGAACTCCTAACTCAGAAGGTGGAGCTTCAAGCTGAGATGTTGACGATGATGCTTCTGTTTGAACTTTCTTTAGCTTGGCTCTCGTCCCTCTGATTAATGCTTCTGGGTTGTCGATGAAATTATCTAGAAGATGAAACCTCCTCATACATTACCCTGTATATGATATATAAATAGATAAAAGATAAGGGTAAGGCTATATGAGTAGAGAAGGATGATGGTTTCTCAATCTCATTAGTGGATGCAAGTGAGGGCTCATTATCCTTTGAATAGCAATTCAACCTTCCCTGCAACGTCACCAAAAATGCTTGTTGACACCTCTAATGCCACCTAAGCTAGGTTGTCATCCCCAGCATGGAGCCAGAGGTGCTGGTATTAATAAATGCAAATGCTCCTCTAGAATGAATATATGAAATCCACAAGCACAAAGATAATACCGATGAAGCATTTTAACCAGGAGTAATCTAGGTATTGTTATTTATATTTTTACCACTGGAAAGGGAGTGCTAAGGATAATGAGCAATAAACATCACTGCATGTGATAATGGAAAGCATAACCATGTCTTTATCTATCTTCTCATACAGGGTAAGTGTCACAAGATAAATAGTATATATAAACGATAAAGAATAATTGATAAGCACATAGCCACATAATAAAAGATAAACATCTCAATAGATTACTCTAAGCTTATAGCACTAGCATGGATTAGGATGAACTACAAAGATAACTCCTAAGTTATTCTAACTATAAGGTCAAAGCATACGATGATTAGTGCAATTACACTTGGCAATCATAGCAAGAGAAGGTTATACCTACGCATAGTGATATTACGAAGGAAGATGAAGAACATAGCAATCACTTCCCTATAATAGTTGTGTTCTGCCTGTCCTATACTCGAGAGGCGGACTACAAATGACTCAATAGGACTATCACTCCCGCGATCTACCACACGGTCTAGAATATAGGGTGCAATCGTAGGAAAATACGATATAGGCACCACGCCTACACAATATTTACCACTCACCCATCGATCTAATAAGCAAGCGCTGTATGATCCTATACTTGAATATAATTCTAATCTAACTATGCCAAGCATATAATCAAAGTAGACTAAGAACAATATAATTGAGAACATAATCAAATAGAGCAAAGTCATCCAATATGATAGAATAGACTAAAGTCATATTCATACAAATGATGAACTAGATGAATAATACAAGAAGGAATATAAAAGCAGGAGAGAATTACCAAGAATCCTCTTGACAGATCCGGAATCCAAGCAATGCTTGCCTCCTTCTAGTTCTAATACTATGTAGCTATGCTACTAAACTATAGAGATCTAATTAAGATGGTGGCTCCAAGGCTTCTCAGAGAAATGCTCTGTATCTTAGAATGAATTTAGGGTTTCTCCTGGGGCTAGAGGCCTTGCTTATATAGCCCTCTAGGAAGCACTACAGTCCTTGGATCAAACTAACCTTGATGGACGATTATTATTGATCCTCAAAGGCGGTGGAGGCATGATCCACGAGGTGGCTCCTGATTAGCCACCTAGGTGGGGCGGCCACCCACGGGGGTGGGGTGCCCGCCCCTGTCATAGTGACAGGTGGGTCCCACCTCCTAGGGTTTTGCTTCTCGTGTCTTCTAAATTATTCTTTTTATATATGTGGCACTTTTCTCTCTACGTAAATATGGCATATGGGCCTCCTTTGATTGTTTCCTGATAACCCCCTGCAGAAATATACATTCACCAAAACTCGTGGAATTCTGTTAGTGTAACCCCTATATCTAGCTAGTAATTTTATTTTAGGTCCTTTCTCATGCTATGTTGACGGTTAAAAATGACACTTATCTACCATCAACACTAGACAATACAGCTAAATAATGCCTCAGAATGGTCACTGTCGACATCAGACACTCCATCACCATGGTCATCCTCCCGAGGCTCCACCTCCTCCTTAGACCCCTCTCTATGGCTCCCATGGCCATGAGCTATGCAAGATCTCCAATTTTTCGTATACGAGTTTGGTCTAGTTTGGAATGGTTTTCAAACTACAACGTGTCAAAGAGAGGTACTGTTGGTATTTCTTAACGAATGCAGAAGAATCCGCAAGCGTACGGAATTACCATTGTAGCCTCCATCCAGAAGTATTTAGGGTATCATATTTTCATATTTTCCATAGGGAATGGGGGTACTTTCTCCTAGCTAATTCATCTAAGGACAACACATGGTGGTAAAGTTGGTAAGGGTAGGGAAGGATTCTTATGGCATAAGGTCTGTGGTCAGGTAAACTTTACTCCTACTCGCTTACTTTGGGCACGGCTTATACCTGGTCTGCTAGGTACCTCTAGCATACGACTCTACGCTGTGCCTAGACATGGGGGAGTGCAAGGGATGGACAAGGCTGTCATCACCTTCCGCCTACCCCTCAACCGTCGGACACGAGGCAAACGAAGGTAGCCTCTAGCCTAGACACCACGTCTACGCTAGCGACTACTGCTCTAGTGTGTTAACGAGGGTTACCTGTCAAGCAAGGCCCTTCTACCAGAGCACCCATCATGAGGATGAATAATGAACCCGCAAACAAGCAATAGAAGAGCTTAACTAAACAAAGACTTGTATATCCAAAAGAATCACGAACACTCACTTAGTAGGAAGAACCCAAAGAAGTATGGTGCAGGTGTTCGTTGAAGTACAAGACGGGGAGTCACCAACAAGTCTGGCACTTCCCTAAGCTTCTCCTCACATCTCTCCTCTTCTCAACTCTACTAGCTACTAGGGACTAAGCCCTTGGAGTGGTGCTCTCACTCTAGTGATGCTCTTGCCCTTAGATGGTGTGTGTCAAATGAGAGGGAGAAGGCCCCCTATTTATAGGAGAGGAGAGGGGAAATGTGCCACAGAATATTCCTCCCTTGAATGCCCCAAACCAACCACACAACTATCCTTTAGCACATTTATTGCACCGACGCAGCGCTGAACCGACCAAAGGGTGTCGGCAAGGGCCTTCTGGAGGAAGATGGGCCAGAGAGGGGCCAGCATAGGCGCGCCTGCACCCAAATTTGTCCCAAATGGCCCCATATTTGGTGAGCATGTAGATCTTTCAATTAGCTTTCCGTGGATAGGTGGATGGCCCAAAACAGAGTCTAGATGCATCCTGGGCGTCCATTTTACCCGGGCCTGCTCCTGCAGCCCGAGATGGATTTGGACTGGGTTTTGGGCCTCCACTTCTTGGGTTTATTGTTGGGAATTTTGATCTATGTTTGAGGCCTAGATTGTCTGGTAAGTGGGCCTCTTTCTCTTCTCATGGTTTTCTTGTATTTTCTTGACCCATTTATGTCTATTTCCATATATGTTCTCTTGTAAATGAGAAATCACCAAAACTTGTGGAATTGATTAGTTGTAAGTCCTAGTTCTAAGTTTTAGTGTTTGTTTTATGTAAATGTTGGTGGTTAAAAGTGTGAGTTAAGGACCATCAATAGGTACATTGAAACTGAAACTTCATTTTGACTTAGCAAAATCCTAAGTCCCCAAAATAGCACTGTTTTCACCATGTGGGCACCTTTTGACCATGTTAGGCACTGATCTAGCTAAGGCCATTAAACAAAGTTTGTTCCTTATAAAATTTACTACAACTTTTATTAAGGGTGCACCAACATGCAAACACTCTAAGTTGTCCTTTCTAATTGGTCAAGAAAAAGCACTCTAGAGGGTTTTCTAGTCAAGTATCACTTAGAAGCACAATTAGGCTAAGTCATGAACATGAACATTGTTCCATTTTTCATCCTAAGTATGTCTAAGGTGTCTTAGTGACCAAACATCAACCACTTGCATTAACCACAGATGATGACAAGCATATACATGTGATAATAACATATGAAACATAGGAAACATTACTAATAAAACATAAGTTGCATGAATGAAACATTGCTCATGTAACCTATGAAACATCACTGGTGAAACATATGAAACACTGTCTATGTAACATATGAAACATTGCCTATGAAACATATGAAACATTACCTATGTAACATATGAAATATCACCTATTAACATATGAAACACCACTTATGCAACATTCAAAATGCAATTCACATGCTCATATTTATGAATAAATAAATGATGCTTATGCTCATACAATGCAAGTGCACATGCAAGCTTAACACCTAGGGTGTTACACTCATGTACCCAGATAAATATTAGGAATTAGGAATCTATATAATGGCGGGTTTAACTATTTTTGAGTGCTTTTCATGTATTTTGGAATGTGCTTTTGATGAGGGCGCATAGGTAATGGCTTTGTTTGAACAATGAACACCATTGCGACAAAATGAACAAACCGATATAAACACTGAACAAGCACTAAATAAACAAGCGCACTGCCAATTATAGATTGAGATACATTAGCATTATTGACATCTAGATACATACCACAATTAACTAAGTTCAAACCATCGCTTAACTCATCTTGTTGCCCTTCCGCTTCTGCACCATTTTTTTGCATGTTCGGCCTATGGCAAAATGAGGGGGCAAACTATCCTTTGGTTGTTGATTTTGCATGTCCAAGATAAAAGAGCTAGCCGGACACCTAATATATTGCCCGACCTCGTCTAATACAACATGGCCGGACGTGGTGTCTAGGCTATAGGCTACCTTCGTTTGCCTCGTTTAGTACGGTTGAGGGGTAGACGGCAGGTGGTGACAGCCCTGTCCGTCCTTTTGTAATCCCCAACGTGGCTTTTTGGCATAGAGCCGTAAGCCGAAAGTACTTGGTAGACCAAGTATAAGCCGGTGTCCAAAGTATGTTTATAGTGACCAAAGCTAACTTAACATAGGACCTCTATCTTTAGACATTCATGTATTTGTATGATCTACTAATCTTAGCATAGCTATACAAGATAAGCCTGCTCCAATTTAGGTTTATTCTTTTATTTATTCTTTCTTTTATCTTTATCCTTGAGATTGGCTTGAGTGTGTGTGTCACACTATCCAATATTTATCATGGCTTACCCCTATTATGAACTTTGGTCTATTATACAGTCATGTTATCTTGAATACGTCCCTACTAGAGACTTTTACACCATGCCTTCCTTTGGGAAAATATAAATGAACGTTACCCGAATACTTCTGGTGAAATGCTACAATGATATATCCATGCGTTTGCGGAATATTTCTGCATGTGTTCAGAAATATCGTCATGACATTGCTAGTGCCATTTCTAGGAAATACCAACCCTAGTGATGATGCTATGAAACACCAACAAGCATTTCTGGCGCTGTTGCCGGGGAAGGCACTGGTTAAAAGAAACTATTAGGACATGTTTATGATAATATACATGTGTAGTAGCCATTGCTCGTAACAGGATAACTTTGCTTGTTTTTCTCCTGTTATGGGTGAAAACAGGATAGTGTTAGACTGGTTTTGAGTTGCCGACAAACTTCACCAAGAATTCAAAGTCATTCCTAAAGAAGTCCCAACCTCGTGTCGAACCTCCTTCCACTACTCCACCGGCAGCTGAACCCATCACCCAAGCACCATCCGTACCGAACCCCATGGTTGATAAGACTCTGGGTGAATACTCTGTCCCCAATGTTGCCAACGTGCCTATTGGGCCCACTGTCAACACGCTGCGAGCTTTGAACTGAAGGCCGGCCTAATCATGATGGTGCAGGCTCTGTTTCATGGACTGCCTAGTGAGGATGCCAACGCTCATCTGCAACACTTCCTGGAGCTATGTGACACCATCCGCATGAAGGATGTCACACCTAAGATCATCAAACTCCGTCTGTTTCTGTTCTCCCTCCTGGGGAGGGTGAAACAGTGGTTCTACAAGGAACAGGAAGTGTGGGCGAAATGCTCCATGGTGTTCCTCACGAAATTCTTCCCTATGGGCAAAACCAATGCCCTATGGGGGAGGTTTCAAGTTTCCAGCAGAATGCTATGGAATCCATCCCTGAGGCATGGGAAAGGCTGCAAGAATATATCCTTGCTTGGCCACACCACGGGATAGAAAATTGGCTAGTGCTCCAAAACTTCTATGATGGGTTAACCCCCATGTCAAGAGGACACATTGATGCCGCTATTAGAGGAGCCTTCCTCTCGCTCACCATCAATGAAGCTACGGCTCTCATTGAGAAAATGATGTCCAATCAATGGTGGAGAGATGAGAGACTCCAACCTCAAGAAGACAACATGCATACCATGGAGGAAATGGATATGCTGGCCACAAAATTGGATCTCCTAATAAAATGCCTGGACGAACACGGTGCCATAAAAGGAGCAACTTATGGTACCATCCAATCGCTCTACTCGCATATACCATGCGAGATGTGCGAAGACTTTGGACATTCAGGGAACGATTACCTTTAAACCCAGGTAGATGTGTGGTACAACAACTACAACGGGTTCTGTCCACAAGGAGATCCAGGGTGGAATCAGTAGCACCCAAAGTATGAGGAAGGTAACTTTGCTTACAATTCAAATTTTAATCAACCTTCCTTGGAAGATCTTGTATTAGGGTAAGCTCAAATAAATGAAAACTTGACAAAGAAACTTGCCCCTAACAATGAAATTTTTGAAAACATTAATTCAAATTTAGAAGGCTTAAGCTTTTCCTTCAAAAATCAATTAAGCCTTAATAAAATGTTTGAAACCCAACTAGCTTAGATTGCCGCTTCAATTCTTGCATATGATTTTGAAAAGATTTTGGGGCAACCCAAAATTTCATTTGGAAAAATATCAATGAATCACGAGAGATGGTAAGTCCACTCGTGATCTACCATATCCTAACCATGCAGGAAAAGACAAAAAAAAAGCATAGGGACCCCACAAGGTAATGTGTATCGTGCACTCACCATTTTCCGTTACCTTGCATAAAAAAGAGATAAATAAAAATAATAATAAAAAAATGGTTCTCTTGTACCATTCAATGTTTTCACCTCTGTTGGATGATTCTTGTTATCATTTGATGCTTCCTCTCTCTATGCCGGCGTGTTTCGGTTTGGGAGTATTAGTTATACATCTTTTAAATTAAGCATGGTGCTTAGTTTAAAATTTGGATGTAATAATCATGCGGCTTCTTAATTTAAGCATGGTGCTTAGATTAATCACCTACCGTGATCAAATTAGACATGGTGTCTAGTTTGATCATTGACTCGAAACTTCTAGTATATATATTGGATGATCATATGGACTAACCCTTATAGGAATTTATCAACTTCATGAGGGTAAGTCCTTAAGATGAAGACAAAGATGAAAACTTGTTTGGTGAATCTTGATTAATAAATAAATAAATAAAATAAATAATAATAATAATAATAACAATAATAAGACAACTAAATTTTATTCCACTCCACATATATGTAGTAAGAATGTTTAGTTTCTCCTTTGTTGAAATGATGAATAGTTGATATGTCTTATATTTTTACTGTGCCTAGTTTATAACTTAGATTTTCCCAAGATTTAAGTTTATTGGCTAAAAATATCTCATCCTAAAAACTTGAAACTTATGGGATGCAAATGCTTAATCTAGTCTAAGTTGTTGCGGGATATCATTTGGTGCAACGAAAATTTGCTATGACTTTGTTCTAAGAAAGACTTGACATCCGGAGTTTTTATTTTCAAAATGCTAAAATCAAAAGTTCCTCGGTGATTTATACTTCCTACCAAAGCCATATGACATGCTCTACAAATACAAAACCTTAGTCATATGTTACTTGTTATCATGTTGAGCTTTTGTCAAATTGTTGCGACCCTTGTTGAGATTCTCATCATGCACCCATGATCAAGACACACGTACACCCACCAATAAAACTGTTGACTCTTACACTAAGAGTTATGCAAAAACATGTTTTCCACCCACCAAATAAATTACTCCATTCATTTATCATGAGTCTCTCTCCCAAGTTTTTCATATGCCAAAAGGAAGTATGGGCTATGCTAAAAAAGAAAAAAAGAAAGAAAAGAAAAAAATATATATCCTGCCAAAAGGCATGAGAGGAAAAAAATGCAAGCCAAAAAGCATGAAGAAAAAAGAAAAGAAAAGAAAAGAAAGAAATAAGATAGCCCATATTTTCAAATAAAAGGCATCTCTTCAAGAGAGAGAGAGAGAGTCATGATCATCGGAGTATAAAAATATTTTAGAATTAGGAAGTTTATAAAAATTCCACACACTTACACGTCTTGATCAAAGTGTATGACTTGAAGCTCCTTGAGGTTTGGTTTTTGACTTAGCAATATCATGTGATGCAAGTATGCCTTCTTTTATACCTACCCAAAGATCCACATAAGCCATTTAGTTAGTAAGATGAAAAGAAAGGCAAACAAAAAATCCTTTGGTGAGGATCATACACTTCTGAGCGACCGAGTGAATCACTTGGGGAACTTAAATTCTTTGCAAAACTTTTAAAACCTCCAGAAAGAAAGTCAATCAAGGAACGAGTGATAAGCATTTCTGTGAACCGTTCTATCTTACAATCGCCTAAGACTTGGAGAAGGCTAAAAGCACCGTAGGTAACGAGATAATAAAGGGTGGATAGAATGCCAATTCATTCAAATCAAGGAAGAAAAACTTTGTTATAGGCATGGCACTTTTGAAATGTAACCAACATTGAAGCAACTCCTGATCAACAACCAATGTCTTAGCTCTTGCTTGGGACGAGCAAGGGGTAAGCTTGGGGGATCTTGTTGGCGGTCCTTATCAACCAAATTTGACCGCCAACTAAGACATAGAAAGAGGAGAACTAGCATAACTTACACACATATGTTATTTATGATGACCTATTTCCACTCATATTGGAAGATTATCATTTTACAGGACATCTACACGAATACGATGGAAAAGGTGACAAAAATATGCTTTCCGACAAAGCATAGAAGAGAAATAAGGAAGATGCCCAAGTACACAATGAATCAGGGCCGAGCACCGACATGGAAGGAGCCCAGACCTAGCCACTAGCCCACTAGGCAAAGGCGGTGGCTAGGCGAGCCAGCCAGGGTGCGGCTACACCTTGGGTGTGCCTGCACCCTAGGCAGCGTAGCCTCGGCCTAGCTTCCTCAAGCGGTTCCATTAATGCTCTAGAGGCGGTTTAGGCTAGTTTCCTAATTTTCCAGTGCCAAACTGACCTCACTCTAGTATAAAAGAAGGGGTAGAGCTCCATTCACAAAACACACCACATTTGAGCCTTTCTCCCTCCACTTGTATGTCTTAGTCTTTTTAGTAGTTTTGGTAGTTGGAGCAAGGCAAGCTTCATTGAAGAGCTTGAACATCTAGAAGGAATCTTGGTATGATCAATATGAAGAATTCTTCTAGGTTCTTGTTCTTATTCTATCATTATAGCTATGTTATGAAATTAGAGCTAAGTTCTTGTGCACATGGAACTTTATACTTAATCTTTCATACATACATGTTTAGACCAAGACCTAAATTAAGGTAGTGAGTTCTACTTTAAGATTAGTTTTGGTCATTATATTCTTGCGGGTTCATCGTCCATCCCTATGGTGGATACTCTAGTAGAGGGCTCCTTATAAAGACGGATAACCCTGTATGGCACTATAGTAGTAGTCAATAGCGTAGACAGTCTAGGCTATAGGCTACCTTTATTTGCCTCGTTCAGTACGGTTGATGCGTAGACGACAGGTGGTGATAGCCCTGTCTGTTCTTTGTAATCCCCCACATGGCTATTCGGCGTAGAGACGTAAGCCGGAGGTACTTGGCAGACCAAGTATAAGCCGGTGCTCGAAGTAAGTTTATAGTGACTAAAGCTAACTTAACTTAGGATCTCTACCATTAGACATTCATGTATTTGTATGATCTGCTAATCTTAGTATAGCTATACAAGATAAGCCTGCTCCAATTTAGGTTCATTCTTTTATTTATTTTTTCTTTTATCTTTATCCTTGAGATTGGCATGAGTGTGTGTCGCACTATCCAATATTTATCATGGCTTACCCCTGTTATGAACTTTGGTCTATTATACAGTCATGTTATCTTGAATATGTCCCTATTAGAGACTTTTATACCATGCCTTCCTTTGGGAAAATATAAATGAACGATACCAAAATACTTTTGGGTGAAATACTACAACGATATATCCATGCGCTTGCAGAATATTTCTGCATGTGTTCAGAAATATCGTCACTGCGTTTCTGGTGCCATTGCTAGGAAATACCACCCCTAGTGATGATGCTAAGAAAACACCAACATAGATACATGATGGTTAGCTGATAATGTTGTCCTTAGTGGACACATGGGAGAGGTCACCTCCATTATTGGCTTGATCTTTAGGCATCTTGATCTCTTGATTGATCTTCTTCCCTAGCAGAGTTGCTAAAAAGTGTGTTGACGTTGGATTGAAGTCCAAATCACACTAGCAAGGGCTAACATGGCCTAGGTCGCAATCAACCTATCACACATAGAAAAGCAACTCTAAGGATCGACTAATCCAATTTAGAGACCGGTTAGGCTGATCTAGAGACCATCCTTCACCACAGAAAGCCTAGGAACTCCCTGGAGGACCCGTCCTGGAGGAGCATGCCTTGGGTTGTTCTAAGATTAGTAAGGCTACCTAGAATGCCAATGAATCTCGTGGAGATATGCAACGAACAATAAGAGGGTTGAAAAATGGCAAAAGTTGGGTAATAGATAAAAGAAAGATGATCCTCTAATATATATAGAGGGGGTGGTCTTATCTAGAGATGGAAACAGGGCTATCCCTAGTGGGTTTCAGCAGAACGTTCTCATCTACGTGTCATAAAGAATCTCCCGCTCCCTGTCCCCATCCCCGCTCGCGGGGGTAAAACCTTCCCCGTCCTTGTCCCAGCATGGGGATTTTAGCCCTGACGGGGACCCCGTCCCCAACAAATCCTCAAAAACACAGCATGCCTAAAAGCGATTTTCACTAGCCATCTTCTACGCCGATAGTAGATCCCGACGGCATAGCCATGATAGCTGCTCCCTTGATATCGCTAGATCCCTATCTCTATCACTGCTAGCAGAGTGGCCCGAGTTTGAAGCTTCGAGGGAGAGGGAAGGGGCGGAGTGGTGAACAAGGTGATGGGCACAGGCGGAGCGAACCACGGCGCAAAGCCACGACGGTGGCAGAACTACGATCTGCCCGTCTGCAGAACAGTGGTGGAACAATTAAAGGAAGTGGCGAGCAAAAGCGTGGGGCAAGGCCACGTGCCCTGCATCGCGACGTCGTAAGGGAACAAACCGCGGGAGCGACCGAGCATGTGCAGAGGCTGACAGCTCGACTGGATGGGGTGGGGAGTGGAGTCTAAATCCTAGGGTTACAAGTGTTTTTGCTTTTATACTTTATAGTTGGCTCACGAATTGGGCCAGTAAACTTTTGTTGGGCCAGGCCTATATAGGATATTTGAGTTACACAACTACTAAAGGAGTAAAGGGTCCCCGACGGGGCTTGAGGATGGGGCTGCCAGGAACCTTCCCATCCCGTTGTTTATAACAAGAAGAAGATCCCAAAGCATGTTTTGGATTATCACAACTATTAAAGGGTCCTTTAGCCATTTTTTATTGTCAAACTATTGATCATTGAATATGAATAAACATGAATGTTAATCACGACGGTGATGATATGGTGAATATTAAGGGATGGATGTAAAGGCATGTTCTTATAGATCATATATATTTAAGTTCATAAAATTTTGTTTGGTTAAATGTTTTCATACACAATTAATTAAAGTTTTTTTATATTTTCTATAAAACCAACAAATGAAATAGCTTCTGCTATATCTGTCCATATTTTTTATAGCTTTATTAAAAATACCACAATTAAATATCTTAATTAACACGCGACTTAGGCCAGTCTAAATGGTGAGTTTCATAACGTTGTATCCAAGAATGCCACGTCAAATAAAATACAATGAAACTTGAATGAAACTACCACTCTTAATATATATAGTTTTATTCTAGAGTTTCATAAATATTTAATTACATGACTCATTGTGAGTTAGTAATTGTACCAGAAGCCATAAAACTCATTTCTTCCCTCTTCTTAAATATAGTGTCGCGTCATAAAAAAATGCTACATGGCAGCTTATTAAATATATATGAAACTAGACTGAAATCCTCACTGAAATCATCACTTGGAGTGGAATTTTTTTTGAAAGTAACACTTGGAGTGGAAAATAATTTAGGAAATGCGCAGCGGCCGTCACTGGATCACTCTGTCGACGGGGACCCTGATCCCCAAAATCCTCGTCCTCCTATGTCCTGTGCCTCTCTGTTTTTCCCTCCACACAACTCCTTCCCTCCCTCACCGCGCACATGGCGGTCTCCTCCCCGGCCATGGCCTCGCCTCCTCTCGCCGCGCCCGGTACCCACCGCGGCCCCGGCTTCTCGACCCTCTGCCTCTCACCGTCGCCTTCCTGGTACCCGCCTCTTTCGGCTTCCTCCTCACCGGCTATCTCCACCGTCTCCGCATCCACCGGCCTCAAACCCAAGCCCAGAGTTCGTAACTACGATTCAGTTTGGTGTTTCTTTGATCCCCGATGTCTGGTTGTGCGTCGCATTTGATCCGCTTTTATCTGACCGATTGGTAGAATCGCTTTTGTCTATGCGTGTGGAATTTGTTAGGGTCTGGGACTAAGGTGCCAGGCCGCGGAGGAGTCGCCACCGCCAGTGCGCGGTAAGCCTCCGCTCAAGGTGATGATCTCGGGAGCGCCCGCGTCGGGAAAAGGAACGCAATGCCGCATGATCGTCGAGAAGGTGAAATGTGGGACCAATTATTGTTTTCCTTTTGCTTTGTGCCCACAGTTTCTTCAGTGCCAATTGATCAGAATGCTCATTCTGTTTATGTTGGATCCAATTCTTCCGGAATCTACATCTTATGTGAACCATACTTGACCATGTGAACGTGTTAATGCTAAATTGCGAATTAGTTATGTTGTGCCAATAGCATATATCTTTTTTTAAAATCAATTAAATATGCAGATATCTGAATCTACGCATTAGTGCATAATAGTAAGGAATAGTGGGGATTATCGAAATAAACCCTATGAAAATATCCATATGATCATTTAACATAAAAATGCTTCTAGACTTCTCTAATTGGCTTAAGAATGTCAGGCTTTTTGCATTCATGAGAAAAAGGTTGCGAAATGACCTCTAGCTAAGTTGGCTAGGTGGCTTAAGTAGCACTTCTTAAGTCTTGAGTTCGACTCCTCGTGGGAGTGAATTTTCAGGTTGGGGTTAGAGCATCTCTAGCAGGAGCCCTCAAATCAGAGGCCCTTTTATTTTCTTGACAAACGTAGGAGAGCTGCGCTTCATTATATTACGAAGAAAGAAGAGCTAAGAACCCTTTACAACTCACACCACTCAAATCAGGGCCCCCAAGGTTAAAAAAAAAGCAGGGCCCCTTTTTTTTTCTCGAAAAACGCAGGAGAGCTGCGCTTCATTACATTAAGAAGAAAGAAGGGTTAAGAACCCTTTTATGAACGCGCTTTAGTTTGGTGACACCATTTGGTGCAAGACGATTCGGTAGTAATTTATTAACTTGGCAAAACTGTGGACTAGGCTTATTGGCCGGAAGTCCTTGGGTTCGTCAGCAGCTTCCTTTTTGGGGAGGAGAGTTATATAGGCTGTGAGAATCCCAAAATTCATGAATTTTCTGCTCCATATTGCCGAAACAGCAGCCATGTTATCAGATTTGATTATTGACCAGCAGGATTTGTAAAAGCGACCTGTAAAGCTTTGTCTGAAGGGAGTTGCTTGATTATTGCCCAAACTTCCTCTTCTGTGAATGACTGCTCAAGATCGGCCAAGTCTAGAGCAATGAGACCTAGTTCTGTCAGATTAATGGTGCCCTCTCTATCCATGCAAGTCCCAAGCAGGCCCTCATAGAAATCATCAGCAATTCTAGCTTTTGTCCTCATGATTGGTGTATATTTGCCCATCTGCAACCAGCCTAGTAACTAGATTCTTCCTCTTCCTGTGTTGAGCATGAAGTTGGAATAGCTTTGTGTTTGCATCCCCGTCCCTCAACCAGCCAATCCTTCACCGGAGTCGGGCAATAGTTCTTTGGAGGGAAGCAAGGGCAAGGCTGTGCTTCTTGAGATTATTTTTCAGCCAGGCCTCTCCAGGAGACAGGGCACGTGAGTCCTGGGCAATCTCAAACTGATGTAGAATCTCCCGGGCTAGAGCGAGCTGTGAATTAATGTGGCCAACATTCCTGGCGCTCCAGCTTTGCAGCCCCTGACTGCCTTAAGCTTCAGATCCAGAGTTATGAAGGGACAAAGTCCAGCGGGAACAGAACCCCAGGCTGCAGCAACAGCTTCCTGGAAGCCATCGAGCTTAGGCCAAAAGGATTCAAAATGGAAACACCTTTTACCTGCCTTGTTATCTCTGAGACCGAGCAGTAGGGGACAATGATCCGAGTCATGTGAACTCAAGCTTTGCAGAAGATAGTTAGGAAATCTCTCCCTCCTCCCAATCAACTGAGCATAGCACCCTATCCAGTTTGACCAAGGTAGGTGAAATTTGCATGTTCAGCCATGTAAATTTCCGACCATGGAGAGGTATTTCTTTAGGGCAAGATCATTTATGAATCGTCGGAAGCATCCCATCATAGCTCGATTGTAATTGGAGTTGTTCTTGTCCCCATCTTTATAGATGAAATTAAAGTCCCCAGCTATCATCCATGGTCCAGGGCAAGCTTCTCTGATGTCACACAGTTCTTGCAAAAATTGCACTTTTTCCTCATTACCTTGTGGACCATAGCCTCTTCTTAGGATTAGGTTGTGATTCATCAGAATTTTGAGTTACACTCTTACTACTATTGTCGTCTTCTTCTTCACTACCTTCTTCAGATGACCTCCTAGACCTTGGCCTCTTGTTGTTTTCTACAGTTAGGAACTTTTGGCAATTCCTCACCTTAAGCCAACAATGCACAAACTGAAATGACTTATTCTTAGGACCATGTGTTGCAGTCCCACAAAGACCAGTCACATACAAACTTAGTTCTGTCATTCTCCCCCTAAGTCTTGTGTGGCGCCGTCTAGGGAAATCGGACCATCCCAATCCTGGCGCAAAGCTCCTGGAACTTCACTCGCCCAAGGGACTTGGTGAGAAGGTCTGCCAGCTGATCCTAGGTGTTGATGTAGCCGGCCTTGATGCTCCCCTCGTCCAAGCAGCTCCGAATGAAGTGGTACTTGATGCGGATGTGCTTGCTGCGCTCATGGAAGACGGGGTTCTTTGCTAAGGTCAAAGCAGACTTGCTGTCCACCCTGAGCTCTATCGCTTTAGTGTCTCTGCCAAGGAGATCACCAAGCAGTCGAGCGAGCCAGAGCGCCTGAGTCGAAGTGGTGGAAGCCGCTATGTACTCCGCCTCGCAGCTGGACAGGGCCACCACCTGCTGCTTGACCGACTGCCAGCTAACGAGGCACTTGCCGAGGAAGAAGAGGACCCCGCTTGTGTTCTTGCTGGTGTCGATGTCGCCCGCGTGGTCACTGTCGCTATACCCGACGAAGTGTGTCGCGCCAGGACACCTCGGGTAGTAGAGACCGTGGTCGAGAGTCCCCGCAACGTAGCGGATGATCCTCTTCACAACCTGCTGGTGCTCCGTCGTCGGTCGTTGCATGAACCAACTAACATAGCCGACGGAGAATGCCAAGTCCGGCCGTGTGTGGGCGAGGTAGCGAAGGCTTTCCACAAGACGCCGATACTACGTAGCGTCCACCTCCTCCGTCGTGCTGTCGCGTCTCAGCTTCAGCCTCTCCTCCATCGGAGTGAGGGCTGGGTTGCAGTCGGTGAGCCCAGCTAGCTCAACGATGCGCTTGGCGTAGGCGGTCTGTCGAAGCGTGATCCCGGAGTCATCCTGGTGCACCTCGATTCCCAGGTAGAAGGAGAGAGACCCCAGATCACTCATCTGGAAGGTGTCCTAGATCTCTTCCTTGAATGCCGCCACCTCCGCATCCTTGGTGCCGGTGATCACCAAGTCGTCGACGTAGACACCCACTAGCAAGGCCTTTCCTCCGCTGCCCTGCTGGTAGATGGCCGCCTCGTGCGGGCTTTGCTCGAAGCCCATCCCCTTTAACGTGGAATCCAGTTTAGCATTCCATACCCTCGGTGCCTGCCGCAAGCCATAGAGGGCCTTGCGCAGGCGGAGCACCTTGTCCTCCTTGCCGGGAATCGCAAATCCCGGCGGCTGATGCACGTAGACCTCGTCCTTCAAGTCGCCGTTAAGGAACGCCGACTTGACATCCATGTGATGGACACGCCAGCCCTCCTGGGCAGCTAGCGCAAGGAGTCGCACGGACTCCATCCGTGCAACGGGCGCGAAGGCGTCGTCAAAGTCGATTCCTTCTTGCTGGACGAAACCGCGCGCCACCAGACGCGCCTTGTGCTTGATCACCTCTCCGGTCTCGTCCTTCTTGAGCTTGAAGACCCACTTGAGAGAGATGGCGTGGTGGCCGGCTGGAAGATCGGCCAGCTCCCACGTCTTGTTCCACTCGACGGCGTCCATCTCCATCTGCATCGCGGCATGCCATGCCGCGTCCCTCTCCGCCTCGGCGAAGGAACGAGGCTCGCCATCGTCCTGTGCAAGGTGCATCTCCGTCTCAAAGTCGTGCTGCGCCAGTCCAGGGACCGGCTGCTCGCCGAAGAGGTTGTCCACGGTATGGTAGCGTAGAGGCTCGCCGCCGTGGTAGGTGTCGATGCGATCGTCGTCGTTGGACAGCGGAGTGGCGAACTCCACTGTGCGCTGCTCGCCGTGGGCCGAAGCTACCGGTGCCAACCCTGTAGAGGTAGGGTCCAATGTAGGAGAGCGAGGCGTGGCCGGCGGTGCTTGTGGTGGACTCGCCGGAGCCTGTGGACTTGCCAGAGCTGGTGGTGACGGTGGTGAAGGACTCGCCGGAGGTGGTGGGGTAGGCGAGCTCGATGAGGACGAGCTGCTAGCTCCCCCTGCCTCCTTGAAGTGGACGTAGTCGACGACGAAATCGCTTGTCATCGGAGTCGAGCCGTCATCCACCATCTTGCCCCACGTCTAGCTTCGCCCCTCGTCGAACACGACGTCATGCATGATGCGCACGCGCCGTGTCGCAGGGTCGAGGACGCGGTAGGCCTTGGCACCCTCCGCATAGCCGATGAAGACCCCTGGCATGCTCCGGTCGTCGAGCTTGCCGACGTGGTTGAGCTCCTTGACGAAGGCCAGGCAGCCGAAGACGCAAAGGTGGCTCACCACGGGCTTGCCCCCGTGCCAGGCCTCGTATGGCGTCTTGCCGTCGAGGGCCTTGATGGGGGAGCGGTTGAGCAAGTGGACGACAGTCATCACCGCCTCACCCCAGTAGATCGCCGGCATCCCTCTCTGCTTGAGGAGGGCACGGGCGGTGGCCACCACCGTCTGGTTGCGGCGCTCGACGACGCCATTCTGCTGCGGAGTATACGGCGCGGAGAAGTGGCGGTGGATCCCCTCATCGGCGCAGTGCGCCGCGAACTCGGCCGCCGTGAACTCGCCGCCATTGTCCGTGCGTAGGACCCGAAGCTTGCGGCCGCACTCCGCCTCCGCAGCAGCTCGAAGACGCTTGATGGCGTCCGTCGCAGCTGCCTTGGCATCGAGCAGGACAGCCCACATGTAGTGGGACACGTCGTCGACGAGGAGAAGGAAGTAGCGCCGGCCTCCAGGTGTAGCCGGTGTCACGGGGCCACAGAGGTCACCGTGTACGAGCTCCAGCTTCTCCTTGGCGTGGAAGCTCGCTTGGCGAGGGAAGGGGAGCCGCCGCAGCTTGGTGAGGACGCAGATGTCGCAGAACTGCTCCACGTGGTCGACGTGCGGCATTCCCCACACCATCTCCTTGTTGCCGAGCTGCCTCAGGGCCTCAAAGTTGAGGTGCCCAAATCACTCGTGCCACCTCCAAGCATCGTTGTCGCGGCGGGCTGCAAGACAAAGAGGTTGCGCCACCTGTGCTTGAAGGACGTAGAGGCGGTTGCTCCTGTTGACCTTGATGAGGAGCCGGCGTCGGTGATCCCAGATGCGCAGCACCCCGTGCTCAATCTCCACGCGCGATCCGCTCTCATCCAGCTGTTCCAAGCTGATGATGGAGTTCCTTAACGCGGGGATGTAGTAGACACCGGTGAGCAGCCTGTGCTCGCCAGTCTTGGCGACGAAGACGACAGAGCCGACGCCCTTGATCTCCACAGCGGAGGCGTCGCCGAACTTGACGGTGCCTCGAACGCCTGAGTCAAGCTCGGAGAAGAACTCCCGCCGCCCGGTCATGTGGTGGGTGGCACCGGTGTCATGGCACCACCCGTCGGTCTTGTCGTTGCCGGAGCTGTCGTCGAGGAGGGCGTGTGCTTTTGGCTCGTCAAGGTGGAGGAGAGCCATTGCGGCCGGTGCCGCTGGAGGTAGTTCGATGCTCGCATGAGCAATGAACAGAGTCGGCTGCTCCTCCTCCTCCGCCTGCGCGACGTGGGCCTGGCCGCGTTGTGACTGTCGATAATCCTTGGCCCAATAACCAAGCTTCCCGCAGTTGTAGTAAGGGTTGTCTCGTGCCGGCTTTTGTTTGCCAGCGGCGCCGCCCTGGGCGCCTCCACGGTCATCACCCTCGGCACGTCCTCGCGCCCTTGCCTGGGCGTCTTTGCGTGGCTTGTCACGCTTGCCACGCTTGCGGCCGCCTTTCGTGGAAGAAGGCTCCCCCTTCTTCCTATCACCTTGGCCGGCAGCTGCTCCCAAGTAAGGAGGAGCTTCCCGCCAATGGTGACGGGTCCTGAGAGGCGCTGTGGCTCATCGCTGTCAACGACCTTGAGGCAGCCCAACGCCTCCTCGATCGTCATCGTGGAGAGGTCCAGCAGAGACTCGATTGAGCGAGCCATTTGCTTGTACTTCTCGGGGACGCAGCGGAAAAGCTTCTCAACAACTCTCTCCTCGCCGTAGGTGTCGTCGCTGAACTGCACCAACTTCTGCAACAGAGTGTTGAGACAGAGAGCAAAGCCATCAACGTCCTCACCTGGCTTGAAGGCTAGGTTCTCCCACTCCTTGCGAAGTGCCTGCAGTGTGGACTTGCGGGCGCGGTCGCTGCCGATGCGTGCCGGAGCGATGGCGTCCCAAGCCTCCTTGGCAGTCCGCTGGCTGGTAAGCGAAAACTGCATCTCGGGCGGGACTGCAGCAATGAGAGCATCCAGCGCCCGTCGATCTTGGTCGTAGTCGACGTCGCCGTACCGGACTGCATCCCACATATGCCGCACCTGGAGATCACCGCAGTCCACTCAACGTAGTTGGTCTTGGTGAGGGTAGGCCACCCGCCGCTGGGGCCGACGTCCCTGATGACAGCCTGGTACTCGTGGTGACCACGGTACCGAACCGGGGAGAGAGAGTCGCGCTGCCTGTGAAGGCCGCGCTCTCCGTCGACCCGTCCGCTGCCGCCATGCGCGCCTCCTCCAGGAGCGCCACCGCCGTGGGCGCCTCCTTCAGGAGCGCCGCCGACGTGTCTGCGCCTGTCTGGGCTGCCGCCGCGCTCATGGGCGTGCGCGGCTGCCCACTGCGCCGCTCGCCCTCGCGATGCCTCCCTCTTCAGCAGCTCGAGGTCCGCGTCGGCGCTGTCATCAGCAGCGATGGAGCTGCTATTGCTGCCGCGTAGAACCTCGACCTCCGCTGCTGCTGCACGTGCTGCATCCGCCGCCGCCGCTGCTTCCACTTCCGCTCTAGCTGCTGCCAGCTCCACTGCTGTCAGCCTCGATGCCCTTACCGCTGCTGCGGCGTCTGCCACCGCTCGCTTGCGCTTCTCTGCCGCGGCGAGGTCGGCCTCTTGCCGACGCCACGTGCTCGAGGCGACCGAGCCCTGAGACTCCTGCGGACATGGCGCGCTATCGAGGGGGCTGCTGTGTGGAGAGCAGGGGCAGCCGGAGCTGCTGCTGCTACCGGCTGGGGCTGCTGCGAGGCCGGGGAAGGAGATGAGCAGGAGATGCTCAGGCTACAGGATAGTACGGCTCGGATACCACTTGTTAGTCGCTGGATTCTCACTCTTGGTAGTAGCAGAATCCTTACTCTCATCGAGAGAGGATGACACTAGGAGTTGGGGCAATTTTCTGGTTTATTTCTCACACAAACTCATACAATGCCATGCCAATCTGAGGGGTTGGGGATACATATTTATAGGGTTGCTAGCCAGCCAAGCATATGCTAAGATGCTGCTAAGATGCTAGTCTAAGATGCTGTCCTAGATGCTAGTCAAGATGCTGTTCTAAGATGCCGATGCTGTCCTAAGATGCTGTCCTAAGATGCTAACTGCTGTCCTAAAAACAGTCAAGGATGCTGTTACAAGGACACAAGGACCATATGTTGCAGTCCCATAAAGACCAGCCACACACAGACTTAGTTCTATCAAGGTGCAACAGATTGGAAAAATAATAAACGAATCGATGTATAGTATGAACTCCTAGTCAAGGTTCAAGAAAACGCTAGGCGCTAGCCTACTGACTAGTGCCTAGCAAGATTAAACGTAGATTAAACGTGATTAATCATTTGTGTTTTTTTTGTGCTGCTGAGAGCAACATTGGTAGTAAGTACTAAGTAGTGAACATACCTCTTGCTGTTGCTGCACACTTGTTGGCTTCTTTCCTCCTTGGCTTCTTGGATCCAACAACAGCTAACCATTAAAGAGACAAGTTAATAATCTAAAAAACCAGACGATCAAATAATAGGGAAAGAGTAGAAACTCATCCAATCTTGGATGCTGCCATGGATGCCATCAAGCAAGTCCAGGCTGCGACGTAGAAGGAGAGCGGCCACAAGCTTCGGGTGCTGCGCACCGACAACGGCAGCGAGTTCACCATCGCTAAGTTCGCTGCCTACTGCGCCGACGAGGGCATTCAACGTCACTTCTCGGTGCCTTACTTGCCTCAGCAGATGCCGACCAAGTATTGGGGGGAGGCGGTGATGACAACAGTTCACCTGCTCAATCGCTCACCAACTCGGAGCTTGCTGGGCAAGACCCCCTACGAGGCCTGGCACGGGTGCATGCCAGCGGTCAACCACCTGAAGACCTTCGGCTGCGTCGCCTAAACCAAGGAGCTAAACCAGTTCAGGAAGTTTGAGGATTGCGGCAAGCCCAGCGTGTTCATCGGGTATGCAGAAGGAGAGAAGGCGTACCACATTCTGGACCCGGCAACGCAGCACGTGAAGGTGGCCCGCGACGTCGTCTTCGACGAAGGCTACGGCTGGGACTGGTCCAAGCTAGATCCTCATGGCTTCGCATCGGCGGCAAGTGAGTTGACCGTCGAGTATTGGTGGCCTAGAGGAGCAGGGGGAGCATAGAGTGCATCTCCAGTGGCAAGCTGGACCAACATCATCAGCGTCGCCTACACCACCACCTACGCCGTGCTCGCCATCACGAAATCCGAGGGTGCCCGGAGGCACATCGGCAGTAGCCGTACCACCTACGCGTTTCGTCGGCTTCTGCTTCACCTACCTCACCGGCAGCGTCGACGCTTGGCGATCAAGTGGAGTATGCCATGCCACTGGAGGACAACGAGGATCGTTTGGATGCCTACTACGACGACGAGCCTTTACGCTACTGCACGATGACGAACATCATCGGCGATCAGCCTCCGCCTCCTCCAGCGTAGTGTCTCTTCGCCGAGCTGCACTTTGATGCACGCTGGCGAGCCTGCCAACTATGCTGAGGCACAAGGTGATCCAGCATGGCAGGCGACAATGGAGCAGGAGCTCAAGTCCCTCAAGCAGAACCACACCTAGGAGCTGGTGTGACTACCCGATGGCCACCGCCCCATCACCCTGAAGTGGGTGTTCAAGCTCAAGAAGGATGAGCTGGGCTCGGTGATCAAACACAAGGCGCGATTGGTGGCGCGCAGCTTTGTTCAGCAAGAGGGGATCAACTACGACGACGTGTTCGCTCCGGTGGCGCGCATGGAACTGGTCCGAGTCCTCCTTGCGTTGGCGGCTCAAGAGGGCTGGCGCGTCCACCACATGGATGTGAAATCCGCCTTCCTCAACGGTGACCTCAAGGAGGTGTATGTGCAGCAGCCACTAGGCTTCACCGTCGCCCGAGAAGAAGGCAAGGTCTACCACCTCCACAAGGCTCTGTGGTCTTCGGCAGGCTCCGCACGCCTAGAACGCAAAGCTGGACGCCAAGCTCAAGGAGATGGGCTTCTAGCAAAGCGCACATGAGGCGGGATGTACCGGCAGGGCAGCGGGCCCTCTGTCCTGCTCGGCGGCATCTACGTTGACGAGCTCATCATCACCGGCGCGGAGGAACAAGAAGTGGAGGCATTCGAGGCGCAGATGAAGTAGGTGCTCGACATGAGCGACCTCGGCCTCCTTTGTTTCTACCTTGGCGTCAAGGTGCGCCAGGATGCCAATGGCATCACCCTCCGCCAGACGCACTACCCCAAGCGCATCCTCGAGCTCGGCGGCATAGCTAGCTGCAATCCAGCCCACACTCCAATGGAGGAACGATTGAGGCTTAGCCGACGCAGCATGGCGGAGGTTGATCCCATGCACTACTGGCGGCTCATCGGCAGTCTACGCTACCTGGTGCGCACTTGCCCGGACTTGGCGTTCGTCGTCGGGTTCGTGAGCCGGTTCATGGAGCGGCCCACGGTGGAGCACCAACAGGCTGTCAAGCACATTCTTCGGTATGTGGCGGGCACCCTCGACTACGGTCTTCACTACACTAGGGCGCCCGGCACAACGCGTTTCGTCGGCTACTGCGACAGCGACCTTGCCGGCAACATCGACACAAGCAAGAGCACGAGCGGAACAATGTTCTTCCTCGGCAATTACTTGGTCAGCTGACAATCCCAGAAGCAGAAGGTGGTGGCTCTATCAAGCTGTGAAGCCGAGTACATCGCCACCACCACTGCAGCAACTCAAGCTCTATGGCTGTCATGGCTGCTGGGAGAGTTAAAGGTGGACAACAAGTCTGATCTAGCTCTGGCCAAGAATTCAGTCTTCCATGAGAGAAGCAAACACATCATGATCAAGTACCACTTCATCCGAAGCTGCCTGGAAGATGGAAGCATCAAGGCCAACCACATTGCAACCACTGATCAGCTAGCTGATATCCTCACCAAGTTGCTGGGCAAGGCCAAGTTCCAAGAGATGAGGGAGAGGATTGGGCTAAAGCAGATCACGTCCAAGGCTGAGCACAAGGCTTAGGGGGAGAAATGAGGGTTAAGCCTAGTGCTACTCTCTAATGTATCTAGTTATCTACTTTAGCTATTTACTATTCACCGTATTGCTGTTTTCAGCTCATGCCTTAGCATCTAAGTAGTATCTGCTTTATGCAGTTAGCATATTCTGTAGTGGTTGAGACCTTCTTGTAACCCAAGTTTGCTTTTGCTATATAATGCAACAAGCAGCCTATGGCCAAGCTGCCCTCTGGCAGAACTAAAATTCCCCACTTGTGTGTGTTACCTGGCCAACAGGAAGGTCTTCTTAGTGCAATGCCGGGGAAAAAATCCCCTCGTCTGTCCCATGCCAAAGCACAGGTTTAAGATCCGGCCCTAGTCGTGGTCATTCTCACATAGGCTATGTTGCCGCTGTGTATGGGTAGGGCAGCCTTACCCATGCAGGTTGAGTTTTTAAATAATTGAAGTTTACTCATGTTCCTCAATGCAAGTACATTGCTACATGTTAGTGGTCTTGGTTTGGTCATTCTCATGTGGTCTCGACTTGCGAGCACATGTCTAAGGTCCGGCCTGGTCGTGGTCATTCTCACACGAGCTACAGTGCTAGGTTCAATGATTTTCTCAACCTGCGCGAGAAGGTCTTGTTAGTGCAATGCTTGGGGGATGCCCGGCCCTGCCATGGTCATTCTCACATGGGATATGTTGCCGCTGTATATCGGTGGGGCAGTCTTACCCCCGCAGGTCAAGGTTTTAAATACTTAAAGTTTACTCATGTTCTCCAATGCAAGTACATTGTTACATGTTAGTGGTCTTATATGTCATCTCATGCAGTGTCATGTAGGTTTTTGATGATGTGGAGGAAATAGAGGAGATGAGAGAAAGAGGTCATTGTTTCACGAAATAACTGTCTCATAAGCTAATTATGACTATGAGACAACCTTTGCATCACTATTGTTGTTGCCATGCAACTCACAAAATTCCTTTGGTCTATGCACAATTAAGGAATTATGAGTTGCTATGAGACAACTTAAAAGATAACCATTGTACGCATTGTCTGTTAAGTCACCTCAAGATTACACGGCACTACATAAGACCCACCTATTAGACACCAGCGATGCACTGTCCCTTTATTTGTTGCCCTGTTTTTAAACTCTAGTTTTGGGCTAGATCCTGTGTTCACCTAAATGCTGAACCTAGTTGGTCACCTATTGTTTAGCCATTTATTCAGGCTAAATGGTTTGTGACTGTTTAAACGGGCTAAAACAGTCGTTCAACAGGGTAAACGGCTATTTAGGAGAAGAGTGGCTGTAGCAAAATTTATGTTGTTTGAGAGTCTTCTAATGTCAATTTCTTTTGTTTTTCCTTTGATTTAGTATGGTTTAGTTCACATATCAACTGGTGATCTTCTGCGAGCTGAAGTATCTTCTGGCACAGAAATTGGCAAGAAAGCAAAAGAATACATGGACAACGGAAAGCTTGTTCCGGATCAAGTTGTGACAGATGTATGTGGCTTATTTGTCACACATACGCTCTTTTTAGATGGTAGATTTCTTGGAACTATCTAATTTCCTGCTATTTAGATGGTGGTATCACGACTGTCACAATTGGATGTACAAGAAAGAGGGTGGCTTCTTGATGGTTACCCAAGGAGCTTCAGTCAAGCACAAAGCCATGAAAATCTGAAAATAAGACCGGATATATTCATTGTGCTAGAAGTAAGTCAAAAACTAACTATTTATGATGAGTACTATATACACTGACATGTGCTTCTAATATTTAGTTTTGACGGTTGTATGCTGGTGTGTTTGATTGCACTACCAAAATGTTAGCCATGCTTTTTGTTTTTAGGAATGGCTGTAATCCTTTTTGAATATTACATTTGTTTGTGCAATTCTTACAGATCAAAGTTTCCACAAAATGAAGCATGCTTGAACCTTTTCTTTAAAAACCTTTCTAGTATGAGCTTAATATGTCATCAATTCAGATTTTTTTCCAAATAAGATTTTACGAATTCTTAATAGTCCATGATTTTGTGCAGTGAATTTATACATTAGCTGCGAAAATAAGTGAGTGACTTAAAGTTAATGTGGAATCTTATATATATTCAGTTCTTTATCAGGCCATATTTTTTTCATCAATTATTTTTGTACTTGGATAACTTGTGTTGAACCAATGTGCATGACTGCATGCCTGTGTGTTAGCACACAGCAGTAGTGTAGTGTCATGTATGCATCTGTGGATATATTATGCAATTTTTTTTTTGCTGAAATACTATAGTTTTAATTGAGTGAGAATATAGTACCATGCTTTTTTTTTTCTCCTGCTCTTACCTGACATTGTGTTACACAATAATACAAATAACTTTCTTTTGGGGCATTGTAGCCACAGATGCCTTTATCCCCTTTCATTTCAATATTTTCTTTTGTTGAATTCAGGTTCCTGATGACGTTCTAATCGACAGATGTGTTGGAAGACGGCTGGATCCTGTGACTGGCAAGATTTACCATTTAACAAACTTCCCCCCAGAGAATGAGGAGATTTCTGCCCGACTTATTACACGTTCTGACGACACATTTGAGAAGGTTCCGTTGATGCCCACTTAGTAACTTTTTGTTTTGTTTCCTGTCATCGGAAGATCAAAGATCCTAAGTAAAAGTTTCTGGTTTATGGACCAAGCAGAAGCAGAAGTGAGCACCTATCATCCTTCTAAGTTAAGCACAATAAGTATAAACCAAACAATTTTTATTAGGCTTACAAAATGGTAGGAATGGCCCTTTATTCAAATATATGGTGCTACTTATAGATGGCTATATGGGTTGCCCAGCCCAGCCCGGGACATGGCACGCCAGGCCTTTTTCCGCGCCAAGCTGGCCCGGCGGCACGCCCTGCAGGCCAGGCCAGCCCGCAACCTGGAGCAGGCAGCTTCACTAGACGGGGAGGAGGCGGCGTCTAGCGGGGTGTGGCAACTGGGCGGGAGGAGCTCTTGGCAGGGTGGTGGTGGCGGCGGGCACTGGGAAGGTCGGGCGAAGAGGAGCCTAGGAGGCGGCGGTGTGGTGCCGAGGCGAGGTAGATGAGTGGCTACTGGGAATGGGGGCGAGACTCGAGAGGCTGAGCGGCTACGGTGGTGGAGGCGACAGGGATAGGAATACATACATACATACATAAATATATAAATATATATATTATATATATATTTTTATATGTATATAAATGTGTGTATATATATATGGAAATTGCCTTCTACTCTTAGACACACACACACACGGGCCTTTGTGGCCTGACGAAAAAATGGGCCGTGCCGTGCCGCTTGCCTGGGGAGCGGTGAGCCCTGGTTGTTAGGCCGGGCTGGCTCGGGCATGCCCACCATCGGGTAGTGCCGTGCTTGGGCCGGGCTATGGGGCTGCGAGATTTTGGTACATCTCTAGTGCTACTTTGAGAACCTGGTTTGCTAGAATTTCTTTGTATTTTGTAAAATGCTGTTGGCATTTGTGAAGGACAATTTTGAACAATATAAGATAGTGTTCCTTGTAACATCAACATTTTTGCGACAGGACTGAGCCATGCCAATTGGCTTAGTGTACTTAACTACTTACATGGTTTCAAAGGCCTCTTTTTTTATGATGTAGTAATATTACCTTAATGGTGTCTTTCCTGAACTGTAATTTTCTTCTTTATGCAGGTTAAATCACGCCTTGATACGTACAAGCAAAATTCTGAAGCTATTCTTCCTACATACTCTGATTTGCTTAATCAGGTTCTTGTGTATTCCTAGTCATTACCAGAGCAACCCAAAGTATAGATTGAAAGTAATCCTTTGTTACTATATTGTGCAAGAATATAGATTGATGGAAACTGCCTAGCCGAAGTTGTTTTTCAGGAGATAGATTCCCTGTTACAGAAGATCTGTGAGAACACTTCAGCGAACAAGTTGACCAAAACAAATGGTGAGAGCATGAAGTCCTCTACTAATAACTTATGCCGTCATTGATACTATGATTTTTTTCTTGGCAAATGGTGATTGTTGGAATATGTGTGTATTAGGCCCATGAGGCCCATGTATGGTTACCTATATAGCTACCCTTCTAGGGTTAGCCCAAAATAATAGAAACACTTTTCCTAATATGGTATCAGCAGCCTAGGTTTAGGTTTCCCCTGCTCCTCCCAGCCGCCGCCGCCGCCGGTGGTTCTCCCTCCGCCGGCGCCATGGCCGGCGCCCCACCTCCTCCTCCCTCCTTCTTCACCTCTTTCCCTCCCCTCTCCTCCTCTTCCTGGGCCCAGATCGTGGACCCTGCTCGTGCGGCCGTCGCTCCTCTTGGCGCTGCTCCTCTGGGCGCGCCCGCTGTTCCTCCAGGTGCCGATCCTCCGGCCGCGCCTGCTGCTCCTCCGGGCCCGCCTGCTACCGCCGCCGCTCCTCCACCTCCCTGGGCCACTGCTCCACCCGGCGCCCGTCTTCCGCCCGCAACTGCCGCCGCCCGTCTTCAGGCCGCGGCACCCGCCACGGGGCTTGGACCTGCCTGCGCCATGGCTGCCGTTCCTGGTGCGGTGGGGGAGCCCGCGGGGGATGCTGCAGCGGCCCTCCAGCCACCGGCGGAGCAACTCCACCTGCTCAACGCCGGCGGAACTGCTGCTCTCCACCCGCCGCTGCCTGCCGGCCTCCCTCCACTGCACGATCCCGCCGCGTCTGCAGCCGGCCTCCAGCACCTACCGCTCCTGCACGCCGCTGCGGGGTGTTCCACTGGAACGACGCCGCACCTCAACAGTACGGGGCCAGAATCCGCCCTCGCAGCAGCCCTCGTCGCTGCCCGGGCTGCCGCCGCGGAGGGCAGGCTCGTGTGCGCGCTGCTGCCCTCGTGTGGGAGCGTGAGCGCAACGTGGCCGACACCCTCGCACGCCAGATCGCCGACGCGGAGCAGCTCCTCGCCTCTCCCGCTTCCCAGGATGCTGCGGCCACCTCCGACTCGTCGGGACGCCGTGTGGCTCACACCGCCGTCCTCTGGCACGACCCCGCCGACCCGCTCGTGACCCAGCTCCACTAACAGGCCGGAGGGGTCCAGAACATTCGCCTCCTCGTTCCGGTTGTTCTCGAGCCGTATTCGCCCTCCTACGCCCGCTGGCGGGATCTGGTGCTCCCCACTCTCCGTCGCTATGCCCTCGACGACCACGTCCTTGTCGACGCCTCGGTCGCCGTCTAGTCGCCGTCGTGGCTACGTCTCGATAGCATCGTCCTCTCCTGGATCCTGGGGACGATCTTCCTGGACCTCCACGACCTCGTCCGCAACTCTCCTGACGCGCGTCGGGCGTGGCTTGCCCTTGAGGGGTAGTTCCTGGGCAATGCTGAGGCCCGGGCTCTGCGTCTTGACGCCAGCTTCCGCACCTTCGTTCAGGGCGACCTCTCCATTGGCGAGTTCTGTCGTCGGATGAAGGGCATGGCAGACTCACTTGGCGACCTCGGCTGGCCCGTGGAGGATCGCATCTTGGTCCTCAACGTCCTCCGCAGGCTCAGTGACCGCTACGCCCATCTCAGGACGTGGATCACCCGTCAGCGGCCCTTCCCCACCTTCCTGCAGGTCCGTGACGACCTGGTCATGAAAGAGCTCACTCAGGGCATCCAGCCGGGGTCCACCACCGCTCCGGGGTCCTCGTCTTCTTCGACGGCTCTAGCTGCTACTCCGCCACGTCCGTCCGCTCCCCCACGCTCGTCCGCCACACCGCCGTCGTCTCTCCTAGGTCCCCCTCCCTCCGGGCCGAGCGGGGGTGGGGGCGTGCTGGAGGTCGTGGGGGCGGCCGTGGTGGTGTCACCCACGCTCCGGCTGGACCGCAGGGGGGACACCATGGCCTTCGTTCCACAACCCGTGGTCAGGGCGCATCTCTATGTGGCCCTTCCACGCTCCTGGAGGTGCGCCTCGCCCACCGCCGGCCATGTTCACTGGTGCTCCACCTCCCGGCGTCTGCACTACGCCTCTGTGGGCTGGACCCTCCGGCACCCCTCCTGGGGTCGTGGGATGGGACCAGGCGGCCTTGGCTCGCTCGTTTAGCACCATGAGCCTGACACCTCCTGTCGGACCAGAGTGGATCGCCAACTCGAGTGCCACCTACCACACCACCCGACCCTGGTATACTCTCCTCTGTCCACTCTCCTTCTTCCTCTCTTCCTTCGTCCATTATGGTCGCAAATGGTTCGTGTCTTCCTGTTGCTAGAATATGTGATTCATTGATTCGGGCTAACCCTAAAAGGGTAGCTATATAGGTACCATACACGGGCCACATGGGCCTAGCCTCATGGGCCTAATACAAACACACTCCAACACCCTCCGCAGTCTGAACTACCGGCGCAGCGGAGTTCAAGGCTGAACAAGAAATAAAACAAGTAAGAGCACAACACACAGGACCCCCTCGCAGCCACAACTAGCCACTCGAGACGTTGAGCCTGGAGCGAAACTCAGAGAAGGTCGAGGAAGGGAGGCCTTTGGTGAAGATATCCGCAAACTGAGAGGTGGTCGGGACGTGAAGAACCCAGACGTCGCCGATGGCCACCCGGTCGCGGACGAAGTGTAGATCGATCTCCACATGCTTGGTCCTCTGGTGCTGCACGGGGTTGGTGGAGAGGTAGACCGCACTGACGTTGTCGCAGTAGACGAGCGTGCTCCTGTCGAGTGGGCGGTGAAGCTCAGCCAGGAGCTGGCGGAGCCAGGCGGCCTCGGCCACGCCGTTGGCCACGGCACGGTACTCCGCCTCGGCACTGGAGCGGGAAACCACGGGCTGGCGCTTGGACGACCAAGAGACCAGGTTGCCGCCGAGGAAGACCGCGTAGCCGGAGGTGGACCTGCGGGTGTCCGGGCATCCCGCCCAGTCAGCGTCGGTGTAGACAACCAGCTCGGCAGTGGAAGACCGGCCGAGGAGCAGCCCGTAGCCAAGGGTGCCACGGAGGTACCGGAGAAGCCGTTTCATAGCAGCCAGGTGAGGCTCCCGCGGAGCATGCATATAGAGGCAGAGCTGCTGGACGGCATAAGTGATGTCCGGCCGTGTGAAAGTGAGGTACTGAAGCGCGCCTGCAAGACTCCGGTAGGCGGTGGAGTCTGCTAGCCAAAGCATCGGACCCCCAGCCTCCGACAGCTTGCCCTGGGTGTCCACCGGTGTAGAGCAGGACTGGCAGGCGGTCATCCCGGCTCGCTCCAGAATGTCACAAGTGAACTGCCGCTGGTGGAGGAACAGGCCGGAAGGTCGGGGCTCAACAGTGACGCCGAGGAAGTGGTGGAGTACCCCAAGAACCTTCATAGCAAATTCCTTCTGGAGTGAGGCAATGATGCGGTGGAGCAGAGATGCGCTGGAGGCAGTGAGAACAATGTCATCCACATAGAGGAGCAGGTAAGCAGTCTCACCCCCATAGTGGTATATGAACAGGGAGGTGTCAGACTTGGCCTCCGTGAACCCAAGAGTCTGCAGGAAGGTAGCGAAGCGAGTACCAAGCCCGGGGTGCCTGCTTGAGCCCGTAGAGAGATTTGTTGAGCCGGCAGACGAAGTCAGGACGAGAAGTATCCACAAAACCTGCCGGCTGACTGCAGTAGACCGTCTCGGTCAGAGTGCCATGAAGGAAGGCATTCTTGACATCCAGCTGATGCACAGGCCAGGAGCGCTCGAGAGCCAGGGAGAGGACGGTGCGAACTGTAGCTGGCTTCACCACGGGACTGAACGTCTCAGCATAGTCAATGCCGGGCCGCTGAGTGAAGCCGCGGAGGACCCAGCGAGCCTTGTAGCGCTCCAAGGAACCATCAGCCTGCCTCTTGTGCGTCCAGATCCACTTGCCGGTGACAATGTTGGAACCCGGCGGACGAGGCACTAGGTCCCACGTCTGGTTGGCGAGGAGTGCCGTGTACTCGTCCATCGCGCGGCACCAGTGAGGATCCGCCAAGGCCGCGCGAACGGAAGAGGGTACCGGAGAGATCTCCGGCTCGCAGGCGGCGGCGGTGAAGGCCTGCGGGCGAGACGCCTGTCTCGTCACCATCGGGTGAGTGTGACGAGGGTCCCGGTGAAGAAGAGGTGGGTGGTACACCGGCGGGTCGGCGCGAGAGCGTTGTGATGCCGGCGGAGCAAGCACCGGCGACGACGGCGCTGGTGACGAGAGCGGCGGAGCCGGCTCACGCCGGCGCTCGTAGACAATCCCGAAACGGCCGGGAGGAGGTGAGGGCGGACGCGGCTCCCGCCGGCGCTGGTAGACGAGTCCGAAGCGCCTGGGAGGTGGGGTCGTTGTGCGCGGTCCCGCGATCGGAACAGCAGCATGTGGCACAACGGGAGGTAGCGAAGCCACAGGGAGCGAGTGTGAAAGCTCCGGGGCTGCCTCGACCGTGGCAGGCACCGGAAGGTCCTAGGGCGAGTCCGGCAGGGGCGAGGCGGGACCACCAGGAGAGCGCGCCGGAGCAGTACCTGCAGGGTAGGAGAAGGGTGGCGGAATCACCGGGTCAGTGGGAAAGAAGGAAGCCTCCGCAGAGTCAGCGGGAGGTGTGGTTGGAGAGGTGGTGGAGTAAGGGAACGCCGACTCATCAAACACGACATGGCGAGAGATGAGGACACGGCGAGAGGTAAGGTCAAAGCATCGGTAACCCTTGTGATCCGGAGAGTATCCGAGAAAGACACAGAGGGTCGACCGGGGAGCCAGCTTATGAGGAGCGGTGGCGGCGGTGTTAGGGTAACACGCACACCCAAAGACTCGAAGGTGGTCGTACCGAGGAGGGGTACCGAAAAGAGCGTGGTGAGGCGTGAGAGCTGGGCAGGCAGTAGAAGGAAGTCGGTTAAGGAGATAGGTGGAGGTGTGCAGGCACTCAGCCCAGAAGCGAGCGGGTAGAGATGTCTGGAGCATAAGGGTGCGCATGATGTCGTTGGTGGTGCGGATCATACGCTCTGCCTTGCCGTTCTGAGAGGAGGTATACGGACAAGACATGCGCAGATGGACACCGGAAGAAAGGAAGAAAGCACGGGAGGTTGAGTTATCGAACTCACGGCCATTGTCACACTGGACAGCCTTGATGGTGAGGCCGAACTGAGTGGATACCCAAGCAAAGAAGTGGCTAAGAGTGGGGAAAGCCTCTGACTTAGCACGCAGAGGAAAAGTCCAGGAATAATGGGAGAAATCATCGACCACCACCAAGTAGTACTTATAGCCAGACATGCTGAGAACAGGAGAAGTCCACAGGTCGCAGTGAATAAGATCAAAGACACGGTGGTATGTGAGGACGAGGACCGAAAGGGAAGGCGAACGTGACGGCCCAGCTGGTACGCGTGACACAAGGGATCATCGTGAGCTCGAGAGTACCGAATGTCGGAACTATGACCGAGCTGCATCAAGACATCCCGGCCAGGATGGCCGAGGCGACGGTGCCAAGTGGTGGAGGAAGGAGTGGCGGCGAAAGCGGCTGAGGAAGGCGAAGAATGTGAGACAGATGCCGGGAACCGAAGGGTGTAGAGAGGCCCAGTGCTGTTACATCGGAGTAGAGATACCCGGGAGGACAAGTCCCGCACGGTGAGGCCAGAGGGGTCAAACTCAACCGAACAGGAGTTGTCAGTGGTGAAACGGCGAATAGAGAGAAGGTTGTGAACCATACCGGGAGCCACAAGAACATCAGGGATATGAAAGGAGCCGTGGGAACGGGCAGTGCCCACGGAGGAGACAGGAAGACAAGTGCCATTGGCGACCATGATGGAAGAGGGACAGGAAGGGTGGGGAGGACGAAGAGAAGAGAGTAGACTCGCATCGGGCGTGGTGTGGAAAGTGGCACCCGAGTCGGTGATCCAATCAGGGCTGGCGGTGGTGTTGAAGGAGTAGGCCAAGGCGGGAGGTGTAGATGTGGGGTTGGAGGAAGGATTGGCGGCGCCTGAGCCCCCCCGCCAGCGGCCGCGGCGCTCGCGGTCATGGTGGTGGTGGCGCCAGGAAGATGGCCCGGCTGCAGCGTCAGTGGAGACGGAGCCGAGGGCAGAGGGTAGGGAGCCGACAAGGCCCGGCGTGCGACGCGGCTCGACGAGGTTCTGCGCACGAGGCGGTGCTGGCACTTGGCACGAGAGGCAGCGGCGGTGGCGCCGGTGCTGCGCACGCCCACGTGCCAGTCAGCCGCGGCCAGGCCTGCAGGGGCAGGAGCTGGCAAGCCCGCAGGGGCAGCGGCACCCAGAGCAGCAGGGGCAGTGGTGCCCACGGTGGCTCCAGCAGGGATAGGGGCGCCAGCAGGGGCGGCCCCGCCAGGAGCGCCTGCGGCCGCTTGAGGATGGGCAGCGGCTGCGGGAAGGGCTGCGGCGGCTGCCAGCTGCGGCCAGGCAGCAGGGGCAGGGGAGTGGCAGGGGAGGGGTTGCCAGCTGCGGCCAGGCAGCAGGGGCAGGGGAGCGGCGTGAGCCCAGAAGTCAGCAGGGGCAGCACGTGCGGCGGGCAGGGGAGGCGCGCCCGTGGGAGCAAGGGCGGCGGCCGGGCCAGCAGCGGCGGCCGCCGCGGCGTCGGCGCGCTGGTGCTGCTGCTGCCATGGCGGGGGCGCGGGGGAGGAGGCAGCGGGCGCGGAGGGAAGAGGAGGCCGGCCACCGGCCATGGAGGTGGCGGCGGCTGGGGAAAGGGAGGCGGGCACGGAGGAGGCCGCGGGTGCGGCTGCGGGAGTAGCAGCAGTGGCGGAAAAGGAGGGATGAGGAGGCCGGCCACCGGCCATGGAGGTGGCGGCGGCGGCGCCTGCCAGAGGGGCGGCGGCCTGGGCGGCGCCCGCGGCCGGGGAAGGAAAGGAGAGGGAAGGGTAGTGGCAGGAGAAGGAGGGGTGGGGAGGAGGAGCGCCGGCCATGGCCTCCTGGCCGGCGGCGGCGGCCACCAGGAGGGGCGGCGGCTGGACAGGGGAGAGAGGAGAAAAACTGGCTCTGATTACCATGCTAGAATATGTGATTCATTGATTCGGGCTAACCCTAGAAGGGTAGCTATATAGGTACCATACACGGGCCACATGGGCCTAGCCTCATGGGCCTAATACAAACACACTCCAACACCTGTCACGTCTGTGGGTACCGCCGGTGTTCATGGCTCCTTTCGTCTTCCTGATGTTCTTGTCGCTCCTTCTATGGTTCACAACCTTCTTTCTATTCGTCGTTTTACAGCTGACAATTCTTGTTCTGTGGAATTTGACTCTTCTGGTCTTACTGTAAAGGATTTGGCTTCTCGGCGTCCTCTGCTCCGATGTGACAGCACGGGGCCCCTTTACACTCTTCGCTTCCCGACGGCTACTTCATCTTCTTCGCCGTCTGTTTTGTCAGCTGCCTTCGCCGCCTCTACATCCTCTACTACTTGGCACCGGCGCCTCGGCCATCCTGGACGTGATGCCCTGATGCAGCTCAGTCTTAGCTCCGACATTCCGTGTATTCGAGCTCATGCTGAGCATTTGTGTCGTGCGTGCCAATTGGGCCGACATGTTCGTCTTCCTTTTCATAGTTCTTCACATGCGGCCCGCATTTTTGATCTTGTACATTGCGACCTATGGACATCTCCTGTTATCAGTATTTCTGGCTATAAGTACTATCTTGTGGTTGTCGATGATTTTTCACATTATTCGTGGACCTTTCCCTTCCGTGCGAAGTCTGATACGTTTTCCATGCTCCTTCACTTCTTTACTTGGGTGTCCACACAGTTTGGCCTTACCATCAAGGCCGTCCAGTGTGACAATGGTCGTGAGTTTGATAACTCCACCTCCCGGGCTTTCTTCCTCTCTCACGGTGTTCAGTTGCGCATGTCTTGTCCATACACCTCCTCACAGAATGGCAAAGCTGAACGCATGATTCGCACCACCAACGACATCGTGCGCACCCTTCTGTTTCAGGCCTCTCTCCCTGCTCGCTTCTGGGCTGAGGGCTTGCACACCTCCACCTATCTACTCAACCGTCTTCCTTCCACTGCCTGTCCCGCTCCTATCTACACCACGCCCTTTTCGGTACCCCTCCGCGGTACGATCACCTTCACGTCTTTGGGTGTGCGTGTTACCCCAACACCGCTGCCACTTCTTCTCACAAGCTGGACCCCCGCTCCACTCTCTGTGTCTTCCTCGGGTACTCCCCGGATCACAAGGGGTACCGGTGCTTTGACCTTACCTCCCGACGGGTACTCATCTCTCGCCATGTGGTGTTCGATGAGTCCGTCTTTCTCTTCACCACACCCACCACCACTCCTGTTCCTGATCCACCCTCCCTCTTTCACAATGACACGGTGGTCCAGCCACCTTTTCCGTGGTCTTCTGCAGGTACTGCTTCGCCGTGCTCCTTGCCGGACACCTCGGCGGGTCCGGCCCCGGCGTCCTCTGGCGCGGCCCCGACCTCTCCGTCTGGCGCCGATCCGGGGACCTCGCTCCCCGATACGGCCCTGGGGGCTATGCCGGTCGCCGTCGCCCGGTGCTGCCCCGACACCTTTGCGGTACGCAGCGCCGGTACGGGTGTACCAACGCAGGCCACGGCCGCCGCCACTCACGGTACCTTCTCCGCCGGGGACACCGACACCACCACCTCAATCCCCACCGGCCCGTGACGCACCGCTGGCCTACCACCCGCCGCTTCTTCACCGACACCCGCGGCATGTTCACCCGATGGTGACACGGCACGCGGCTGGCACGCTGCCACCCCAGGCCCTTGCGGCATCGACCGGCGACGCGCCGGTCTCCCCGGTACCCTCTTCTGTCCGTGACGTCCTGTTGGATCCTCACTGGCGTCGCGCGATGGAAGAGGAGTACGCCGCACTCCTCGCCAACCAGACGTGGGAGTTGGTGCCCCGGCCGTCGGGCGCCAACGTCGTCACCGGCAAGTGGATCTGGACCCACAAGCGTCGGGCTGATGGCACTCTCGAGCGCTACAAGGCTCGCTGGGTTTTCCGGGGTTTCACTCAGCGCCCTGGAGTCGACTATGATGAGACTTTTAGTCCGGTGGTCAAGCCTGCCACTGTCTGCACCATGCTCTCACTAGCGCTAGCTCGGTCGTGGCCAGTCCATCAACTGGACGTCAAGAATGCCTTTCTGCACGGCCTTCTTACCGAGACAGTGTACTGCAGTCAGCCGGCGGGGTTCGTTGATTCCTCCAGCCCCGACATGGTCTGCCGGCTCAACAGGTCTCTCTACGGCCTCAAGCAGGCACCCCGGGCGTGGAACCATCGGTTTGTTGCTTTCCTGCTGACTCTGGGGTTTGTGGAGGCCAAGTCGGATACATCTCTGTTTATCTATCAACATGGAGCTGACACTGCGTACTTGCTGCTCTATGTTGATGACATTGTCCTCACAGCCTTCAGTGAGCCCTTTCTCCGCCGGATCATTGCCGCTCTTCAGCAGGAGTTTGCTATGAAGGATCTGGGTGTGCTCCACCATTTCCTCGGGGTCACTGTTGAGCCTCGTCCTGCCGGGTTACTTCTTCACCAGCGGCAGTACACTCGGGATATCCTGGAGTGGGCTGGAATGACTGACTGCAACCCCTGCTCCACTCCGGTTGATACTCAGGGCAAGCTGTCAGAGGCTGAGGGCCCCCCAGTGTCTGATCCTTCTGCATACAGGAGTCTTGCTGGTGCCTTTCAATACCTCACCTTTACCCGGCCGGACATCACCTATGCAGTTTAGCAGATCTGTCTTCACATGCATGATCCTCGGGAGCCCCACCTCACGGCTCTCAAGCGCCTCCTCCACTACCTCCGGGGCACGATCGACTACGACCTCCTACTTCACCAGTCCTCCGCCGAACTTGTCGTCTACACTGACGCTGACTGGGCCGGGTGTCCGGACACTCGGCGGTCCACCTCCGGCTACGCTGTCTTCTTGGGCGGCAACTTGGAGTCCTAGTCGTCTAAGCGCCAGCCTGTGATCTCCCGGTCCAGTGCTGAGGCGGAGTACCGCGCTGTCGCTAACGGCGTGGCTGAGGCCTCCTGGCTCCGGCAGCTTCTGGCTGAGCTGCACACTCCGCCCTCCTGGAGCACACTGATCTACTGCGACAATGTCAGTGCGGTCTACCTCTCCACCAATCCCATCCAACACCAGCGGACGAAGCACGTGGAGATCGACCTACACTTTATCCGTGATCGTGTGGCAATGGGCGAGGTGCGAGTCTTTCATGTTCCGACCACCTCCCAGTTCGCGGACATCTTCACCAAAGGCCTCCCGTCCTCGACCTTCACCGAGTTTCGCTCCAGCCTCAACATCACCAGTGGCTAGTTGCGTCTGTGGGGGACATATGTGTGTTCTTTTTTCTTCTTGTTCAGCCTGGAACTCCGCTGCGTCGGTAGTTCAGACTGCGGAGGGTGTTGGAATATGTGTGTATTAGGCCCATGAGGCTAGGCCCATGAGACCCATGTATGGTTACCTATATAGCTACCCTTCTAGGGTTAGCCCAAAATAATAGAAACACTTTTCCTAATAGTGATAATAACATCAGCTAAGTCCACCTTTTCAGTTCGCTACTATGATTTTTTTTTTTGGCAAAAAACTATTATCATTGGTAGTAACTGTCACGTGCTACATAATAGTTATGGAATTATAATGGTATAATATCAAATGCTATATATAATAAGCCCATGACCCCTTAAAGCAGTTTCCGCACAAAATGCCCACTCTGGGTAATTCTGACCATCAAGGGTAATATTGATAACAATAGTGTTGATCTGAGACATTACTGAAAATTTCGAGCACCAACCAACAGTGAGAGAAGTCTGTTACCACCGTGCTTGAAAGCAGCAGCAGGAGATTGTCTCCGCGGAAGAAGAGGATGAAGCCGGTTGGAGGAGTCCAAATCTCCACGGTCGGTCAGCAGGAAGCCAGGTGGACGACGAGTGGGAGACCGGACAGACAGGCGCAGACGCGTGCACAAGCGGACCCGTTGGATGAAGATCGCATGGGCGGCCCACACACGACGCGGACGAAGACGCGCTCGCAGGAGAAGGGGCATGGACGACACCGAGCGGACGACGAATCCCTGTGTTGCAGAAGACGGGCCACGGACGCCGCTCGTGCAGAAGACAAGCCGCGGACGGCGGACGCGACGCGCGCAGACGGGTGTGCTACGCGCGGACGGGATTCCGCGCGTGATGACCCGCAACGCGGCCCTGCACGTGGTAAGATGTGCGCGTGGTGAAGACGGACGAGGCGAATGGCAATAGGCCGATTCGCGTGAAGAACAGAGGAGCCCGCGAGTGACGAAGATGGACAGGGCGAACGGCGACAGACCCGCAGCCGGGAAAAAAATGGATCTTGGGTGATTAGGGATTAGATGAGCGCTAAATCGACCCCTAAACCTTGCTTTGTTACCATGTTACTAACCTTTGAGATTTGAGAAGATGATCACTCTAGTAGTGGAGACAGCTATATATATAGAGCCTCATGGGCCATATGAGCCTATATTAGATGGGTCTTCATATACTTAATGTTCATCATAGGAGCTTGGCAAATTTTGAAGCAAAGGAACAACTTTATCTTTGATCGAGGCTGCCCTCGGCCCTTCCTTCAACTTGTGGAAGCAATGTTTTCTAGATGAAGCTAAAATGCAAGCTGTTAGATTATGTGACTCTAAATGTTCGGTCTTTTTTGTCCTTTTTAGCCTCCCTGGGAGGATGTTGGTGGGTCTTTTCCCTGGGCAGCTCTTGTTTTCTAGCTCTCTGGCCTTGTTTTCTTGCCTGTTTAGTTTCCCCTTCTTGTGTTCTTTGTATAGTTGTACAATTGTTATGCTTTTCTTTTAATTAAATAAATCCTATCAGTGGGGGCCTCCCCTGCTGTATTTATTTTCAAAAAAAAAACTTTGGTGCCATCTTTAGCTACTGTTTCATGGTATTGCACTTTAAGTTTGCATTCTTTTTTGAACCCATAAATCACAGGAATTTTGATACATTTTACTGATCAAGCATTGTATTTTTCAGCTCTAATTGTTTTTATTTTTCTAACAGTTACATTAACACACACTCCTGTTATTCATAGGAAATGATCAAACCTTTTTTCTATTATAGGAAAACGAGAAGATTTTGCGGATACAGTTTCAAAAAATGTATGCACAAGATAATACTTTAGTTTCATCTTGTTGACTTGTGCAAGATTTTTTAATGTGAACTACAATGATTTGGATCTGTATGGTTCATATGCACCCTACGGCTGTGAACCAGGAGTGGCGTGGAATTCCAACAAGGTTGAATAACATTCCACATTCTAGGGAAATTAGGGAATACTTCTACAACGATGTGGTAAAAGCTACAAAACTTGCTATTGAAGATAAAAAGACTCGGTTGCAGGTTGCTACTTATCTTTTCCATTTATGTTAATTTGTTTAAAAGATTAGAATTACAGTAGGACATAACACACCTTGTATTATTTATTTATTCTGTTTCTGTTGCATAGAGCTTCATGTGATTAATTCATGTAACTGAAAACAATCTAATTCTTATTTCCAGTTTGGCTACCTATTTTTTTAAGAATAAACTGATATATGCTAATCTCTGTCCTCACTCCCCCAAACATGCAGATAGATATCAATATTCCTGAGCTTAACCCTGAAATGGTAAGAGTACACATGGTTATACATATATATTTTGTAATGTCTGTCAGAAAACACTGCTGATTTTAACTGCAACCAAATTCTTTTTATTGGCAGGATGTTTATCGCATAGGAACCCTCATGGAACTTGTAAGAGAACTTTCTCTATCCTTTGCAGACGATGGAAAACGTGTCAAGGTGATTATCCTTGCAACAAATGCATATATTATTGCTCAGCCGCCCCCTCCTTTCTCCTTCCCTAGTAACAATTTACGTGACTAGTCACTTGATACCAGGTCTGTGTTCAAGGCTCCATGGGGCAAGGTGCATTTGCTGGCATCCCACTCCAACTGGCAGGAACCAGAAAAATTTTGGAATTCATGGACTGGGGTGACTATGGGGCAAAGGGCACCTTCATTAATATTGGGGCAGTAGGTCTGTTACCCACTTATTCTATGCTTCAGATAGTATCAATTATCAAATGAAATGAAGTATCGTAACTTTAGATTGAATCATCACGCTTGTGTACCTAGGTCGCCTTCCACATGGAAGTCGAAAGTGACGTAAAAACCTTTTTTTTGATACTTGCTTATCGGCCGAGGTTGAGTACGGGGCCTCCACTCTCTTCTGGAGGGACAGGTGGTTAGATGGCCTTTTGGTTGTGGAGTTCGCGCCTAATCTCTTATTCACTGACAATTATGGGTATGGAACATAAGTGGTGGCCTCATGGTTCCACATGTGGCTTGTTCTCCATGGTCATTGCTAGACTTAGGACTGGTTCTGACACTATGGATACCCCGAGGGTCAACCAGGTCATCTATCCAATTGGCTCGACTCGTTCATGTCAAAGTGGAGTGGGGCATACCAAGCTCTCCTTCTAGGCCACACATCCTTGCTTGGGTGAAGCGATTTGGGAAGACAGGGTCACGAAGGCCCTAAACAAATCCAATTCCTTTGTGGCTTGTTCTCCATGGTCATTGCTAGACTTAGGACTGGTTCTGACACTATGGATACCCCGAGGGTGTCTAGTGCATGGCTGCCGTTGCCTTTATGGATGCTCGCAAGCATGCTGGCTAAACAAGCGGCACAGGCCAAGGCCACCCTTGTTTGTGTCTAGGCTGCTACACGCGCCTGCGATGCCCTCACATGGCTGGCTACCGAGGCTGCTGTGGATGCTACCATCCATAACTACCTCTTCGATCCTGATGACAACTTGCCAATGACTTCAAATCAGCCACTCCTGTTGGGTCCCGTTCAGGACGGATGCTGGTCTGTGAGACCGTTGTTGTCATCGATCTTCATGCCTAAGCTGTTGGCGTGCAAAACATTAGCAGCCTTGTTCCCACCATCCTCCACAGCGACACCAACAACTGCACCTGTTGGCGTGGCCTATTTGTTCTCGTTCTCGGGAAGTACTCTCTTTAGTGCCACGTCCTCGACAATACTGTCATCCCACCTTCCCAGACTAGGCACACATGGATTACATTGTCCTGTCCTGGATTTACAGCACAATCTCCAGCGATCTCGAGGAGATCGTCCGGGAACACCGGAGTATCGCCCACACAGTTTGGCTAGCCTTGGAACATCAGTTCCTCGGTAATCGTGAGAGCCATGCCCCCTACCTCGACGCCACCTTCTAGAACTTTGTCCAATAGATTTTTTTTACTTCAAGCAAAATGGAAAACTTACAGTGAAGAGGAGTCCAAGATTCCAAATTCGCTTCCAAGGAGCAAAACGGATGGAACTAAGGAAAAAGGCCTTGTAGGCCAACTTTCTAGAGTATGAACCAGACTTAGTAAGCCTCGAGACGCTGCAAGACTTAGTAAGCCTCGAGACATGCTGATTATCAACATTCTACTGCAGTGGGAATCCTTCAACCAAGTGCCATAAGAGGAGATATTCTTGTTAAGGTATAATAGTTAGGGTTATTAGTGTAATATCCTAGTCTAGGGTTTCTCTCTTGTGTCCCTCATATACTCTATATATAGTTTCTATTGGGTCTCAGTTGTATCATTCAGTTTAGTCTCTTTATTTATAACATGGTACCAAAGCTCAAGGTTTTTTTTTTTGATCCAGCCACCACCCTTTTATAAACTGTGCTGCCCCTAGGTAGATCCATTTCTGTTCCTGGGCAACCTCGTCAATCTTCGATTTTTCTTTTTTCGTTGCGTCCAGTCGTCATGCAGCAGCAGCAGCCACTGTCGGTCCATAGCAGCAACTCATCCCGCTGGCCACCTTGTCCTGCTTTGACCCATCATCACTGTTCGGTCCGCCCATTGTGGGTCCATCTGGTCGCGCCTAATCTGACATTGTGACCCTTCATCACGCGTCCCCGTCGGCTCCGCGTGCCCGTCTACATCCGGGGGACTGTCGTTGTACCTTCGTCGAGCGCAGTCTGCGGTCTCCGTCATGCGAGCGACCACGGTCTCCGCCACGAAGCTTGTCCGCGGCTCGGCTCTCTTCTCCAGCCACTGCCGAACCCATCCATCGGCCCCGTCTTAGGCCTCCCGACACCCATCCGCACTCAGCTCCCTTCTACCATCGTCGACCCTGTCCATCTTTCCGTGCGCGTTGTCTCCACGCCTCGCTCTCATCGTGACCTGGCCCTCATGCAAGCCCTGTCACGAGTCTTTAGCCACGCGAGATCGAGCAATAGCGCCCGTCCGCACCGTCTCGTTCACGTTGTTTCTGCGTCTTATATGACAAGTGGTTTGTAGAAGTATGTTTATGTCTTGCTACCACGGATACACGGTTCTTAATCGGTTAGCAAGCTATTTCATTCAAGACATCACCCGTCTTGCCATGGTCCAACCCCTCGACGACCATTCACATTCATTGTCAACATCTTGGTCAAGTTTTAGATCATAACTCCGTATTATGATGCTTTAGTGGACAAGCATTGCCCTAAAACGCGTGAGAGATGAGAAACCCATCATCATCTCGACTTCTACTGTTTAAGAAAACTAAGCATGATTTATTCGAATAACAAAGTAAACATCCAATGTTTGAGTGGTGCGGATAACATTCAAGGGATGAGAGCTCAAATGTGCAAACATGGGATTTCTAGTCATATCGTAACATAGCAATGCATTTAGTTAACCTTAGGCACGTCATGCAATATGCAAAAAGAGTTAGAAATGCTTAGGTGCCTGCCTTGAGATTGTTCGGGTTGCAGCTTGTCGGTCACTTGTAGAGTTTGGGCCTCCTCGATGTTGACTTCGTCGGAGACCTCATCACCTATGAATGCATTATGCGAAATGAGTACAATGTATTGAATTAAATGACACGATATGCTTTATAATTATGAATAACATTTGGGCTACAATAGAATATAACATGTGTGTGAAGTGTAGCTGATCAACTTCTGTTGATGTCCAGGCAGACGATCCGGGAGAGCACCGGTCGGTCTGCAAGAATAGTCCGCCAGAGCATTCCTGAAAAATTGTAAGTGTTGGATCGTTGGACGGTCCGTTAGTGCGGCAGGCGGTCCGAAAAACCAAACCCGAGAGGGGTGTTCATAGAGTGAATATTGATAGAATGGAGCTTGATTTACTGAAAGGGGCTAAAGGCCACCATATGTACATGTACAATATGCAGAAGCACCCTTGTGCAATATGAAAATATAAAGTACACACATATCTCTAACACCCCCCTCAAACTCAGGGTGGATCACAAAAACTGAGTTTGGAGAGAAAGAAACGATGTTGAGCCCTTGTTTGTGCTTTGGTGAGGAAATCAGCCAACTGAAGCTCTGAGGGCACATAGCGAAGAGCAATCACATCATCTTGGACTTGAGTCCGAGTGTAATATACATCAACTCCAATATGCTTGGTGAGCTCATGCTTCACCGAATCACGAGCTATGTTGATGGCACTGGTACTGTCCGACAAAAGTGGAGTGGGCACAGAAATAGAAACATCAAAATCCTCCAGTAACCATCGGAGCCAAGTAACCTCTGCTGTAGCAAGAGCCATAGCTCGCAACTCCACCTCTGCACTCGAACGAGATACCACGGTATGTTTCTTAGTCTTCCAAGCAATGAGAGAACCACCAAGGAAAATACAGTAGGCAGAGAGAGAGAGAGTGACGTTCAGAGGGGTCGCTAGCCCAAGTAGCATCAGAGTAGGCTTGGAGGTGAAGAGAGCTAGAGCGCGGGAAGAATAGACGACGAGTAATGGTCCCACGAAGGTAACGCAAAACCCGAAGAAGATGGCTATAGTGAATTTGGGTGGGAGCAGTAACAAATTGGCTAAGAATGTGAACAGCATAAGAAATGTCAGGACGGGTCACACCCAAATAGACAAGGCTCCCAACAATATGACGATACCGAGTGGGATCAGGGAGAGGTTCACCATTAGTGGCACGAAGCTGAAGATTGAGCTCCATGGGAGTTTCGACAGTGCGATGATCAGTGAGGGAGGAGCGAGCAAGAAGATCTTGAATGTACTTTTCTTGAGACAAATAAATGCCATCAGAGGTGGAAGAGACCTCAATCCCAAGAAAGTAACTAAGAGGACCAAGATCGGACATAAGGAATTGGTCACTGAGATGTGCCTTGACAAAGGCAATATACTCAGAATCATCGCCAGTGATAAGCATGTCATCAACATAAAGAAGAAGAAGAGTGCGACCACGAGGTGAGGTGTGAATAAACAAGGCGGGGTCATGATCGCTCTGAGAAAAACCAGCAGCAGTGATCACAGAGGCAAAGCGCTGAAACCAAGCACGAGGGGCTTGTTTCAGACCATAAAGAGAGCGACGAAGACGACAAACCATGCCATCAGGAACAAGATACCCAGGAGGTGGTCGCATGTAGACCTCACGGAGTTCACCATTAAGAAAGGCATTTTTGACATCAAGTTGAGAAATGGACCAAGCACGAATAGAGGCCACAGCAAGGAGAGTGCGAACAGTGGTCATGTGTGCCACAGGAGCAAAAGTCTCATCATAGTCACGGCCATGCTCTTGTTGAAAACCATGAGCAACAAGACGGGCTTTGTAACGCTCGAGAGAGCCATCGGAGCGAGTCTTGATCTTATAGACCCACTTGCATGTAATAGGACGAGCATGAGAAGGAAGAGGAACAAGGTCCCAAGTGCCCGTGCGCTCGAGAGCAGCGATCTCCTCAGCCATGGCATGTTGCCATTCTGGATGACAAAGGGCATCATGGTAGGTGGTCGGCTCAGAAAGGACGGTGCCAGCAAAACCATACCGATCGACAGGTTTCAGCGAGCCACGATTGCGAAGATTATAACGTGAGGAGGGCAGAGAGAAAGAATCCTCAACCGAGGATGTTTCAATAGGAGATGAAACATCAGAAGACGACTCAACAGGAGGTGAGGGATCCTGGAGACGACGACTGTAGGTGTGAATCACAGGAGGTTTGAAATCATAAATGGACCTAGGAGCATGTGAAGGCGGCTCAGAGGGCAGCGGGGGCGATGGTGAAGGAGGTGGAGATGATGAAGATGGTGGAGGAAGAAGCATAGTGGAGATAGGTGTATCAGGAAAAGTCAAGAAGGACAGAGGCTCAACAACAGCCTGAGGAGAAACATCAGAGGAGGGTCGAGGATAGGAGCGAGACTCATCAAAAGTAACATCCCGAGAGATCCGCATACGACGAGCAACCGGATCCCAACAACGAAAGCCCTTGTGCTCGGCACTATAGCCTAAGAAAACACACTCAACAGATTGAGGGGTCAGTTTAGTGCGTTCACGGGGAGCAAGAAGAACGTAGCACAAACATCCAAAAAGGCGAAGACTGGAGTAGTCAGGTGGATGTCCAAGAAGGCGCTCATAGGGGATGCCACCTTTAAGAGCAGATGAGGGCTGAATGTTAGTTAAATAGGTGGCAGTGGAGATTGCTTCATCCCAGAAATGAGGTGGGACTGAGGAAGCAATCATAAGAGCACGGGCAGTTTCAAGAAGGTGGCGATGTTTGCGCTCAGCAACACCATTCTGAGGGTGCGCACCAGGACAAGAAAATTGTGAAAGTGTCCCCTGCTCAGAAAGAAATTGGCGAAGAGTACCCGAAAGATACTCTCCAGCAGAGTCAGCACGAAAAACACGAATAGAAGTATCAAAATGAGTGCGAATCATCCGAGTGCAAATGTCTTATATATAGATAACACCTCATTACGATGTTTCATGAAATACACCTATGTGAAGCGAGAGAAGTCATCGATAAATATGACATAATATTGATGACCTCCTTTTGAAACAAAAGGTGCAGGACCCCATACATCTGAATGAACAAGGTCAAAAGGACGTCGTGACATAGACCCACTAGAGGGATATGGAAGCTGAATCTGTTTGCCAAGCTTACAGCCCTGACACAGATCTAATGAAACATCACCAGTGACATTTCCCAGAACACCACGACGAATAAGGGCGGACAACCGGGAACCACATAGATGTCCCAAGCGATGATGCCACTGAGCAAAAGAGGAAGAAGCCGATGCAGAAGAAGCAGAGCCCACAAGATTGACAGAGGCAGCGGAAGGAAGACGAAGCCAATTGAGCTCCCAAAGACGCTGAGAATCACGGCGGCGAGGGCCAGTACCAACTAGGAGACCCGTGCTGAGATCCTGAACACGGCAAGAGTCATAATCAAAAATAACACGACAACCATGATCGGTAAGCTGGCCAGCAGAAATAAGTTGCATGGTCAAGTTAGGAACATAAGAAACATTAGGAACATGAAATGAAGAAGATGAAAGAGTGCCACGACCAACAACTGAAAGAGGTGAGCCATCAGCAGTTTGAACAGTGAGAGGAATGGAAGGAGAGCAAATAGAAGAAAGATGGGTACAATCAGGCGTCATATGAAAAGAAGCACCAGAGTCAAGAATCCATGGCAAGATACCTGAAGTGGATGGTGGTCTCTCGATATAAGATTGAGAAGTAGCAGCAGAGAGTGCTGGGTTAGGATACTGAGCAGTGACAGAAGCTGCAGCTCAAACAGTGACAGAACCAGCAACTCCAGTAGGTGCAGGGACAGCAAGACGACGAAGTAACATGAGGATCTCCTGCTGTGTATCACTATGCTGAGACTGAGCCTGTGAGGTACGCTCGCCTCGGCGAGACTGAGCTTGTCGCTTCTTGTAACAATGGTCTTCGTCATGTCCATCTCTGTTACAGTGATTACAATGAAGGCCACTTGAACTGCGAGTCCCAGGGCTACCAGAGGCTGCTGAAGCAGGCACTTTGGGAGAAGAACCAAGAATTCCAGATCGAGCTGCCAGAACTGAGGAGGATGTCGACTGAATTAGACCAGCAGAACGAAGGCGAGTCTCCTCATTACGAACAGCAGCAAGAGCCTCCATCAACGACACACACGGCTCACGAGCAAGTAACTGAGCACAAAGAGGCTCAAACTCGGCACGCAGACGAGTCAGGAAGTCATAGGTGCGACGAAGCTCAAGGTGGCTCTGTTGCTTCTTGCAGGAGTCACAAGTGTCCGGAGACAATTGAGGACTAAGAGTGTCAAGCTCACGCCATACTGCAGATAGCTGTCGGAAGAAATCCTCAATTGAACTGTCACCCTGCTGTAACAACTGCTCTTGACGTAAGGTGGCAATATAAGTGGACTGACCAGAGGGCTCATAGTGCTGGCGAAGAAAGGCCCACATCTGAGCGGCATGATCAAGCCAAATAACCTCTCCAGCCAGATACTTTTCCATACTAGCAACAAGAACAGCCCCAGCACGAGGATCTTCATCTAACCAAGTCCGATAGGCTCGAAAATGGGACATATAAGAGGCCATATCATCGTCATACGCTTCGCGCAACTTCTTTTGTTCATCTTCTGATGTTCCTAGAGGAATCACCGGCTGCACTGGACGATCAGGCAAGACTGAACAAGGTAGCTCACCACTGAGAAACTCCCAAAGCCGGAGACCACGTATATGCCACCGCATATGTGGGACCCACTTATGATAATTGGTGCCATCAAAAATCACTGGACAATGTGGGATTTGAGCACCACCAGAAGGAGGAACAGAAGGAGATGCCATGGAGAAGAAAATAGAGCAGCTCACAAGAAAACAGAGCAGAGCAAAGTAGAGCCGAGCCGTGCGCAGAGCAGAGCGGAGCACAGCAGTGCGGGGTGGCACACGCACGTCGCAGGTGGGCGTGCTCGTCGGAAGTCACGAGTGGCCGCGCGGGGCGCGAGCGGACGCGCACACCCAGGAGCTGAGGCCCCCGCGCGAGGCGGCGCGGACGACGCGCACGAAGCGGCGCGGACGACGCGCGAGCTGGCGCGCACGCGCAGGAGCAGAGGCCCTCCAGGTGCCCCGGCGGCGAACGCGCAGGAGGCCGTGCAGACGAGCACGACGGCGGCTACGCGGAGCAGGCGAGCATGGCGGCAACCATGGCAGACGAGCACGGCGACGACTATGCGTACCAGCGAGGTAAACCTAATCCTAGAACCTGGGCTCTGGTACCATGATAGAATGGAGGTTGATTTACTGAAAGGGGCTAAAGGCCACCATATGTACATGTACAATATGCAGAAGCACCCTTGTGCAATATGAAAATATAAAGTACACGCATATCTCTAACAAATATTTGAACATTTTAACCAGTCGGTCCGGTGTTCTCGCACTGCGGGAACATCGACCGCCAAGGCTAACTGTGAAACTCTGTGAACGTTCTCACAGACGGTCCGGTGAGCAGGCCGGCGGAATGCAGTGTGTGCAGTTTAAGATCTCGAAATTGAAATCTTCACCTAAGGTTTGTGAATGGTGAAACTGTGTTTGTGGGGTGTTTATCGGGTTCTATAGAACACATCTAGTTGAATCTTGCTACATTGCATCCAAACATCATCTAGTGCATAGGGGATGTTTTCTAGGTGATGAACACTAGTTCTTGATTCTTGGTGAAATTGATGGTTGAACTTGAATCCATCTTAACCAGCGAAGCTAGGAGGTGTTGTTGAGCCTCTCCACAAGTTGGAGAAGCTGGATTCACCTCCCTTCTTCCCCCTTGCTCCCTTTCTTGAAATCTTCTCCTTGCTCCTAGTTGCTAGGGAGAGAGGACTCCTTCCTCGTCAATCCCCAGCTCTTGTGGCCTTCTCTTCACTTGATCTCCATAGTCTTTTTGCTTGGCATGTACTCCAATCCTTCCTCCTCTCTACTTCTTGCTCTTGGTGTTTAGAGAGAGAGAGTGATGAACTAGAGAGAGAGAGTGAATGGGAGAGCGAAGAGAGTGAGTGTGAGTGGAGAGGTGCTGGTGATTCATATTCCCTCGAAATGGTGATAGGTGTGCTGACAAGTGGAACCACAAGAGCTGCTGTGAAGACAACTCACTGCTGTGCATGTTGTGTTCTGTCGGAAAATTGCATTTTCATGCACATGCAATTTTCTAACTAAAATTTGCGCATATGATGCTCATGATGATTATGAAAATGATCATGTCACGATCGGATTGTGACATTTAGTCTCTTTATTCGTAACGGTTCTCTCAGTACCTAGACAGAGAGAGAACCTCTTATGTCAGATACCCAACTATGGGCAACCAGGGCTTCGGCGACTGAACAGTCTCAGGCATGGGTTTTGCACTTTTTTTTTCTCGAACAGTGCAGGAGAACTGCGCGTCATTTCATTAAGGTAGAAAAAATGTTACACGGGTCAAAGAGACCCAACTCACACACACCACCCCCTGGAAACTAAGTTACAGACTCGCCACAAAGACTGCAGAAACGACCAAATGCCTCCGAGCTTTAAGCTCCAGCAGGCAGCGACCTGAGAACAAGTTCCTGGAGTTTGGAGGCTCCAGCCGAGCACCAGAGCCCCCCCTCCGAGCTAACAGCCCTGACGACCTCCTGAATGTTCGGCCTCTTGTTGTCGAAGACACAAGCTTTGCGATGCTTCCATATCTCCCACACCACCAAGATTATCAAGGAGTTGAGACCTTTATGCACTCAGCCATCAATCTGTCCAGAACACTGTATTTTGTCCATTACCAACGAAAGTTTTGACCGCCATGCTGAAATTCGACCGCCGTGCTGAAATTTGACCGCCATGCTGAAAAGGGTCGGAGCATTTTGTGGCACCTGAAGAGGTAAACTAGCCAAGGACGAGAGGAATTGGTTTTCTCAAGCCAAAGCCAAATTGGTTATCTCATTGTTCTTGTGACTGGGTTTGAGCAGCGGACTTGTTTCTTTGTACTTTTGGATGCGTTGTTGCGCTTCCCCTTCTCTTAATGAAATACGTGCAATGCACATTCTCGTTTTTAGATTGAATCATCACCCATTGCACCTTGTGTTGAAATTAATATTATTATTATAATTAACTTTTTTGTACAGTTGATTCTTCTAGGTACTAAATTATTGCTCAAAAGATATCATAGGATATACACATTTCTTGTTCCTTTCATCGCATCTTTTGTCTGTTTGGGAATCCTGATTTTTTTAATACCATAATGTTTTTACTGAAACTATAGGTGCTAGTGAGGTTGACAAAGAAGATGATATGTTTGTCCTCATTGCTCCGCAAAATGCTGTTGGAAACTGCATAATTGATGTAAATCTTCTATTCTTCTATATATCTTGTTCCACTCCTATTTTAAATACTTGTATAATATTCACCTCCTTGATCTTCATTGTCATTTTTTTAAAAAATTTGCAGGATATGAGAGCTATGACTGATGCTGCTGGTGACAGACCTGTGATTCTTGTAAATCCTCGCCTAAAGGTTTTTTCCAAATAAACTTATTTGATTTTTGGCTTTAATGGCGTCCCTCTAATCATTGCTATCGTGCTTAGTCTGAAGAAATATTAACTGCCCAAGTGTGCCTGGTTGATTGGATATTGGAGGCAGCAGTTCTGAAAATAACTAATCCTGAGAGAGCCTCATTGTTGAACTATTGTGTAGTATGTAAGATACATTCATCAGATGAAACTGAGCTAAAATTCTATCTCTTTCAAGCATACTCATCTTGGAGTTGCTAATCATCTTAACATAGACGTAAATAAAAAATCATCAAGACTCTTTCTTCTATACTCCTTTTCTTTTTGTAAGCGCACCGAACCCAAGATTCAAACAAATATCTCTGACTAACACTAAGAATTTGTAGATTATACCATACAAATTTGATTTCACTAGATTCATATCTGAAAAACTTTAATTTGATGTGAACATCATAGTAGTGGTCACATGTGACATTTCTTTCTTGAACACATGAGAGAATTCTGTATCATTTCATTAAGGAAAAATGTGACGCTGGAGGCTGTACCAGATCAAACTATGCCTTACAAAAAGAAAAGGATGTTGGTCCCTGGGATCCCTGCACAGGTAAGCAATTAGCTTACCAGCACGTCCACACACTCACTTTGGCTTGAGGTAGAAGAAGGGGTGAGCACAGCACACGCACACACTGCCGAGCTGCAACCAGCAGCTCTGAACTCTGAATGTGGCAACTGAACTGCCCCTTTTGCATTGCCTTAGGTGTGGTATATATACAACTCATGTACCAACTATAAGGTACACATGAGTATGGCTGAGTACAGCCCCAACTACTCCTAGTACTACAAGTAGGGATGAAAACGATACGGAAATATCCCGAACCGAACCGCAGTCGTTTTCTACATTTAACCCGATCGAATTCGTTTTTTGCGGACAAAAACGGATACTAAATTCGAAAACGAAATACGGAATACATAATTCGGAATTCGGTACGAAATCGGTTTGGGCATTTGTTTGTTCGATTTCTACATTTCTACATTAAATTCGGTTCTAAACCGAATTTAAATTCGGTTCTAAACCGAATTTGGTCCAGCAGGGGAACTCTGATCCTGACATCATGGATGATGCCGATGAGCTCTAGATGTTCATGTTCTGTTAATTGTGTGTCGTACTACTTAAGACCACGGGTCACGCACTTGTTAATTTGAACTAGATCATGCACTTGTTAGTCGTGAACTTGTTATGTATTTGGCCATGAACTTGTTTAATATTATGCACTGTGGGTCGGTTCGTATTGAGTTCTCGTATACCGACCGTGTTCGATATAATTCCGCTCGAATTCTTTCGTTTTCGAAATTCTCGATATTCCGTAAGTTCGTGTTCGTTTCCGTGTTCGGTTTGTCCGCTTTCGTTTTCGTTTTCGTATTCAAATGTAAAAGTAGAAAACGGTTGAGGAGTTCTCCGTTCGATTCCGTCCGTTTTCATCCCTAACTACAAGTACCTTGCTTAGATCAGCCCATTACCAGCATGGCTGATGTAGTTTCTACCAACTACTAGTACTAGATGGCCTATTGCCTTACACTCTACAGCAACCAGGAGTGGACAGCCGAGCTGACCAGCTCCAACTCCTAATTTGCAAAGAGAGATTTGGGGAGCAGCAGATTATGTCTTATAAAGGAGGGAGTAACATTTATGTTTTCTCAGTTTCCAATCTTAGTGGTTCAAAGTCCCATATTTCTGGATACATAAAGGCTTGCCTCTCTAATGTATAGAAAAATAGTACTACATCATTACTGGGTGCTAATTAAGTTCCCAAATTTGCATTTCCAGGATATGCCTGGATCAAGTGGTGTGATGCAAGTAAGTTATTTTTTAACTTAATGTTAATCTTACCTTAGCTGCCAGTATTGATTATTCTTAATTTGTGAGGATCAGACAATGGGAAGGGATATTAGGCTCAAGTATGCTGCATCATTCGAGATGTGCTATTCATTTCGGCTTCTCTACTATGCTGGTTCATTCTATCCTATTATGGGAGCTTTAAGGTTTGTATAACCAACTTTTATTCTTCCAAATAGCATACTGTCTTGCTACTGCTTCTGTTTTGTTTCAACGATTACAATTTATATTAGCTTATTGTTTCAGGATGTCTTATCCAAATAAATATGAGATTTATCGAAGGGTTGACGAGCTCAATGGGAAAGAGAACTATATTCTTATAGCTGAATTCACGAACACACCAACTCCTGATGATATTACCCGTGCTTTCACAGGACGGAAAATGTAAGACTGAGAACACATGATATTTATTTGTTTTCATTTCAATAGTGTGTGTGTGTGGGTGTGGGGGGGGGGGGGGGGGGGAGGGGGTGATATGAAGTGAATTGAGTGTCACAAACAGTACTTAAATTAAATGTTAGGAATACACTCATCTGCACACCTTTAACTTCCTTACATTTTTTTAAGTCAAATACCCATTTAATCACTTTAACAGCAAACTCGGTGGACACTAGAACAACATATTCAGGTAAATGGCCCTGCCAGAAAACAGGTCCATTGTTACAATTTAGGCCAATTGCTGCTAACATATGAGCTACTTAATTTCCTGCCATGGGGCAATGAGAAACTAGCGGGCACCACATTGACCCCTGCTCCTTCCGATGCGGCCATGCCTGTGCTATGCCTCTCTCCTCTGGTGGGGGTTTTGGCCAGCTATTGGAAGTCTAGTAGCCCTCTCATTCTGTGGTTGGCAGTCGGGAGAGCGGGCCTGTTTTTTTTGGCCCTCATGACCCCGACAGTGGGGCTCTGGTCTGCTAGGATCAGGGAGTAGGGGAGGGCCCTCCCGTAGTGACACCCTGTGTTTTGCCTCATCCTGCGGTTTCCTCCATCAGTATCGGCCAGCTCGATGAGCATGGATGCGAAGTGCTGATCAAGCACGACATCTTGCACATCCGCGACCTCAAGCAACGACTTCTCGCTAAGATGAATTGGGCCAAGAATCGCCTATACCTTCTTGATCTGTGCGTGGTGCAGCCCATGTGCCTTGCAGCGCGGGGAAGGACAAGGGGTGACGCTGGCATGCCCAGTTTGGGAACCTGAGCTTTGACGATTTTGTGAGCATGGCTTGCCAAGACATGGTGCGTTGACCCGCCATCGGTCAAGCACATCGATGAGCTGTGCGACAGCTGCCTCACCAGGAAGCAGATGAGGCTGCCCTTCCCAAAGAAGGCAAGCTACCATGCCAAACTGCCGATGTTCTGCTCGAGCTAGACCATGGCGACTTGTGCGGCCCGATCATGTCGGCAACGCACGGCGGAAGGCGCTACATGCTCCTGCTCGTGGGACAGCAGCCTATACATGTGCTTGACATTGCTGTTTTGGTCAAGGATGAAGCCCCGAAGGCCATCAAACACTTCAAGGCGTGGGCGGAGAACGAGAGCAAGGCGAAGCTGCGGGTAGTGCGAACCGATCATGGTGATGAATTCACCTCGGTTGAGTTCGAGCGATACTACATGGAGCAAGGCGTGGAGCACCACTTCTCGGCACCGTATTCACCACACCAGAAGTAGTGGTGGAGCGGTGGAATCAAACCATTGCCGGCATGGCACGCTGCATGATGAAGGCGAAGAAAATGCCGGTGCTGTTCTGGGGTGAGGCAGTGAACACGTCAGTGTTCATCCTAAACCGCTTGCTGACGAATAGCTTGATTGGTGTGGCGCTGTTTGGGGCGTGGCATGGAAGGAAGCCTAATGTCTCATTGTTCCAAACCTTTGGCTGCATCGGGCTGCATTGGGTTGCTTCTCATAACATTGCTACTCAGTCTTGGGTTTTGGATTCAGGAGCTTCTCTTCATGTAATATCAATCAAGACTCAATTGATGCTCAATCTTGGGTTTTGGATTCAGAAGCTTCTTTCCATGTAATATCAAACAAGACTCAATTGATTGACTGCAAGCAAATTGTTGATGGTACTACTATCCACACAACTGATGGTACTTCTTGTCATGCTACTTATGAGGACACTTTCCTCTTCTCATTTTTATGTACCTGATATATCTTTGGTCCCTCAATTATCTATGAATTTGCTATTCGTTGGTCAAATAGCCGACATGAACTGCTTTGTTGGATTTGATGATTCATTATGTTTTATTTAGGACCATAGCAGTGTGATTGGGATTGGTCATTGATGTAGAGATTCTTCTAACCTCTATGTTTTGGACACCTTAAGTCTTCCTTCTTTAGCTACTCCTGCTCATGTGTCATCAATTGTGTCCTCACCAACCTCAATTTTTCACAAATGGCATCGTCGTCTTGGACATCTATTTGGATCCCGTGTGTCTGTTGTTGGAGTATAGGCCCATGTATGCACTCTTATACAGCCACTACCCTATGGGAGTTGGCCCAATTAAGCAATAGTTTCCAGCATGGTATCCTAAGCTAGGGTTCCATCCCACCTTCCTCCTTCCCAGAGCCGCCGCCGGGCAGGTAGGCCGCCGTCGGCGCCGCCACCGCCGCCCCCATGGCCGGACGGCCTCCTCCCCCTCCCCCTTCTTACTTCTACTCCTTCCCCCTCTCTCTTCTCCCACCTGGGCGCACGTCGCGCAGAGCTCTGGCGCCGCCGCTGTCGGGCAAGCTCCTGGCGCCGCCGGACCTGGCCTGCGCGCGCCTGCCGCCGCTGCCACAGACACGCGACCCCCGGACGCCGCCGCGGCAGGCCTGCGCGGCCCTCCTCCCACCGGCCAGTGGCCTCACGGCGCTGCTGCCGTTTTCGCCGCGGGTGCAGGGGGCCCTGGCGCCGGCGCCGGTCCTCCTCTTCTCGGCGCCGGGGGGGGGGGGGGGGGGCGACGCAGAGGATGCCACGACCGCGGGCGCCGTCCTCCCTAGCGCAGGCGCCTCTGCGGCTGACCCAGCCGCCGCAGCCTCCGCCCGGGCCGCCGCCGCCGCCATTGCAGCCGGCCTGGGGATGCCTCCCTCTGCTCCGGCCCCGGCTCCTCCACCTCCGACCTCCACTGCGACAAACGCCCTCGCTGTTGCTGCTGCTACTTTCCCCGCTGGGGCGGGCGTGCTGGCCAGGGTGGTTCTACCTTCCCTGCCGCACCTCCGCCGCCCCCGTCTCACCTCTACATCGCGCGTCCTAACACCACCCTGGCTGCCGCCCTCGAGGTTGCCCGTGTTGTGTCTGCAGAAAGTCAGGCTTGGGTCCGTGCCGTCGCCCTCACTTGGGAGCGCGAGCGGGATACCGCCGAAGCTCTGGCCCGCCAGATCGCCGATGCGGAGCAGTGTCTCACACTTCCTGTCTTCCACGACGGTGCCGCCACCTCCTCCGGCTCGACTGGTCACCGTGCATCCACCGCCGCGGTCATCGGGCATGATCTGGCAGATCCCCTCGTCGCACAGCTCCACTACCAGGCCGGGGGTGCCTAGAACATCCGGCTGCTCGTTCGGGTCGTCCTTGAGCTCCACTACAAGGCATGATCGGGCATGATCTTGTGTGAATGATATTGTTGATGAACCATCCACTTATCAAGAAGCTTCTTGTATTCCAGGATGAGCTAGCTATGTCTGAGGAGCTTGTTGCCCTTGATCGTACAGGAACTTGGGACTTTGTTCCATTATCATCCCATGAGTGTTAGATGACTCCATTGAGAGATATAGGATGTGTTTGGTTTCTTGGCCCTGGCTAGCTTTTAATCCTGGCTAGCCTTAGCTTGCTCCCACGAAGCCAACCCTAGTTGTTTGGTTGTCTATACTGTCTAGCTTTTGGTGTGTTTGGTTTGCTTTGCATAGATTCACCACTTCTTTGAATTGGTAAGTTTACCTCTGAGGGATTTCGTCGAACACATGGTGGGTGTGCAGGAAATGGCGAGCACCTAGCAAGCACGGCGAGCCCGTTGCGGCCTCCTGGAGAGCAACTCAGCGAGCACGTCACGACTTCCTGGAGAACAGCACCTGGCGGGCATGGAGAGACCATCGCGACCTCCTGGAGAGCACCTCAGTGCTGCCACCACCACACGCCACCACCGCATGCATCGCCACCATCGCAAGCACCGTGTTGCGGCCTCCTATCTCCTCAGGCGCCGCCATCACCACACGCATCGTTGTTCGGCCCCGTGAGCCTACAGGAGATCTGGCCGTTGGAGTTCGCGTGGAGCGCACCTCTGGCTTGAACACATCGGAGTTCACATGTTGGCCGGCAGGAGCACGGGCCGAGCTCGCCTAGTGGTGGCCGGGGCACCATCGTCGTTCTCCTCCGCTTGAGCACTCCTCCCGCGAGAGCACGCACCGCACCGTGAGGTGACGCGACTAGACATCCTGCGTTGGCCAAGCCAGGCTCCAGAAAAACGACCACCTGCTGCGTTCTTTCCTAGCCAGTCCAGGGGCATATGGATGGCCTCCTGAAGCCAGGCCACAGCCCACCTACAGGCAACCAAACAAGCCCATCTTGGCTCCAGGAATCAAGCCAGGGGCTGGGCACCCAACCAAACACACCCATAATGCTCATCTTGTTACCAAGGGTCTTCAGTAGACTCAGGGACGTGATTATGGTGAGATATTTGCCTTTGTTGCTCATATGACTATTGTTCTTACTTTGGTTGCGGTGGCTGCGTCTTCTTCCTAGACTATCTTTCAGATGGATGTCAAGAATGTTTTTCTTGCTGATGATTTGCATGAGGAAGTTTATATGCATCCACCTCCATGCTTTATATGGTCTTAAATAGGCTCCTCATTCCTGCTTTGAGCGTTTATGTCTCTGTGGTAACGATTGCTATTTTTTCACCTAGTGCTCATGATTTTGCTTTATTTATTCATCTCTCTCCTTGTGGATGTACTTTCCTTCTCTTATACTTCGATGATATGTTGATTACGAGAGATGATGCACAACACATTTCTCATGTGAAGTAGCTTAGTGAGCAATGTCAGATGTCTAGTTTGGGTCGAGTTATTTCTTAGGGATTGAGGTTTCACACTCTGCAAAGAAATATTATCTCTCAATCCAAATACATACACAATCTTATTGCTCGTTCAGGTATTACTCATAATCAGACAACTACCACACCTATGGATCTTTTTTTTTCTCGAATACGCAGGAGAGCTGCGTATCATTGTATTAAGAGAGGAAAAAACGGTCCCGTACAATTATACCCCCCTACTCCGGACCGAGCCGTAGGACATCAAGCTTCCGTGCACCCACAAGGCACCACAAGTGGTGTTCATCGCTAAAGGCACGCAACAGGTTATTCATGTTGGGACTGGCACCCTCAAAGACGCAGGCATTCCTGTGCTTCCAAATCAACCATGCACACATGATCACAAGTGAATTGAATCCTTTCCTCTTGTCCTTTGGGGTGCACTTACTTGCCTTTCTCCACCATTCTACAAAATTCTGCTCGTTTAAGCTTGGCACCCCATGTTGGAGACCAAGTGGTGAAAGGACCTGGAACCAAAACTCGCGTGCAAAGACAAAAGAAGTCAGCAGGTGTTGGATGGTTTCGTCCGCTTGATCACAAAGCGGGCATTGGTTGGGATGGGGCAAGTTCCGTTTCAACAAACGATCCGCAGTCCAACATCTATCCCGTACAGCCTGCCACAAGAAAACTTTGCACTTGGGTGGTGCCCAAGTTTTCCAGATTTGGCGCCAAGGCTCAAAGTTGATCGATCCATGGAAGAAGGCCCGGTACGCTGATTTTGTAGTGAAGACGCCTGAACTTTCAAACCTCCAACTATGAGAGTCTTCGTTTGGAGAGAGCATGAAATCCTGAATAATGTCCCAAAGCTGGAAGTACTCAGAGACCGATCATCATCGAGAGTCCTCCCTGTAAGTCACTAGGCCACTGCTGATCATGCAGTGCAGCAGCAACTGTACGGTTGCGAAACCTCTGAGGTACCAGTGTGTAAACATTTGGGGCAAGATCCTCGATGCAACACCCGAACAGCCACCTATCTGTCCAAAAATATGTGTCATTTCCGTTACCAACATGAGAATGTACAGCAATGGCAAAGAGAGCTTTTGCATTTTGGTGGACCGGCACTTCTAGGCCTGACTAAGGTCTCTCCTTGTCTGTCTTTGCAAGCCACAGCCACCTTATTTGCAGCGCCCAGCTCATATATTCAAGGTTGAGAATTACCAGCCCACCATACTCAAGCGGCCGCTGCACTTTTTCCCACGAAACCAGACAATTGCCACCATTTACTTGCTTGCGACCTGACCATAAGTACGCACGCCGAAGTTCGTTCATGGCCTTGATGAACCACTTCGGAGCCTTAACAGCAATCAACACATAAATAGGTATCGCTGACAAGACAAAACGTACCCAAGTGATACGTCCAGCTGTGTTCATGAGGGCCGCTTGCCATCCTGGCAGCTTGTATGCAACTTTGTCAATCCATGGTAGAAGATCAGATTTTCGAAGCTTCCGATCAGATATTGGCAATCCCAAGTAAGTGCATGGGAATTGTGCTGCTGTGCAAGGCAGGATCATGTTGATATTGTCTGCAACCGGCTGCTCACATCTGATCGGGATAACACAACTTTTCTGTAGGTTCGTGTGGAGCCCAGAAGCTTCTCCGAATTTACCAAGAATTTCCATGGTCAGGTTCATCTCGTCTACGGTAGGCTTGATGAAGAGTGCTACATCATCGGTGTAGAGTGAAATACGCTGATTGGGGTTACGGCGAGATAGAGGTTGCAGCAGCCCATTGCATCTTCATCCCACTGAGGATGCACCTCTTGTGGATCCCTCTCGATATCAGCGTATTGTGGGCAGCCTTATTTATCTCATTGTTACCCAGCATGATATTGCTCATCCAGTCCATATTTTGAGTCAGTTTGTGAGTGCCCTAACTTCCATTCATTTTGGACATTTACTTCGTGTGTTGCGATACTTATGGGGGACATCATCTGAAAGTTTATTGTATGCTCGTGATAGTCTGCTTCAGCTTCATGTTTACTCAGACTCCACCTGGGCGAGCGACCAAACATATCGTCATTCCATCACCGGATACTACATTCTTATCTCTCTTGCATGGAAGTCCAAGAAGCAAGCAGTTGTATCTCGTTCCGGTACAAGGGCAGCACTTTGAGCACTTGCTAGTTGCTACTACTATTGCAGAGACTGTATGGCTTCGATGGTTGTTGGCTGATTTTGGTATTTCTCGTGATGTCGCCACACCTCTGCTCTGTGATAATACAAATTGCTAATGATCTAGTGAAGCATGAACTAACAAAGTATATTAGTGTCAATGGCTTCTTTACTCGATCTTATTGTCATCAGAAAACCATTGCTCTTCAATATGTGCCCTTAGAGTTGCAGTTGGCTAACTTTTCCTCCAAAGCACAGACTTGAGAGCAGCATTAGCTTCACTTGATCAAAATCAATGCTTCAAATCCTCCATTTCCACTATGAGTTTGAAGGGGGTGTTAAGTGTATGAAGGCATATCTACTATAGGTTTGTATGGCCTACGAGGATCTCTCTATATATAGCTATCTCGACTAAGGGAGGTCTTCTTTTACTTTTCCCAAGGTTAGTAACCAAGGTAACCTTAGAGCATCTTCACCATATTGAGAAAATTCAATCCCATTTTCCTATAACCAAAAGTGATAAAAAATGATTTGGTAGGGAAAAATTAGGTCTAGCATATCTTCTTTCTCAATCCCGTTTCCTTGTAATTTTTCTCAGTCCCTCAAAATCTTTCCTCAACCCCTCAAAGAAAGTGGAAGAACCAGAAAATTTTCTCAATCCCCTTCTTCCATCCACTCACGACCACCATTGGATCTCCGGCAGAAGGCCGCCGCACGGCCGAGGACGTGGGCCGGCCACATCGGCAAGCCGTCGCATCAGGGTGGCGCACGGGCGAGTGCACTGGTCGCTAGAAATCTGCATGCACAGGCGAGTGAGGGGGAGAGGAAAGAGCACAGGCGAGATCTGGGCACCGGGCTTCTATGTGCGGCTGACATAGAGAGGAGCGCCGGAGGAAAGAGAGAGGGAGGACCTCGAGTGAGCACCGTCGGAGGAAGGGAGCGCGTGGCCATGCCGAGAGAAGAAGAAAGATAGATTAGGGAAGGAGATTCTTGCTGATTGACAGGTGGGTCCTACTTAAATAAAGGGGAAGTTTTCTTAATGTGCTGTAGAAGCACTCCTATAATCTGGAACTATGTTTTCTGAATCCCCTATAGAAAATTTTAAGGGAAAGCGTAAAGGGGATTTGGTGGAGATGCTTTTAGGGGGCGCCAGAACCCAAATCTGGCGGCCAGCCCTAGCCACAATGGGCCTATTCCCAATACACGAGTTAAACTAAACAGTCTAGTAGTCCACTAACAGCTTGTCGAACACTTATGAATCAGACTACACATGCAATTTCCCTTGTATCATCGTAACTCGGTGTCCACATTAAGTTTGTATATGGTTCAATTGTTGGCAAATCTACACACACTTTTGTGTATTGTCAGGGACCTTTTTCTGTTTACTGAGTTTTATCTTATTGAAGCCCATCTATTTTTCATAACAAGAGTACTGCTATATGCCTATATCTGTACTCAAAATAATCTTTCATGTAGTGCTATCGTACTACTTAGGGTTCAGGAGCTCTGGTTTAGTTGAATATTTTCTCACATGAATGGGATGTCTTGAAGCACAGCCTTACAAGACTCACACGGAAATGGCCCTTCATAAAAGAATTGCTTTCACATAAAATTTGGAGTAGTGCATTGAGAAAAAGAACGTATCATGTGGGCAATGGCATCCACATCTATTAGGGAGATGGTTCTGGATACCTTTTCAACAATGTAAAAGTTGTTGGAATGATTTTTGTTATATTTGATGCAGGGAAGAAGAAAAGACACCTTCTGGATTCTGGTAACTTATGCCCCTATTTTTTTTGTTTCTCTATTCCAATATTAACTTTTTTCCAGCATGAAAATGGGATACTGAACTGTTCAATCACTGTGTAGGGGTTTTCTAAATGGTATATTTTAAGGCAAGCGATCTACTGTACGACGATGCAATCCTTCTTGGTATATTTTATCTAATAAGGTTAAAACAGAAGAAGCAAATTTAGAAAGTTTTCTATTTGCAAGATGATACATCACTTATGAAAGGCATTGCTGATTGGTTGGTTTAGCATGTGTTTGCCCCATTCTGCCTTTGTTGAGTGCAGTGCCTATTTCCCCCGTTCCTTAGATTCTCCACCATATCTATATAGTGATGTAAAGCTTGAAACGCTTATCGGGGTTATAAAAGGTTCTGCTCGAGATTTTTCCTTGGGTCAGCTTATTGTCTAATAGTAGCAACCTACTCCATCCAGTCCCAAATATAGATAGATCCATCTAGCCTTCTCTCAAAACACCAAATATAAGCCCATGACATCTCCAATGCAATTTTTTTTGCTTTGTTCTTGCATGTCTACCCTTACCTAAATGCACACTAATCAATGTAATACACTTACCCACCATCTCTGACTCCAGCAAACGATTGATGAGAAATATATTGGTTCTCGGGCCCAAGTCCAAATGGACTTATATTCGAGACTGAAGGGACTTGAGGTTGAACGGCTGCTATCTAAATTTTACAATATGTGTCATTGAGCATGTGAATCAAAATTCTCATGTTTGACCGTTCCTATTTCAAATACTTCGCATTGGAAACTTTAATATCAAGTTAAATAATTAGAATAGTATAAATGAACTTTTCACTTTAAATTTCTCAATTTTGGAAGTTGAATGAAAGTATGAAACCTTCGCATAGTGTGACTAGCCGAGTTGGTTAGGTGGCCTCAGCAGCACTCCTTTTGTTCTGGGTTCGACTCCTCGTGGCAGCGAATGCTAGGATTGAGGTTAAAAAAATCCCTTTGTTTGTCCCATGCCAAAATACATGTCTAATGACTGGCCTAGGTTCTCGGGTTCGAGGATTTTCTCGACCTTCGTGAGAAGGTTATCTTGTTAAGCAAAATGCCTGGGGTGTGTCATACCTCCGCGGGTTGAGTATGAAACCATCATACCTACTTCCTCAGTCCCAAAATAAGTGAAGATGTATTGTCAGGTTCCTCAGTTAGTGAAGATGGATCATCGTCTTCCATGATTGGATATTTCAAGACAAAACTAGGAAGAACGATTACTTACTGAAGACACCGTTACAAATTGTCATTGCTCCAACTTTAGTACATTAGTGATGGCAGCATAGACATTCACAGTTTCCAAAAGTAAGTATACCTCACAAGCTGTTACAATTAATTATCCTATTTGTTAATACAACCATGCATGACAGTCACTGAATTTCCGAGCATAACACGTTTTGTTGAGGTTTGTGCAATTGTTTTTATAAACAATGAGCCAATAAGATAATGTTATTTTGTCATTTTATTTCACATTATTATCCATTGTTTATCTAAATTTTTCCATCAATACCACTGCTACTCTCTATGCTATCATGGTGGATGCTACATACAAATCATTAAATGCCATGAATCCCCTTCCCCGTGTATAATACTACAAATAAATTCGGGTATCATCTGGATTCGATAAACCGCCGGAAACATCCCACTGGCATCCATATTGACGAGCGATAGAATTCTTGATTTTTCATTATTAACTTCCTAAGATCCTAGCATTTGTGTATTTTGAATTATTATTTGGTTTTGCCTCCAAGCTTTGCATTCCACGATCAGGTGTATGAACATGCATTTTTGCTTTTCCCTCCACATCCTCTATAAAAACTCCGCTGCGGCTTTTTTTTTGCCTTTTTTTTGCGTCATTTGACCAAAGAATTGAAATGTCTTGTTCTTGAGCCTCGGTTACGTGGAATTGCATCGTTTCCCATTCAACATCTATGAGCTATTGGTTTTCATGATCTAATTCTCATCCAACAACATTTTTTTGGGGTAGGTCAACATGGACGCCACAAGAACCTCACAAGAAGTGCACTCCAACTAGCCACGATTTTAGTAAAATTGCTCTTTGCGAATCTCCCATGGAGAATGAGCACAAGAGTCCCTTACAATCAATCGATCGGAGCCGGCAACAATCATCAAAGCCGCTCAACGATCCTCCACTGTCTCCAAGCCGTTTAGGTGGTGGCAACCACCAAAACTAATAGCATTTCTCATGAATCTCTTGGATTTCTCTTTAATGGCATTTCTATGATTTTGCAAGAAAATCATGAAAAGGCCAAATCCATCCTTTTGCTTGGAGGCAAGGAAGAGCTAGGTCCAATACGAGATCTTGATGGCCCAAGAGTCACCCAACCTCAAAGATAAGTTGCTATTCTCATATTCATGGATATTCATCTCTTTTCTCATGATTTATTTGATCTCCAAATCACTAGATGCACTTAACATCTAGAGCTCAAATCCTAGCTATCACAAGTCCAACACGTCATCTAAGCAACCCTAGATACTGTAACAGAACCGACCAATTATAAGAACATAAGTACAAAAACAATCACCGAAGTGATCAAATTCCTGTACTGAAGCTCTCATAATTCCGGTAGTCCGGAAATCTCGAAGGATTTCAAACAACTTTCAACATACAAGCCAAGACCATAGTGATTCAACACAACACATTATTCGTTACAATGGTTCACAAGTGGCATACGGATTACATCCATCGGAGTTCAAAATAAAATATTACAAACTGAGTTTGTTTCGCGAAAACAACATAGTACGATACATAACTTCATAAGTTTAAATACATTGCCAGATGAAAGTCATGTCTCACAAAAGCATCTCAGGTAAGAACACTAGTAGAGAACGCGCCCCATGGTCTAGTCTTCATCCCTAGCCAGGAGAAGACAATACTTGCAACACTCATGATAGAATAGGTCATCTGTAACAGGTGGAAAATAAACATTGAATACGAGAAGGTACTCAGCTAGATTTACCCGTCATAAATCAGAAATAAAGGATACCAATGTAACACCCCGGGTGTTATAGTGCTAATTAATCTGCCATGTCATCATAATGCATTGCAAAGCATCCCTGTTAGGTTAACCTTGTTATGCATCAACTAAAACAAGTTTACTTATCTAGGTTGAATGTGTTTCTCAGTGGTGTGCTCCGAACCCGAAAACCCTAATTTTTAATGCCACCGCAAATGCTTAGTACATGCCCTGCGTAATTTGAGGTGTGCGACTGTGTTGCACACTAGTGTCAAGTGTAGGGTATGAGCTCAAGTACAACCTCTAAAATGAAACTCCAAATTTGAGTTTGAATTGGAGTCCCAAAACTTGTCGCGAGTTTTCCGATTCGAATTCGAATTCAAAATTGGGGAAAAATGTAAAAGAATTTTAAAAGCTAATTGGTCAACCAAGAGTGCCATTTAGTCAACCATGTCATGTTGGTCCAAATGATGCCCTTGGGTGAGGTTTTGATCGCTAAGTAATCACAAATCAAAGTAGCAACAAATTCCAATTTAAAATTCCTCCGAAAACCCTAAATTTCAAAACCCTGTTTTACCCCTTTTGAAATAATTCAAAATCTAAGCAAAATTTGGGAAAAAGTTCAAAACCAAGTTTGTAGAACTTTTCAAGGGCTACAACTTTGGTGTTTTGAGTTTTCAAAGTTTTAGTGTAAAATGTGGAGCAATTTTGAAAATAAACAAATTTCAGTTTTGACTCATTTTTGTCCCCAAACTAAGATTTCAAAATGGAGGCAGAATTTGAAAAAGTTTTGAACAGAAAAGTTGTAGGTCTGGTCAAGATATACAACTTTGATGTTTGGAGATTTTGAAGTTTCAATATAAAATCAAAAGTAATTTCTAAATTACCAAATCTGAAAAATGTGTCCCCTTTTGAATTTAAACTCAAATTTCAAAATCCAGTGAGAATTTGAAAAAGTGTTCAATACAAAACTTGTAGAGCTTGAAATTCTGAAGATTTCATAGATTGGAAGTTTTTCAAGTTGTTACATGAATTTGAGAGTAATTTTAGAAAACAGTTTGAAAATTCAAAATTTGGGGGGTGCTACAGTGCCGCGCCAATCACCGACGGCCACCGGCCGGCATGGGCGCCGGCGAGACGCCAGACGGCTTCGGCCAGCTTCCACGGCCTTCGCGCGCGGTCGAGAACGCCAGCGCGACGACGCGAGCAGTGCAGCTCTGTAGCCGCGACCGTCGTCTATAAATACGTCGAGGTCACAGTGACGTTTTTCGGTTTCACCATCGCCGCCGCCACCGTCCTCATTTCTCCGGCCAAATTCGCCCTTCCTGCTCCACCGCATCCATCTCCATCTCGCCAATCACTCCGCCATCACCTTGCGAACCTATTGCGCCTCTTGGTGTAGATGCTACCGCTCAGGATCGCCGGGGAACCGTCGTCTTCCACCTCGGGTCGCCGCCGTCCCGGTTGAGCCTCGCCACCGTGGCCAGCCGCCTCCAGTGCCTCTCCGCTTCAACCGATCACGCCTCTGTGATCGTGGTACGCCCCTGATGCTCCCTGGCTAGTTAGTTTAAGCTTTGCACCTTTGTTTCATCGAGTCGTCGGTCACCGTAGTTGCCGAGCCGCCACCGTTGTCGGTGAAGTGTCACCGGAGCTCGAACCGTGGGGCCAATCAGTAAAACGGAGTCGTGGGAAGGTGTAGTTGGTGTTGGTCGGGTCAGTTGGTCGACCGAAGCCCCGATCACCGGCCGGCCACCGCGCGGAAGTGAGCGAGCACGCGGGAGCGAGCGAGAGGGCGGGAGGAGGAAGATGACAGGCGGGGTCGGCCTGTCAGTGAGAGAGAACGGGAGAGTGAGCGCGCGCGGGCTGGGCCGCAGTGCTAGGCCGCTCGGGCGAGTGCGGGCACGAGCGCGGGCGCGCGCGAGCGGGCCGCTCAGTGGGCCGAGCCGGAAGGAGAGAAGAATCTGCCCGAGTTCGGTTTTTGTTTTTCTTTTTAAAATTTTGAATAGTGCTACTATTTGTTTATTTCATTAAAAATTGTGTAGAGTTCCAAAAATTCATGAAAATTTTTGTGTAGGCTTCCCAATGTATAAACTATCTAGGAAAAATGTTAAACCCTAAATTTGATTACTTTGTGCAGTAGAATTAATTAGTTCTAATAAAGATTAAATGCAACTTCCATGACTTTTAATAATTAATTTATTAATCCAAAAATGATGAAATTTATTATGACACTGTTATAAATCATTCTTAATCCATAGAAAAAGTTTGAGCTTGATTAGGTAAAATTTGATTAACTTTTAATTATGTCCTAATTATTTAAATAATAAATAAATGTTAATTTAAGAACTTTAAGTGTTGTGTGCCTTTTGATTGAGTGATGTTCTTAGGTCACTACCCTTTTGTGATCTTTGGCACCTTAATTCCATGTTTGAGCTCGTTAGTAACTTGTTTAGGTTAAAGCTGGTATCGCTGGAATCGTCGCTACTAGTTAGTAGGTGTTCTTTTTGCGACTGTACCGTAAAGGGAAGTTGTACTCTAGTCGTAACTCGTAGCATGTTATCATCAAGCATCATGTTTATCATCGAGCATCATGTTAAAGCATGTTATGTGTTCGTGTAGTCTCCGCTTTCGAAGAAGTCGAAGCCGTCGAGCCAGTTTCCGGAGAAGAGCGATCGTCGGTGGGTTTCGGACCTGACGTTGGAGTTCTTAGGTCTGAGTCAGTCGTCGTGTCCGAGCAAGGCAAGCCCCGGTGCATTTAAACCCTACCTTGAATTTTACAAATGTTTTATTATTTATAATATGGTTTACTGCATTAAGTAATTAGGAGTTGAGTGATAACCCAATTGCTGCATTATCATCCTTGATTATTGTGATATCAACCTTGATACCTGTTTTATGGAAAATGCGTAGTATGCTTCGCTATGCTTAGAAGTTAAGCTTTTAAATGCAATGTTTATATAGCCATGACGGCATATTGCATGAATATTGAAATATGAGAATGAACTTGAAAGATCGGGCGGGTGGTTTGGCCACTGCTAACATGCATTGGGAAAGGAGTCTCAATGTAGTGTTTCCGCCTTGTCAGTTAAGGTCCGTTCATTGTAAGCCTATTGTGTTCAAGACTTTGCAACTAGCTTCATGCCTTGGGTAAGCCCAAAATGTTGGTGATTCCGTTACGAGAATGTCTAACCTCGCACTGGGAGTGGAGAGATGGCGAGAGTAGCGTGTACCCTCGGGGCTAGAATTTGGTCGGGTTCGAGGAGTACTGTACTCTCGGGTGGCGATGGACACGTTCTGGTTTTGGGAGATCTAAATGAGGGTTGATATATGCAAGATTCGGTTCTACATATGTCGTGAGGTTAGGGATCCCCAGCTGGGTATAATCGGTTCGAATCGTCGTTGCTCCTCGGTTATGGAGACTTGATCACCTGACTTGCATCGTAGTTAAGAACTGGAATTGAAAGAAAGAATGAGAAAGGTTTTGATGATAATTACTTTGATCTAGATTAGGATCACTTATATTTGGTTAATGAACCATCAATGGTAAAAGTAAAATGTTGAAGATAAGGATCTACTTTAGTAAGCTTTTCTGCAAAGGAAAAATTTGACTCTGGAATACCCGTACCTTGATTCCCTAAAGCTAGCATGCCCTTGGAGTCTTTGTCTTAGTCGGGTAAGTTTTGTTGAGTACCCTCAAGTACTCAGGGTTTGTTAACCCCTTATTGCAGGTGCGGTTCATGAACAAGTCTGCTTCGAGCCTTGTTGCATGACCGTCGTGGTTGAAGAAAGCGACGACGAGTAGACTGTGTGGCCTTTGGGCAAGGCATCTCGCTTGTGTGTTGTAATAAAGTTAATACCGATACTTCTCTACTACTGGTTTGTAATAATGTTACATAAGGTTTGAAGTTTGAAAACTGGTTTGTAAACCTATATTATTGTAAGACTTTCGCTACGTTACTCTGTTGAATATTTTGAATAAACTGTTGTAATATTACAATACTCCTGTGATTGGATCCTGTTCGGAGGAAAGCAGGCCTTTTAAGTTATGGTGAACATAAGTACGGCCATTAGAGGTCATTATGGCAATGACGGGTACTTGTGGGCCATCATAATTAGGAGGTTCTGTGACAGCTGGTACCAGAGCATAATCACTCGGGTTATTGTAGTATTACCTTGCAAAACTTCAAAATGATTTGGGTCAAACAAACTTAATACTGATATTTTGGTCCAAATTGCTTTTGCTTATCTTAATCTATTCTATAGTCTCCTTAGCTCATATTTGAAAGCTTCGTAGTGAAGTATCATGTATAGTGCCCTATGTTATAAAGATTGCATGTGTTACTTAAATCTTTCTGTTAGATCGTAAGTGCGATGCATGCATCATGTTTAATTAACCTGCTTAAGCTACCTTCCCTTTTAAAGTGGTTTGGGTTAAGTAAGGTTCAAATCCTATTCATGCTAACCTTCAGATCCCCCTATCTGTTCTTATCGTCCTAATTCTATCTTGCTATAGGATGGCACGTGTGAAGACGACTCCTCGCAAGAAAACGGGTCCGCAAGGAGTGCCGCGTCATCAGTTGGCCGCCAGAGTTGATGGAGCAAGCAGTAGCCGTAATCCGAACCCGGATTCGGAATCAGAGGTTGCAAGGCTTACATCAGAAGTGGAGCGACTGAAGTGCAACATGCGTTTTTGGAAACAGTTCCAGAAGGAGTCTTTGGAAAAGGAGACAGAAGCCAGGGCTCGTGTTCGTGAGTTGGAGCTTTATGTGACACACCTAGAGCAGTACAACACAGTTCTGCATGAGGAAGTTCATAGGCTAAATGATCTGATGAATCCCAATCATCAGCCCCAGGCAGTAGAAGATGATGTCGGTGCCGTGATTGTTCCTGATGGAGAGAACAATGAGGAAGAAGATCCAGAAGAAGATGAACCCATGATGGAAAGTGGGGATGATGCGAGTCATGTCACTGGTGCAAGTGCTCCAGAGAATGAGGATAGAGTGATCGTGATCAGCGATGATGATGAGGAGTGAAGTGTCGACATGGATGGTTGTGTAATATAGTAGTCTTTCCTGCTTTCTAAGAACCTTAGTGGGTAGTTTCTTGCTTGAGAGCAAGTTTGTAATGAAATAATGTAAGATAAGTTGTGTGTGTATACAAGTATTGTACTAACTGCTTTTTAATTCAATAAAGCGATGTAAATAAATATAGTTTGTGTACAACAGATGGACGGTACTGGAACTTCCCAAGAAAGGGACAATCCTCCGAATCCCCCACCGTTTCCACCCACCTTGGCAGAAGCTATTGCCGCACTGGTTAATGCCACTACCTTGTTGGCTCAGAATCAGAATCAGAATGGAAATCAGGGTCGTCGAGGCTGTAACAATGGAGGGGAAACCACTTATGTGGATTTCACCGATACCCGTCCACCAGTGTTCTCAAAGGCAGATGAGCCGCTAGAGGCGGATGACTGGCTCCGTACTATGGAGCAGAAGTTTGAACTTTTACAGTGCACGGAGCATCAGAAGCCCGTGTTTGCAGCACAACAGCTTAGAGGTGCCGCAGGGGCGTGGTGGGCGAATCTGGTCGCCGCACGGCCTGCTGGCCACCGTATCACTTGGCAGGAGTTTCGTGAAGCCTTCAGAGCACATTATATCCCAGATGGTGTCATGGCCATGAAGTTAGAAGAGTTTCTCTCGCTAAAGCAAGGGAACCAGACAGTTCTACAGTATGTGGGCAAATTCAATCATCTGTCCCAGTATGCAGCGGAATATGTGAACACCGATGCAAAGAAGAAGAGTTGTTTCATGAGAGGTTTGAGTACCAGAATCCAGGAAGCATTGGTCACCTGCTATAATGCCACTTACCATGAGATAGTCAATGTGGCTATTGCGTCAGAAGAGATGTCCCGACTGCATAAAGAGTCAAAGAAAAAGAAGCCAGTGTTTTCTAGCCCGTCTGGTGGCATTAAAAAGCGCCAGAGGTTTGTTTATCACCCTCAGAACCATTTCCGCCCAACTTATCGTCCACCGCAATACCAAGCTCAGCCGCAGACGTTTTTCCGTCCTGTCGCAATTCCGCAGTATCCACAGCAGCCGAATGCCCCTGGTATTCGAAACCAGACTCCAGTAACCCATAACTTTCCATGTTACAATTGTGGAAAGTCAGGCCACTTTTCCAAGGACTGCCCGTATCCAAGGCAGTACAATCCCAATTATCCCAGAGCTCCCGTACCGCAACAGCAACAACCTCAGAGCAAGAATAATAACCTGAATGTTCAGAAGGGTAAGGGTGAGAAGAAGAAGACCGGACGTGTGTTCTACACTCAAGCAAGTGTAATCCCAGAGGGAGAACCTGTTATGATGGGTATGTTCCCTGTTGCTAATCATCCAGCAGTACTGTTATTTGATTTAGGTGCATCGCATATATTCATAAATCGCACCTTTGTTGTTAAGCATGACATTCCAATTATGGGAACACAAGAAGATTTCTTTATCTAGTCGTCCGGGGGACGACTGTGTACTAAGGAGATGGTACGTGACGTACCTATAGAGTTAGGTGGGCATATATTTCCTACCTCAATGATAATATTACAGAAACAGGATATAGATGTAATCCTGGGTATGAATTGGATGTACCAAAGAGGAGCCCTTATAGATGCACTGCATAGAACTATAAGGTTGAACCTGCCAGATAATAAATCTCATCTTCTTATCCAACTTCCTATCCCCAAGAGAACAGTTGAAAGAATATGTGCAACTTCAGTACAGGAGATTTGTGATATACTGGTAGTCTGTGAATTTCCAGATGTGTTTCCAGATGATCTACCAAGTCTGACACCAGACAGAGATGTAGAATTTGTGATTGAGTTAAAACCGGGTACTGCCCCAATATCCCGGAGAGCTTACAGAATGCCACCCAATGAATTGGCAGAACTTAAGGATCAATTACAAGAGTTACGTGACAAAGGTTTTATCAGACCCAGTTCCTCACCATGGGGATGTCTAGCTCTTTTTGTCAAGAAGAAAGATCAGACTTTAAGGATGTGTGTTGACTATCGACCGCTGAATGAAGTAACCATTAAGAATAAGTATCCGTTGCCTCGCATTGATCTACTCTTTGATCAGCTTGCGGGGGCAAAGGTATTTTCAAAGATCGATCTTCGGTCAGGGTACCATCAAATCAAGATTTGACCTGAAGATATCCCAAAGACTGCATTCACTACCAGATATGGACTGTATGAGTACCTAGTTATGTCTTTTGGTCTCACCAATGCACCGGCACATTTCATGTATCTGATGAACTTAGTTTTCATGCCGGAGCTTGACAAATTTGTGGTTGTGTTTATTGATGATATTCTGGTATACTCCAAAAGTGAAGAAGAACATGTTGAGCATCTCAGAGTTGTTCTGACTCGTTTGAGAGATCACCAACTGTATGCCAAGTTCAGTAAATGTGAGTTTTTGTTAAGAGAAGTGCAATTCTTAGGACATGTGTTGTCAGCCGAAGGAGTAGCAGTAGATCCTGGCAAGGTGGAAGATATTCTGAATTGGAAACCACCAATCTCAGTTCATGAAGTCCGAAGTTTTTTGGGAATGGCGGGTTATTACCGTCGATTCATACCTGACTTTTCAAAGGTAGCCAAGCCAATCACGGAGTTGTTGAAGAATCAAACTAAGTTCATATGGTCTCCAGAATGTGAGAAAGCTTTTAGAATTTTAAAGGAGTCATTGACAACTGCTCCAGTTTTGGCACAACCAGATATAGAAAAGCCATTTGATGTTTACTGTGATGCCTCGGGTATTGGCCTTGGTTGTGTATTGATGCAAGAAGGCAGAGTCATTGCTTATGCCTCGAGAAAGTTGAAGCGTCATGAAGAACATTATCCGACACATGATCTTGAACTAGCAGCTGTGGTTCATGCATTGAAAATTTGGCGTCATTACTTGTTAGGTAATACTTGCCACATGTATACAGATCACAAGAGCTTAAAGTATATCTTTACTCAGTCAGAGTTGAATATGAGGCAAAGAAGGTGGCTGGAGTTAATAAAGGACTATGATTTAGAAGTGCACTATCACCCTGGAAAAGCAAATGTTGTTGCTGATGCACTCAGTAGAAAGAATCATTGCAATTGCATTACTGTGAAGCCAATGGATTACAGTTTATGTTATGAATTAGAAAAGCTAAATATTGAAATAGTTCAACAAGGTCAGTTGACTAATGTCACAGTAGAATCAACAATCAAAGATCAGATTGTGTCTGCTCAGAGAAAGAATTCCGGAGTAGCTCACATCAAAGAAAAAGTTAGAACGGGTCAACAGACAGATTTTAGTATTGATGATGCAGATGTGTTGTGGTTTAAGAACCGGTTAGTGGTCCCAAAGGTTCCAGAGTTACGTCAGCTCATTCTTGATGAAGCACATAGCACAAGGTTTTCTATTCATCCAGGAAGTAATAAGATGTATCAAGATTTGAAACAGAAATTCTGGTGGACCAAAATGAAAATTGAGATTGCCAAATATGTGGCCAGATGTGACACTTGTTGTAAGGTGAATGCAGTACACCTGAAATCGGTAGGAATGTTACAACCCTTGCCCATTCCATCCTGGAAATGGGAAGATATCAGTATGGATTTCATTACTGGGTTACCCAAGACCTCAAGAGGCTTTGATTCAATTTGGGTCATTGTGGACCGACTGACAAAGTCATCTCATTTTATTCCAGTTAAGGTGGACTATTCTGCTATAACTTATGCAAGAATTTATATTGCACGAATCCTGAGTCTTCATGGGGTACAAAGACCATTGTATCAGATAGAGGTACTCAGTTTGTTAACAAATTTTGGAGACACCTACATGAGTCCCTGGGTACAAAACTTTTGCATAGTACCGCTTATCATCCACAAACAAGTGGTCAGACCGAAAGGGTCAATCAAATTCTAGAAGACATGTTAAGGTCATGTGCACTTAATTATTCAGACACTTGGGACGAGTGGTTACCTTTAGCAGAATTCTCCTATAATAATAGTTATCAAGAGAGTATCAAAATGGCACCGTTTGAGGCATTGTATGGTCGTAGGTGCAGAACTCCATTGAATTGGTCAGAACCGGGAGAAAGATGGTTTTTCGGTGTTGATCTTGTGAAACAAACAGAAGAAAAAGTTAGGCAGATCCAGAATAATTTGAAAGTGGCTCAGTCCAGGCAAAAGAGTTATGCTGATAAAAGGCGTAGACCTTTGGTATTCCAAGTAGGGGATTATGTTTATCTAAAAGTATCACCCATGAAAGGAGTTAGCAGATTTGGAGTCAAAGGCAAACTCGCACCACGTTATATTGGTCCTTTTCAAATCATTCAACAATGTGGAAAGGTGGCATATAAGTTAAAGTTGCCTGAACAACTGTCAGCCGTGCACAATGTATTTCATGTATCACAAATGAAGAAGTGTCTACAAGTACATGATCAAGTGGTTGATGTTGAGGGAGTTGAACTTGAACCAGATTTGACATATTCTGAACATCCTGTCAGAGTTTTGGATCAAAAAGATCGTGTTACCCGAAGTAGAACAACTAAATGGTACAGAATACAGTGGAATCAACATTCAGAAGAGGAAGCCAACTGGGAAACGGAGGATTATCTGTTAGAGAATTTTCCGGAGTTCTTTGCTTCTATCTAGGTTGCAATTTCCTCTTTAAACTGTAACCTATCCTTTTAAAATCTTTGTAATGCAGAAAACCCCTACTTGTTTTGTAGACAAGTCGTGGACGTGTTTGCTTGACACGTTTCCTTTTCTATTACTTAACTCAAGGCTTTAAATCTCGGGACGAGATTTCTTTAAGGGGGAAGGGCTGTAACACCCCGGGTGTTATAGTGCTAATTAATCTGCCATGTCATCATAATGCATTGCAAAGCATCCCTGTTAGGTTAACCTTGTTATGCATCAACTAAAACAAGTTTACTTATCTAGGTTGAATGTGTTTCTCAGTGGTGTGCTCCGAACCCGAAAACCCTAATTTTTAATGCCACCGCAAATGCTTAGTCCATGCCCTGCGTAATTTGAGGTGTGCGACTGTGTTGCACACTAGTGTCAAGTGTAGGGTATGAGCTCAAGTACAACCTCTAAAATGAAACTCCAAATTTGAGTTTGAATTGGAGTCCCAAAACTTGTTGCGAGTTTTCCGATTCGAATTCGAATTCAAAATTGGGGAAAAATGTAAAAGAATTTTAAAAGCTAATTGGTCAACCAAGAGTGGCATTTGGTCAACCATGTCATGTTGGTCCAAATGATGCCCTTGGGTGAGGTTTTGATCGCTAAGTAATCACAAATCAAAGTAGCAACAAATTCCAATTTAAAATTCCTCCGAAAACCCTAAATTTCAAAACCCTGTTTTACCCCTTTTGAAATAATTCAAAATCTAAGCAAAATTTAGGAAAAAGTTCAAAACCAAGTTTGTAGAACTTTTCAAGGGCTACAACTTTGGTGTTTTGAGTTTTCAAAGTTTTAGTGTAAAATGTGGAGCAATTTTGAAAATAAACAAATTTCAGTTTTGACTCATTTTTGTCCCCAAACTAAGATTTCAAAATGGAGGTAGAATTTGAAAAAGTTTTGAACAGAAACGTTGTAGGTCTGGTCAAGATATACAACTTTGATGTTTGGAGATTTTGAAGTTTCAATATAAAATCAAAAGTAATTTCTAAATTACCAAATCTAAAAAATGTGTCCCCTTTTGAATTTAAACTCAAATTTCAAAATCCAGTGAGAATTTGAAAAAGTGTTCAATACAAAACTTGTAGAGCTTGAAATTCTGAAGATTTCATAGATTGGAAGTTTTTCAAGTTGTTACATGAATTTGAGAGTAATTTTAGAAAACAGTTTGAAAATTCAAAATTTGGGGGGGGTGCTACAGTGCCGCGCCAATCACCGACGGCCACCGGCCGGCATGGGCACCGGCGAGACGCCGGACGGCTTCGGCCAGCTTCCACGGCCTTCGCGCGTGGTCGAGAACGCCAGCGCGACGACGCGAGCAGTGCAGCTCCGTAGCCGCGACCGTCGTCTATAAATACGTCGAGGTCACAGTGACGTTTTCCGGTTTCACCATCGCCGCCGCCACCGTCCTCATTTCTCCGGCCAAATTCGCCCTTCCTGCTCCACCGCATCCATCTCCATCTCGCCAATCACTCCGCCATCACCTTGCGAACCTATTGCGCCTCTTGGTGTAGATGATACCGCTCAGGATCGCCGGGGAACCGTCGTCTTCCACCTCGGGTCGCCGTCGTCCCGGTTGAGCCCCGCCACCGTGGCCAGCCGCCTCCAGTGCCTCTCTGCTTCAACCGATCACGCCTCTGTGATCGTGGTACGCCCCTGATGCTCCCTGGCTAGTTAGTTTAAGCTTTGCACCTTTGTGTCATCGAGTCGTCGGTCACCGTAGTTGCCGAGCCGCCACCGTTGTCGGTGAAGTGTCACCGAAGCTCGAACCGTGGGGCCAATTAGTAAAACGGAGTCGTGGGAAGGTGTAGTTGGTGTTGGTCGGGTCAGTTGGTCGACCGAAGCCCCGGTCACCGGCCGGCCACCGCGCGGAGGTGAGCGAGCACGCGGGAGCGAGCGAGAGGGCGGGAGGAGGAAGATGACAGGCGGGGTCGGCCTGTCAGTGAGAGAGAACGGGAGAGTGAGCGCGCGCGGGCTGGGCCGCAGTGCTGGGCCGCTCGGGCGAGTGCGGGCATGAGCGCGGGCGCGCGTGAGCGGGCCGCTCAGTGGGCCGAGCCGGAAGGAGAGAAGAATCGGCCCGAGTTCGGTTTTTGTTTTTCTTTTTCAAAATTTTGAATAGTGCTACTATTTGTTTATTTCATTAAAAATTGTGTAGCGTTCCAAAAATTCATGAAAATTTTTGTGTAGGCTTCCCAATGTATAAACTATCTAGGAAAAATGTTAAACCCTAAATTTGATTACTTTGTGCAGTAGAATTAATTAGTTCTAATAAAGATTAAATGCAACTTCCATGACTTTTAATAATTAATTTATTAATCCAAAAATGATGAAATTTATTATGACACTGTTATAAATCATTCTTAATCCATAGAAAAAGTTTGAGCTTGATTAGGTAAAATTTGATTAACTTCTAATTATGTCCTAATTATTTAAATAATAAATAAATGTTAATTTAAGAACTTTAAGTGTTGTGTGCCTTTTGATTGAGTGATGTCCTTAGGTCACTACCCTTTTGTGATCTTTGGCACCTTAATTCCATGTTTGAGCTCGTTAGTAACTTGTTTAGGTTAAAGCTGGTATCGCTGGAATCGTCGCTACTAGTTAGTAGGTGTTCTGTTTGCGACTGTATCGTAAAGGGAAGTTGTACTCCAGTCGTAACTCGTAGCATGTTATCATCAAGCATCATGTTTATCATCGAGCATCATGTTAAAGCATGTTATGTGTTCGTGTAGTCTCCGCTTTCGAAGAAGTCGAAGCCGTCGAGCCAGTTTCCGGAGAAGAGCGATCGTCGGTGGGTTTCGGACCTGATGTTGGAGTTCTCGGGTCTGAGTCAGTCGTCGTGTCCGAGCAAGGCAAGCCCCGGTGCATTTAAACCCTACCTTGAATTTTACAAATGTTTTATTATTTATAATATGGTTTATTGTATTAAGTAATTAGGAGTTGAGTGATAACCCAATTGCTGCATTATCATCCTTGATTATTGTGATATCAACCTTGATACCTGTTTTATGGAAAATGCGTAGTATGCTTCGCTATGCTTAGAAGTTAAGCTTTTAAATGCAATGTTTATATAGCCATGACAGCATATTGAATGAATATTGAAATATGAGAATGAACTTGAAAGATCGGGTGGGTGGTTTGGCTACTGCTAACATGCATTGGGAAAGGAGTCTCAATGTAGTGTTTCCGCCTTGTCAGTTAAGGTCCGTTCGTTGTAAGCCTGTTGTGTTCAAGACTTTGCAACTAGCTTCATGCCTTGGGTAAGCCCAAAATGTTGGTGATTCCATTACGAGAACGTCTAACCTCGCACTGGGAGTGGAGAGATGGCGAGAGTAGCGTGTACCCTCGGGGCTAGAATTTGGTCGGGTTCGAGGAGTACTGTACTCTCGGGTGGCGATGGACACGTTCTGGTTTTGGGAGATCTAAATGAGGGTTGATATATGCAAGATTCGGTTCTACATATGTCATGAGGTTAGGGATCCCCAGCTGGGTATAATCGGTTCGAATCGTCGTTGCTCCTCGGTTATGGAGACTTGATCACCTGACTTGCATCGTAGTTAAGAACTGGAATTGAAAGAAAGAATGAGAAAGGTTTTGATGATAATTACTTTGATCCAGATTAGGATCACTTAGATTTGGTTAATGAACCATCAATGGTAAAAGTAAAATGTTAAAGATATGGATCTACTTTAGTAAGCTTTTCTGCAAAGGAAAAATTTGACTCTGGAATACCCGTACCTTGATTCCCTAAAGCTAGCATGCCCTTGGAGTCTTTGTCTTAGTCGGGTAAGTCTTGTTGAGTACCCTCAAGTACTCAGGGTTTGTTAACCCCTTGTTGCAGGTGCGGTTCATGAACAAGTCTGCTTCGAGCCTTGTTGCATGACCGTCGTGGTTGAAGAAAGCGACGACGAGTAGACTGTGTGGCCTTTGGGCAAGGCATCTCGCTTGTGTGTTGTAATAAAGTTAATACCGATACTTCTCTACTACTGGTTTGTAATAATGTTACATAAGGTTTGAAGTTTGAAAACTGGTTTGTAAACCTATATTATTGTAAGACTTCCGCTGCATTACTCTGTTGAATATTTTGAATAAACTGTTGTAATATTGCAATACTCCTGTGATTGGATCATGTTCGGAGGAAAGCAGGCCTTTTAAGTTATGGTGAACATAAGTACGGCCATCAGAGGTCATTATGGCAATGACGGGTACTTGTGGGCCATCATAATTAGGAGGTTCTGTGACAACCAAGTATCATACAAGGCTGATATAAGGTGCATAAATCAGAAATAAAGGATACCAAGTATCATACAAGGCTGATATAAGGTGGAGCTAGCTTGACACATTTTGCATAAAAACTTGCATAGATTAAGTAACCATCTAGAGCTTAGCATCAAGTTAATAATCATTAACCTATCATCTATATTAACACATGTACTAGAGCACTCACTTTATTAGGAGCAAACAATATTAACCATAGCAGGTATAATAAGGTTGTCATCATCATATCATCATTCCTGAACCATAAATATTATTTAGTGCATCTACTTTGGAGATAAGTCCGTCAAGTTCTCACTGACCGGTGAGAGACGGCGACTCGAATCGAATTACAACTCAGCTTAGGGGGTATTCCTAACTCTCACCCTGACATACTTTACAAGAGCAGCCGTGGGTCACCTTTGGTATAACTCAGGAACCAACTTGACAGGTTCGGTCAGCGTCAGCACTCTCAGGGATTACCCTTCTGCCAAGACGATCAGGACTTTTAAAACACTTAAACATGGCCTATGGGCATGCCAAACACCTCTAGTGTACTAGGCATATCACAGAGACATCAATTGTGATACACACCTGCACAAGCACTACTAAAACATCATGTTGCAACATTGAAACATAAGATGATGCACATGTGATAATGGGATTGTTGACATAAAAAATGTGTGTTCCTATGCCAACACACTTGGGAGGCCTGTAGGATCGTGTGAAGCAAGAGTCTTCGAGATTCACTAAGCCTCAACAAGCTGGTCTGGATGAGAACAAACCAAGGCATGCCAGTCAATTTGACCTGTAATTGACAAGGGAAAGGGAAACGTCAAATTATGGAACCTGCCAGTTTGTTCCCAAACAGTTCCAAAATATGTGGCCACAAGATAGCCAGTGGTCAAAGGAAATTGACTACAAAGTCAACTCCTAACAATAAAGCTTGTAATAATAATAATGATATCAGAATGACTATTTAAAATAATCATTAAATATAATATATAATCAGCTGATCTAACTTAGTCGATACGCATTGATAGGTATGTTCAAAAATATGTAACATGCATGAATAGCGGTCAAGCACTAATCAACCTCCTACACTTGCTAGATATATTCAGAACATCGCTAATAGTGGGGTTCCTGAGGATGCAGCCTTAATAACGGTGTGTTCTAAGTATATAAAATGAGTATAAAAGAGTAATCAACAACTAGTCAAGCTATGCGTACATGCTACCGGTGAAAGCACAACTAAATCAGCTATTTAGCCGATACAGGGTCCATGAAGCACGAACAAGATATATCCATTCAATGACAAATAGATCTAAGATCAAAGCAAACCTAGTTTAATAAACCTTACAGTGGGGTCCGAAGATACAGCCATAACAAGCTATCAGGTTAAGCCTACTCTAACCTCAAATTCACCTATAATTGCACAGATAGCTCGAACGCACAGCACGTAACAATCAAGATCGATAGATTTGCCGATATGGACCGAAATCGACTATTTTGATAGAGATGAGCATAAAAGCATCTAAAACAGTGGATTCTAATGATACTAGGAGCTAGCAATCCGTCAATTTTGACTAGGCAGTGATATTGTTATAATAAATAGATCAATTTAAATAAACAATATCGATAACTTAATGAATCTACTAGATTGCCAAATCTAATAGAGCCGATAACTAGCTTAGATCGACTATCTATAAAAGGTTAGACCTAACCAATGCAGCTTTACAAATAGGAATCTAAACCGATAACTAGCTTATACCAAGCTTGCACGAGTTCAAACCTAATCGATGTAGCCTTACAAACAAGATATAAACCATGGCAATACTTACAAGCAAACCGGAGGTCGGAGCCAACCGATGCAGCCCTACTTGTTTGAAGATCTCACTGAAATCTACTCTACTCCTACTCCTAAGGGTTTGGCCGGAGCCAAAAAGGGTTGATTGTATTGATTGATTGTATATATGATACAATAGCTGGGGGTTTATATTTATACCTTGGGCTATAGCTCACGCTGTACAAAACTTGACCCGTAAGGAACATCTAAAGAAAAGGAAACAATAAAAGATAACTTAGACTCTAATCTTTTCCTTCTTGATAGAGTCCAATACATTTTGGCTCCTCTGATCTTGGCACGAATAACCCTTAGTTGACGCAATCCATATTAATCGGTTTCATCTGTGTTAGCCGATCCTTTAACCGACTTTTCACGTGCCTAACACTTGGGCCCATGGTCACAAAATATCCTTACCAAAATCTGGTGTCAACAGGGATGAATGTGCTCATGTGATGCAATGCAATGCACAAAATAAAAGCCAAACACCTGGGGTGTTACAGATACCCCCTGCACATGCATGGTAAGCATCATCCACAATCTAGATTATATCACCTAAGAACACCGAGAACATCTCAAGAACATAGGTTTTATCAACGTTCACACGGACCGTCCGTCGTGACATTAGATTGTCCGAGAGAATGCCCACTTAACGAACACTACCAACACTTAGCCTCCACGGTTGCTGTTCCCATGGATCATCCGCGAGAACACCAGCCCATGGATCATCCGCGAGAACACCGAACCGAACGGTTAAAAATGAATATTTATTTTTAGGGAACCCGAGAGGACCCTCTAACTTCTTGCACCCACAGACCCTCCGCCAGATCACCAGATCATCCGCGAGAACACCTAGAGAAATAACTAAGTCATTGCATGCTCAGACCATTCTGAGAAACAATCCGACACACTTACAAACTGACCAGCAAATCATCGGAACATTCCGCCAAAGCACTCAGAGCGCAGATCAAAGACACCAGCTTCAGGTTTGATGCAGGATCGTTCGCTAGAACCATGGACTATCCAAGAAAAATATATGAATATTTCTTCATGTTGAGCCTTAACCCTAGGACCTAACCACTACTGTTGGTATTTCTTATGCAGGTAGATTATTCTGCAAGCGCACAAAATACCGTTGTAGAACTTCACCAAGGAGTATTCATAGGTATCATTATTTATTTAATCCTAAGGGAAAGTAGTAGCTTGGAATGATAATGAGAGATCTATTTGTTTACCACAACTTAGTATCAGCTAGTGTAGGGGGTAATCGAAATATGATAGGAAGGGTTGATGCAATAAGCCAAAATAAACATAGCTCAAGATAATTAACAAGGTATAGCTAGGTGGGAGGATAACAAGAGAGTAAAGAATTCCTATGATTCAAACTCTACTTTGATTGTTCTACCTAAATAACACAATTGCAACACACAGGTTGAGTCCACAACGGGTAACTAGGCGATAGGTGAGATAATGAGAATAGTCGTTCCTACCAGAAGCGTCTATAGAGTTGACGCTAACCTTACCTTTTAATAACTTGTCTCAAACACGGGGTGGAATAAAATGACTAGACAGGACTATCTCCACCTGCTAGCATCGACAATCTATCCGTGCATCGAGCGGTAACCAAAGGCAAGATAGAGTATAAGCACCACGCTTACACCTTGTCTCACTACTCTAATTGTGCATGCACATATCAATTAGAGCACCTAATGAAAGGCATGATCATATACAAGTGTGGGCCCTGGATCATCAACCTAATATGCAAGAACTACATGCTAAGATATAACACAAGAACAATATAAGAAGTATAAAGTTGCACTAAGTAACAACTAAGTAAAGCTGAGAAAGAATATAAATATATTGAATAAAGTAATGTCTTACTAAAAAGGGAAAAGTACAAGAGCTATACTAGACTCTCTAGAAGACAAATCCGAAAACCTGAGGAAGCTCACTACTAAACTCTAACTTCCACACTAAACTATCCTACACTACTAAGATACCCCCTCCGTCCTAGAAAGAAGGTCATTATGGAATGCGTGTATGTTAAACTTTCTTAACTTTGACTAAGTTTGTAGAAAATGCATGCAACATCTATATCTCTAAATAAGTTTATTATGAAAGTATATTCAACGATCTATCTGATGATACTAATTATATATTATAAATATTACTCCCTCCATTCCAAATTATAAGTCACTTTGAATTTTTTGGTACATCTATTTTGCTATGCATCTAGATATAATAATATGTCTAGATGCATAGCAAAATGAATGAACCAAAAAAGTCAAAGCAACTTATAATTTGAAATGGAGGGAGTAATATTCTTTTATATATAATTGGTCAAAGTTAAAAAAAAATATTGACTTCTCGGGAAGTGAGAATGACTTCTATTTTGGGACAGAGGGAGTAGAATAGAGCTATACTACTCTTCACTTAGATCTTGAAGGATGAATGGAGAGGGTGTTGTGAGCCTATAATTGTAGATGGATAGAGGTGGACCCATGGATCCATGTGACCTTCTTCATCAACCATTGGATCAAACTGACTTGAAATCAAGGGCTAGGATCTTCCCAATATGTGCTTGTTTGCATGGCGGCATGCTAGAAGTTAGTGGGTGCACCAAGGTGGTTGATCGACCAAGGGGTATCGCTTGACACCCTCTCTGACATGTGGGCCCTCCCACTCTTGTGTGGTGTGTCCTAGCTTGATGTAGAGTGGGTATGTGCCGAAGTTGACATGTTGGCACGTCGATTTGGTCACTTGTGGGCCACCGAGTCCATGTAATTGATCTTCTACCTTTGAGAGAAATTACAACTTTGATCCAAGGGTGGAGAATCACTTTGGAGCCTTTCACATGGATCATGGAAGCTTGGGATGGCTGGTGGGCCCATAGGGGTGGTCGGCCGACCCCCTATGGTGGTCCCACCTGCTCACATTTCTCCATTTCCTATAATTTTGCAGCAAATACTCTATGGACATGTGGGACTTGTTATTTGACAAAAATATGCTTATGATATGCTTATCTTCCTTGTATTTTGGGGATGTTGACTGTGTTTGGGGTATGTGAAAGTATGACATTTTCATCGCTAACAAGATCCCCCAATATTAACCTTTGCTCGTTGTGTGGGTTCATAACCACGGCGACCATCATGGTTGTTCATAAGAAGTCAATACATGGGTCTCCGGTGGCTCGGGCACTCAAAAACACAAGGGAGACATGATGATCTATCTTGTTTTGGGATTCTAAGCTCTATGTCTAGTAGTGTAGTGTTCTTCGTGTTCAAGAGCACCGAAATCAGGAATTACAACGATGGAGATCGAGAGTTTGGGAGGGGATCGCTCGGTTCTATCCTATGGGCTTGTCGATGGTGTTCTTCCACAGCAAGTAAGGAACCGACCTTCTCTAGTTGGGTTGTTGAGTTCGTCTAGTTGGGAATCGGCTATGTTCTACCCTCCCCCTCTATGGGAGCTGACCCACACCTTATATTCATAGGAGTCAGGTACAAGTCAGTTTGGGTTCTAGTCTTCATTCCACGTACATCGGGGTGCATGAGTACCTTGCTATGGCATGGATGGACCTCACCTTGTCACGTAGGGAGTCGATGGAGCTATAGCCGCTGCCTGACGCCGCTGCCACCGCCTAGCACTTGACCATCAAGAGCAATCTACTATGGCATGGCCTCCCCTAGGTGAACCTTCTTAAGGCTTCCTTGGGTGCAAAGGAGCCCCTACCTGAGGGGCTGATGAGTGGGCTCTGGAGGCCACTGCCCTGGAGCTAGTGAAGTCATTTGTCCTTTTGTGTCACGCTAGTTTCATGACCCTATCGAAGGAGTGGCCAACATAGCCTCGAGCCCGTTCAACAGGTAGACAGCGCGGAATCTCCGTACCTACCAGGCCTCAGATGCCCAACAGGTTGCCCGTGGCTCAAGACATCGGTTCATCATCCGAGTGCTGGCTTAGGTTTGTGCTGGGTTGAGGTTAGTCTCGGGTGCCGTTGCTTGGCAATCCAGGGCCCTATCGAGCCCTCTAGCCCCAAGTAGTGGTCCCAGACATGCTTAGTGTCATCGGTTCATCACCGTGGCATGCAAGTTGTTTATCGGATGTTAAAGTGTGGGTCTCTGGTGGTTTGAGTACTCAAGAACACATGAGAAGACACAATGATGTATCCTAGTTCAGGCCTTCGGGGCCCTACGTTTAGCAATGGGTAGTTCTTTTTATTGGACAACACCCAAATCGTGGGGTTACAACGAAGGAAAAAGAGAGTTTGGCAAGTGATCTCTTGATGCTATCCTATGGCTCATCGATGGTGAGATTGATTCCCCAGTAAGAAAAATGCTCCTCTCTCTTGTTGGGTTGCCAATGGGGTGGAACACTCTGTTGTTCCTCTTGATTGCTCTGCTCTTGGCTGAGTTTGATTGCTCTGCCTCCAAGAGGATGAGGGAGAGATTGGGATCCTCCCGTCCATTAGAGCTGACCTTTCCCATATTCCAGGGAAGGTTAGGTACAAGGCTGTTTAGGGGCTACAGTCTATAGCCTTCATGCATCGGGATCTAGAAAGGGGCTGCGACATGGAGTCGGGAGTTGAGGCAGCTACTAGTGCCACCTGACATCTCTGATGTCTTGGCGCTTGACCGCTAGGGGATGTTTGCTGAGGACTGGCCTCTACCAGGCATGCCTTCTCAAGGCTTCCTTGGTGGTGAAAGTGCCCCCAGTTTGAGGGCTGACGAGAGGGCTCAGGAGCCCTGCACCCCTAGAACCGGTGGGCTTGTTTGTCCTATCGTGTCATGCCGCCTACATGACCCTATGGGAGGAGTAGGCGATAACATCGCGTGCCCATTGGTCAGGCTAGTGCTGATGACCCCAAGCCTTAGATGCTTGGTGAGCTGGCTAGAGCTTAGGAGCTAGCCGATGATCGGGGGCACTGATTGCTGGTTTGACCTATGGCTTGGGCCAGAGTTGAGCTACGATAAGGCTCGGGCTGAGGTAGCAAGTGAGCATGGGCTCTACCTGGTCTTTGATTGGAGGGTACGCTAGAGCGTACCTAATGGGTATAGCCCTCAAGTGATTCTAGAGGGATCTGTCAAGGGGTTCATCGGTTGGGATCCTCTCTCCCGAGGGCTAAACATAACCCTATGTTTGACTTTCGTTAGGAGCCCCTAAGCCCTTCGTGGCCCATAGGACGGTGCCTTGCCAACCTCCAAGCCCCAAGCTGAGGTAGCAAGTGAGCTTGGGCTCTGGCTGGTCTTTGATTGGAGGGTATGCGGGAGCGTACCTAATGGGTATAGCCCTCAAGTGATTCTAGAGGGATTTGTCAGGGGGTTCATCGGTCAGGATCCTCTCTCCCGAGGGCTAAACATAACCCTATGTTTGACTTTCGTTAGGAGCCCCTGAGCCCTTCGTGGCCCACAGGACTCCACGATGGCAACGAGGGGTTAAGCCCAATCTTCTTCGATCAGGCTGATGGCCATGGCGGCTTCTGTTGATCTAGGTTAGGTGCCCTTCTAGGGCTATCCGATCCTTTGGTCGAGGTGCTCGGCTTTGGCATCGAGAAGCAAGCAACCACATATATGGCTAAGGAACTAATGTGAAGATACTTGAAAGGAAGAATCTGACATTATTTTTAAAAGAAAACATGTATAGGCTTATAGCAAGGTATCACTACAAGTTTTAGTTTTCAAAAGTTTGAAGTCTCTGCTAACTACTAACTTGTCATCTAATTCCTTTGTAAGCAAACATACAAACACTATCTTCAAGCACAGCTATTCAAGCAGCATGGAACAAAGCATTTTGCCTAGCTTCACTCAGGGAAGGTAGTAACATCACATCAATCACAAGTTACGTATTATTAGAAAAAGGTGAGAGAAGCATAGTTATGCATAAAGCAACAATTATGATAATGCATGCTTCGTCCTATTCGTCCTCACAAAATTGCCAACCTAAGGTGGCAATTGTTGGCATTTCTTAGCATCGCTACTAAGAATAGGCTTAGGACCCATCCCTAGCAATGGCGCCAGAAATGCCGTGCTGGCATCCCCTTGCAAGGATACTAAGAAACGCCAGTCAATAGGTTTATACAATTACAAACAATGTCCACAAGAGCACGGATCTATCATTATAGCATTTCACCCAGAAGTATTTAGGGTATCGTTATTTATATTCTGCTGAAGAAGGCGGTGATAACAAATGGTCTGACATGTGTATGAGCAAAGCACTTATATATGCATAATATCCAGATGATCATAACAAGGGTAAGCATACAGTTCTTAAGATAGTGGACACACACACACATACACCTACACCTAATCTAGTCAAGTGCGCCCAACTCTCAAGAATAAGAATAAAAGAATGCCCTAATGAGTAGTAGAGGGTTCTCATATAGTTAGTATGCTATGAGCTAAGTTAGCATATATGCTCACAAGGTAGTGCTAAATATGTGTGTATTGGATCAGGAGACTACCGAGTACTGGTCTGCCAGCAACCCTGAATAGCATATTTATGAACTCCTACACCCTAGCCGAATGTGGGGGAATACAAGGGATGGATAGGGCTATCACCACCTGCCCACCTACCCCTCGACTGTGGACTAGGCATGCAAACACCCGCCACTATATACCCAGTCACCACTTCCGCATATATATTGACCACCCTAGTCCCCTCGGGTCCCCGACCCTACGGATTGATAGGTAAGAGACTAGGATGTACCCGAAAGCATGATGAACCACCTCTCCACACACAAGTAGCTCTACTCATGACACATATGTGAGTGTAGCACTTAGGTTAGCTTAGCATATGAATGATATGTAAACTATAGACTAATCTACACATCACAAATATACTAAACAAACCATACATAACCATATATGAAATACTCATAACACATGGACTATAGACTAGTACACATGTCATGAACCTATCAATATGACTATACTCTAGTTCATAGCAACAACTATATGTGCGGCCCCGCTCTGGCCCTTCTCTCTCCTGGCTCTCCCTCCCCCTCAACGGGCGCCGAGGCCTCCCTCGATGCCTGGGAGTTTGACCCCCCAATAGGCTCCAGAAAGGGCCGCACATTGGGGAGGTGTGCGAGGGAGGTCGCGGTATCATACCGCGACCCGGCGTCGTCGTCGTCGCTGTCTTCGTCCTCCCCCGAGACTGTCTTGGAGGGAGACTCCTCGAGCGGGAGCCCATCGAGGCTCTGTTGGCGACGGCGTTTCTTCAACGCCTCCTGCTCGAGAGCCTTCTAGACTTGACGCTTCTTGGCAGCATCCTTCTCCTTATTCTTCTGGGCTACCAAGAGGTGTCGAGCCTCTCGAGCAGCCCGATCTTCTGGAACCGGCGGCCGTGATTCCTTAACCGCCGACAGATCCTGCGCACGGACCTCGACCGAGTTAGTGGAAGGAATCCAGAAGCAAAAGAACTTAAGATCATCAGAAACAACACTCACCAGGGGCATGAAACCTTGGGTGGGGCGCATCAGGACCCTGTCGATGTCCTCTTGCCGGAAACTCCCCACCATCTATCGCGCATGTCGGGCGACCTCGTCGAGGGGGAGGGACTCACGTGACATCCTGCTCCCCTCCAACGACGCCTCCGACATCATCTTGTTGACCCGAAGCCAGCGCTGCGTCAGCGGCAGCACCCTTTGGTGGTGGAACGTTGCGGCCACCATCCTCGCCGTCAACCCGCACTGATAGAGTCTCCTCAACATGTCAAGGAGCGGCTCTAGCTTCGGCTTGTCGTCTTCAACAACGCCGTATGTCCAGTTCTCCTCACGCGCCATCAGCACCCCGCCGGAGTACTTCGGTAGCTGGTCGTCGTCGTTGCGCAGGTAAAACCAGCCGTCGTGCCAGCCGCTGTTCGACGAAATCAGCTGCGCCGGGATGTATTGGTCGCCTCGACCCGACCGAACTTGGAGGGTGCAGCTCCCCGCATGCACTGCGCGCCGCACCCCTCGCTTACCCGCCTTCTTGGCGAAGTGCTCCGCCCTGAAGAGGTGATCCCTAGAAAAGTTTCATAAAGTTTGGAATCAAAAAGTCACATGAAATGATAAGTCATGTCTTTGTTTCAATGACTTTACTAAATTTTGGAATTGCACCATTAAGTGAATGGAATTATAGACCATCAACCAAACCTTGCAACTTTTTCCAAATGACTCTAGATGAACTCTACAACAAAAGTCATGAAGGGTTCATGTTGAGCAAATGTCAAGAAAATACCCTGATTGGCCTAAAACCCTAGTTTATGCTTTATTAAGTTGCTGCTTTGATAAAAGTGAAAGTTTGACTTATGTACCAGTTATGAGGTTTGACCTTAAACAAAAGTTGTAGTTCATCATGTGTAGAACAAACTTTGTTTAATGGTCAAGAGCTAGTTTGGTCTCTAGCTTAGACAAATAGAGCTCCCAAGATTCAATGCAGTGCTGTTTTGGAGCCCCAGATTTTGGCTAAGTCCTAGCTGAGGTTTAATTTCAGGTACCCCACTTTGGGGCTTTATATCTTGCAACACAAGTTGATCCAGACCTTGATCCTTTAATAGAAGTTGTAGTTTAGATTATGTACTACAAACTTTGTTTAAGCACCAAGGCCTGGTACGACTTCTAACCTAGCCAAATAAGGTCACCAAGTTTGAATGTGCTGCTGTTGTCCAGTCTTTAATAACCCTATGTCATTAGATTGGCATGCCGCGTTCTCATGATTTTGTTAACAAAATTGACTTGCTTCCAAAATAAAACTTGTAGCCAATGTCATGAAGGAGAGCATGTCAAAAGTTGGTTTAAGTTTGACCACGTTTGACCTAGTAATTAGAGTCCTAACCGAGTGGAGCTTAAACATCATTAATTCGCTGACAAAGTCAAATTTTGAGTTAATTATCTCCTAATCTAGAGCCCTAATGGCTGAGTACCCTTAATCAAAGTTATAGGGCTTTAGGGGAGCAGCAACTTTGCTACTGCACTCGAGATCCGAATCTCAACCGAATATGCTAAAAATTGGATTCGAAGTCGGGCTCATCCGTGCCCGCCAGGTGTCTGAGGAAACGCCTTCGTGGCAGCCATGCGCGGAACGCACCCCACCATTGCTGCCGTGTGCTCCTTCATAGCTCGCTCTTCCTCTCGCACGTGGGATGGCAGCAAGCGCTCCCCATTTGCCTCACCGTTCTTGCTCGCGCGTGCGCACGCCACCGTGGTCGTGGCCACCATTGCCAGCGACGCAAGCTCCACCACTGCTCCCTCTCCTTTGCTGTCGCAGCGCCTAGCCATGTCGTGCATGCGCCTCGTCGTTGTAGGGATACCGCACCACCTCGCCGCAGCCGGAGCTTCGGCGACACTCCTATCCGCCGGAGCAGCCACCATGGCTGCTACTGCTCCCATGGCCGGGCCGCCACAGGCAGCCGCTAGCCACGCCGACCTCTCCCACGACTGTGCGCTAGTCTTGCGGCACCGTAGCGCTCCTTCGCTGGCCGTCTTCATCACCGGAGAGCACCACCACCGGAGCAGATGCCGCTGCTAGCCACTGTCTCCGTGGCCGGCTTGCCTCAGACCCTCACGGAGCAAGGCAAGGGCGCCAGCAGGTGCACGAAGACCCCCTAGTGCACCCCCACCCCTCAGCCGCGGCCGACGAGTCTCCTTCGGCCGACACTGTGAGCCTCCGACGAGCCCCCTCTCCAAATTCGAGGCAGAGTTCCACATACCACCAGAGAAATGGGTTCCTTTTGGTGGAAGGATGTGCTCAGACTCAACACCCTTTTTAGAGGAATTGCCAAATGTGAAGTGGGTATAGGTGATACTGTTTGTTTCTGGGATGATCTGTGGCTGGACAATGTTTTGTCAACAAAATACCCAAGGTTAGCTTCATTTGCCAGAACTGACAGCATATCACTCTCTTTTGCAATGCAAGCAGAGGACTTGGATAGTCTGTTCATGCTCCCTCTATCAGTGCAAGCTCTTGAGGAATTGGAATCCCTTCAGAATCAGTTACAACAAAGAGAATATAGACCACAAGATGATGACAAATGGCTGCCAATCTGGGGGAGTAAATATACATCTAACAAATTCTATAAGCATGCCTTCAGGGGAGTCAAAGCACACCCAATTTATAAGAAAATCTAGAAATCTAGATGTACCCCAAGAATCAAGTTTTTTTGCTTGGCTGATCTTGGTGGATAGATTAAACACAAAGACCATGCTACACAGAAGAAATCTTAATGTGCAAGGGGGACAGGTCTATATTATGTGCAACATAGGTGAACTTGAGACTATTGAACACTTGTTTTTCAACTATCCTTTTGCTAAAGAGTGTTGGCAGAAAATCAGCTTTGATTGGGAAGAAAATATGGAGCTCTCTAACAGACTGATAAGAGGCCAAGTGATGCACAACAACCCATGTTTTTTAGAGGCAAGTCTTATTGCAGGTTGGGAATTGTGGAAGCTCAGGAATGACAAAGTCTTCCAGAGGCGTGACCCTAGCCCTTCAATTTGGCTTTGTAATTTTAAAAATCAGTGTACTCTGCAGATTCTTAGGTTTAAGGATGATCTAAGGTCATCTTTCTACGTTTGGTTAGATTCCTTCAGTTAAGCAATGTATGTATGTACCTCTTCCCCCCTTTTTTTTAATTTAATGAAAAAGTTTTAGCACTGTGGGGAACTCCCCCACAGTTTTTCTTGTAAAAAAAAATCGCGTCAAGGACTGCATTCAAGAATTTGACTCAAAGCAGGGGCCTAACTGCAATGTTATAGACTCATATGAATAGTGCCTCGAGGGACCTATTTGTGGTGAATCGGGTGAAACTTTAAAAATACATAGTAAATCATAGGAAATTCCTAAAATAGAAAATGAGGACTTTTTGGAATCCTTGTGAAATTCTCTATGCAGTGGATCTATTATATGTCATGTTTTAGTTTAGATTTTTAGCTGTAAAAATAGATCTATGCTTCTAGGTTTTCAATGCTAGTTCTATTTGTCATTTTCATAACTGCAGTTGTAGGGCTCCAAATGAAGTGAAATTTTTGTGGCATGCTACTCATGTGATGGTTGATGTGTGATAAAACATTTCATGAATTTTGGTTGTAATATGAGTGAGTTATTGATTCATCTTGCTCTCACATGATTTATTGCAATAGCCATTTGTCCTTTTCATAGAGATTGATATACTTATCCAAATAACTTGAAATTTGGACAATATACTTTTGGGAGTATATGTAGACCACTGTAATTTTGGTAGAATTTATTGTGCACTTGTGGTATATGTTCATAATTCCACCTAATTATCTAGATAAATTAAGAAATGTATTAAAATAATTTATTTAGCAATGGACATTATGTTTTCTGGTGTTCATTAGTCATGTGTGACATATTGGTAAAGTTGGTTTTGTCCAATTATATGTTTGCAACATAAGTGGTATTTATTTCTTGCGATTGTGGTTTCTGGACAGATCTGGGAACTCAGCAAAGTTCTTCATGATATTGTGCTTTGTTGTGAAACTTGTTTATACAAAAGTTGTAGATAATTCATGTATCTAGCTGCTGTTAAAATTTGGTGTCATTTGGCCAAGTAGTTTATGAGTTATATATGTTTAAAGTCAGGTCCCAGATTTGGTTGCTCTTTGTTTGGAGCAGACCAGATTCTGTAGTTTTATCTTTTCGATCTATTAAACTTGGGAATTAGGCTTAGGTGATATTAAATGAATTGTAGACAATTTCATAATATTTCTAGAATGTCTTGTTGCACATTATTTGGAGTTGTATATCTCCAGTTATGATTAAATTACTTAGCTGTTGTTCTGATGTCCAGAAAGTGGCAAATTCTAGTTTTAGTGTTTTGATTCACTTTGCCCTACTTGTGTGTTGAAGTGTGACTCATATCTTTGATGGTACTTGGGTTGATACCCTGTGATCTTATGAGACTTGTGTCTTGATTGATGTGCTTGTCGTCTTCTATGTTATGCCTTAGTGAGGATTAAGTTGATTAGCTCTAGGTGCCTATGTAAACTTTGGTGTGCTTGTTTGATTACTTTGTTTATTGTACTTCTATGCATTCATACATATGCATTGTTGCACCTCATTTAGGTATGCTAGCTAAAACACGTGAAGGACGTGGTGTGGAGCGAACTAGAAGATGATGTTTGGTAAATCCATCCCGAAGATGGAAGAATCCTCAAGTTCGTACATGAAGTGGAGATGTTCCGCAAGACAGTGCAAGCTAACTTGACTGACTTGAGTCGGATCCCAGGCAAGTCTCGAGGCATTATAAGCCTCCTACATTCAAAGCAATTAATTCTATATATGTTATAAGTATTGTTGCATTAAGTGGTAGAAGTTGGTTGGAAACCCTTGCTGCATTATATTATTTCTTGTCTAGATATATGAATCCTTGAATCCTACATAGACTAGGATCGAGTAGATGCTTAGCCCTGCTTTAAGCGGTAGAAGTCAGGTGGTTTCCTGTCACCTGCGAGATGTAGGGATATTCATATATGGTACGGTTGGCTATATTTGCTATCGTGGAAAGGAACCATGTGTTAATAAAACGAAATGAGACCGGGCGGGATGATGATAGTAAAGCAACAAGGCATGGAGGTCTTGGGTATGGATCTATCCCCATCTGAGTCATTTAAGGACCGATTCATTGTACGTCCTTGAGTCATGTTGAACGCAGTCTAACACTTAGTTGGTCGGATAAGTCATTCCGACCGTGAAGCCGAGTAATACAGTTTAGGCCAGGAATCAAAGGGTAGATCACATCTTGGAGGAAGTAAGGATGTGCTTGGGAACATTGGCATAAGACCAAGGGGAGTTAAAGTCCCTATCATCCTGGTAGAGTGTTGCCCTTGGGGATGCGGCATCAGTCGAACCCGCGCTTTCCTGAACTGTACCAAAGGTGACCTAAGCAGCCCTCGCCAGGCGTGTCTCGGTGAGTGTTAGAAATACCCTCCAGCTGGATAGGAACTCGATTCGAATCGCCGTCGCTCTCGGTTAGTGAGCACTTCACTTGAGCAGTGGCAACGTAGATTCATTTAAATGAACGGATGGTTAATTGGATGATGATTAAGTGTGCCTCAATTTATACCTGCTATGGTTAATATTGTTTGCTCCTAATCAAGTGAGTGCTCTAGTATAGGTGCTAATATAGATGATAGGTTAATGATTATTAACTTAATGCTAAGCATTAATGATTACTTATCTGTATTAAGCTTTTATGCAAAATGTCGTCAAGCTAGCCCACTTTATATCAGCCTTGCATGATCCTTGGTGTCACTTTATTTCTGGTTTTTGATGGGTAAGTCTAGCTGAGTACCTTCTCGTACTCAAGGTTTATTCCCACTTGTTGCAGGTTGTGATGTATCATGGCTACTGCAAGAATTGGTTGGCTCCTGCCGTAGAGGCGAAGTGTGATCACGTGCATGATCCTTCTGAGTTATCTTCTCTATAATGCTTTTATTGAAAGTCAACCTTGGTACTGACATGTATTTGAAATAAGGGTGTTGTTAGTTTCAAATTACTTTGCTTCCGTTACTTTTGAACTTGAGTTGTAATAACTATGTTGAACTCCGATGTATATTGAATTACTTATGAAATGGATGTAGCATGTGACTTGTTATGTTGAATTACTAAGATCTTGGCTTGTATGTTGGTTGGTTTGAAATCTCTCGTGATTTTATTGGACTACCGGAGTTATATGGGCTCAAGTGCGAGAATTTGATCACTCCGGTGATTGTTTTTGTACTTGTGCTCTTATAATTTGGACGGTTCCATGATAGGTGTCAACAAGTTTTCTAGCGCCATTGTCGGGGAAATGGTTGTTATGATTTCGTTGAGCCAGGTTTGTCCTTGTATCTTTTATCTTATTTATCTATAAGCATAGATAATATCACGCCTATCAATCATTACGCTGCTCCTACGGGCGCACACCTAGAGCCACCGGAATCATTGAAACATATCCTCACTTGGCTATGAGTTGCGTCCGAGTTTAATAAATTTTGTCCAGGAACAATCCTTCTTAGGAGAAGGTGATGAAAACCCTTATACTCACCTACAAGAGTTTGAGCAAACTTGTTCATACTTGCATATCGTGGACTTGTCACATGAAACCTTAAAGTGGAAGCTATTTCCGTTCTCTTTGACGGGAAGAGCTAAACACTGGTATATGCGAACCATAGGGAGTGTACAAGGAGATTGGAAAGCTCTATGCTCTAGCTTTTGCTTATCTTTCTTTCCCATCTTTGGAGTGGTTAGCCTTCGAATAGAGGTTCTATCTTTTAAACAAAAAAAGAATCTCTTGGTGCTGCATGGGCACGTTTTAATGACCTAATCAATTCTGGCCCCAACCTTGCCATTCAAGACCATATGCTTTTACAACACTTTTATATGGGTCTTAGTGGGGAGACTACACAGTTCCTTAATTCATCTTCTAGAGGTGCCTTCTTACATTACTCTGCTAGTGAAGGGAGAAATGTCCTTAGAAAAATCCTAGAAAACACCCCCTACACCAGCATTCATGACGATGGCCCAGAAGATGTAGTTGAGGAAACTCCTGAAGTAGAACCTTTGATAGTTGAGCCCGAACCTTTAGCTACTACACTTGAAGCCTCAACTGTCCTCCAAATTCCTGAACCACCAAAGGAGGAAGAAATTCTACCTTTTGAAGATATGTCTGAGTTTGAGGATGAGCTCTTATCCGATTTTAGAAACACCACGAATTATTATGCAATAAGGAAATCTTCGGCGCCGTCAACACCCAATCGACAGCTTCTTGACCCAACCAAAGAGAAGTTCCTTAAAAGACTATGAAGGAGTTAACAACAATCATAAGCAATGAGTGGTTGGGAGAATCCAAGCTTTCTTCTGAAGTTATTCATCTAGATTCTCCCTCTACCTCCATTCATTGTCAGATTCGTAAAAGCCCCTTCGATGCTCTTTATAATCCGGTTGTAGGAGTAAATCTTATGTCTAAATCTTTTCCACATACCCTTCCTAAAAATATGCACTTAACTCTAACAACCAAACTCTAAAAAAGTGTCTCAGGGCAAATACTTCCTAGTGAAGGAATTTTTCACCTCATCCCTATCAAAGTAAACGAAACCAAGGTGTATCTTAGTTTTTATGTTTTTGATATTTGGGAGTTTGATCTTTTGATAGGACATCCAATAGGGAGACTTATACATCAAGGAAGAAAGGGGAGTATAAATGTAAGACTCTAGAAAAGCCTAAACCTTTCTATTCCCATCACTCGCTCGTTACATGCTAAGACAGTGTTGAGTTCCAAACAAGATCCAATGGAGGAGATTATGGTAGTTTCTCTCCTAGAAGCTTCTGACAGACATCTCGAAGAAGACGCCTATAATTTCATCCAAGACAAAGAAGAACCACGAAATCCTTTCCCTCTAGATGAAACTCAAGAGCTGCCAAAACCCCCCATTGTGCTCAAACCCCTTCATTTAGGTTTGAAATACTCTTTTCTAAACAATTATAGGGAGTCTCCTGTGATTATTAGCAATAAACTCTCTAAGGACGAGACCCTTCGGCTCCTTGCTATTTTAGAAAAGCATTGCTCTGCCTTCGACTACTCACTCGAAGACCTTAAGGGGATTAGTCCTGCCCTTTGCACCCATCGCATTCCCATAGATTTGGCATATCCACCTTATAGGGAGCCCCAACGTAGGCTTAATAATGCAATGAGAGAAGTTGTTAAGAAAGAGGTTTTGAAACTTTTGCATGCAGGGATAATCTATCATGTGCCTTATAGCGAGTGGGTAAGCCTAGTACAAGTTGTACCAAAGAAAGAAGGCATGACTGTGGTAAAAATGAAAAAGATGAATCAATCCCACAACGAACAGTCATAGGATGACGGATGTGTATTGATTACTCAAAACTTAACAAGGCAACAAAGAAAGATCACTTCCCATTACCCTTCACCGATGAGATGTTGGAACGGCTTGCAAAGCATTTTTTATTTTGTTTCCTTGATGGGTATTCTAGCTATCATCAAATCCCAATCCATCCTGATGACCAAAGCAAAACTACTTTTACTTGCCTCTATGGAACATATGCTTGTCGTAGGATGTCCTTCGGATTATGCAACGCTCTAGCTTCATTCCAAAGGTGCATGATGTCTATATTTTCTGATATGATAGAAGAAATCATGGAAGTGTTTATGGATGATTTTTCTATTTATGGAAAAACTTTCAATGATTGCTAGAAAATTTAGACAAAGTTTTGCAAAGATGTGAGGAAAAGCACTTAGTCCTTAATTGGGAAAAATGTCATTTCATGGTTAGAGAGGGCATAGTGCTTGGACACTTGGTGTCCAAACATGGGATTGAGGTAGACCGAGCTAAGATAGAAGTAATAGAATAGCTATCTCCTCCTACAAATGTCAAAGGGGTACGAAGTTTCCTTGGTCATGCAGGGTTTTATCACCATTTTATAAAAATTTTCTCATATTGCTAGACCCCTTACAAGTTTGTTAGCCAAGGATGCTCCCTTTGAATTTGATGATGAGTGTTTAAATGCTTTTCAAATCCTTAAGAAAGTACTCACCTCTGCACCAATCATCCAACCCCCTGATTGATTGCTTCCTTTTGAAATCATGTGTGATGCTAGTGATTATGCTGTGGGGGCAGTTCTAGGTCAAACGAAAGATAGAAAGCATCATGCAATTTCTTATGCTAAAACACTGTCAGAACCTCAACTTAATTACGCAACAACTAAAAAAGAGCTTCTGGCTGTTGTTTTTGCTATTGATAAGTTTAGGTCTTACTTAGTAGGAGCAAAGGTTATTGTTTACACTGATCATGCTGCTCTTAAATATCTCCTTACTAAGAAAGATGCTAAGCCTCGGCTTATAAGATGGATCCTTTTGCTTCAAGAATTTGATTTAGAAATTAAAGATAAGAAAGGGATAGAAAATTTTGTAGTCGATCACTTATCAAGAAGGCAGTTCGAGAATCCATAGGAGCTGCCCATCAACGATTTTCTATGGGATGACATGCTCCTAAAGGTCACAGGATCTGACCCCTGGTATGCAAATATTGTTAATTTTATGATTGTAGGTTATGTACCACCAGGGGAGAATAAGCAGAAGCTCATCCATGAAAGTCGCCTCCACTTATGGGATGAATTGTACCTCTACCGAGTCTACTCCGATGGACTGCTCAGGAGGTGTGTTCTGGCTAAGGAAGCAACCAAGATCATTAAAAGATTCCACTCACCACCATATGGAGGACATTATGGGGCATTTCGCACTAATGTTAAGATCTGGCAAAATGGATTCTTCTGGCCAACCATGTACGATGACACCAAATGATTCATACGGAGGTGCATCCCGTGTCAGAAACATGGGAGTATCAATGCAAGAGATGCTATGCCACTCACCACCAACCTCCAGTTAGAACTCTTTAATGTTTGGGGAATCGACTACATGGGACCATTTCCAAAATCTTGGCAGTGTGAATACATCCTGGTAGCAGTCGACTATGTCTCAAAATGGGTTGAAGATTTACCATGTCGAGCTGTAGATTCCAATAACGCCAAGATGATGTTTTCTGAGACCATCTTTCCACGCTTCGGAGTTCCATGCATGGTAATAAGCGACGAAGGTCCTCACTTCATTGATAGAAAGTTCTAATGCTTCTTATATGATCATGGTGTCTGTCATAACATCACGACACCATATCATGCTCAAACAAGTGGACAGGCAGAAACATCAAACAAGCAAATCAAGAACATTCTGCAGAAGACTGTCAGTGAGATGGGAATGACATGGAAGGACAAGTTGCACGGAGCACTATGGGCTTACAAAATAGCTTACAAAACACCTCTTAGAATGTCACCACACCAACTTGTCTATGGAAAAACATGTCACTTACCTATTGAGTTAGAATTCAAAGCACATTGTGCTAATGTTTTCAAGGCGGTAAGGCGAGGCATGGCGACTGACTACCACCTTACGATTAAGCGAGTAAGGCATAAGGCGAGACGGCGCCTTAACAATTTGAGGAAAATTTAAAACAACAGCTCAGAGCAGTAAATGGTGAAGAAAAAAGGAAAAGTAAAAATGAAAAAAGAACAGAGAAGCAGTAAGTGGTCTGGCCTAGTCCACCAGGCAGCCCATGTGCCCCTCACATCTTCACATCTCTCTAATCCATGATCGTCCCTTTAGCCACCGGATGCCCTCCACGCCAGTGTGTAGACACCGTGGACCCCCTGCTTCTCCTCAGCCTTATCCTTTCCACCGCCCCCACCGATAGCCACCAAAAATATCCCAGGTGTAATGGACGTCCCAAATCGTGTCTGCCTTCGCACGCTGCACACAGCCAGGCCACCGGCCCCTGCATGTGCGGTGCACCCGCATGACCGCACAACGGCGGTGCCCACCTCCTGGCACGATGTGCTATGGGCGACGCATGTAGCACGGCTGCGGCCGTGGCGTTGCATCGCTTCACAAGGCTGCATGGATCGGCTGCGGGCGGGTATGCGGCAACTTCCCACGGCAGCGAGGGGAATGCAGCGGCGTGGGCAAGCGAGCTGCGGCTTCCTATTCCTCTCTCACTCTCCTGCTCACTAGTTGGTCTCCTACATGCCTGCTCTCTTTCTCCCACGCGCCCGCTCCATCTACACATGACTTTTCTCCCTCGTTCTTGCCCTCTTTCATTTTTCTCCTTTCGATTCTCCCGCGTATGGCGCCCGCCACGCATGATTTGGCGCGAATCGGATGCCAAAGCGACGATTTCTAGACACCATGGTCGTAAGACAGACGCCATATGAATCTAAGGTGAGTCGTCTGCTGTGGTGTCCCACGTGGAGCACCTTGGTGCTTAAGCGATGATAAAGCGATGCCTTAAAAACGTTGCATTGGGCCATAAAAAGGTGAAACATGGACTTTGAAGCAGCTGGGAAGAAGAGAAAGATGTAACTCTCTGAGCTAGAGGAATGGCGAGAAATGGCATATCATAATGCAAAACTCTAGAAAGAGATGACAAAAAGATGGCATGACAAAAGATTAAAAAAGAAGAATTCAAACCAGGTGACAAGTTGTTGCTTTTCAACTCCAAAGTAAAGTTATTCATACATGGGAAACTACGAAGCAAATGGGAAGGACCATACAAGGTCATTAGCACATCGTCTTATGGAGCGGTCATACTTCAAAATGATGAACGTACGCTTTTCAAGGTAAATGGTCAGCGTTTAAAAGTTTTCCATGACACATTTGCCAGAAGAAGAATTGGATATAATTAACTTTATAGAATTTAATTAACATTTTCAATTAAGCCCTTCTTCTTTACCTATTGAAAAACCCTTAAAAACATGTTTACCTGCTAAAGTATTGCTAGGATTTCTCTAGTCTTTTGTTGGTGCTTGTCTCCACATGTTGTTTATGTAAGGTAACATAATTCAAGTGTGGGGGAGGCAAACCTTCTGAGTAAAGCACGACACTGACAATTGATGAAAGAATCACGAGAAAGGTAGGCTGACTTGTCTTGGGTCTGCTAGCCTTGCACTCCATCCTTGGCCAGGTTTATCATCAACTAGCTTAGGGGAGAGGCACACCTATGTATCCGGTAGGTATTTCCTTCCTTTTGTTTTGTTACTTTTAGTTTGCTTTAAATATTAAAACAAAATAAATAGTTATCCCTAAAATAGTAAAATTGAAAACAAAATAAAAAGATGTCTCTAGTTTGCTTTGATTTATTTTTAAGAGCTAATAAAATAAAGAGAACTCAGAATAATCTCTTAAAATGAAAATGATGAAAAGTTGCTCTATTGTAATTTCTTTCAAGTACCTAGTTTTCAGCCTTGAATTCTCCTAAGTTTTGGATAAGATTGTTTTGATATAATGATTTACTCTGAACTTGAAACTCGTGGGTAGCATATGCTTGATCTAAGTCTAGGTAATTAACGGATATGATATGAGAAGGTCTGAGCTGTTGTTTATCTTGTTCCAAGTGACACTAAAGTTTTAAAGATTTGTCTTTTGAAAAGCATAAAAATACTACATGATGACTTCCTGTATGACAAAGCTTGAATTCCCACTAGAGCCATACATGTTCGTTAGCTAGGAAAACTTTCACATATATGCTACTTGTTTTGCATTGAGTTCTGTCAAGCTTTGCTGACCGTTATGAGAGGTTTGTCATAATATTAAAATCAAGATCACGTACACACCACTCAAATATGAACTACTCCTACACTGGGGGTAGGCGCAAAAACATGGCTTCCATCTAGATCCACCAAAAAATATTCTACTCCCACACTGGGAGTGAACACCAAAAACATGCTTGTTAGGTTTTCCATCTACCAAATCAATGCTCCAAATTCTTGAAAACTATCTCTCAAAAGTTTTGTTGCAAAAAAAGAGACATGGGGCTATGCAAAAGTTATACATAAAAAATAAAGAAAAACGAGTTGGAGAAAAAATGGACAAGTGTCCGAGATATCTAAAACAATGGGTATTCAGATGCTCACCTAAAAAAAAGAGATGAATAAGATAGCCCATGTTCTCTCGCAAAGATATTTCCATGTTTCAAAAGAGAGATAGATTTTCAAGGAGCATAGTAGAATTAAGTTAGCCACTATTGGTATAAATTAAATACACACTAGTAAATATGATTATCAACAAGCGCACAGATATAATACCATTGTAGCACTTCACCAAGATTATCCCAGTTTTAATATCGAACCCAAAGGAACAGTAGGTGACGATGACTAAGTCTATAAACTTAACCCAGTTCACAATCAAGTTAGAAAATATCAAGAACAAGGAGAATACTAAGGACTTTCTAATTCCAATCTCGATAAGCTATGCCTTCTATCGTTCTATCGTGGGCAATAACCAAAATAGGAGCAGAAATCAGAGTTCTCCCCTACCTAGTATCTATAAGCCTGCCAAACCTATTACGGGAGGTGGGACTACAGAGGATTCAATGAAGCTATAAAGTCACCTTCACGAGCTATCGCCGTCCAAAAAATCAGAGGACATTCACAAGTAACCCTAGTCTAAGCACCACGCTTACACTACGAATACTACATCAATCAAGGAGCTATCAAGATCAAAGCACTCAAAAGAGTTACAAACTTGAAGAACAATATGAGCAAATTGCTTACTTGAATCAGAAGTCAATTACCAAAGAATCTCAGAAGCAAGTCCCGTGCGAAGGAACTTGATCCTGAAGAATACAGTAGCAGAGAAGCACCGACAGGCCAGAACTCCTCTAATACTCCACTCTCCAACTCTCTCTCTATCTCTAAACAAGACTAATTCTAAGAAGAACTAATCTCTCTTGATTGCTAGCCTAGATCTCTATGGGATGTAGAATTAGGGTTTCTGGCTCTTCAGCTCTTGATCAGGCAATGCTTCAGGGAGGGGGTCTAGGCTCCGTATATATAGTCTGGTGGGGTGCATGAGAGCCATTGGATCAAATTGACTTAACATAGGGCCAAGATGCATCTGTTGGGTATTTTAAACGCAAACAAAAAAATCCACAAGCGCACGGATACCGACGTAACTTTCACCCGGGAGTATTCCAAGGTATCAATTTTCCATGAGGAACGCGAAGTGCACTAGTTGAGGTTTAGATCGCCCAGGGATAACTATATGTTTTTGTGGGAGAGAGGAATTTTCCTAAGAGTTCTATAGATAGATCTAGGAATCAGGGTTTACTTTAGGGTTACTTATTTCAGGACATCAGAACACTAACCACAGAAAGGGATGAGAAGAGGGCTAGGAAGCTCTGACCGGTCCTACAAACACCAATCCGAACGTGGTGGAATACGTCGGCCATTAGGGCTGTCACTACCCTAGGGCTACCATAACAATCCGCTGGACTAGGTGCAATTCCAGGTAATCACAAGACTAAGCGCTATGCCTAATCTATTAATTACTACTCTAGCATTGCAAAGACTAAAGCACTTGATGCAAGTGGGAATCCAATAAATAACTTAAAAGTAAATATGAAAATTAAATGAAGAACTCAGGAATTATAAAATTAAAGAACCTGGAGATTACTCAAAGACGAACCGGTTGCTGCAAAAGTACAATGTTGAGGAAGATCTGACAGATCCGACTCCTCCTTGGCTCTCTCCTCTTCTCTCTCCCTCTTCTCTAGTTTACAACTAGATGAACTAGAACTAGAACTAGAAGATGAACTAGAAGAACTAGAACTAGACGATCATCTAGAGGGACCTCTACTTCTACTTGGATGGAGGGATGAAACCCTAGATTTTGCTTTGGAGGTAGCTAATGTGAAGGAGATGGCCTGAGGGAGGGGGTCTGCCCCTACTTATATAGCCCGGTGGGGTGAACCGCAGCCCTCGAATCAAACTGACTTGAAACAATGGTTGAAATACGTCGTAGAGGTCGGTTGGAGGCCATCGAAGAAAGGAGAGGTCACTTCTAGGTGGGACCAGGCCGGCTGGCCTGACATGTGGGGCCGGTCGGCCCCACTTGTCAGCCTCTAGGCTTTCGCTTTGTTCTCATGTCTTCTCGTGTCCTCTAGAACCTTCCTGTCAATTTTCATGAAATTCCAACTTGGTTTGGTTTGGTTTCTTGACTCCTACTCCTTCTCGGCTTATTCTATTTTTTATCCCTAAAAATTCACAATTCACCAAAGCTATGGAAATTGTTATGTTAGTCTCTAAAACTCTTGCCTGGTGATGGTTTCGGAGTCTTCTTAAATCTTCTGAGTCGTATCCATCGGGGACTTTCTCTCTGGAACTCCAAATAGAGCAAATGATATGTCTGCTTCGATCGTCTCGATGAGCTCTTTGCAATGGTGTGCTCTATTTCATCACTTGAGGTGCTTTTATGAGGTAAAATATTGATAATTTGTAAAATAAGTGAGAACAACACAACTTGCGGAACTTGTTAGAATAAAGTCCTATAAGGCATGTGTTAATAAAATGAAATGAGACCGGGCGGGATGATGATAGTGAAGCAACAAGGCATGGAGGTCTTGGGTGTGGATCTATCCCCGTCTATGTCATTTAAGGACCGATTCATTGTACATCCTTGAGTCATGTTGAACGCAGTCTAACACTTAGTTGGCCGGATAAGCCATTCCGACCGTGAAGCCGAGTAATAAATTTCAGGCCGGGAATCGAAGGGTAGGTCACATCTTGGAGGAAGTAAGGATGTGCTTAGAAATATTGGCATAAGACCAAGGGGGGATTAAAGTCCCTATCATCCTGGCAGATTGTTGCCCTTGGGGATGCGGCATCAGTCAAACCCGCGCTTTCCTAAACTGTACCGAAGGTGACCTAAGCAGCCCTCGCCAGGCGTGTCTCATTGAGTGTTAGAAATACCCTCCAGCTGGATAGGAACTCGATTCGAATCGCCATCGCTCCCGGTTAGTGAGCACTTGACTTGAGCAGTAACAACGTAGATTCAATTAAATGAACGGATGGTTAATTGGATGATGATTAAGTGTGCCTCAATTTATACCTGCTATGGTTAATATTGTTTGTTCCTAATCAAGTGAGTGCTCTAGTACAAGTGCTAATATAGATGATAGGTTAATGATTATTAACTTAATGCTTAAGCATTAATGATTACTTATCTGTATTAAGCTTTTATGCAAAATGTTGTCAAGCTAGCCCACTTTATATCAGCCTTGCATGATCCTTGGTGTCACTTTATTTCTGGTTTTTGATGGGTAAGTCTAGCTGAGTACCTTCTCGTACTCAGGGTTTATTCCCAGTTATTGTAGGTTGTGATGTATCATGGCTACTGCAAGAATTGGTTGGCTCCTGCCGTAGAGGCGGAGTGTGATCACGGGCATGGTCCTTCTGAGTTATCTTCTCTATAATGCTTTTGTTGAAAGTCGACCTTGGTACTAGCATGTATTTGAAATAAGGGTGTTGTTAGTTTCAAATTACTTTGCTTCTATTGCTTTTGAACTTGAGTTGTAATAACTATGTTGAACTCTGATATATATTGAATTACTTATGAAATGGATATAACATGTGACTTGTTATGTTGAATCACTATGATCTTGGCTTGTATGTTGGTTGGTTTGAAATCTCTCATGATTTCATTGGACTACCGGAGTTATATGGGCTCAAGTACGAGAATTTGATCACTCTGGTGATTGTTTTTGTTCTTGTGCTCTTATAATTTGGACGGTTCCATGACAGGTGTCAACAAGTTTTCTAGCGCCATTGCTGGGGAAATGGTTGCTATGATTTCATTGAGCCAGGTTTGTCCTTGTATCTTTTATCTTATTTATCTATAAGCATAGATAATATCACGCCTATCAATCATTACGCTACTCCTACGGGCGCACACCTAGAGCCACTGGAATCATCGAAACCTATCCTCACTTGGCTATGAGTTGTGTCCGAGTTTAATAAATTTTGTCCAGGAACAATCCTTCTCAGGAGAAGGTGATAAAACCCTTATACTGTGCATTAATTAAAGGTATAATTTTTGGCGTTAAGGACTATCAATAGCATCCTTAGAGGTGGTAGAAGGAGGTCGCAGAAGATGACAAGTGGGGCTCATTGCAGCAGGCCGAGTGGCACCAAGGGGTGGGGCTGTTCGGCACCCCCAGAAGGTTCTGGTGCTTTCCTTCGCACCGGTGTCTTCTGGTGTCTTCCTGATTCTTCTAGTGTAGTTTTTCGTCATGGGAAAGTTTCATCTTTTATGCTATTAAGCCTCCTTTGTATGCTTTCTAGAATAATCCCTGGAAAAATAGCAATTCACCAAAACTCGTGGAAATTGTCAGTAATAACCTTCTATTCTATGATATTTATGCATTTCACAAGGAAGGTTGACGGTTCATGATATACATTAACTACCGTCAACAAACTCCCCCACACTTAGGCTTTTACTCGTTCTCAAGAAAAGGTTGGATTATCAAGATATATTAGATAGGATAGATTACTTAAGATATAACTTTAGAACAAAACATCAACACAAGACTATTTCTAGTCATTCATGCACTGTGGGATTCAAAGTGTCTACCATGAAACTTTGGGCGGTTGAAGAACAGAACAGCTTGAAACATATCACTCTCTTTCGTCAGTCAAGTCAATTGGAGAATTGGTTTAGAATTTTGAAAACAAAACATAGCTTACCTTCTCCCTTTGCAGTACTCTCAAATCACTCATATATGTAGTATTTTTGGATCCTCACCAAGGCATAGAAGATTGCCTTCTTTATCCTACTTTTGAAAGCTTATGTGGATCTCAGGAAGGTATGAAAATGTAAGAACATACTTGCATTGTATATATTGTAAAGTCAAAACAAGGATCTAAGGAGAAAAATGTCATACTCTTAGATCAAGATGTGCAAGTGTGTGGAATATATATATATATATATATATATATATATATATATATATATATATATATATATATATGGTGGCTATCCAAATTCTACTATGCTCTTCGAAAACATGTCTCTCTTGTTTGGAACTAAAAACTTTTGCTAGAGAGTATGGGCTATCTTCTTCTTTCTTTCTTTTTTAAACTTTATTTGGATACTTGTCCATTTTTTCAATACTTTTACTTTTGCATAGCCACATACCTCCTTTTTGCAATTGAAAAATTTCAAGAGAAGACATTTATAAAAGACTTAGAGCATTTATTCCTAACAAATATTTTTTTGTGTTCTCTCCCTGTGTAGGAGTAAAACATTTTTAAGTGGATGGAAAAACATGTTTTCACGTACTCCTTGTGTAGGAGTAGCAGGTATATGTGGGTGTACATGATCTTGATCTTGGGAGCATGATAAATTTCTCAACAAGGGTCAACAAGGTTTGACCAAACTCAACACAAATACAAGCAGCAAATATAGAAGGTTTATCTATCCTATGTATGGCTCTGGTAGGACATTGCTTCTACTACAAAGGAGAAGTGTAGCTATTCTTTTTTAACTTTTGAAATGAAATCTTCTCCAAAGACAAGACATCAAAAATTAAGTTCTCATTATTCTACTATCTCATATTCCTCAACAACTTAAGTAATCATGGGGTCCCTAATAATAAGTTCTCAATAGCAACATGACTTCCACGAAAAGTATTATGTGAGTTTATTCTTAAGTCATGAATTAAATAATCTTTCCTATCTAATAAAGGGTGTTTTAACATGTGATTTTCAATTTGGATCAAAACAAAAGGTGAAACGTATTTAATTATAGAGTATTAGGCTCAAACATGACCGTGGACAAAATGAGACAGGAGAGGGGGAAGTAGTGGGCCGGCTTGCCCAGTAGGGTGAGGTTGGGCGGCACCCCATGGTGGACTCTCAGGGCCCACTTTGCCATGTGTGGTCCTCGGTTGATTGTTGTCCGAATTGCGTGATTTTTGCGATTGAATTCTTTTTCATGGTCGCGGTGTGTCGCCCCCACACTTGTTTTTCTATATACTTTCTATACAATATGTGGAGACAAACACATGCCAAAAATAGAGAGAGAGTAGGTAATCATGATAATTGAATAAGGTACTTTATTTATTCAAACCTAACGAAAAATGCTCTAACAAATTGAGCTATCACAGACCAAACACTTAGGGCACGAACAAACCTAACTTTTAACGAACCTAATAATTTATACCTAACACTCATGTGCCTTATTACTATGATAACTTGAGGATAACTAATCCTTCTTCTCAGAAGGGCGATTCTTTAATTTCTCAACCTCTTTCCTAAGTCTACATATTTCTCTAGTATTAGTTTCTATCTGCGTCATCATGTTTTTCATTGTCGTATGCTAGAGATCTCTATTCGCCTATATGGCAGCCATCTGCTGCTTCATGGCTTCAAATCTTTCTTCCAGTATAGCAATGGTGGTCTTCGGACACCTTGCTTCCCTTTCGAACAGTGGTGGAGGTGCAGATCTCTTAGGTGCTTCTCGAGGAGGGAGGAATCGGACTTTCTCTATGGAAAGAAGAGGAGGCTTTGATGGTATGAGGTTAGAAGGGGGTCTAGGCTCATTTATATAGGGGTCATCAACTTGCAGCAGGGGTCGAGATTCATCTTGTCATGGTTCTGTACGAAAGAATTTTCGAATCGCGTCAAAAATTGTGGGATTAGAACGAGGAAAGTCATAGAAGGTCAGAGAGACTTGAACTGAGGGGAGAGGTGGAGTTGGGGGGCTAGGTGGCATCAAGAGCCTAGGTCGACCAACCCCATAAGTCAGCCCCTCGGGGTGGCTTTCGTCATGGTGCCTTCTACTTTCATTTACTACCTGATAAACATATTTTTGCTAATTTTTCGTAATGGAGAGTATGACTATCATAATTAAGGTAAATGAAATCAAATTCATCAACTACCTCATTAGGTCTAGTAGGTTCTAGAAAAATCTTGGGACAGTGGTCATTTACCTTGAATAACATACCTTTATGTGATTGTAGAGTTACCGCTCCATGCGATGACGCATTCACCACTGTAAATGGTCCTTCCCATTTGCTTCAAAGTTTTCCATGCCCAAATAATTTGACCCTAGAATTAAAAAGTAATACCTTATCTCTGGGTGCAAAGTCCTTCTTGACCCTCTTGTCATGCCATCTCTTGGTTCTTTCTTTATAGATTTTTGAATTGTGATATGCCTTTTCTCTCCATTCTTCCAATTCTGATATTTGCATCTTCCTCTTTTTTCATGCGGCTTCAAAATCCATGTTCCATTGCTTGATAGCCCAGTGAGCTTTGTGCTCTAGTTCTATAGGCAGATGGCAAGTCTTACCATACACCAATTAGTATGGTGACATACCCAATGGTGTCTTGTAGGCAGTATGGTAAGCCCAAAGTGCTTCATGTAATCGATCTCTCCACTCCGTTCCCATTTCATCTACTGTCTTTTATAGAATGTTCTTGATCTATTTGTTTGATGTTTCTGCCTAGCCACTTGTCTGAGGATGATATGGAGTGGCAACATTGTGATGAATCCCATGACTCTTTAGATAGAGGTAAAACCTCTTGTCAATGAAATGTGTTCCTCCATCACTAATCACCATTCTTGGAACTCCAAATCTTAGAAATATTATTTCTTCAAACATCTTCCTGGAATGTCTTGAGTCAGCTTTCTTACATGGCATGGCTTCTACCCACTTGGATACGTAGTCAACTGCCACTAAGATGTACTCTCAATTCTTTGACTTTGGAAATGGTCCCATGTAATCGATTCCCCAGACATCAAAGAGCTCAATCTGAAGGTTGTTGGTGAGTGGCATGGCATCTCTTGAATTGATATTCCTGTGCCTCTGACACACTCCACATCTCCAGATGAAATTTCTAGTGATCTTCATACATGGTTGGCCAAAAGAATCCACTCTGTCAAATCTTCGCATGAGTACAGAATGCCCCATAATGTCCTCCATATGGTGATGAGTGGCACTTTTGAATAATTTAATGCCTTCCTCTACCGGCACACACCTTCTGAGCAGTCCATCAGCACAGACTCTGAAGAGGTACGGTGGATCCCATATGTGGAGACAACTTTCATAAATAAGTTTTCTTTTGTTCTCCCCTGGTGGTACATGACCTGCAACCAAAAATTGACAATATTCGCATACCATGGGTCTGATTTGGTCACCTTGAAGAGCATGTCATCCCTTAGTGAATCATTAATAGGCAATTCCTATAAATTCTCAAATTGCATTCTAGACAAGTGATCGGCAACAGGATTTTCTACTCCCTTTTTATCTTTTATTTCTAAATCAAATTCTTAGAGTAATAAAATCCATCTTATCAAACGAGGTTTAGCATCTTTCTTAGTGAGCAAATATTTCAGAGCAGCATGATTAGTATAAACAATTACTTTTGCTCCCACTAAGTAAGACCTAAATTTATCAATAGCAAAAACAACAGCAAGAAGTTCTTTTTCAGTTGTTGCATAATGAAAGCATCTAGGCCCCGGGAGTTGGTTTCGGCAATTGATGACAACGCATTATTACCATGACTAACGTGTGTTTTCCAGAAACTTTGATAAGTTAGGTCATGGGGTTGATAACTGCTTTGGGCACTATGGTATTCATGCCCCTTGATGGAAATCGTTTCGGTTTTCAAAGGATCAATGACAAGATTAAGAACGGTTAGTTCTGGATGTCAAGGTGTTGAGTTACATCCGGAATAGTTGTTAGGATCTTCGCTTCTTTCCTTTGGCCGTACTATAAAGGGGGCCATGAGCGAGTAGCTTGACCTAGGTGAGTCTTTTGTTTAGGTGTGGCGTACACTTGTCAAACTTAGCACTAGGTAGCTCAAGTAAAGCTTAAAGTTCAGTTGGAAGCAACTTGGTTCAAGTTGCGTCGCGTTTCAAAGTCGTTTGAGCCGTTTACCCCTGACCGGACGCGGTCTCTGTCTCGACCGGACGCGTCCGGTCAGTACTAACAGTCACTGCGTTTCAACCTGGCTGATCGGACGTGGTTCCTGCGAGGACCGAACATGTTGATCGTGTTGACACATGTCTCAGAGGGTAAAAGATCTAATCGGACGCGACTGGGAAGTGATCGGACGCGTCCGGTCACGTTCCAGTAAGGTACTTTGCTGACCTGACGCGTCTGGTCATCACTGATCGGACGCGACCGAGCGTCAGGTCAAAGCATAGTAAGGTCCTTGCACGACCGGACGCGTTCGGTCACCCCTGATTGGTGCATCCGGTCACTCAGCGATGTCGTTCAGTTTTTCGACCGTTACGTTTGACCGGCGCGTCTGGTCACGTCGACCGGCGTATCCGGTTAGTGCGTATTTTGCTGAGTTGGCAGGTAACGGTTGGATTTGACTGTGGGGTGTATAAATACATCCCCTCCACCTCTTTTAGAGGTCTCTTGCTCATTTGTTCAGCTGAGAAACATCTTTCAAGTGCAAGGAAGTGCAAGACCTCTAGTGAGGGTAGTGATTTGAGAATCAAAGTTTGAGAATTCCTCTTTAGTGACTAGGGAGTAGCAAGTGTGCATCCACCTTTTCATTAGCCTTGTTAGGGTCAAGTGAGAGTTCTAGCTTGTTACTCTTGGTGATCGCCATCACCTAGATGACTTGGTGGTGATTGGGAGTTTGGTGATCATCCGGTGATCTTGTGGATGACCCAACTCATCTTGTGAGCGGTTTTGGGCGATTCACCGTGACGGAGTGTCAAAGAATCAGCCCGTAGAGAGCACTTGATCCTTGCGCGGATCAAGGGGGAGCTACACCCTTGCACGGGTGCTCCAACGAGGACTAGTGGGGAGTGGCGACTCTCTGATACCTCGGGAAAACATTCCCGTGTTCCTAACCCTTACTTTCAAGCATTTACTTTCTTGTATTACTTTCATTGCTTGGTTTACTTTCCTAGAATTGCCATGCTTGACTAGGATTGGAACTTAGGGTGCAAAACTTTTTACCTGTAGAATCACAAGGAACACTAGTAGGCACTAGGGGTGAACTTTGGCTTGTAGGATTTAATTCTTGCAATTAATTTTTAGAAAAGCCCAATTCACCCCTCCTCTTGGGCATCTTGATCCTTTCAATTGGTATCAGAGCTGAGTTGCTCCTAATTTAGGCTTCACCGCCTAGACCAAGATGTCTAATGGGGAAGGACCACCTCCCATCTTTGAGGGAGATGATTTTCCATATTGGAAAATTCGCATGGAGACGTACCTCGAAGCCATAGATGTTGGGTGTCTTAGAGCCACAACCGAAGGGCTTCCCGCTATCAAGGATCCCGCCAACCCAAGTGGTGACGAAGAGAAGTACGACCGGTGGAATGCAAAGGCAAAAAATGCACTCTACCGGGGCCTAGGCAAGCATATCTTCAATCGTGTGCGTAATGCCAAAAACGCTCATGAATTGTGGGAAAACCTTTGTGCTCTCCATGAGGGAACTAAGAGTGAGCGTGAGGAACACTATCATATTGCTTTGAAGAAAATTAATTCTTTTGAGATGCTTCCCAAAGAAAGTGCTAATGACATGTACACTCAATTGAATGTTCTTGTAGAGGATCTCAATGCTCTCGGGCTCACTCAAATGAGTCAATCGGATGTTGCAAGGAGGATCTTGAGTGTTCTTCCCGTTGAGAAGTATGGTCACATTTTCACCGTGCTTCACCAAAGTGATCTCTCCACCGCAACACCGACACAAGTATTGGGAAAGATCAATGCACATGAGATGTACATGCACATCACTCCGGAAGAGGGCTCATCATCTTCCAAGAAGAAGGACTTGGCCTTCAAAGCGAGTCATGACAAGAAAAAGAAGAAGGGCCAAGCCATGATCGTGCAAGAAAGCTCAAGTGAAAGTGATATTGATGATGCATCACTTGCACTCATGGTGAGAAAGACCACCAAGATGCTAAAGAAGCTAAATACAGTGGCATCAAGTTCGATGGCAAGAAGAAGAAGTTTTTCACAAGTAGCAAAAGGAAGCCTATATCCGAGATGGATTGCTACAATTGTGGTGAACTTGGCCACTTAGCTCATCAATGCCCTAAGCCTCCAAAAGATAAGTACAAGAACAAGAACAAGGGCAAGAAAAATGATTCAAGTGATGAACAAGATGAGAAGAAGAAGAACAACAAGCCATACAAAAAGAAGGATGGCAAGAGGAAAGAGTTTCACAAGAAGAAGAAGGGAGGCAAAGCTTACATTGTTGGTGATTGGCTCACCGACATTGAGTCATCATGTGAGTCCTCCGGTGATGAGAGCGACGATGAGAAAGAGAAGGTCGCCGCATTTGTGATTGGGCCATCATCATCTTCACCAACATCTTCATCACCACCTTCACCGCCACCTTCACCATCATCATCCACTTCTCACCTATGCCTTATGGCCAAGGGTGAACGAAAGGTACAAAACAATGAGAGTGATGATGATGATAGTGATAGTGATGATGAATATGATGCACCTTCTTATGATGAACTTGTAAAATTATTGAACAAATACTCTAAAGTCATAAGAAGAACTAGAAATGAAAATGATGAGCTCCAAAATGAAAATGACTCACTCTCATCTAAGCTTGAGAATGCACAAAAGACTAGTGATGAGCTCAAAGATCAAAATGAAATTATGTCTTCTACTCTCAAGGAGCTCAAAACTTCTAACAAAGAGCTTAGAGATGAACATGATAAACTTGAGAAGAAGCATGATGAGCTCAGCACTAGGCATAACTTGCTAAAAGACAAATATACTACATTGAAAATTGATTATGATAGTCTTGTTGTTGCTAACGAGCTTTCTCTTGAGACACATGATGCTACTAACCAAGTTGTTAAGATTGATATAGCTACATCATGTGATGACTTGATTATTGAGAGCATTGAGCAAGGCTCTAGTGGCAAAGGCAAGAATGTGGTTGAGTCCGACAACTATGATGATTATGTCAAGCTCAAGAGTGAAAATGAGGTGCTTAGAAATGAGAACAAGAAGCTAAAAGAGTTGATGGCTCTTGAAAAGCAAACATCAAATGAGTCACTTATTGAAGAAAACAAAAAGCTCAAGCAAGAGAAAGAGCATCTCAAGACCGGCCTAAGCAAGTTCACAAGAGGCCAATATTTGCAAAGTGAGCTACTCATGAACACCGTCATGAAGATAGATAGAAGTGGCATTGGTTACTTGGCAAATCAAGAGAAGAAGGCTAAAGGTCAACAACAATAAAGCAAGTTAAAGCCCAAGCCAAAGAGATGTGTTGAGTGTGGACAAGAGGGCCATTTTGCTCATGAGTGCAAAACTCCACCACCACAACCCTTGCCCAAGCATGCTAGACCATTTGCTTTCAATGCTCATTACATGCTTAGAAAAGATTCAAGTGGAAAGATGAAAGTTATGTTCTTGGGTCCCCCAAACAAGAATAGGCCTAAGAAAATATAAGTTGCCAAGTCACTAGTTGAGAAAGTCAAGGGTCCCTCTTAAGTTTGGGTCCCTAAACAAAAAGCTTGATCTCTTGTGTGTAGGTGAACTACAAGACCAGTAGATCTCATTGGGTTATTGATAGTGGTTGCACTCAACATATGACCAGTGACCCTCGTATGTTCACCTCACTTGAAGAGAATGGGGTATGTCAAGAGAAGATCACATTTAGGGACAATTCAAAGAGCAAAGTCAAGGGTATAGGCAAGATTGCAATATCAAATGATCACTCTCTTTCAAATGTGCTCTATGTTGCTTCATTGAGTTTCAACTTACTATCCGTTGGGCAACTTTGTGACCTTGGCTACCAATGCTTATTCACTCCTAATGAAGTGATAGTTTCAAAGATACATGACAAGCAAATGATTTTCAAAGGCTTTAGATACAACAATCTCTATCTTGTTGATTTCACCTCCGAAGATGCAAACTTGATGACATGCTTGTTCACCAAAACTTCACTTGGGTGGCTTTAGCATAGGAGGCTTGCTCATGTTGGAATGAACACTCTCAACAAGCTATTGAAGAGAGAACTAGTAAGAGGCTTGAAGGATGTCAAGTTTGAGAAAGACAAACCTTGTAGTGCATGTCAAGCTGGCAAACAAGTTGCAAATACTCATCCAACCAAAGCTTACATGTCAACATCAAGAGTGTTAGAACTTCTACACATGGATTTGTTTGGTCCTATAACTTACAAGAGCTTGGGTGGAAATATCTATTGTCTAGTGATTGTGGATGACTACTCAAGATACACTTGGACTTTCTTTCTTCATGAGAAATCCGAAGTAGAAAATTGCTTCAAGAAGTTTGCAAAGAGAGCTCAAAATGAATTTGAAGTCAAGATAAAGAAGATTAGAAGTGACAATGGCAAAGAGTTTGACAACACAAACATTGAAGCTTATTGTGATGAGATTGGAATCAAGCATGAAGTTTCATCAAATACACTCCTCAACAAAATGGTATAGTTGAGAGAAAGAACCGGACATTGATCACCCTTGCAAGAACAATGCTAGATGAGTACAATACACCAGAAAAATTGTGGGCCGAGGCAATCAACACCGCATGCTATGCTTCAAATCGTCTCTTCCTACAAAAGTTTCTTGGCAAGACCCCCTATGAGTTGCTAAATGGGAAGAAGCCAGACGTCTCATTCTTCCGGGTGTTTTGGTGCAAATGCTACATCTACAAAAAGCGTCAACTCCTAGGGAAGTTTCAAAGACGTTGTTATATTGGCTTTCTCGTTGGTTACTCATCAAAGTCCAAAGCATATAGAATATTTAACCATGCTACCGGTTTGGTTGAAGAAACATATGATGTGGAATTTGATGAATCTAACGGCTCCTAAGGAGCAATTGAGAATTGTGATGATGTAGGTGATGAACCATTAAGGAAGGCAATGAAGAACATGCTGGTGGGAGACATCAAGCCTAAAGATGATGAAGACGATGTACAAATTGTCAATCCACCATCTTCATTACATGTGCCTCAAGATGATGACAAGAATGAGAGGGTTGAAAATGAAGACACTCATATCTCTCATGAACAAGCCAAGGCACAAGCTCAAGATGTTGATGCTACTCAACCTCCTCCTCAAGTGGTTGAAAGAAGAAACTCACCTCTACTTCAAGCACATCCACAAGATCTCATCATAGGGAGTCCTACAAAGGGTGTAATGACTCGATCTCAAAAACTTGCTTCTTTTGTTGAATATCACTCTTTTGTCTCTTGTCTTGAACCTAAGAATGTAGAAGAAGCTCTTCAAGATCCGGATTGGGTGAATGCTATGCACGAAGAATTGAACAACTTCACCCACAATCAAGTTTGGACACTTGAAGAGCATCCAAAAGGTGCAAGAGTCATTGGAACCAAGTGGGTGTTCCGCAACAAGCAAGATGACCAAGAAGTAGTAGTGAGGAACAAGGCAAGACTAGTTGCAAAGGGGTTCTCTCAAGTTGAAGGTCTTCATTTTGGAGAGACCTTTGCACCCGTTGCAAGACTTGAAGCCATTCGTATCCTTCTTGCATATGCATCGCATCATGAAATGAAACTATATCAAATGGATGTGAAAAGTGCATTTTTAAATGGCTTCATAAATGAACTAGTCTATGTTGAACAACCTCCCGGGTTTGAAGACCCTAGATATCCTAATCATATTTATAGGTTGTCCAAGGCGCTATATGGGCTCAAGCAAGCCCCTAGAGCGTGGTATAAGCGCCTCCGGGACTTCCTCATTGAGAAGGGCTTCACTATTGGGAAGGTCGACACCACACTATTCACCAAGAAACTTAATGGAGAGATCTTCATTTGTCAAGTCTATGTTGATGATTTCATCTTCGGATCAACAAATGAAGATTATTGCAAGGAATTTGGTGAATTGATGTCGAAGGAGTTCGAGATGTCTATGATTGGTGAGCTAACATTCTTCCTTGGTTTTCAAGTCAAGCAAATGAGAGAAGGGATTTTCATCTCTCAAGAAAAGTATACCAAGGATCTTCTCAAGAGATTCAAGATGGAAGAGTGTAAGCCAATCAAGACCCCAATGCCATCTAATGGACATCTCGCCCTAGATGAGGGAGGAAAACCGGTTGATCAAACTCTCTACCGTTCTATGATTGGTAGCTTGTTGTACCTTACCGCATCTAGGCCCGATATCATGTTTAGTGTGTGCATGTGTGCTCGCTTTCAAGCGTGCCCCAAAGAACCTCACCTAAGTGTCGTAAAAAGAATCTTAAGATACCTTAAGCACACCCCAAGCATTGGTCTTTGGTACCCCAAAGGAGCAAGATTCCAAGTAGTTGGCTATTCCGATTCGGATTATACCGGTTGCAAAATTGATAGAAAAAGCACATCCGGAGGGTGCCATTTGCTTGGGAGGTCTTTAGTATCTTGGTCATCTAAAAAGCAAAATAGTGTGGCTTTGTCCACCACCGAGGCGGAATACATTGCCGCGGGGGCTTGTTGTGCACAAATCTTATACATGAAACAAACCCTCCTAGACTATGGAGTTGTTCTTGATAAGGTGCCACTTTTATGTGACAATGAAAGTGCCATTAAAATTGCTAATAATCTAGTACAACACTCACGCACCAAGCACATTGATATCGGCCACCACTTTCGAAGAGATCATGTTGCTAAAAATGATATATCACTAGAAGGTGTAAGAAGTGAAAATCAATTAGCGGATATCTTCACTAAACCTTTGGATGAGGCTACCTTTTGTAGGTTGAGAAGTGAACTAAATGTGCTTGATTCTAGTAACTTTAAAAAATGAGCTTGTGTTGTCCCTTGCATTGCATTGTATTATATGTCATGTTTAATTCTCCGCAATGCATCTAGGACTTGTCTAACACGGTTACGATAACCCTTCTTGGAGGAGTGAAGAAGCCTAACCGTGGATCAAACTTGACAAGCAACCTAGTTTTTCTTTCTCGCTTTGCATTGCATATGCATGGTTGTTGCTTTGTCGTTTCTTTTCGGTTTTGCTTTGAGCAACCTCTGTGTTCGTCCATGAATAGAGAGAGCATTTGACGCTCCCAAGGGTTCATAAACTCTATTGCATGGTCATACATTGCTCCTCGGGTGTTTATCGTATATTTTCTTAAAAATAATACTAGCCTAAGGCAAAAAATTTTGAAAAACTTGAGGGTTTGAGAGAGGTCACTCATATCAGGTTCCAATTGGTGTTTATTTGAGTCTCTTTGAATTGGAACTTGATTGGGAGAAGTCACGTCGAAGATCGGATTGAAGAAAGGCGTTTTACAGCGACCGGACGCTGGACCGGACGCTGAACCGGACGCGATGCTGCTTCATCACTGTGTCCGGTCCCGACGACCACCAGTGCGTCCGGTCATCTCGAAGTCAATCTCAAGGATCTGTGACCGGACGCTGGACCAGACACGACGCTGCAACCACTGCGTCCGGTCCCGGACCTCACCAGCGCGTCCGGTCAAGCGTGTTGAGTTTCCCGGGTGATCTCTGACCGGACTCTGTCAGCGTCCGATCAGCTCTAACCAGACGTGTCTGGTCGCGCCAGGAGCTTACTGGACTCTAACCGGACGCTGCTCCGCCACGTCCGGTCAGTCGACCAGCGCGTGGAAAGCGGATCTGCCCTTTTTAACCATTCGTTCAGATCTATTTTTTTTCCTCATCCACGTGCGCTGCCGCTGATTTCCTCCAAGCCCTAGCCACCTGCCTCGCAGTCTCACGCTGTGCTGCCACAGCCGTTGCCCTCCTCAGCCATGCCGTGCCGCACCCGCTCGCAGCGCCGCTCCGTCTCCACCGCTCGGGCGCCGCCGCTCCTTCTCCGCGTCACCTCCTCCACAGCCCGCACCGTCCGAGCGCCGCTGTCGACCGCTGCAGCCGCGCACGCCGCCACCACCATGACAGTCGCAGCCACGTGCACTGCCACCAGCCGAGCCTCGCCACCCGGACCGCCTCCGACCATCGCACCCGTTGAGCCTCCATTGACAGCTTTGACCTAACCCTAATCCATCGTGAAGTTTTGTGACAACCATTCTTTGTCGAGGTTTCTTCATGTGATTTCGTCTCCGCAAGGTTATTTCACATCATCTTGATATCCTTTCAATTAGGGTTAGCCGTTGAACTTCCGCTGAAATTCTAATTCATCTTTTATGTGTCTCGGCACTTCAGCGCTCATCCGGCGTTTCCGTGGAACTCTCACGCATCAAGGGCCCTCATCTTTTCACCGAAATCTCGCTTATCTGAGGTAGCTATCGTGATCTATTCTTTTCTTATCTCGTATGCTTGCTTTCATAAGGACCTCGCTCATCTAGTAGTTAAAATATAATGCTTAATAGTAACTCTATCTATTCCATCTTTATAGAGAGTCTTGTCGGTGCTCTGTGTGTGGCAGTTGATCAGTTTTTGAATCCGAGGCCAAGGCTGTGGATACGGATTGAGGCCAAGCCTCACGAGTGTCAGTACACCATCTTTCACTATCAGGGTTTTCTCAGTCACAGAGGTTGGTCAGTATGGTTCGCTGCAAGAATGTTGATGGTGCACCAAGTGACGGGGACGAAAGTCCTCCCAGGTTGACAGAGGTAGCCCATGGCAAGCGCAAGAAGATAGCCACCAAGAAGAGAAAGAGGACACCCACTGAGGCAGAGATAGCACAGGCAGTCGTTGATGCAGCAGAGCTTGCAGAGAGAGGTGGCAGAAGCAGTGGGATTCACATTGGCGAGTGTCGCTTTCATCTTGAAGGTTGACAGCTTGGTACTGAGGCCACAGAGGGGACAGAGGACCCACCTGCAGAGGACCCACCTGCAGAGCAGCCCACAGAGGAGACAGAGGAGCAGACAGTTCAGACTCCACCTCGTCATCGCTCAGGACGTACGTATGCTCAGGTGACTCCTAGGCTAGAGGGCCAGCGACGTGGAGGTCGTCCACCACCCAGGGCTCGAGGTCACCCCCAGTCGAGCACTTTGACCTGAGGGGAGCTACAGCACGACAGGTCTAGGCTCTCTGGTTTGTTGAGGTTGGTCGGTGGTTCCCACCTCAGCGGGACCCCCGAGCCTCAGAGGGCTTCTACACACCTCTGCACGAGGATTTCTACAGAGCCTATGTTGACAGCGGGATTGCATTCAGACCTTAGAGAGTTTGTCGACTCGAGGCTTTAGTTGAGGTGGTTGGTGAGCAGCTCTGTCCACATCTGTCCTTTTTACCTGGTTTGTCAGACCTTCTGGGATGGACTGGAGCTTACTACGGGACTTGGGTCAGAGAGTTCTACTCTTCACTTTGGATTGACCCTGCTCACGAGTTTATGCACTTTGCATTCTGAGGCCGTGACTACAGACTATATAGCACTAGGGTATGGGAGATTCTCAGACTCCCTGCTTTAGAGACGAAGATTCACCAGTTGTGCTTTGGACAGACTTCACCACCGAGACGTCCTCACAGAGGTACAGTACCACCCACAGACATGATCAGACCTTGCTTCCGTGAGCCGTTTGGCGAGGGGTCTAGACGTACACCTGCCAGCTTGACACCCCTTGCTAGAGTGCTTGATGCCATTGTGAGGCGGACTCTTCTTCCGAGGCTAGGATACAGAGAGAGCCTGACACGTATGCAGCTTTGGATTGTTCATCACCTCATCTCTCAGACACCGTTTGATATTTGGGATCTGTTGCTATGTGAGATGGAGGACACTTTGGCTGAGGGCTTCAAGGGTCACCGTCAGTTACCATATGCGCACTGGATCTACTTTATCATTCGATCTACGTGTGACCTGCCTGCAGAGATTAGGGCTGAGATCTCTGATACCACTACTGCATTCCTAGAGTATGACATTCGACAGTTGTGGGCTTCAATTACTAGAGAGCAGGCACCTAGGCCGGGACAGCGTTAGAGGCCAGAGGTTCCAGAGATAGCACTTGAGTAGGACGAGACCATTGAGGGTCTTGATGAGGCCGAGCTTGTAGATCTTGATGCTCAGCCAGCTGATCCAGTTGAGGATGATGCCACTGATAGCACAGACGAGGACTACCAGCCTATTCCCCGGTACCGCTCTCCTCGGTCTCACGACCATGAGGCCGGTGGTTTAGGATTAGCCTCTCGCTCAGACCCAGCCATGGTGGCTATCCTTGAGAGGCTGACCTAGGCCCAGGAGAGGCAGGAGGTTCAGATGCAGCGACAGGCTCAGGACACAGCAGCTGCATTTGCTTAGATCTAGGCTCGTCAGGACGAGTTCCAGAGGCAGCAGCTAGAGTTTCAGAGGCAACAGTGTGAGATGCAGAGGCAGCAGGCAGCCACCCAGCAGCAGTATCTTGAGCTCCTGCGACACCTTGTCACTGTTGGGGTTCCTCCACCACCGTCCGTCCTTACTCTAGCACTACAGTTAGTGGACCTCAGAGTCAGGGATAGCCGAGCTTTCAGTTTACCTCTCCCCAGCAGCAGGTTCCTCAGACCTTTCAGTCCTCGAGCTACACTCCTATTCAGACGGGGTTCACTCCACCAGCTCAGCCCAGACCTCACCTTCTGACAGGCACTCCTTTCACTAACTTGAGTGCCTCCTACAGCGAGTTGACTGGTCAGCCAACACCCTCGCACACCACTATTGTGACCTCTTCAGGGATGTCGGCTTCCGAGACTGTGGCTCCTCCAGTGACAAGGACCGGGACTACAGAGATAGTGCCGTCGTCAGTTGCCTCGACAGATCCTCCCACAGTTGATGTTTTTCAGGCTCCGGTGATAGAGACTGCTCCTATTGTTGCTACTACGTCTTCAGTTTCTGCTCCTGCTCTATAGACCCAGACTGCTTCACTATCATGTGTATCTACAGAGGGTTAGCCTAACAGTTCAGAGTCTGAGGAGGATACTTCACAGTTTGTGATCACTCCACGCTCCTCAGCACCCGACACGACTGCTTCTGTTCCCCCATTAGATCCTTAGTTTTGTTTTTGGCGTTTGATGCCAAAGTGGGAGAGAGAGTAGATTCAGGGGGAGTGTTGATAGAGGGTTTTGTTTTTTCTTTGTGTGCTACATTCATGCATCATGTTTACTTTCCCGCCTTGCATTTTGTGACATGTGTGCTTGTGAGATACGTGAGTCATATGTGGTCTATCTTGTCACTATTATATATCATGTCACTTAATTGGTTCTAGCTCATAAGGTTGTGCTTCCGTGCCTTACTCTGATTTCATATGAGCTAGGTTTTATGTGTACTAACTCTTCATGTTTTATCTTGTGAGTACACTATGTTGGCTTGGAACACATAAGCAATTCCTAACCCCTTATGCTTATTGTTTTTTGCTTATGTGAACCAAGCATGTTCGGAAACCTCAACTCTTAAATCTTCTGAATCCAAGTGTTGTCATCAATCACTAAAAAGGGGGAGATTGAAGCATCTAGGCCCCGGGAGTTGGTTTTGGCAATTGATGACAACGCATTATTACCATGACTAACGTGTATTTTGCAGAAACTTTGATAAGTTAGGTCATGGGGTTGATAACTGCTTTGGGCACTATGGTATCATGCCCCTTGATGGAAATCATTTTGGTTTTCAAAGGATCAATGACAAGATTAAGAACGGTTAGTTTCGGATGTCAAGGTGTTGAGTTACATCCGGAATAGTCGTTAGAATCTTCGCTTCTTTCCTTTGGTCATACTATAAAGGGGGCCATGAGCGAGTAGCTTGACCTAGGTGAGTCTTTTTGTTTAGGTGCGGTGCACACTTGTCAAACTTAGCACTAGGTAGCTCAGGTAAAGCTCAAAGTTCAGTTGGAAGCAACTCGGTTCAAGTTGCGTCGCGTTTCGAAGTCGTTTGAGCTGTTTACCCCTGACCGGACGCGGTCTCTGTCTCGACCGGACGCGTCCGGTCAGTACTAAAAGTCACTGCGTTTCAACCTGGCTGATCGGACGTGGTTCCTGTGAGGACCAGATGTGTTGATCGTGTTGACATGTGTCTCAGAGGGTAAAAGATCTAATCGGACGCGACTGGGAAGTGATCGGACGCATCCGGTCATGTTCTAGTAAGGTACTTTGCTGACCTGACGTGTCCGGTCATCACTGATCAGATGCGACCGAGCGTCAGGTCAAAGTACAGTAAGGTCCTTGCACGATCGGACGCGTCCGGTCACCCCTGATCGGTGCGTCCGGTCACTCAGCGATGTCGTTCAGTTTTTCGACCGTTACGTTCGACCGGCGCGTCCGGTCACGTCAACTGGCACGTCCGGTCAGTGCGTATTTTGCTGAGTTGGCAGGTAATGGTTGGATTTGACTGTGGGGTGTATAAATACATCCCCTCCACCTCTTTTAGAGGTCTCTTGCTTATTTGTTCAGCTGAGAAACATCTTTCAAGTGCAAGGAAGTGCAAGAGCTCTAGTGAGGGTAGTGATTTGAGAATCAAAGTTTGAGAATCCCTCTTTAGTGACTTGGGAGTAGCAAGTGTGCATCCACCTTCTCATTAGGCTTGTTGTGGTCAAGTGAGAGTTCTAGCTTGTTACTCTTGGTGATCGCCATCACCTAGATGGCTTGGTGGTGATTGGGAGTTTGGTGATCATCTAGCGAGCTTATGGATGACCCAACTCATCTTGTGAGCGGTTTTGGGTGATTCACCGCAACAGAGTGTCAAAGAATTAGCTCGTAGAGAGCACTTGATCCTTGCATGGATCAAGGGGGAGCTACACCCTTGCGCGGGTGCTCCAACGAGGACTAGTGGGGAGTGGCGACTCTCCGATACCTCGGGAAAACATCGCCGTGTTCCTAACCCTTACTTTCAAGCATTTACTTTCTTGTATTACTTTCATTGCTTGGTTTACTTTCCTAGAATTGCCATGCTAAATTAGGATTGAAACTTAGGGTGCAAAACTTTTTACCGGTAGAATCACAAGGAACACTAGTAGGCACTAGGGGTGAACTTTGGTATGTAGGATTTAATTCTTGCAATTAATTTTTAGAAAAGCCTAATTCACCCCCCCTCTTGGGCATCTTGATCCTTTCACATAATTAAGTTGTGCTCCTGTTAGAGTTTTGCTAGCATAAGCAATTGCATGATGCTTCCTATCTTTTGTTTGTCCTAAAACTGCCCCTACAGCATAATCACTAGCATCACACATAATTTCAAAAGTTAATGACCAATCAGGGGGTTGAATGATTGGTGCAGAGATAAGTGCTTCTTTAGGAGTATTAAAAGATTTCAAGCACGCATCATCAAATTCAAAAGGAACATCCTTAGCTAGCAAGTTAATCAGTGGTCTAGCAATATGTGAAAAATCTTTTATGAATCGACGATAAAAACCACAATGACCAAGAAAACTTTAGATTCCTTTTATATTCACAGGTGGAGGTAGTTGTTCAATCACTTCAATTTTAGCTCTATCTACCTCTATGCCTCTTTCTAACACTAAGTATCCTATCACTATTCCTTCTTTAACCATGAAATGATATTTTTCCCAATTAAGGACTAAGTGTTTTTCTTCACATCTTTGTAAAACCTTATCTAAGTTTTCAAGATAGTTATCAAAAGTTTTTCCATAAACAAAAAAAATTCATGAAAACTTCCATAATCTCTTCAATCATTTCAGAAAATATAGACATCATGCATCTTTGAAAAGAAGCTGGAGCATTACATAATCCAGAAGACATTCTACGATAAGCATAAGTTCCGTATGGACATGTAAAAGTGGTTTTGCTTTGATCATCAGGGTGGATTGGAATTTGGTGATATCCCAAATAACCATCAAGAAAACAAAAGAAAGAATGATTTACTAAACGCTCTAACATTTCATCAATGAAGGGTAGCGGAAAATGATCTTTCTTTGTTGTTTCATTAAGTTTTCTATAATCTATGCACATTCTCCATCCAGTGATGGTTCTTTAGGGTATTAATTTATTCTTCTCATTTTTAACAATAGTCACTCAACCCTTTTTAGGTACAACTTGAATAGAGCTTACCCACTCACTATGCAGGACAGGATAAATAATCCCAACATGCAACAGTTTCAAAACCTCTTTCTTAACAACTTCCCTCATTGCATTATTAAGCCTACGCTGGGGCTCTCTAGATGGTGTAATATCTAGATCAGTTGGGATGCGATGGGTGCAAAGAACATGACTAATTCCCATAAGGTCTTGGAGTGAATAGCAAAAAGTAGCTCAATGCTTTTCTAAGATAGTTATTAAGCGTAAAGATTCTTCTTGAGAGAGTTTATCACTTATGATCACAAGAGAATCTGGATCATCATTTAGAAAAGCATATTTAAGATCAGAAGACAAATGTTTAAGTTCAATAGGAGGCTTAGGTGGTTCTATCAATTCATCAAGAGGTTCTGGATCAGTAGGACTCATCCTCATCTACCTCATCGGTGAAGAACTAGGCATCATCTTCTAAGTTTGGTTCAATTAATTCTTTAAGAGATGCTACCTTAACCTCTTCTATTGGGTTAGGCTCGGGAAGTGCCTCAATCTTGGCTTTCAAAGAATGATTTATGGGCACATAGAGCTTAAATCATTTCCCAAGTCTAACATCTAACTTTCCTATTTGTCCTTCTTGAATAAGTCTTTCTATTGGCAATCCTATCAACACGTCGAATTCCCAAACATCAAAGATGTAGAAATTCAAGTGGACTTAGAATTCATTGACTATAATTGGAAGGGCACATAAAATTCCCAAACTTAGAATAATATGTCCCGAAAGACTTTTTAGTAATTTATTAGTTGAAATTAATGGCATATCTTCTAATAATTTCTTAGCAAAAACAATAGACATGATATTAACACCTACTACTAGATTGTAAAAAGTATCGAAAGGATATTTATCAATTTGGCATTGAATGGTGACAGAGGGAGAATCTAGACGGATTATTTTATTTGAAAGCTCTGATTCTTCTAACCACTCGTCACTCAAAACTGATACTAATTCTTTCGTTGTCTTTTTAAGAAACTCTACATCATCAGGGTGTAAAAAGTTTGCATTTTTGGATTCCCTAGATTCCTGAGGTTTCACTATCACATGATAATTTGAGGTATTTCCAAATTCAGTAAAAAGATCATCCTCAAAATCAAGCATAAAATTAGAAAGTGGAGTTTCCTCCTCTTCATCTTGTGTTAGTTTAGGCTCTAAAACAGCTGAAGGTTGAGATGATTCAAGCAAAAGTTTGGGTTCAACTATTTGGGTTTCTTCTAACAACTCCTCTCTTTCTTCAGGAAGGTTATTTAAAATATGCATAAGAATGGTTTTTGCACGTTCAGCAGTAATGTGCATGAACGCTCCTCCTGCGGCCAAATTAAGGTATTTCTTTGTTTTTCTATTAAGGCCTAGAAAGAAGTGTTGCAAAAGCTTGGGTTCTGGCAAAGCAAGACTAGGACCTGAATTAACAATATTATCAAAATGTTCCCAAGCCTTACCTAGTGATTCATTTTTCTGTTGTTCAAAACTTAAAATTTCCAAAAGAAGTTTAGTGACTTTTCGGATAGGGAAGAATTGTTAACAAAAGTTAGAGCATCAAGCTTCCCAATCTCCTTGACTACTCCCAACATGGCGATTGTACCAGTGTTTAGCCTCTCCCATTAAAGAAAAAGGAAAAAGCTTCCATCTTAAAGTTTCATCGGCCATGTCTTCAATGCGGAGGTAGGCACAGGTTTGCTCAAAATCGGCTAGATGGGAATAAGGGTTTTCGCTATCACTACTAGAAAAAGTGTGTTCCTAAACTAAATGAATTAACCCCGGGCGTAGCTCATAGCCAGATGATGTGATGGGTTTAGATGATTCTACTAGCTTAAGGTACGAGCCCGATGGTGCTCTGTATTGATATAAAAGTTGATATAAAAGTTGGGATACGGGTTCCATGGTAAAAAGGTAAAAACAAAATGAACTAAAAACTAAAGGTAAAATAAAGGTAAAAGTACAATACAAGATTAAGCTAAACTTAAAATCAACTCAGCAAACTGTTCCCCAGCAACGGTGCCAGAAATGCTTGTTGGTATAAATTAAATGCACACTAGTAAATATGATTATCTGCAAGCACACAGATATAATACCATTGTAGCACTTCACCAAGATTATCCTGGTTTTAACATCAAACCCAAAGGAACAGTAGGTGACGATGACTAAGCCTATAAACTTAACCCAGTTCACAATCAAGTTAGAAAATATCAAGAACAAGGAGAATACTAAGGACTTTCTAATTCCAATCTCGATAAGCTATGTCTTCTATCGTTCTATCGTGGGCGATAACCAAAATAGGAGCAAAAATCAGAGTTCTCTCCTACCCAGTATCTATAAGCCTGCCAAACCTATTACAGGAGGTGGGACTACAGAGGATTCAATGAAGCTATAAAGTCACCTTTACGAGCTACCATCGTCCAGAACATCAGGGGACATTCACAAGTAACCCTAGTCTAAGCACCATGCTTACACTACGAATACTACTTCAATCAAGGAGCTACCAAGATCAAAGCACTCAAAAGAGTTGCAAACTTGAGGAATAATTTGAGCAAATTGCTTACTTGAATCAAAAGTCGATTACCAAAGAATCTCAGAAGCAAGTCCTGTGCGAAGGAATTTGATCCCGAAGAATACAGCAGCAGAGAAGCACCGACAGGTCGGAACTCCTCCAATAATCCACTCTTCAACTCTCTCTCTCTCTATCTCTAAACAAGACTAATTCTAAGAAGAACTAATATCTCTTGATTGCTAGCTTAGATCTCTATGGGATGTAGAATTCGGGTTTTTGGCTCTTCAGCTCTTGATCAGGCAAAGCTTCAGGGATGGGGTCCAGGCTCCGTATATATAGTCCGGTGAGGTGCACGAGAGCCATTGGATCAAACTGACTTAACGTAGGGCCAAGATGCATCCTTGGAGGCAGTAGAAGGAGGTCACAGAAGATGACAGGTGGGACTCACAGCAGCAGGCCGGGTGGCACCAAGGGGTGGGGACGGTCGGCACCCCCTAGAAGGTTCTGGTGCTTCCCTTCGCACCAGTGTCTTCTGGTGTCTTCCTGATTCTTCTAGTGTAGTTTTCATCATGGGAAAGTTTTGTATTTTATGAAATTAAATCCTCCTTTGTATGCTTTCTGGAATAATCCCTGAAAAAATAGCAATTCACCAAAACTCATGGAAATTATCAGTAATAACCTTCTATTCTATGATATTTATGCATTTCACAAGGAAGGTTGATGGTTCATGATATACGTTAACTACCATCAACATCCACCATATATATCCACCATATATCCATACACATGCATATCTTGATTTGATTGTATGATTTAACTCTCTTTGGATCCATTGTTTGATTTTACAACATATGCATTGCAAGTATGCCCTAGCTTTCTCCCTACCTATGAACTCCACATAAGCCTTAGTTGTAGGAAGAGGAAAAAGCATAACATCATTATTGCCTTGGTGAGGATCCACAAATAACACATATATTGAGAGACTTGAGAATGTCATACAAAGGAACCTCTGAGTTTATTTTGAAAACTTATAAAAACTCTGGAACAATGGTGGAACAAAGAACTTGAGACATAGTGCTTGACTTGATCATTCTATCTTTCAATTACTCAAGATCCAAGTGAAGGCTAAGAAGCCCATGGTTGAAGGTAATATGGGTAAGTTTGAAAGTCAGATCAATTTATTCTAATCCGGAGGAAAATTCTTGATTAAATGCATGTGTACTTTTGGGGCGTGAAAGCATTGTAGCAACTCCTGATCTATTGACAAGTTTAGCTTTACTCATGGACTAGCAAAGGTTAAGTGTGGGGGAGCTTGTTGACGGTCGATAACACCCATCATAAACCATCAATATCACTTGTATAAATGCATGAAAATGATCATCAAGATAGGTTTAGGGGTTTAAACTAATAAATTCCACGAGTTTGGTGAATCTGTGTTTTCAGCAGGGTTTATCTAGAAAATCGTCAAGGAGGACCTATTCATCAAAGGAAATCATAGAATTCCGTTGTGAAAACAATGTGGGAAGACTTTAGAACACTCTAGAGGGCTCTCCACCGAAGATGATCGTGAGAGGCTGACATGGGGGCCGGTCGACCCCACCTACAGGGCGGCCAGCCTATGGGTCCCACTAGTCAGCCCCTTCGTCGTACGTCGGTTTTCCACCGCCTTCTATATTGCATCTACACCATTCTTTCAAGTTGGTTTAATCCAAAAGTCCAGAATGAACGCTCCAGTCTATATATACAGCCATATACCCCACTCTCTCAGGCCATCCTAAAACCCTAATTCATATCCTCATCTTAGGATCAGGGTATTGCATTCAAGAGAGATTAGTACTCTAGTTAGGATCTAGTCTTTGTACACAAATAGAGAGAGAGAGTGAGGGAAGAGTTTGGGGGAAGTGCCAGCCTGTCGGTGCTACCTCTACGACTTGTACTTTGGCGGATCTAGGCTACTTCAAGTCTACATCTGAGATACTTCTGATAATTGATTTTTGTTTAAAGTAAGTTTTGTGCTCTTTTGTTCACGGGTTCACAGTTCTTTTGAGTGCTCTAGTCCTTGTTAGATCTCTAGATTAGAGTAGTAATTGTTAGCATAAGTGTGGTGCTTAGGTTATCAGTTACTTGTGTTTGCTCCCTGCTTTTTTCTGGTTGTGTGGTAGCAGCGGGAGATGATAGCCCCATCTATCCTTTGTAGTCCACGCCGAATTAAGTAGGTTCTTAAATTAGTAGGACCGTAGTCATGTCGATAGAGTTATCTATTGACGGTGTTTTACCATCTAAGCGGCGTTCCGAAGTGAACATTAGAATCATAAGTCTTGCTCTGCATATGGTTAAAAGTCATAGGAATCCTCTCTACTCATACCTTAAACCTTGATTGCTATCCCTGGACAAACTAGGTGGTAGACGGCATACACATGTTTCCCTGTGGATATGACACTCGATAATACTCCAGGTGAAAACTACTTCGATACCCGTGCGCTTACGGATTTTGTCTCTTTATGGCTCCATAGGTGTAAACAGTAACCACCCGTACAATCCACGTACCGCAAATGGGGGCGGTAAGCCAAGTAAATAATTATGACCGGTCTATCCATGAAATTGGCACAAGAGTGGTGCCGGGTAGATGGTGGTAGCATTACCTAGGAACTTATAAATCCTTTTGTGGACATTATGGCCAGATTAAAGAAAAGTTAGAGACGTGAGGCAACCCTTACCCTTGCGCACGTGTATGGTGGTTAGTCTGTTCTTCCGTGTGGGTATAGTTGTACACCTCTACAGAGCTCACTTGAAAGCCGAAAGTCCTTCGGGACGGAACCGGTTGTTCTTACTTCTAGACCTGTTGTAGAGTAATGATAATACTGTATTATGCAATGAACTATAACGATGATCACTTTAATTATATTACTCGTTACCACCTGTTAGGAACATATAATTACTAGTTAATGTATTTATGAATCATGGGTATGTCATTCTTTAAGAAACGCCATGCTTTTCTACAAATGTATAAATGACTAATAACTCATTTTGTATCCACCAAATACCTACATGTTGAAATTAAGTCATGTGAGTACGCAATGTACTCACGGTGCTGCCGATAGTTTTGCAGGAATCTTCAATTTGGTTGATTTGAGTAAGCTCAATCCGCCGTCGACTATAGACTTTGGATTGGGCGATTCCAAGATGAGCTGCATGTTAACTCTGATAGGTGTTCGAGTGAGAATAAACGAAGAATAACCATAGTGGGTTCATTATGAAATATTGTGTAATTCTATTTCGTTGTTAATAGTTAGCATGTGACCGTGTTTAATTAAATTGAAATCTTCAAGTGTGTTGGCATCACATTCGTGTTATATGTTAGTTTGCCATTTGGAGTGTTATGTGTCACTCGACTGTTAAAAAGATCGTGAAGAGGAGATGCGAAGGATGACACTGGTGCTAGTCTGATAGGTGTCGGAACATTCCCCCACATGCTCTCTTGCCTCTACATGACAGGCGGCGATCGAGAATTTACCGCCCGAACCGATCCGCAATCGGATGGACCATATCGCTTTTTCGCCGAATCAGACGGCCATCAAGATAATGGGCGACGTGGCCCTATCTGTTAGTCTACTTTTGGCCCTATCCGTTAGTCTGCTTTTGGTTTATGAATCGTACTCGCTCCATCTCAAAATAAATAGCGCTACGAGATGTATATAGGTCAAATTTTTTCAGTTTTGATTAGGTTTATAAAAAATATTAGCAATATTTATATATCTAATAAGTTTATTAAGAAAATGTATTTAATGTTTATTTAATGATACTAATTATGCATCCTAAATATTAATATTTTTAGGTGCATTTTCCCTGCACGCACGAGTATCTACTCGCACCTGAGATACACGAACGCGAGGGTTGGGGTTGCGGACGTTTGCGGACGTAGCTAACGGAGACGTCGTGGGCTGCGGTCGGGAGACGAGCCTTATCGGATTTGCATGCGGCACAACCAGCAACCCAATAAGCAATTAAGAAACCCTGCTACTTTTAAATACTGTATGTATCCATGCTATTCCTTCGGCTTGAATCTCGGTTTGCTGGCCAGTTAATTAGCTTCATTCGTCCTTACGTTGAGCATCTCCAGGAGCTTGGTATATAGGTTTGGCATCCTAAAAGTTTTGGTAAAATAAGAAAAATATTTCTCCAATAGTTTGGTATCTAGGTTTGATATCTTTGGCAAGTTGGCAAATCTCAGTCGATTGCGCGCATATATGCACGCGGAGCACCGGCCACGCATCGTAGTTTCCTCGTGCTTAGCGGGGCTCTTCGCTTAACGGGGCTCTTCGTTCGCTTAGCGGGTCTTTTTGTTTCGTTAGCGGGTTTTTAGGTGTTTGGAAACAAAATTTACCAAACGGTTGGAGATGAGATCTTTTTTTTCTCCCCATATTATTTTGGAAGTTGGCAACCAACGAGATTTGGAAAATAAAATTTGCCAAACGGTTGGAAATGCTTATATAACAACCAGAGTATGTGTGGTTTCTAGGATATGCATTCATACTTGGAGTGTATATATGTATATACTTTTCGTTACACGGGAGTATGTGTACATTCTATTCTATTATTTTGACAAATACATGCTGTTTTGATAAGATGGTACATTAGTGTGTATATATATTATTATCGAACATATACTTTGCAGAATCTGATATGTACACATACTTGCTAGTATGCGTGCATACTTTCTGACGAGCTAGTATTAGTACATACTTCTGAAAAGAGAATATGTATGCATACTACTTTGCAAAAAAATTATGTATGGTGTATACAATTTTGAGGAGTATTTGTACATCTTTTTACAAGGGAGTAAAAGTATATACTCCCTTTGCTGTGCACATCTTTTTACAGAAGCAAGCATTCTCCAGTTGATTGCAGTAACTCTATCTATAATGTAGATGCAAACTGATATGCAATTCTGCTGCATCTACAGGCTGACAAAAGTTATCTAAACTGAACATATATGCAGTCACTACAAGATAGCTTCAGCTATAAACTCTGAACTTGCCACTTCACCGTGCCATACTCATCCCTCGTAAATTTGAGCCCATAATGAACATCATGATTCCAAACCAATCAGAAAAAATGTTGTCAAGTTATACTGTAATATGAAAAATATCAAATGATACTATGATGAACAAAAGTATGCAAACATACACTTATCTGAAAAGGTATCTAAACATACTCATATTTGAAAAACAGTATCTAAGCATACTCTTAATTCTTGATGATTGATTCTAGTAAAAAATACTTAGACAAATAAGTTAAGATTTATTATATCATAAAAAGGCATGCCGGAGTGTGTTTTTCTACCTGCTTGTCAGGAGAGTCAAGGAACAGAGCACAACTTTGCGATTGCCAAAGCGGGAAAGTCAAGAATCCTTGTAGGTGCCAACAGACGCAGCAGGTTAGCTCCCAAAAAGTACCGGGAGAAACTACAAGCTGAAAAAATTATCTTGTTAAAAAAAATCATGAGATACTACTACAATCTTAAAATGTACTATATGTTTAAAAGTACCAGGAGATACTACAATCTGAAAAGTATCAAGTGATACTATAATATACAGTAGAAAGTATCACATGGTACTATGATCTAAAAAAGTATCCAAGCATACTCTTATCAGAAAAGGTATACCAACGTACTCTTTTCTAAAACCGTTTGCAGAGATGATTAACACACCTGCCGATGTCCATCTTCCCCTACTCTGCCCTAAAATAAGCATTTTATCAAACACCTAGAATACATGCAGTGGTAGGCTACCAGTACAGACTACAGAGCAAATGAGAAGAAAGTCTCACCTACAGATCAACGATAAAAAAATCTCAATGTGATTTTCCACTCTTCCCCATCCCAAATCAGCAAATTTCTTATCCCAATCTCAATTTTCCTATTCTTCCATCCATAATCAACACGAATATCCATCGCTGTCACAGCACAGCCGCACAGCTGGGCAGTGTTTGGGTTCTGGACGATCAGAAGGCAGGGGAAGGACATAGCTCACCGAGGCAGAGTTCTTCCGAGAACGACAGGCAGAGGCGGCCAGCGCGACCTGTCCGGCGGAGGCAGCGCACACGGCCAGCGCGAGCTGTTCGGCAGAGACGGGTGCGCGGGGGATCTTGGGCGTCGGGGACGATGCAGGCAGCGCCGGATCTCGGTGGCCACAGCTGTCGGGGCGTCCTTCATGCGGTGAGGCGCCTTCCGCGCGAGATAGGCCGCGCCGCCATCGGAGATGGGGAGCCGCTCGCATGGAAGGTGGAGAGGTCGCCGCCACCGCTAGAACTCGGGAGGGAGCCGCCGCTTGGCCTGCGAGATCCAGACCGCTGGTGGGCGCCGCCGGATCTGCCGTTGATGCGAGGAGGAAGGAGGAAGGAGGCGCCGTTGATGCGAGGACGATGCAGGCGACTCTGGATCTTGAGCGGTGGGGCGACACTGGACTCCGGCGCGGAGCTGCTCGGCAGGGGGCAGAGCATGGGCTCTGGCGTTCGCAGCCCGCTCGACAGGGGCGAAGCTTGGACTCTGCTCAGCAGGGGCGGCAACCCGCTCGACGGAGGAGGCACTGGCAGCTCCGGTGGAGCCTGAAGGTCGGGAGGCGGAAGGGAAGAGGAGGTGGCGGTGGCGGCGGTGGCGGCTACCGGGAGTCGGGAGGGCCTTAGATTACCAGCACTCATGCACCTCTATATTCATCCTCTATACGTCCTAGTCAGCAAGATTCTCTTCTCTATACTCAATTCTCCCGCACCCATCCATCCTCTATATCATCCTCTATCCACTCTATCAACTGTGTGACCTACTTGTCACTTTATCTAAATATATCCATGTGTGATCTAGTTTTGAAGGATTTATTGAGACTAATTTAATGGTGAAATCGAAATTTAATTTGGATTTTTGGTTTATGAGTTATAACATTTTTTCCTTTGTTTAGCTAGTGGGGTCCGTCACTGTAGAGTATAGAGTAAGCACAGTACCACTTTAAATATAGAGTGGGAGAAATGATAGAGTATCGTTTTAGAATACCCAGTACAACAGTTTTTACTCTATATTCATACTCTAAAACTTTAGAGTATCGTTTTAGAGTACCCACTGCGGGTAGTCTTAGACTATAAAACGATACTCTAAAGCTTTAGAGTATGAATATAGAGTAAAAACTGTTGCATTGGGTACTCTAAAACGATACTCTATCCTTTCTCTCACTCTATATTTAGAGTGGTACTGTGCTTACTCTATACTCAATAGTGGCGGGCCCCACTAGCTAAACAAAGGAAAAAATGCTATAACTCACACACCAAAAATCCAAATTAAATTTTGATTGCACCATTAAATTCGTCTCAATAAATCCTTCAAAACTAGATCACGCATGGATATATTTAGATAAAGTGACAAGTGGGTCCCACAATGGATAGAGTGGATAGAGGATGATATAGAGTATGGATGGATGCGGAAGAATTGAGTATAGATGAGAGAATCTTGCTGACTAGGATATATAGAGGATGAATATAGAGGTCTATAGTGCGGGTAGTCTTAGGCACGAGATGGAGGGCGTCACATCTAACGGACCCGCTAAGCCAGAACATGTGGGGGAGTTCCGTGGACGAGGAACGCCGTCATCGGCCCGTTAGCTACGTTCGGGCGTGGGGCTGGCTGGGCGCTCCGGTGCATACATTACCAGGCGCGAATAGATACACGCGCGTGTAGAATGAAATTTTCTAATATTTTTAATATATATTTGATCAAAATTATAAATATTTTGCTTATTGGGAAGGAAGTATATAGAGATTTGGGATTCTCTCAACCACCCACGCCTCATCCAGAGCTGACACGCGCCATGTATTCGAGGATTTGCCGTTGGAGACGACGCACACTCGGCCATGGCGCTCGCTCTCCTCTACCCCTCCACACCATCCCATCGCCTACTGCTTCGTCCCCTTTCATCTCTGCCAGTCGCGCGCGCCACCGGTGCCGCTAGCTTCGGGCTCGCGTTCTTCTGCCCCCTCTCCCGCGGTTGCTCCTCCCTGCAGAGGACCGGCGCCGCAGGCGGCGTCATTGATAGCGCCGGAGAGGGCTCATCGGAAGAGCCGGTACCTGGATGGCTCAACGCAGACCTGCTCAAGCGGATATCAGGCGCGGCGGACGCGGACCGGGTCCTGGACATTGTTGCGGAGTCAGTTGAATGCGCTGGTGCTGCTCTGGACGCGCCCGAGTGCAACGCGATCGTCGCCGCCGCTTTTGACCGTGGCAACATCGAGCTCGCGCTCTCGGTGTTTGAGGCCATGCAGTCCGGTTTCGCGGGAGGTAGGGGCCCGTTACTTTCTTGTCTAATGTTTCAGACTCTTTTATGGTCCTGAAATTTGAAATACGACGTCTTCAGCCTGGATTGCTGAATCCTTTTTTGCCGAACAATGTTCAGTTGGGGGCTGGAGGTGGGCAAGGCCTGATGTGCGGACTTGTGCGTTGCTTGTACATCGGTTGGCGGCCGCCCGGCGTGTTGCTGATGCAATCATGATAATTGATTATGTGTCTCGCGCAGGTGTTTCTTCTATGGATGAGGTGATTTTTTGTTCAGACGTACTCAGAAATATTATCGCACCTGTGTTTATCTTTTAGACGCTTCATTGCAGACTGCAGTATCAGCCATTTTGACAGTGGATGTTGTAGCTTCAACCATTCTGTACAGTACCTTTAAGGAATGGGTCATTGGGTAACTCGGGATATATAGATTGGCAGCTATCAATCTGCATACTTTGCTGTTGATGTATGCATTTTATGTTTACTAGGTGAATGCCCGTGTGTTGCAACGGGTATAAATAATATATTTAGGTCAAGTCATGATACATGGAAATCTAAAAAGTGAAGACACTAGAACAATAACTGAATTAGTTTAGATGTCTATGAGTAAATGGTGAAATGCAGTCTTGATTGGTGCTGCAAATTGCTGCTTGTGGACATAAAGGAGTTCAGCAATGTTGTTTGCTCAGAGCAGTGGATACATTCAGAACTGCCCATGAGAAGGCAAAGAACCCAGGAGGGGCTCTCCAAAAAATCAGTGCAGCAACTTTTGTGTTCCTAATTCTGTAGAACCGACAGTGATGCAAATGCAAGCCAAGAGACTAAGAGAGCCTCTCCAAACAATTAGTGCCGCAACTTTCATGTTCCCAGTTCTGTTAAATCGACAGCGATGCAAATGCAAATTTGTGGGCAGTTGAATGAGTTTAGCAAAGCACTAATTCTATATATTTCATTACCAACTAAACATGCCTGCGAAAAATGCAATATTTGGTTTAGCTAAGGATGAGCCGCTAGGGATGACCGCGCTGCTCCGATATGGCGTCTGAGAGACCGGGCAGCTGACCAGGCGAGGCGTGGTGCAAGGCTGGTGAGCAGAGGACGCCGCTTCTCATGTTTCTGGCAACAGTGAACCAGGCGAGGCATGGGGTTGGCTGGGTGAGTGCGGGACGCTGCTTCTCGCTTTTTTAGGAAGTGCTATTGCTCTATTCTAAATCTACATAGCAACAATGGAGAATTACGTTATGTCTGAACAGAACATAAGAAATGAGGCACAAGAAAGAAAACCATAACTCACCCAACGTTGAAACAAAAAAAGCTAATATTACAGACCTTGTGTAAATTTCAAGAACTACATCTGCTGAGGCAATAAGAGGAGCATGAAAAAAAAAATAACGTTTTGAGGTTGACGTTAGTTAACCATTTTTTATGTGTGAATAAAGTATGACACTATAACACTGAATGGATCTCAATTAGTATTTTAGGCTGACAGTCTTTCCACCCTAATGCTCTAACTCTAGGACGCAACAAACTTCACAGACAGCATGCCACGTTTTACTTTGCTAATATCATAGAAATGGAGCAAGATCATCTAAGAAAATTCCTTACAATGTATTGTCTAAAATCAAGAGTGGTGAAAGAACCATCAAACTATCACAATAATCATGTAACTTTACATAACGCAAGTGAAAACTGAGATATGTACCTCCGAGAATGTTGCTGTTTGCATTCACGTACTTCTCCTAGTCTAGTGAGGCGTCCTTCTCCAATGGAGGTTAATTGATGGTGGGAATTTATGCAAATCCTCCCAATTCATGTATTCTGACAGGAATTTATGCAAATCCTCCCATATCAGCGACAGAAGTACCCGACATTGTGTGAGAGACATGGTGAGAAGGTTAGGTATATAAGTGGCATCAGAATGTGATAACAGGTTTACTTATTGCAGGTTCCTTTCGGAATCATTGTTCGCTGTCCAACTTGCATGATAGCTGTTGCTGTTGTGCAGCCTCAGGATGGAACTCAGGTTTGATGCTGCAGAAGTATCTTGTAATACCCCTCAATTTTTTTAATACTGGTCATTTGGTCAAGTAGTCATTAGCTTACAATATGTGAGATACTGAGACAAGTGCCCACAGTTGGTGTTGGAGTATAGGCCCATTATGAGGCCCATGTATTCTACCCTATTTAGCTACCCTTCTAGGGTTAGCCCAAATCAATTCAGTCTTCATTCTAGCATGGTATCAAGCTAGGTTTTTTTTTCTCGAACACGCAGGAGGGCTGCGTATCAGTATATTAAGAAGAAAGAACCCAGTCACTAATACAAAGGGTTTTAAACCCCCTCACACACAAACACACACACTGGATCGCCTGTTACCCAGAAAAAACAACCCAAGATCAGGGAGACCTATCAGTCTAATTGGAGGGCTGCTGGGCGAGAAGATGAGAAATTTCTCGAGCCCCAGCCAACTCCCACGAAAACAGATCATCCCTAATGGAGGAGAGTGTTGGAGTATGTTTAGGCCCATGTGGCTAAGGCCCATGTGGCCCATGTATGGAACTATATGTAGCTACCCTTCTAGGGTTAGCCCTAAGCAATGAAATCTCAGTTTACATCATGGTAATCAGAGCCTAGGGTTAGTTTTTTTTTTCCTCTTCCTCCTCTGCCCAGCCGCCGCCGCCCCCTCCTGGTGGCTGCCGCCGCCGGCCAGGAGGCCATGGCCGGCGCTCCACCTCCCCACCCCTCCCTCTACAGCCATTTCCCTTCCCTCTCCTCTTCCACATGGGCGCAGGTCCTTGCTGCTGCCCCTCCCGCCGCTACAGGTCCGGTGGCTCCTCAAGCTCTTGCCGCCGCCGCCTCTGGTTCCCTTCCCCAACCGGCGGCTACTGCCCCCCTCCACCCAGCGGCTGTGGCTGATCCCGACGCCGCCACCGTGGAGCAGCAGCCCCGTCCCCACCCGCCCCGCTCTGAGGCGCCTATCCGCCTGGAGCAGCCGCTCCAGCCGCTGGACCGCCTGGACGCCCAACCACTGTACCGCGCGGAGGGGCAGCTGCTGCCAGCGGCCTCCCTGGACTCCGTGTCTGCTGCTGCTGGTGGCCTGCTCGCCCGCCTGGAGACTCCGCTGCTTCATCCCGTCCAACATCTGCAGCACCAGCCGCCGCCCCTCCCGGTGGCTGCTGCCGCCGGCCAGCCAGCCATGGCCGGCGCCCCCCCCTCCCCACCCCTCCTTCTCCTGCTCCTCCCCTGTCCCGTGGGCGCAGCAGCCACCTTCCCCTGCCCCTGCACACGCCCAGCCGCCGCTCCTCCTGGAGCCGGTAATGGCTGGCCGTCCACCTGCCCACGCCCAGCCGCCGCGCCTCCTGGCGCTGCCCATGGCTGGCCGTCCACCATCCCCTCCTCCGTCTACCACCATCCTTTCCTCTCTTCTTCCCATCTATCCCTCCCTTTCCCGGGCTCCACCATCCCCTGCTGTGGTGCTGCCGCCCGCTCCCTGCCCTTCTCCTGCCGCCCTTCCTGCTGCTGCGGGCGCGGGCGTACGCCGTTCCAGGGCCGGCGCCACTGCCGCTGCATCTCGTGTCGCGCGCCGGACCTTGTCGGCTCCCTACCCTCTGCCATCGGCTCCATCTCCCTCGCCGTCGCAGCCGGGACATCCTCCTGGCGCCGCTAACACCATGGCCGCCACCGCCGGGGCCGCTGGTGCGGGGGGCCCGGGCGTCGCTACTCCGGGGTTTCCCCCAAACTCCCTGTGGGCTACTGTGGCCTCCTCCTTCAGCACCACCGCCAGCACTCCACCAGTGAGTCCTGATTGGATCGCCGACTCGGGCGCCACTTTCCACACCACGCCTAATGCGAGTCTACTTTCCTCTCTTCGTCCTCCCCACCCTTCCTGTCCCTCTTCCATCATGGTCGCCAATGGCACCTGCATTCCTGTCTCCTCCGTGGGCACTGCCAGTTCCCACGGCTCATTTCATATCTCTGATGTTCTTGTGGCTCCCGGGATGGTTCACAACCTTCTCTCTATTCGCCGTTTCACCACTGATAACTCTTGCTCGGTTGAGTTTGACCCCTCTGGCCTTACCGTGCGGGACTTGGCCTCCCGGGCTCCTCTGCTCCGGTGTAACAGCACTGGGCCTCTCTACACCCTTCAGTTTCCTGCATCTGCTTCACCTTCTTCGCCATCCTCCGCCGCTTTCGCCGCCACTCCTTCCTCTACCACTTGGCACCGTCGCCTTGGCCATCCTGGCCGGGATGCCCTGATGCAGCTCAGTCGTAGTTCCGACATTCGTTGCTCTCAGGCTCACGATGATCACTTGTGTCATGCGTGCCAGCTGGGCCGTCACGTTCGCCTTCCCTTTCAGTCCTCATCCTCGCATGCCCCTCATGCATTTGATCTTATTCACTGCGACTTGTGGACCTCTCCTGTTCTCAGCATGTCTGGCTATAAGTACTACTTGGTGGTGGTCGATGATTTCTCCCATTATTCCTGGACTTTTCCTCTGCGTGCCAAGTCCGAGGCTTTCCCCACTCTTAGCAACCTCTTTGCTTGGGTATCCACTCAGTTCGGCCTCACCATCAAGGCTGTCCAGTGCGACAATGGCCGAGAGTTCGATAACTCCACCTCCCGTGCCTTCTTCCTTTCTTCCGGTGTCCACCTGCGCATGTCTTGCCCGTATACCTCCTCTCAAAACGGCAAGGCAGAGCGTATGATCCGCACCACCAACGACATCATGCGCACCCTTCTGCTCCAGGCATCTCTACCCGCTCGCTTCTGGGCTGAGTGTCTGCACACCTCCACCTATCTCCTTAACCGACTTCCTTCTACTGCCTGCCCAGCTCCCACGCCTCACCACGCTCTTTTCGGTACCCCTCCTCGGTACGACCACCTTCAAGTCTTCGGGTGTGCGTGTTACCCTAACACCGCCGCCACCGCTCCTCATAAGCTGGCTCCCCGGTCGACCCTCTGTGTCTTCCTCGGATACTCTCCGGATCACAAGGGTTACCGATGCTTTGACCTTACCTCTCGCCGTGTCCTCATCTCTCGCCATGTCGTGTTTGATGAGTCGGCGTTCCCTTACTCCACCTCTCCATCCACACCTCCCGCTGACCCTGCGGAGGCTTCCTTCTTTCCCACTGACACGGCGATTCCGCCACCCTTCTCCCCCTACCCTGCAGGTACTGCTCCGGCGCGCTCCCCTGGTGGTCCCGCGTCGCCCCAGGACCTTCCGGTGCCTGACACGGTCGAGGCAGCCCCGGAGCTTACACCCTCGCTCCCTGTGGCTTCGCCGCCTCCCGTTGTGCCGGATGCTGCCGTTCCGATCGCGGGACCGCGCGCACCGACCCCACCTCCTCCCGGGCGCTTCGGTCTCGTCTACCAGCGCCGGCGGGAGCCGCGTCCGCCCTCACCTCCTCCCGGACGTTTCGGGATCGTCTACGAGCGCCGGCGTGAGCCGGCTCCGCCGCTCCCGTTCCCAGCGCCGTCGTCGCCAGTGCGTGCTCCGCCGGCATCCCCACGCTCTCGCGCCGACCCGCCGGTGTACCACCCACCTCTTCTTCACCGGGACCCTCGTCACACTCACCCGATGGTGACGAGACAGGCGTCTCGCCCGCAGGCCCTCACCGCCGCCGCCTGCGAGCCGGAGATCTCTCCAGTACCCTCTTCCGTTCGCGCGGCCTTGGCGGATCCTCACTGGCGCCGCGCGATGGACGAGGAGTACGCCGCCCTCCTCGCCAACCAAACGTGGGACCTCGTGCCTCGTCCGCCGGGGTCCAACGTTGTCACCGGCAAGTGGATCTGGACGCACAAGAGGCGGGCTGATGGTTCCTTGGAGCGCTACAAGGCTCGCTGGGTCCTCCGCGGCTTCACTCAGCGGCCCGGCATTGACTATGCTGAGACGTTCAGTCCCGTGGTGAAGCCAGCTACAGTCCGCACTGTCCTCTCCCTGGCTCTCGAGCGCTCCTGGCCTGTGCATCAGCTGGATGTCAAGAATGCCTTTCTTCATGGCACTCTGACTGAGACGGTCTACTGCAGTCAGCCGGCCGGTTTTGTGGATGGTTCTCGTCCTGACTTCGTCTGCCGGCTCAACAAATCTCTCTACGGGCTCAAGCAGGCACCCCGGGCTTGGTACTCTCGCTTCGCTACCTTCCTGCAGACTCTTGGGTTCACGGAGGCCAAGTCTGACACCTCCCTGTTCATATACCACTATGGGGGTGAGACTGCTTACCTGCTCCTCTATGTGGATGACATTGTTCTCACTGCCTCCAGCGAATCTCTGCTCCACCGCATCATTGCCTCACTCCAGAAGGAATTTGCTATGAAGGATCTTGGGGTGCTCCACCACTTCCTCGGCGTCACTGTTGAGCCCCGACCTTCCGGTTTGTTCCTCCACCAGCGGCAGTTCACTTGTGACATTCTGGAGCGAGCCGGGATGACCGCCTGCCAGTCCTGCTCTACACCGGTGGACACCCAGGGCAAGCTGTCCGAGGCTGGGGGTCCGATGCTTGGACCAGCAGACTCCACCGCCTACCGGAGTCTTGCTGGCGCACTTCAGTACCTCACCTTCACACGGCCGGACATCACTTATGCCGTCCAGCAGCTCTGCCTCTACATGCATGCTCCGCGGGAGCCTCACCTGGCTGCTATGAAGCGGCTTCTCCGGTACCTCCGTGGCACCCTTGGCTACGGGCTGCTCCTCGGCCGGTCTTCCACTGCCGAGCTGGTTGTCTACACCGACGCTGACTGGGCGGGCTGCCCGGACACCCGCAGGTCCACCTCCGGCTACGCGGTCTTCCTCGGCGGCAACCTGGTCTCTTGGTCGTCCAAGCGCCAGCCCGTGGTTTCCCGCTCCAGTGCCGAGGCGGAGTACCGTGCCGTGGCCAACGGCGTGGCCGAGGCCGCCTGGCTCCGCCAGCTCCTGGCTGAGCTTCACCGCCCCCTCGCCAGGAGCACGCTCATCTACTGCGACAACGTCAGTGCGGTCTACCTCTCCACCAACCCCGTGCAGCACCAGCGGACCAAGCATGTGGAGATCGATCTACACTTCGTCCGCGACCGGGTGGCCATCGGCGACGTCCGAGTGCTTCACGTCCCGACCACCTCCCAGTTTGCGGATATCTTCACCAAAGGCCTCCCTTCCTCGACCTTCTCTGAGTTTCGCTCTAGCCTCAACGTCTCCAGTGGCTAGTTGTGGCTGCGGGGGGGTCGTGTGTGTTGTGCTCTCACATGTTTTCTTTCTTGTTCAGTCTTGAACTCCGCTGCGCCGGTAGTTCAGACTGCGGGGGGGTGTTGGAGTATGTTTAGGCCCATGTGGCTAAGGCCCATGTGGCCCATGTATGGAACTATATGTAGCTACCCTTCTAGGGTTAGCCCTAAGCAATGAAATCTCAGTTTACATCAGAGAGAAGCCCATTTAGATCAGGCTGTCGTCCATCAAAAACGCAACGATTCCTGTGATTCCAGAGAGACCAAGCCACCAGGATTATAACAGAATTCAGGCCCTGCTTTGCTTGATCAGCAACCCTTGTGGTCACCTGATCCCACCAGTCTTCAAAGGAATAATCATCCGACTCTGGGGCTAAGCCTTGCAGACCGACTCGCTGCAGGACACTGAACCATATTTGACGCGAGAAGACACAGGAAATCAGCAAGTGGTTAATCGTCTCCTCCTCTTGGTCACATAGAATACAGTGCTCAGGATGCGGCAGTCCCTTCTTTGCAAGCCTATCAGCCGTCCAACACTTATTGTGTGCGACCAGCCACATGAAAAATTGACACTTACCAGGTGCCCAACTCTTCCATATTCTCTCCCAAGGATTGAACTGGATGGCACCAATGAACATTGCTTCATATGCTGACTTAGCTGAGTATTTTCCTGTAGATGCGAATTGCCAGATGTGAGAGTCATCAACATCAGGCTGCAACACCACCACAGCCAATAGATCCCACAGGTTGAGGTATTCAGTCAAAAAGGCCACGGTATGAGCTCCTCTTATGTCAGCCACCCATCTCCCATCAGTAAGTGCCTCATGAACTGTTCTTTTCTTTGCCCGACTAGAAATTGAACCAAAAAGATGTGGCACCAGCTTATCAAGGCTCCGTCCATGTAGCCATCTGTCAGTCCAAAAAAGAGTGTTCCTTCCATTGCCGACTTCAGAGACTATGGCTACTGAGAAAAAGGCTTTGATCGAGTGATGCACCTGGATGGGGAAAAAAGCCCACGGCTTTTCTGGCTCAGTTTTCTGTAACCAGAGCCATCTCATTCTGAGGGCCCACCCTAATTGTTGCAACTGTGATATACCAAGCCCCCAACTCCGGTGGTCGAGTAACCCTGGGCCAAGCTACCAAGCAATGTCCTCCTTTCACATCTCTTCTACCTTTCCAGAGGAAGCCTCTTCTGATCTTATCAATGACCTTGATAGCCCATGGTGGGAGATCCATGGCCATAGATAGGTAAATCAGCATGGATGTGAGCACAAACTGGACCAACACTTTCCTCCCTGCCCTTGTTAGCAAATCAGCCTTCCACCCAGGTAGTTGGTCAGCTACTTTGTCTATTATTGGTTGGATTTGGGCCCTAGTCAGTTTTTTGAGAGATAAAGGCACTCCGAGATACTTACAGGGGAATTCAAGCAACTGACAGGGAAGGTGAGCTTGTAATATTCGTCTGTCCTCCTCCAGGCACTGGATGGGCAGCACGCTACTCTTGTCCACATTGGTTTTTAACCCACTAGCCCTTCCGAACAAGTGTAACATGTCCAATATAATGTCGATGTCATCAGCAGAAGGCCTTAGGAAGATTACCACATCATCTGCATAAATAGAAATCCGGTGCTGCAATGCCCTTCTAGCTAACGGCTGCAACAGATCCTCTTCCACTGCCTTTTTTATCATGAAGCCCAAGACATCCATGACTAAAATAAATAACATTGGTGATAACGGATCACCTTGCCTCAAACCCCTTTTGTAATTTATTTTTTCCCCTGGGGAGCCATTGAGCATCACCTGTGTGGAAGAAGCAGCGAGGAGACCACTAATAATATCACACCAAATCTGTCCAAAACCCAAGTTTCTCATAACTTCCAGCAGGAACGGCCATGAGACGGAGTCAAAGGCCTTTGTGATATCCAATTTCAGCAGAATCCTGGCTTGCTTTTGTTGATGAAGATAGCGAGCCGTTTGCTGTACCAACATGAAGTTATCCTGAATGAAACGACCTTTGATAAACGCACTTTGAATCGGAGAGACTAGTTCATTAAGTCGTCTAGCCAAACGGTTAGCTAGAATTTTTGTAATAAGCTTGGCAAAGGAGTGAACCAAGCTGATAGGCCTGTAATCTTTAATATTCATGGCCTCAGCTTTCTTTGGCAGAAGTGTGATATAAGCTGAGTTCAGTTGCTCAAAATTGCCAAATCTTCTGCACCAAATAGCCGAAACTGCTGCCATCACATCCACTTTGATTACAGGCCAACACACCTTGTAAAATTTGCCAGTGAATCCATCCGGCCCCGGGGCTTTGTCAGGAGGGAGCAAGCAGATTGTCTGCCATACTTCCTCCTCAGAAAACGGAGCCTCCAGCTCTGACAGATCATGCTGTGGAATGGCCAATGCCTCCAGGTTGATGGTTTCATCACGATCCGGAGCTTCCCCCAGGAGACTATTGTAAAAGTCAAAAATATTCTCCTCCTTCTCCTCGTGGCTAGTAAGCACTTGTCCATCATCCGAGATGAGCTTGCATATAAAATTCTTCCGTTTGCGGTGTCTAGCAAACGAGTGGAACAAAGAAGTGTTGGCGTCCCCTTCCTTCAGCCAAGAGATGCGGGAACGGCTACGTGCAATTGTGCGCTGCAGGGAGGACAAGGCCGGTGAGTGCCTTTTGAGTTGATTCCGCAGCCATGTTTCGTGATTAGACAAACTTCGATTATCCTAGGCAATTTCCATCTGATGAAGGACTTCTCTGGCAAGTCCAAGCTGAGAGTTTACATGACCAACTTTCCTGTGGCTCCAACTCTGCAGACCCCTGACTGTCGCTCTGAATTTTCTGGCCAGGGTGTCGAAAGGACATGCATATGCTGGAACAGAGGTCCAGGCTTCTTCCACTGCCTCCGCAAACCCATCTAGTTTGGTCCAGAAGGCTTCAAAATGAAACCTGGCCTTTCCAGGTTTGACTGCATTCAGACTGAGAAGGAGAGGACAGTGATCAGAGCCGTCCGTGGAGGCACTTTGCAACAAATTATTTGGATAAATCTGATCCCAATCTGTGGAACACAAGGCTCTGTCCAGTCTAACCAATGTAGGTGAATCCTGCTGGTTTGACCAAGTGAACTTACGTCCTCGCATGGGCATATCCAGCAGTCCAAGGTCGTTGATTAGGCGACGAAACCTACCCATCATAGCTCTGTTCAGGTTGTCGTTGTTTTTATCTTCCGCCCTGATGATAAGATTGTAGTCCCCCATTACAAGCCAAGGGCCCTGACATGCAGCTCTAACATCCCTCAATTCTTGCAAGAACATCAGCTTGTTGTCGTCACCTTGAGGTCCATATACGCCAGTAAACCACCAGGCTTGACCATTAGCAGGACAGAACTGAACCAAGATGCAATGGTTATCTGTCTGAACCGCAGCTGCAGGACCAAGGTTATGTTTCCAGGCAATGAAAATCCCTCCACTCGCGCCATTCGACGGCAACTCAACAGAGTAAGAAAAATCAGAGCCGAGCATAGCCAGAATTACTCCACGAGAAATCCCGGCCATCTTGGTTTCCTGAAAACAGACTACATCCACCCTTGATGAAATGACCAGAGTGCGCACAGAGTCTTGCCGCGCCTTGGAATTTAGCCCCCGCACATTCCAACATAAAACATTAGACGGATTCATCGATACAAAATATCATAACGACCCAAGTCACAATCAGACAGCAGAGTTAGGAAATCAACTCATGCTCCAGCACTTCCTCATCCGGAATCCTCTAGCCAAACAAAGCAGCAAGCGCTTGTGTCTGAGAGGTGGTCAGCGAAGAGGACTGAGTAAACAGCTTACTGTAAAGATCAAGTGCCTCCTGGCTGAAGCCTTCAGAATCTTCAATAATGTCCAGCGCGCGCATCACTTTCTTCTTGTTGCGGGTTGTGGTCGCGGTCCCCACCTCCTCAGGTTCAACTCCTGCAATGCGGCGACTTCGCCGAGGAGGGGCCCCTGGAGTGCGGCCACGCTGACAAATTCTGTTGGTGCGCGGGGTGGGAAGGATCTTGGATGTCTTCTTCGAGATCTTCGCCATGAAGCTTGTGCGCTTGCTGGGAGGCGCCATGGCAGTGTGCTCGGACTCCCTCGCAACATCTTCCGACTGGATCAGTGGTGCTGAAGTGTTCTCAGACTCCTCCTCCTCACTCCCCAACTGCAGCGGTTCTGTGGCTACAAGATTTTTCCGTCGCCGTGAGTAAAATCTAGAGAAGCTCGGGACCAGTGGCGAGGGGGCGGCGAGGAGGCTTCGGCGGCCCCTGGTCAGTGTTGGAGAAGGATGCACATCCGTAGGATTAGAATTAGGGTTGGGCCACATCGTTTCCATCAGAGGAGTCCAAGTACTGGCCTCAAAGTCACCCTGCGCTTCAGCCCCGCCAAGGGGAGGAGATGGAGGCCCACTGCTGGCTTGTTGTTGGGACCCAGCAGCCAGAGCCTCAACATCTCCCCCGACTACAAGGCGTGCCGGCCCACCATCGCCTTCAGTTGAACCAGCAGGGCCATCACCATCGCCTTCAGTTGATCTAGCAGGGCCATCACCATCAAGCCGCACGGTACCCATGGGGCAAGACGGCCCGTCTTCACCATCAAGCCGCGCTGTCTCAACAATGCCATCCCCCTTTTCTGAAGCGGCCACAGACACGCAGCGAGAGGCATTGGACACGAAGCCGGACTCCTTGGTGAACGGGCCGAAATGTAGAAGGGACTCCTCGCAAGTCGGGCGCGTGCCCAAGCCAGGCGTTGCAGAAGCCTCATTGGCAGATGGGGCGGCCACCAGGTCATCAATGCCATTGCATGGGGGAGGTGGAACGCGCAGGGAGGGCTCCAAGGAGGGGGGGACAGCAAAATCCCGCGGCTCCGCGGCGGCAGAATCCCGTGGCTCCACGTGGCCATCTCCCACAGGCCGCGGCCCCAGCCGCTCATGCACCGAAGCTCGAGGGGCACCCGTCGACGCCGGAGGGCTGGGAGGCGAGCCCGAGCGCCGCCCCCTACGACTCCGTCTTCCATCGTCAGCCAGAGGCGGGGATGGAGAATCCCCTGGCCTCGACGGCAGACCGGCAGGGGTGACCGAAATCAAGATCGGATAAACCAGTGTAGGCTTCCCATGATTGGAGTCTTCTTCCTCCATCGATGGCTCCACAATCTCAAGATCCAACTCCGATGGAATCAGGGTAGGGTTCAAGCACCAAGCCACCACTTTGAATGCATCACGACGCTCAGCCGTGTCTGGAAGGATGCCTCCAATCCAGCAATGGTCACCAAGGATCAGCTCCGCCGTTGCCAATTCCCACGCATGGGCGGGGATGCCACTGATGTCCACCTCGACAGGGGAAGGCAAGAAGGCCGCAGTGGAGTTCAGTAGGCGCGTCCAGCGCATGAGATGGAGCCGGAGGGACGAAGAGATGAAAGGGCGGCCACCATTATAGACCCTCTCCGCCAGCTCAGTGCTCGGCAAGATCAAGAGGAACCTCGCATCCCCGAAATGTTGTAGGGACAACAACGAAACCTCGACCTCAAACCGACTTGCAATGCTGGATAGAATGGAATCAGCACGGCCATTGAGTAGGGTGACGACCAGTGCACGGGCCAGATCGTCTTCCCTCCTCGAGATGGAAGATGAACGATCCAGAATCCGGCGGGGACGAGAGTAGCCGGCATCCATGGCCGCTCGATCATCCCCACTGGACACCCCTGAAAGGTCCTTGTTTGGTTTTGGTAATTGAGTGACAATTTAGGTGGACTAATATGTGGTTATGTGAGATACACAGGAGATTAGTCCACAGGTAATGGTGTCATGAAGGAGCTCATTGCATATGAGACATGACATGGAGTCATGTGACCAAGGTGGCAAAGATCAAGATGAGGCTTGGCTTGATGGACCGGTTGCAAGTGTGAAGGGCAAGTCGGAGGCTTTAGAGCGATGGACCGTGAGGCGGTGAAGCTTGAGCAAGACTTGGCGCCGATGGACCGACGCAACGGTGAAGAGCAAGTGAGGTCAGGATCGATGGACCAAGGTCACATGATGATATGAAGTGGATCATATCATTTGTGATATGGTTGGTGTATGTGTTGCATCAACGTCGGAGGAGATGGAGTGGAATGCGCAAGGCAAAGGTATAACCTAGGGCATTTCCATTTCACCGGTCATAGGTGTGTAGAGAAGTTGATGACCGGGTTTAGGATAGATGGCCGTACTATTAAGAGGGGCAAACTTGTTTGCATATCGGTCATCTAGTGCCACTTGAGCGATCTAACTTTGCATACGTGTTAGGATCGAGTGGCGAGGCAAGTTGAGTGCCTAATTCCTTCGAAGAAAATGTTTGTGAAAATGCTAACACACGTGCACAAGGTGGTGATCACTTGTTGGTGTTGGCACATTTGCGAAGGCGGTGGAGTTTGAGCGGTAGAGAGGGTTTGGGTTCCTCTCTCCCTCCCGCCGAGCTTGCGAGGCGGGATTCGGCGCTTTTTGGAGAAGTGAAACGCCTATTTTCTACTGCGCCGGAAGTTGGAAAAGAAACGGAGGCGAACGCGGTCACGGAAGTGACAGGACGCTGCACCGGACGCCGCACCGGACGCTGCACCGGACGCGGTCACTGTGGACCAGCGCGTCCGGTCAGTGCAGCGCGGGCGTCAGGCGCGCGGGCTAGGGTTTGACACCGGCGCGTCCGGTGACCCACGGGACCGGCGCGTCCGGTCTGGCGAACAGCGGGTCACGAAGTCATCGGACGCGGTGCGCGTCCGGTGACACACCATCGGACGCGTCCGGTGGTCTCGGGCGCTTACTGGACTCGCACCGGACGCGGGTACTGTGGCGTCCGGTGGTTGCGAGGAGCGCGTCCGGTGATGTCTTCGCGCGCGCGGGTACTGTGCGCACCGGCGCGTCCGGTGGTTCGCTACAGCGCGTCCGGTCTTGTCTTCGCGGGCGCGGGTACTGTGCGCACCGGCGCGTCCGGTGGTTCGCTACAGCGCGTCCGGTGGGTCGTTTGACCGTTGGCGCACAGTGACCGTTGGAGGATCTAACGGACGAATTTGAAATTCGGAGGACACGCGGATGTCGGAGGGGCACCGGACGCGGTTGAGCGCGTCCGGTGAGTTACCACCGGCGCGTCCGGTGCTCCCGCAGAAAACGGACAAGTGTGTGCAACGGCTCTATTTGACTGTGGGGTTATAAATAGACCTTGTGGCCGGCCTTGGCCGGTAGCTGAGCACACTTTGGCCTTGGTGGCTTATGTGGTAGTGCTTGGAAGCCCTCTAACTCACTCATGCTTGATAGTGTTCATCGGATCGAGTGAGAGAGCGATTCTAGTGCGTTGCATCGAGAGGATTGCATCGAGTGACACTAGGTGATCGTGTTGCAAGCCGGTGGTGCTTGTTACTCTTGGAGGTTGCCACCTCCTAGACGGCTTGGTGGCTTGCGACTCCGTTGAAGCACGCGTGGAGATTGTGCGTGGCTCCGGAGGAGGATTTGTGAGGGGGATTGTGCTCACCCCGCGGGGATCGCGAAGAGCAACTCTAGTAAAGCTCGTGGCTTGGAGGATCCCCATCTTGAGAGTGGATGTGCGGCACCCGCTGAGGGTTTGACTCTTGATAGTCAATTAGCTCGTGATCCATCAAGTGGGTGTATCGCCACAACGGGGACTAGCTTGGTGGCAACCAAGTGAACCTCGGTGAAAAACCACCGTATCAACATTGTGTACATCTTCTCGGTGGTTTGCTTTCGATTCACAAGCTTGTATTTACTTTCATATATTTGTGCTTGTGTAGTTGCTCTTGTAACTAGTTTGTTTGTGTAGTTAGCTAGTTACCTTCTTGCTTGTGTAGCATAGAAGTAGCTCCCGTTGCGTGGCTAATTTGGTTTGTGTAACCTTGTTAGTCATATTGCTTAGTTTGTGTAGCTAAGTAATTTGCGCTCTCTAGTTTGGCATTAGTTGCCTTGCTATTGAGCATTGCTAGTAAGCATAGGTGGCTTCGTGCTTTTGCTTACTAGAATTGTGTAGGAGCTCCCCGGCTTTGCTAAAGTACTAGTGCATAGGTTTGTGTGACCTTGCTCTAGAATTGTTTAGGAGAGCTCTTGCTAAGGAAAGCACCTTAGTTACTTTTTTAGGATCTTTGTGAGGTGCTTGTGAACTTAGATAGAGGGGTGTAGTCTTGGCTAGACCGATAGTTTTAATTCCGCATTTGTTTCGGTTTGCCGACACGTTTATTTTAGAAAGGACTATTCACCCCCCCTCTAGTCCGCCATCTCGACCCTTCAATTGGTATCGGAGCCTGGTCTCTCATTTGTGGTCTTCACCGACCCGAGAGGATGGCGGAATACGGACTAGATGTTGATTGTCCTCACATGTTTGATGGCACACACTTTGCACGGTGGAAAAATTGGATGATATGCAATTTTAAGTTTATTTGCCCTCAAATGTGGTGGATGGTAGATGTAGGCTTTTCTCATGTGTTGGATGAAGATAATCTAACTCAAGCACAAGAGAAATGCCTAGATCTTGACATCCAAGCTACTAACATCATGTATAGATCTTTGGATGATAGCATCTTTAGTAAGATCATGGACCTCAAATCCGCTCATGAGATATGGGCCTATCTCAATGAAAAGTATGGAGCTATCACCGATGATGACGATGATGTCAAGCCCAAGGAGGTTGCACATGATGATGTTGAGCATGACCACAACACGATGGTTGTGGAGGATTGCTCCACCTCATGGTCAAGTGATGATGATAATCAATCTACCACAAGTTCACTTGACAAGAATGGTGATGATGCATCAAGTGTTGCAAGTGATGTTTCTACCCCAAGCACACTTGATGGTGACAACGTTGGTTCATGCTCGGGCCTTGATGATGCTACTACAAGCCCATCCACTACATCACATTGCTTCATGTCACTAGGTGACACAAAGGTATCAAATGATAATGTGATTGATCATGTTGATTCATATGATGAGCTTGTTAGTAGACTTGCTAGCATGAACACGTCTTTAGAAAATGAGAAAGCTAAAACAATGAAATTAGAAAATGAAAACTCTTTTCTAAAGAACTCATATGAAGAACATAAGAGCTTACTTGATGATCTTAAATCTTCACATGAGAAGCTAATGTTGACTCATGAGAAAGTACTTGCATCTCATGAGGAATTGTTAGAAAAACATGCTTCTCTCATTAAGATGTTTTTAAAGAAAATTAAAAATAATGAGAGCTCATCACATGGATCAAATGATCAATTGCAAAATGTGACTAACCCATGTGATGTAGGGAGAAAGCATGTATCCACCTCTTGTGATGACTTATTAGATATGCCATGTTCTTCACATATATATGCTTGTTCTACTTCTACGTCTTGTGAGACTAACATTTTGAAGGAGAACAATGAGCTCAAAAGTGAAGTAAAGAAATTGAGCAACAAGTTAGAGAGGTGCTACAACTCAAAAGTCACCTTTGAGCACATGATAAAGACTCAAAGAAGCTATGGTGACAAGAGTGGCATCGGCTTCAACAAGAACAAGGGCAAGAAAATGAAGAAGCAAGAACAAAAGAAGCTATCTCATTTCGTGTGCTTTAAATGCCATGAGATGGGTCACCTTGCCAAGTCTTGCCCAACCAAGAAGCCAAAGATGAGGCCACAAGATGAAAAGAAGATACCCCAAGCTCAAGTAAAGATCAATGATGAAGATGTTGGTGACTTGATGATCATGAAGAAGAAAACAAGAAGGGGTGGAAGAGGAAGGCATCCAATGCAAATCCAAGATATCAAGATGATGAGCAAGAATCAAATTGAGAAAAGAAATTTGGCTCACATCAAGTGCTTCAAGTGTGAAGATATAGGACACTTCGCCTCGGGGTGTCCTACCAAGCTTGAGAGGAAGGCTCAAGTAACTCATGAGAGGCAAGGCAATGAAAAGCATCACATGAGCAATGAAGAAAAGGCTCAATCAAAGAGAAGATGCTATTCATGCCGGGAAAGGGGACACATGGCACATTCATGTCCCCTAGGTAACATTTCTAAGCATATTTCAATTGATAATACCAATGTGCTTAGAAAGGATGTAAATGGTACCTCTATTGTTGCTATTGCAAAACATCCCGCTACCCATACTAAGGCTTTGCCTAAGTATGTTGCTCCTAACTTGAGAGGACCCAAACTTGTTTGGGTACCATCAAAAAGTGGATGATTGTTTGTAGGTACCATCGGCATTGGAGACTTGATTCATTTGGATTCATATTGGTCATCATATGTTGAATCAAGTTTTAAAGCTTAATGCATATCCAATCCCAATGCCAAGTCAAAATAAGTGGAGTCCAAATACTACAACATACAAATGCAATATTCAAGATTGTGGTGATTTATTGGATATATTTGATGGCTTGCAATTATTTAAGTTGAAGCTTGCTAAAAGGATGATCATGTGATAACCAAGGTATATCTCTAGTTGATCATTTCACTTGGGTGCATATGAGTTGATTGAATTGGATATATATGCAATGTTGCTTGCTATGAGATGTTTGAATGGATTAAATGCTTAAGTAATCAAGTTTGAATTGATTTGTGTTGGATAAATTCATGAGATGACATTTAGTAAGTGGATTGGATGGATATATGTCTTGTGAAAGTATTCAAACAAGTTAGTTTCAAGTTTGATTCATATTTGATGAAGTATTGCTCAATGTATTGAAATCTGTCCAAAGTTGAAAATCTGAGCTAGGTGAGATCAAGTCCGAGTTTGAGTGACTAAATCATATTGAATTGGCTTGAAATTTGGCATACATGCTCTAGACTTATGTTATAAGATGCTGTACAAATTTCATGAGAATTGGATAAGAGATGCTTCGGCTTTGGAGTACATCTTGTCAGCTATAGTGCAGCAGTTTTCAGCATGTAGCAGTGGTGGAAGATTTGAAATCTGGTAGCAATCTATATGTCAAATGAATCTCAAATTTTTACAGCTGCTAGATGACTTAGTGAATCACATATCCACCAAATTTTATGGCATTTGGATCTGTATATTGGGAGATATGAATTATTCCTTGAAGGGTACAGAATCTGCCAGAAAAGTGACAATTATTGGATTGATCTAGAGTCACTTTAAGTGAAAGGTCCTCAAGTTGGAAACATATTTATAAGTGTCTGAGGCACCTAAGTTTGGTTTTGAATTGATCTAGAAGCATAACAAGAAATGAGTTCAAGGGCATTGATTGTGGAATGTACTTAGTGTACAAATTTGGTACTCAAATTTGAAAATGAAGATCAAACTCAAGATGAAGATGAGGTTCAAGTTCTAGTAATAATTGGAGATCATTTGGTAGAAAGAAAAGGACTTAAAGAATAATTCAAGGTTACTCATCAAGTTAAGTCCATAGATCAATCAATCAAAGGCAATTCAAGTAAGTGTCAAGGATGGTTCTTTGGAGAGAGGTCACTTCTCCCTGCTGAGGGGGCTTGCCGCCCATGGGTGGGTAAACCGAGCACCGGCTTGGAAGGCTAACATGGAAGTGATGAATTCAAGGGACATTTGAGATGCTAAATTGAAGCAATCAATAGGATTGATCAAGAAAAGCAAGCAACACCCAAAAGAGAGCTAGTCATGGTTATAAAATTGGTATCATAAGTACTTCTCTCATGCAAGCATTGATCAAAGAGAAAAAGCAAGCCAACCACAACAAGAGATAATGCACTTGATTATTAGTGGTTCTCATTTCATATGGGTGAAGAATGAATTTCTCTATAATGATTGGTCTTCACCAAGCTTATAAATTGGACTTCACATTTCTATTGGAGTAATGAATTGGAATCTATGTGACTATCCTCTACTCCAACATAACAAAGGTATCATTGTAATGTGCATGATCATTTCATCCCTTACTAGTATGCGATTAGTGCATATAGTACATGCTTACTAGGATCTTGCATAACAAATGAAATATTTAAATTCATAGCCTACCACTATTGCTTGAATTGTTTAAATGATCTAGTGGTATGTGTATGAATTTGTTCATGAGCTAGTGAACCCAAGTACTTGATCTAGTTTGGATTGCTAACAAGTGACAAGTACAACATTGGCAAGATAACCCTTAGTATGAGGAGTGAAGAAGCTTGCCATTGGACCAAACCGGACTTAGAATCTTAGGCAAATCAATTTAGTTCAAGTCATACTAGAAGCTCATGACAATGATATGGGTACAAGCACAAGACAACAATGCAAATGGATATCTAGGGTGTTTCAAATGGTATCTAGACTCAAAATATTTCTTCAATTGGTATTTACAAGTGGTGTCTAGATCATGATTTACAAGTGATATCCTACAAGTGGTACTCATACAGATAAATTCAAGAAAAGATCATATTGACAAAATCCTACAAGTGGTTCCATGATAGAGGATTCTTCAAATTGGTATCACACACTTATTCGTGGTATTTCTACACATGATATCATTTATACAAGACGGTGGTTCCACAAGTGATCCTCAATTTTAAGTGATCATCAAATGAAGAAAGTTCCCTCACACACAAGAGCTCAAGATTATCAAGTGAATGACCCATGCTATGACATAGGGGGAGGAGCCCCACCTAATGGTATCAAGGTCAAAGATCCTAAGTGGTATCTCAAGAGCAACATACAAGTAATGCCATTCCAACATGTGCGGTGATGTCCATCAACAACGCAATATTCAAGTCTCAACCATCTACCCCAATGCAAGCCTTTGTATCAATGAGAAATACACCCTTTATGGAAATTGATGACAAAGGGGGAGAAGTTGGAACAAAGATATGTCAATGCACCAAGAGAGGGGTTTGGGGACATCATGAGAAGATGGGGTTTGGACATGGAAATGGACAAAGAGGGAGCAACAATGAAGAAAAGAGAAGGATCAAAATTCTTGGACAAGAGAAGCACACAAGTAGGGGGAGCAAGCTCATGAACATTGATTGGTTGCATTTGACTTGTGCATATTCATGTGCTTGCTAGCATTGCATAAGTTTTTATTTAACATGCATGCTTGTGTGGTGTATGCTAGTTATAGAATTTGATTGATGCTTTGATAACTAGCATGCATAGGATGTTAGCTAGACTTGTGTTTATCATGAAAAACTAGAACCTTGCTTATAATGTTGATCTCACGGGGTTTCTAGTGTTTTTGATGTCTAGCTACTCATGATGCTAAGGATGATGGCAAACTTGTGATTTTCAAATGATATCGAGCTATCAAATGGTATCGAACTACAAAGGTTTATTCTATACATCTTAGCATCACTTAGTAGTGCTAACCCTCCCACAAATTTCATATTTATGCATATGTGCAAGGTTGAAACCAAACCATTTGAGCACATATGTAGGGAGAGTTATCACTACCAAGTTGGATTTTATGGTGCTTATCCAAATTCTAACATAGAGCTTAAATGTTGGATAAGTGGCATAAAGTCTAAAAGAACTTAATTTCCATATCTTTGTAGAGTTGTCATCAATTACCAAAAAGGGGGAGATTGAAAGGTCCTTGTTTGGTTTTGGTAATTGAGTGACAATTTAGGTGGACTAATATGTGGTTATGTGAGATACACAGGAGATTAGTCCACAGGTAATGGTGTCATGAAGGAGCTCATTGCATATGAGACATGACATGGAGTCATGTGACCAAGGTGGCAAAGATCAAGATGAGGCTTGGCTTGATGGACCGGTTGCAAGTGTGAAGGGCAAGTCGGAGGCTTTGGAGCGATGGACCGTGAGGCGGTGAAGCTTGAGCAAGACTTGGCGCCGATGGACCGACGCAACGGTGAAGAGCAAGTGAGGTCAGGATCGATGGACCAAGGTCACATGATGATATGAAGTGGATCATATCATTTGTGATATGGTTGGTGTATGTGTTGCATCAACGTCGGAGGAGATGGAGTGGAATGCGCAAGGCAAAGGTATAACCTAGGGCATTTCCATTTCACCGGTCATAGGTGTGTAGAGAAGTTGATGACCGGGTTTAGGATAGATGGCCGTACTATTAAGAGGGGCAAACTTGTTTGCATATCGGTCATCTAGTGCCACTTGAGCGATCTAACTTTGCATACGTGTTAGGATCGAGTGGCGAGGCAAGTTGAGTGCCTAATTCCTTCGAAGAAAATGTTTGTGAAAATGCTAACACACGTGCACAAGGTGGTGATCACTTGTTGGTGTTGGCACATTTGCGAAGGCGGTGGAGTTTGAGCGGTAGAGAGGGTTTGGGTTCCTCTCTCCCTCCCGCCGAGCTTGCGAGGCGGGATTCGGCGCTTTTTGGAGAAGTGAAACGCCTATTTTCTACTGCGCCGGAAGTTGGAAAAGAAACGGAGGCGAACGCGGTCACGGAAGTGACAGGACGCTGCACCGGACGCCGCACCGGACGCTGCACCGGACGCGGTCACTGTGGACCAGCGCGTCCGGTCAGTGCAGCGCGGGCGTCAGGCGCGCGGGCTAGGGTTTGACACCGGCGCGTCCGGTGACCCACGGGACCGGCGCGTCCGGTCTGGCGAACAGCGGGTCACGAAGTCATCGGACGCGGTGCGCGTCCGGTGACACACCATCGGACGCGTCCGGTGGTCTCGGGCGCTTACTGGACTCGCACCGGACGCGGGTACTGTGGCGTCCGGTGGTTGCGAGGAGCGCGTCCGGTGATGTCTTCGTGCGCGCGGGTACTGTGCGCACCGGCGCGTCCGGTGGTTCGCTACAGCGCGTCCGGTCTTGTCTTCGCGGGCGCGGGTACTGTGCGCACCGGCGCGTCCGGTGGTTCGCTACAGCGCGTCCGGTGGGTCGTTTGACCGTTGGCGCACAGTGACCGTTGGAGGATCTAACGGACGAATTTGAAATTCGGAGGACACGCGGATGTCGGAGGGGCACCGGACGCGGTTGAGCGCGTCCGGTGAGTTACCACCGGCGCGTCCGGTGCTCCCGCAGAAAACGGACAAGTGTGTGCAACGGCTCTATTTGACTGTGGGGTTATAAATAGACCTTGTGGCCGGCCTTGGCCGGTAGCTGAGCACACTTTGGCCTTGGTGGCTTATGTGGTAGTGCTTGGAAGCCCTCTAACTCACTCATGCTTGATAGTGTTCATCGGATCGAGTGAGAGAGCGATTCTAGTGCGTTGCATCGAGAGGATTGCATCGAGTGACACTAGGTGATCGTGTTGCAAGCCGGTGGTGCTTGTTACTCTTGGAGGTTGCCACCTCCTAGACGGCTTGGTGGCTTGCGACTCCGTTGAAGCACGCGTGGAGATTGTGCGTGGCTCCGGAGGAGGATTTGTGAGGGGGATTGTGCTCACCCCGCGGGGATCGCGAAGAGCAACTCTAGTAAAGCTCGTGGCTTGGAGGATCCCCATCTTGAGAGTGGATGTGCGGCACCCGCTGAGGGTTTGACTCTTGATAGTCAATTAGCTCGTGATCCATCAAGTGGGTGTATCGCCACAACGGGGACTAGCTTGGTGGCAACCAAGTGAACCTCGGTGAAAAACCACCGTGTCAACATTGTGTACATCTTCTCGGTGGTTTGCTTTCGATTCACAAGCTTGTATTTACTTTCATATATTTGTGCTTGTGTAGTTGCTCTTGTAACTAGTTTGTTTGTGTAGTTAGCTAGTTACCTTCTTGCTTGTGTAGCATAGAAGTAGCTCCCGTTGCGTGGCTAATTTGGTTTGTGTAACCTTGTTAGTCATATTGCTTAGTTTGTGTAGCTAAGTAATTTGCGCTCTCTAGTTTGGCATTAGTTGCCTTGCTATTGAGCATTGCTAGTAAGCATAGGTGGCTTCGTGCTTTTGCTTACTAGAATTGTGTAGGAGCTCCCCGGCTTTGCTAAAGTACTAGTGCATAGGTTTGTGTGACCTTGCTCTAGAATTGTTTAGGAGAGCTCTTGCTAAGGAAAGCACCTTAGTTACTTTTTTAGGATCTTTGTGAGGTGCTTGTGAACTTAGATAGAGGGGTGTAGTCTTGGCTAGACCGATAGTTTTAATTCCGCATTTGTTTCGGTTTGCCGACACGTTTATTTTAGAAAGGACTATTCACCCCCCCTCTAGTCCGCCATCTCGACCCTTCAACCCCAGGGGTGGGGCTACCGCCCCCATCTTCACGTAAGTTCTGACGATCATTTTCCAACGGCCTCCGAGAACCAGATTGGCCTTTCCTCCGCGTCCTGCGCCGCCGCTTCCGGTCGTGCGAGCCTTCCGGCACCTCATTGTGGGCAGCCGAGATGACCGGAGGAGCACCATGCCCCGCCGTCAAAGGCTTCGGCCGCCAGACCAGACGTTGGGGTCGAGGCACGTCAAGGCGAGAACCCCAGGATTACCGTGGACAGCCAGACGAGCGATGCCCAAGTCCCCAGCAGCGGAAGCAGCGCATCTTAGACCGGCAGCTCGCCGCGCGGTGGTCCGGAGAGAAGCAGTTGAAGCATTTCCCCTGGAGGTCCACCGGGACCGGACGGCGAGGGGGGCGCCGCACAAGCCGCCTGCGCTCCTTACGCGCACTACGGCTCTCCACCTTCGACCAGCCATTTGCATCCAGAGCCTGTATCGCCATCATTTGGTCGCGCACAGCCTCCCGTAGAACGATGCGGGTCGATGTCTGAGGAGTATGGCAAGCAGCCGAGGCCGTCTGATGGGCAACACCAGACTCCTGCGAGGCCACCACCGGTTGAGCACCCGAGAGGACCTCCATGAACGACGGAGGGGCACCGCCGCCAGACTTCCCAGAGGGAGGAGAATCGTCGCCCCAGCGCTGAGCTTTGGAACGACCCGCAGTGATGTGGAGAGTGGTTGGGGAAGGGTCTCCTGGTGCCGGGGAAGAAGAAACCACCGCCTGGGAGGCAGACGTGGCCTTGGAGGTGGCCGCCGGGTCCTGGGTGGGGCTGGTGGAGGAGGAGGCGCCGGGAGGGGGGAGGGGAGGGGAGGAGGCGAGAGACATGTTTACAATAACAAACTCTCCCAGCTCGCACTGATCAAACACCTAGGTTTTCTTCCTCCCCTTCCCCAGTCGCCGCCCCTCTAGCAGGCGCCGCCACCGCCACCTCCATGGCCGGTGGCCGGCCTCCTCTTCCCTCCTTTTCCGCCCCTGCTGCTGCTCCCGCAGCCGCACCTGCTGCCTCCCCCTCCGCGCCCGCTGCCTCCTCCTCTGCGGCGTGCCTGGCTACCCACGGCCCCGCACCCGCCGCCCTCTGCCAGCCGCCGCCGCCATCTCCCTCAGCCGCCGCCTCCCCTTCCGCGGCGTGCCCACCATGGCCGCAGCAGCAACAGCGCGCCGCCGCCGCCGCTGCTGGCCCGGCCGCCGCCCTTGCTCCCACGGGCGCGCCTCCCCTGCCCGCCGCACGTGCTGCACGCCCCTCCCCTGCCCCTACTGCCCCTGCTGCCCCACTCCATGCTACTGCGCGCCACTCACTCCTCTCCCTTCCACCCCTTCACCACTCCAACTGGCAGCAGCTGGCAGCCGCCGCCTCCATGCGCCCCCGCGAGATCCCGCGCGATGCAGGCAGGCAGGCCGCACCAAGCATGGGGGACATACAGGTGTTGCCCGTGGTGCCGCTCCGCACACGCAAGTTCATGACAGCCACCACCTACCACCATGGGTCCCGGCGCTACTCCTTCCCCACGCCGGCGGCGTCGGCCGCCTCTTCCTGCCACGGCACGCCAATGGCGAGTCTGGTGGGCGGCGTGCACGCGGTCCAAAGGCGAATCCCTACCTCCCTCGCGACCACCGCTGCCCCAGCGCTCCCAACACAGCCGCCGCTATGGCCGCGAGCGGGGGGGGCCGGGGTGAGCGCTGACGGCCTAGGCGATCCGGCCGTCGACGATGGCGTCCACGTTTTCCCTGCACCACCTCAGCCGCTGCCGACCCTTATCTACCCCGGTCGTGCCGCCCCGTGGACTACACCTCCCGATACCTCACCCGGTCTTGTCACTTGGGACCTGGCGACTTTGGCCTATTCCTTCAGCACCACCATCAGTCCTCCGCCCTCCATTCCTCCTGTCGCAGGTCTGCGATCCGCCAGTCCTCATTGGATTGCTGACTCGGGGGCCACTTTCCACACCACGCCCGATGCGAGTCTACTTTCTTCTCTCCGTCCTCCCCACCCTTCATGTCCCTCTTCCATCATGGTCGCCAATGGCACTTGCATTCCTGTCTCCTCCGTGGGCACTGCCAGTTCCCACGGTTCCTTTCATATCCCTGGTGTTCTTGTGGCTCCTGGTATGGTTCACAACCTTCTCTCTATTCGCCGGTTCACAGCCGACAACTCTTGTTCGGTTGAGTTTGACCCCTCTGGCCTAACCGTCAGGGATTTGGCCTCCCGGTGTCCTCGACTCCGCTATGACAGCTCTGGGCCTCTCTACACCCTTCGGTTTCCACCGTCTGATTCACCTTCTTCGCCTTCCTCGGCCGCTTTCGCCGCCACTCCCTCATCCACCATTTGGCACCGTCGCCTCGGCCATCCTGGCCGTGATGCCCTGATGCAGCTCAGTCGTAGTTCCGACATTCGGTGCCCTCGGGCTCACGATGGGCACTTGTGTCATGCGTGTCAGCTGGGTCGTCACGTTCGCCTTTCCTTTCAGTCCTCTTCCTCACATGCCACTCGTGTGTTTGATCTTATTCATTGCGACTTGTGGACCTCTCCTGTTCTCAGCATGTCTGGCTATAAGTACTACCTGGTGGTGGTCGATGATTTCTCCCATTACTCCTGGACTTTTCCCCTGCGAGCCAAGTCCGAGGCGTTCCCCACTCTCAGCCACTTCTTTGCTTGGGTATCCACTCAGTTCGGCCTCACCATCAAGGCTCTCCAGTGCGACAATGGTCGTGAGTTCGATAACTCAACCTCACGTACCTTCTTCCTTTCTCACGGTGTCCACCTCCGCATGTCTTGTCCGTACATCTCCTCACAAAACGGCAAGGCAGAGCACATGATCCGCACAACCAATGACACCATGCGCACCCTTCTACTCCAGGCATCCCTACCCGCTCGCTTCTGGGCTGAGTGTCTGCACACCTCCACCTATCTCCTTAACCGTCTTACTTCTACTGCCTGCCCAGCTCCCATGTCTCACCACGCTCTCTTCGGCACTCCTCGGTACGACCACCTTCGAGTCTTTGGGTGTGCGTGTTACCCTAACACCGCCGCCACCGCTCACCATAAGCTGGCTCCCCAGTCCACCCTTTGTGTCTTTCTCGGATACTCTCCGGATCACAAGGGTTACCGATGCTTTGACCTTACATCTCGCCGTGTCCTTATCTCTCGCCATGTCGTGTTTGATGAATCGACATTCCCTTACTCCACACCTACATCCACACCTCCTGCTGACCCTGCGGAGGCTTCTGTCACGGAACCACCCAAATTATAAGAACAAAAGTACAAAAACAATCGCCGGAGCAATTAATTTCCCATACTTAAGCTCCTATAACTCCGGTAGTCCAATAAAATCACGAGGGATTTCAAACCAACCAACATACAAGTCAAGATCGTAGTGGTCCAACATAACAGGTCATATGTTACATCCATTTCATAAGTAATTCAACATATATCGGAGTTTAGTAGAGTTATTACAACTCAAGTTCAAAAGTAGCGGAAGCAAAGTAGTTTGAAAACTAATATTACCTTCATTCAAATACATGCCAGTACCAAGGTCAAATTCCCATAAAAACAAAAGAGACAAGATAGCTCAGACGGATCATGCCCATGATCACACTCCGCCACTACAGCCGGAGTCTTCCAATTCTTGCAGTAGCTATGTTATATCACAACCTGCAACAAGTGGGAATAAACCCTGAGTACGAGAAGGTACTCAGCTAGACTTACCCGTCATAAACCAGAAATAATGACACCAAGGAGTATGCAAGACTTTCTTTCAGTGGGCTAGCTTGACTCATTTGCAAAAAGCATAAGTTATCATGAATCAACTAATTTAAGTGTTTTTGCATCATCTTTATTATAACCTATTCAATCTAGGTAAGCACCTATGCTAAAGCAATCACTTGATTAACCATTAACATCAAAGGTTACCATTTCAGGTTTAGCATTTCCAACATCATCTACATAATCATCCATGTTCCATAATCATTACTACGATGCAGTAGCTCGAGTCAAGTGTTCACTATCCAGTGAACGATGGCGATTCGAATCGATTATTAACCAGCTGGTAAGTTATTCCTCACATAAACCTCACTCACCCGCTAAAGTGAGGTGTTGGTCACCGAGTCAACAATTCAGGTAAAGTCGCGAGCTTGCCAGGAACCACATGTACCCGGGGGCCGCCCGACTGCTCTTTGGCCTTATCATCGCGCCCCCGTATCCTGCCACTACTGCTCCGGTACAGTGCGTTGCGGGCAATCCACTCGGCCCGAATAATCTCCCAGCTTCGCGGTCGAAAGGTACCTTATTCGGCCAGCTAAATGTGAGGCATGCGTTCAACATGACCCGAGGGACAACAACGGACGGTCCTTAATCGACACAGGCGGAAACTACAAGCACCCCAGAACCCTGTCTGGTTGCCCAATACTTATTCCGCTCGGTCTCCAGTTATCCATCAACACTTGGTTATTTCCAGGATATCATCCATTCCATAGCTAAAGTTTTCCAGCAACCACCTATAGTTACCGGTGACAGAAAATCACCGATCGCTACCGGTCTAAGCAGGGCTAAGCATTTATTCGACCCTAAACCTAGCAGGATAAGAATGTAATAAGGTAGGCAAGGATAGTAATAAATGCATCAACGGTTTCACTCAACTCCTACAACTTAATGCAACAATACATATATAACATATATATATATATACTCAATTGCTTTTGTAAAGTAGGAGGCTTAGAATGCTCCGGGGCTTGCCTGGGATCGAACACTAGGTTAGTGTTTGACTGATGACACTCGCTTGGCGTGCATCTCCCATCTCGACACTTGTTTAGTCCTTCCATCTTCGGGATAGGTCCACCAAACACCGTCTTCAGCTTTGGCTTTAACATCTCATCCTTCACGTGGTGCATCTAGCGAACCTAAATGAGATGCAAGATGCATGCGTATGAATGTGATGAATGGTAACATAAGATGCATCACATAATCATTCATGTAAACACACGATTAAGACATAGACACCAAAAGCTAATTAACTAACATCACACAACCAATTAAAGAGGGCAAGCACATTAAGCATAACACAAGTTTGATAAGATCACAAGTATCTTAACTTGACCATCATCAAGGGTATAAGCCACACTTAGTAACACATGGAGTAAACAACCATAACTAGCATCTGACAATTCCTGGACTGCAAACAACATCTACATGTTTGGATCATAACTGGAGTTATACAAATCCAATAGCCATGCAACAAGACATTCTGGAAAGCTTATGAAATTGTCTATAATTCATATTTAATCATCTTAGCATGATTCTCAAGTTAACCAAGTCAAACATGCATAATTACAGAATCTGGTCCAAAGATTCCAGAGAACAACTATTTCTGAAACCCAATTTGAAACAATCATTACTCACAAACTATAAGGTCAAATGCCACCAAAATTTAACACAAGCTAGATTAATGAGTCATCTACAACTTTGTTATAAGCATGTTTCTCAGAAAACATCATTTTCATAGTGCAATTACCAAAGTCCCAGAAACTGTCCAGGAAAGCATAAATTGCAATAATAAATATTAACTTATATTCCAAACATATATTTGGCCACAACCAATGTAACCATCATAAAGTGTATGTTAAATGATCACCAAAAAGCATAGTGCTCATCATTAAATAATTTCTTTTAAAGCATTTCTTAATTTATTTAAATAGCAAGTGAAATAATAAACATATACCAAAAGTCCATAATAAAATCTATAAAAATTACAGTAGCTCTTACATACACCCAATAGTCTATTGTAAAAATTTCAAGGCATTTGGACATGTATATCAACATATATGAAAAAGACAAATTGCTATTGCAAGAATTCATGTGAGAGCAAGATGCACTAATAAATCACTCAAATGGCAACCAAAATTCATGAAATAATTACCACACATTAAACATCATATGAGTAGCATGCCACAAAAATTTCACTTCATTTGGAGCCCTAGATCTACAGTTATGAAAATGACAAATACATCTAGCATTAAAAACCTAGCTGCACAAATCTATTTTTACAGAGAAAACTTTAAACTAAAACATGCCATATTATAGATCTAATGCATAGAGAATTTCACAAGGATTCCAAAAAGTACTCATTTGCTATTTTACGATTTTTCTATGATTTACTATGAATTTCCAAAGTTTCTGCAAAATAATTACGAATCAGTCCTGAGAGCACTATTCATCTGAGTCACTGACTGAGCAGTTAGGCCCCTGGAGTTAGTCGAATTCTCCCGCGAGGTCCCTAGTCGCGATTTACAGTAGAGGAGGCGGCAGAACTCTCGGATTTGGCCGGAGAAGGTCACGTCGGCGTCGATGGAGTGGTGGGGGAGCACAAGGGGGCCCGCGCGCACCCATTGGTGGCCGCAGCTAGCCCGGCGAAGGCCCGTCGTGGCCTGGCCACGTGCGCCGGCGGCATGGGACGACGGCGACATCTGGCAGCGGCACTCCGGCGATGCTCGGAGCTGGAGAAGAAGCGCGGGAGAGGCGGTGCGAGTTGGGGAAGATGATGCCGAGCTCAGTTGGTACGGAGGAAGCGCGGAGGTATGGGAACGGCGGTGGTGGCTGCAGAGCTCGGTTTGCCGGCAATGGCGGGCGAACGCGGCTACGACGGTGAAGGCCGCGACCACGGTGGCGAGCTGCAGCATAACAGCAGCGGCAGTGATGAAGCAGCGGCGGTGCAGCAGCAGCACAGCAGCAGCAGTGGCGTCGCAACAGCAGCGGCTCGAGCTTCGGCTCTGCCATGGGGACGTTCGCGGCGACGAACGGCGGTGCGAGCGGAGGGGAGCGAGGGCAGCGCTGGGGCGAGTGAATGGGAGAGGAGAGGAGCTCGGGTGCGGCTTTGGAGGAGCAGGGGCGTGAGGCATGTGGCAGCAATGGTGGGGGCTCCCTGCCTGCATGGTTGCCACGGCGGCGTTTAGCCGACCAGGTGGCGGGTGCTACAGTGGGCACATTGGATGCCGTTTTTGAGCATATTCGGTGTAGATTTGGGTCCTGTCGCCTGAAGCAAGTTTGATGTTCTCCTTATCCTCTTCAAACTTTACTAAGGGTGCATGACCATTCAGACTCTGGATCAGTAGATAATTAAGCCCCAAGATGGCATTGTCAGCGCTTTGAAAATAGTCATGGAAACTCACTTTCGGAGATCAAAACTCGGTCCGACTGAACCCAACTTTTTGTATGCTCTTCCTCATTAAGTTAACTCCTACTTTCATTTTTGGGTCAACTTGAGTTGCTTAACGAAAACACGAGAACGCGACATGCCAACGTCGACGACGATGAATTCTAGACTTAGAAAAATTCTAAGTCTGAAAACAGCCGCTGATTCAATCTCCGAGCCTCTGTTTGACTTATTTTTGGTCCAAAAACAAAGTTTCTTCTACACAACACGAACTACAACTTTCATTTAATGTCCAACATCAAAACTGGTATAGAAACTATATTTCTACTTTGACCAAAGTGATACCGCGATAAAGCTTAATTTATCCTTTTTGATCCACTGGAGCATTTTCTGTGCATTTGCTCAACATGAACCTTTCTTGACTTTTGTTGTAGAGTCCATCTAGAGTCATTTGGGTAAGATTGCAAGGTTTGGTTGATGACCTACATTTTCATTCACTTGATAGTGCAATTCAAGCACTTAGTAAAGTCATTCCAACAAGCATATAACTTATCATTTTATGTGACTTTTTGATTCCAAATGTCATAAAACTTTTCCAGTGACCAATATAGATAGGTACTAAGGTGAGACACACGAAGATATTACAATAACACCACCCAAGCATATATCTTAAAAATAGACTATATGTAAAGCAAGGGTGCAACATCCAAGTTTACGTTGGGACTCGCTTCCTTAGGTTTGACCTTGACATCTTCATCACCACTCAAACTACCATGTTTGAGCTCAAACCTACTGCTTAACTGGTGGCAAACACCTCGGGTGTTACAGCTTCCTTCTTTCCCGCTGATCCGGTGATTCTGCCACCCTTCTCCCACTACCCTGCTAGAACTGCTCCAGCGCGCTCTTCGGGTAGTTCCACCTCGCCCCTGCCGGCCTCGCATCAGGACCTTTCTCCGGTTCCAGACACGGCCGAGGCAGCCCCGGAGCTTACACCATCGCTCCCTGTGGCTTCGATGCCTCCCGTTGTGCCCGATGCTGCAGTTCCGATCGCGGGACCGAGCGCACCGACCTCACCTCCTCCCGGGCGCTTCGGACTCGTCTACCAGCGCCGGTGGGAGCCGGGTCCGCCCTCTCCTCCTCCCGGCCGTTTCGGCATCGTCTACCAGCGACGACACTTGCCCCCAGCGCCGTCATTACCAGTGCGTGCTCCACCGGCCCCGCCGCGCTCCCACGCCGACCCGCCGGTGTACCACCCGCCTATTCTTCACCGGGACCCTCATCACACTCACCCGATGGTGACGAGGCAGGCGTCTCGCCCGCAGGTCCTCACTGCCGATGCCTGCGAGACGGGGATCTCTCCGGTACCCTCTTCCGTCCGTGCTGCCTTGGCGGATCCTCAATGGCGCCGCGCAATGAAAGAGGAGTACGCAGCCCTACTCGCCAACCAGACGTGGGACCTAGTGCCCCGCCCATCAGGCTCCAACATTGTCACTGGCAAGTGGATCTGGACGCACAAGAGGCGTGCTGATGGTTCCTTGGAGCGCTACAAGGCTCGCTGGGTCCTTCGGGGTTTCACTCAGCGACCCGGCATTGACTATGCTGAGACCTTCAGTCCCGTGGTGAAGTCAGCTACAGTCCGCACCGTTCTATCACTGGCTCTCGAGCGCTCCTGGCCTGTGCATCAGCTGGATGTCAAGATTGCCTTCCTCCATGGCACTCTGACTGAGACGGTCTACTGCAGTCAGCCGGCCGGTTTCATGGATTCTTCTCGCCCTGACTTGGTCTGCCGGCTCAACAAATCTCTTTACGGGCTCAAGCAGGCACCCCGGGCTTGGTACTCTCGTTTCGCTACCTTTCTGCAGACTCTTGGGTTCACGGAGGCAAAGTCTGACACCTCCCTGTTCATATACCACTATGGGGGTGACACTGCTTACCTGCTCCTCTATGTGGATGACATTGTGCTCACCGCCTCCAGCGAGTCGCTACTCCACCGCATCATTGCTTCTCTCCAGAAGGAATTTGCTATGAAGGATCTTGGGGTGCTCCACCACTTCCTCGGCGTCACTGTTGAGCCCCGACCTTCAGGCCTATTCCTCCACCAGCGGCAGTTCACCTGTGACATTCTCGACTGCGCAGGGATGACGGACTGCAAGCCCTGCTCTACCCCGGTTGACACCCAGGGGAAACTGTCAGAGGCTGGGGGTCCGATGCTTGGGCCAGCGGACGCTACCACCTACCAGAGTCTTGCTGGTGCGCTCCAGTACCTCACCTTCACACGGCCGGACATCACTTATGCCGTTCAGCAGCTCTGCCTCTACATGCATGCTCCGCGGGAGCCCCACCTGGCTGCTATGAAGCGCCTTCTCCGGTACCTCCGTGCCACTCTCGGCTACGGGTTGCTCCTCCGCCGGTCCTCCACTGCCGAGCTGGTTGTCTACACCGACGCTGACTGGGCGGGCTGCCCGGACACCCGCAGGTCCACCTCCGGCTACGCTGTCTTCCTCGGCGGCAACCTTGTCTCTTGGTCGTCCAAGCGCCAGCCGGTGGTGTCACGCTCCAGTGCCGAGGCGGAGTACCGCGCCGTTGCCAACGGCGTGGCCGAGGCCGCCTGGCTCCGCCAGCTCCTGGCTGAGCTTCACCGCCCTCTCACCAGGAGCATGCTCGTCTACTGCGACAACGTCAGCGCAGTATACCTCTCCACCAACCCCGTCCAGCACCAGCGTACCAAGCATGTGGAGATCGATCTACACTTCGTCCGCGACCGTGTGGCCATCGGCGACGTCCGTGTCCTTCACGTCCCGACCACCTCACAGTTTGTGGATATCTTCACCAAAGGCCTCCCTTCCTCGACCTTCTCCGATTTTCGCTCCAGCCTCAACGTCTCCAGTGGCTAGTTGTGGCTGCGGGAGGATCCTGTGTGTGTTGTGCACTTCTTGTTTTCTTTCTTGTCCAATCTTGGACTCTGCTGCGCCGGTAGTCTAGACTGCGGGGGGTGTTGGAGTATAGGCCCATTATGAGGCCCATGTATGCTACCCTATTTAGCTACCCTTCTAGGATTAGCCCAAATCAATTCAGTCTATTCATTCTAGCAGTTGGGACTCACGAGTAAGGGTGGGCATTCGGGTTACCCGAAAAATTCGGGTCGGGTAATTCGGGTAGTTGGAAGTTCGGGTATTAAAAATTGTTACCCGATTTTGCCCCGAAAAAGTATTACCCGAAATTTCGGGTACCCGATAATTCGGGTTCGGGTTCGGGTTTTACCCGATATACCCGAAATTGACAAAACCAACCATTTTAGAAGAATTCAAGTATCATTTTAAAGCAATAAACAATAGTCATATAAATCACATGATGTCTTCATATCAATTACCAACCAATCAATTATCAAGTTAACATAAATCTACATTAATTCATACCAAATAATATATTTATATGGCATTGAAATACTTCATGTCTTCATATTAGGAATAGAAGAGCAAATACTTGAGATATTTCGGGTAATTTGGGTAGTTCGGGTACCGGGAAACATTACCCGAATTACCCGAACTAATTTCGGGTTTTTACAATCACTATCCGAAATTGTGATCGGGTATTTCGGGTTCGGGTACTTCGGGTCTGGGTTCGGGTAATTCGGGTTCGGGAATTGGGTATCGGGTATTTTGCCCACCCTTACTCACGAGATGGAAGAGGGAGGGAGGGTAAGTTGTATTAAATTGGCAGAAGACAAGTGCTCACATCCAGATCGCAATATTTTAGGGCATGTGTTGTTGGTCTCTAGCTAACTTAGTTTTTTCTAAGGATATATACCATTTTGTGGGAGTTTTACTCTTCAGGCTCCTTTTTTTTAAGTTCAGTTCGTATGTGTCCTAGGGCCTAGGCTCCCAGGCTCCCAGCACCTAGGCTTGAGTCCTCTTTGGCTTTGGTGTCTATTTTTTCATGATGTAAAAATCAAAATAATCTCTCCTCAAAAAAAAATCAAAATAATCAAGTTCCTGTGCTGTCTGTTATGAACTAATACCATAGATTACTTATAGTTGCTTGATTTGAAATTCAATTTCCAATATGTTGTTTTATCTTTTCAGGTTGTTTCCTGTTCAAAGTGTCGATATCAATATGAATTATTTTCTGGAGACATTACGAGCATTGAATCTGAAGAAGTTAGGTTAGTGAGTTGTGTTCTGTCTTTGAGCGGTTCCCTTAATTTCACACCAATACGAATCCATGATCTTGTTTCTTTATATGCATAGTATTGGCTGTAACGGTCCGTGGATAATGAACACAACTGTTAGTTGTAGGTTAGGGGTCATTGTAAACTGTTCCCCATGCGATTAGTTTTCTCTTATAGTCCAAGGCGTGAGTGTGTGGTGTTGTATGGGGTTTCTTTCCCCCATTTTATTCTTCTTAATATAATGATATACAGTTCTCCTGCGTGTTCGAGAAAAAATTTTGTCAGCAGCAACATTCTTGCAAGATGGATGTCCTTATCATTCATTATGGGGAAAGAGTAGGTTAAGAAAGCACATCATATCTCAGTTATCTAGGCTTTACTTGATTCTGTAGTTGCAAATAGTTTATAATAATTCCAGTGATTGGCAGCCTTTATCGTTATTGCTACTCTATTTATCTCAGATAATAGCTTGTTTGAATGTTGCCCACTTTCTCAATGGTACTGTATATGACATTACTTCTAATATTACTTCTCTAAGGATCTCCTCCTGCCGAACGCAGCATGGATGCTTCAGCCCTGGAGAAGGCCTTGAGATTTATTAATATGTGGAAAGATGGTCTTCCAGCTGCTGTCCACTCTATTGTGGTAGATTTTCTTTGAAAATGTACATTGATCTCAATTTGTCTATATTTTGAAGATCTTTACTTTGATGAAATTGCACTTTTATGTCAATTGTTGGCCTTGTTTGGATGCCCATGTATCCACCTCAATCCATATGTGTTGGGGTCAAACAAGCCCATAATTGGACTGAAAGTTCTGTTCAAAACTAATGGAATCATGGAGTAATCTACATTTTATACAATAGAAATTTGAAAAATATAAATTGATATTATTGTGTTAGAAACAGTATGGGAAATTATGGTGCTGCTATTTTTCTCGAATACGCAGGAGATCTGCGTATCAATATATTAAGAAGAAAAGGGTATAGAACCCAAACAACAACACACAACCGCACCAAACAACTAGATACACAAAAAGAAAGGAAAAAGAAGAAAAATAAACTCGCCAAAGATTGCAAGCAATCAAGCACCAAACAGCCTCGACCAACAAACTAACTAATGCTGGACCCAAGGGCGAGGAGATGTGAAACCCCTTGAGCCCCAGCTAAACACCAGAAATGTAACTCCTCCCTGATGAACTCTAAAACTCCAAACTAGGCGAGATTCCATCAAACACGCATCAATTGTGGAGATTCCAGATTGCCCATGCTCCAAGGATGATAATGGAGTTGAGACCTTTCTGGACTTGACCATCCACTCTTTCATTAGATTTGGCCCACCAATCATCGAAGGACAAATCATCCAGTTGAGGGGTTAAATCTTGCAAGCATATTATGGTGCTGCCATAAGTGACCAATTAGTAGCAGAGTATATGTGTTTGAAGCCCCACACTGGCCCAGTCCAAAAGTATCCTACCAAAACAAACTGTGAAACACTTAATGTTTGAGAAAAGAAAACCAAACTGTGAAAGCCCGGTTCGACTCCCCGTTGGAGCGAATTTAAACAGGCCTGAGTTATAAAACACCCAATGATGGCTGTGTTCCTGAGTTATACGTGTAACCACCTGAGTCACTTTCTACGAGATGCACATGCTGCAGGCATGTGTCCAATGCACTTGTTGGGGTGTTTCTTAGCCCACGTGTGAGAAGTTTCTTCTTAATGCAATGTTGTGGGGGCAGTCTTTCCCCTGCAGGTTGAGTTTTTGAGGTTAAAATTTTGTTTGCTTCACCTCATCAACCATCAGACGTCTGTTAGAGACCAAAATAGTACCTTTAACATGCCATACACATGGTTGACAGATTATTATTGAGCACCAACGTTTTGACCACCGTGTTCAATATTTTGCTAATCCTTTGACTACTGCATCACTAAACAAATATTTTCATAATATGCTGGAGCTCCTGTCAAATATCTCACCACCAAATTCTTTTTGAGCTATTGCTGATGATATCACAAAGTTTTTCAATCTATGTGCTCTATTTGTAAGAAATGTTCACGTATAAGGGTGAGATCGTTAACTTAAATATATGACTTCTGATATCTTTATCTTTTGTTTTTGTTGCAGATCTGCACACCTTCAGGAACAGCACGTACTCACAGATTTGCTACCCAGACTGTAAATCTTCCTGCTCAAGAAGGAGAAAGGGTAACCATTTCTTTGGCGGCCCCATCCAACGTTTATCGTGACATGGGACCCCTCAAGATTGCTGCGCGCTCACAAGGATTTAAACCTGGAGAACCTATGTGTCTCACTAATCACATCAATGGGCAAGTCTCAAAGTTGCTAAGAGCTCCATCAAAGAACGAGGGAACATTTTTCCTTAGCCCATATTTATTGGTCGGTGCTCTTGCCTTCCTTGCATCTGCAGATGCTGCTTCCACGTTCATTGACCCAAGTCTTCCTAGACTTGTTACAGCAACTGCCATTGCATCAGCTGCCGTAGGAACAACACTAAATGAAGTTGTCCTGCCAAAAATTCAAAAGGCAAGTCCAATTTTGACAAGAAAAACTGCAAGACAATGTTTCTCCATCATGTAAATAGATTTCTTTTAACGTTTAACTGAGTCCATGAAATTAGATTCATCTATCAGGAATGAATGATGTTAGGAAATGATTCTTTGCATTTGTTTGTCCTATCTACTCCCTCTGTCTAGTAATACAATGCATTCTAAAAATTTTAAGACACCTTAAGGGAATACTCAAATAATGCATATACCCATGGATTAAACCCAATTAAGGTTTTTTTCCCTCAAATAATGATTTCCGTTTTAACAAATTCTGCTAAATCTAAACACTGGCACTAAATAGAATGGCTTATATTTCAGTATAAATTTTAGAAGTCATAATGATATTCCAAGACGGAGAGAGTATGACATTACAACTTAGGTTTGCATTAATAACCATTTGGTCTTTACTTGATTCATTAATTTATCTTTTCTCAATCGTATATTAACACAATAATTGTATTGTCTTTTGGATTAGTATTTCATGATGGCAGCCTAGTTTCCATGTATGACAAAAAAGAGGAATTGGTTTGGGCAAGAGATAAATGAAGTCCATTATATGTTCCCCTAGAGGCATTGACTTAAGTCTCTTGTTTTCGTCAGCTTCCACGAAAAGCAGTGGATATAGTTGCTGTACGTCAAAAGCTTTTGTCTCAATATGACATTCTTCAGAGTCGTCTTAAGGAACAGAAACAGTTTGCTCAAAAAGAGGTTTATTTCTTTAATCACTGTTGAAATTAAATATTCTGTGAGAAGGGTTGTGGATATCTATATGTAATCATCAAAATTTTTTCTTTTAAGGTGTGGATGCTTGCGCGGATGTGTCAGTTGGATAACAAGATAGTAGCAGTTGGTGAACCATCTTATCGGTAATGCTCAGGAAGTTGCAGTAAATCATGTATCATACCATATTAGTTGTAATAATGCATCAACATCACATTTTTGGTTATTAGAAGGTTTACTTTTTTTACTACTCTCTCCGTTCTAAATTATAAGACGTTTTGACTTATCTAGATATATTGATTTTACTATGTACAGAGCGAAAGCTATGTATCTATAAGAAGTCAAAACGTCTTATAATTTGGAATGGAGGGAGTACTAAAATGTATTTTCTGGCACACAAACTAATTTCCAGTGCTAGACGAGGTAGAGTAAAGAGGGTACGGGAAAGCTTGGAAAGCACACTCATGGCAAGGATTGAGCTAATGGAAAGTTATGCAAAAGTAATCGACAAAACAGTACATGGAACTGCCATCCATATATTTTCACCTTTAAATCGAGCTGATGTATTAAACATGCTATCGCAGCTGTGTTCAATGATTGAAATTGAAGTTGAGATGGACTCTGGTGTTATAGCTGCTGAAGCGGCAAGCAATGCAGTAAGTAGTTTCTGTATCCTGTTGATCCATACAATAAAGTAGGTTAAATATGATCATTTCTTATTTAATCCTGACCAATGGTTTTCAGGAGAGAATTTCAGAGCAGATACAACAACTAATGGAGATCGATAGTCTTGAAGAGGCAAGTATTTCCTTTGCTTATCGTTACCTTAGATGAGTTTTATCAGAAAGGCCTAACATTTTCTTCTGAAACTTATTCAGCAATGGCGTATACAAGCCGAGGCTAATGATGAAGCAGAAAGGCTTCTTAGTTCAGATTCCTCAGAAACATTTCCTGCTGGACGTGTAATGTAATTTTGTTAATGCGCAAGCATTATTCTTTTATTTCCTGTTAGCTATTTATCTCTCTTCAATTTAAATGTTCTCTATCAAAGTACAAACAAAACTCTATTTAGACTTCTCGAGCAAAATACTGCTACAGAAAATTAGAGAAATAGTGTAACCACATGCTAATAGTGAGATCATATGATGAATCCCATTACAAAATAATAAAACAGACTATTGGTTGAAACCGTGTAACAGAAGTAAAGATTATTGGTGGCTATTGCATTACTTCCGTGGGAAAATATTCAGACACATTCTCACAGCATTTCTCTTAGCAGTTCTTTCATTTAGCGCCACTGTTCCCCAAACACTAATTTCTATGATCTTTTGAGGCCCATACTATTTTGAAGGAATGCTGAAAGATACATTACAACGAAATCCCACTTTAGCTTCGGTGATGAAAGTCAGTAATACCAAGAAACCAGAGTGTATCTTCAAGCCATCTAATCGGCTCAATCATCTAAGGTAAATTACAAACATATGTTAGAATGAAATAGAATATACGTTAAAATGAGTGTAAGAAAAGATTAATACTTACTATGGTCATAAAAGGGAATCATGTCGGCTGCAAATTTAGTTCAAACGGCGTAGCTCCAAGGAGGAATCTAGGTGCCTGAGGAGGAAGTTGGGGACCCTGCATGACTGATCATGAACACACAAGTTATGTTCCGCATAGTAATCATAATCGCAATGCTGATAGTTATATGCTTTTTTTCCACTTTACATCATGTTTATAGGAAGGTTGAAAACAACACAATACACTAGCAAATTTTGGGGGTTTAGAGTTTCTAGCAATACACTAGCAAACTGATCTACTAACTCATGCTCAAATAGACATTTCATCACACTAACTCTACATCACATTATCTGTTTAACATCACATTTGAATATAACTAGCAGCATAATCACATTTTCATATTGAATCGAAGGAGAGGATGCATGTTGGTTGGACGGCTCACTGAAAGTTGAAGGAGAGGGTATGGGCGGTGGCACTCTTGGGGCCAACGACAACAAGGATGTTGACCGTGGGGATGGGGATGACACACGGTGAACGAGGACAGGGACGACGCGACGGACAGGGACGACACGCGACATACAGGGACGGGGACGGCATGCAGCGGATGATAGGGACAACCGGGACGACACACGACAGACGGGGACGATGACCGGCGGACGGGGATGACACGGTCAGAGCCGGTGGCGGTGCTCTTAGGTCTCTTGTAGTCGACATGGATGCAGATGGCGGCGTGAGGGAGATCAAATGTTGGTGGCGTGGATGCAAACGACGGTGTGAGTATCGGTGTCTGATGACCGGCAACACATTATGGGGCTACTCGGAACGGTGTTTGATGGTCTTTGACGTACGCTGAACTCAATGACGAACACAAAGACAACAATTTATACTAGTTTAGGCCGCTAGAATAGCGTAATACCCTACTCCAGTTAGGCGTGTTGCCTTGTGTCACGGGGTCAAAACCACGGCAAGCATTGTTGTTCGTGGTAGTATCAAAGTGCATGTCTCCGGTGGCTCGGGTGGACTCAAGAACATAAGAATCATAAAGATGACGCAATGGTTTATCCTGGTTTGGGCTGATCGGTGCTTTACGTCCAGCAACTAATGATCTTATACTCAAGAGCACCCAAAATCTAGGGGGTTACAACAGAGTGTAAGGGGATCGCTCGGTGCTGATCCTAGGGACGCCTCGCCGCCGGTGGTGCCTTCTCCCTTGTCGGAGAGGAGGAAGATGATGGGTGCGGTGGAGGAGCTCTCGGTGCCCATCTATGGATTGGTCTGCTCTCGGTGCAGAGCTCGAGTGGAATGGTGAGGACTTAAATGATCTGCGTGGAATCATCCTCTCCCCTCTTAGGATCCGACCTTCCCCTTATGTATCAAGGTAGATCAAGAACATGGAGGTTTGGGGGAGTTGTGCCTATGGTCTACATGCACCAAAGTCCAGAAGGGTCTTGCAATAGCACCGTGTGGACCGTGGTGATGTCGTAGAGTCAAAGAAGCCCTAGGCGTCGTTCGGCTACTTTGTTCTGACACGCTGAGTGCAAGGCTATGTCGGCTTGGACCTGTCTCCACCAAGTGCACCTTCTGGAGGGTTCTTGGTGGCAAAGGAGGCCAGCTTGAGGGGCTGACAAGTGGGCCCGAAAGCCCCGGAGCCCCTGAAGCTAGTGGATTCTTCTTATGTCACGCCCCGTGCGTGACCCTATTGGGGGAGCAGTTGATAGAGACATGCCCGTGGGGCAGCGCTGGGGAGCTCCTAAGCCTCGGTGGCTCAAGGCACATCTTCTCACACCCAGGCCTTGGCTGGTGCTGAAGGCTGGGAGGGAGCCAAGGATTAGCTTCAGGCTTCCGTCGATCGGGAGCTTGTGACTCAAGCAAGCCCTCGAATTTCGAGTAGAGGCGGCGAGCGTGCTCAGGCTTAGCTTGATTCCTTGGCCTGAGGGTATGTGTGAGCATACCCGATGGGTATAGCCCTCGAGCCCCCGGGCGATCCTAGAGGGGTAAATCGGGGGGTCTCTCGGTCGGGAACCTTTGATCCTGAGGCTTAACATACCCCTATGTTAGGATCTCATTAGGAGCCCCTGAGCCCTTCGTGGCCTCACTTGGCCAGATTCGTGATGGTGACGAAGGGTTGAATTCGATCTTCTAGTGACCGAGCTAGCCATGGCAGGGATGACTTCCACTAACAAGAGTGTGATGCCCTTCGTGGGGCTTTTGCCAAGTGTGATGGGGGTGCTCAGCTATCGGGGCCAAGCGATGGTGATGTTGACCCCTTTATTGACCCACGTTGTGTAAGTCTAAGGCTTGAGCGAAGGTCCAGCGAACTCTTCTTGAAGTTACCAAGCTTGGGCCCGAGGGCACCCTCCTTTCTGATCTAGGCCTACTATGGGTCGAGTGATCAAGAGCGTCTGGGCTTTGGCTCGGGGCCACCTAATCACCCGGCACGCCATGCCCTTCTGGAGGCTTCGATAGCAGGCTCCGATCCTCTCGGGCTCACCTTAACAATCATAGGTTGGGTGCGGGGAGTGTTCCAAGCTCGTACGAGGCCCTCGTTAGGCCCACCGCTCAGCAGCTCCCGACTAAAAGCCCTAGTTTAGTTTTGGATAATTGATGAAATCTAGAACTAACCTTTATGCTAAGTGTGTGAATTAGATAAGGTTGGTACATTCCAAGTGGTGAAGCTAGAAGATGGTCCATGGAGGTGATGATGTACATAGATGATCAAGTGCTCATCATTTGGAAAAGAAGAAAGAGAAAAACAAAAATGGGCTCAAGAGGCAAAGGTATAAGTAATAGGGCCATTTTTGTTTTGCACTCAAGACACCATAGAGGGTTTGAGTGACTTAGGATCGATAGCCATACTATAAAGAGGGAAAATCTTTGGCTAAACGATTTATCGAGTGCCACTAGGTGACATGATTCATGCATTGCATTTAGGAACCTAGTGTGCTAACATGTGACCCTTGTAAAATGCTTTGAAAAATGCTAACACACGTACACACAAGCTCTACACTTTGTGGTTAGCAAGCAGAAGCAAGGGCGAAAAGGAGGCAAAGGTGCTTTGACCGGACGCTAGAGTCAGCTTGACCAGACGCTGGCCCTCCATTCAGTCAATTATAGCGCGACACGGCTCAGTTGGCTAAGGGGGCTGGGGAGTGACCGAACGCACAGGAGGGAGTAACCAGACGCTGCTTCCTACGCATCCGGTCACTCTTTGCTACAGTGGTGCGACAGCGTGACAAGACGCGCAGGGCGCGCGTCAGGTCGGTGTTGGCATTTCTTAACACGATCACCAAAAATGGAGGTTTTATGTCCACCCAGGGTAACAGTGTCAGAAATACCTATTGGCATTCCCTACCATTGCTACTAGAATTGGTGTATCCTAGCAATAGTACAAAGGAATGTCAACTGATAGGTCATTACGTTTACAGAGGTTATCTGCAAGCGCACTGATCTATTGTTGTAGCATTTCACTGGGAAGTATTATTAGGGTATCGTTATTTATATTTTTCCAAAGGAAGGCATGGTAGTAAGAGTTCTAGCATGGACATGAGCAAGATAGACATATGTGCATAACTAACCAGATGATCATATAGGGGTAAATAGTCATACTGTAGATAGTGGACACACATACACATCTGATACTCCACTTAAGGGGATAGATAGAAGATGAAAGAATAAAGAATGAAAGAATGACCAAATAGGAGTAGATATATCCTAATATAGTTATTTGCTATGAACAAGTTGGATCATACATGTACATGAGCTAGAGTTAGGCCTATGTGAGATGGATCAGGAGGCCACCGAGTACTGGTCTGCTAGCAACCTCATGTGACAATTTACGTACTCCTGCACCATTGCTGAACGTGGGGGATTACGAAGGATGGACATGGTTGTCACCACCTACCGCCTATCCCTCAACTGTGGGACATGAAATGTATTCACCCACCCCTATATATCTGGGCACCTCGCCCGCATACATAGGAACCACCGAAACCCCTTGGGGTCCCCGACCCTACGGATCGACAGGTAAAGGGTTTGGGCATACCCGAAAGCATGATGAACCACCACCTCAACATAAGTCTAAATCTATTCATGAACATACTATGAACAATAAAGCATCTAGTTAGGTGTGATATGATCATGACATAGAGACTATATTCTAGTTCATATATCACGAGTATATCAACATGATTATACTCTATTTCATAGCAACAACTATATTGATATGATGAAGACATGACTTAGAGAAAAGATATTCCTTTATTTCTCACTAAATTCTTCTCCAAGGTGCCAAGCCCTCCAAGGTAGCTCTACTACTCCTCTACACTACTACTAAGCTAAGAGAGTGAGTAGGAGGGAGGTGGAGAGTGGTGCTCAAGGTGTGTGTAGCGTGTGTGAGTGAGAGGAGCTCCCCTCACTCTTATATAGGGATGGCTTGGTCGATTTGGGGGAATAGTGGTGCTCAAGGTGTGTGTAGCGTGTGTGAGTGAGAGGAGCTCCCCTCACTCTTATATAGGGATGGCTTGGTCGATTTGGGGGAATAGTCCCCGAATACACGCCCGCACCGCCAACCCCTATTGATGACCGTACCACCAGCGCGAGGTGGGCTAGGTGGCAGAGAGGGGGGCATGGCTGCACCCCAGGCACACCCACGCCTGGGCTGGCCCGCCTCCCCACTACCTCATGCTAGTGGGCTTCTCCTTGGTTCCTAGGCCTCGGTGCTGACATGGGTTGGCCCTGGTTTAGTCCTGGGTCGGGCCCATTCCCTTGTCTTGGCATTTTATGCCTTCCTAAATGGCGCCTTTTTGATACTTTTCGCTTGTTTCCAATGTAGATTCTTGTGACATGTGAAAACTTCCGGTACAAGTGGAAATAGGTTAGTAGCAAAGGTATATGTGTGTAGAAGTGTATAATTCTCTCCTTTTTGGACTTATGTTGGTGGTATAAATATGCCAATAAGGACCGCCAATAAAATCCCCCAAGCTAAGACGTTGGTTGTTGATCAGGAGTTGCTACTATGCCGATTATATTTCAAAGATGTCGTGTTTATAACAAAGTTTTCTTCCACAATTTGAATGAATTGGCATTTTGTCCACTCGTTATTTTCTCGTTCCATGTGGGGCTTTTTAGCCTTCTCTAGGTCTTGGGTGGTTACAGGACAAAACAGATTAACAGACCTACTTATCATTCATTCTTTGATTGACCATCTATCCAAAGGTTTTGAAAGTTTTGCAAAACAAAATATAGTTCCTCAAATGATACACTCAATCGCTCATTTGTGTATGTACTCCTCACCAAAGGCTTTTGACTTTGCCCTTTCTTCCATCCTACCATCTAATAAGGCTTATGTGGAGTTTGGGTAGGTATAAAAGTGGCATACTTGTGTCATGTCATGTTGCTAAGTCAAAAACTGGACCATATGGAGAGACTAGTCATACACTTTGATCAACATTGTGCAAGTGTGTGGAATATTTTTTCTAAGTTTTTGCACTCCTTTGTCATGCCTCTCTCTCTTTTGCTTTGAACTTTTGAAAGTATGGGCTATCTTTTCGTTTATCATCATTTTGTGTCTGCTTCTTTGGCATGGCATCTTTTATTTCTCTCTTTTTTGGCTCATGCTTCTTTGGCATGGCATCTTTTATTTCTCCCATATTTTTGCATAGCCCAAACTTTCTTTTTGGTAGAATTTAGAGAGAGAGGTTCATAACATGGATGATGGAGTCTTTATTTGGTGGATGAAATGGCATGTTTTTGCGTAACTCTTAGTGTAAGGGTTAGCATTTTATTTTGTGGGTGTATGTGAATCTTGATAATGGGTGCATGAAAAGAATCTCAACATTGGTCGCAACAATTTGACAAAGCTCAACATGGATACAAGTAGCATAAGACTAAGGGTTTGTATATATAAAAATTGTGTCATATGGCTTTGGTATGAATTTTTTATCATTGAGGAACTTTTGATCTTAGCATTTTGAAAGTAAAACTCTGGATGTCAAGTCTTTCTTAGAACAAAGTCATAGCAGAATCTGTTGCACTATATCATGTCGGGCAACTACTTAGACTAGAGTAAGCATTTGCAACCCACAAGTTTCAAGGTTTTAGGATGAGACATTTTTAACCAATAAACTCAAATCTTAGAGAAAGCTAAGTTATAAACTAGGCATAATTAAAACATAAGATAGAGAAACTATTCAACATTTCAACAAGGACAAAACTAACATTTCTACATCGCATATATATAGAGTGGAATAAATATTTTTTTGGTCTTTTTATCTTTTTGCATTTTTTATATTCATGGTAAATAAATATGTGAAGAAAGAAAACAAATGCAAGAAAATAAATATGCAATGCATGATACCTTTGCGTGGTCCTCTCCCAAGCTAGCTTGAGGCCTGTGGTCCAAGGTTGCTTGATGGTGATTCCGAAGAAGGTACATTATTTTGTTTTTATTTTTGGTAGTTTTGTCCTTGTTTTATTCTTAGCAGCTTTGGAATAGTGATCAAACTAAACGATGTCTAATTTGATCAAGGTAGACAAGTCAACCTAAGCACCATGCTTAATTTGAGAAGTCTATGAAAATATGATCGCTACAATTCATATTTCAAACCAATGCATACTAGATAAACAAAGGTTTATTAAAAGGTAAATGTTTTTATGTTTTTGGTTTATCATTCAAAGTTTAAACTTAGCAAGTTTTAGAACAATGATCAAATATGACATTCGATCAAGGTAGGCTAATTAACCATAGCACCATGCTAGTTTAAAAAGCCTATGAAGACATGATCGTACAAAAACCATGCTTCAAACCCGAACATGCTTTGTGCAAAACTTTGAAGATTAACCAAAATTTTATTGAATGAATATTATTATTATTATTATTATTATTATTATTATTATTATTATTATTATTTATTAGCAGTATTTATTTATGAAAATATAAGAATATAAAAGGATAACTACCAGTTACCTTCGGTGAGGGTTCATGGTTTAAAGTCCGATGAACAGGACTTTCTCCCCCTTCAGTTCTTGCTTGATGAAGGAGTACCCGTGCCTAGGGGTGTGGGTGCGAATGTTTGTTCCTTCTTGGGCCTCCACACCAATTTGTTTCACTTTGGTGGTGTGGTGGTGGATTCTAGAGCTTCTTCCTTGTGTTTCCACACCTTCTCCCTCTTAGGTGGTGTGGGAACAACCTTTGGACTTTTCTCCTTCTTTTTGAGGTTGTTCCTTTTCTGCTCTGGCCTCTTGGATTTCTTGATGGGGCCTTCCACCGATTGAGGTTGAATCTCAACTTCCTTGATGCCTTGTTGGTTTGGCCCATACTTGATGCGTATCATGGAGCATTGCTCCCTTTTTACCTGCCATACCTGTCTAAAATTTTTGTTTCTTTGTTTCTTGGGCTGCCCGTTTTTATCATGTTTATACATGTTGAATCCATTAAATGGCAAGCTTAATGTTTTTCCTTGAATGTAAAAGCGGGCATGCCATGTTCCCACATGTAATTCTGTGTGTGTTGTATTAAGGAATGGTCTCCCTAGTAGGAGGGGAACTTTCTTACTATGGCCTATGTCTAGGATGGCAATGTCGGTGGGGACGTATTGATCTTGGATTCTTACCAGAATGTCCTTGGCTATCCCCACCAGCCTTCGTGATGATTGGTCTACCATCTGCAATCGAAAGTCTACGGGGGATAGAGGCCCACCCAGAATTTTATCGTATATTACCTTGGACATCACATTGATGCTGGCCCCAAGGTCGCAGAAGGCGTTGGTGAAGACATGCCGGCCAACTACACATGTAATAGTTGGGCGGCCCAGGTCTCCCATTTTGGTAATGAAAGGTGGGTCTACAAAGCATCCTTGCCTTTTCTGACATAGGCGCTTACCATAGTTTGTGGAGACCATGTTGACTCATTCGAGTGGAACTTTAGGTTTCCTCGAAGTTTCCCCGAATCAGAGATAGGTATAGCGGCAGCAAGTTGAGCTATTTGTTTTTCTAGTGTTTTATTAAAGCTCAACTAGTTTTGGACATAAGAAGATAAATTTTCAAGTTTTGAGTTTATATTTTCTAACATTTTATCATTATTTAGCAACTTTTTGGTAAGATTTTTCATTAATTTTAGCTTGGCCTAGAATCAAATCTTTAAGTGAAGGTGAATTGAAATTTGAATTTAAATTCGAATTACATTGGAATGGTGGACAAGATTGGTTGTTCCAGCTATTATTACCTCCTGGTTGGTGATTCCCGTTGTTGATGTATGATGCTTCTTCATGAGTCTCGGGGTAGTCATTCCAACATTCCCACAGACCTCGCATGTCATCTGTGAGTCCATGGTTTTGATGATGCCTTGTGGGACTTCAGTGACATGCTCGTCAAACTTCTTTAGGAGTAGGTCTATTTTTGTGGCTAGCATATCCGTCTCCTTTATGGTATGCATGCCTTTTTATGTTTTGGCTGGGGTTCTGTCCTCACCTCAGCCTTGATTGGCCACCATCTTCTCGATCAGGGTCGTAGCCCCGTCAATGGTGAGCGATAGAAATGCGCCACCAGCAGCGGCGTCTAGGTGCCCCTTTGACATGGGTGTTAACCCATTGTAGAAGTTCTAGAGCACTAGCTAGTTCTCTATCCCATGGTGAGGGCATGCTTGGATGTATTCTTATAGCCTCTCCCATGTCTCCGGGATGGGTTCCATTGATGCCTGCTGGAAGTTGGCAATTCTTCTCCGCAGGGTATTAGTTTTGCCCACAGGGAAGAACTTAGCAAGGAACGTAGCGAAGCATTTGCTCCATGTATCAACAGCTTCCATGTCCTTGTAGAACCACTGTTTCGCCTTCCCCATGAGAGAGAAGGGAAACAGACGGAGCCTGATAGCCTCAGGGTGTGACCTCTTTGATGAAGATTGTGTCACACAGTTCAAGAAAGTGTTGTAAGTGAGCGTTGGTGTCCTCACTTGGCAGTCCACAAAATGGACTAGCCTACACCATGGTGATAATCTTGGTCCTAAGTTCAAAATTCTTATCACCGATGTTGATAGCAGGCTCGGTAGGCATGTTGGCAACAGCCAGGACGGAGAACTCACAGAGTGACTTCTGGGCCATATCAACAATAGCAGCTGGTACAGGAGGGAGCAGTTTTGTTATCGGTGGAGTGGTAGAAGAAGAAGAAGAAGGACATGACCCTTTCTTCCTTAGGAGTGCCTCCGGATCTGGAATGAAGTTGTCCGGCAAGTCGAAACCACTCATGCACTATCCTATTTTCATCCACAACAGGAGAAAACATAGATGATTAGCCTATATGAGCAAATGGCTACCATACATGCATGTTATCATGAACATATCCTACTAGAGTCTTATTATTCCCTTCCCTAGCAACAGCCCTAGAAATGCTTGTTGGCATTTCTTAACACGATCACCAAGAATGGAGGTTTTACGTCCACCTAGGGTAACGGTGTCAGAAATGCCTGTTGGTATTCCCTAGCATTGCTACTAGAATTGGTGTATCCTAGCAACAGTACAAAGGAATGCCAACTGATAGGTCATGACATTTACAGAGGTTATCCACAAGCGCACGAATCTATCATTGTAGCATTTCACCCGAAAGTATTATCAGGGTATCGTTATTTATATTTTTCCAAAGGAAGGCATGGTAGTAAGAGTTCTAGCATGGACATGAGCAAGATAGACATACGTGCATAACTAACCAGATGATCGTACTGGGGTAAACAATCATAGTGTAGATAGTGGACACACATACAAATCTGATACTACACTTAAGGGGATAGACAGAGGATGAAGGAATAAAGAATGAAAGAATGACCTAATGGGAGTAGATATATCCTAATACTGTTATATGCTATGAACAAGTTGGATCATACATGTACATGAGCTAGAGTTAGGCCTATGTGAGATGGATCAGGAGACCATCGAGTACTAGTCTACCAGCAACCTCATGTGATAATTTACGTACTCCTACACCATGGCTGAACGTGGGGGATTACGAAGGATGGACAGGGTTGTCACCACCTGTCGCCTACCCCTCAACCGTGGGACATAAAATGCATTCACCCGCCCCTATATATATCTGAGCACCTCACCCGCATATATAGGAACCACCCAAACCCCCTAGGTCCCTGACCCTACGGATCAATATGTAAAGGGTTTGGGCATATCTGAAAGCATGATGAACCACCACCTCAACATAAGTCTAAATCTATTCAAGAGCATACTATGAACGATAAAGCATCTAATCAAGTGTGATATGATCATGACATAGGGACTATATTCTAGATCATATATCACGAGTATATCAGCATGACTATACTCTATTTCATAGCAACAACTATATTGATATGATGAAGACATGACTTTTGGAGAAAAGATATTCCTTTATTTCTCACCAAATTCTTCTCCAAGGAGCCAAGCCCTCCAAGGTAGCTCTACTACTCCTCTACACTACTTCTACTAAGCTAAGAGAGTAAGGAGGAGGGAGGTGGAGAGTGGAGCTCAAGGTGTGTGTGTGAGTGAGAGGAGCTCCCCTCCACTTATATAGGGATGGCTTGGTCGGTTTGGGGGAAATATTCCCTGAATACACCCTCGCATCGCCAGCCCCTATTGATGAATGTACCACCAGCGTGAGGTGGGGCCAGGTGGCAGAGAGGGGGCGTGGCTGTGCCCCAAGCGTGCCCACGCCTAGGCTGGCCCGCCTCCCCACCGCCTCACACTAGTGGGCTTCTCCTTGGTCCTGGGCCTCGGTGCTGATGTGGGTTGGCCCTAGTTTAGTCCTAGGTTGGGCCCATTCCCTTGTCTTGGCATTTTGCGCCTTCCCGAGTGGCGCCTTTTTGATACTTTTTTGCTTGTTTCCGGTGTATATTCCTATGACATGTGAAAACTTCCGGTACAAGTGGAAATAGGTTAGTAGCAATGGTATATGTGTGTAGAAGTGTATAATTCTCTCCTTTTTGGACTAATGTTGCCGGTATAAATATGCCAATAAGGACCGCCATAGTCGGCCGTGATGTATGGTGACGTCAGCGTTGTGAGCGCACGAAGAGGAATAGTATGCTGACTAGACATTGGGGCGCGTCAGGTCGCTTGTGACCGAACGCGTCCGGTCAATAGAAAATGGCTCTAGAACCTCTCAAGAAATTATCTGACTCTCAGTGGTTCAGAGTCTGGTTGTTTGAGTGTCGGGTCCAATCACTTCTTAAGGTTTCACGTAACTAAGAAATGACCGTTGAGATCGAGTGGCGCACGTTTGAAGAGGAGGACACATGGACGGCAATGGATGATCGAACGTTGGGCAGCTACGTCCAGTCACTTCCATCTCTGCATCCGATCACCCCGTGCAACGCTGTAGTGAGAGCCTAACAGCTCTGTTCGTTTGGGGACATCTATAAATAGTGTTTGGCTGGCTCCAAGGCATGCTCTTGGTCATTTGACATCTTTGACATCCTTGTGAGCTAATCACACTCCCTCCCACTCATCTCTCTTGCTTGATTGTGAATTCGAAGTGAGATTGAGTGATTCCAAGTGCATTTGCTTGAGTGATTGCATCTAGTGGCACTTGGGGATCGTTGTGGCTGCGGATTTGTTGTTACTCTTGGTGGTTTGCACCACCTAGACAGCTTGGAGCAACGGTGGAGGTCCGGCATGTGTTGGTGATTGTTCGTGACCGACTCTAGTGATCTTGTGAGGGGTATTGCACCTTCCCCAGCGAGGTGCCACAAGGTAGCTCTAGTAAATTGCTCATGTCACTGAGTTACCTCACTTGTGGGTCGGTTCTTACGGTGTCTAACGTGTGGACGAGATTCGTGCAACACCTCTTAGCCACCGAACCACCAAGTGTTGGTCAACATAATGGGGACTAGCGTGCTGGCAAGCACGTGAACCTCGGGAGAAAAATTGTGTCTCCATTGTGATTGCTTCATTGGATTTCTCCCGATGATTGATTTTCTTCTTATTGTAATTGGTTCATTCCTCGACGCGGTGGTATAAAGATCACATTCCTCTTATTTACACTCCCGCAAACTAGTTGTAACAAGCTCTTTAGTGTAATTAGTTTTGAGAGCTTGCTTACCTTTGCTACTGTAGCTTCTCACCTAGTTGAGCTCTTTAGTGTACCTAGCTTTTGAGAGCTCATAGTGACTTAGCCATTGATTGACTTAGAGACTATAGCAACTAGAATTGTTAGGATAGGTGGCTTGCAACACTTGTTAGAGCTAGTGCAAAAAGCTTTATAGCCAATTAGTTGTTTAACAAGTTTGCCTAGTGTTTTGTAGATTTTAAATTAGGCTATTTACCCCCCTCTAGCCAATGAGGACCTTTCAAGTGGTATCAGAGCCATGGTCACCGTTTAATCAAGGCTTAACAACCTCGGTGCATAAAAGATGGCTCAAATTATGTTCAACCATGTTGGGGGTAAACCACCGTTCTTTGACGGCACATCATTTGACTATTGGAAGAGAAAGATGAAGATGTACCTTAGTTCAATCAATGACAAGGTGTGAGATGTGGTAGAGAATAAGTTTGTGATACCCTACCAATCTCATCCACAATGACAAGATCAACAAGCAATGCAATACTATGGCACTCAACACCATATACAATGGCATTGATTCAAAGGTGTTTGAGCAAATTAAAGATCTTGAGAAGGCAAGTGAAGTTTCGGTGATATTAGAAGAAACATATGAGGGCACTTCAATGGTAAAAAGTGCCAAGCTCTACATGCTCAAAGGCAAGCTATCCAACTTCAAGATAAAGGATGATGAGTCCATACTGGAGATGTTCTATAGGCTCCAAGTAATCATCAATGATCTCAAGAGTTTGGGTGAGAAGGTGAAGGATGAGGACTTCTCTCACAAGTTCTTGATGTGTTTGCCAAAAAGATTCAAGACATTGAGAACTATCATCTTTAGAGGTTGATTGAAAGATTTATCTCCTAGTGAGGTACTTGGAGATGTTATGATCGAAGATCAATACAATGATGATGATGATGATGATGATGATGAGGTTGTGAAGGAGGAAGACAAGAAGAAGAAAAGTGTGGCATTCAAAGTCGGCACTTCATCCTCTAAGAACAAGAGCAAGGGCAAAGCAAGAAGGAAGATTCAAGTGATGAGGAGTGCTCCAATGATGATAGTGATGATGAAGCTCTAGCTCTTTTTGTGTGCAAGTTTGGCAAAATGATGAAGAAGGGCTATCATACAAGAAAGAGAAGAGATCACTCCAAGAACAAGGAATATGCTAGATTGTGCTACAAGTGCAAGAGTCATGATCATATTGTGGTGGATTGTCCTTACAATAGTGACAATGAGGACAATGAGAAGAAGAAGAGCAAGAAAGAAAAGAAGCAGAAGAAGCAGAAGAAGATGGCCTTCAAGAAGAATGGTGGATCTTATGTTGTTATATGGGATAGTGATGCCTCTACTGATGATGACTCAAGTGATTATGACAAGGCATCCAAGAAGAAGGCTCTAGCAAGCATTGCTATGAACAACAAGCCTTCACTATTTGACACTCCATTATGCTTCATGGCCAAGGGCTCTAAGGTAAAATATGATGAGAGTGATGATAGTGGATGTGAAAGTGATAGTGTTGACGATAATGAATTCTCTAATGAACAACTCATGGACATGCTAGAACAAGCTAATTCAATAATTAACAAGAAGAGCAAGAAGTGTAAAGATTTTCAAAAGAAGCTTGATGCTCTTAAGAAATCCTTCGATGAGCTCAATGCTACTCATGAGAGACTAGAGGAAGCCCATGAGAAGCTTGGCAAAGCTCACACCAAGCTTGAAAAAGCTCACTCCTTGCTCCTTGAACAAGATAAGGAAAGGGTAATAGTATCATGTGATGTAGGCATAACATGTGACTTAATTGATGAATCTTTTTTTGAACCAATTATTATTGCTTCCACTAACCCTTCATGTAGCTCATCATCCACTATCGCCACCATTTCTATCTCTACTATTAGTGATGGTTTTACTTGTGATACCTCACTAATGGTTGAGAATGAGACTCTCAAGAGAAAGATGGATGAGCTCACTCATGCCCTAGGCAAGGCCTATGGCGGTGAGGCCCACTTGCTAAAGTGCTTGGGTAGCCTAAGGTTCTCTCTTAATAAAGAGTGATAAGGCTATACCCTCAAGAAAGGCAAGGCGACTTTTGCTACTCCCAAAGCTAGCTTTGTGAAGAGCAATAGTCGATTTTGCAATAGATGCAAATAAGTTGGGCACTTAGAGAAATATTGCAAGAACAAGAACAAGAATGCTAGTGTATCCTCAATCAAGTTTGATTCTTGTTATTTGCTTACTAAGGGTGTGAATGGTGTTCATTGGTACACCAATTGTGGGCTCAAAGAAGAAAGCCATTTGGGTACCAAAGTCCTTGGTAACTAACCTTCAAGGACCCAAGCAAGTTTGGGTACCTAAAAAGAATTGATCTTCTTTTATAGGGCAATTACAAAGCCAGAGGAAGGCATTGGGTGCTTAATAGTGGGTGCACACAACACATGACCAATGATTCAAGAATCTTCAATTCAATCAATGAGAATGATAGCAATGGGATTGATAGTATAACCTTTGATGATAATGGCAAAGGCAAGGTCAAGGGGCTTGGTAAGATTGTAATATCCAATGACTTGAGCATTTCCAATGTGCTACTAGTATAGAGCTTGAACTTCAACCTATTGTCGGTAGCTCAACTTTGTGATCTTGGTTTCAAGTGCATATTTGGAGTTGATGATGTAGAGATCATAAGTGTAGATGGCTCTAATTTGATATTCAAAGGCTTTAGATATGAGAATCTATACTTGGTTGATTTCAATGCTAGAGAAGCTCAATTGTCAACATGTTTGCTCACTAAATCTAGTATGAGTTGGTTATGGCATAGAAGGCTTGGCCATGTTGGAATCAAACAATTGAACAAAAGCATGATCTAGTTAGATGCTTGAAGGATGTCACATTTGAGAAGGACAAGCTATGTAGTGCATGTCAAGCCAGAAAGCAAGTAGGCAACACTCATCCTAAGAAGAGCATGATGAGCACATCCAAGCCATTTGAGTTGTTGCATATGGATTTGTTTGGACCAACCACATACACTAGCATTGGTGGAAACAAATATAGATTTGTGATTGTAGATTATTTCACTAGATATACATGGGTGTTCTTTCTTGTTGACAAGAGTGATGTGTTTGCAACCTTCAAGACATTTATCAAGAGAATTCACAATGAGTTTGAGACACCATTAATGAAGTGAGAAGTGACAATGGAAATGAGTTCAAGAACATAAGAGTTGATAATTTATGTGATGAGTTTGGAATTAGGCATCAATTCTTGGCCAAGTACACTCCTCAATCAAATAGCCTAGTTGAGAGAAAGAATAGAATTTTGATTGACATGGCAAGATCAATGTTGAGTGAGTACAATGTGAGTCATTCATTTTGGGCTGAAGCAATCAACACAGCTTGCTTCTATAGCAATAGACTTTATTGTCACCCTATGATGGAGAAGACACCATATGAGCTCCTGAATGGAAGAAAGCCCAATATTGCATACTTTCGAGTTTTTGGTTGCAAATACTACATATTAAAGAAAGGCACAAGATTGAGCAAGTTTGAAAAGAATTGTGATGAAGGTTTCTTGCTTGGTTACTCCACTACTAGCAAGGCTTATGAGTTTGGAATTTGGCTAGTGGTACTCTTGAGGAAGTTCATAATGTGAAATTTGATGAAACCAATGGTTCCTAAGAGGAAGATGAGAATCTAGATGATGTGAGAGACACTTGTTGGCATTTCTTAGCGCAATCACCAAGTGAGGAGGTTTTAAGTGCATCACCGGCAACGACGCTAGAAATACTTGGTTGGCATTCCTAAACGTTAGTACCCAGGAATGGATTCCCTTAGCATCGGCGCCAGACATGCTTGTGGGGTTTACAGTCACTGGGTAATGGCACTTAGAAATGTCTGGTTGCTATTCCTTAACACCGTTACTAAGATTGAGTTAACCTTAGCAACGCCACCAAGGAACACCAACCACGATAGTCCTAATATGATTCCAGACCAAAACCACAAGCGTACGGAACTATCGTTATAGCATTTCACCCGGAAGTATTCAGGGTATCGTTATTTATATTTTCCCAAAGGAGGGCATAGTATAATGTATCTAGCATGGGCATGAATAAGATTACATACTTGCATGATGGACCTTAGTTCATGACAGGGGTAAAAACGGTATTTCATGGATAGTGGACACACATCTTGGCTAACCTCAAGGATATAGGAAAACAAAGAATAAAAGAATGTTCCTATGTGGAGCCGGCATGTTCTAATATAGCCGTGCAAAGAACAGTTGATGATCATACAAGTTACATGATTAGAGTTAGAGCTAAGTTTAAGATGGATGGGGAGATCTCCGAGCACTGGTCTACCAGCAAGCATGAGAGAATTTAAGACTCCTACACAATACCCGAACGTGGGGGATTATAAGGGACGGACAGAGCTGTCATGACTTACCGCCTACCCCTCAACCGTGGGATACCGTCATATCCGCAGGTTCCCGCATAACCGAGCACCACGCCCGTGTACAAAGAAACTACCTATACCCCTTGTTGACGATAGTTATCTACCATATTAAATCGTCAACATAACTTGAATAAATGCTTGAAATGGATCACCAATAGAAACTTATGGGTTTAAACTAACAAGTTTCACAAGTTTTGGTGAATTTGTATTTTCTGTAGGGTATATTCAGAAAACCGAAAAGGGGGATCAAAACGTCAAAAAGAACTTAACTTAACTACGACAAAAACTATTCTAGAAGACTCCAGAGGACTCCAAGAGGCAACCCCCCGAAGAAGAGCTCGAGAGGTCACCAGGTGGGACTGACCGGCCCCACCTAGGTGCCGCCCGAACCCTGGTGGTGGGCCCTGCCTGTCAGCTTCAGGAATGTTCCTTCACCACCTCCCTAGACTGCATCTACGCCATTCTTCAAGTTGGTTTGATCCAAGGGCTCACGTTGGACCCTCTGGGCTATATAAGAAGACCCCAGCCCTCTTGAGGCATAAGTCATTTGAGATTAAGTCATCCAGAGCCAGAAACCCTAATATCCTTAGAGCTCCTCTAGTTTCTAGGGCATTAGCTAGTTAGGCTAGGTCTAGAGGGAGGCAAGCAGATCTTCGCTTGGATTCCTAATCGTGTCAAGAGGTTGGTTCGATATAATTATTGTACCCCTCTCTCGTTGTATCTCCATTATTTTTATATGCTTGGTACAATTGTTATGACAATATAGTATTCATCTTTTTCATGTTCAAGATTGCAATGTTCATTGTCTACTTTGATTATATACTTAGTATAGTTAGTTTATCATGGTGTTTATGCATAAGTTCGTATATCATTCACCCCAATGTACACAGGGTGGGTGGTAGAGACCATGTAAGTGTGGTGCTTATATGCTATTTACCTGTGAATACACTCTATATTATGGGTCATGTGGTAGATCGTGGATGTGACACTCCCGTTGAGTCCTTTGTAGTCTACTCCCCGAATATAGGTCATAGAAGTAGGGCCCGATTACGAAGGAAGGGAGAGGTTTCTGTTCTCAAACTTTCCTAAGTAACGCCTCTTATGTGTGGATATAATGATGATCTTAGCCATGATTACTAGGTGTAATTGCACTAATCAACGTATACATTGACTTGTAGTTAAGATAACTTAGGAATTATTCCTCTAATATTCTAACTTAACCATGCTATTGCCATAGGTAGGAGTGCTCTAAGTGATTTATTTATTATAATGCTTGATCAGTGCTTATCATATACATTTTATCTTGTGACGTACCCCTGTTATGAGTAGAGTGATTGGTTATGGTTTATTTCTCCATCAATGTTATAAGTTATCAATACATGTCCAAAGCTACACCTTCCCTTGTAGTAAAATATAAATACGATACTTAGTATACTCTCGGGTGAAGTGCTACAATGGTATAATTATCTGTCCGCTTACAGAATCATTTTCATTCATATCTTTATATTCTATATAGTCACATAAAATGATACACATCTACTTAGTATTATTCTTGTAGTAATGCTAGTTAGTACCAACAAACATTTCTGGCACCATCACTAGGGATGACAACCTAGTTTAGTAATGCTAGAGGTGTAGGTAATTAATAGGTGACTACTAAATCAAGTGAGGAATTAATAAATACCAACAAGCATTTCTGGCGTCGTTGCCTAGGAAGGTAGCTAGCATAGGAAGTATTGATAAACTTATATTAATTGATGTGATTGAAATAACCATTAACCTCTGCTCAAATAGGCTTACCCTTATTTTGTCTACTTGTGTATCTTATGCAGGGTAATGTATGATTGGTTTTAACCTACCAACAAACTTCATTGATGATCCAGAAGCGCTACTCAAGAGAACTAAGACTAAACTTAAGAGAGTACCAGCCTTAGAGTCAAAGGGCAACCGTATAAGGTGAAGCTTAACACTAGAATTTGAAGCCATGGCTAACAAGAGTCTTCATGAATTCTTTGCTCCAACTACAGCCAACATCCATACTGGATCTAAGGTTAATATTGGAGACAATGGATTCGAGCTCAAGCCTGCTCTCATCAATATGGTGCAAGCTAGCTAGTTTTGTGGAAAGGCACATGAAGATGCTAGTGCACATCTCCAGCACTTTATGGAGATCTGTAGCACCTTCACTATCAAAGGAGTAACCAAGGATGATATTCTACTCTGCCTTTTCCTGTTTTCACTCTAGGGGAAGGCAAAACAGTGATTCTATACCAACAAAGAAAGAAACACCACATGAGATAACTGCTCCACTGTCTTCCTAGCAAAGTTCTTTCCCATAGGCAAGACCAATGCTTTATGTGGGAGAATCTCAAGTTTTTAGCAACATCATGATGAATCTGTCCTTGAGGCATGGGAACGCTTTTAAGACTATATAGCAGAATGTCCTTATCATGGGATGGAGAATTGGCTACTCATGCAGACTTTTTACCATTGGTTGACCACTAGTACCCATGAGACAGTGGATGCTGCTGTTGGAGGTGCTTTTCTGTCACTTAACCTTAAAGATGCAATAGCTCTTATTAAGAAGATGACCTCCAATCAAAGCTAGAACGTACTCAGCCTTGCAAGAGAGGAGGAATACATCAACTCAAGGAAGTAGACATGCTGTCGGCCAAGATAGACCTAGTGATGAAGATGCTCGAAGATCGGGCTAATGAGAAGAAAGAAGTCATGCACATTCATGACTCTCGCATGACGTGTGAAGTGTGTGATGACACTAGGCATTCAGGGAATAATTGTCCTGAAACTCAAGAGGATGTGAACTACATCCATAACAACTATCGTCCCAATAGAATCAAGGATGGAACCAACAGAGGCCAAACTACCAAGGTTAATCAGTCTTGATCCCATGTTGTTGCCCAACATGACTGAAACTCAGGTTAATCTTTCATCTGGTAATCACCTTGGTGGATGCAAGGCGTGTATGGAATTTAAGCAAGAGTTCCCTGCTCAGTTGTCTTCGGCAATTGAGCTATGTTCTCTTGTGCTGTGTGTTGATATTCGAATCGCCTCATTGATTCCAAACCTTGTGACTACCTTTGCTTGCTATCCCCCTTGTATAATGTTGGTTGTTACAACCCAATTGTGTCACCTAAAATTTCACCTTGGTTGTGTGATCGGTAATGGTGTTATAAGTAGCAACTGTCAGTGCTGCGACAAAAACCGAGAGTCTCCTGTGGGTGGTCGACACAAGGTTGTGCTACTCGGCACGCGCTGGTATCATGGGTTCTAGTCATAATTCATTGTAGAACAACACCGATGTGATATTGTCACACCCATTTAACGACCAAATGGAGTGCATACTCTTATGTGTGCCCAGAGATCAATCACACATAAGTTAACAAATTATAAAGGATGTATCATCACAAATGTTATTACATCATGATTATTAATACATAGTCTTTACACAAATGTAGCGGTAATAAAATATAAAACTCTCGTGGTAGCTCCAATCATAGGCACATTGACTGGTTGACTGCAAGTCTAGTAATCTTCTGGAAAGTAGTAGTAGTCACTAATTGCACCATCTGTTACCCATCCGGGATTTTTATCCAAGTAAGAAAAATAAACAAGCGTAAGTACATCTCGTACTCAACAAATGTAACATGGGGTTCATGAGGCTCAAAGGCCTAACATAGGTTTATCAGCATGTAGCTTTTAATTAGCATTATTTCAGTATATCAATAATATCAAAGTGTCTCAATGTAAACAATAAACATATGATCCATGTAAAATGATTAACGAATAGCAAAAACATATTCATTATTAATGATCAACTATTCCATAAGGGTCCAAGGCCACTCGTGATCGTGAGCACGGCTGTTATAACAGTTTTACACTCTGCAGAGGTTGTACACTTTTACTGTGAGTCATGTTGCCCATATGCCCGGGTTAATTACTCCCAAAACACTTCCAAGGTGAGCAGACAGGGGAACACTATGAAGTCTTTCGAAGGTTCGTCTAACAAGTTAGGGCCATTAGATTTCACTCGGCAAACAGATATAGAGCCCCCTTCCAAATGGCACAATAACACGTAGCCTATACTCATAAGGACATAGGCCGCACTATACCCGATTTGTCAAGCCATTCTTACGCCAAAAAGGAATACCACTAACAAGCTAGAAAAGGTCCTTCTATATGACTAAAGCTAGAGCCATTATAGCCCTCATAGTTGTACTGTAAGTCCCGGATGTTCGCTTACAGATAAGTCCTTAAGGAGAGTAACGAGAGCACCAAAATAACCCCATGCTCTAGTCCCTTTAAACAGTAATAAAAAGTCATCTTTTAATGTTTATTGCATATTCCATTAGTCAAATTACATGATCATAGTTCATGTTAAGCACTAGCAATACTAATCCATGCAATATAATAGGTATCAAGGAATAAGATCAACACTAAGTCATCCTTAACAAGGAATATATGCATAATGATATTATTTGCTTAATGTGAATAGGACAACAAGGATAATTCCATGCTATACTTGCCTTACTCAAACTGGTCCTGATGATCTTGCTCGTAGAAAAACTCCTGATCCCCAACGGATTGCTCATCGTCTATACTCGATCAACAATAGCAACAACATTCATCCAGAATAATCATGCATAAACAAACAAGACTATAATTAGAACAGTACACCAACAGTAATAAAATAAGATAAAAAGTTTTAAAATGAATCTACAACTCGCTAGGATCACACAGACGCGAAGATCACGAAAAACGGAGCTAAAACGACGAAGTTATGAATTTACGAAGATTTCTTATAGAAAAGAAATTACTTTAATTCAAACTCAAAAATAAAATGTCACAAACCTACTGTACAGTACTACTAACATGTAGAGCTCGCAAATACGAACCTAACGCAATTTGAACGGGTCAAATCGGAGTTAAAACGGATAAATTATGGCTAAAACAAACTCAGTGGCAAAACTATAAATAGCTGAAAACGTATTCTGGAATTCCCGCGATCAAATACTCTTTCAAAAAGATAATACGCGATACGGGAATACGCCTTGGACTACGGGTTATATATTTAAAAAGTGCAGGGACTCTTTAGCAAAACATCTAGCCGAACCGGTACCGTCTAATCTCAGCCGTTGGATACGAATTGAATGGTTCGGATTGGATCGGATCGGTCGACGGCGGTTCTCCGGCCGAAAACAGTCACGACGGCGAGTCCCGCGGCGGCACCATCGCCGGAGAGTGCGATCTCGCAATTCACCGCGTTACCTCGCGAAAGAGAAGCACCGGGATGAAGTAGAGAACAAGGCGAGCTCACCAAGGTAAGAGATGAAGACGGAGTCGACCCGAAGACGGTGCGGTGCTCGGGATGGCGGACGGCTCCGACTGTGGTTCGAGCGGGGACTCCTCGGGACGACTTTGGTTCGTTGCTTCGAGGTAAGTTGGAGCGGAGGGGTGCGGCACCTCGTTTTTATAGCCCGGGGATGCGCTAAACAAGGAAGGGAACGGATTTGGAGACGGATTCGATTCGGAGGAGCGATGGAAAGAAATCCGACACCGGTGTGGAGAAGAAGAAGACGGCCCTAACGGGTGGACCCACGGTGTCAGCGACGCGCCGTGAGAAGGAAACCACGGCAGCAGCACGCGCGCGAGCTGGGCTAGCTGGGCTCGGCCCAAGACGGGGAAAGCAGGACGGCCACGCACGGAGACGGCCCACGCGTAGAGAAGCAAGCGGCCGAGGCGATTGTGGGCTGCGGGCGAAGGATGGGCTGCTGGGCTTCACAGGCCGAATGCTAGGGAGGAGAATAAAATCCCTTCTCTTTTTCCTTTTCAAGTATTTCAAAGCATTTTCATATGATTTTGAATCCTATTTTGAATTTGAATCAAACCACTCAATACAAAAATTCAAATGCAACAGCATGAGTGCACAAACATGTTTCTACCCTTATATTTGATTTTAAGTTAATAAAAATTATTATTACTCTAAATTTGTATGCCCACCAAATTACATAATAAAATCAGATTTACCTACTTTTTAATATCCCAAAATTTTAGGGTGTTACAATTCTACCCCCCTTAAGATGAATCTCGTCCCGAGATTCGGTTGGTGCTTACTCGAATAGTTGCAGGTAGGTTTTCCTTAGATCCTCTTCTCTTTCCCAGGTGGCCTCATCCTCAGTGTACCGATTCCACTGAACCTTACACATCTTGATAGTTTGACTCCTCGTGACTCTTTCAGCAGTCTCTAGAATTTTAACAGGAAAGTCTTTATATGTGAGGTCCTCTTTAACAGTGAGCTCCTCTAACGGAATCTGCTCCTTTGGTACTCGCAAACATTTCTTAAGTTGAGACACGTGAAACACATCATGTACGTCTGCCAAACTCTTAGGTAATTCCAACTGATACGCCACCTCACCACGTCTTTCTATGATCTTGAAAGGTCCAATATACCTTGGTGCCAATTTCCCCTTCATGTTGAACCTTTTCACACTCCTCATTGGCGATACTTTCAAATATACATAATCCCCTACTTCAAAAGTCAACTCTCTCCTTCGAGTATCAGCATAACTCTTTTGTCTGGACTGGGCTATTTTCAGATTATCTCTAATCATTCTTACTTTCTTTTCAGCATCCTTGAGTACATCAGGCCCAAACACTTGACTTTCCCCTGTCTGATTCTAGAACAATGGGGTTCTACACTTCCGTCCATACAGAGCCTCAAACGGTGCCATCTGAAGACTCTTCTGATAACTATTGTTATAAGAGAACTCTGCATAAGGCAAACTCTTATCCCAACTAGTACCATATTGTAAAGCATAAGCTCTCGACATATCTTCCAATATCTAATTAATTCTCTCTGTCTGTCCATCTGTCTGTGGATGGTAAGCTATACTAAAGTTCAGCTTGGTTCCTAGTGATTCATGTATCTTTTGCTAATAATGAGATGTAAACTGGGTACCCCGATCAGACACAATTTTCTTAGGAACTCCATGTAGACTCACAATTCTTTCCATATACAATTCTGCCAACCTTGCACTGCTATACGTAGTCCTAACTGGCAGAAAATGAGCAACCTTTGTTAGAGATCTACTATTACCCAAATTGAATCATACCCTCTCTAAGTACGTGGCAATCCAACTATAAAATCCATACCAACTTCTTCCCATTTCCATTCGGGTATCTGCATAGGTTGTAGCAATCTTGCAGGTCTCTAGTGTTCAGCTTTCACCCTCTGACATGTGTCACACAAAGCAACATATTCAGCAACATCTCTTTTTAAACCATACCACCAATATTTCTCTTTCAGATCCAGATATATCTTAGTACTTCCAGGATGTATGGAATAAGCTGACTCATGAGCTTCACTCAAAATTGCCTCTCTGATAGTCTTATCCTCTGGCACACACAGCCTTTTTCCAAACCATAGCGTACCCTTATCATCCTTATGGAATCCTGGTGATTTGCCCTTCACTATATTCTCCGCTATCTCTCTCAACTTTGCATCTTTCATCTGACTCTTGCGTATCTCATGCTCCAGAGTAGGTTCTAGTACCAATTCTACTGCATTGGTGGTAAACCCTAAGTTCAGATGCTCACATTGAACACACAACTCTCTTGGCATAGGCATTACTTGCACTTCATTAGCGTAGCTTTTCCTACTAAGAGCATCAGTAACGACGTTAGCCTTTCCTGGGTGATAATGCACCTCCAGATCATAATCCTTTATCAACTCCAACCATCTACGCTGTCTCAAGTTCAGATCTGATTGAGTGAAGATATACTTCAGACTCTTGTGATCAGTGTATATATCACTCTTATGTCCAATCAAATAGTGTCTCCATATCTTTAGTGCATGAACCACTACGGCTAATTCCAAGTCATGAGTAGGATAATTTAATTCATGCTTTCTCAACTGTCTCGATGCATATGCCACAACTCTACCTTCTTGCATAAGAACACATCCTAAACCCAAACGAGATGCGTCACAGTAGATAGAGAAATGTTTACTTAGATCTGGCAAAACTAATACGGGTGCAGTGGTCAATCTTTTCTTCAATTCCTTAAAATTAGCCTAACACTTCTCTGACCACACAAACTTGGCATTCTTCTCCAATAGTGCAGTCATTGGCTTCGCAAGCTTAGAAAATCCCTCTATAAATCTCCTGTAATAGCCTGCTAATCCCAAGAAACTATGGATCTCACTTACATTGGTTGGCGGCTTCCAGTCCAATACATCTTTCACTTTGCTAGGATCTACTGATATTCCTCCATTTGAGATAACATGACCAAGAAAGGAAACTTCCTTCAACCAAAACTCACATTTAGTCCGCTTGGCATATAGCTGGTGTTCTCTGAGCTTTTGCAAGACCAACCTCAAATGTTCGGCATGTTCCTCCTCAGTCTTGGAGAATACTAGAATATCATCAATGAATACCACTACAAACTTGTCCAGATATTTCATGAACACCTTATTCATCAAATACATAAAGTATGCAGGGGCATTAGTCAGACCAAAAGACATCACTGTATACTCATATAACCCATACCGTGTGGTAAAAGTTGTCTTTGGTATATCACTAGCACGAATCTTCAACTGATGATATCCAGAACGAAGATCAATCTTGGAGAATACACAAGCACCTCTTAACTGATCAAACAAGTCATCAATTCTAGGCAACGGGTACTTATTCTTGATGGTAACCTCATTGAGCGACCGATAATCCACACACATCCTCTGAGTGCCATCTTTCTTATCCACAAAAATCACTGGTGCTCCGCAAGGTGAAGAACTAGGACGAATGAAACCCTTATCCTGCAATTCCTTAATTTGTTTCTTAAGTTCTTCTAATTCATCTACTCCCATTCTATATGGACGCTTAGCTATGGGTGCAGTTCCAGGTAATAATTCAATAATAAATTCAATATCACGGTCTGGTGGCATACCTGGCAATTCCTCAGGAAACACATCGGAGAACTCCTCCACAACCTGGTCCTCCTTGTTGGCACCATCATTAAGCTGGTTCACTGTAGCGGTCTCCTATTTTTGCACTTTCACATCAACTCTGATCCTATCTCCCTTTGGTGTTGTCAGTACTACTGATTTCCCCTTATACTGAATCTTTGCTTATTGTTGCATCATCCAATCCATTCCCAAAATGAGATCAATCACAGCTGTTCTCAATACTATATGACTCACCTTAAACTCTACCCCCCTTAGAATGAGACTAATCGGGAGACAACGATAAGATGCTGGCATGCTTCCACCAGGTGAGTTTACTAATATAGAGTTCTTCATGGCACACAAATGAATTCTATGTATTCTAACAAATGATTGTGATATAAAAGAATGTGATGCTCCAGAATAAAAAAGAACAGTGGCAGGAGTGGAATGAACATCGAACGTACCAAGCATAACTTTCGGTTCCTCCACTGTGGTTTCCTGGGACAAGTGGTTCACCCTTCCAGTGTTAGATACAGGCTTCTGGTGACTACCCTGCCTCTGGGGAGTCTGCTGGTTGGGCTTCTCAGGGCAATTGTAAGACAAGTGACCTTCTTTCCCACATCGAAAGCACTTGTTGGGGGTATTGGGAGCACTGGTCTTCATGGGAGTATTATTGGGAGGACCCTGACGCTGAGGCTGGTTCCCACTCTGCTGCGAAGGGCGTTGGTTGCCATTCTGCGGCTGGAATGGGGGACGTTGCGGGAACTGATTGCGGAAAGGGACCTGACCACGATTCCACTGACCAGAAGGAGGCCTCTATTGATTACCTTACTGGAAACCAGTACACGGACGAGTGTTACTACCAGAAGTTTGTCCCTGAAGCCTTTTCCTCTTGGCATCCATCTCCTTGCGCTTGTTATCCACCACAATAGCGTGGTTCACAAGCGTCTAAAAATTGGGATAAGTATTGGACATCAGCTGCAATTGTAGTCCATCATACAATCCCTTTAAGAAGCGGCGCTGCTTATCATTGTCATTAGCCACCTCATGTGGAGCATATCGTGACAACTGGGCAAACCTGTCATGATACTCAGCTACAGACAATGACCCTTAGGTCAAGTTCCTGAATTCCTCTACCTTCAGTTCTATTATCCCTTCTGGTATATGGTAAGCTCTAAAGTTCTCTCTAAACTCCTGCCAAGTGACCGCGGGAGCATTGGTGGGACGACCATACTCATACGATTCCCACCAATCCTGAGCTTCTCCCTGGAGTTGTCCAGAAGCAAACAACACCTTCTGCCGGTCATCACATTGTGCAATGTTAAGTTGCTTTTCCACGGCACGAAGCCAATCATCCGCTTCCAATAGATCAGCGGCATGCGTGAACACCGGGGGATGACCCTTCAAAAACTCACCACGCTTATCACGTGGTTGTGCCCCAGCAACTGGCTGATTATGTTGGTTCTGCACCAGTTGTTGCATAAGCTGTGTCTGCACTGTCAAAAATTGCTCAATAGTTGGTGGCGGTGGTGGTGGTGGTGGATTTGGGGGAACACCTCCACGACCCCTGCTCTTCCTCTTCTGGCCATCTGCCATCCATAAGAATACAAACTTTGAGATTTCCATGTTATCAACCACTTATAAGATAAAGAATGAGATCTGAAAGTTTTCTGGGCGAATATTAATGTTAACAGTTCAGTAAATCAATCATATCTCAAGCTACAGAAGTCCAATAGAGGCGTGCTTTATATGGTTGGAAAGCTTATGAAGTTCTCCAAAACTTTTATTCGGACCATAAGACCAGATTCTGTCGTTAAGTTAATGAAAAATAAGGCGTAACAGAAACTGTTCCAGATTCCAGACTGTGCAGAAACTTTAACTTGTGACAATTATATCTCTCGAACCAGATCAGATAAAAAGGTGATTCTAGTGGCATTTGAAATATGCTTAAGCCTAGTTTCTCTCATAAAAATTTCATAAATGTTACAAGAACCGTTTTTGAACCATATCAGAAACATTGCAGACTGCTCCAGAAAACAGCAAGGACAGAAACGTGAAAATACCAAACCCAACTATTATTCCCTTGACTAATAACCTTTTTATTCTTAAAAATGGAACTTGTAGACATGCCTACAAGCCCCAACACTCATAACAAAAATCCAACTCACACATAAGCATAATGATAAAGCAACTATCACACCAAAGTTCAAACCACACGATAGACTCGAAGACTCAACTGACGTTACTAAGAACGTTCTTATTACATAAAGGACTCCTATTTTCTAATGACATGGCTCATGATCTAATGTCTCATAAATCTTGGCCATGCCTTGGTTTGCTCGGAGTTCATCAATCATTGCTTGGCACCTCTTGATGGTCTTCCCCTGTGCCTTCACCATCTCCTCTAACTGCAGCTTCCTCTCTATCATATCATAGACAAAGTTCACCATCACCCAAGGAAGTGGTTCCAACTGCACTGGATCCATCATGGCCCATCCAAGGTCGGGGTGTGCACGAGGGAAGTAGCGATGAATATCATGCTTTATGCTGTCAAAGCGAAGGTAGCGAAGGCTCAAAAATGCTTCAAAAGCGGCGTCTTCAATGCTAGCCTCCATGGTAGCTCGATGACCCATGTGAGCATACATCCTGTCCAGCTGGTATGCCCCTTTTTCCTCATCCTTAGGAAAAATGCTCGCTCTTGCCTTCCAGTAAGTGTCCTCCAGCGGATGGGTATACTCCCAACAGACGTACTCCACAGCTGGGTGCCAATCAGTAAAGTAGGCAGAGAGCATTCCCACAAGTCGATGGTGAGAGACAGCATCTCCTCCAGCCTTGTGGTAGATCTTCATAGTCCAACCCATTGGAGGAGGTGGCACATCCTCAGCAGCTGCATCATGTGGTGGAGACAGGGGTTGCTCTCCTCCATTGGCTTCCTCCTCTTCATCATCTTCAATCTCGATGATCTCAGGGTCTTCTTCAGGCTCGGGTTCTTCCTGAGGAGGTGCTGGCACTTGGATTGGTGCTTCAGGGGTCTGCTCATTCTCCTAGGGTACTTCCTCTTGTGGCTCTTCAGGTACAAGCAAAGCACGAGGTGGGTAGTGTCCTCCAGTGGTGATGCGGGAAGTCTTGCGGCCATGAACTATCTATAGAGTTTTTAGATATAGTTAGAATAGAGGCAAAATTTCGTAATAGAATGAGACATAAGAAGCATAAAAATTTATCAAATAACAAGAGCAAGATAATAAGCATAAAAATAGTGAAAAAGAAGATACTAAATCGACTATTTCTAGCTAGGCTTGCGTCCTACAGTCAACAATAGCTTTGATACCAATTTGTCACACCTATTTAACGACCAAATGGAGTGCATACTCTTATGTGTGCCCAGAGATCAATCACACATAAGTTAACAAATTATAAAGGATGTATCATCATAAATGTTATTACATCACGATTATTAATACATAGTCTTTACACAAATGTAGCAGAAATAAAATATAAAACTCTCGTGGTAGCTCCAATCACAGGCACATTGACTGGTTGACTGCAAGTCTAGTAATCTTCTGGAAAGTAGTAGTAGTCACTAATTGCACCATCTATTACCCATCCGGAATTTTTATCCAAGTAAGAAAAATAAACAAACGTAAGTACATCTCGTACTCAACAAATATAACATGTGGTTCATGAGGCTCAAAGGCATAACATAGGTTTATCAGCATGTAGCTTTTAATTAGAATTATTTCAGTATATCAATAATATCAAAGTGTCTCAATGTAAACAATAAACATATGATCCATGTGAAATGATTAACGAATAGCAAAAACATATTCATTATTAATGATCAACTATTCCATAAGGGTCCAAGACCACTCGTGACCAAGAGCACGGCTGTTATAACAGTTTTACACTCTGCAGAGGTTGTACACTTTCACTGTGAGTCGTGTTGCCCATATGCCCGGGTTAATTACTCCCAAAACACTTTCAAGGTGAGCAGGCAGGGGAACACTATGAAGTCTTTTGAAGGTTCGTCTAATAAGTTAGGACCATTAGATTTCACTCGGCAAACAGATGTAGAGCCCCCCTTCCAAATGGCACAATAACACGCAGCCTATACTCATAAGGACATAGGCCGCACTATACCCGATTCGTCAAGTCATTCTTACGCCAAAAAGGAATACCACTAACAAGCTAGAAAAGGTCCTTCTATATGACTAAAGCCAGAGCCATTATAGCCCTCACAGTTGTACTGTAACTCCTGGATGTTCGCTTACAAATAAGTCCTTAAGAAGAGTAACGAGAGCACCAAAATAACCCCATGCTCTAGTCCCCTTTAAACAGTAATAAAAAGTCATCTTTTAATGTTTATTGCATATTCCATTAGTCAAATTACATGATCATAGTTCATGTTAAGCACTAGCAATACTAATCCATGCAATATAATAGGTATCAAGGAATAAGATCAACACTAAGTCATCCTTAACAAGGAATATATGCATAATGATATTATTTACTTAATATGAATAGGACAACAAGGATAATCCCATGCTATACTTGCCTTGCTCAAACTGGTCCTGATGATCTTGCTTGTAGAAAAAACTCCAGATCCCCAATGGATTGCTCACCGTCTATACTCGATCAACAATAGTAACAACATTCATCCAGAACAATCATGCATAAACAAACAAGACTATAATTAGAACAGTACACCAACAGTAATAAAATAATATAAAAAGTTTTTAAAATGAATCTACAACTCGCTAGGATCACACAGACGCGAAGATCACGAAAAACGGAGCTAAAACGACGAAGTTATGAATTTACGAAGATTTCCTATAGAAAAGAAATTACTTTAATTCAAACTCGAAAATAAAATGTCACAAACCTACTGTACAGTACTACTAACATGTAGAGCTCGCAAATACGAACCTAACGCAATTTGAACGGGTCAAATCGGAGTTAAAACGGATAAATTATGGCTAAAACAAACTCAGTGGCAAAACTGTAAATAGTTGAAAACGTATTATGGAATTCCCGCGATCAAATACGCTTTCAAAAAGATAATACGCGATACGGGAATACGTCTTGGACTGCGGGTTATATATTTAAAAAGCGCAGGGACTCTTTAGCAAAACGTCCAGCCGAACCGGTACCGTCTAATCTCAGCCGTTGGATACGAATTGAATGGTTCGGATTGGATTGGATCGGTCGACGGTGGTTCTCCGGCCGAAAACAGTCACGACGGCGAGTCCCGCGGCGGCGCCATCGCCGGAGAGTGCGATCTCGCGATTCACCGGGTTACCTCGCGAAAGAGAAGCACTAGGATGAAGTAGAGAATAAGGCGAGCTCACTAAGGTAAGAGATGAAGACGGAGTCGACCCGAAGACGGTGCGGTGCTCGGGATGGCGGACGGCTCCGACTGTGGTTCGAGCGGGGACTCCTCGGGACTTTTTGGTTCGTTGCTTCGAGGTAAGTTGGAGCGGAGGGGTGCGGCACCTCATTTTTATAGCCCAGGGATGCGCTAAACAAGGAAGGGAACGGATTTGGAGACAGATTCGATTCGGTGGAGCGATGGAAAGAAATCCGACGCCGGCGTGGAGAAGAAGAAGACGGCCCTGACGGGGAGGACCCGTGGTGTCAGCGACGCGCCGTGAGAAGGAAACCGCGGCAGCAGCGCGCGCGCGAGCTTGGCTAGCTGGGCTCGGCCCAAGGCGGGGAAAGCGGGGACGGCCACGCGCGGAGACGACCCACGCGTGGAGAAGCCAGCGGTCGAGGCGATTGTGGGCTGCGGGCGAAGGATGGGCTGCTGGGCTTCACATGCCAAATGCTAGGGAGGAGAATAAAATCCCTTCTCTTTTTCCTTTTCAAGTATTTCAAAGCATTTTCAAATGATTTTGAATCCTATTTTGAATTTGAATCAAACCACTCAATACAAAAATTCAAATGCAACAGCATGAGTGCACAAACATGTTTCTACCCTTATATTTGATTTTAAGTTAATAAAAATTATTATTACTCTAAATTTGTATGCCCACCAAATTGCATTATAAAATCAGATTTACCTACTTTTTAATATCCCAAAATTTTAGGGTGTTACAGATATTTTTCTCGTGATCCTTCGTTGGTTATCTTCCCACATTTTATCAGAAGACCAGTTGTAGTAGAGCTTCATCCTAAAGTTGCTAAGAGGATAACCTTTGAAGAACAGTCACCGACATAAACATTAGCAGACTATAAGAGGTGGTAGACAAGTGACTCTACTTGGCTGTCCTAGTATTGACGACCATCATCTAGTGAGCGACTTATGTCACCACTGTTGGATCAAAAGGGCGCACAACACTTAATGTTGGACAAGTTATCCCTTGTGTAAGAATTGATCGTTGCATTGTGCATATGACCGGGCTATCCAAGTCTTAATCTTTGTATGCATAATGATCATACAGTCGAAACAAATCATCTCTGGTGTGAACCTTGTTTGCTGACTTCGATGGCAATCATCTGTTATGCATCAACTACAAATTATTGTTGTCATGGGTGAAGTTTTGGAAATTTTTAGTGTTGAGAGATAACCGATTAGTTACCAATAGGAAGGTTGATCTCCAGCTAGGTAACGACTCTTCGATAGCTACGAAGGTTATGTCTCACCGAACAATGTTAAGCGAAGGAGCTGCAAAGCCGGTCAGCAATGCAAGTGTTGCTTCTTCTCTAAATATGCTATCAAGTCAATTCTATCTTGGATAATCACGCAGATAGTACAAGATGTTGTATCAGCTAAGTAAGCACTACAAGAATCATGCTAATCCGTGATGAAAAATTTCCATCACAGATCACCCAAAAACCGTCACCAAGCAGCATCTGTGATGGTTTCAAATATCGTCACGAATTGAGCGTCATGGATTAACCTGCATGATGGTTTGTCCAAAACCATCACGGATTAACGGAATCAGTGACGCTCATAAACCGTCACGGTAGAGCCTAAGGCCTAGTTAGCCCAGCACAAACTCATTTTCTGTGACAAAAAATAACTGTCACGGATGAATTGCCACATCATCATTTATCCTTATATAGATGCTTACGTGGATGATGACGTAGACACTACCTCAGCCCATTTATTATCAGGCCAAAATATAAGATATGTCAATATTTGGCCGACTTTTAGCCATTTTCGCAGCACTTTTCTAGCTATTTGGCAGCCCATTTCAGCAACTTGGCAGCTTAAATTCAGTCACCAATTTTTAATGCACTTTTCAACCCACTCCTACATCGCATACAACCCAGGCCATGTTTAGTTCCCCAATTCTCCCCCCAAATTTCACTATGCAAAAAAAAGATTCCCCGTCACATCAAAATGTCGGCAAATGCATGAAGTACTAAATGTTGATGAAATCAAAAACTAATTGCACAGTTTTGTTGTACTCAGTGAGACGAACATTTTAAGCCTAATTAGTCAAAATTTGGATAATTTTTACCAAATACAAACGAAATGCTACAGGAATTCTGATACAGTGTTTTTCTCCCCAATTCTCTCGTCTAAACAAGGCCCCATGTACACGGCCCAATTTCGCACATACATCCCATATAAAACTAATAAATGCAGCAGCACATCAAATTAAAAAATATTATATTTCCATCCAATATCATATGTTTCACATGAATTTTTTTCATCCAACATTAGATACAACAGTAAGCAGAACCAGACATCCATCAACATACAGCAGTACCAGATGTACATAAAAATAAACGCAGCAACTACGAAGTTAGAGGTTCATCACAACAGTTCTTCAAAAGCTGAACTCTGCCACCAGCCAATGCCTACAGCATCAGAAAGCCAAAAAAATAATTAGGCACAGGAAAGAGCTGGAAACCAGATGGTCAAGATAACAATGTCAACTATATTCAATACAACACTTTAAACTTAACTCTTAATTCAGGTGCCAAACTTTGAACTTTTTGTATCCCCTAAATCAATTGCTTCTATATGATGACTTGTTAATTGAGAATGTCAATTGGCAGTTTCATCAACCTAGTTCCGACTCATCAACCTAGTTCCGACTCAGGACTCAATCAAGGAAAGAAAACTAATTGGAGTTCATACTGCAACAAACAGGCCATAAGCTGCAAATTATTTTTTGCATCAGAGGAATGCATATTAAAAACTAGACCTTGCAGTTTAATAAGACCAGCTAAGTCCAGTTCAGCTTGCGGTAAAATCAATGAAGAAATTGGAGATGAAAATTTATAAGCTAATTTATATGGGAGAACTAACTGTAACTCTATATGGGTAAAAATTAACATGCTAATTTCTGTGCAATAAGATTAAGGATGAAAACGGTCGGAAACGGTCGAAAACGGACTTACGATATAGAAAAACGAAAACGGTCGGTTCGGGATATTTCTACATTTAGCAATTAAAGAGTACAAAAAATGGTTGAAAATGGTTGTGAAACCAATTAAAACTGACAATTTTTCATGTTAAAAAACGGTTCATAATATAGAAAACAAAAACGGTCAATTCGGAATATTTCTGTTCCGTTTTCATCCCTAAATAAGATGCCCACAGTTGGCAATGTTCTTAAATATAGGCCACAATAACTTATGGCCAATAGTTGACAGCAACTACAGGTTCTATGTAATAACAAGTACAGGTTCAGTGAAATGGGTAGAGAGTTCTAACTTCAGGCTTCTGAGAAATGTTCACTGCAATGCACAGGTTCAGTGAAATGGGTAAAGAGGTTCTAACTTCAGACTTCTGAGAAATGTTCACTGCAATGCACACAGCAGGTAAAAAATAATCTATTCAACTATTACTAAATGAAATATTCTGAACTGCAGTCATTGGGAACTATCAAAATATAATCTAGCCACATTGTGACAATCGTGAGCACAACACCTGCACCTTACAGATTAGTATGCATTCCCACTCCTGAAGAATCAGCACAGCTCAGGCCTCCGGCTACACTCGTTACCTCTTGTTGCTCCACTTCAATTCGAACTTGGTCAAGTTAAAATCAGCTTAGATACAGTATGTTGGTCAGTTTGCAATCACAAATTAAGCACTGTGCAGGTAAAATATAAATCAGGTCAGGGTCACATTTTCCATGTCAGGATGTATGGCTAATTCAAAAGTGAATCAGCTTGCATCACGCATACAATCCGAGTGGCCCAAGTGCAATCCAAGTTAAGCACGCAAGCTTGCATCACGCATGAACTCAGTAGTCAAAGTTAAGCACGCAACTCCAGTAAAAGTGCAGATCAGGCAATTGAGCTGAATTGTTATTATCTAAAACAATTGAGCTATTGCAGATAGTTAAGCCACATGATTAATTAACAGATCATGAATTCATCCAGATAATACAATCCTAGTCTTCTCTACAGTCACACAGGCACTAATTTTGAAAATTCTTGCAAAGTGTGGCCACCTTTTACTGACCACTGCAAATGATTAGAAAACAGCTCGTGCTCATCCTAAAACTCAGACAAAACTTGGGATTGATTGTGACACCTAATCTGAAATACCACTCTGTAAACAGTTACTGTATTTTACATACAGTAAGGCCAATGAAATAAACCTTAATAACTGGACCATATAATTATGCTACAGAACCTGAATAGATCACGAGTTGACAGGACTCATCCAAAAAACAACTCACTAGCCTAGTGATGCCAGCTAGTACACTCACACAAGCAGCAGCATTAAATAATTCTTGCAATACATGTAACAGTTTACATGAACTTCTCGGACTTCAATTTTTTTTTCAGATCAGTACATGTAGCAGTCATATCTTAGCTTATTTGAGAAGTATACTATTGCATTGGCAGTCAAACGTTAAAGATCCAATACACTTAGCTGGCTTAGAAGCATACTGGCATGCAACTATGAGCAGAAGCTAACTCACCAACCTAAGTAGAAGCAGTGACAAAGGGGAGGATCTGCCATCCAAAGGGCCAGCCCTGTCCTCCAGGAAGACATTGTTAGTTGATTACGATGTAATAGATAGAAACAATAGCTGATCCAAACAGGCACTGACGACACGACGGCAACACCTCTGCCTCTGCGTCCTCCACACCCAAAGACGACACGGAAACGGTCGATCCAGTCGATCCCGTAGTCGATCTGGTCGGGGGAGAAGAAGGGCGGCCATACCGTAGTCGATCCGGTCGGGGGAGAACAAGGGCGGCCACCCCGTCGTTGATCCGGCCAGGGGAGAAGAAGGGCGGCCACCCCTTCGGCTAGCGGCTTGGATCCTGGCCGTGGCCTGTGGCTGCCGCCCCGCAGCGCCTCTGCACACGCCGACGCCGCAGCGCGAGCAAGCGGGGCCGCCGCGCGAGCAGGTGGGGGGCACGCCGCGCTGCCACGGGAGCAGGCAGGGGCCACGGCCGCGCCACGCCAGGAGGAGTCCAAGAGAGTCGCATGAGGAGGCAAGGAATCGACGAGAGAAGAGAGAGCGGCGGGTGTGGATGGTGTTGAGGAGTTAGGGTTGGGAGCGTGGACCGATGCTGATATATATGTGGTGGGTATAATCTGAACCGTTGGATGAATTTGGATGCCTGAGATCGCTCGGCCACTTATTTGGGCCAACGGGCATCTCGGCCCGAAACAGAATTCTAGCCCAAAATCAAGTTTAGACTATAATAATTTCAGTGCGTGTTTTTCTAATATTCGTTACGTATGATTTTTATAATGCATGATTCAAACAAACTCAAATGAAGACAAAAAAAATTTAAGTTGTAGATATCGATGAGTTCTAAAAACTCGTAGATTACTACTTTTCAAAATCATTTACTACCTAAAAATTTTGTTTGAAGTTCTCCTAATTTGAAATTCAAATTTTTTAGTTGTTCAAACAAACTCGTACGAGGAAATGACTCAAACAAAAGTAGTAGATGTTGATGAGATTTAAAACTTTTGTTTTGATCAATTTTACATGTGATTTTGTTTGAACAATTTAAAATTTAAATTTCAAAAAATGACTACTTCAAACAAAATTTTGAAAGAATAAATGATTTCATCTGAAAAAGTCATCAATAACAAAGTTGTAGAAGTCATCAAGATCTATAACTTTTATTTTGGTCATTTGCTCATCCGACAAAGTGATAGTAACATTGTTCACAATTTTTACATATTGTGAACAATGTTATTGTCACTTTGGTGGATGATTAAATGACCAAAATAAAAGTTGTAGATCTTGATCAATTCTACAACTTTTATGTTCATGATTTTTTTACTGAAATCATTTACTGCTTCAAAATAGCGTTTGAAGTTGCCATTTTTTAAATTCAAATTTTCAATTGATAAAACAAAGTCACACGAAAGTTTAACAAAAAATAATAGCTGTAATAACATAATTAATTGATAGATCATGATTTTAGAAAATTTTAGGAAAAAGAATCATCTTATTTGGAGTTAGCACGAGGGAAAAAGACTTGTTACAAATTTTGACTACAAATTAAAAAGAAAAAAACCTGTGTTCATATTCTTGATTTTTAGCATTTAAGTAATTTATTTTTCTACTGAAAACTCATATGAAAAGATCAAGTCCGAATGATATGTAGGGTCCGAGCATCAGTATACACGGTGTGTTAGTGTTTTTATTTGTTTAAAAAATTTACGTTTATGATGTCATTATGACTTTGTTTCTATGTGACTGAACTCTCCCTGTTCATACGTGAGGAACATGTACGTGTATATATACTAAAGGAGTAAAGCAACTAGTTTTGACAACAAGTCACAGCAGCTGCGGTGGTAACGTTTGTGTTTCTCCGATTGCAAGGTCATGAGTTCGAGCCCGACCTGAAGCATATTTTACTTACTCTTACATAAACCACAAAGGAAAAAAAGAATCTTACATTACTTGAGCGAATCATTGGGGTGTATTGGTATAAGCCGAGTTGTTCTCAGTCACCAGGTTCGCGGTTCGAACTCCATCAACCGCGCCATTTTTTTCTATTTATTTAAGCCCGTGGGCAGTTGGGCACACACCAGCAGGCCGACAGTTTTTTTAAAAAAAATAGGATGCTGGTTTTGTTGCAGTTGTTAGATTCGATTCCAACATGTTGCTAGTTTTGTTGCAGTTGTTAGATTCAATTCCAATTTGTTGCAATTTTTTTCCATCCACGCTATATAGATGCAGAATATTTTTAGCCATATTCACCATATACATGCAACAAAGTAACCAAATTATGTAGTTCAAATAACTTAACAAATCGTCTTTTATGTTTGATTCTTTTTACAATCATATTTTTTTATTTTTCTTTGCACTAAATATTGATAGCGGGCCTATTGTTTTGGGCTACTAGAGTATAACGAATTTAAAATCATACACAGTGACGATTTGGATAAAACCATCATAAGTTAGCGGGCTGAGAATATCCACCGGTGCACATCCATGACAAAAAAATATTATCGTCATGGATTGCGTCAGTCAGTGACGGTTTGTAAATCCGTCACCGAGAATCCGTTACGGATTAACAAGTTTCTTGTAGTGAAGGAACTAGAGAAAGCATGTCCCTAGTTTCGGTTAGCCTCATTATGCACCTAGGTGTCCCAAAAGGATTTGTTCAGGACTCTATTAGATGCAGTGCCGATAGATCGTCAGAAACGGTCCTTTATCTTTGTAGGACTGTCCCTCCATGTGAAGTATGCAATTGTGCCCCACAAAAATAGCCCACAAGTCCAATGCTTGTGCATCGTCAAGTTGGTGTCCAAATCAACGGTTGAAGTTAATTCTTGAGAAACATGTCAGGAAGACTCTAGCCTCCATCCTTAGTTAGAAAGCTGCTGCTGTTGCGAAGAGTTAGAGAGTGCAAAACACACATCTCAACGTGTGAAGCAAGGAAAAAGAAGAACAGAAAATCTATCAAGATTTTGTGGCACTAAACTGATTATCTTTAAGCCGGTGATTGGTGACTCAAATGTGGTTAGATTGACCCCCAAACTTGGTGATCTCATTCCTCATTTAGGACACTTCAATGCCTTAAGTTCGTTTGAGGATTGGTTGAGTAAAACATCGGATTTGAGAGATATTTGATCAGATCTGTTTGTTGCAAATTCAGAACAGAGCCGTTTTGGTAAATAAATTGTTTGGATTGCCAAACAGTGTCCATTTGAGTTGAATTTTGGTCAATAGTTAGAAGACCCATGGATCTACATGCCTATCAAAATTTGTGCATATTGAAGTAGTAGTTCATGAGATATGAACTAGAAACCAAAGGGGATAGAATCTGCAATTTCTCTATTGATTGGATCATCCTTTGCTTTAGAAGGTTGTGTTTGTAATTGATCCCAAGAATTGCAACTGGGTCAGTGTCTTGCCGTTAGACAACCCTTAGATACCCTAGAGAAGACTCCTTGCACCCTTTGTGCCTTTGCGAGCCGGAAGCAATTTGAAAAGTGTCAAACAACAGATTTCAGAATTTTGATTTTGAGTCATTGATCGACATTAGAAAGAAAGTCTCAATGTCAAAAGTTGTGCAGCAAGGCCAATTTGTTTACTTGCAAGTTAACCCAACTTACCGTGCAACTCCACCACGAAGGAAAATGGTACTCAACCTAATTGGTAGTGTACTGATTCTCTAGTTTGGGTATACTTGCGACCTTTGTTGTCCTCCAGTCCTCACTATCATCCTTCTTCAATGATGCTTTCCAATGCGAACTTGTCTTTGGTACCTTCCATGTATTTTTACCCAGGAGGTTACATCAGATTCAACCTGATAACTGTTGCCGTTTGGATACGAGAATCTCCAAAAGTAATGATAGTCGAAAACGTTGAGTCGACAGAGTCAGCTATCACATTCGCCGTTCACTCGACAGACTCATATAATACAGTGCTATTATCAGAGAAAGAGAACTGCATGCATGGAACATTATGTAGTTTTCCATTAGTTGGCATTTGAGTAATTGGACAGCTATGACCGACATAGACATTGTCTGTTGGTTAGATGGCTTCTCATAGCCTCAGAGGATGTTTACCCTATCCATGATCCCCTCCCTTATAGAAAGCTGTACTCAAGCTACTTTGGTAGAGGACTACTTTTCAAACCTTGTGAACGAATGTGGAACCATTGTAATGAGTAACTTTCAAAAGCTTACGATCTAGTGCAAAGTTCATATGGCCTATACCATCTCCAGTTCTCCACTAGAGAACAAATAATTATGGGTAGTTAGTTTATAATCCAAAACACTCTCCGTACTCCCTTGAACAAAGTACTATGCTGTCTTGGATTCCTCCCAAAGTAACAATGTTTCATGGAAGTTAATGAAGGAAATTCTTTAGACAAAAGTTCATCACGAAGAGCAAGTATAAGAAAGTTGTCTTGACCAAATTAGCCTCTCTGATGCTCGAAGCTAAGTAGCCTAACGCTATTGCTGATGTTGGAAAATGGATGACATGCTTCTCTTCCCTTGAAAGTCTTTTGCCCTGAATCTCGGGACGAAATTCTTTTAAGGGGGGAGGGCTGTAACACCCTAGGTGTTAGTCACCAGCTAGGCACTAGATGTGGACTAACACGGGTAGGTTAAGCAATGATCATGAGCTCGAGTTGGCACTATTGTAATTAAAGTACAACAATTGTGCTTAGTATTGGATCCTTTGTAAAGGGCATACTTGAGTAATGCTAAACATGTTCTTTTATGTGTCTCACATCACGCTCTATCTATATTGATCACTAGAAAAGTTTTGTGGGATTTGGAATAAAAAAGTCATATGAAATGATAAGTTATATCTTTGCTTGAATTGCACTGTTAAGTGAACGAGAATATAGGTCATCAACCAAACCTTACAACCTTACCCAAATGACTCTAGATTAACTCCACAACAAAAGTCATGAAGGGTTCATGTTAAGCAAATGCCAAGAAAATGTCTCAATTGGCCTAAAACCCTAGTTTAAGAGTTAATCATGTTGCTGCTTTGACCAAAGTAGAACTTTAGGTTCGATACTTGTTTTGGTGTTTGACCTTAAATGAAAGTTGTAGTTTAGTTTGTATGCTACAAACTTTATTTTTGAAGCAAGAGCTATATCAGCTTGTAAACAAGTGAAACAGAGGCTCAAAGATTGAATCTGCATTTATTTTCAGCACTTAGAATTATTCTAAGTCTGGGATTTCAGCGGCATTGATGGTTGACCCACCGCGTTCTCCAAATTTTGTTAAGCAGCATGAGTTGATCTAAAAATAGAAGTTGGAGCTAACCCCATGGAGAAGGTCTAGGAAAAAGTTGCATTAAGTTTGACCAAGTTTTGGTCGAGAATTTGAGGTCAAAGCCTTGCAAGCTTAATCGGGTTTAAGTCGCTGACACTGTCACTTTGGAGCATAATTACTCTCTAATCCATAGCCCTAATGGTAGTGCACCTTAAATAGAAATTGTAGAGCATTATATGGGCTACAACTTTGCTTTTGGGCCCATGTCCAAATTCGGCCTGCAACCAGCCTAGAATCGCGTCCCACGCTGATCGCTTCACTGCCCGCCACATGCTTGGTAAAATGCCCCAATGGGCGGCGCGTGTCCAGGACGTGGCCTCCATGCATGAGCGTGTCACCACCATTGTTGCCACATTCCTTGCCCTTCCTTCGTGTGTTGGGGAGATGTCATGGCCATCCAGCGCCACCCCTGCGCTCGCCCTCTGCTCCCGCTCGCCCTCGCTCCCCATTGGCCCTCTCTCCTTGCTCTCTGCTCGCCATGGTCGTCCACAACCATGGATGGCCAAGCGGAGCTCGAGCTCCTGCCGCCGCTGCCCTAGTTGCACGCCACTGTCGTCGCAAGGGCACGCCGACCCCGCGCGTCCGCCTGCCTGTCCTTGCTAGGCCGTGCTGTCGTGTCCCTTTGTGCCTTGCCTATCGAGCCAAGCGTCCGCCATGGCCGCGAGCTCTGAGTCGAGCTCGTCGTCGACGTTCATCACTGCGCCCACTGCCACCATGTCTGCCTCTTCATCCTCGACCCACTCACGCGCCGCCATGTCAAGCGCCCCCTAGAGCGTCGTCGCCTAGCCCGTCGCATCACCGACCGCTACTCGCGCCGCTATCGCCCGTGGTTGGCCGCTGGGCGCCATTTCCGTCGCGGTGGAGGCCTGCCGTGGGTGCGGGAAGGCCATCTAGGGCCTCCCCTATGCCCTAGACATGGCCGCTGTGGCTGGCCAAGCCGGGATGGCTGGCCGGTGCCCTCCATCCCCTGCTCTGCCTCGTGAGGAAGAAGAGGAAGGACCAAGTTGCAAATAGAAACTGTTTGCTGGGTCCAGATGTGAAACCCTAGACTCAGATGAATAGTGCAAGAAGGACTTGTATGCTCGGTTTAATTAAAGTTTCTTTCAGGGGCCTAACTGTAAAGGTTGTGACTCAGAGTAATAGTGCCGCATAGTACAGTTTTTCTTTTTCCTTTTCTTTTATGCATAATTATGGCTGCATCTTGTATAATTCATAGTAATTTGTAGAAAAATCGTAAAATAGGAAATGAGGACTTTTTGAAATCCTTGAGAGTAGATATACACAATGGAGTCATAATATGATAGGTGTTAGTAGAAAGTATTTGCTGTTTTTATTTATCCTTGTAAAGTGTTTTTAGAAATGTTTTAAATTGGATAGATACATATCTTGAGTTATAGAAGTACAAAAATTATAATTCCAGTTTTTTTAGTCTTGTAATGACATGATATAGCTAAGAAAAATATTAAACATGCTAGTTGTGTACTGTTTTATAGTGTTTTGGTTTAATCTTGTTAAATAGGAAATTCTAGCTTGTGTTGCTTGTTATTTTCATATCTAGAGTTGTCGTGCTCAAATTACTATGAAATTTTTATGGTAGGCTAATGATACTATAGATGAGCTCTGGTTAAAATTTCATGAATATTGGACACAGTATTAGTGAGTGATCGATTTATCTTGGTCTCACATGATTTCTTGCAATAACAAATTGTCTTTTTCATAGAGACTGCTATGCTTATTCAAATGCTATGAAATTTATACAGTATCTTATTGGGGACATGTATGAGTTACTGTAATTTTTATAGAATTTACTGTGCGCTTTTAATATATGTTTATTATTTAACCTAATTCTTTGAACAAATTAAGAAAGGCATGAAAAGAATTTATTTAGAGATGGGTATCAGGTTTTCTAATGTTTTTAGGATTTGTGTTAACTGTTGGTAACTTTGGTTTTGCCCAGGCATAAGTTTGGAACATAAGTGAAATGAATTTTTGCTCTATTTTCCTAGAAATGCCCTTCTGGAACAGTTTCTGTGATTTTGTTAATTACACCATGTAAATGATGTTTTCTACAAAACTTATTTATAACAAAGTTGTAGATAACTCACTAATCTAGCTTGTATTAAATTTTCATAGCATTTGGCCAAGTGGTTTATGTTTTATGGCTGTTTAAAGTTAGGGTCCAGAACTTGCTACTCTCTGAAATTTCTGGACCAGATTTGAGAAAATGTACTTATTTGATCCTGTTAACTTAGGAATCATGCTGGGACATCTAAAGATGAATTGTAGGAAATTTCATAAGATTTCTATAATGTCTTGTTGCATGTCATTTGGAGTTGTGTAACTCCAGTTATAGCTAAATCTTGTAGCCGCTGTTTGCAGTCCCGAATATGGCAGATTCTAGTTATAGTGGTTTGCTTTGTATGTTGCTAAATGTGGCTCATGCTCTTGATGGTGGTTAATTTAATACACCTGAGACGACCCTGTGAAACTTGTGTCATGCTTGGTGTCACCTTCTTTGCTATCTTAGCATGATAGGAGGTGTGATGTTTATTTAAGCAACATGAAGTGCCTATGTATGTGTAGTGTAACATTGTGCTTATCTTGAATGCTTCTATGTAAAGATGGGGGTGGTTCGGTTCGCCCCACAGGTTCTTCGATCCGACCCCCAAAAATGATCCAAATGGATCCCATTTCTGATCCATAGCGTCAGATAGAATCAATGGCTCGAAAGCGCTCGAACCCTTGGGTCGAGTGGTTTGACCCACTCCGTGCTCCCATCCGTGCGACGCCAGTGTGCTGGCGCCCTCTGAGCTTGCACGAGAGAAGCCCTGCGTACATGTTTTCTCCTGTACGAGAGAAGCCCGCTACTACCGGTTGCGCCCTCTGAACTTGCATGAGAGAAGCCCGCCTCTGCTAGTCTCCCGCCGCGAGCAGCCGGACACGAGGAGGAAGTCAACGACGACGCCCAGTGGGCCTCCTGGGCTGCCTAGTTGTTACGGAGCAGAGGGACACTGCGGCGTGTGTGCGCTCTGCTCATCCCGGTAGTCCGTTCAGCTGATTGAGAAGGAAGCTTATCAATTGATGGGTCGATCCACAGTATCCATCGGGGCAGCGGGGCAAGCAGACAACTTATAAAATGGATTAACCGAGGCTCCTGTGCATATTAAATGGATCGCTAGATCGGCACCGGTTCGATCCATGGTTGAACCATCCCCATCTTTACTTCTATGTGATGCATCTCTTATTGCCGTTCTTCACATTCATGTACTTGCATCTTACATCTCATCTAGGTACGCTAGATGCCCCACGTGAAGGATATGATGTTGGAGCCGAACCCGAAGATGGTGCTTGGCGGATCCATTCTAAAGATGAAAGGACTAAGCAAGTGCTAGGAATGGAGATGCCGTCAAGACGGTGCTAGCTAATTGAACTGACTTATGTTGGATCTTAGGCAAGCCCCAGAGCATTATAAGCCTCCTACTTTATGAAAGCAATTGAGTATATAGGTTATATATGTATTGTTGCATTAAGTATAGGAGTTGTCTGGAACCCTTGTTGCATTATTTCCTTCCTTGTCCAGTATACATACCACAAATCCTATTTAATCAGGATTGAGTAAATGCTTAGCCCTGCTTAGACCAGTAGAAGCCGGGTGATCTCCTATCACCTGTGAGATATAGGGATCTATCTGGTCACGGTTGGCTATATTTGCTATCGTGGAAAAGAACCATGTGTTAATAATATGAAATAAGACCAGACGGGATGACGATAGTAAAGCAACAAGACATGGAGGTCTTGGGTGTTGATTTATCTCCGTCTGTGTTGATTAAGGACCGAGGCATGGAGCCTTGCCTAATCATGTTGAACGCATGCCTCTCTCTTAGCTGGCCGGACCGGAGTGTCTGCCGTGAATCCAAGTAGCTCAACTCAGGACGGAAGCCGGTCTGTTAGAGTGCGCCTCAGAGGGGAGCCATTGCTAGTGTCCAAGGGAAGGTGTTTTAAAAGTCCTGAACGTCCTGGTGGCATGGTATCCCTGAGAGTGCGGCGCTGATCGGTGTAACAGAACCGCCCAATTATACGAGATTAAGTAAGAAAATCATCCAACGGACGGACAATTTACCAAACTTAAGCCCGTATAACCCGGTAGTCCGTGAAATCTCGACGGATTTCAAACCATTTCACATCACAGCCAAGATCGTAATAAGTTCAGCGATTACCTTCATAAGTTACACAGTAGTTTGCGGCACAAAATACATCGGAGTTTAAACATAGTTATTACAAACCAGTTTCAAATAAAGTAGCGGAAGCATTAGTTCAAAGCACACACACACACACACATCTTTTCCAAAATACAGTGCCAGCTCGCGATCATCTTCCACAAAAGCATCAGGCGAGGAGTAGTGAGTGACCATTGCCCATGGTCCTAGGCTTCGCCCATCGCAGGGTAGAGACAGTTGATACAATAACCATAGTACATCTGTCCATCTGCAACAAGTGGGAACAAAGCCCTGAGTACGAGAAGGTACTCAGCTAGACTTACCCGACAGAACCAAAACAAAAAGACTCCAAGGATCATGATAGGCTTTTTGGTGGGGTAGCTGACTCATTTGCAAGAAAAGCATTTTTAGCTTAGCAAATCATTTACAAAAGCATGTCATCTTCTAAATCTTTATTCTCCTGTCAACTATGTTTGCACTTAAGCTAAAGTAACCATGTAATTGAGCAAGCAAGGATTACCATTGATATTTGACAATAATTACCATGTCATTTTCTCATAACTATCCAAGTGTTGTATCCATATTACTACGATGAAGTAACTCAAGTCAAGTGCTCACTATCCAGTGAACGATGGCGATTCGAATCGATTATTGACCAGCTGGTAATTTATTCCTCACACAAACCTCACTCACCCGCTAAAGTGAGGTATTGGTCCCCGAGTCAACCATTCAGGTAAAGTCGCGAGCTTGCCAGGAACCACATGTACCCGGGGGCCGCCCGACTGCTCTTTGGCCTTATCATCGCGCCCCCGTTTCCTGCCACTACTGCTCCGGTACAGTGCGTTGCGGGCAATCTACTCGGCCCGAATAATCTCCCGGCTTCGCGGTCGAAAGGTACTTTATCCGGCCAGCTAAATGTGAGGCATGCGTTCAACATGACCCGAGGCCCGACATCGGACGGTCCTTAATCGACACAGACGGAAGACACTACAGTCCAGAACCCTGCAAGCTTCCGCCCGGTCTCACATTCATTTCCACACTGAGTTATTCTCACATGACATCTCTTTCACAAAACCAGGTAATCCCCTATAGCTCGCGGATGACAGGCAATCACCCGACTTCTACCGGTCTAAGCAAGCTAAGCAAGTATTGACCGTGGACACCAGTGTGACAAGGATCGGTAAAACAAGGTAGAACAAGGTATAATGCAGCAACGTTTGCAAACAACTCCTAAACTTAATGCATCAGATTAAGTAAAATTAATAATTAATTATTTGCAAACCGGGGGAGAAATGCTCCGGGGCTTGCCTCGCTCGAAGGTACTGGGACGATGATCGGGGCACTCCGGAAGCTCTTCACCGGACTCCTCTTCTGCTTCGGCTGGCTCCGGCTCCTCGGGCTGCTCCTCTGCGTCCTCGGGAACTACTGTCGGAACCACCTCCTGCGATCCTGTATGATGCAGAAGTATGAGTGCAACATGCATAGATGCATTGCAGAGGTGACATGAGATGATGATGATGCGGTATGCATGCGATGAAGTGAATATGTTACGTTATCGGATCATGCGGAAATTATGACTCTTCTACAAGGTAGTCTACGTCATCCAAGAACATGTACTCGGAAACTACCAACACTAGTTTCTACCATGCGAGAGTATTAAACAATTAAGATGCTTCAAAGATACACCAAAGTATATTTTTCTAACTAACTTTGCATTAAGAATAAATAGAAACCCTAATTAGTCCTATGGTTGAACAGCAACACATATTTTAGTAGCTCAGAAAAATCTCATAAAATTACAGTGGATTACTAATATCAAGAATAGATTGACATAAAATTTTTACTGCATTTGGATAATTAGAACTTACTATACAAAAATAACAAAATAAGGCCTAAAATGGATATTTAAAATATTTTACATTATGAAAAGTATCAAACAACAGATTTAGGAATTTTTCTACTATCTACTACCTAAACAAACACTATGGAAAAATTATCACTTGCATGTTTTATTCAAATTTATTTAATTAACAAAAATAACAAATATTTGTAATAGAAAGCAATTGAACTGCAACTATACATTTTTCTACAGAACAGTCATGAGATAAAATTTCCCTAGCAAGTACATGGCATAAAAAGATTAATAAACTTGGAATCATATTTTTCTGACTTTTCTAGGATTTATTAAGTATTTATCAAGAAAACAGCCATTTCAATAGTTAATTAAAAACTCTACAGAAAAGTATCTCAAATTTGACATGTAATAATTTTAGATCATAGATCTGGTCCCAAAGAGTCTATAGAAATTTGTTTCATCAAATTTGGAGCTAAAATGAGCAAGTTACAATTTTTCCAAAGCATTTATACATTTTCTGAAAATCAATTTCAAAAATCCTTTTTAACTCCAGCCGCTGAACTGCTAGGTGTACCCGGCGATCTACACACGCGCGCACAAACAGAGACAGACAGGCGGGCCCGCGGGTCAACCGGGCCCCACGCGTCAGCCGCTCCGAGTCAAGGGAGGGCGCTGACCGCGCGGATCTCGACGACGGCGAGGTCGCCGGCGACGAGGTCACCACCGTCGTGATCCTCAAGGCGAGGCGGTCCCGTTGAGACCACTGGCATGACCGGAGGAGCTCGAAATCGAGCTTGCCACCGGCCATGGCGGCTCGGCGGCGCTGCTCACCGGCGGGAGCTCCTCTCCGGCCACGGGGCGGCACGGGAGATGGTGTCCGAGCACCGGGAGGAGGAGGCGAACAAGATGCTCGCGCGAGTGAGGGAAAAGAAGAGGCGGAGGCGGGGTTTCCACGGAGCGGAGAACCACGGTGAGCTCGGCCGGAACTCCGGCGAGCGATTGGCGGGGCTGTGGAGCTTACCGCGGGAGATGGAGGTGAGCACGGGGTGCGCCAGAGAGAGAGGAAGCTCGTGGCGAGATGGAGAGGTCTGCGGTGGCCGGAGCTCGTCGGAACGCGCGCGTCCGGCGAGCGCGTGCGGTGGCGGAGGCGGAAACGGCAGCTGCGCTCGGTGAACAAGCGAGGAGGCAGAGCGGAGGGAGGAATGGCGAGGCGCTGCGCGGGGGGGGGGGGGGTTAAGGCGTGGGCGCTCGCGCTGGTGGGGGCGACCGAGCGCCACCCGGCCGCTGTGGCCGGCATGCGGCCGCCACGCGGCGTGCGTGCTCTGCCGGAGCGCCAGCGCGCGCGGGCGAGGGCGCGGGCGGAGGAGGGAGACGGCCGGCTGGGCCTGGGCCGAGGCGGGGCAGCGCGGGCGCGCGCGCGCGGTGAGTGGCGCGGGCCGCATCCGGACGTGGGCCGAACAGGAGGCGGCGGCCTGCTAAGGAAAAACCGGATTTTTGATTTTCCAAATTCAAATTTAAATGCATTTCAAACTTCAAACCCAATTTTGAACAAGAAGAAAGCATTTTATGGATTTGGCCCAAAAATAAAAGTTGCTCAAAATTGAATTCTCTACAACTTTGATTAAGGGGCCAACTGAAAATTCTTAATAGATTTTGAATGGCAGAATAAAAGCTAAAATAGGAGATATTTTTGAATATTTTTAATAAATATTTTTGAACAAGTTTTGACAAAATTTGAGCTCCAAAATTTGAACTAAAGTTCCAAGTGATCTAGAATTTATAGTTGCAAGGTTTTTGATATAATGTGATTATCATATTAATATATTTCATCACCTATATCATTTTCAAACTTTTATTTGATTTAAATTGTAACATTATCACACATGATTATGATGACATGAATGCTATGCAATATGATTGCCAGGCAAAAATGCATTGCTTAACACCGGAGTGTTACAGCCCTTCCCCCTTATAAAAATCTCGTCCCGAGATTTGGGTTACGAACCATTTATTATAAAAATCTTCATAGGCATTCTTTAAGTATTCACCCGTTTCCCAAGATGCATCCCCTTCATCGTGATGACTCCATTGTATCTTATACGTTTTCACCACACTGTTTCGAGTAGCCCTTTCCTTGGTATCCAAAACTCGAACTGGTTGCTCACGATACACCAGATCTGACTTCAGTTTTATGCCTCGAGGTTCAATCCTTTCCTCTGGAACGCGCAAACACTTCTTGAGATGTGATACATGAAAAACTGGGAATATAGCACCCATTGACTCTGGTAAATCCAATTTGTAAGCCACAGGACCCTTCCGTTCCAGGATTTTATAAGGTCCCACAAATCTGGCGGCCAGCTTTCTGCGCACACCAAATCTTTTCTTTTTCATTGGCGTAACTTTTAGATAGACATAGTCACCAACTTCGAACACAAGCGGTCTCCTTCTCTTATCTGCATAACTTTTCTGACGTGACTGGGCTGCTCTCATATTCTGCTGGATGATATGAACTTTCCTTTCGGCTTCTTCTACGAAGTCAATACCATAATACCTTCTTTCTCCGGGCTCAATCCAGTTTAACGGTGTTCTACACTTTCGGCCATACAGAGCCTCAAAAGGTGCCATCTTGATACTCTCTTGATAGCTGTTATTGTACGAGAACTCTGCTAATGGTAACCATGACTCCCATGAACCTCTGGAAGACAACACACAGGCTCTTAACATATCTTCTAGAACAGCATTAACTCTCTCAGTTTGACCATCTGTTTGAGGATGATAGGCAGTGCTACGAATCAGACTAGTCCCCAAACCTTTGTGCAAGTGCTCCCAAAAGTGAGCAGTGAACTGTGACCCTCTGTCAGACACTATAGTCTTTGGTATGCCATGCAACCTCACAATCTCCGCAATATACTTCTCAGCATATTGAGGTGGTCTATATTCCGTTTTGACAGGCAAAAAGTGGGCTGTCTTAGTAAGACGATCCACAATTACCCAAATGGAATCGTGACCTTTTTGAGTAGTGGGTAGACCCGTGATAAAATCCATACTTATGTCATCCCACTTCCAACTTGGTACTGACAAAGGTTGTAGCATTCCGGCAGGCTTCATGTGAATTGCTTTTACTCTACAACATGTGTCACATCTGGCTACATACGCTGCAATTTCCTTCTTCATCTTGGTCCACCAATAACGAGGTCTTAGTTCTTGATATATTTTACTGCTGCCAGGATGAATAGACAACTTAGAGAGATGAGCTTCATCCAAAATTTTATTCTTAAGCTCTCTATCCTTTGGAACAACAAGACGGTTGTCGAACCACAACACATCCTGCTCATCCACCCTGAAGTGTTTCGAGGGTTCTTCTTGAATCTTCTTTTTGATGTGGAATATCCCCTTGTCTGTTTTCTGACCTTCTATAATCTTACTCTCCAAGGAACAACTGACCTGAATACTTTGTAGCACGGCAGGGTGCATTAGATCGAAACCATCTTCAAGCAAGGGTTGCACATTCAGACAATGTGATTTTCTGCTTAAAGCATCAGCTACCACATTGGCTTTCCCAGGGTGATACTGTACATTCAAGTTGTAGTCTTTGATCAGTTCTAACCATCTCCGCTGTCTCATGTTCAATTCTGGTTGGGTGAAAATGTACTTGAGACTCTTATGATCGGTGAAAATATTGCACACATTACCCAGTAGATAATGTCTCCAGATCTTTAAGGCATGCACCACAGCGGCAAGCTCAAGGTCATGAGTCGGATAATTGATTTCATGTTTTCTCAACTGCCGGGAGGCATAAGCAATTACTCTTCCTTCTTGCATTAGCACACACCCTAATCCTGTTTTTGATGCGTCGCAGCACACATCAAAAGGTTTCTCGATGTCGGGTTGTGCAAGAACTGGAGCAGTGGTCAACAGTTTCCGCAAGGTATGGAAAGCTGTCTCACACTCCTCTGTCCACGCAAACTTGTGATCTTTCTGTAACAGACTTGTCATAGGCTTGGCAATCTTCGAGAAGTCTGGGATAAAACGGCGATAGTAACCTGCTAACCCTAGGAAACTCCTGACTTCTGACACTGTGGTTGGAGTCTTCCAATCCATAACCTCTTGCACTTTACTCGGATCTACAGAAACTCCATTCTCAGATAGGATATGACCGAGGAAAGGAACTTTCTTCAACCAAAATTCACATTTGCTGAACTTAGCATATAACTTATGATCTCTCAACCTGGTCAAGACAATTCTCAGATGCTCTTCATGACCTTTCTCGTTTTCAGAGTATACTAGAATGTCATCAATGAAGACAACTACAAACTTATCTAACTCCGGCATGAAAACCGTATTCATCAGATACATAAAATATGCAGGAGCATTTGTTAGTCCAAATGACATAACAAGATACTCGTACAACCCGTATCTGGTAGAAAAGGCGGTTTTCGGAACATCTTGAGGTCTAATCTTTATCTGATGATACCCAGACCTTAAGTCTATCTTGGAGAACACTCTGGCTTTAGCTAACTGATCAAACAGAACATCAATATGAGGCAGTGGATATTTATTCTTGATGGTTACAGCGTTAAGAGGTCGATAATCCACACACATCCTGAGAGTACCCTCTTTCTTTTTCTTTACAAACAAGGCAGGACATCCCCATTCAGACTTACTTGGGCGAATAAACCCCTTTTTTAACAACTCTTCCAACTGTTTCTTCAACTCAGCTAACTCATCCGGAGGCATCCGATAAGGTCTCCTCGAAATTGGAGCTGTCCCGGGGATCAACTCGATTCCAAACTCAACATCTCTGTCTGGAGGAAGGCCAGGCAACTCGTCTGGAAACACATCCGGGAACTCACATACTACTGGGATCTGATGGATAGGAACAACTTCCATGGCACAGGTCACACTCACAAGATCTGTTCTTTTAGGCAATGGTACCTGGAAAGTACCCTCTGCCTGGGGATCTTTAAGGGTAAGCATCCTACTGCTTGTATCTATGACTGCTTCCCAGTCTTTCATCCAGTTCATTCCTATTATTACATCCAAAACTAGTCCAGGCATAACTACCAGGTTCACTCGGAACTTCCGACTACCTAACTCAAGGGTTGCCCCTCTAACCATCTTATTGGTTAACACATCAGCTCCTGCTGAACTTATGCGATAACCATAACTCAATTCTGTGCATAGCTGTTCATGCTTCCGTGCAAATGCTTGACTCATAAAAGAATGCGAAGATCCAGAATCAAAAAGAACAACTGCAGGGTGATGGTTCACAAGAAACTTACCAGCAGTTACGGGCTCTCCCTCAGGAACTTCATCAATGGCGGTGTGGTGTACACGAGCATTGTAAGTCTGTTGCTTCTTTTTAGGCGGATAAGGGCAGAACTTGGAAAAGTGGCCTGGCTGACCACAGTTGTAGCAGGGCCCTTTCACTGTACCAGCAGACCCTATAGCTCCCTTGGAGTTGCTCTGTTCTGCAGCTGCGCTGGTCTTTGTTGGCGGCACTGCGATCTTGTACGGTTTCTGTGGCCCCTTGTAATTCTGGGTTTTATGCTGCGGCGGCCTGAACCTCGCACCAGGTGCGGACGGACGATAAGATGAACGATTGACAGGGACAACTCTGGACTGGGATGGTCCTGACTCGAACACTCTCTTGCGGTTCTTGGATGCGGTGTAAGCATTATTGTTCTTCTCTTGCTTCAAACAGTCACTGATAAAGTCGTTGAATCTGTTGCGGGTATTGGTACCCACATGCTTCATCATCTTCGGACTCAACCCTCTCTTGAAACTAGCAATCTTCTTTGCATCTGTGTCAACCATGTCTGGGGCATAGCGGCACAAGTTATTAAAGGCATGCAGATACTGTGTCACCGTCTTGGTACCCTGATTCAAGGCTAAAAACTCTCCAAGCTTCATCTCAACCAACCCTGGGGGAATATAAACTCCCTTAAAAGCTTCAATGAAATCCCTCCAAGAGATCTGGGCATTAGGAGGAAAAGTACTGCGGTGATGCTTCCACCACATTCCTGCTGGTCCTTGTAACTGATGTGCAGCATACTCTACTTTCAGAACTTCTGTCATCCTTAACACACGGAACTTATCTTCCATAGTGTTAATCCATTCTTCGGCATCAAGTGGCTCTGCTGCTTCTTTGAAAATAGGTGGCCTCGTATCCATGAAATCCTTGAAACTGCTGTACTGGTTCACTCCATGGCCACCACCTTGGTTATTTCCTCTTTGAACATTTTCCGCGATGGTACGCAGAAAGTCTTCCATATTCCTCTATGACTGCTCGGCATTGCGTTGACTTCCAAGGAACTGTGTGAAGAACATTTCTGCGGTAAGCGGCGGAGGAGGGGGCAAATGTGGTTCTGGACGTGGTTCCTGGTGGTTGACATTGTTGGCACCACTTCCACCAGTTCCTGCACCGTTGCCACCAGTCTCAGCGGCTTCGTACGTAGCACGACGAGTGTTGGCCATCTGCATATTTCAGCAACAAGCACCATTGAGTGAAGTTGTAAAATTGTGTCCGAAGGAAAAATCATGCCATACTGAATTCATTGGAGAGAACAAGTCATACAAGAAAACAGAGGCGCAATAATTCATTCCAATTAAACAACAGCACCAATTAAGCTACTTCAAATGCAACATCGCGTTCCATACAACCACGTTGCCAGCATACATACACTGGACTTTTATGCGTTCGGGTATCGCATACACAACCAAACTCCAAAGATCATCAGTCTCAAGGTCGAACAGGATACATCATGATACATGGAACCCAAAAGAAGGCCATCGCGTCACGCCTAGCTACTAACGCATGACACTATCCTACTCCTCGGGGCCATCGTCGATGTCGGAGGCGTCGCCATTGCTACCCTCAGCTGCAGCGTCGTCGTCGATGTCCATCTGAGCGGCGTTCGGAGGAGCATACGGGCCTATCCCGTTGTAGAGGGCATGGAACTCTTCATGCAAGTTGGCATTGTACTCTTCTAGCTCCTCGACCCTCTGCCTCAGAAGGTCTCTCTCGTTCCAGGCTTCATTCCTTTCTTGTACTAGCTGCTCCAACAAGCGATCTGCATTCCTGTTGGCCTGAGTCAGCCTCTGTACTTGCTGCATGGAACTCTCGCCTCTCTCGAGAGCTCGGTCCCGCTGCAAGCTCATATCAGCCAACTGCTCCTGCAAGCTAGCTATGGCACGCGCTTGCTTTTTCTTCTGCTTCCTTGCTTCAAGCCGATCATCACCACGTAGGCCAGTCAAGGTCCAATAGGTATTCTCCAGACCTTGGTATGCTCTGATGGCTGCATACATGGCACTCATGGTGTGATTGTCGCTAGCCAGTCCTTCACTGGGGCCTCTAACCAGGGCACTTCCCTGCGGCTGTACCCAAATGGCGTCGCGAGGATCATCTCTCGGGAAGGTACCGGCCAAAGCTGCTGCTAACTCATTGGGAAATCTGCTCATGATGTCTCGGATGACGCGAAAAGCTGCGCCCTCTGCACCCTCGACTGGAGTGCGTCCTTCGAACTCCAAATGCCAACCATCCCATTCTGGCGCATCACCAAGAGCAGGGACGGTGATTTCTACCACAGCAAGTCCATCTTCAGCTAGCTGGCTCTCGCTCCAAGAGTAAACTGGCTCTTGTCCCTCCGGGTACCCCACATCATGGAGCACTCTCCAAAGCAAGGTGGGCATGCCAAACTCGCTTAGAAAAGTGTCCGTGTTGCGGTGCTCCCGCGGGGCTAGCTGACGACGGGGTGCTCTTCCTCCAGTGGACTTGCGGGCAGTCTGCTTCGTGCGGGCCATCTGTAGCACAAGTTTTAAATTACCCGGTGAGAACATATTTTAGTTGAGGTCACTTTTATCAAAATGGGATAATCCTTTTATAAGGGGAGGAATGCATGCCATGAATGGAATGCACAAACAATATGATGCATGCACGAGTCTTACGTTCTCACAAACTTAGGAAAAAAAAACATCTAACGGTGAATTCGGTGGCATACAACGATTTCTCATATACGTAACTAATTCGGCCTACACGATACGCTGTTATGCACCTGCAGAAAACTCATTTCAGCCCATTCCCCATGAATGCATGAAAGCAGTAAACCTACCTACACGCTTTACACGAATCCCCAGATGCGTGTACAACGGTAGTGACTACCCAAACACATCGTCCTATTGACGGCATCGCCTCAACGGACGGAACACCCACACATGCGACACTTTTATAAAAACATGTGTAAAACATGTAATTATCCAAGTATCATATAAGCACTTCCCTAGATCGGCGGTGTATCCGATCATGCTCTCACAACTCACACTTACCGAAGCGTAGAGGTAACTGATCCATACATTACCACTCAATTAAGTGGCACTCATACAATAGCACGCCGTATGAGCAACGAAAAAGAAATATGGTGCAGAACCCCAAGTTAGTACTTAAATAGCCACCTAGAGTCCTTAACTGGGCATACAGGATATGACCACTGGCACACTTTTTAGTTTTAAAATCACACTTTTTAAGCAGGGTTTTGGTTTAAATACACTTATGAACAGTAATTACGCTAAACCATGCTCCGATGCCAGCTGTAACAGAACCGCCCAATTATACGAGATTAAGTAAGAAAATCATCCAACGGACGGACAATTTACCAAACTTAAGCCCGTATAACCCGGTAGTCCGTGAAATCTCGACGGATTTCAAACCATTTCACATCACAGCCAAGATCGTAATAAGTTCAGCGATTACCTTCATAAGTTACACAGTAGTTTGCGGCACAAAATACATCGGAGTTTAAACATAGTTATTACAAACCAGTTTCAAATAAAGTAGCGGAAGCATTAGTTCAAAGCACACACACACACACATCTTTTCCAAAATACAGTGCCAGCTCGCGATCATCTTCCACAAAAGCATCAGGCGAGGAGTAGTGAGTGACCATTGCCCATGGTCCTAGGCTTCGCCCATCGCAGGGTAGAGACAGTTGATACAATAACCATAGTACATCTGTCCATCTGCAACAAGTGGGAACAAAGCCCTGAGTACGAGAAGGTACTCAGCTAGACTTACCCGACAGAACCAAAACAAAAAGACTCCAAGGATCATGATAGGCTTTTTGGTGGGGTAGCTGACTCATTTGCAAGAAAAGCATTTTTAGCTTAGCAAATCATTTACAAAAGCATGTCATCTTCTAAATCTTTATTCTCCTGTCAACTATGTTTGCACTTAAGCTAAAGTAACCATGTAATTGAGCAAGCAAGGATTACCATTGATATTTGACAATAATTACCATGTCATTTTCTCATAACTATCCAAGTGTTGTATCCATATTACTACGATGAAGTAACTCAAGTCAAGTGCTCACTATCCAGTGAACGATGGCGATTCGAATCGATTATTGACCAGCTGGTAATTTATTCCTCACACAAACCTCACTCACCCGCTAAAGTGAGGTATTGGTCCCCGAGTCAACCATTCAGGTAAAGTCGCGAGCTTGCCAGGAACCACATGTACCCGGGGGCCGCCCGACTGCTCTTTGGCCTTATCATCGCGCCCCCGTTTCCTGCCACTACTGCTCCGGTACAGTGCGTTGCGGGCAATCTACTCGGCCCGAATAATCTCCCGGCTTCGCGGTCGAAAGGTACTTTATCCGGCCAGCTAAATGTGAGGCATGCGTTCAACATGACCCGAGGCCCGACATCGGACGGTCCTTAATCGACACAGACGGAAGACACTACAGTCCAGAACCCTGCAAGCTTCCGCCCGGTCTCACATTCATTTCCACACTGAGTTATTCTCACATGACATCTCTTTCACAAAACCAGGTAATCCCCTATAGCTCGCGGATGACAGGCAATCACCCGACTTCTACCGGTCTAAGCAAGCTAAGCAAGTATTGACCGTGGACACCAGTGTGACAAGGATCGGTAAAACAAGGTAGAACAAGGTATAATGCAGCAACGTTTGCAAACAACTCCTAAACTTAATGCATCAGATTAAGTAAAATTAATAATTAATTATTTGCAAACCGGAGGAGAAATGCTCCGGGGCTTGCCTCGCTCGAAGGTACTGGGACGATGATCGGGGCACTCCGGAAGCTCTTCACCGGACTCCTCTTCTGCTTCGGCTGGCTCCGGCTCCTCGGGCTGCTCCTCTGCGTCCTCGGGAACTACTGTCGGAACCACCTCCTGCGATCCTGTATGATGCAGAAGTATGAGTGCAACATGCATAGATGCATTGCAGAGGTGACATGAGATGATGATGATGCGGTATGCATGCGATGAAGTGAATATGTTACGTTATCGGATCATGCGGAAATTATGACTCTTCTACAAGGTAGTCTACGTCATCCAAGAACATGTACTCGGAAACTACCAACACTAGTTTCTACCATGCGAGAGTATTAAACAATTAAGATGCTTCAAAGATACACCAAAGTATATTTTTCTAACTAACTTTGCATTAAGAATAAATAGAAACCCTAATTAGTCCTATGGTTGAACAGCAACACATATTTTAGTAGCTCAGAAAAATCTCATAAAATTACAGTGGATTACTAATATCAAGAATAGATTGACATAAAATTTTTACTGCATTTGGATAATTAGAACTTACTATACAAAAATAACAAAATAAGGCCTAAAATGGATATTTAAAATATTTTACATTATGAAAAGTATCAAACAACAGATTTAGGAATTTTTCTACTATCTACTACCTAAACAAACACTATGGAAAAATTATCACTTGCATGTTTTATTCAAATTTATTTAATTAACAAAAATAACAAATATTTGTAATAGAAAGCAATTGAACTGCAACTATACATTTTTCTACAGAACAGTCATGAGATAAAATTTCCCTAGCAAGTACATGGCATAAAAAGATTAATAAACTTGGAATCATATTTTTCTGACTTTTCTAGGATTTATTAAGTATTTATCAAGAAAACAGCCATTTCAATAGTTAATTAAAAACTCTACAGAAAAGTATCTCAAATTTGACATGTAATAATTTTAGATCATAGATCTGGTCCCAAAGAGTCTATAGAAATTTGTTTCATCAAATTTGGAGCTAAAATGAGCAAGTTACAATTTTTCCAAAGCATTTATACATTTTCTGAAAATCAATTTCAAAAATCCTTTTTAACTCCAGCCGCTGAACTGCTAGGTGTACCCGGCGATCTACACACGCGCGCACAAACAGAGACAGACAGGCGGGCCCGCGGGTCAACCGGGCCCCACGCGTCAGCCGCTCCGAGTCAAGGGAGGGCGCTGACCGCGCGGATCTCGACGACGGCGAGGTCGCCGGCGACGAGGTCACCACCGTCGTGATCCTCAAGGCGAGGCGGTCCCGTTGAGACCACTGGCATGACCGGAGGAGCTCGAAATCGAGCTTGCCACCGGCCATGGCGGCTCGGCGGCGCTGCTCACCGGCGGGAGCTCCTCTCCGGCCACGGGGCGGCACGGGAGATGGTGTCCGAGCACCGGGAGGAGGAGGCGAACAAGATGCTCGCGCGAGTGAGGGAAAAGAAGAGGCGGAGGCGGGGTTTCCACGGAGCGGAGAACCACGGTGAGCTCGGCCGGAACTCCGGCGAGCGATTGGCGGGGCTGTGGAGCTTACCGCGGGAGATGGAGGTGAGCACGGGGTGCGCCAGAGAGAGAGGAAGCTCGTGGCGAGATGGAGAGGTCTGCGGTGGCCGGAGCTCGTCGGAACGCGCGCGTCCGGCGAGCGCGTGCGGTGGCGGAGGCGGAAACGGCAGCTGCGCTCGGTGAACAAGCGAGGAGGCAGAGCGGAGGGAGGAATGGCGAGGCGCTGCGCGGGGGGGGGGGGGGGTTAAGGCGTGGGCGCTCGCGCTGGTGGGGGCGACCGAGCGCCACCCGGCCGCTGTGGCCGGCATGCGGCCGCCACGCGGCGTGCGTGCTCTGCCGGAGCGCCAGCGCGCGCGGGCGAGGGCGCGGGCGGAGGAGGGAGACGGCCGGCTGGGCCTGGGCCGAGGCGGGGCAGCGCGGGCGCGCGCGCGCGGTGAGTGGCGCGGGCCGCATCCGGACGTGGGCCGAACAGGAGGCGGCGGCCTGCTAAGGAAAAACCGGATTTTTGATTTTCCAAATTCAAATTTAAATGCATTTCAAACTTCAAACCCAATTTTGAACAAGAAGAAAGCATTTTATGGATTTGGCCCAAAAATAAAAGTTGCTCAAAATTGAATTCTCTACAACTTTGATTAAGGGGCCAACTGAAAATTCTTAATAGATTTTGAATGGCAGAATAAAAGCTAAAATAGGAGATATTTTTGAATATTTTTAATAAATATTTTTGAACAAGTTTTGACAAAATTTGAGCTCCAAAATTTGAACTAAAGTTCCAAGTGATCTAGAATTTATAGTTGCAAGGTTTTTGATATAATGTGATTATCATATTAATATATTTCATCACCTATATCATTTTCAAACTTTTATTTGATTTAAATTGTAACATTATCACACATGATTATGATGACATGAATGCTATGCAATATGATTGCCAGGCAAAAATGCATTGCTTAACACCGGAGTGTTACAATCGGGCCCACGATTCTTGAGTTGTACCAAAGGTGACCTAAGGCTATTTTTGCAAAGTATGCATGGGTGAGGGTTAGGAATATTTCCCCACCTGGGTAGTAATCGATTCGAGTCACCGTCTCTCCCGGTTAGTGAGAACTTGATGGGCTTATCTCTATTGTAGTCACACTAAATGACTTGATGGTTCAGGAATGATGATATTGATGATGGCCTTATTATACCTGATATGGTTATTAATGTTTGCTCCTTAATCAAGTGATTGCCATAGAATAGGTGCTAATCTAGATGATAGGTTAATGGTTATTAACTTGATGGTTAAGCAATAAAGGATAACTTATGTTACTTAAGCTTTTATGCAAACTGTTGTCAAACAGGCCTCACACATGTATCAACTTTGCATGCTCCTTGGTGTCACTTTATTTCTAGTTTATGATGGATAAGTCTAGCTAAATACCCCTCGTACTCAGGGTTTATTCCCACTTGTTGTAGGCTGTGATGTATCATGGCCACTGCAAGAATTGGATGACTCCTGCCGTAGTGGAGGAGTAAGATCATGGGCATGATCCTTCTTAGTTATCTTGTCTATGATGCTTTTGTTAGAATTGATCTTGGTACTGACATGTATTTGAAATAAGGGTGATATTAGTTTCAAAGTATTTTGCTTCCGCTACTTTTCAACTTGAGTTGTAATAACTATGTTGAACTCTGATGTATGTTGAACTACTTGTGAAATGGATGTAACATATGACTTGTTATGTTGAATCACTATAATCTTGGCTTGTATGTTAGTTGGTTTGAAATCCCTCATGATTTCATTGGACTACCAGAGTTATATGGTTCAAGTATGACAATTTGATCACTTCAGTGATTGTTTTTGTACTTATGCTCTTATAATTTGGGCGGTTCTATGACAAGTTGCTCTGTTGTAATTCTTTTAAAGTACCTAGTTTTCAGCCTTGAATTCTCTCAAGTTTTGGATATGACTGATTTGATATAAGAATTTACTCTGAACTTGAAACTCATGGATATGATATGAGATGGTCTGATTTGCTGTCTATCTTGTTCCTAGCGATACTAGACTTCCAAAGATTTATCTTTTGAAAACATAAAATCTTTCATGATGAGCTCCTGTATGACAAAGCTTGAATTCCAACCAGAGCCATATATGATGTTTAGATTAGGAAAACTTCCACTCATACATGCTACTTGCTTTTGCATTGTGTTCTGTCAAGCTTTGTTGATGCCTTATGAGAGGTTTGTCATGTTCTTAAAATCAAGATCATGTACACACCACCTACATATGCACTACTCCTACACTGGGGGTAGGCGCAAAAATACGCCATTTCATCTAGATCCACCCAAAAATGTTTTACTCCTACACTAGGAGTGAACACAAAAAATATACCCTATAGGATATACCCGAAATAAATGCTCCGAGATCATGTTGCTATCTCTCAAAAGTTTTGTTGCAGAGAAGAGGCATGTGGCCATGCAAAAGTTATTCGTGGAAAAAAAGAAGGAAAGAGTATTGGAAAAAATGGATAAGTGTTCGAAATATCTAAAACAATGGGTACTCAGATGCCTGCCTGAAAAAAGAAGAAGGGAAAAAGAGATGAATAAGATAGCTCATGTTTTCTTGTAAAGTTGTTTCTAAGTTTTGAAAGAGAGATATGTTTTCAAGGAGTAAAGTAGAATTAGGTTAGCCACCATATATATCCCTCATATATCCATACACACGCACATCTTGATTTGATTGTATGACTTAACTCTCTTGGGATCTGAGGTTTGAATTTACAACATATGTGTTGCAAATATGCTCTTTCATGTTTTCTCTATTCCTATGAGCTCCACTATAAGCCTTAGTTGTAGGAAGAGAAAGGCATAACATCACTATTGCCTTGGAGAAGATCCATAAATACTACATATATTGAGAGATCCGAGAGTTTCATACAATGAAAGCTCTGAGTTTTATTTTAAAAACTTACAAAAAAACTCTAGAATAATGGTTGAGTAAAGAGCTTGAGACATAGTGCTTGACTTGATCGTTCTGTCTTTCACTTGCTCAAGACTCAAGTGAAGGCTAAAGCACTATGGTTGAAGGTAATATGGGTGAGTTTGAAAGTCATATTAGTTTATTCTAATCCGCAGGAGAATTTTTGTTTGAACGCATGTGTACTTTTGAGGCATGAAAGCATTGTAGCAACTCTTGATCCAAATTTACTGAGTCTAGCTTTGCTAAGGGACTAGCAAAGGTTAATCTTGGGGGAGCTTGTTGACAGTAGTTATCTACCATATTAAACCATCAACATAACTTGAATAAATGCTTGAAATGGATCACGAATAGAAACTTAGGGGTTTAAACTAACAATTTCCATAAGTTTTGGTGAATCTATGTTTTTTGCAGAGTATATTCAGAAAACCAAAAAGGGGGATCAAAACATCAAAAAGAACTTAACCATGACGAAAACTATTCTAGAAGACTCCAGAGGACTCTAGGAGGCAACCTCCTGAGGCAGAGCTCGCGAGGCCGCCAGGTGGGACTGGCTGGCCCCACCTAGGTGCCGCCAGGTCCCTAGTGGTGGGCCCCACCTATCGGCTTCTGGAATGTTCCTCCACCGCCTCCCTAGACCGTATCTACACTGTTCTTCATGTCGGTTTGATCAAAGGGCTCACGTTGGACCCTCTAGGCTATATAAGAAGACCCCAGCCCCTCTCCTAAGGCATAAGTCATTTGAGATCAAGTCATCTAGAGCCAGTAACCCTAATATCCTTAGAACTCTTCTTGTTTCTAGGACATTAGCTAGTTAGGCTAGGTCTAGAGGGAGGCAAGCAAATCTTCGTTTGGATTCCTGATCATGTCAAGAGCTTAGTTCCGTATAATTCTTGTACCCCTCTCTCATTGTATCTCCATTATTTTTATATGCTTTGGTATAATTGTTATGACAATATAGTATTCATCTTATTCATGTTTAAGATTGCAATGTTCATTGTCTACTTTGATTATATACTTAGTATAGTTAGTTTATCATGGTGTTTATGCATAAGTTCGTATAGCATTCACCCCAATGTACACAGGATGGGTGGTAGAGACCATGTAAGCGTGGTGCTTATATTCTATTTACCTATGAATACACTCAATATTCTGGGTCATGTGGTAGATCGCGGATGTGACACCCCCGAATATAGGTCATAGAAGTAGGGCCCGATTACGAAGGAAGGGAGAGCTTTTTGTACTCAAACTTCCCTAAGTAATGCCCCTTATGTGTGGATATAATGATGATCTTAGCTATGATTACTAGGTGTAATTACACTAATCAACACATGCTTTGACTTGTAGTTAAGGATAACTTAGGAATTATTCTTCTAATATTCTAACTTGACCATGCTATTGCCATAGGTAGGAGTGCTCTAAGTGATTTATTTATTATAATGCTTGATCAATGCTTATCATATACAGTTTATCTTGTGACTTACCCCTATTATGAGTACAGTGATTGGTTATGGTTTATTTCTCTATCAATGTTATAAGTTATCATTACATGTCCAAAGCTACACCTTCTTGTTGGTATTTCTTAACGAATGTAGAAGAATCCGCAAGCGTACGAAATTACCGTTGTAGCCTTCACCCGAAAGTATTCAGGGTATCAGATTTTTCACAGGGAATGGAGGTACTTTCTTCTAGCTAGTTCATCCAAGGACAACTCAAGGGTAGAGATGGAAAGGGGTATAGATGGACTCCTATAGCTTTTGGGTCTTTAGGATAGCTAAACTCCACTATTACTTGCTTACTTCGGGCACTGGAGATCACCTGGTCTACAAGTGATGCCAGCCTGTAGCTCTACGCCATACCCGAATATGGGGGATTGCAAGGGATGGATAAGGCTATCACCACTTGCCGCCTACCCCTCAACCGTGGAGTACGAGGCAAACGAAGGTAGCCTCTAGCTTAGACACCACGTCTACACTATCGACTACTACTCTAGCGGTACGTAGGGTGATTCATCTTTATCAAGGGCCCTCTTACTAGAGCATCTACCACGGGGACGGACGACGAACCCACAAACAACTATAGGTAAAGCTCAACTAAACAAAAGACTTAAAAGACTATAAGAACCACGAATACATAGCCAAGATCCCGTTAAGGAGTGTTGACGAGATGTGGTCGGTAGTCTATCGAGGAGTATGCCCACGGTAGTAGATTATCGGTGGAGGTGCACAAGACAACGAACTAGATGGTGATGCAAGAGGAACACATGGTTTATCTAGGTTTAGGCCATGAACTGCGTAATACCCTACATCCTATGCCTTTGTGGATTGTATTGATGCGTGATAATGAGGTGTTTTGAGGGGGGGTCCTTGCCCGCCTTATATAGTACAGGGGGCAAGGTTATAGATCTAAGGAATCTTGTTACAATCAATTACAACTATTGTATCCACGGGGGACATGATATCTATCCTAATCGACTAGGTTTCCTTGACCATCAAGTAGTCTCTGCTTGCTCTACATGGTTCGCCGAGCAGTTCAGAGATCCACGCGGCCCTTTCTGGCAAGTTGGGCCACCTTGTCTGGTGCGGCCCATGTGGAGCCATGAGGGTATATGGTCTATATCCCCACAGCTAGTCCCTGAGCACTATGTATTTTGATGCGACACACCGTCTTGACCTTCTCCGACCAGTGAGGCTTGAAGTCCTGAAGCACCCGACCAGAAGGGTGGTCTGCCGAGGAATATTCCCACCCTTCCGACCAGTTCAGCTAATAACCGACCACCGCACTTGTTGGAAAACGTCTTGTCAAAAAAAAGCATGGTGCTCTAAGAAAAAAGAAAAATAGTTCATCTTTGATGAAGTGTGCCCACTTAAGTTTCATTGTGAAAAGTTAATGATGCATGGCACCATTGGCTCTGCCATAATGTCGAGAGATGTGATCCTCAGGATCTAGTCGTGTTATGGTAGGGGTCGTGCCTCTGGCACTATGCAGCAAATCATGTTTGCAAAAAGTTAAGCACATTCACCACAAGGTGAAGTGTGCCCACTTGTCCCCGAGCCTGACAGCAGGTGACTTGATCACGTGGTGCTAGGGTCTAAAAGAAAAACAATGCAAAATTAAATAAGCACATTCACTGCAAGGTGAAGTGTGCCCACTTAGACCCCGAGCCTGACAGTAGGTGACTTGATCACGTGGTGCCAGGGTCTAAAGAGCGACAACACCAACTCAGCTGAGAATTAGCACCGTGACTCTGTCACGGCATAGTCCCTAGCTCTATTGTGGGCCTGATCCCCGGCTCTGCCATGGATAAGAACCCATGGCTCTACCATGTGGCAACTCCTAGCTCTGATGTGAGACGTCCCCCAACTCGGTTGTGGGCCTTAAAATAGAAATAGCCCATGGCTCTGCCATACGGCAGCCCCCAGCTCCGCTACAAGGCGACCCCAACTTAGTTCTGGGCCCGCTACGTAGCTCTGCTATAGATTTAGTCCCCAGCTCAGTCATGGACAACAAGGGCATCAAACTAATGCATACAGATAGGTCTGCCACATAGCAGTCCCCAGCTCTGCTATGGGGCCACAAAATTATCGGGTACCAGTAAAACGGGGTACCCCATTTTACCGCAAAACCACCCACCAAGACAAATATTACGGCCCATGGCCCATCACAGCCGGCCCAGGCCTTACTCCGCTCAAAACCAAAGCCAAAGGACAAGCGCCCGAGCCCCCTAGCGCTCCTCCGCTTTGTCTAACCCCTCTCCGTCTCGCTCGACCCTCGTGACGTCATCCAGGTGCCCGAGCCCTGTGACGCCATCAAGGCGCTCGACCCCTTTGCACAGCTACTGCTTCGCTCGACCCCCCACTGTAACACACCGCCATGGGTACACACAGGCCCCTACCTTTTCTTGTTAAGGAATAGGAGTTCATCGCGTCATGCAGGATTACCTAGGAACTTGTAACACCTAATTCATAATCTGGCCAAGGCTTCCACGGTTCTTTCTCGGCCCCCACAGCAGTAACAGGGAGAAGCTATGCTACGCCGCACCCTATCATGTCCACCTCAACTGGGTATGGAGCGATGGCCATCCAAGCCCCCCACCTTTTCGCTGGCACAGCTTCAGGGCCATGAAATCTTCTTCATCATGACACCATGTTATGGTATGACCTCGCCGTGTCATCTAGAGCCAAGGCATGCCATCACCACGACGATGACTATGCGAATGCCCGAACTAAGAGGAAGGCTAGGAATAGGGAGCACCTTAGGGCCTTTTCTTTCTATTTTTTGTACATCTAGATGTTGTAACCCAACCCCTCCCTTTGCATACTATAAAAGGGGAGGGAGGGACCCTCAATAGAAAAAAGACAAACAGAGAGACAACACCTAGCAATGGTAATATACTAAGCACACACCCAAACACTCGAACACACCCACTCACAGAGACATGGGAGCCATCCCTCTCTCGACTAGCTTGTATCCCCCTACTACAAGCACTTTGGTGCAAAGCAACACGAGTAGCAGCGAGCACTGGACGTAGGGACATTCGGCCCAAACTAGTATACATCTTGTGTCCACCTTGCACACCATCGGAGGCTCTAATGCGTAGCATCATTCACTTGTCCCATCTCTAGACACCCCCTCGGTTCTAGAACATCGACAAAAATGCACTGGTGCGCTAGAATCGGGCCATATATAAAAATGGTGAAGCAGGCCCACTCTGGGGTCCTCCACCACAGTCAAAGCCCACGTGAAGGCCCACATGTAGATAATGATTCAGGGAGCGAAAACGGCGTGTCAGGTGTGGTTACCTAAAAACCTTAGAAGTCAAAGGGTCACTCCGCCTCTTATAAATACCCGTGTGGTGATGCCCCACTTCCCCCACTACATCCACTTCATGTCAGTTCGTCTTCCATATCACTCGCTCTGCCAGCTCCATCGCCGCTGCGTCCGTAAATCCAAAAAATAGATACAGACATACGCAGCAGTTTCACCCATCACATCGCTGCCAGATCTAGCTGCTCCAACACCACCCCGCACACCATAGTCGCATTCCGCAGCTAGAGAAGAGGAGGAGGATGGCATGTGGGGGCCGTGGAGCAAGAGCACAACTGATGGCGGTGGAGTGGAACAAATCGATGAGCACAGAGGCCACCCTCGCGAAGCTTGTCACCACCTGCGTGATGGCCGAGGCCGCAATCGGTGGGTGGAGGACATCAGCCGGTGAGAACTATCTAGACCCCGTCCTAGCCAAATTATTGTCTTTGAAGATTTCTATTGGCATGGATTTAGAAATTCTTGCCATCCCTTTCTACGAAAACTCTGCGATTACTATAGAATTAGCATCTACAACATCCACCCCAACTCCATTCTTGATGTATCTGTCTTTATCACACTCTGCGAGTCATATCTTGGCATCCAACCCCACTTCAATCTATGGCGGCACTTTTTCTATCTCAAGAAGAAAGGGGGTGCGGGGGGATCCAAGTAGCTGGAGGAGCATACCTGAACCTACGGGACGGGATGAAAGCCGAATACCTGAATGTACCCCTGAGTTCGTCCACAAGGGATTGGTACAAGAAATGGTTTTGCATGCAGCAAGAGCAGGAGTCATTTCTCGCCTGTGATGTCGCTCAGATCCCAGAGCAGCAGGAGAGTTGGTCTGTGAGGCCATCCAGTGCTGAAATGGTGCAGGTTGAAGAGCTACTCAGGATGTTTGATAAGAACCGACTTGACGGGCCAACGGTGGTATTGAACTTCATCTACAGGCGGGTGCAACCCTGCAAGGAGCGGGTGCATCCGTTGTATGAATACTTAGGGTCAGATGACCCCACCAGGGAGTCTGGAAGGAACCTCATGCATGATGAGGTTAACTGGTGGTTGGCACAACTGTTTGACTTGTCGGGGTACTGGCTACTGCTGAACACAATGAAGGTATTCGAATTGATAGCGCCGCCACCACAGGTGTGTCCAAAGTCACCCACAGTTTCAATTCCATATCTGATAGTTGCTAGTCTGCAACCGTAATGCTTAACCTAATGCTTGCAAGATCTGTGGCCAGGACCGGGCAGTAGTGTACGTCTTCGACGTGCTCGGTGATAACTGGGTGGCTGGCGTGGATGCACAGGAACCCACGTGATGAGGAAAGTAGCTGGGAAGTGCCCCGTAGCAGAGGGGCCTTCCCAGTAGATGAAGTCCACTGACCCCCTAGGCACGAGGGGTCCTTTGATCATTGATGATGAGGAGAGCAGCCGAAAACAACATAAAGTCATAGCTGGCCTGACCGACGATGAGGAAGACGAGGAGGATAAGACACCACTAGCATGTCAGCAGAGGGCATGGAGTGCGCCCCACGCACCGACGCCACCAGGGGCACCCACTCCTCCCCGAGAAGCAACACCTCCAAGGGCGCCCACACCCCCTGAGCAACGATGCCTCCCCAAGCAGTGACACCGGCCAGACGGTCACACCAAACATGGGACGAATTGGCTTAGCAGTCCCCGTGGGTGTTCAAACTAGGGTGGAGCAGGTGAGCAGCAGCCAAGAGGCCGAGACCCATGCTACGGGGAGCGGGAGCCAGAGTGGTCGGCCGTTCAGGGCCGCATTCAGGTGCTCAGAATTGTAAGTAATTTTATAACCCCTTGCTGTTGTCTTAAAGCAGTAGCTTATCAGGCTGGTGTAGGCCAGAGGCCACAAAAGATGTGGAGCACCCCACTGGCAGCCAACTGCCATCAGTTCAGGAGAGCAGTCACGCTACAGAGGAGCGTGCTAGGTCCAGCGGCACCACCAACCAGCACACCACAGAGCAGCAGCATGAAGAGCCCACACCCACTGCCAAGAAGCCTAGTGCCGCCTCAGGTGGCATAATGGGTGTTGTAGTGGTTGACAAGAGTGGCACCGGGAACCCTACTATAGAGGCTCTGGCAGTTGAAGCCACTGCGGTTGAGGAGGAGGTGGAGATTGAGGAAATCATTCGCCCGGAAGAAGAAAACATGGCGCCTCAATGCGTACGTGTTGCAAGGAAGAGGGGGACGAGTGGGTGTTCTACGAAGAAGACCACTCAGACCAGGTTGTCTGCAAATTACAGCAAACAGTTGACGACCTGATGGGCCAAATAAAGGTAAGAGCATTGGAAACCAGATGTGACCCTATTAGGCTGTTGTAGAGATTGCCATCACCAATCCTTCATTGTATTGTAGAGCATTGAGAAAACATCAGAGTACCAAAAATGGTGCTTTGACACAATCACCCCAACCATGGAAGAAAACAAAGCCCTAAAGGAGGACGTAGTGCATCTGCAAGAGATGCTATAGCAGGCCGGGAATGAATGGGACATGCTGTAGGCCAGTGTAGATGAGCAGCGCCACCGCCTTGACCAGGAAAAGAAAGGTATATGATAAAATCTTCGTGCATTGTTCTCCTTATGACTTGTTGACAAACCACACTCTACTCGGCAGGCATGGAGGTAGAAAAGATGCTTCTTGTTAACAAGCTAGCTCGGCTAGCAGAAAACAACAAGGAGTTGGTGGAGAAAAACGACCAACTCGACAAGGAGCGCAAAGATGAAGTTGCTCGCTTGACCAGTGAGAACACCAAACTGAAGGAGCGGGTGACCAAGCTGGACAAGGACTTCTCAAGTAAGTTATCGACAACTCAGTTGTTGATTCCCTTCAGTATTATTCATCATGCTCAGTGTGGTCTTATGCTTGAGTGTAGTCGTATGCCAAAACACGAAGACATACCTGGAAGCACTGATAAAGGAGAAGGACCACTTGGCATCCAAGTGCAAGGGATGGAACAAGGAATCAAGCCCGTGCTAGACCTGATTGGCATGGAACCTGAAGAGGGGTCAATCGACCGACCAACCCAACCAGAAGTCATCGTTGAGAAGTGCCAGAGCTCCTAGACCAAGTTCAAACAATACATTCATGACACTGGTGAGTACGTGGCTGCCCACGTGTTAGGTGTGGTGCAGTTGCACTATCCTAGAGTGGATCTAAAGAGGCTAGAGACTGGCATGTCCAACAACACCAATCAGGGGAAGGCCGAGCAGCTCAGGATTACTTCAATGGAAACGGCGTCGAAGATGATAGCCGATGTGGACTTGTGTGGTGAGACTAGACAAAGCAGTCAGTAGGTTAGGCCTAGAAAAAACTTTCATCTGCAGTTTAAGTTGTGATGAAGCACTCAGTGCTTTTGTAAAAAACATTAAGTAAATTATAGTGGAGCACTCGGTGCCCATGCGAACCAAACATTATAGCTCTGTATAATGCATAGCCGTGATTTTAGTCATGAAAACTCTGTTTGTTATCGTGTTTTATGGTAAGCATGAGTAGTTCTTCTGTCCTAGAGTCACGCCAACCCATGTCTGACCAGCAGTCCAGAGCATGAGGCATGGAGCCTAGGCACGTGAAAGACTGCCGACCGTGGCAGGGAGCTACTGCTGATCACCCGGAATGTAGTGAACGAATCTCATGCATGTGTGGGGAGAAATCGGAGACAGTGCCAGCTCTAGGGAACTCAAGTAGGAGAAAAAACTGGTCAGCAAACCACTTAATAGAAATTTAGGAGATATTACGGTGCACAAAAAAGATGGCAACAAAAGCACGATGAAACATTTATTAAGTAATTGAAGTACAAAATGAGTACATATCTTTCTTAGTAGCGGATCAAGCGTAGAAGCGTCTAAGGTGGTCGATATGCCACGAATTCAGGACGTCGACTCCGTTGAGATCACACAGCCTATAAGAGGTAGGCCTAGTGACCGCCTTGACCATGTAAGGGCCCTCCCAATGCGACGCTAACTTATGCAGTCTTTCTGTCTTCTGCTTCCTTCATGGAACCAAATCGCTGACCACAAAGAATCTATCCTTGACATTGTGGTTATAGTACCTATGCAAGCCTTCAAATATTTAGCCATGCACGCACAGGTGTAAATGCGCTATTCTTTGTCATAATTAACCTCGAGCTCTCTAGCTTCATTTGACCTCTCCTCGTCGTGGCTCTCAACCCTCGATGACTGGAAAGCAATGTCGACTGGTAGCACAGCCTCAGAGCCGAAGACCATGAGGTACGGGGAAATGCCAGTATTGTGACTGGGCTGGGTCCTCAGTCCCCAAACCATGGCTGGCAGCTCCTTTAACCATCTCTCAGGATACTTATCGTTTGCCCTGTACAATCTTTTTTTCAACACATCAAGGATCATACCGTTCGCTCGTTTAGCTTGTCTGTTAGCCCTTTGGTGTGCCACAAGTGCCAGCATGGATCACTTCCAAAATCTTCACTCCATGTTCCTGGGATACGCATTTTTGCAACAATTCTTCCTTCATGTTCTTGCGCATAAGCTTCCCCTCGACCAGCACATAATGCTTGCTATGCCGTATGAGGCGTTCCATCTTGGTCTTGTCCAGGGGAACCTCTGCAGAGGTGAGATATCTATTGAATGGCTCTCTCCAGTCAGTGCCAGTGGTCGGAATCACAGCGACCAATTGGTCTGCAGATGGCTGTTTAGCCATAGGCTTCTCTTCTTCCTCGATGGACGACTTAACAAGGTCATGAACGAAAACTCCATGGGGGATCACTGCCCGGGTTGATCCTAGCTTTGACAGCTTATCAGCTACCTCATTGTCAGCGCGAACCACATGATGAAACTCTAGGCCATAGAATTTGTTCTCCAGCTTTCTGATCTACGCGCAGTAAGCATCCATCCTTTCGCTAGTACAATCCCAATCCTTGTTCACCTAGTTTATGACAAGAGCAGAATCATCGAACACCATGAGCCTTTTCATGCTGAGCTCAACAATGATATGGAGGTCGTGTAGAGCCACCTCATACTCAGCGGTGTTATTGGAGGCCTTGAAGTGGATCTGGAGAACATTGCTCAGCCTGTCCCCAGATGGTGAGATGAAGTACACACCTGCCCCGGCACCGTCGATATTGAGGGAGCTATCAAAATACATCTTCTAGTGCTCGGGGGAGCTATCAGAGATAGGTGTGTTCATATATGTCCATTCGATAATGAAGTCGACCAGCGCTTGTGACTTGATAGTCATGCCGCTTTGAAACTCCAGTGAGTATGGGCTAAGCTCCAATGCCCACTTATGATACGCTCATTGGCATCTTTATTGCGCAAGATGTTCCCTAGTGGAAACTCGGTGACCACTTCAATGGGGTAAGTGTCAAAATAATGGCGCAGTTTGTGAGAGGTAATTAGGATGGCATAGAGCAGCTTCTGGACCTAGGGGTAATGGGTCTTAGACTCGTTGAGTACCTCACTGATAAAGTATATTGGTCGCTGGACCTTGTACACATGCCTGACCTCCTCACGCTCGACGACGATGGCAGTGCTGACTCCCTAATTTTTTGCCACAACGTAGAGCAGCAAAGTCTCACCTTCCTTGGGTGCCGTCAGGACCGGAGGAGATGTGAGAAACTGCTTGAGCTCTGCAAAAGCAGTGTTAGCTTCCTCCGACCACTTGAACTTCTCATTTTCCTTGAGGAGTTTGAAGAATGGCAAACCCTTTTCGCTGAGCCACAATAAGAATTGACTCAAAGCGGCCATACACCCGGTTAGCTTCTAGATGTCCTTGAGACACTTGGGTGGTTTCATCTTCATGATAGCTTTGACTTTTTTGGGTTAGGCTGTATGCCATCATGGCTAACTATGTTGCCGAGCAGTATGCCAGATGGCATGCCAAATATGTACTTCTTAGGATTCAGCTTCCATTGAAACTTATGCCTCAACGAGCTGATCTCTGATCTGGTCTTTGAGGCACTACTGGATGACTCGTTGATAGGTTGCACCAGTGTTTTTGAGCCCAAACGACATGGTCGTGTAGTAGTAAGCACCGAAGGGTGTGATAAATGACGTCTTGATCTGGTCCTCCTCTCTCAGAGAGATCTGATGGTAGCTAGAGTAACAATCTAGGAAAGATAAAAGCTCATAGCCAATGGTAGAATCTATGACCTCATCTATATGAGGCAAGCTGAAGGGGTCCTTAGGGCAGTGTTTGTTGAGATTGGTGTAATCAACGCACATCCTCCATTCATTATTCTTTTTTCTTACAAGAACCGGGTTAGCGAGCCACTCCGGGTGATACACCTCGTTGATAAAGCTGGCAACTAAGAGCCTATTTACTTCTACCCTAATTGCCTCCTTTTTGTCTTGTGCAAATCATCATAGCTTTTGTTTGATTGGCTTGGTGGTATTTGAAACATCCAAGGAGTGCTCAATCAACTCCCAAGGTACTCTACGGGCTTCCATGCAAACACACTGACATTCTCCCTTAGGAAGCTGACGAGCGCGTCTTCCTATTTGAGCTCTAGGGTGGCCTCGATGTGAGTCGTCTTGGACTTGTTGCCCAGGACTAGTTCCACCTCCTTGGTCTCCTTTGACTTTGTAGCAACATGGGTGGCTTCCTTGCTTGGAATCTCCAGATCAGTGGGAGGGATCTTCTTGGCATTGGCGATGGACTACTGCATGTAGATCTAGAGCTCGAGGGCTTCAGTAATTGCGTAACCCTTCTTTTCGCAGTTGTAAGTGATGAGCACATTGCCCCTGAGGGATAGTACGCCTTTCTCAGTTGGCATCTTCAGGAGCAGTAGATGTAGTGTGGTATCACCATAAACTTGGCTAGAGCTAGTCAACCAAGTATGGCATGGTACGTTCCTTCAAAGTCCGCAACAATGAAGTTGACGTAGTCGATACGGAAGTGGTCGGCGATGCTGAACTAGACTGCCAGCATGATCTGTCCCAAGGGCTAAGAAGTCTGCCCCATGAGCACTCCCCAGAAAGGTGCATCATAAGGCTTGAGGTCTTCTAGCTTAATATCCAACTCAGTTAGGGTGTTGCGGAAGAGGATATTGAGGGCACTACCACCATCGATGCGCACCTTCTTGAACCGTACGTTCCTGATGATGGGGTCCAAAACAAGGGGGAAGCGCCCTGGCTCTGGAATATTGGCCCACTGGTTAGCTCTGCTGAACGTAATGGGCTAGTGTGACCAATTTTGATACTTGGGGTCAGCAACCTTTTCGTCGGAGTTGTTGAGGGCCATGACAGCTCAGGCGGTAAGCTTCCTTGTCACCCATTTTCTAGAGCGACCTTCCACCAAAGATGCTATGAATGCTTCTATCAGGATCCTTGTAGGCATGACGAGGGTCCTTGTTGCATTCCTCTTTGGTCTTGTCCTCCTCATTAGGCCTCTTGTCATCTCGGTGGTCATCTTTATCGCAATCTTTGTCATTGTCACGCTGCCTTTTGTGGGCGTCCGAGCGGTACATGGACTTTGGACCCCTACAGTTCCCCATTGTATGGCCAAAGTCCGGGTGAGCCAGGCAGGGACCCTAAAGGACCTTAGAGTAGGCATCCTCATAGTTGCGCTTGGGTGCTAGCTTGATGGCGTTGACGGCGTTGTCAGTTGGTCAGTTGCAGCTCTGCCACCCCCTAAAGTTGTCCTGCCGACATCGATCATGATTGTCATTACGGCATCACGGTTGTCGTTGCACCGATCATCGCAGCGGTCATCGCAGCTCCGATCATCACGCTGGTCATCGGGGCAGCGATTTTGCTGGTTGGGTCGAGGAGCCTGGCCAACGTCTTCCTTGATCTGCTGGTCGGCCTCGTCAGCGTCTGCCCACTTCTTCGCCACCATGAGCAGGTCCTAGACTGAGTCGAGCCTCTTGCGGAGCAGCTTGGTCCTAAGAGCATCATGGTGGCAGAGGCCTCTAATGAACGTGGAGATAGCTTCATCACTGCTAATGTTAGGGATGAATATCCACATTTCTGAGAAGCGGCGGATGTAGTCACACAATGGTTCATTTGGATAGTCTCTGACTTTCTCCAAATCATACTTGTTGCTGGGCTACTAACAAGTGGCCATGTAGTTGTTGATGAAAGCCCTCCTGAGCTGAGCCCAGGTGTTGATGGAGCCTTCCCTTAGGCTGAGGAGCCACTGGTTCATAGATTGGTTGATGACCATAGGCAAATAATTAGCCATCACATCTTCATCACCATGCACCGCCCAAACAATGATTTCGTACAGTGTTATCCACTATTCAGGATTGGCCTTCCCATCGTAGGTGTCTAGATCATGGAGCTTGAAATTTCTTGGCCAAACGATGGCATGGAGCTGATCAGTGAATGGCCGGAGGCTGGGGAAATGCCCAGCACACGATGCGTGGCCACAGGCGGGTATGCCGTGTGCTTCATCATATTCCTGCCTGCGCTACATCTCATATGCATGTCGCTCCTCTCGGTTGTTCTCGATGCGATCCCTCAAATTCAAGTTGGCGCTGAGATGGTCATGAAGGTTGCCTCTAGGTTGCTCCACTTCTTGGTCGGCACCGCGTTGTCTACCATGACCACCATCGTGGTTTGTAGCACACTCACCTCCATGACGTGCGCCACAGCCACCTTGCTGCGTGGGTTTGCCCCCTTGATCAGCATTATGCTCACCTCACTGGTTAGCATTGCGTCTTTTGCCTTGATCTCAGGGGTGGTGCACCTCATAGTTCACGCCGTGGCCCTAGTAAAGATAGGGACCCCCCTGTTGTCAGGAACCTCGTTGTCGATGACTTCGGGTGGTAGAAGCCGATGGAGCGGATGTACGCCTCTCATTGACCTAGAATGTGGCCACCTTTAGATAAGCCATAATAGCATCAAGTGCCAGGGATTCGGGGAGCTTATTTAGTTCGTTCATGGCGACAACAATGTTGGTGCTTGGCGTCTTGAAAACTTGCTAGTTCCAGATCACGATAGATATTGTGCTGCCACCTACACCGGCGTCAGCCGCGTCCTCTTCGGCATTCTCCAGGTCGACTCTCCAAACCCTACAGTCGGTGTTTCTTTCCTCCTGAGCTACCCTCTCCTGATCGGTCTCCTCGTCACGAGGGGGCTCGTCGTTGCTAACGGCGAAGACATCACCTCTGAAATCAGGTGGAAAAGCTAGAAACTCCTGCCCATATGGATCAATGAGGGTGCTGGTATAGTTAGTCCTGTGAGACTCAGTAGACCTAGTACTTTCTTTTGGGATTGTAGAGAGGGAGTCCTCTCTGATCTGCTTGATCTCTACCACATTAATAGTAAGCGCAGGGTGGTTTGGTTCAGGCAGGTCTATTAGACAGAGATATGAAACGTGGTCATGCTCAGCCGGATCCACGAACAGATGTGATATGTGGGCGGTGTACTCAAACGCCGCATTGACCAGCTCATATGGGTAGGTGTTGGATGAGTGCGCCATTAGGGCTTCGTAATCCCTCGACCTCAGGCCGGTCGTTGGTTGTGGTCGGTAACAAACCGTCTGCCCCTCTGGAGTCACCGTAACCACGAGATCGGAGTCAAGACACCTCTGGCGGCCAGCCCGAGCAGGTCAAGAATGATAGGTGGGTCCATAGATGTCCTCAGCAGATCGATCTCTAATTGAATCTACTAGGGTTAGAGTTTCAGTCAGGCCCGTGGTGACTAGATCGATAGACTTGATCAGATCGGTGTTGTCGAGACGCCTCCCTTGATAGCGGGGAAGCAGACGATGAGTGGTCGGAGGAGATGACCATGAGACTGGTCTCGAGATTGAATCCGCCATTATTGATGTAGATTCAGTTGGTGCAGGAGGAGCCTGCACCACCTCCACAACTTTAGTGGGACCATCAGTGCTGGTGGTCCAGGTGAACGTCCCGATCGTGAACGTTAGGCCCACCGAAAGGACCATGGAAGCAGAGAAGTTGACCATCTAGATCACCATGGAGTCTACACACACACCCCTACCTCGTGCGCCACTGTCGATGAGATGTGGTTGGCAGTCTACCGAGAGGTATGCCCACGGTAGTAGATTATCGATGGAGGTGTGTGTTAACGGTAGATAAGTATCAATTTTAACCATCAATGAAACATGAAAAAGGACCTAAAAGCAAATACCACATAGATATAGGGGGTTCACTAACAGAATTCCATGAGTTTTGGTGAATGTCTATTTCTATAGGGTGCCTCCTAAAAAGAACCAAGGAAGGCCCACATGTCATGTTTACATAGAGAGAAAAGACCCACACACGTAAAGAAAGACTCTAGAAGACACGAGAAGGCACCAGAATGAATGGGAGGCCGATTTGCCATGGTGGCAGGGCGCTTGCCCTACCTTCTTAGGTGCCTACCCACCTACATGGACCAATCAGGTCAAGTCTCGTGGATCATGCCTCCACCGCCTTTGAGGATCAATAATCACCGTTGATTAAAGTCGGTTTAATCCAAGGGCTATCGTGCATCCGAGAGGGCTATATAAGCAAGGCCCCTAGACCCAGGAGTAATCCCATGAAACCCTAATTCATTATTTCTAGTTAGGATTAGCTGGGAGGGGTCCCTTAAATGGATCTCTTTCCTAGGGCACATACAAGAGAGATTAGCTTTGTAGTCTCTATGTGAGATTTGAGTTATTCTTCTAGATTGAGAGAGTTAGAGTGGAGGGATGAGTTGGAGGAAGCCTGGCATGTTGGTGTCTCCTCTCCGGCTTGTACCTATAGGATCAAGTCTCCCTAACCCGGGGCTTGGTTCTTAGATTCTTTGGCAATTCAACTTCTAATACTAGTAAGTACAATGTTATTATTGTTCTATGGTTTATGAGTTTACTTTATTCTCTTCCGGTTGGGCTAGGATACTTGTAGATGCCCCCTATCTGGCCAGATTCGTGGAAGTAGCGTGGGACGTGACAATCCCGTTGCTTCCTTTGTACCCCACATCCCGTTAGAAGGATTCGTAGGGTTTGTGTGCCAGGGTTAAGCATCCTTTGTGGTGACTCTTTTCCTTCAGTACGACCCCATAGAGCAGTAGTCGCATAGCTTACCACAGGTTAGAACTAGGGTGCCGTAGTAGTCTTCTCTAATCGCTTATATCTTCGCTACCTTGTAGTGCGGCCCAGGGGTTAAGTATAGACTTAGGTTAGTCATCGCACGCTTTCTCCTAGAGGATAAAACAAATACGATACTCTAGAAATATCTCCTGAGTGAAGTGCTCACTGATATCCATGCGCTTGCAGATTATTTCTCTTAGATTCTTTCATGTGCGTAACCAATATCAACAAGCATTTCTGGCGCCGTTGCCGGGAAGAAAGACGTCAGCTGAGTTAACCTTAAGTCATGCTTAACCATGTATTACACTTGTATCTTTTTCTCTTTTTCTTTTGCCTTTTCTTTTCTATCCTTATGGATAACCCAAATTCCACGCCTATCTATCAATATGCTGCACCCATGAGCGCAAGCTTAGAGCCACCAGAGCCCATAATTCTCGCATCTAGCTATGAGCTGCGCCCATGTTTGGTTGCAATAGGTCAAAACCAACCCTTTTCTACAGCCAAGGTCCTATCTTCTAATCAAGAAGATAATGAACCCAAGGTCCTATCTTCTAATCAAGAAGATAATGAACCAAAGGTCCTATGTTCTGATAAAAAAGGTAATGAACTTTTGGCTACACCTAGGGAATCTTTCAATCTTCCTATAAATTAAGGTTTTAGACCTAACCTTAGAAGACCTTGTTCTTCTCCAATATTTTTATACGGGTCTTGATAATATCACCTTTAGATGAGTTTTTCTTTCTTTATCCATTAGAGAAGCAAGGGTCGTCCTTATTAGTGGACACACTCCTTGCATTAGCCTTCATGATGAACTCCTAGAGGTAAAGAAGGAATCATTCCCCCAAACTAGAAGAGGAAGTTTTTATAGCCACATTACAAACATTCCAACCCCATGATTTGGCTATCAATCCCAAACCAGCTACACTCCAAAATCCTTTAAGGGAAGAAGAAATTCTACCCTTGGAAATCCTTTCCAATGACGATTTTGGGAGGAGCATAAACTTCTCGCTTCATAAGAGACCTTTTAGTACATATAGTTTGAATCTTCTCAGGAAAGGATCTCTTAGAAAGCTTTTCAAATCCAATCCCTTTGAAGGATACTTAGAAATACTCAAGGATGGCATGTTAAGTGATGCCATAGAAGGAGAGCGAAATCATCTAGAATCTACTCCAATCTTTTCCCCTTCTATGCCGTCACCAGATGTAAACTTCAAACCCATCTTTAAACCCATCCTTGACCCCTATGACTCCTCCTATGCTCCTTCTCCTAAGACTCATGATGATCTAAGAAATCCATCTACACATCCCACACATAGGAATCATCTAGACCATAAGGGGGATTGAGAAGAGCAACATCAATGGCTTAAGAGCATTAAAAACCTATGTGCTATTGCCATTGAATGTGTGGATAAGGCCTTATATGAGACCAGTTCAAGAGGCAATCCAAGGGAAATTTTGGATATTTATGGCAAATCATCCTTGGAAGCTGGAAATGATAGAGACTTCAATGAGCAAGGAAGCTACTTCATAAAGACCCCATCAAATCCTTGCTTGTATGAGATATCTCCTTGTTCACTTAGTCTCTCTCTAACATTGCCCCACACGAGATCTTCAACCCTGTCATGCTCCTTATTACTAAGAATTTTGAAAGGGTGGCTGTAGACGCATATGTTTATCATAGATATTGCAGATCTTGTTGTGTTAAATCTTGAGATAGTACACATAAATTGGTGTTGGAGGGGAAACCACTTCACCATATCACATCTTGAAGGTTTCCCAAGGACAAGCTTAGTGTCCTAAAACATGCACTATTCAAACCTTGACATGAGTGTTCACTTTTCTGCCCTTGTGAGATGAGCATAGAGTTATAATTGTGAAAATATTCCTTTGGGTATTCTTGTCACTAACTTTCTAGGTTTGGAGCAAAAGATCAAAGGAATGACAAACACAGGTATGTCCAACCAATTATTATGCAACATTGAATTACATTCATCCAAACTTGATTTTTTTGCAAAATTCAAGGTTGGGGAATATACTTCTATAATACATCTTTGGCCATGTTACTACATTGTATTGGTTATCTCTACCTTTAAGACATGCTCAATTTGCTAAACAAAAATCATGCTCTTTCATCACTATTTGAGTAAATCTCTATAATGCTTTCATGCTACCCTTGTCTACCCTGGTAAGTGTTGGTTTGGAAGTACTGCACATACTTCTATTGGCTTTTAAATTAAGCGTGGTGCTTAGAATAAACAGCCTTCCTTAATTTGATTAGACATGGAGTCTAGTTTGGTTATTGAACTAAAAACTACTAGTATAGACAAAGGTATATTTTGTTGGACTAACCCCTACAGAGAAACTCCCAAATTCAAATTGGGAAAGCCCTGAGATGAACTCATACTGGAGATGAAGAGAGACACAACTCATTCATAGCCAAAGAGAAAGAAGAAGAGTACCACAAAACATGATCCACAATCAAAGCACTCACTCCATGGAAGCAGGTGAACAAATTTCCATCATGCCACTTGAAGACAAAGACCATCGTGGAGGCATTCGAGTCGCAGTTACATTCTCTTGTCAATTATTAACCAACGGGAATCAAAAGAGATTAACAAGAGAGGAGCATGCAACTTTCTGCACCCTCACTTCCTAGATTTAAAAGCTAACACATGAGGAAGGAAGGCCAACTCCTCAAGATGAACCAATCGACCTCCTCCTCCTCTCATGCTCTCATCGCTCCACACGCTGGTTTGCAATCTCTCAATTCACTTTGCCTTATTTCTATAAGTTTAAGTTATTCCATAATGCCAATATATGAGAATCAAATATAAGATAAAATCAATCCTCTAGAATGGAAGTAATAGTGAATATTCTATGCTAGCATGTTCAAACAAATTCTTTTGTAGCATAGAAAAGTGACCCTTATCTTTGTGACAACAATGCCCTTGTCATTGCTTGTATATTCCTTTGGGTATGTGTTATCCACAAATGATATGTAGGAATGAAACAATAAGAAGAGCTAAAGGTCCAAGCACAAATTAAAGAGAGAACAAAAGATGACATGACTAAAGACAAGAAAAAAGGAGTGCAACAGAAGACAGTCAACGCACGAGTAAAGACACAAGACCAACCAACAAAGGAAAGCTTCCACAAGGTGTCACAGTACTAGCATGATCCAACATTAATGATAATATCCCAAGGTTAGTGATTAGTACTTTAAAAGCATTTCTTTGATTCTAGTATAACATAAATAGAGAACCAACCATGTTTGAGTTACAACCTTTCTTGATCTAACCTAATTAACTCAACATGTTTAGTTTTTTAATCTTTGTTCCTATCACCACTTTCTTGATCTCATAGTCTTAATTCAATGAGTTAAAAATATTGCGCATCTTATCTTTGGAATATGATAGTCATAATCATAAAATCATTACACAATATGCATAGACAGATTATCCTTCTATAAGATTGAGTAATCTGATCTGCCAAATATTTTAAATGCTACATATACAATTATTCATTAATCCTATCACCCATGTTAAGTTCAAGCAAAACACATAAACATCAAAATTATCTTACTCAATTCACCAAAGGTTAGAGAAGAATAAACTTTTTGTTCTATTGGTGTTTTTCCACCAACAGAGCCCATGCACTTGATCTCTGCCTTGTCTCTATGAGCAGGACACAATTTGAACAAAACAGTGGAGGAGTTTGTCAACTCCCCAAGAATCCTACAAGTGAAAGTCCTAGACCTACGAACATGCACACTGAGCAAGATGCTACCAGCTTCCACAACTAATACTTCACTTCAAATTGCTGGAAGAACAAGGAACATGGGTGACACCATCTCTTTACCCCTCCATTCCTACATACATCTACCATCATCATCATTTGCCACTATCACCATATACCCATTCAACCTATATACTTAGGACCACACACATGCACATCTTGATTTGACTGTATGGCTGGACTCATTCCTCTAGATCCATGGTTTGACTATGCAATAAATGTTTGCAAGTATGTATGAGCTGTTTCTTTCCCACCTATGAGCTCCACATAAGCCTATTAGTTATAGGGTGAGAGAGAGAAGGCACAATGTTACTCTGCCTTATACCAAAAATACCACATATCTTGAGAAAAGAGAGAAGACATACACCATTAATGCCTTGGTAAGGATCCACAGATACCACAAATGAGAGACTTGAGAGGGTCATACAAAGGAATCTCTGAGTTTTATTTGAAAATCTGCAAAACTCTGAATAATGGTTAATCAAAGAGCTAGAAACATGGCACTTGACTTAACCATTTTTTCTTTCAACTGCTCAAGATCCAAGTGATGGCTGCAAGCCCCATGGTGAAAGGTAATATGGGTAAGTTTGAAAGTCACGATAGTTCACTCTAATCCGGAGGAGAGTTCTTGTTTGAACACATGCGTACTTTTGAGGCGTGAAAGCATTGTAGCAACTCCTGATCCATCACTGAGTTTATCTTTGCTCAGGGATGAGCAAAGGGTAAGCTTGGGGGAGTTGTTGATGGTAGATAAGTATCAATTTTAATCGTCAACGAAACATGAAAAATGACCTAAAAGAAAATACCACATAGATATAGGGGGTTCACTAATAGAATTCTATGAGTTTTGGTGAATGTCTATTTCTGTAAGGTGTCTGCTGAAAAGAACCAAGGAAAACCCATATGTCATGTTTACATAGAGAGAAAAGACCCACGCACGTGAAGGAAGACTCTAGAAGACACAAGAAGGCACCGGAACGAACGGGAGTCGCTCTGCCACGGTAGCAGGGCGCCTGCCCTACCTTCTTGGGCACCCGCCCACCTACGTGGACCAATCAGGTCAAGTCTCATGGATCATGCCTCCATCGACTTTAAGGATGAATAACCACTATTGATTAAAGTCGGTTTAATCCAAGGGCTGTCGTGCATCCTAGAGGGCTATATAAGCAAGGCCCCTAGACCCTGGAGGAGTAATCCCATGAAACCCTAATTCATTATTTCCAGTTGGGATTAGCTGGGAGCGGTCCCTTGAATGGATCTCTCTCCTAGGGCACATACAAGAGAGATTAGCTTTGTAGTCTCTATGTGAGATTAGAGTTCTTCTAGATTGAGATAGTTAGAGTGGAGGGATGAGTTGGAGGAAGCCCAGCATGTTGGTGTCTTCTCTCTAGCTTGTACCTTCGGGATCAAGTCTCCCTAACCCAGGGCTTGGTTCTGAGATTCTTCGGCAATTCAACTTCTAATACTAGTAAGTACAATGTTATTATTATTCTATGGTTTACGAGTTTACTTTATTCTCTTCTGGTTGAGGTAGAGTAATCATCTATAGCGTAAGCATGGTGCTTGGGCTAGGATACTCGTAGATGCCCCCAGTCTGGCCAGATCCATGGTAGTAGCGCGGGACGTGACAATCCCATTGCTTCCTTTGTACCCCACATCCCGTTAGAAGGATTCGTAGGATTTGTGTGCTAGGGTTAAGCATCCTTTGTGGTGTCTCTTTTCCTTTGGTACGTCCCCATAGAGCAGTAGTTGCATAGCTTACCATAGGTTAGAACTAGGGTGCCATAGTAGTCTTCTCTAATCGCTTATATCTTCGCTACCTTGTAGTGTGGCCTAGGGGTTAAGTATAGACTTAGGTTAGTCATCGCACGCTTTCTCCTAGCGGATAAAACAATTATGATACTCTAGAAATATCTCCCGAGTGAAGTGCTCATCGATATCCGTGCGCTTACGGATTATTTCTCTTAGATTCTTCATTTGCGTAACCAATATCAATAGTGCGCAAGACAATGAACTAGATGATGACGCAAGAGGAACACAAGGTTTATCCAGGTTAGAGCCATGAATAGTGTAATACCCTACGTCCTGTATCTCTGTGGATTGTATTGATGTGTGATGATGAGGTGTTTTGAGGGGGTCCTTGCCCGCCTTATATAGTATGGGGGTAAGGTTACAGATCTAAGGAATATTGTTTTAATCTGTTACAACTATTGTATCCATGGAGGACACGATATATATCCTATCTGACTAGGTTTCCTTGACCATCAAGTAGTCTCTGCTTGCTCCTCATGATTCGCCGAGCAGTTCGAAGATCTGCGTGGTCCTTTTCTAGCAAGTTGGGCCACCTTGTTTGGCGCGGCCCATGTGGAGCCATGAGGGTATACGAGTCTATACCCCCATAAGGAGGCAAGCAAATATTCATAGAGGTACAAGCTCAGGGAGACACTGACAAGCCCGGTGCTTCCCCGCTCTCATCCTCACATCTCACTTTCTAGCTCTAGCTAGCTAGTAGGGCATAGCCCTTTGGAGTGGTGCTCTAGCTCTAGTGTAGTAGCCCTTTTCTCCCTTGAGTGTTGTCTCAAATGAGAGGGAGATACCCTCTATATATATGGGAGGAGAGGGGGAATGTGCCATGGAATATTCCCTCACTAATGCCCCCAAACTGTCATCCAGCCCTCCACATTAATTGCACCGACACACCCTGCCACCATCTTTGGGCTGTCAATATGGACCTACTAGAGAAAGCTAGGCCCAAAAGGAGCCAGAAGTGGCGCGGCCGCTTCCTTGGCGCGGCCATGCTCCCACCGAGCCCAAATGTGCTCATTTTTGGTGGACGTGCTCCTTTGGGCCTCCTGAGTTGGCCTAGGGGGTGCACTCATGGAGTTGAGGTGTTTTTGTGTGGGTTTGGGCTTGATTTTCTCTCATCTGGGACCTGATTTGTCTAGTAATGGGCCTGCCTCCCCTTGGGCTCATGTTGGGTATATGTTTTGTTGGGTTTCTTGTATATTCTAAACTTGTTTTCCATATAATCTCAACATGTCTGCCTGCAAATGGTAAAACACCAAAACTTGTGGAATCGGTTAGTTATAAACCCCAGTTCTAAGTTTTAGAGACAAAAGGACTCATGAACATAACATCTTAAGATATATGGCTTTCATGAAAGTTACTCCAACACATTCTTTACACAAGTGGGATATGTGGTGCTAGCTAACATGTTTCCTTGAATTGTTGAAAAGTGGAATAGTTCTCGAAACAAAGTCATCTTCCTAGTTTCACATCTTGGCACTTGGAGCTTTTGGAAGTTTTTCTTAAACAAAAGCATACTTCACTTTATACTCCTTAAATGGCACTCTCGAATCGCTCAGTGGTGTATGAATCCTTACCAAGGCATAGCAATGTTTTGCCTTCTTTTGTTTTCTCCTACTTCTAAAAAGGTTTATGTGGAGCTTTAGGTAGGGATAAACAAAGTAGCATACTTGCATTGCATATATTATAAAGTCAAATCAAGGATCTAAGGAGAAAAGTGCCACACTCTTAGATTAAGATGTGCATGAGTGTGAAAAGCATGTGAACTAAAACTATACTCCTTTTGTAGATATGATCTCTCTATAACTTATTGTTATGAAACATGGCTATCATTTTTTTATATGAGCCTTCATGTGCTTCATCTTTTTTTCAATATCTTGGGACCTTCATGTGTCCCTATATTTTTCCCCTTTTTCTTGGACCTTCATGTGTCCAACTATTTTTTATACTTTTGCATAGCGCATGTCTCTTGCTCTAAACCACATATTTTAGAGAGATCATTATCTGTTTAGAACACGGAGTGTTCTCCTAACAAACATTGTTTCCTAGTCCTAGTGTAGGAGCAGAATTTTTTATGGACGAAGGCATGTTTTTGCGTACTCCCAGTGTAGGAGCAGCAAGTGTATGTGGGTGTACATGATCTTGATCTTGGGAGCATGATAAATCTCTCAACAAGGGTCAACAAGACTTGACCAAACTCAACACAAAAACAAGTAGCTTATATAGAACGTTTCAAACTTGCAAGATGTTATATTTCGCTTTGGTAGGAATTTCTCACCAAATGAGGAGTGTGTGATACTATGGTTTTATATCATTTTTATCAAAACAAATTCTCCAAGTGCTTTAAATAGAAACAGAAGGATTCCTAGGTCAGAACTATATCACACCTCACAACAAATTAGTCAACATGATTGTCCTATTAGAGTATTTTCCCACTAGCATAAATACATGTATATGGAACAAACTTCATGCAAGCTTCTATCTTAAAAATGTTATGATCATGTCACTTTTCAAGAAAATAAAGTGTTGTTCAAAGATATTACATGGAGGCATAGTTGGTTGATTGAGTTTATTTTTAATGATCAGAATTATGCTTGTTGAACTCCAGGTTATGGAAGATTGAGGGAGAGAGTTACACAAACCACCGTTGAAGATGGAGTTTATAGGGATTCAGAGATGGTCTGACCAAACCAGAAGTTTGATCAATTCATTCTGAAACCTTTTGTCTTGTCCTTCTGCATTATGGATTTGCCTGGTGTTGTGCAATGTGTTGGGGAGATCTCTAGTGTGTGGTTTGTTGTGCTTGAGAGATCTCCCCCACATTTATTATTGTACCTATTTATTTAAACAAAAGGAAACAAAGTAGAAACAAACAAGGGCTCTGCTGGTTTGATCACCGGGGAACCCAAATTTATTATTATTGTTGTTTTTATATATATATTTTCATTATTATTTATTTGTTCACCAGATTTTGTATACTCAAGCAAGGCTAATGTGAAATTTGCAAGATAATCATTACCTTGTTTTATCTCCATTATTGATTACCATCATTGTTTATGAAAGTAGTACTCTAGGTTCATTAACCAGAATTTAACACCATGTTAAATTTTGATTAAAGAAGGTCTTTTTAATCTAAGCACCATGCTTAATTCAAAAAGGCCTATGGGTATACCAATATAGAATACACCCAAACTAGAGCATGTGACATAAACAAGTGAGGCATGAATTTGTATGATCTCATGGAGTCAAGTATGAGTAAAGGAGTTTGGTGAATATTTATTTACCTTTGCATACCTGAGTATAATTACCAACAGCATGTGGATGGAGCTTTGAAGTTGCTGCAGTAGTTGCTTGGTTGCACATGATCCAACTTAGGTGATCAACAAGGCTTAAGTTACACACACAGATAGTGTGTATAGATGATAAGCCTTGATGATAGCAAAGGTCTCCCCCCTTTTTAACTCTCTTTTCCCTTTTTCATTTATCATTTTTTATCATATAATTTTTATTTTCTTTATTTTTTCTATTTGTTTCTATCATATATATTTTCTTTTCTTCTTTTTTCTTTTTTTATAGCAAGACAGAGTTGTCGTCATCATTTTTTAACCAAGGTGATCTTTGGTGTAAATGGAACATGTGGCAAGGTTTGCACCACCCTCCCCCACACTTGGACTTTGTGTAAAAGTCAAGTGTGTAGAGTTAGGTTCTCCTTTTTTGAGTTGTTCCATTACCAGAGAGCACCATGGTATATAATTGATGAAGCTCCTCATATTCTCATGCATCGTATGTACCCTTGTTCTTCTTGATCTCTTTCCTAAAAAGGTTAGTAACCAAGAATACTCGAAGGTGCATACTAACTTGATAACATGATCTTGCTTTTATTGAAAAGGAAATTATTATTATTATTATTATTATTATTAAAATTCTTATGTTAATCCGGGATATCTCCCGGCAGTGCTTGATTTATGGTCTTAAGCTCGACCTTTGGAACTCATCTTGCAGCTATCAATGGTGGTATAGTTCCCAACTTTGCCACCAAACATTTAGCATGAATGTTCAAGCTGCAAGGTTAGTACCATAATACATCCATGAGATCTGCAATATTTATGATACACATAGGCATCGACAACCATCCTCTTAAAGAGTTTGTGAACAAGGATCATGAGGTGGATGTGGTCCTCGTAGGAGTAGGTGGTGCTAAGCACAACGAACTTTGGAGACTCCAATAGTGAGAATGAAACACGAGGAAACTCAAAAGAGGAATGTTCATGCTCATTTGTGGACTCATTCATTTCAAGCTCTAGATTTGGTGCTTCGAGTTTGTCCATGGCCCAGAAGTTTTCTTTCTCGAGGGTTATATCATGTTGGCCAGAGGGACATGTTTTTGGTTTGAGTGAGGGTGATGATGGACGTTCGGTTTCATTAGGAAACCTAGGTGAAACAAACGGGGAAATGAACTTCGCCTCCTCGATGAGATTGTAGTTGGGATTATGCTTTGCCATTAGGATTTCTATACAAGGGATAGGAGTGGCAGAAGTAGTTGTTCACAACTTTTCATCAAGGCCCTCATGGAAAGATTTTTCTTTGAAAAGTTTTTCACAAGGTTGGCCTATGAGAAGATCGAACTCAAGGATGGCATAGATGTGGAAATCTAAGTGAACCTCAGTTTTGTCAATTATGACTGCCATGTCCCTAGCGATCCCACAACACTTGAAAAATAGTCCCAAAGGACTTTTGAAAAGTTTATTGGTCAGGACTATTAGCATGTTACCCAAAAGATTTTTCGCTAGGAATCCTAACATGATACTAGTCCCAACTGTGGGGTTGTGTAGGGCTTCTATGTTCGTTCCCCTTAATGAACAAGGTATGATCGTGGAAGGTGAAAGAATCTGAATTGCTTCAGAAGAACGTTTCACTTTCATTAACCATTCCTTTGAAGTGGACATGTAAGGATTTGAAGTGGATTTCATGGTGGAAATATTTTTGTGTTTTTTATAAAAAGAAAAGATAAAAGATACAGACATGAGGACGAACTAGGTTCGAAGAAAATAGCAACCATTCCCCGGCAACGACGCCAGAAAGCTTGTTGGTATTTCTTAACGAATGTAGAAGAATCCGCAAGCATACGGAATTACCATTGTAACCTTCACCCGGAAGTATTCAGGGTATCATATTTTCCATACTGAATAGAGGTACTTTCTTCTAGCTAGTTCATCCAAGGATAACTCAAGGGTAGAGATGGAAAGGGGTAGAGACAGACTCCTATAGCTTTTGGGTCTTTAGGATATTTAAATTCCACTATTACTTGCTTACTTTGGGCACTAGAGATCACCTGGTCTGCCAAGCGATGCCAACCTATATCTCTATGTTGTACCCAAACGTGGGGGTTGCAAGGGATGAACAGGGTTGTTACCACCTGCCACCTACCCCTCAACCATGGAGTACAAGGCAAATGAAGGTAGCCTCTAGCCTAGACACCACGTCTACGCTATCGACTACTACTCTTGCGGTATGTAGGGCAATCTGTCTTTATCAGGGGCCCTCTTTTACAAGAGCATCTGCCATGGGGACAGACGACGAACCCGCAAACAAGTATAGGTAAAGCTCAACTAAACAAAAGACTTAAAAGACTATAAGAACTACTAATACTTATTTAGCCAAGATCCCATTAAGGAGCCAAGCAAATATTCATAGAGGTACAAGCTCGAAGAGACACTGACAAGCCCGACGCTTCCCCGCTCTCATCCTCACATCTCACTTTCTAGCTCTAGCTAGCTAGTAGGGCATAGCCCTTTGGAGTGGTGCTCTAGCTCTAGTGTAGTAGCCCTTTTCTCCCTTGAGTGCTGTCTCAAATGAGAGGGAGAGGCCCTCTATATATAGGGGAGGAGAGAGGAAATGTGCCATGGAATATTCCCTCACTAATGCCCCCAAACCATCATCCAAACCGCCCTCCACTGCATTAATTGCACTAACACACCTTGCCACTATCTTTGGTCTGTTGGCATGGACCTGCTGGAGAAAGCTGGGCCCAAAAGGAGCTTGAAGTGACGCGACTGCTCGCCTAGCGTGGCTGAGCTCCCATCGAGCCCAAATGTGCTCATTTTTGGTGGACGTGCTCCTTTGGGCCTCTTGAGTTGGTCTAAGGGCGACACTCATGGAGTTGAGGTGTTTTATGTGGGTTTGAGCTTGATTTTCTCTCATTTGGGCCCTAATTTGTCTGGTAATAGGCCTGCCTCCCCTTGGGCTCATGTTGGGTATATGTTTTGTTGGGCTCATGTTGGGTTTCTCTCATCTGGGCCCTAATTTGGGCTCATGTTGGCCTGCCTAACTTGTTTTCCATATAATCTCGACATGTCTACCTGCAAATGGTAAAACACCAAAACTTGTGGAATTGGTTAGTTATAAACCCTAGTTCTAAGTTTTAGTGTTAATTTTATGTCACTTCCCTATGGTAAAATATAAATGCGATATCTGGTATACTCTTGGGTAAAGTGCTACAATGGTATAATTATCTATTTGCTTGCAGAATCCTTTTCATTCATATTTTTATATTCTTTCTAGTCACATAAAATGATAAACATCTACTTAGTATTATTCTTGTAGTAATGCTAGTTAGTACCAACAAACATTTCTGGCACCATCACTGGGGATGACAACCTAGTTTAGTAATGCTAGAGGTGTAGGTAATTAATAGGTGACTACTAAATCAAGTGAGGAGTTAATAAATACCAACACCCCTAGGGTCGTCGACCCTACGGATCGATAAGTAAAGGATATAGGCAAACCCGAAGGAACAATGAATCGCCACCTCAACCTAACCCTACTTCTACTCATACTCGTCATATGAATGTTTAAGCATGGAGTTGAACATGTTAAGATCATGATATCCAAACTATATGCTAGCTTATACATCACGATTATAACATGACGACAACTATACTCTTGTTCATATGCATTGCTATAGGAATAAGATGAAAGCTTGAATATGGAAGAACTCTTCATAGTATTCATACCGAGTAGCTCTTTCTTCCAAGGAGACAAGCTCTCCAAGTAGCTCTTGCTAGCTCCAAATACTACTACTAAAACTATGAAAGAATACAAGGTGTGGTGTGAGGTGTATCTCCAAGATGATGTTGTGTGTGTTGAAGAATGAGCTCCACCCTTGCTTATATAGTGGATGAAGGACGGTTTGGTGCTGTTATTTTAGGTAACCACCGGGAACCATCATAGCATGGCAGTGTGCAACTGCTAGAGCAAGGTGGGCCCAAGAGGCTATGCCAGAATCGCCTAATTAACACACTTTTAGTGGCGCTGTCTTCCACTAGACACTAAGCACCCCAAAAGTGAGCCAAGTCAAGCAGTTCTGTCGAGCACACCCAAAGGGAGAACTCAAAATGTTCCACAATTTTACACCCTAGATCCAATAATGAGTACAAGCTTACAATACTTAATCCGTTTCATACAACAAAGAGTCTCAGAAATTCTTTATTACAGTACCAAAGTTCAGAGTGCGATAAATTAAACAACGGAATAAAATAACATCTAGTGGAGCGGTATAAGGATCCGTCTGTGCCCACCAAAAGAATCCTCCACACAACATCTAGCTTCTCAAGCAGCACCTGCAACAAGGGTAAATAAACCCTAAGTACACAATGTACTCGCAAGACTTACCCAACTGGGAATATATTTCCCGACTCTCAAGGATTATGATAGGCTTTATGGCTTGTGGGTTCTTGATTGCCGAAAGCAATACTAAGAGTGAGTCCTTATTTCATTAGATTATTAGCAGCCATGTTAAATTCATTATCCAACCTGCTATGTAAGCACATGTTCTATCATCAAGCAAGGGTTGAGCAATCAGAATCATTTTGCCATCTTTCATATGTTAGTTCTTACTACGGTGCCAGATCATAGTCAAGCCATACCATCACGTAGAAATGGCGATTCGCGAATCAATGTGCCCACTGAGTACCCCAAAAAACACATGCCTCGCTCGCACCCCAAGCACGAACGAGACCAACCCGTTCCACTCCTGTCACAGGTTCCAGGTCCCCGTGCAAACTTGGACTCCAAGCTCCCACACTTGAGGCCCAGCCTCAAAGTGGTGCTTAGACCTCCACCTATCCCCGCCTCTAATCAGTCGGCCCAAAAAGAGCTAGAGCCCATGACAAGAGAGTAACAAGCCTTCCCGCTCCCATAAGTAAGTATGTGCTCGGGATAATAAATCTGTGACTTGACCAGAGTCCATGCAACGGACGGTCCTTAATCGACCCGGACAGGGAAATAGTGCAACCAAGCTATGCCCCGTGGCCGCGGGACACAACCTGTTACACCACCAATACCCATACCATATCCCTGTCCGGTCACCATTTCCTTTTCCATCATTTCATCATAACAACAACAACATAGCCTTTTGTCCCAAGCAAGTTGGGGTAGGCTAGAGATGAAACCTAAAAGAGACGAGAAACAGGGAGACACATAAAGGGACATAAAGGGCACAAGAGAAAAAGAGGTCACGGTTCAGGCATGTTGATTGCCAATCTCCAAGCGCTCCTGTCCATAGCTAAATCCTTGGAGATATTCCACTCCTTAATATCTCTCTTAACGGACTCCTCCCAATTTAGTTTAGGTCGACCTCTACCGCTCTTTACATTATCGGCCCACTTTAGAACTCCACAACGCACCGACGCCTCAGGAAAACTCCGTTGGACATGTCCAAACCATCTCAACCAATGTTGAATCAATTTCTCCTCAATTGGTGCCACCCTAACCCTATCCTGAATATCATCGTTCTGGACTCTATCCCTCCTTGTGTGCCCACAACACCAATGCAACATACGCATCTCTGCTACACTCAATTGGTGGACATGTCGCCTTTTTGTAGGCCAACACTCAGCACCGTATAATATCGCTAGACGAATCGTTGTCCTATAGAACTTACCTTTCATCTTCTGAGGCACCCTTTTGTCACAGAGGACACCAGAAGCTTGACGCCATTTCAACCAACTGGCTAAATTCTATGCCTAACATCTTCATCAATGTCTCCATCCTTTTGTAGCATCGACCCTAAATACCAAAAAGTATCCTTCTTGGCCACCACTTACCCATCGAGGCTAACGTCTCCCTCCTCATGCCTAGTCGCGCTGAAATCGCACCTCATGTACTCGGTCTTAGTCCTACTAAGTCTGAACCCTTTCGACTCTAACGTGTGCCTCCATAGTTCTAACTTCCTATTAACACCTTCCCTAGTGTCGTCAACTAGCACCACATCATTAGCAAAGAGCATACACCAAGGGATATCACCTTGTATGTCCCTTGTGACCTCATCCATTACCAAAGCAAATAAATAAGGGCTCAAAGCTGACCCCTGATGCAGTCCTATTTTAATTGGAAAGCCACTGGTGTTGCCATCACATGTTCGAACAAACGTCACCACATCCCTGTACATATCCTTGATGAGGGTAACGTACTTAGTTGGGACTTTGTGCTTTTTCAAGGCCCACCACATGACATTTCTCGATACTTTGTCATATGCCTTCTCGAGGTCAATAAAGACCATGTGCAAGTCCTTCTTCTGCTCCCTATATCTCTCCATCAATTGTCATAATAAGAAAATTGCCTCCATGGTCGACCTACCAGGCATGAACCCAAACTGATTTTGGGTCACATGTGTCACTCTCCTTAGGTGATGTTCGATAACCCTCTCCTAGAGCTTCATCGTATGGCTCATCAACCCATCATTTCATCATGAATGTAATAATAATAATAACCCCTATTGTGAGTAATGATAGGTTACTCACGCTACCGATAAACCTATGCAAAGCAGCTACATATCCTATACTAGTAAGACTCATGGGTATATATATATATATATGCATGTGGGTATCATAAATTCCTGCAACTTAAGTGCACAACATTTATATATATATATAACGATTTGCAAAATAAGGGTTATGCACCGGGGCTTGCCTTGGGCAGGCGGGGTGTCAGTGAAGTCAGTTAGCGATGGCTCCGAGATCTCCTCTGGTACGAGAATCTCCTCCTCGTACTCCTCGATGAAATCCTCATACTCCTGATCTCCAAACTCGTTCTCTACATGCATGCGATGATGATGATGCAACGATTTAGTATTTAGGCAACATCAACTCTTAAAATTATAACACATAAACTATACTAACATGATAGCTCTAATGGCCAAGCTATTAACTATCTATCATCCTCGTCAAACTAAGATCAAGTTTACCATACAAGCGTTTATTTACTATGCTCTCATTCCTTTTAATTGTTAATATATGGATAGCTACATACCTAACCATCTTGTTTAGGGCTATAACATTTACATCAAGTACCTAATAGCTCCAAGAACCTACTATAAAATTCACAAGGTCACCGATATCATGGTTTTACCAAAAAAAATCTTACAAAAACTGCCTTCGTAATATTAAGCATTCTCAATTAATTTGATGGATCCTAAAGTCAACATATATAAGCGCAAACTAAATATACCAATAGATAGATCCTAATTCAAGGAGTCTAACAAAATTTATTTCATGATTTTTGCACACCTATATGATTTATTATAACATACCAAAGATCATGTCAACTAAATTGAAAAACATTTCTTAATTTGCTAGAAAAGGGAAAACACAATTCCTCGGCACGGCCCATCAGCGCGCCCCAGCGCGAGCTCACCTCCACGCGCACGCGTGCGGGAAAGGCAGCCCACGACCGGACAGCCGGCCCAGCACACAGCCCATGCGGAAAAACCCCAGATGCGCTGGCCAAATCGTAAGAGAGTCCTCGCAGTTCAGCAAAATCACACGTCTCCTATACTCCCTATTCCCGCAGTCAGCCACTATGCACAAAGGCCCTCGCACAAACTCGCCTTCACATCCGGTCGGTCCCCGATGCCTCGAGCTCACCGGCGCAGCACCGGCCGGCATTGCCCGGCCACGCCGGCCACCTCAGGTTCCCACCGGCCCAGATAACGGGCCGACCAGCATCTACGGCCTAAGCACCTACCCTAGGCAGAGGCACAGGAGCAGCAGAGCTCGCGGGACCGGTGGCCATGATGAGCGACCACGCATGGTGGTGGCGCGGCCGTTCCGGCCACCCAAGTCCACCGCGAAACTAACTGGCAAGTGCTAGAGCATCGAAGGCATACCCAGGGCTTGGCCGCAGCACTCGAAGAAATCAAAGAGTGGCGAAGGAGGCTGGCCACGTGCGACCCGAGGGTTGCGGTGGCGCATTGCGGTGGCACAACCGTGTCAGTAGCTCTGGCGAGGCGATAGGGCACAGTAAGGGTGTGCGGGGTGGAGGGAAGGTGGAGGCGATGCTTGTGGTGTAGCCAATTGAACGCGAGTGGGATGGGGATGGTTGGTTGCTCTCGATCCTTGCCACTACAGCTTTATCGGGCTAGCGGCGAGCAACGCCAAAATTGGCGCTCGGCCAGACACCAGTCAAGGCGGGGAGAGGTTGGACAGCTAGGCGACCTGCAGGCGGGGCCCTAGATGGTTCGACATGGACGATGGAGCCTCCTCCACGCCAAATTGACGGCGCGGCTCCGGTGGTCAAGATGGCATAGGAAGAAAAAGGGAGCATGGCTCTGTAAGTCCTTGCCCTAGACAAGACATGGTTGATGATCACAGCTGCATGCTCGACAGGTGCAAAGGTACACGGAACAGCGGCAGTGACACAGGGTGCAGACGCGGTGGTAGAGGCAGTGGCTGCGTCGCGGCGTGCGACAGGGGCAGCGCGGCAGCGCGTGGGCAGGTGGCCACGGCGCTCAGTTGCGCGAGCAGTAGTAGCGGCCCTACGTGACCTGTCTAGAGGTGGTCAGGCAACACGGGCGCGGTCGGCTCGGTGCGGTAGCGTGTGCACACAGAGCGACCGACTCGGTGACCACGTACACCAGCCTGCTAGTCCAAGTCACATGTCAGGCATGAAATTTAAAGCATAGACCACAACCGAACTGTCCCTTCTAACCCTAAATCGACTTCACTACAGTCAAGGTGGTACATGAGGCTACTAAGCTGAGCCATAACCCTACACTAGTCGTTAGCCCAAATCCTTGAAATAAATAGCTAAACATGACCATGTATGGCTGTCAACCAACTTGGAAACAATCTAAGTCCTTAAACCGAATTTGCTCCAAGTTGCATTTCTAGGCTATTAGAAATAGTAGCTCGTGATATCAATTCACAGAATCAAACCTTTCATGGTCATCTACAAAGTTCATACTTCAAACTTTATTAAGGCGCCAACAATATGTTCTATAGCATTTTTGTTCAGTAAAAATTGGTTTACACCTCTACTTGATATAAAACACAATATCATATGCTTTTCATTTTTGACATTGCATTGATTGCCTTAAGTTGCAAGACCTTATTTACACAGGTGATTACATGCAATAAGACATAAACATGACGCTCCTAAAATATTAGTGACTTGTTTGACACGGTAAAACCGAGGGTGTTATAGAGGCGGTGCTGGACTGGTGCGGCCGCACCTAGGCTAGCCTAGCTAGCCACCACCTTACTCTGGTGGGTTGCTGGCTGGGCCTAGGTCACGTCCTTAGTGGTATTCTATCCAGGTTTTGCATGAAGGTGGGCTTCTCTTCTTATTCTTCTTTTGCGTATTTCTAAAATTCGCTTTCTGCTTTGCACTTTATTTCTTTATTTTGTGCATTTTCACTTGTTTCCGGGTATTTGCCTGCAAAACATGTTTTCTCGAGAAACAAGTGGAACTAGGTCAAAGTATATGCATATGTGTTTAAAAGATTGTTCATTTCTCCTGTTTTGGACTTAGATTGGCGGTTCTAAATGTGCAATAGTGACCGTCAACAAATCCCCCAAGCTTAACTTTTGCTCATCCCAAGCAAATAGCTAAGTACTTGGTTGTTGATCAGGAGTTGCTACTATGCCTATACAATTCACTAATGCCATGCCTATAACAAAGTATTCCTTCGCAATTTAAATAAGCTGGCATTTTATCCACCCTTTTACCTTGATCACTGTGGGGCGTATAGCTTTTCCAAGTTCTTGGGTGGTTGCAAGATAGAATGGTTACAAAAGAATCACCAATCATTCATTCTTCAATCAACCATCTATCCGGAGGTTTTATGAGTTTTTTCAAAGAAATGTAAGTTCCTCAATGTGTATGAAACCTCACCAAGGCATTTGATATTTTGCCTTCTTTTCATATCCTACCACTAAGGCTTTTGAGTGAAGTTTTGGGTAGGTATTAAAAGTGGGGCATACTTGCATCGCATATTTTGCAAAGTCAAAAACCGGACCTCATGGAGATGCAAGTCATTCACTTTGATCGAGTCGTGCAAGTGTGTGGAATTTTTTTATAATGTTCCTAATTCTAAATATTTTTGGTACTCCTTTGAATCATGAATCTCTCTTTTTGGATGAGTGCCTTTTGTTTGAAAGTATGGGCTTTATTTGTTTCTTTCCTTCTTTTTCTTTTCTTTTCTTCATGCTCTTTTGCATGCATTTTTTCTCTCATGCCTTTTAGCATGGATATTTTTCTTTTCCCCCCTTTTTTAGCATAGACCATACTATTCTTTTTGGCACATGAAATTTTTGAGAGAAAGACACATGATAAATGAATGGAGTAATTATTTGGTGGAAGGAAAAAGGCATGTTTTTGCATAACTCTCAGTGTAAGAGTTAGCAGTTTATTTGTGGGTGTACGTGTGTCTTAATCATGGGTGCATGACGAGAATCTCAACACGGGTCACAATAATTTGACAAAGCTCAATGCTCAAACAAGTAGCATATGACTAAGGTTTTGAATTTAAATCATGTCATATGGCCTTGGTAGGTATTCATAATCATTGAGGAACTTTTTTATTTTATTATTTTTAAAATGAAATCTCTAGATGTCAAGTTTCTCTTAGAATAAAGTCATAGTAAATTCTATTTGTACCATATCATAACTCGCAACAACTTAAAAAAGGATCATGCATTTGCAAACCCACAAGTTTTCAAGTTTTAGGATGTGACATTTTTAGCTAATAAACTTAAATCTTGGGGAATACTAAGTTATAACCTAGGCACATATGAATTATAAGCAGAGTAACTATTCATCATTTCAACTTGGGAGAAACTAAACATTCCTAAGACACATATGAGAGTGGAATTCATTTTTTTGGTACTTTTGTCATATTTTATTTTTTGGTATTTTTAATTTTTTAGAAATTTTTAAATGCTAATAAATAAATAAATAAATGTAGAAAATAAATTGTAAGAATTAAAAGATATAAGGTACCTCTGCGGGGGTCCTTCCCTAAGCTAGCTCTTGGCCTAGGGTCCAGGGTTGTATCCCATGGACCGCCAGTAGGCCGCCTGTGCTTCTTGTTGTTGCCTCAGCAGCGCATTGATGTCCGTGAACTGTTGCTGCTACTGTTAGTGTCACTGGGTCATACTCTGCACGTGAGTGTTAAGTGTATTTTGAATTTCACCTATGCAGCGTTCTAACCCTCCGAGGCGGGTGTTGATGCCGTCCAACTCCCGATGGTCCAAAGTGGACTGTCGTGGACGGACGGGCTGTTGTAGCCCCTTAGAGTCAGAGGAATGAGCCTGTTGCTCATGCCATCCTGATCCTCTGACCTCATGCCATCTCGACCCTCTAGCCTCATGTGAATGCGGGGCGTATCCCTAGCCAGGTTGAAACCTAGGGGTAAACCTGGGCGTCTACATGGCTAAGAACCCTCCCACCTGGTGTGTTAGAGGTACAGGTGGTGTCGGTGTGGGTGGTGGCCGCTGCGAGCTGCCAGCTTCGTCTCTAGTCCTACTCCTTGTTGACCTGCGAGAAATAGAGCTCTTGAGTGCTTCCTCTTGTTCGACAAGAATGAAGGCGAGTGACAGGGACTTATACAAAGAGAATCGCGGGTTAGGGAGCAGGATCTCATTTGTATACCCCAGAAAGTAAAACACAAGGCTCCCTGCATCATCATATTTCAAATGGTGCCCTTGCACTAAGAAATGCTTGTTAATTTGGATGCATGGAGTAGAGATGTATGTCACATCTTGTCCATCCAACGCACCAATACTAGCAGCAATTCGAGTCACAAGGGATGTGCAAGTAATAGCAATGGAAGCCTTGATTGTTTCTAACCAATGATTAAACATTTCTTTCATAGGAGTAACTTTTGTCTTTTTAAGCATGGCATAGAGCAGTTGCATTTTAGCATGGTAAACAAAATGAGTGTCTTGTCTAGAGAACAAAGTCATGGTAATCCATCGATGCATAAACCTCAAAGTAGGATGATGAATATTCATGTTACGAGGTTGAAACTCGCCAACTACATTTTGACCCGAAATTATTCTCCAAAATTCAAGACGATTAAAACCTTGATTTCTCCCAGTGATTGGTTTTCTTCTTATTGTGATTGGTTCATTCCTCAACGCTGTAACACCCCGGGTGTTTGGTGTAACACCCCAGGTGTTAGGCTTGCATTTGGCACTTGCATTGCACGAGCCTAAGCATCATTTGTATATGAGCATGGAATATATGTGATGCACTAGTGAAACATATGGAACATACTAGTGCAACATGTGAAACATGCATATATGGAATGTGCTTTGAAACATCTGCAACATCTCCTTAAAACATATGCAACATACCCATGTTAATTATGTTTCAATGTGTGTATGATAGATGCTCACGATTGGTAATGCAAGTGAGTGTTGATGTCACTTCTTTCTTGTGTCTCACATCACTTTATATCTATAGTGACCCCTAGAAAAGTTTCATGAAGTTTGGAATCAAAAAGTCACATGAAATTATAAGTTTTATTCCTATTGGAATTTGCACTATTATGTGAATAGAATTATATACCATCAACCAAAACTTTCAAACTTATCCAAATGACTCTAGATGAACTCTAAAACAAAAGTCATGAAGGGTTCATGTTGAGCAAATGCTAAGAAAATGCCCCAATTGGTCTAAAACCCTAGATTGGGCCTTATTAAGTTGCTCCTTTGACCAAAGTGAAAGTTTGACTTCTATACAAGTTATGAGGTTTGACATTAAACAAAAGTTGTAGTTCATCTTGTGTAGAACAAACTTTGTTTAATGGTCAAGAGCTAGTTTGGCATCTAACCTAGTCAAATAGAGCTCACAAGAATCAAGTCAGTGTTGTTTTGAAGCTCCAAAATTTTTCTCACTGTTGGACTGTAGTACAAGTTTTGGAGTACGTGACTTTGGAGCCCTGTAGAATAAAAACCGTGGCGATCCAGACCAAACTTATATAATAAAAGTTGGAGATTACATATATCTCTACAACATTGTGGAATTGGTTTAGCTTTTGCTTGCTCGGTTTGGGGGATGGAGATGGCAAAATTTAGCAGTTTCAATCAACTTGCAACTGGACTGCAGAATTCAGTTTCAAGGTACCCTACTTTGAGGAGCTATATCTCACAAACCAGCTCGAATATGGCTATGACCCTTTAATCAATATTAGTGTACTTGTATAGCTCTAACCAACGGTGAAATCGGTTGAATGAATCACTAACTGGTTTGAGAGTTATGAAGGGATGAACAATGCAGTTTCAACCGGTCTAAAACTGAACTGCAGGGTTCAATTTCGGGTACCCTATGTCGTAGCTTTTTATCTCATAAACCAAGCCGAATCAGCCCAAGATTCTTAAAGCAAAGTTGTTCCTCTCGCGTAGCTCTACAACTTTGGTTACTAAAACATGTGCCAATACTTAACGTATTCTGAGTTACAAATGGAAGAAGATCTATGTTTGCGGTGGTATTAGTTCCTTCAGAGTTTGAATCATGCAGCGCCCGTCGTGGCCGACCACAGGCAGCAGCCAAGGGCCGTGTGGCTTCCTCCAGCTCGCCTCGCTCGACACCTCACCCGTCCCAGCTCATGCATGCTCGCCACCGCACCCCGCTCGCCCATTTTTGGAAACCCGGGACGCCCTCCCTTCGCTCTGTTCGCTTGCTCTCGTGCTAGACATGGGCAACCGAAACGCTCGCTGCTCCTACCTGCTTCTACCACAGCACCACTGCTCGCCCCAAGCCAAGTGCCGCCGTCGCCTCCTCCCTCGCCTCGCTGCTGCACACAGCGGTGTCAGCCATGGACACCGGCCAAGCTGAAGCTCAGGCCACCGCCATTGCATGAGCACGTGGCCTGGCCGCTGCGCCCTGCCTCGGCGCGAGCAGAGCTCAGCCGCGGGTGCGCTATGGCCGCCCGGTTCTGCGTAGCTCATCCTCGCCGCCCGTAGCGCCCCACAGCGTCGCCGCCATCAATCTGCATGCAGCCGAGCTGCACGCACACGTGGCCAGCCCTCCCTACTCCTCCTCGGGCCGAGCTGAGTGGTCCCATCGGTACGCGTGGGTTCCCCGGTGCTCCCTCGCCCCTCATCCGTCGCCGACGAGCCCCCTCCGGCCGGCCACGGCGAGCTCCAGCGACCCTCCTCTGTTTTAGTTCCGTCGGGGACCTCACGCGACAATTCGACTAAAGCCAGGGGTCTAAGTGCACACCCGAAGACTCATGTGAATAGTACTGTATAGTGCAGCTTTTGTTTTTCCCTTTTTCTTTTATACATAATTATGGCTGAAACTTTGAAAATTAATATCTCATGCTAGAAAATTTGTAAAATAGCAAATGAGGACTTTTTGGAATCCTTATAAAATTGTCTACGCAGTGGATCTATAATATGTCATGTTTAGTTTAATGTTTTTGCTGTAAAAATGGATTTTTTAGATTAGGTTTTTAATACTAGTGGTATTTGTCTTTTTCATAACTGCAGTTGTAGGACTCCAAATGAAGTGAAATTTTTGTGGCATGTTACTCATGTGATGTTTGATGTGTGGTAAAAATTGCATGAATTTTGGTTGTATTATGAGTGAGTTATTGATTCATCTTGTTCTCACATGAATTCTTGTAATAGCAATTTGTCTTTTTCATAGAGGGTGATATGCTTACTCAAATGGCCTGAAATTTGTAAAGTAGTCTACTAGGAGCATATGTAGGACACTGTAATTTTGGTAGAATTTATTGTGCACTTTTGATATGTGTTCATAATTCCACCTAATTATCTAAATAAATTAAGAAAATATATTAAAAGAATTTATTTAGGAATGGACACTATGTTTTCTGGTGTTCATTAGTCATGTGTGACATGTTTGTAAGGTTGGTTTTGTCCAATTATATGTTTGCAACATAAGTTAATAATTATTTCTTGCAAATGAGGTTTCTGGACAGATCTGGAAACTTAGCAAAGTTCTTCATGATAATATGGTTTGTTGTGAAACTTGTTTATATAAAAAGTTTTAGATAATTCATGTATCTAGCTTGTGTTAAAATTTAGTGGAATTTGGACAAGTATTTTTTGAGTTATAGATGTTTAAAGTCAGGTCCCAGATTTGGTTGCTCTCTGTTTGGAGCAGACTAGATTCTGTAGTTTTATCTTTTTGACTTATTAAACTTGGGAATCAGGCTTAGTTGATATTAAATGAATGGTATACAATTTCATAAGCTTTCCATATTATCCTCTTGCATGTCATTTGGAATTTTGTAGCTCCTAGAATGATGTTATTTCTGGACTGTTCATGCTGATTGCAAATCTGAACCTTTCTGTTAAGCATAGTTTGAGTTACATAAGTATGTTGGTGTTGCTACTTGGTACTTGGGTTAGTATCCTGTGATCTTATGAGACTTGTGTCTTGATGGATGTGCTTACAATCTTCTATGTTATGCCTTAATGAGGATTAAGTTAATTAGTTTTAGGTGTTTATGTGAACTTTGGTATGGTTGCTTGATTACTTTGTTATTGTGTTTCGATGTATTCTTACATATGCATTGTTGCACCTCATTAGGTACGCTAGCTGAAACGTGTGAAGGACATGATGTGGAGCTGAACCTGAAGATGGTGTTGGCGGATCCATCTCGAAGATTGAAGGATCGAACAAGTGCTAGAATGGAGGATGTTCGCCAAGAGGGTTTCATCTGACAAACTCTAACTTGAGTCGGATCCCAGGCAAGCCCGAGAGCATTATAAGCCTCCTATCTTCAAAGCAATTATTTCTATATATGTTATAAATATTGTTGCATTAAGTGGTAGGAGTTGATTGGAAACCCTTGTTGTATTATATCATTCCTTGTCTAGATATATGAATCCTTGAATCCTACATAGACTAGGATCAAGTAGATGCTTAGCCCTGCTTTAAGCGGTAGAAGTCAGGTGATTTCCTATCACCTGCGAGATGTAGAGATATTCATATATGGCACGGTTGGCTATATTTGCTATCGTGGAAAGGAACCATGTGTTAATAAAATGAAATGAGATCGGGGGGATGATGATACTAAAGCAACAAGGCATGGAGGTCTTGGGTGTGGATCTATCCCCGTCTGAGTCATTTAAGGACTGATTCGATGTACGTCCTTGAGTCATGTTGAATGCAGTCTAACACTTAGTTGGCCGGATAAGCCGTTCCGACCACGAAGCCGAGTAATACAGTTCAGGCCGGGAATCGAATGGAGGTCGCATCTTGGAGGTGGTAAGGATGTGCTTGGGGAAATTGGCGTGAGACAAAGGGGGGGTTAGAGTCCCTATGACCTGGCAGAGTGTTGCCTTTGGGGATGCGGCATCAGTCAAACCTGCTACTCCTGAATTGTACGAAAGGTGGCTTGTGCGACCCTGGCAGGGGCCTACGCGGTGAGTGTTAGAAATACCCCTCCACCTAGATAGGAACTCGATTCGAATCGCCGTCGCTCTCGGTTAGTGAGCACTTGACTTGAGCAGCGACAATGTAGATTCCATTAAATTGAATGGATGGTTAATTGGATGACGATGGAAAGGTTGCCTCAATTTATACCTACTATGGTTAATATTGTTTGCTCCTAATCAAGTGAGTGCTCTAGTACAGGTGCTAATATAGATGACAGGTTTATGATAATTAACTTGATGCTTAAGCATTAATGATTACTTATCTATATTAAGTTTTTATGCAAATGTTGTCAAGCTAGCCCACTTACATCAGCCTTGCATCATCCTTGGTGTCACCTTATTTCTGGTTTATGACGGGTAAGTCTAGTTGAGTACCTTCTCGTACTTAGGGTTTTATCCCCACTTGTTGCAGGTTATGATGTATCATGGCGACTGCACGAGTTGGTTGGCTCCTGCCTTAGTGGCGGAGTGTGATCCTGGGCATGATCCTTCTTATTTATCTTGTCTCTAATGCTTTTGTTGGAAGTCAACCTTGGTACTGGCATGTATTTGAAATCAGAAAAATGTTAGTTTCAAGTTACTTTTCTTCCGCTACTTTTCAATTTAAGTTGTAATAACTATGTTGAACTCCGATGTATATTGAACTACTTGTGAAATGGATGTAACATGTGACTTGTTATGTTGAATCACTATGATCTTGGCTTGTATGTTGGTTGGTTTGAAATCCCTCGTGATTTCATTGGACTACCGGAGTTATATGGGCTCAAGTGTGAGAATTTGATCACTTCGGTGATTGTTTTTATACTTGTGCTCTTATAATTTGGACGGTTCCGTGACATTTGGCTCCTACTAATTGCATTTTCATTTTCATAAGCATAAGCATTATTCATCTTCTCATGCATTGGTTGCTTGAAACATGTGTATGCAACATTCTCACTTGTGCTTGTTTTATAGTTGTTGCTTATGAAATATGGATTTATGCAACATGTAGATGCAACATGTGTTTTCATACATTGAAACATGGCAATATTGCTAGTGTAACATGACTAGCATAAACTTGCAACAAAGTCATGAAACATGTGAAACATGGTTTTGCAACATATGAGAGATGTGATTGTTTGGTTTGTTTCAACACATGTGGTACTTAGAAGTTGGTGTAACAAATGTCTAGAGTGGTTAATTATGGTCTAACACACCTTAACTACACTTAGGGTAATTAGTGGAGCATTGTTCATGTGGACCAAAATGACTAATTTGCCCTCCAGGTGTGGTTTGACCTTGAGATGACCTATAGAGTGCCCTAGTTTGACTGATTAAAAGTCTAACCTAGAGATCTTTCATGGATGTGCACCCTTTACCAAAGTTGTAGCAAATTTATCATGGAACAAAAGTTTCAATTTGGCCATCTCATGAAAATGCCTTAAACCTGCTCAAACAGAGCCCACAATTCAGTAGAAGTGTTGTTTGACACTTAGCAATTTTTTTAGCTAAGTCTTAACTAGATAACAGTTTGAAGTGTCCTACTTTGGGACCTTATAACTTGCAAACTAGACCTAACCAGCCCTAACCCATATTGACATATTTGTAGTGCTCACATAGCTCTATGATTTTGTCAATAGCACCATCACCTAGTTCTCACTAGTTAATGAGATATAGGGTGTAGAAAACCGGGTTTCAGTCGGGGTTTAATTGAAACTCAGTTTCAATTTCCATGTGACCTACTTTGGAGAGCTATAACTCCCAAACTAAGTCGAATCAGTCCAAGCTCCTATTGTTAAACTTGTAGATCTCATGTCCCTCTACAATTTTGCTAACTACACCTCATATTGAATCGGCCTAGATTAGGAGCTATAGTGTGCCCAAGATCGTTCATCAGTTGATGTTAACTGAACTCCAATTCAGTTTGAATCGGGGAAATAGCATCGGTGGCTGATAGCGTCAGGTCGCTCCCGTGACCTGGCGACCGTACACCGATGGGAAGGCCGCGCGTCCGCTCACGAGTGCCTCATGAGCGCCACGATGCATCCCTCACCTTCATTTCATCCCTGCCTCCCTCCTGTTTCCACCGAAGCGGAGGACCGAGCACTGCCACCTCTGCGAGCTCCACCGTGCGCAGCTCTGCCACCACCGCGCCATTTCCAAATCGACTCGGCCAAAACCTCCGCCACGACCTCCTCTACACGCTACACTTCCTAGCTGAGCCAGCCAAGCCCCAGGTAGAGCGGAAAAGGTCACTTCTTCTCCACCACCCTGCTCGGAGCGCTGTCGAGCTTCTCCACCGCCGTGGCTATGCCACTATGCCCTTCCTCTCACCTAGCTATCAGGTTCATCGAGTTAATAGTGTGACGTAGAGTTGGTAGGTCCCGGGGTTCGCCTCAATCGGAGTCGTCTTCGTCGTCAACGACAGGAGCCGAGCGCCGCCGTCCGCCTGAGCCATCGGTCAGCGTGCTCCAGTGAGGTTGAGTTGGGGGAAATGGTGTGCCTAGGTGCGGGGTGACACGGAGAGCACGATGGAGCGCTCGTCTTCATCGGAAGGGACACCGGCGGCGAGGAAACGCCGCCCGGAGCTCATCTCCTGGCATGCGAATGATGGGTGGGGCCCATGTGTCAGTGCTGGTCTTTCCTACTTGGACTCGCTGGGCAGCTTAGTGGGCCGGCCCGAGTAGTTGTAGGAAGTTTGTTTCTCTTTTATTCTTTTTCATAGATTTGTGTATAGATTCAAAAATGCCTATCTCTTGATTGGTAGATTCAAATGATGTGGTTCCAATTTTGTTGAGTTCCTGGTAATGTCTAGTTTATATTAAAAATATAATATGTGCCATGTTCTGTCATGAAAAATAGAGTTACTAATTATCTCTTTTAATCATGTGGGAAATAGGGGTAATTATATCTTTTTTTGTGTAGCTCCAAATGGCATGAATTTTTTATGGTGTACTGTTCATATCATGAGTATCTTGTATTTAAATTTTCATACAATTTGGACACTATATGTAGGAGTTATGTATTTCTCTTGTTTGCATGGATGGATCTTGTGTGAATTTTCATAATTTTTCTATAGATCTCGTAAAGGTAAAATTTGGTGAGTGTTGTTTTTATGCTAGAAGGATGCTAGGAAAAATATGAAATCTATTGTTTGATACTTTTCAATAGGGTTTCCTATTTATGCTAGAAATAGACATGCCATCTGTTATTTTTGATATAGCAAGTTCTGCTTATCCAATTCTTTGAAATTTTTATGGTAGTCTATTTGAAGCATGGGGTAGCTACTGTAATTTTTGTAGATTTTTCTATGCAGTTTTACTATATGTTGCTTTAATCATCCTTTTATCTAAATAAATTAATAAAGGTGCTTAAAGAATTTATTTAGATGTTGGCACCACACTTTCTGGTGTTCTTTGGATATGTGTAATAAGTTGGTAAACTTTGTGTAGCTCAATTATGCTTTTGCATCTTCACTAAATATTTAATTTAGAGAATCTGCCATTTCTAGACATATTTTGGAAGGTTGTTACTCTATGAAAATGATCATTTCGTGTTTTGTGGTTTATAACAAAGTTGTTGTTAATTTCATGATCCAGCTGCTGTTAAATTTTGGTGGCATTTGGCCATATAGTGTAGGACTTATAGCTGTTCAAAGTTGGTTCTCAGATTTGGTTGCTCTCTGTTTGCGTAGAACAGATTCTGTGTTTCTTTAATTCAACTTGGTTAACTTAAGAATCATGCTTTGATGTTTATAAATAATTTGTAGATAATTGCATAAGCTTTCCAGAATGTCCTCTTGTAAGTCATTTGGATTTATAGAATTCTAGTTATGAATTTTCTTAGCTACTGTTGTTAACATGTTGGAAATGCTAAATTTTTGGAATCTGTTATGTGTGTGTTTAGTCTTAACTTTGTGGCACTTAGTGGTTTCTTAGGGATATTTAAACATGTTAATACCAGAGAGGAGATTTGCACCTAAGCTTAAAGTAATTTGAATAGAGCACCACCTGACTTGATTTGTGCTTATGATGTTGCTATGTCATTACTTTTATCTTCGCATCACTCATACATGTTCATAAACCATCATGTCATCCTTGGTGCATACATGAAATTCATTGGGTGCATATACATGCAATAGGTGTGCCGAGAATCATGCCACGAGCGAAGCTCTACAAGGCATGAACCCCGAAGTTAGAGTCCATTTGGGAGCCGGAGGTCCAGTCCGACGAACCCAGAGGAGACGTGGGAACCGTTTTTGAAGCCGAACCTAGAACTATCTTCTTTCGGTTAAGGCAAGCCCCGGAGCATTATAAGCCTCCAACTTTTAAAGCAATTATCTATATATATGTTATATATGTATTGTTGCATTATGTTATAGGAGTTGGTTGGAAACCCTTGCTGCATTGATAACACTCCTTGTCCAGCAATTTGAACCTTGAATCCTATGTAGACAGGATCGTATCTATGCTTAGCCCTGCTTAATTAGACCGGTAGAAGTCGGGTGATTTCCTGTCACCTACGAGATATAGAGCTTTACCTGGTCACGGTTGGCTATATTTGCTATCATGAAAAAGAACCATGTGTTAATATAAATAAAAGATCGAGCGGGGTCTTACGATTGTAGTGATGCCGCCTGTGTCGATTAAGGACCGAGACGTGGAGCCTTCTATGTCATTTTGAACGCATGCCTAACACTTAGCTGGCCAGCCTGAGGTTGTCGACCGTGAAGCCAAGTAGCTCAACTCAAGCTGCGAAGTCGAAAAGTGGAAGTCGCCTCAGAAGGGAGCCAAGAGGTCCAAGGGCAGGTGAGTTAAAAGTCCTCAGCATCTTGGCCACTGGTATCCCTAAGAACGTAGCGCTGTTCGAGCCCACCCTGAGTTGTACCAAAGGTTATCTACGGCTACCTTTAGCGGGGTTTGCTGGGTGAGTGTTAGGAATACCCTCTTAGCTGAGTTGGAATCGATTCGAGTCACCATCTCTCCCGGATAGTGAGAAACTTGACTGGTTATCTCCAGCGTAGATACACTAATTATATTGATGGTTCAGAATTGATGATAAGGATGATGATGACATCCATGATTAAACCGGATATGGTTATTATTGCTTGCTTAGCTTAATCAAGTGATTGCTATAGTATAGGTGCTAATCTAGTTAGCAGGTTAATGATGATTAACTTGATGCTTAAGCAAATAATGGTTACTTATCTGTATGAAGCTTTTCTGCAAATGAGTCAAGCTAGCCCACTTTACAAAGCCTTGCATAATCCTAGGTGTCACTTTATTTCTGGTTTTTATCGGGTAAGTCTAGCTGAGTACCTTCTCATACTCAGGGTTTATTCTCACCTGTTGTAGGTAGTAGATTCATACATGTTGCCGCAATTATTGTCATGACCACATGGGTGTGAAGACTAGACCATATGGGTGTGGTCTCTGTACTTCTCTTCTTTTATGCTTTTGCAGGATGTGACTATGTACTGGCAGTATTTGACTTCAAATGGTTTCAGAAATTATATTGCTTATGCTAATCTTTATTTTGGTTTTGTAATAAATTATTCATACTCTGATGTATGAGATTACTTTTGGACTGTTGTAACAAGTGGTGTGTTATGTTGAATCACTACGATCTTGGCTCGTTGTGGTTTGGTGTGAAATCCCTCATGATTTCGTGGACTACCGGAGTTATATGGGCTCAAGTTTGAGAATTTGATCGCTTCATCGATTGTTTTTGGACTTATGCTCTTATAATTTGGACGGTTCTGTGACAAACATGGCAGTATAAAGATCACATTCCTCTTATTTACATTCCCACAAACTAGTTGTAACAAGCTCTTTAGTATAATTAGTTTTGAGAGCTTGTCTTACCTTTACTAGTGTGGCTTCTCACCTAATTGAGCTCTTTAGTGTATCTAGCTTTTGAGAGCTCATAGTGACTTAGCCATTGATTGACATAGAGATTATAGCAACTAGAATTGTTGGGATAGGTGGCTTGCAACTCTTGTTAGAGCTAGTGCAAAAAGCTTTATAGACAATTAGTTGTCTAACAAGTTTGCCTAGTGTTTTATAGATTATAAATTAGGCTATTCACCCCCCCCCTCTAGCCAATTAGGACCACCGACCCAACTCTGGGGAGTTGGTTGGTTTTGGGGGTGTGCCAGCCGGGCATCATATAGTAACGTAACAATGCAATAGCTAACCATAGTTCATTATGCATTTAAAAGGCATAGGGATGCATAGGGGCCTTCCTTGGACGTCGTTGCTAGGCTCGGTGGCTTCTTCCTCCTGAGGCTCCTCCTCAAGCATGGGATCTTCAGAAATCACATCACCAATACATGAATGATGCGTGATGAGTGAATTGCACAAAGTACAATACTCAAACCATGAGATGTCATGCAATGATTTTAGTTGGTTAAGCTTTAGTGTTACATGAGTGAGTGTGCAGGTATACACTAAAGGTCTACTGCCTGGTGACTATCGGATAGTCCGACGAGGATGATAGACACTCCAGTGGTTCTGGGACTTAGTTGGAAAATGGCACTCTAATATCATCGGACTCTCTAATATAGGATCAGACACTCTGGTATTGGGTCAGTGCTCTCATGAATCTCTCTATGTTCAGTTTATAATTCAATAGATCATTCCGTCATGGTGATGGACCATCCATCAGATTAGGTCTGTAGGGTTTTGTTGGCTGCTAAGTGCTTAGGCTCTATCAGATACTCCGTATGTGTGATGGATCATCCGATGTGAACTAGGTACTCTCAGGTTCAGGTTTTATAATTTAGTGGACACTCTGAAATATCGATGGACGCTCCGTTGTACCAAAAGCTAAGGACTGGGTTCTTTAGAACTCCTCTGTCTCTAATTTATAACTCGATGGACATTCCATTGTAGTGGCAGAGACTCCGGTAAATTGTAGTGCATTCTGTGCAAGTGAACAGAGAGCTATTCAGTACTAATGGACACTCCACCAGTGATGTCAGACCCTCCGTCATTACTGACAGTGAACACTTCTTAGCAACTCAGAATCCAAATCTTCATCTATGGTGATTGCAAATGTAAACCATCACTAGGGTAGGTTACTAGGGTTTTAGGGAGCATATCTAGCTAGTTGGTTCTAGCTACAACGAGTGCAAACTAAACCTAGGGCACAAATTGACATTTCCTAGGTTATGGCTCCTCAAAGTGAAATCTTATGTTTGGCTTGGTTAGATCCTTACCAAGGGCTGCAATGAGAAGATGCAAAGCTCTCCAAGATGATTGAGCAGCTGGATCTCCGCCTTGGCAACTCGAAATCTTCTTTTTCTTGCTTCCTCCTCCTCCTAGCTCCTTATGGCAAGGGTGGGAGAGCTCCACTCTCTTCCAACCCCTACCTCTTGTGGATGAGGACTCCTAGGTGATCTCCAAGGCTATCTCTTGCTGCATCCAAGCTTCAATCCCCTCTCCTTTCTTCTCCTTTCCTTCTCCCCTTCTTACTTGAGTGTGAGAGTGTAGAGAGAGATGAACTAGAAAGAGTGGGAGTGCAAGAATGAGTGAGTGAGCTGGTGGGTGCTCTGCCTTGGCCTCCTCACGAGCTAGACAAGTGTGCTGTTGGGTGGGGCCAGGTGATCTCTCAAAGTGACACTTCACATTTCTGCATGGGATGACTCTATCGGATGCTCCGTCGTGATGGCAGACTGTCCGGTGGTGTCAGTTAACTGACCTATAGGGACTGAACTCTGTCAGATCATGTAGATGAATTGGCAGATGGTCCCGTGATGCTAATAGACCATCCATCAAGTCAATAGTGACCGATAGGGACTGAACTCTCAAAGTGCAGTTCATTTTCTAGTTTTGGATTTTCAAATACAAAGATGCTCATGATGCTGATGCTCACAAGGGTGTCAAGACCGGGGTCATGACAACTCTCCCTCCCTTAGAAGAATCACGCCCCGAGATTCTTCAAAAGTAGGTTTTATGCAATCAAGGAAGAAAATTCAAGGAAAATAGGTTTTAATTTCCCTGCTACAACACTACGAACTCGAAACCCAACCCAAACTGAAAATTCTCCAAAACCAATACGTTGGTTCGAATAGGTGAGGGTATTCCATTCTCATCTTGTCCTCAACCTCCCAAGTTGTTTCTTTAGTCAAATGATGGCTCCATTGTACTTTCACCATCTTGATGGTCTTCGTTCTAGTTTTCCTCTCTGAAAAGTCAAGGATAGAAATTGGATGCTCCTTGTAGCTCAAATTCTTATTGATTTCAATATCTTGCAAATTGACCTCTTCTTTAGGTGTCCTCAAACATCTCTATAGTTGAGATACATGGAAGACTTTCTACACTCCTAGAAGTGAATCGGGCAAGGCTAGTGCATAAGCAACCTTCCCTCTCTTATCATATATCTGAAATGGACCAATATACCTTGGAGCAAGTTTTCCTTTCTCTTGAAACCTTTGGGTGCCCTTAATGGTGTAACCTTCAAATACACATATTCCCCAATCTTATATTCCACATTCCTCCTATGGTCATCGGCATAAGCCTTATATCTATCTTGTGTAGCTTCCAAAGAAATCTTTACTTATTTAACCTTCTCCTCGGCCTCGTTGGCCTTCTTATTGCCATATAATATTCTTCCTCCAACTTCAGACCAATTGAGTGGAGTCCTACAATCTCTGCCATACAGGGCCTCATATGGACTCATCTTGATACTAGCTTGATAACTATTGTTGTAGGCAAATTGACCAAATGGCAAACAAGTGTCCCAACTAGAACTATATATTAGGGCACAAGCTCTCAACATATCGTCCAAATCCGATTAACTCTTTCGGTTTGACCTCTAGTCTGTGGGTGATAGGCGGTGTTGTACAATAACATCATTCCCATTGCCTTGTGCAACTCATCCCAAAATTGAGACATGAATTGCGGACCTCTATCCGAAACTATTGTTTTGGGAACTCCATGCAAACAAACAATCTGAGCAAGATATATTTCTGCATACTTGGAAACTAGATAAGTGACCTTGACTGATAAAAAGTGTGCAGACTTCATAAGTCAGTCAACAATTACACAAATGGAATATATCCACTAGACGTCTTTGGTAAACCTGTTATGAAATCTATAGTGATATCTTTCCATTTCCAAGCTAGGATAGGTAATGGTTGGAGAGTTCTAGCCGGCTTAAGATGTTTGGCCTTTACTCTACAACAAACATCGCCTTCTGCTACAAACCTTGCAATATCCTATTTTAGACCTTTCCACCAGAACCTTTTCCTCACATCCCTAAACATCTTGTTGCTTCCATGGTGGATAGAAAAAAGTGATTCATGGGCCTCATTTAGGATTTGCTTCTTTAGATCCTTTTGGTTAGGTATTACAAGCCTTTTCCTAAACCATAAGGTATTCGAGTGATCCAAATGAAAACTCTTATACTTTGGATCCCTTATCCTCTCCTTGATCGTAACAAGATCTTCATTTAGGTGTTGTCCTGCTTTAATGTCCCATAACAAGTGAGAAGTCACTTGCAACATAGACAAGGAACCTTCAGCTATCTAGGATACATTCCACCTTTGCATATCCTGACATAACGAATCCATATTTCTCTCTACCAAGGTGCAACCATAACTAGCCATTCTACTCAAAGCAATAGCTACAACGTTTGGCTTCCCTGGGTGGTATTGGATGTTCAAATCATAATCCTTAATTAATTCCAACCACCTTCTTTGCCTCATATTAAGCTCTGATTGCGTAAAGAAATACCTTAAGCTCTTATGGTAAGTGAAGATCATGCAAGGCTGACCAAACAAATAGTGTCTCCAAATTTTTAGGGCATGAACTACTGCTGCTAACTCAAGATCATGAGTAGGATAGTTCACTTCAGCATTCTTCAATTGCCTAGAGGCATAAGCTATGACATGTCTGTCTTGCATAAGTACACAACCCAATCCAACATTGGATGCATCACAATAAACTTCAAAGGGCTTAGTGATGTTAGGTTGGACTAGCATAGGAGCTATAACTAGCTTTTGCTTTAAAATTTGAAAAGCTTCTTCCTTGCCTCTGTCCAAACATACAGTTCATCCTTCTTAGTGAGCTCAGTCAATGGCTTTGCAATTTTGGAGAAGTCGGGCACAAATCGATGGTAATAACCTGCCAATCTGAGAAAGCCTCGAACTTCCTTCACCGTAGTGGGAGTAACCCATTCCACTACATCCTTGATCTTGCTTGGGTCCACTGAGATTCTAATATGGGATAAGATATGTCCCAAAAAGGAAACCTTGGTAAGCCAAAACTCACACTTGGCATACAACTTGTGATCTCTTAGCTTCTGCAACACAATTCTTAAGTGTTTCATGTGATCCTCTTTAATCTTTGAATATACCAAGATATCATCGATGAATATAATCACAAACACATCCAACTCTTCAAAGAAGATTGAATTCATGAGATACATGAAGTAGGCTGAAGCATTAGTCAATCCAAAGGACATGACTATATACTCATATGAGCCATACAGCGTAGAAAACACAGTCTTTGGTATATCGCCTTCTTGGATTCAAATTTGATGATACCCCAATCTCAAATCGATCTTAGAGAAGAATCTGGCTCCATTGAGTTAATCAAACAATATATCAATTCTTGGGAGTGGATACTTGTTCTTGATGGTTCTTGCATTGAGTGGCTGGTAGTCTATTACCATCCTTAGGCTATGGTCCTTCTTGGTTACAAATAAAGCTGGACATCCCCACAGAGAAGAACTAGGTCTAATGTAACCCTTCTCCAATAAACTTGTTAATTGTTTCTTCACCTCTTCCAACTTAGGTAGTGCCATCTTATATGAAGGTTTCGATACAGGCGCGGTTTGTAACACCCCAAGTGTTAAGCTTGCATTTGCACTTGCATTTCATGAGCATAAGCATCATCTATTCATTCATAAGCATAAGCATGTGAATTGCATTGTGAATGTTGCATGGATGATGTTTCATATATTACATAGATGATGTTTCATATATTACATAGATGATGTTTCATATGTTGCACCAGTGATGTTTCATAGGTTATATGAGCAATGTTTCATTCATGCAACTTATGTTTCATTAGTAATGTTTCCTATGTTTCATATGTTATTACCACATGTGTATGCCTGTGATCATGTGTGGTTAATGCAAGTGGTTGATGTTTGGTCACTAAAAACACCCTAGACCCACTTAGTATGAAAAATGAAACAATGTTCATGTTCATGACTTAGCCTAATTATGCTTCTAAGTGATGGTTGACTAGAAAACCCCTCTAGAGTGCTTTTGCTTGACCAATTAGAAAGGACTACTTAGAGTGTTTGCATGTTTGTGCACCCCTAACAAAAGTTGTAATAAATTTTATAAGGAATAAACTTTGTTTAAGGGCCAAGCTCTGAATTAGTGCCTAACATGGTGAATTAGGACTCCTGAGCCATATTTAGTGCTAATTTGGGAAAATGACTAAGTCATGGCTGACTTGCAGTTTAAAAAATCCTCACTTTGGGGCCTATTGGCGGTCCTTATTGACACATTTATACCACCAATATAAGTCCAAAAAGGAAAGAATTACATGTTTCTACACACATATACCTTTGCTACTAACCGAATTCCACTTGTACTGGAAGAAATGACACTTTGCAGGAATCTATGCCAAGTACATGGAATTTGTATCAAACAAGCGCCATTCAGGGAGGTGTAGAATGCCAAGACAAGGGAATGGACCCAACCTAGGACCAAACTAGGGCCAACCCATGTCAGCACCGAGGCCCAAGACCAAGGAGAAGCCCTCTAGCGTGAGGTGGTGGGAAGGCGGGCCAGCCTAGGCGCGGGCGCGCCTGGGGCGCAGCCACACCCCCTCTCTGTCTCTTAGCCCCACCTGGCGTTGGTGGTGCGGTCATCAATAGGGGCTGGTGGTGCGGGGGTGTATTCAGGGAATATCTCCCTCAAACCGACCAAGCCATCCCTATATAAGAGGAGGGGAGCCCCTCTCACTCACACACACACACCACACACACCTTGAGCTCCACTCTTCACCTCCCTCCTACTCACTCTCTTAGCTTAGTAGAAGTAGTGTAGAGGAGTAGTAGAGCTACCTTGGAGGGTTTGGCTCCTTGGAGAAGAATTTGGTGAGAAATAAAGAAATATCTTTTCTCTAAAAGTCATGTCTTCATCATATCAATATAGTTGTTGCTATGAAATAGAGTATAGTCATGCTGATATACTCATGATATATGAACTAGAATATAGTCCCTATGTCATGATCATATCACACTTGACTGGATGCTTTATCATTCATATTATGTCCATGAATAGATTTAGACTTATGTTGTGATGGTGGTTCATCATGCTTTCAGGTACGCCCAAACCCTTTACCTGTCGATCCGTAGGGTCAGGGACCCAAGGGGTTTGGGTGGTTCCTATGTATGCGGGTGAGGTGCCCAGATATATAGGGGTGGGTGAATGCCCACGGTTGAGGGACATGCGGTAGGTGGTGATAGCCCTGTCCGTCCTTCGTAATCCCCCACGTTCGGCCATGGTGTAGGAGTACATAAATTATCACATGAGGTTGCTGGCAGACCAGTACTCGGTGGCCTCCTAATCCATCTCACATAGGCCTTACTCTAGCTCATGTACATGTTTGATCCAACTTGCTCATAGCATATAATTGTATTAGGATATATCTACCCCCATTATGTCATTCTTTCATTCTTTATTCTTTCATCTTCTATCTGTCCCCTTAAGTGGAGTATTAGATGTGTATGTGTGTCCACTATCTACACTACAATTGTTTACCACTGTATGATCATCTAGTTAGTTATGCACATATGTCTATCTTGCTCATATCCATGCTAGAACTCTTACTACCATGCCTTCCTACAGGAAAATATAAATAACGATACTCTAATAATACTTTCGGGTGAAATGCTACAATGATAGATTCGTGCGCTTGCAGATAATCTCTGTAAATGTTATAACCTATCGGTTGACCTTTCTTATATTGCTGCTTGGATAAACCAATTCTAGTAGTGGTGCTAGGGAATGCTAACAAGCATTTCTAACACTGTTACCAAGGATGGACTTAAGACCTCCATTCATGGTTATTGTGTTAAGAAATATCAACAAGCATTTCTAGCGTCATTGCCAGGGAAGACATTGGATAATAAGACTCTAGTAGGACATGTTCATGATAACATGCATGTATGGTAGCCATTTGCTCAAACAAGCTAATCTTCTATGTTTTCTCCTGTTGTGAATGAAAGTAGGATAGTGCATGAGTGGTTTCGACTTGTCGGACAACTTCATTCCAAATCCAGAGGCGCTCCTAAGGAAGAAAAGATCTCGTGCCTCTTCTTCTTCTGCCACTCCACTAATAACCAAACCGCTCACCCCTATATCAGCTACTATCGTTGCTATGGCACAGAAGTCACTCCACGAGTTCTCTATCCTAATTGTTGCCAACGTGCCTACCGGGCCCGCTATCAACATCAGTGACAAGAATTTTGAACTTAGAACTGGGATGATCACCATGGTGCAGGCCAGTCCATTCTGTGGACTGCCAAGTGAGGACACCAATGCTCACTTGTAGCACTTCCTTGAATTGTGCGACACCATCATCATCAAATATGTCACACCTGAAGCTATAAGGCTACGTCTATTCCCCTTCTCCCTCATGGGGAAGGCAAAACAATTGTTCTACAAGGACAAGGAAGCTATTGACACATGGAGCAAATGCTCTGCGGTGTTTCTCATCAAATTCTTCCTTGTGGACAAAACCAACTGTTGGGTATCAAAATACCCAGGGTACCCAACGGGGGGGGTAAAATACGGCACCCTACACGTTTGTTAAAAAGGGACCACTGTAGGGGACCCAAAGAGCACTGACAGCATGTTAGCCGCTCAAGGCGCAAACGACAAACTCTATCTCGTCCGAGCCTTGCGGAGAGGCCTCAGGCACTATAGACGTATGTTGACGGTAGATAAGTATCATTTTTAACCGTCAACATAGCATGAGAAAGGACATAAACATAAATACTATCTAGATATAGGGGTTACACTGACAGAATTCCATGAGTTTTGGTGAATATCTATTTCTGCAGGGGGTTATCAGGAAAGAACCAAAGGAGGTCCACATGTTAGATTTACATAGAGAGAAACCGACCATACTATGAAAAGTATACTCTAGAAGACTCGAGAAGATTTTCTCCCAGAGGGTAGGGCCTATAGGCCAGGCAACAGGGGCGGCCGCCCCCTGGGCCTAGGCGCCCGCCCCACCCAGGAAGCCAATCAGCTTCCACCTCGTGGATCTTGCCTCCACCGCCTTTGAGGATCAATAAAAAGTTGTTGATAAAGGTCAGTTTGATCCAAGGGTTGTGGTGCTTCCTAGAGGGCTATATAAGTAAGACCCCTGGCCCCAGGAGAAACCCTAATTCATTCAATTCATAAGAGAGAGAACTCATTCCATTCATTCAGAGAAGCCCTAGAGCCACCATCTCAATTAGATCTCCAGTTTAGCATAGCTATATAGGATTAGAACTAGAAGGAGCCAAGCATTGCTTGATTTCTGGATCTACTAAATTTTGACCCTATTTCAACACTCGAAAAGTGTTGCAATAAGCCCGAAATAGTTGCAATAGCAGAAATAGCAACACTTTTTTCGTTGGGAGGCGTTGCAGACGCTTGCGTGGGTAAAGCTTTGGACAACGCTTTTCTGGGAAGCGTTGCAAAATACGTTTTGAATTTGCAACACCTAAGCGTTGCAACATAAGGTTTTGCTACGGTTGTTGGTGTGGCAACAGCAACTAATGCAACACCTTAGACATTGCGGGACCTTGCAATGACAATTTTCCCATGTCATAGCAAATGGTGCACTAGCAACGACGAACATGTGTTGCAAGACAATGTATGGCCACGCTTAACGCGTGTGGCAACAGGGATTATGTGGCAACACTAAGAAGTGGTGGCAACATGTGCAATTGCAACACCAAAGGTTTGGTTGCTATAAGGTGCACCCTCTATTGCATCGCGTAGCGAGTGTGGCAACAAAACCTATATGGCAACATCAAGAAGCGGTGGCAACATGTACAATTGCAACACCAAAGGTTTGGTTGCTATAAGGTGCACCCTCTATTGCATCGCGTAGCGAGTATGGCAACAAAACCTATATGGCAACACCAAGAAGTGGTGGCAACATATGCAATTGCCACGCCCAACATTTAGTTGCTATAAGGTGCAGTCGCTATTGCTACGAATAACAGGTATGGCAACAAGACCTATGTGACAACACAAAGAAGTGATGGCAACATATGCAATTGTCATATTTAATGTTTTGTCGCTATAGTATATATTGCCACAGAAAATGTGGTTACCAATAGCCACTTTTACAACGCTTTTGGTTTAGTGCCACCAGACAATATTGCAACACCATGAATTAATTAGAAACTCAATAGACATCAACAATGCATTTGAATAAAGCCATTAAACCAAAATATTGATTTGTTTGTTCACACCTAGAATTGAAGGATCCAATATCAAACTCAGGCTATATACACACACATTCCTGAAACCACCCCACAATAAAGATATTCAACACATTCGGTACTAAACAGCAACATCTAAAGTGCCTAGACACCACTGAAGCTTGGCTAGGCTTGATTTGGACCATCCCATCACTCATGCGCTCCACTCAAACTCCATGTTCGTCCTGAAAAAAAAAGAAAATTTACATTTGGCATATGATTAAGAATTTACTTGTGCATTGCAACAAAATATGAGAGAAGTTCCACATACACATGAAACTGTAAGTTTCTATAATTCCAAGCCCAACCAAACCAAGCAACAAGTTATATGAGTAATTATAGGATAAACTGAATGAAGCGAGCTAGCCCAATGCAATTATTGGGCACTAGCTCGTTCAATCAGCACAATTTATCAACAATGGACATGGAAAAAAAACTCGTTCAGCAAGTTCACTAAAGCTGGAGTTTGACTACTATGAAATCTTATATTCACATTTCAGAAGACGACATATGCAAAGTTGCACACAACTTTTCAAAGGCTCTCCTAGGTTCAAATTTCAGCCACCACACTGCAGCGATGTCCAGTCTATGTCTCACTTGTACCATTGCATGACTATTATTTACAAGAAATCAACCCACTTGACAAAGTATGCTAGCTTCATTGTGAAACTTGAATAAGATTGTAATACCATTGTTGTAACATAAGCAGCTAAAACCAAGCCGTTTGTTTTAGCAAAGGAAGGAATTTTACCTTACATGTGCCGATGGGACAGTAACTCTTGCTGCGGCCAAAACAAGGTTGAGCTGAAGCATCTTATCATCCTGCTCTGTTAGCCTCATCTAATGTCTGTGAACTGAACCATACATACATACATTGGGGGTTTTATTCTTCTTTCTTTTGAAAAACAAAAATATAAGTTGTTCACACTTTTATTTCTCCAAGAATTATATGCACCAAAATGCACATTGGTGCATTGCTAGGAAATACCTTCGCAGGCATGATAACCCCCGCTGGAGGCTCTGGGATGTGTTTGTCACACTGAGGATTAAAATAGGTAGCATTCCTGGAAAAAATATAAAAAATAATAAATATAGTGCTAGCAGATTTAAGGGTTGGCATTTAGTTTACAGTATGCCTTTAGATGATAAGATGCTTACAAAATTCTGTTCTGAGTAATGCTATTGAGACACTAGTTAGAGAAGTAAAAGTGATGCTATACCAGATCCTTTCAGATAAACATAGGAATCCATTCATTCCACAACTGCATACAGAGTAAACATGTCCAACACAGTAAATAAATGCCAAGAGCAAAATAATCCAAATCAATGTATCTACCATTTCTACCAACCTAGCAGCAGGGTCTCAATGGGATAACGTAAGGGTCTGTTCTATACCTTCAATGTATCTATCATTTCCAATCTCAGCAGGGGCCATCCTATACCTTCAGCTTGTGAGTCACCACAAGCTGAAACATTGTCCTACACATAGCAGGTTGTATATATTAGGCTATCAGCTGTCCAATGCTTTTGAGAGTTATGACAAGATGGCAAGGTTCCAAAAGGCTCGTGGTAGCATTGGTGAAAACAGTACATTTTCAGACTTGTGCTGGCTAAGATTTGTGGTTTCAGGAAAAAACGCAAGTACAGGATCCACTTCTTACTTGATTACGCAAGTAAACTACAGGATTTAGACATGTTCCAGATAGTTGAGGCTGACAATAAGATAATATGACACGCTGCCCCATATAGCAAACACACTACTAGATTAGAATTCATTACCATTCACTTGGAATGCTGTAAGGTTATGTATAATTTGTATTGTGAGCTAGGTCACTTATTCCTGATAACAGATTTCAGTGTCCATACTAAAAAGACAAAGTAATACCTATATTTCAACTGACAAAAAGAGTAAAAAAATCAACTTACCATCAGGCAAGGAGGGAAATATTTGCTCCAGATGGCAACCTCCATAATGGCATCTACAAGTGGCAAAAAAAATTGTAAGCAAGTCAGCAAGGAAGAATATCTCAAAATTTAGTAGGAAGCAGAATATCTCAAAATTTACCACCTAAATTGTACTAAGGGATAAGGATCCCTATCTCCTTTGGTTCATTAGAGGTGCAGCAAGAGGTTTACACTACAATATGGTGCAATCAAGAATAGGATATTGAATTTACCTCGAATTGTCACTCACATTACATCATCTCATACCACAAAGTTGGGCAACCTGAATCAATAGAACATGATGTGATATGCACACTTCATAGTGATCTGATACAGCACATCACAATTGTTAAAAGCAATCAAGCCCAAAAATAAAAATAGCTCTCATGAGAACTTGTTTGAGTTCAGAATTCAATTAGTAATAGCAAGTAGAGCTCTACAACTTTTGTTTTGGTTGACGACTTTTGTTTGATTTTAAATGGAAAAGTTGTCAAATAGAGTAGGTGAAATTTGGGAATGTAAAGATTCTAAAATTATGCTTGTACTGCCAACATAATGAAACTGCTCAGAGATCACAGACTGCTCAGAGATGGTGTAGGTGAAATTTGGGAATGTAAAGATTCTAAAATTATCCAAATCCCTGCTTTACTGGACGAAAAATAATATGAGGTACTTTGATAAATATTTCCCAGCTGCATTGCACTTTTATGCTTCCAAAATCAAATAGAGAGGGATGAAGCTGCATACATTGCTTTTAAGGAGTGAGTTAAGATTCGTTTAAGGAGTGCTGCTATATGTAGAAATGGGTTGTTCGTGAAATACTATGTTCTAATTGAAAGACTCCTGCATATTAAAAATCTCTTTCCTCCTAAATTATAGAACACCCAGCAGAACAATTCGCTGTGCCAGTGGCCACTGCTACTACTACTCTACTTTGCCATAGCACCAACAGACAACAGTACACATGCTCCTTCTTACTTTCCTATCACCACCAGGATATCACAAGCCAATGTCCACGGGAATCCACATATATTATATATACTATAGCACTTACCAAAATACTGGTACTAGCTGCTCCCACATACAAGGAAACAAGTAAGCTGCCCCCATATCAGAATCGAATTAAAGGGAGAACAAGATGTCAAAAAAATTATCATCCAGATCTCACACGGACAGAGGTCGAGCTCAGCACCTGGAAGGGCGGGGACTGCAACGTGGGTGGCGGCACCGGCACGGGCTCGTGGGGCTCAGATGCGGGCCTCCAACAGACGAGAGTGGGGGGCGGCGACCACTTGGAGGCGTCCAGTGGTGGTGGGCGTCAGTTTGCCGCGGGGGAGTCCGGGCGTTGGTGGTGACGGGCAGGGGCGTCGACGGAGGCGGAGGGTGCGCCCAAACCCTAACAAGAAGGGGAATGGAGATGAGGGGAAGGGGCTGATGATCCAGAGGATGAGATGGGGCATGTGAGGCACCTGGATGCGCCACCGTTGTTGGAGGACTCCACGCGGGAGATCCACGGCGGCGGCGACAGCGGCAGCGGTCTCACTCGTGGGCGGCGGCAGCGGTTTCACTCGTGGGCGGCGGGCAGGGGCATCAGTGGTGCCCGGCAGCGGCGGCTGGCGGCGCTGCACTGTAGGAGGCAGTGCAGGCGTCGGTGGCGGCGGCGTTGTGCTGCGGACATTTTTCTTTCTTCTTTCCTTTTTTTTTTCAGGTGCGTAGGGACTGGCCGACTAGGCAGTGAAAATGGGGCCTCCTTTAGATGTCATCAAAATTCTAAGTATTTTTACACTCTCCATTACATAAATTTTTAGCCGTTTGTATACAGTATTAAAATATAAGTAAAAAATAACTAATTACACAGTTTAGTTGGAAATCACGAGATGAATCTTTTGAGCCTAGTTGATTCACGATTAGACAATATTTACCAAATAAGACGAAAATAATACTATTTATCGAGTTAAAAAAATTTGCAAAGTAAATGAGGCATGGGAAGGTTTTCATGGAAGGCAGCGGGACTTTTAGCGGGCTCAATTATTTTTTCTCCCGCGCACAGTTTTATATTTGAGCTCTCCTGCGCACGATTCATTTTGGTGATATTTTCTTTTTTTTTCTTCCGTCTCCCCCGCGCCCGCAGTCGTGGCGTTTTGGTGCCTGAGTGCAAGTGTGGATCTCTGTGTAAGGGTGGACCGCGGATGCAGTAGATAGGGTTGAGGCATTCAGTTCAAATATTTTTGAGATCGGGAGTTATCTTGCCTAGGTTTTTTTGGGGCAAAGAAGTTTACTTTTTTGTCCTATTATTAATTGTATACTTAAAATAATGTTAGTCACTAATAAAATATACTTAAATTTTGAAACTTTGAATGGTTGAAGTTGATTTTTAGCTTAGCAATTTGTGTGCCCTTCCAGTATGTTGTATGGTCCCAAGCTCTGTTTCCTATTTTTAGTATGAAATTTTAACATATCCTTAATTCAATGTTTGTTTTTGTAAATTATTTAATTATAATTTGATAATAGCATCTCCAACAGTTTGGCAAGTTTTGTTTCCTAAAACTTGGAGTTTGACAACTCCCAAATTAGTATGGGAAAGAAAAAAAAAGAGCTTATCTCCAATAATTCTCCATAATTCACTTCTAAAAAAACTAAAATTGTGGACCCACACGTTATTTCCCGCTGCGCGCCGTCACCAAGTCGCGGTTTTCCTTTCGCGCCGTCGCCAGCGTCGCCAAGTCGAGCAAGCCAAGGCCATGCACGCACAAAAGCAGGTAGGGAGCAGGAAGCATATCAGCAGCATCTGCCGCCCAACAGTAGCAGGACCATGCCCTATCAGGTAATAGCACACAAGCACAGGCAGCGAGCAACAGGTCTTTTTGCCGGCCATGCATACCAGTCCCTCCGTCCTTGAATATCTATCCCTGAATATCTATCGTTTACGTTTCCTACAAAACAACTTTGACAAAATATATATTAAAAAATATTAATATTTATAGTACATAATTAGTATCATTGGAAAGATCCTTGAATCTAGTTTTTTAATAAATTTATTTGAAGATACAAATATTGCACATATTTTCTACAAATCAAATCATACTTGTGGCACGCACACTAATGGCGATAGATATTCTGGGACGGAGGGAGTACACGGCAGATGCTGCTTCTCTAAATCACCAATGAAATACACAGGAAGCCATTCACGCACGGGGAAGAAGCCGGTGGCGCTGAAGGATGCGCGCTCATGACCCGCGCGCATATATGCGCGCTCGGGAGAGATTTTTACGAAGTTGAGAAAGATGGGGAGAGAGGATGTCAAACTATTGGAGAGACTTTTTTCTCATTTTGCTAAAAAAATACGGATAGGAAAGTCGGATGGCAAACTGCTAAAGATGCTCTAAGAATATTTTTTTTAGAAATGAAGTGTATTCATGTTGATTTATTAGATTATGAGATTTAGACTGCTTGTGGTTCAAAACTAAAGTAATCCTAATAAAAGGCATAAATCTATTTAAATTCTAGATATTTATTCATATTATTGTCCAAAAAGTATAAAAAAAGTAGTTATTTTTACATGAACAACCATATAAGATGAAGGTGGTAAGTAGAGGTGTGACTCGTAAATATGCGCTCTTAGACCAAATAAAACATGTATAGCACCATGTATGGGAGATGTATCCATATAACTATGTATAGGAGATGTATCCATATAACAAATTTTGTACTAATGTATACACTTTCTCTTAACTTTTTAAGATCTATAACTTTTGTTTTCTTTGTTTTTTCATCCGAGATCTTTTTTTATCATTACACACTCACCTATGACTTTAGACCATATAAACTCCTTTGGTATTAGCTCTATAAATTCTTATAATACATATCTGGACATCCAAACGACCTCAAACAAAAAAAAGTTTGAGCTTTCTCGAAAAGTACTACAACTTTAATATAAAGTTCGTTTTCATTGAAATCGGCAGTTGTGGGCCGACAACCACTATGACTGCCAGTTTGTAAGAAAATGGCATTGAAAGTCAGTTCTGTGGAGACTTCAAAAGGAATTTTGTGACCGTAAATGATTTTGAATGAAACAATCGTCAATTACAACATTGTATACCTCATTGAGTTATACAACTTTGGTTTTGGCCATTTCGCCATCCGAGTTTATTTGAATAATTCAAAAAATTAAAACTTCAATATATGAGAACTTCATACCTATCCCTATGTCCTAAAATATCTGTCGCTTTTAGTTTCTGTGCCGCAAGTTTGACTCAATTTGTAGAAAATCTGTACAATATTTGTATCTCCAAATAAATTTATTAAAAAACTAGATTAAAAAATCTTTTCAATGATATCAATTATGTACCATAAATATTAATATTTTAATACATATTTTGTTAAAGTTGTTTTTTGGAAGCGAAAATAACAAATATTTTGAGATGGAGGGTACAGTTTATTTTACATCATATAGGAGTTTGAAAGAAAAAACAAATTACTTATATATTTGGGTATATAGTTTATTACCTACTTAATTTTTTTAATATTTAATAATGCCCAAGGACGACAAACGTGACGGTGGAGTTCATTTTTTTTTGCGTTCCCATTTTTTGTTTTTTCCATTCTCAAGGAACAGCCCATTGGGCCCACCAGCCAGGCAGCCATCTCGCTAAACCAGCTAGAACCAATCCCCAAAATTTTTGGCTGCTGCCGAACGCTTGTTCTTTCTCTTTTCCCGCCACCGTCGCGCGCTTGCTCTACCTCTGATTCCAATTTTTTCAGCCGCTTCCGTCTGCACGGTCGCGATGACAAAAATTCGCTGTGCCGCGCGCTCACCCGCCCAATCCTCCAAAACGTCTTGCCCTCCAAATCATGCCGCCGCCATCCCATTCGCTGTCCAGCCCAAACCTCCCACCACCCCGTCGCATTCACCTCCCTCCCCTATCCCACCGGACTAGCGATCAGCATCCCGCAAAAGTGGCCCGCCGCCCAGACCGGCGTCGTTGCGACCATCGTTTTTTTTCATGTTGCCAATTATTTATAAAAAAATGCTTCATACAGCCCCAACAATTATTCAAGCTACAGTTTTCAGGCATTTTTTCGAGTTGCCAATTATTGATAAATAAATGCTTCAAACAGCCCCAACAACTAAGATGTTTTTGTTGGCAGGAGATCTCGGCTGTGTTTAGTTGTGTAAAAAGGTGTAAAAAAATTATTGTAGCACGTTTTGGTTTTATTTGGCGAATAGTGTCCCACCGTTGACTAATTAGGTTCAAAACGTTCGTCTCGCAAAGTATAACCAAGCTGTACAATTAGTTTTTTTATTTCATCTACATTTAGTACTCCATACATGTATCGCAAGTTTGATGTGACGGAGAATCTTTTGTTTGCACAGTACTTTTTTTTTTGAGGAAGTAAACACAGCCCTCATAGAAGTTAACTGAGCAATAAAGGCCATGGCCGTCACTAAATTCTTCCCATTTGGAGTGTGTGAACTGCAGCGGAGCACGACAGATAAAATGCGGCCCTGGTTAGCACCAGAGGAAATGCTCATCAAGGACAAGCATCTTTAGGTACCATGCCCTTTGGTCCTTGATCTGGTTATTTGTGTGCTCCACACAGTGGTTTGGCCAAACTGTTGTGTGAAATAGAATAGGAAAGGATAACTGAGTCAAAATTCAGATTTTGTTGATCCATACATAGTGGGATCGCTGAAATCATTCTATATATACGCTGGGTCACGTACTGTAGGTTCATTAAAATGGTTGTCTTTTGCATATCATTAGGTTTTTTTCTATTTAGGATAAAAACATATATGATATCTAATGTGCATTACTGCCCCAGTTCTGGTTTATTGAATTCTATGTATTTTACTATTTATCTAACCAGGGGATCCAAGCAAGACTACTCGCGCCTCGTGGAGGAGGGCCATTGCAAAGAAACAAACCCTTTGGATGTTCATATTGTAAATGTATTGCATGCAATTCTAACAAGGGTTTTTTCTTTGGCATGTGCAGTGTTAGCTTCATGCTGAAAGCTCTGGCTGTAGAGTGTTCACTATAAACGGCTGAGGATGTCCTGGAGAATAGCGAGATCAGCTGTAACAGAACCGACCAATTATATGAAATTTAGTAAGAAAATCATCCACCGAGCAGACGATTTAGCAAACTTAAGCCCGTATAACCCGGTAGTCCGTGAAATCACGACGGATTTCAAACCAACTGACATACCAGCCAAGATCGTAATAAGTTTAGCGGTCACCATCACAAATTACATAAAAGTTCACATCACGGATACATCGGAGTTTAAACATAGTTATTACAAACCAAGTTCAAATAAAAGTAGCAGAAGCATTTAGTTCAATCCACACACACTCACACAGAGTTCGAAATAAAGTGCCAGTTGATGATCATCTTCAACAAAAGTATTAGACGAGACGTAGGGAACGATCAATGCCCATGGTCCTAAGCTTTACCCATCGCAGGATAAAGGCAGTTGATACAGTAGCCGTAATACATCTGCCCATCTGCAACAAGTGGGAACAAATCCCTGAGTACGAGAAGGTACTCAGCTAGACTTACCCGACATAACCGAAAACAAAATGACACCAAGGATTATGATAGGCTTTATAGTAGGGTAGCTGACTCATTTGCAAAAAGACATTTTTAGCATTTAAAGAACCTTTTCCAGAAGCTTTTATATCAAATTAATCTTTATTAACCTGTCAACTACACTTACACCTGTACTAGAGTAAACATATGATTAAACAAGTAAGGATAACCCATGATCATTAACAACTTTCATCATGTCATATTTCATATAACTGTCCAAGTGTTCCATCAATATTACTACGATGAAGTAACTCAAGTCAAGTGTTCACTATCCAGTGAACGATGGCGATTCGAATCGATTATTAACCAGCTAGTAATTTATTCCTCACACAAACCTCACTCACCCGCTAAAGTGAGATATTAGTCACCGAGTCAACTATCCAGGTAAAGTCTCGAGTTTGCCACGAACCACATGTACCCGGGGGCCGTCCGACTGCTCTTTGGCCTTATCATTGCGCCCCCATGTCCTACCACACCTGCTTCGGTACAGTGCGCTGCGGGCAATCCACTCGGCCCGAATAATCTCTTAGCTTCGCGGTCGAAAGGTACATTATTCGGCCAGCTAAATGTAAGGCATGCGTTCAACATGACTCGAAGCCCAACAATGGTCGGTCCTTAACCGACACAGACGGAAAACACTACAGTTCGAAACCCTGTAAGTCTCCGTCTGGTCTCAATTTCAAATTAACACTTAGTTATCCTAAGATGACATACTTATTCAAGCAGATCCAGGTAACCACCTATAGCTCGTAGGTGATAGGAAATCACCCGACTTCTACCGGTCTAAGCAAGCTAAGCATTTCTTGACTGTGAATACTAGGGTAACAAGGATATGGTAGAACAAAGGTAAACAAGATATAATGCAGCAACGGTTGCAAACAACTCCTAAACGTAATGCATCAATTAAGGTAAAGCATTAATAAAATATTTGTAAACCAGGAGAGAAATGCTCTGGGGCTTGCCTCTTTCGAAAGAGCTCGGGCGATGGTCGGGACACTCTGAAAGATCCTCACCTACCTCCTCGTCGGCTTCGGGCACCTCCTGCTCTTGCACCTTGGGCTACTCTTCCAGCTCCTCGGGAACTGCTACCGGAATTACTTCCTGTGATCCTGTATGATGCAAATGTATAAATGCTCATGCCTAGGTGCATTGTAGAGATGACATGTAATGATCATGATGAATGGGATGTAGATGAATAGGTTTACTTTATTGTATAAAGTAGGAATACAACTCTTCTACAAGGTAGTCCACATCATCCAAGAACATGTACTAGTATACTACTACTATAATCATACTCTACTATGCCAAGTCACCACAGAAATCTAAGATGTTTCAAAGATACACCAAAGCAAATCTTATTAACTAATCATGCATTAACAAGGCTAATTAAACCCTAGTTAAAACTATGTTTGAATGTCAACACTTCTTTTGGCAGCATAGAAAAATCTGAGAAAATTATAGTGGCTTACTATCATCTAATCTAGCATGCGACAAAAATTTCATTACATTTGGATTACTAGAACTGCCTACACAAAATAACAATCTAGGGCCTAAATATGAGCATAAAAATACTTTGTACTATGAAAAATATCAAACAACAAATTTAACATTTTTCCTACATTCTACACAGTAAACAACCACTATATAAAAATTATCAGATGCATGTTTTATACCGTTTTTGCTCTTTATCAAAAATAATATAAACCATCAAATAAAAGCACTTAAACTACACATCATAATTTTTCTATAGAACATACATGGCACATATTTTTCCTAGAAATTACATTGCATGAAAAGATTAACAAAACTGGAACTATATTTTTCTGAGCTTTCTATGATTTATTATATATTTATCAAGAAAATAGCAATTTTAATGATTAAATAAAAACTCTACAGAAAAGTATTTCAAACTTGACATGTAATATTTTTACATCATAGATCTAGTCCTAAGAAGTCTGCCAAAATTTGTTTCACAATTTTTGGAGCTAAAATGAGCAAGTTATGAATTTCTAAAGCATTTACATCTTTTTTGGAAATCATTTTCAAAATCATTTTAAAACAAACCGACTGAAACTGCTAAGTGCACCTGGTGCAGCATACACGCGCGCGTGAAGGGAGACAGACAGGTGGGCCCGGGAGGGATTTTAGCCCCACCCGTCAGCGGGAAGAGGCAGAGGGGCGGCGGGTCGTCGAGATCTCGCCGACGGTGAGGTCTCTGGCCAAACGGTGGTCACCACCGTGCTTAGCGTCTCAGCGCGGACCTAGCGGTGCCCTTGGTGCGGCCAGAGGAGCTCAGGAAGAGGCTCGCCGTCACCAATGGCGGAGCGGCGGAGCTGCTCCCCGGCGGTGAGCCGTCTCCGGCCAAGTCAAGGCACGGGGAAGAGCTCACGGGCACCGGTGATGTGGTGCGGTACGGGTGCGCTCGAACAAGAAGCGAGGGGTGGAGCGGAGGGGCGAGCTCCACGGTGAGCCATTGTGCCGGCGTGAAGGCTTACCACGGCGTGCCGATGCGAGCAGCGAGTGCGGGAGGGCGAAGCGGTGCTCGTGGCGTGGTGTAGTTGCCGATGGCGAGCTAGAATGGACGGAATCGCCAACTCCGGCAAGGGCACGTAGTGGCGGTGAGCGGCACGCGCTGCTGCTGTGCTACGGCTGTGGAGAGTGGAGGGAAAGAATGGGCGAGTGGAGTGGGCGCGGCGCGGGGGAAATAGACGAGCGCGTGGGGCGCGGGGCCACCGGACGCCACCCGACCGACGTCACCGGCATGCGCTCGCCATGCAGCGGGCGCGGACTGCCGCGGTCGGGTGCGTCCACGCGCGCGAGCGGGAGGGAGACGGCGCGGCGCGTGGGCCTGGGCCGTGGAGGGCAAACTAGGCCGCGGCAGCGCGCGGGCGAGCGTGCGGTGCGGCGGCGCGCGCGGGAGAGCTGGGCCGGGCTGGCTTGCGCGAGCGGGCCAGAAGCGAGGCGCGGGCCCACTAGGTGAGAAATCGATTTTTCAAATTTTAATTCCAATAAATTTTCAAACAATTTCAAATAACAGTTTTGAAAATCACATTTGAGCAAGAAAATGGATTTTTCTAAAAATGGCCCAAAAATGAAAGTTACTTAGAATTTAATTCTCTACAACTTTTATTAAGGGACCAACTCAAAATTCCCAACCGATTTTGAATTGGAGAATAAAAGCTAAATAGGGAGGGTTTTTGACCAATTTCCAATAAAAATTTTAAAAGCAAATTTGACAAAACTTTGAATACCAAAGTTGCTCCAAAATTTATGCTAACTAATTCTAGATGATTTACAATTATAGCCACTCATGTTTTAGTAGCCTAGCAAGCGTAATTAAGGTGAAACAATTATAAACAAGTGTATGCAACATTCACATTTCATAGCAATGTTTCAACTCAAAGGTGCACCCTACTTCACATATGATTATAAATGCAAATGATGCATTATGCATATGATTTGCAATGCTAAATGTCTGCGTAACACCGGGGTGTTACAGCCCTCCCTCTTATAAAAATCTCGTCCCGAGATTTAGGGTTACGAACCATTTGTTATAAAAATCTTCATAAGCTTTTTGTAGATATTCACCCGTTTCCCAAGTTGCATCCCCTTCATCATGATGACTCCACTGTATCTTATATGTTTTCACCACACTATTTCGAGTAGCCCGCTCTTTAGTGTCCAAAACTCGAACCGGTTGCTCACGATATACCAAATCTGACTTGAGCTTTATGCCTCGGGGTTCGATCCTTTCCTCTGGAACGCGCAGACACTTCTTGAGATGTTATACATGGAAAACTGGGAATATAGCACCCATTGTCTCAGGTAACTCTAACTTATAAGCTACTGGACCCTTTCTTTCCAAGATCTTGTATGGTCCCACAAATCTGGCGGCAAGCTTTCTTCGAACTCCGAACCGTTTCTTCTTCATTGGTGTGACTTTTAGATAAACATAGTCACCAACTTCAAACACAAGCGGTCTCCTCCTTTTATCCGCATAGCTTTTCTAACGTGATTGAGCTGCTTTCATATTTTGCTGAATGATATGAACTTTTTTTTTTGGCTTCTTCTACAAAGTCAATACCATAATATCTTCTTTCTCCTGGCTTGATCCAATTTAGTGTTCTACACTTCCTGCCATACAAAGCTTCGAATGGGGCCATTTTGATACTTTCTTGATAACTATTATTGTAAGCAAACTCTGCTAAGGGTAACCATGACTCCCATGAACCCCTGGAAGATAACACGCAAGCTCTTAACATATCCTCAAGAATAGCATTAACTCTCTCGGTCTGACCATCTGTCTGAGGATGATAGGCAGTACTACGGATCAAACTAGTTCCCAATCCTTTGTGCAAATGTTCCCAAAAGTGAGCAGTGAATTGTGACCCTATGTCAGACATTATAGTCTTCGGTATGCCATGCAATCTCACAATTTTAGCAATATACTTCTCGGCATATTGAGGTGATCGATAATCTGCCTTGACAGGTAAGAAGTGAGCTGTCTTGGTAAGACGATCCACGATTATCCAAATTGAATCATGTCCTTTTTCTGAGTAGTGGGCAAACCTGAGATGAAATCCATATTTATATCATCCCACTTCCAACTAGGTACGGACAAGGGTTGCAACAACCTGGCAGGTTTCATATGAATGGCTTTCACCCTACAACATGTGTCACATCTGGCCACATAGGCTGCAATCTCTTTCTTCATCTTTGTCCACCAATAACGAGGTCTCAGTTCTTGGTACAGCTTGCTACTTCTGGGATGGATAGATAGCTTAGAGAGGCGAGCCTCATCCATAAGTTTATTCTTAAGCTCCCGATCCTTAGGAACAACAAGATGGTCGTCAAACCCTAACACGTCCTGTTCATCCACTCTAAAGTGCTTAGATGGTTCTTCTTTAATTTTCTCTTTGATGTGGAATACCCCTTTGTCGGTCTTCTGGCCTTCTATTATATTACTCTCCAAAGAGCAACTAATCTGAATACTATGTAGCACAGCAGGATGCATCAGATCGAACCCATCTTCATATAATGACGGCATATTCAAGCAATGTGACTTTCTACTCAAAGCATCTGCCACTACATTGGCCTTTCCAGGATGATACTGCACATTCAAATTGTAATCTTTGATCAATTCTAACCATCTTCGCTGTCTCATGTTCAACTCTGGTTGGGTGAAGATGTACTTGACACTCTTGTGATCGGTGAAAATATTGCACACATTACCAAGTAGGTAATGTCTCTAAATTTTTAGTGCATGCACTACTGCAGCAAGTTCAAGATCATGTGTCGGATAGTTGATCTCATGCTTTCTCAATTGACATAAGGCATAAGCAATGACTCTTCCTTCTTGCATAAGAACACAGCCTAATCCAGTTTTCGATGCGTCGCAAAACACATCAAAAGGTTTCTCAATGTCTAGTTGTGCTAGAACTGGAGCAGTGGTCAACAATTTCCGCAAAGTGTGAAAAGCTGTTTCACACTCCTCTGTCCACACGAACTTGTGATCTTTCTATAGCAGACTTTTTATTGGCTTGGCAATCTTTGAGAAATCTGGTATAAAACAACGATAGTAACCAGCTAATCCTAAGAAACTTCTAACTTCAGAAACTGTGGTCGGCGCCTTCTGTAACGGAACCATCCAAATTATAAGAGCACAAGTACAAAAACAATCACCGAAGTGATCAAATTCTCGCACTTGAGCCCATATAACTCCGGTAGTCCAATAAAATCGTGAGAGATTTCAAACCAACGAACATACCAGCCAAGATCGTAGTGATTCAACATAACAAGTCACATGTTACAACCATTTCACAAGTAATTGAATATACATCAGAGTTCAACATAGTTATTACAACTTAAGTTCAAAAGTAGCGGAAGCAAAGTAATTTGAAACTAACAACACCCTTATTTCAAATACATGCCAGTACAAAGGTCGACTTCCAACAAAAACATTAGAGAGAAGATAACTCAGAAGGATCATGCCCATGATCACACTCTGCCACTACGGTAGGAGCCAACCAACTCTTGCAGACGCCATGATACATCACAACCTGCAACAAGTGGGGATAAAACCCTGAGTACGAGAAGGTACTCAGCTAGACTTACCCGTCGGAAACTAGAAATAAAGTGACACCAAGGATCATGCAAGGCTGATATGAAGTGGGCTAGCTTGGCAACCTTTTGCATAAAAGCTTATTATGGATAAATAATCATTAATGCTTAAGCATCAAGTTAATTATCATTAACCTATCATCTATATTAGAACCTGTACTAGAGCACTCACTTTATTAGGAGCAAACAATATTAACCATAGCAGGTATAAATTGAGGCAACCTTTCCATCGTTATCCAATTAACCATCCGTTCAATTTAATGAAATCTACGTTGCCGCTATTCAAGTCAAGTGCTCACTAACCGGGAGCGACGGCGATTCGAATCGAATTCCTATCCAGCTGGAGGGGTATTTCTAACACTCACCGAGTCACGCCTGGCGAGGGCTGCTCAGGTCACCTTTGGTACAGTTCAGGAATCGCGGGTCCGAATGATGTCGCGTCCCCAAGGGCGATGCTCTGCCAGGTGATAGGGACTCTAACCCCCTTGGTCTCACGCCAATGTCCCCAAGCACATCCTTTCTCTCCTCCAAGATGCAACCTACCATTCGATTCCCGGCCTGAATCATATTACTCGGCTTCGCGGTCGGAACGACTTATCCGGCCAACTAAGTGTTAGACTGCGTTCAACATGACTCAAGGACGTACAGCGAATCAGTCCTTAAACGACTCAGACAGGGATAGATCCACACCCAAGACCTCCATGTCTTGTTGCTTCACTATCGTCATCCCGTCCGGTCTCATTTCATTTTATTAACACATGGTTCCATTCCACGATAGCAAATATAGCCAACCGTGCCATATATGAATATCCCTATATCTCGCAGGTGACAGGAAATCACCTGACTTCTACCGCTTAAAGCAGGGCTAAGCATCTATTCGATCCTAGTCTATGTAGGATTCAAGGATTCATATCACTGGACAAGGAATGATATAATGCAGCAAGGGTTTCCAACCAACTCCTACCACTTAATGCAACAATACTTATAACATATGTATAATTAATTGCTTTGAAGGTAGGAGGCTTATAATGCTCTGGGGCTTGCCTGGAATCCGACTCAAGTCAGAGTTTGTCAGATGAAACTCGCTTGGCTAGCATTCCCTCCATCTAACACTTGTTCGGTCTTTCTATCTTCGGGATAGATCCACCAACTCCATCTTCGGTTTGGCTCCACATAAGGTCCTTCACGTGCTTCAGCTAGCGTACCTAAATGAGGTGCAAGATGCAAGTGTATGAATACATGGAAATGCAATGGATGATGCATCACATACTAAACAAGACAAGTACAAGGTTATACTAAAGACACTTAAGCACATCACTTTGCTTAAATAACATCACACAAACCAACATGCTAAGATAGCAAGGAGGGCACACTCAGCATGGCACACAAGTTCCACATGATCTCAGGTGTATTTAACTTAATTACCAAGGACATGAATCACACGTAGCAACATGCAAAGCAAGTCAAGGTGAAGCAACAACTATAACTAGAATATGTCAATTTTTAGACTTGCAAATAGTAGCTTTATAAATCAATCATATCTGGAGTTTCATGAATCCAAATGACTTGCAAGAAGACATTCTGGAAAACTTAGGAAATTATCTACATTTCATCTTTAATCATCTCAACATGATTCCCAAGTTCTCATGACCAAACATGCCAACCTTTAAAGTCTGCACAGAAGGTAATTAAAATCTGACAGTAGACTTATTAAGCATGCAACTCTTAAACCATCAGACCTGGGATCATGAAAATTTAACACAAGAAAGATAAGATAATTATCTACAACTTTTGTATTTACCAAAACCACAGTAAACATCATTTACATCATGAAACTAGTTGCACGAGTAACACCACACATGCAGCCCAACAGCAGTGGTACAATTATAGACAGAAAACTGATAGAAACTTCAGAGAAGCATAAATGGAGTTCTAGACCTCCAACAAACATAATTCTCAACTTTATGGAAAGCTTATAAAGTTACCTATAACTTTATTGTAATCATCTTAAGATGATTCTACAGTTAACATGGTCAATTAATTAAATAGTTGCATCTCTGTCCAAAATATGGACAGAATCTGATATGCCACTTTAAACCGCTATAACTTGAGTTTGACAAATCCAATAATTATGGTTCTAGACTTTTTTTAGAAATCTTAACAAATTGTGAACAATTTTGTTATAAACATCTAGAGCTAATTGTGCTACTAACTAGGTCACACATTATAAACAAGGCAACCCTGTCTAGGTTTGGACAGAAACAGCTACAACACTTTAGACTACTATAGTTAAACATATACTTAGCCAAAAATTGTGCTCTTTAGATTTTTGAAAAGCTTAAGAAAAGTACTACAACTCATTTATTGTCATCAAGGCATGATCCATGACTTAACTGAGCCAAACAATGCATACATGCAGAACTGTCCAGAATAGAAGTAAAGCAGCATATAACATTTGTTATTTTTATAGCTCTTAAACTATCAGACCTAAAAATCTGAAATTGTTACTAGACATCATACATCACAAGAGTAACATGCCACAAAAATTGCACTTCATTTGGATTTATATATTTGCAGTTATTAAAAATAACAGATCCAACTAGCATTCAAAACCTAGTTGCATAAATCTATTTTTACAGCTAAAACTTTAAACTAAAACATGTCATATTATAGATCCACTGCATAGACAATTTCACAAGGATTTCAAAAAGTCCTCATTTGCTATTTTACGATTTTTCTACCATTTACTATGTATTTTCAAAGTTCAGCCATTTAAATGCAATACTAATTCCGAAAAAGAAAAAAAAGAAAACATTATGCAGAGTGAACATAAAACTTTCCACAAATCATGTAAGCCCCTATATGTAAACTTTTCTCTCTTGGCACTTTTGCAAAGTGAAACGGCAAAAAGTTTCAGCTTCACGAGATGGCCCTTCTTCTTCGTCTTCACGGAGCAGAGGACGACGTCGGAGTCGCTTCCAGCCGGCAAGGTCACCGTCGGCGGTGGGGAAGAGGCACTGCGGCCTCACAGCAGTCCAAATAGGGCACGCCTGGCCCTAACCTTGGTCGGTGGTGGCCCCCAGCCTCTCGACCGCGGCGGTCGGAGGTGGGCGCGTGCCTGCGCGTGGCGCCCGACGGTCAGGCTCGGTCGATCGGTAGCGAGTGGGAGAAGGCGCCGTGGGGCAACGCAGCATGGGAAGGAGCAGGGAGGGGCAAGCTGACGTGGAGACGGAAGGAGGATGCAGCGGCTGTGGCACTCTCTGCTTGGTCGGGCGACCATGGCGACATGAGAGAACAGGGCAGAGAGCGAGATGGAGGGAGAGAGTGGAGAGGGCAGGGCCGCAGGAGCAGGGCTCGACCTCAGTCTTTCCTAAGCGACGAGCCAGGGCGAGGTGGCGGTCATGCAGGGCAGTACGAGGGCCACGCGGCGGCAGCTCCTGCCTATGGTCGGCCACGGACGTTTCCCTATGCCTGATCCAAAATTTGCCATTAACAATACTACCCTAAACTTACAACTGAATCTCCATTTTCTCCCCTCTATAACTCTTAAACCGATTTGTCATTTGATCAACCGATTACACCACTGCGTAGAGCTACATGTATACTACAACTTTGCTTAAGGGACCTCGGATTGATTCAGCTTGGTTTGAGAGATAAAAGGCTGCAAAGTAGGCCACCTGAAACTGAATCCTGAGTTTCAGTTTCCAGTCGACTGAAACTCTCATCTTTCCCCTTCCCTATCTCCTTATCCAAGCAGCGAAAAACTAAGCCAATTGATCAGTGCTGTAGAGCTACCAAAGTACTACAACATTGCTAAAAGGTTAAGGGTCTAACTCGGCTTGGTTCTGGAGATAAAAAGCTCCAAAATAGGGCTCACGAAACTTAATGAAGAATTCAGTTTAAGCAGCGACATTCAGAGGATTTTTGCTGTTTTTGAAATCATTTTTGAATGTCCAAATGATCTTCAAATTTGCTAAGACTTGATTCATTGTTTCCTGCACAAAAGGTACTGCAACTCATATTAAGGGATTCAACTAAGCTGCCATATGAATTTGGAAGATAAAATGCCACAATTATAGCATCACGCTGCTGCTGATTGAGGACTTAGAAAAATTTGGAGAGCTGAGAAAACAGCATCAGTTTCAAACTTGAATCCACTGTTTAAGCTACTTGGAAGCTGATTTGGCTCTTGGTCCAAAAACAAAGTTTGTAGCACTCAACTTAAACTACAACTTTTATTTAAGGTCAAACTCCATAACTAGTATAGAATGTAAACTTTCACTTTGGTCAAAGCAGTAACTTAATAAAGCCTAAACTAGGGTTTTAGGCCAATTGGGGCATTTTCTTGACATTTGCTCAACATGAACCCTTCATGAATTTTATTGTAGAATTCATCTAGAGTCATTTGGGCAAAGTTGCAAAGTTTTGTTGATGATCTATACTTCCATTCACTTAATCACGCCATTCCAAGAAGGATATGACTTATCATTTCATGTGACTTTTTGATTCCAAACTTCATGAAACTTTTTCAGGGATCAATATAGATAGGTACTAAGGTGAGACATATGAAGATATTGCAATAACACTACTCAAGCATATATCTTGAAAATGGGCCTATATGTAAAGCAATGGTGTAACATCCAAGTTTAGATTAGGCTCACCTCCACTTAATCTATCAGGTTTGAGCTCAAACCCACTGCTTAGTGAGTGACAAACACCTGGGGTGTTACAGCCCTCCCCCCTTAAAAGAATCGCGTCCCGAGATTCGGAATGGAAGACCTTTTAAGGAAGAGAGACACGTTATCTAGTTCCCAATATCTGCTATAGCATTCAGCTAAAAAGCTTCAACATCGGGGAACAATTTGACCAAAGGCACTTTCTGATACTTACTCTTCATGGTAAAATTTGTCTGAAGAATTTCCTTTATTGACTTCCATGAAGCATTGTTACTTTGGGAGGAATCCCAGATAACACATTACTGCATTCTCAAGGTACGGAGATCGTTCGGTCCATGAGCGAACCACTAACAAGTATCCGATTCCTTAGTGAACATACGATTCGAACCCTGTAACCATTACACCACTACTCCGTTGGTTATCAACCAAGCATAACTTGATTGACCTCGCCAAGAAGGCTTTTCCTGCAAGCGAATCGAAGAGCACAAGCAAGAAGGTAAAACACGCAATCTGAAATTGCAAATATGAATGACACGAATATCAGTAGAGGGTTCGAGAACTTGGTTCCAAAGGACTAATCGACACAGTGGAGGAGATCAAGAACAGGGGCCCTGGATCACTGTAAAAGGATTTGTCACCACAGTTACAATGAACGATTCAGTTTCTCGATGGAAAACTAAACTCTAAACAAAACCCAATTGTCTAGCAGCAGCAGCGGCTGTGTTTATAGTCTAAGACTCGACCTAGGGTTGAGGACGGCTAGGGGTTGGGCGCCCACAACTTGGGCTTAAGGCCCAACACGATACATGGCCAAGTTGGCCCAAATAGGTGACGCAGCAACTTGCTGTGGTCACACAGAATGATCCACGGACCTTCTGGAGCTGAGACCAGATCCAAAACGACGGCGTCGTCGTCCCCTTTCCAACACATCCAAGAACGCCCCGTTTCGATGTCGTATGAGAAAATTATGACCGAAATAGTGATGACGTGTCTGCTGAATCCGAGGGTGACGTGGCAGCTGAGTCGGGGACGAATTGCAACTTAGGAAAGACCATAGCGTCGGTGTGTCCAGCGTGGTGATGTCCTCATCATCCTCCCCTTCTTGAATTGGAGTCGTCATCGACTCCATCTTGGCGATGTCCTCATCATCCCCTCCTTCTAGAATTGGAGTCGTCCTCGACTTCATCCCATCATCAGCGAACTCCTGCAAAAGGTTAGTGACAGCAGGCAATGCACGAGACATCATAGGTTGACAAAACATAGTATAACATGGTGCATCAGTATTATCACATAACTCAGCAGTAGCAGAAGTTGTAGCAAGAAAAGTACCTCCTTTTAACTTAATCCCATTATTTTTAGCAATGTCGATTGGAGGTTTATTTTTAATCTCATTAGCATGTTTAATAATATCCGTAGGAGACAAAGGTAGTAATGTAATTATCTTGTCCTTATGTATGATAGTGTATGTATTAGTTCTACCATGGTGTAAAGCATTATTATCAAATTCCCATGGACGACCTAACAAAATAGAACAAGCTTGCATAGGGACAACATCGAAATCAGCAGTATCATGATAAGAGCCTGTGAAAAAGCTAATGCGTGCTGATTTAGTTACCTTAGTCTTACCACTATTATTGAACCATTGAAGTTTATATGGATATGAATGTTGTTGTGTGGTCAAGCCAAGCTTCTCAACCAAATCTGAACTCACCAAGTTATTGCAACTCCCGGTATCAATGATAGTGAGAACACGACAACCCTGCACAATAAAATACATGTGGAACAAATTATGGCGTTGGATCGTCAGCTCTTCTTCATGTCCCACACGTGTACTCAACACACGCTGCACAAGAAGGCTAGGGTAGTCTGCGGCAGCAACCACGGAGTCAATGATGATGGCCTCCTTGTCTTGATCGCCCTCGGTGAAATCTGCATCAATGTTAGCAGTAAGGGCTAAATCATCTTCAACATCACTAGTACTTACATATCCATCCTTGGTAGCAATGAAAGTACGACGACTGGGGCAATCCTTCATGACATGTCCCATGCCTTTGCATCGGTGGCAAATGATTTTAGCGTTGGACGAGGAGGAGCTAGTAGAAGCACCTAGAGTGGCACCTTTCTTCTGCACATTAGACAATTGACTTACTCCAGAAGACAATGGAGGTGTAGATGACTGTGATGCAACAGGAATCTTGGGCGTATCCGGCGCTGAACGCTGCTGAAAATTCCTCCCATTGTTAGACCTGAAAGGCTGGTGTTGTTTGCGTACCTGTACTTCACGTTCTGCCTTAATAGCAAGATGATACAATTGGGAAAAATTACGTCATTCTTTGTAATCAAGTATGTTCTGTATATCATGGTTTAAACCACCAAAAAATCTAGCACTAGCATCATTATCATCTTTATTTATACCACAACGGGCTAAACCAATAAGCAATTCTTGATAGTAAGCTTCTACTCCTTTATCACCTTGTTTTAAAGTTTATAGTTTCAAACGTAAATCACGTTGGTAATAAGAGGAAAAAAAATGATATTTCATACGTTGCTTTAAAGCATTCCAAGTTTGAGGCACAGCAGTAGCATTATTAGCATTGCAAAGATCACTCCACTAGAACAAAGCAAAATTAGTAAACTCACTAGTAGCAAGTCTAACTCTATGCTCAGCAGAAACATTATGAGAATCAAATTTTTGTTGAACAGCAAGCTCCCAATCTAAATAAGCCTCTGGATCAACATTACCAGCAAAAGGAGGAAGGCTAAATTTAATTTTAGCAAAACGATCATTATTACCATGATTATTACCTCCCATACCGTGATGGTTGAAGTTGAGGCGGCGACGGGCATAACCGTCAGCATCCGCATCGTCATCATTAACACGATGAGGTGGAGGGCGTTGCCCGAGTTGTTCAATGCGGGTGACTAGATTGTTCACATTGCGCGTCAGCTTGGTCATAAGATTGCGTTATTTAGTCATGAACGTTGTAAGCTCGCCCTTGGACACGCACTCATTGAAGTCCATCGGAGATCCTGCCATGGTTAGAAGATAGAAAAAGACACCACCAAAGTATTATCCCTATCAACTAAAAGGAAACAAGTGGTGGTGGTGGGGAAAGTGGAATGCAAAATCACAAGCGGCTTACCACCGTCTTGCCTGTATTATTACCAACGCCAAACAAGAGCAAAACCAACGTGGCGAAGCAATCTGTTGTTGAGCGTGGGTAATAGTTGCAAGATGAACCTGTGCTGATAGAAGAATATGTGGAGCTATGGGTAGGCACACAATATGACAGCAAGGATTAGCAATTAACGAGTGCAGATTAGCGATTGTTCAATCTAGATCCAAAGTACAAATCACAGCTGTTGGCTAAGACGTGTCGAGACGTAGCGCAACAAGGTGAAAACAAAGGACGATGGAAAGAACACACAGAACAAGCAAATAACCCGGAATTTTCCTTTTTTCTGAATTTTTCCCTAATTTTTCCAAAAGGCACTAGTAGGAATCAAACTTTTTTTATTTTTTCACTATTTTTTTTATTTTTCTCCGAACAAGGATAAAAAAGATGCAACCACAAAAATTGGCACCTACAACTGAGGTGGGATGTGGTCTATAGAAATACAACACGTTCTCTGAAAAACGTGCAGAAACTTTAACAATTTTTTTCTTTATTTTCCTGAATTTTTTTTGGCAATTTTGATGAAATCTAGTTTGGGTCGGCTCCAAACGGTGTCAAGAAGCTGCTGTAAAAATTTCAGATTTTTCTAATAAACGAGCGAAAAGTTATGCCTGTTTTACCGAAGGTATCTCAAGTTATGTTTTCCGGTAGGCACAACTCGGCAGCGACAGTTAGGGCAAAACGTCCCTAAACTCCAACACCGATCACAAGAGCGTCCCTGTGACTCCAATAGCGACAGTAGGTATACGCCTAATGATGTAAGGAGGGCTGCGATGCAGGCAAAATAAGAGTAACTGGCAACCTATCTAGGGTTTGCGTGGCGGCAAGAAGTTGCACAAGGCGGCTAGCGGGGGCAAGTCGAGTAATGTGGTGGCTTCGACTTGTTGTTTGGGAATGGTGGATGGGATACCGGCGGAAAACAAAAATCACAGCAATGGGCGATTGAACTACGACCACGAACACAATCCTAAACCAGCAACAAGACTCGACCACGGACACAAACTCAACAACGCAAATCTGAAACGAAATTGCAAAGGCACAAAGGGTGATAGGACAGTGGAAATTGAAATCTTTTTGGGCTTTTTGTGGACTCTAGGTAATGAACAAATATGAATCTAAGGCAAACGAGAATATACCTCACGGTAAACCTAGAAGCTATAATACCAATTGATGAGATACAGGCCCGATCTTCCGAGAGGTAGCCGGTAAGTTCAATTTGTAGAGATCTCGACGTTGGTGATCCGGCTTCAAATCAGACACGATTCAAACCCTGCAACCATTACACCACTGCTTTGTTGGTTATCAACCAAGCACAACTTGATTGACCTCGCCAAGAAGGCTTTTCCTGCAAGCGAATCGAAGAGCACAAGCAAGAAGGTAAAACACACAATCTGAAATTGCAAATATGAATGACGCGAATATCAGTAGAGGGTTCAAGAACTTGGTTTCAAAGGACTAATCAACACAGTGGAGGAGATCAAGAACAGGGGGCCCTGGATCACTGTAAAAGGATTTGTCACCATAGTTACAATGAACGATTCAGTTTCTCGATGGAAAACTAAACTCTAAACACAACCCAATTGTCTAGCAGCGGCGGCGACTGTGTTTATAGTCTAAGACTCAACCTAGGGTTGAGGACGGCCAGGGGTTGGGCGCCCACAACTTGGGCTTAAGGCCCGACACGATACATGGCCAAGTTGGCCTAAATAGGTGACGCAGCACCTTGCCATGGTCACACAGAATGATCCACGGACCTTCTGGAGCTGAGACCAGATCCAAAACGATGGCGTCATCGTCTCCTTTCCAACGCATCAAAGAACGCCCCGTTTCGATGTCGTATGAGCTAAATTATGATCGAAACAGTGACGACGTGTCTGCTAAATCCGAGGGTGACGTGGCAGCTGAGTCGGGGATGAATTGCAACTTAGGGAAGACCATAGCGTCGGTGTGTCTAGTGTGGCGATGTCCTCGTCATCCTCCCCTTCTTGAATTGGAGTCATCCTCGACTCCATATTGGCGATGTCCTCATCACCTTGCACCCGGTGTAGACGGACGATAGGCAGAACGATTAGCCGTGAGGACTCTTGGCTGTGATGGTCCTGACTCAAAGGCCCTCTTGCGAGTCTTGGATGCAGTGTACGCGTTGTTATTCTTCTCTTGTTTTGGACAATCACTAATGAAGTCATTGAATCTGCTACGGGTATTGGTACCCACATGCTTCATCATCTTCGGATTTAACCCTCTCTTGAAACTGGCCATCTTTTTAGCATCCGTGTCAACCATATCAGGAGCATAACGGCATAAGTTGTTGAAGGCTTGCAAATACTGCGTCACGGTTTTGGTGCCCTGATTTAAAGCCAAGAACTCTCCCAACTTCATCTCAACCAGCCCTGGTGGAATATAAACTCCATGGAAGGCTTCAGTGAACTCTCTCCATGAGATCTGGGCATTCGGAGGGAAGGTAGTGCGATGATGTTTCTACCACATTCCTGTTGGTCCTTGTAACTGATGTGCAGCATATTCTGTCTTCAATACTTCAGTCAGCCTCAACACACAGAACTTATCTTCCATGGTGTTGATCCATTATTCAGCGTCAAGTGGCTCTGTTGCTTCCTTGAAAATTGGTGGTCTGGTGTCCATGAAATCTTGAAGTTGTTGTACTGATTCACCCCATTGCCACCACCTTGGTTGTTACCACGTTGAACATTGTTGGCAATGGTACGCAGAAAATCTTTCATGTTCTTCTGAGATTGCTCGGTATTGTGCTGACTTCTAAGAAACTATGCAAAGAATACCTGTGCAGTGAGCGGTGGAGGAGGCGACAAATGTAGTTCTGGGTGTGGCTCATTGTGGTTGACGTTGTTTTCACCACTCCCACCTGCCCCGGCACCATTACCACCAGTTTCAGCAGCCTCATACGTGGCGCAACGAGTGTTTGCCATCCGCATATTTCAGCAACAAGTAATAATTAAGTGAAGCTATAGTAATTGTGAGTGAATGAAAAATTATGCCGTACTAAATTCATTGGAGAGAACAAATTCATACAATAAGACAGAGGCACAATAATTGCATTCCAATTAAAACAACACCACTAATTAAATTACTTCAAAAGCAACCATCGCGTCCATACAACCAAATTGCCGGTATACATACACTGGACTTTTATGCGCTCAGGTATCGCAAGACCAACCAAGTTCCAACATCCTACCAAGTCTCAAGGTTCGAAACGAGATACATCAAGATACATGAAGCCAAAAGAAAGGTCATCGCGACAGGACCTAATCGCTAACGCAAAGCAACTAGCCTACTCCTCAGGGCCATCGTCGAGGTCAGAGACGTCACCATCGCTACCATCAGTAGTGACATCGTCGTCGTTAGCAGGTGCAACTACAGGCTCGTCCTGTCCTCGTCGACGTCCATGCCAGCGGCGTCTGGAGGAGCATACGGGCCAATCCCATTGTAGAGCGCGTGAAACTCCTCGTGCAAGTTGATGTTGTACTCCTCTAGCTCCTCGACCCTCTGCCTCAGAAGGTCCCTCTCGTTCCAGGCTTCATTCCTTTCCTGAACCAGTTGTCCAATCATGCGGTCTGCATTATTGTTGGCCTGAGTCAACGTATGCACCCGTTGCATAGCACTATCACCTCTCTCTAGAGCCTGGTCTCGCTGCAAGCTCATGTCAGCCAACTGCTCCTGCAAACTAGCTATAGCACGTGTCTGCTTCTTCTTCTGTTTTCTTGCCTTGAGCCGATCATTACCACGCAAACCAGTCAACGTCCAATAGGTACACTCAAGACCCTGGTATGCTCTGATAGCTGCATACATAGCACTCATAGCGTGGTTGTCGCTAGCCTGTCCTTCGTTGGGCCTCTCACCAAGGCACTCCCTTGCGGCTGCACCCAAATAGCATCACGAGGATCATCTCTAGGAAAAGTGCCAGCTAGGGCCGCTGCCAGCTCATTGGGAAATCTTCTCATAATGTCTCTGATGACACGGAAAGCTGCTCCCTTTGCACCCTCAACCGGAGTACGTCCCTCAAACTCTAAGTGCCAACCATCCCACTCTGGAGCATCACCAAGAGCAGGAACTGTGATCTCCACCACTGCAAGTCCATCCTCGGCTAAATGGCTCTCACTCCAAGAGTACACCGGCTCCTAACCCTCTGGGTACCCCACATCATGGAGCACTCTCCAAAGCAAGGCTGGCATGCCAAACTCGCTCAGAAAGGTGTCCGTGCTGTAGCACTCCCGCAGGGCCAACTGGTGTTGGGGTGCTCTTCCGCCTATAGACTTACGGGCAGTCTGCTTTGTACGGGCCATCTGTAGCAAAGATTTTGATTACCCTGTGAGAACATATTTTAAGTTGGTATAATTTTTATCAAAAGGAGATAATCAATTTATAAGGGGAGGAATGCATGACATGAATGAAATGCACAAGTAATATGATGTATGTACGTTTCTTACGTTCTCACAAACTTATGAAATAAATAATCTTTAGCGATGAATTTGGTGGCATACGGACAATCTCTCGTATACGTAACTAATACGTTCTACACGAAAAACGTTGTTATGTACCTGCAGAAAATTCATTTCAGCCCAATTCTCCATAAATGCATGAAAGCAGTAAATTTACCTACACGCTCTACACGAATCCCCAGATACGCATACAATGGTAGTAACTACCCAAAACATCACCCTATTGACGGCATCGCCTCAACAGACGGAACAACCACACATGCGACACTTTTATAAAACATGCGTAGAACATGTAATTACTCTAGCATCATATAAGCACTCTCCCTAGATCGGCGGTGTATCCGATCATGCTCTCACAACTCACACTTACCGAGGCATAGAGGCAATTGATCCATACATTACCACTTAAACAAGTGGCACTCATATAATAGCACGCTGTATGAGAAACAAAAGAAAATATGATGCAAGAACCCCAAGTCAGTACTTAAATAAGCCACCTAGAGTCCTTAACTGGGCATAAAGGATATGACCACTGGCACACTTTTTTGTTTGGAAATCACGTTTTTCAAACACCTTTTTGTTTTAAATACACTTGTGAACAGTAAACACGCTAAACCATGCTCTGATGCCAGCTGTAACAGAACCGACCAATTATACGAAATTAAGTAAGAAAATCATCCACCGAGCAGACAATTTAGCAAACTTAAGCCCGTATAACCCGGTAGTCCGTGAAATCATGACGGATTTCAAACCAACTTACATACCAGCCAAGATCGTAATAAGTTTAGCGGTCACCATCATAAATTATATAAAAGTTCACATCACGGATACATCGGAGTTTAAACATAGTTATTACAAACCAAGTTCAAATAAAAGTAGCGGAAGCATTTAGTTCAATCCACACACACTCACACAGAGTTCGAAATAAAGTGTCAGCTGATGATCATCTCCAACAAAAGCATTAGACGAGACGTAGGGAACGACCAATGCCCATGGTCCTAAGATTCACCCATCGCAAGATAAAGGCAGTTGATACAGTAGCCGTAATATATCTGTCCATCTGCAATAAGTGGGAACAAAGCCCTGAGTACGAGAAGGTACTCAGCTAGACTTACCCGACATAACCGAAAACAAAATGACACCAAGGATTACGAAAGGCTTTATAGTAGGGTTACAGATTGCCATAGAAGGCCACTTTGCCTCACAATATGTTCAAACGACTATCTCACCTCACATGCAAAATTAAATTAACATGATCTTGATTTTTTGATTGGCTACAAGATATCTTGTAGGCTTTCTGTTGTTCCCATTGCAATGCACGGGCAAACACCTACTGATAATAATATTTTTACAACATTTTATTATCTATGTGGCACCTACATAGACATCAATGGTCAATGGTTTGCGACGTTTTTTTTGCTTAATAATGATGATAATTGAGCATTGTATATTAATGATGCAAGTATGATCGTTGTATAAATTATGATGAGAATATCAATCTTGTCACATAACACCTTTAACTATTGGGGATAGGTGACGAACACGTTTTTGTCGTGTGTGCTTTGTAAGTTGTGAAATAGGACAATTTTCAGTTTCTACGACATAAGTGCAACGTCGTAGAAGGTCATATCTCTTATAGTGGTGGCTATGTTTGGAACCATGATATATATGTATATATGACCTTGTAGTTGGCATGAACTAATGTCAATTTTGTGGCTATGTTTGCCCTCAAAATCATTACTAAATATATACTACAAACAACTATTTGGTTGAGAATGCCATGAATCAAGGTGCAAGCATTGTTAATGTAGATGGCGTGTGCTTGGTGCCGCAGCATCGATGTCTCGATCAGGGGTGCGGTGCTGGTGTTTCTCTACGGCACCTGCCTCTCTTGCTCATGTCAGGTCGTTGTCTATTTTCCTAGCCCTTCACACTGGAAGGCTCACCAAAGTGTTGCAACACAATACCATATTGCAACAACACACGTTCTATAGCAACCAAAAACACTTGCGGCAATAGCAACATATTATTGCATCACTTTAGATATTTAGTTGTAATCAATAGCTACCTATTGCAATGGTCTTGATAAATATTACAACCAAACAAAACTGTGGCAATATCAACAAACTATTGCATCGCCTTAAGAATTTAGTTGCAATACCCGGTCTACTTGTTGCAATGGTCGTGCGAAATATTGCAACCCAACAAAATTGTGGCAATAATTTCAACCAATAGCAAAATTGTTCTATATGGTTGCAAAAACACCAGACAGTTGCAACGCCAATCTCTACTATAATGGAATTTTTAAATTACACTCCGTCCACCCAGAAAAGCGTCCCCCGCTGAGAGCCTCCAACCTTCGTGCACCCAGCAAATTGCACATATGAATCCTACACCATTAAAATCAATGGCTAATAAAACACGCAAACCAAATCTGATGGCCATGATTGGAAGTGGGAAGGCTTCTCACCCCGCACCATCCCACACGCGTCTCACCCCGTGCCCGTCGCTGCAAAAAGGAAAGAAAAAAACCGGCGTCCGTAAATAACCGCCGGGCACCGCGATGATCGTCGTTTGAAAATTCCCCACCTGGCACCGCGACGATCATCACGGGAAGGAGGAAGCCGCCTGCTTGCTGTGGTCGCGCCTTGGACTTTCACGGAGGGGAGGAGGAAGCCGTCGTGCCTGGTATGGTCGTGGGTGTGAGGGGAGGCCGCACCGATCGCCCGCCGCGCCACGGCTGCCCATCGCCACGCTGCCGAGGAGAGGCCGCTGCGGTGCCTAGTGTGGTCACGTCGTACCTTGTGTCTCCGCCCACCGATCGCCCGCCCGCCGATCCACGGCACCAAGGTATTAATCCAATCCCACCATGCTCGTAAGATGTCCTTCCGTCAACGCTGGTCCCATCTTGTGTGGGCGTGTTCCGAGTTTCGCACGCACTAACGCAAACGTGATTCGAATTCGATTTGTTTTTGCCTTGAATGGAGAGGTTGGCAAACGTGATTGATTTTGCTGCCACAGCGTGCTGCACCGAGGGGTGAGCAAGTACTAGGGGATCGTGCTCCTCGGCACGAAGCATTTTGGCAAGGTATGTTGAAGTTTAGTTCGATCGATCGACGATCGATCTCACGTCCTTCTGCCGTTTTCTTCTCTGTTTCTTGCAGGATGTGCATCTGATCATGTTGCGCATGTGTGGAGCCCTGTTTAACGTGGTCGGTAGCATTTCAGGCTTTGATAATCGATGGGAAGATGCAGAGCACGGAGATGGACGAGTTCATCTACCACGAGTCCTTGATACACCCACCTCTGCTCTTCCATCCAAAGTAGGCATGCAGTACTGCTACCACCACTCACTCAGATAAGTAGTGATTCTTGTAAGAGATTGTCAGTCAGTAATTCTTGCTTGCGCTTCTGAAAGTTCAGATCAATCAATGCTGGTCCCATCTTATGTGGGCGTGTTCTCGGCTTCGCTGGGATTGTTTAGGGATGTGCAGAATCGGCTGGAATTTGACGTGGAGGTGCTGCATTTGGTTTTGCAGAATCGGTTGGAATCAGAGACGAGGGAATTAATTAGCATTCTTTTCATCTGCATTTGAGGTTGGGCATCTATTCAGAGAGCTGTTTTTGGGAGCTTGCTTCCTTCCTGTGCGTGCGGCGTGGCGGCGTGGAGGCCTAGATCAGGTTGAAGAGCACTAGAGGACTAGACTAGATCAGGTTGCAGGCGCGCGCATCCACTCATCCTTGTTCGGCAGTTCCAGACGCCGAGCACGCAGGCAACAGGCAGCAGTAACAAACAAGGTACGTAGTGCCCTAGCTATGTATGTCAACTCAAGATCATTTTTCTCCTTTTCTCAAAGTTTATTACTGATGATATCCGATCGTATGGTTTCAGCAAAGTAAATTCATGCTGCTCTATTTTAACTGAAGAGGAGATCTTCGGCTATTAATCCTCAATTATTTAATTGATGTGCATGTTGGATCTTCGGCACTTCCTGCATTCTAGACGTCACCCTGCTGTCCGCCGCCACCGCCGGCTGAAGATCCTTGCTGTTTCTTCGCTGTGTCTACGCCCGAAGATACATGCGATGCGCTAAGCGATATCACCAACATCACAAGTATGCTTTTAGTATATGTATGTGTACAACAATTTTGGGGTGTCTTTCTAATTTTGGGATGCCCAATTTAGATGACGCCTCATGGAGAAGGGAAGAAAGAAGAGAGCAGCAGCGGATTCGTTGAGCTGAGATGTCCAGCGAACAAAGAGAAGAGATGAATAGGAAAAAAAAACATGAATACATGCGTGACTACCTAGCACGAAAGAAGGCTACATCACAAAATAGTAGCACTTCCTGTGCTTTGACTGAAATGGTGCCTACAACATCAGCCACCGGTACTTAATGTCTTTGATACTTTCTTTATTTCTATGAAACCAACTTTTCTATAAATCGCAAAAATATATATGCAGGTATTAGTTACTCTGAGATAGAACAAATCACACCAATTATATTAGACAAGGAAAATATCTCACCAGATGCATAAAGGGATCATAGCCTTGTTGCTATGGGCACCGCGACCACATACACATGTATACTTCGAGTTTATTAATTAAGTATTAGTAACTTTCTTCATTTCTATGTATAATCAAACCAACTTTTCTATAACTCACAAAACCACTAGAATAGAACAAAGAAACAGTTCTGAAAATGAAACAAGATGACATGGTTTTTTTATTCAACGTCAGGCTTGGCAAAATTACTTTGCTGGCGCTTATAGCCTTTCAAATTAATGGAAGAGCCCCATGTAAGCGCCTCTCGAACACAATGGGCAACACGTTACTTTCTCTATAAATTTGTGCGCTTGCTTTCTATTTCCCCTCCTTCAACTTGTTGGTTTGTTGCGTGGCAATGCAGCTCTAAGCTCTATTAGCGCAAACTTACAACAAATACGAGAAATGACTTTACTATGCCTTCTTATATGCAAAATTGTTCTTGAATTGTGTGCAAGCTCAAATACAATTGTGTAAAAGTTAAACTATGTCAAAAAAAAATTGGTTATTTTCATAAGCATCTCCAAGATAAATCCGTAGCATTAGCACGGACATTGTACTAGTCAATACTAATGCAACATAATGTCATCATGGCAATATTTTTAACCTATAGCAACATTTTTTTTAAAAAAAAGGTTGCTATAGGTCTCAATTCTTGCAACACCGAACGTAAATATTGCAATGCACTATTTTTGTGGCAACACAGTCCCCCTATTGCCACGTTTTTGGACAAATGTTGCAAAACACAACCCTATTACAACACAATTTTTGGTGATGCAAATGACATCAAGTGGCAATAGGGTCAAAATCTTGTAGTCTCTGGTGGAGAGAACTCTCTCTAAACCCTAGCTCTACTGATGGCTCTCTCTACTGAATTGCTAAAGAATTCTGGGTTTCTCCTGGGGTCAGGGGCCTTGCTTATAGCCCTCTAGGAAGCACCACAGCCCTCGGATTAAACCGACCTTGATCTACGATTATTATTCATCCTCAAAGGCGGTTGTCGGTACCTACAGAATAGGGGTACCCACAATCAACGATAAAAAAGAATGAAACACTATCCGCGAATACAGCAAAGCTAAAAAATAGCGGACGATGCACCTCGACTGCGTTCCGACCCGCACGAGGCCGGCTCGACGAAACGCTTCGACCGCGCTCCGACTTCGACTCGTACGAGGTACCCTCGACAAGACACTTCTACCGCGCCCCGACTCATACGAGGTCCGTTCGATGAGGCATCTTGACTATCGGCAATCTCTGACTCGCACGACCCCGGGTCGAATTGCTCGACCTATCTTACTCACCTACTCTGAGGCAAAAAGTCAGAGCATTTAATGCGACTACCTACTGCCTCCTACTGTCATGGCACAGCTGTGACCGACGTGGGAGCAATGCCGATGTCAGTTCTCACTTTTTACTGCCCATCCCGGGATGGGAGGTGAAAACCTATCACTATACATACCTTACCGCGCACTATTTTGTCACCAATCACCCTCGAGGAAGGATACGACAAGGTCCGTATCCCACGATCTCGGGGATTCGGCCTTATCTGCCCAGCCTCGACCCGGCCTCGATCCACCCTCGACCCACCACCGGTCAGCAGGGAAGAAAGGCCGACGTGGCGCAGGACTCAGGGTCTTTTCACCGTCTCGTCCCCTACGTCACCATGGCGTCCGGGGATGGCCAGCCATTCCTGAGGCATGTCGCTACAGCCATCTCCACAGGGATCGACAAAACTTCACCTCAAGGCACCCCGGCGTCCCGGCCTTCTCTTACCCTATAAAAGGGTAGGCCAGAGCTCTACAAGAGAAAAACAAGGAAGCAAAGTAACAAACCAGAAGCCAAGTGCTAGCAAGCAAAGACATACAACCCATAGATCAACATCTCAAGCAATCACCCTTGTACTCTTTCATTTTCCTTTGAGACTTGGGCTTGGTTCCCTCTCTCACAGCTTGTAACCCCTACGCAAGCACTTCGGTGCAAGGAAATACAACACTTCTCCCTCCCAGCTGGACGTAGGGCCTTCTTTTGCCCAAACCAGGATAAATCCCCGTGTATTCTCCTTGCATCACCATCTAGATTAGGGACACACAACACTTACTCATTGGCTTAGGACCCCTACGGGACTGAACGCCGACAGCAGTGGAGGCAGGATCTGTGAGGTCGCGCCTGATTAGCTCTGTGGCCTAGGCGGCCGCCCATAAGGTGGGGGCGGGAGCCCCACCTGTCAAGCCAGTTGGCCTCCTCCTTCGTAGGGTCGCCTTCACTAGTCTTCTAGATTATTCTTTTTTATAGTGGGGTCGATTTCTCTCTATATAAATCTGACTTGTGGGCCTCTTTTGGTTGTTTCCTGATAACCCCTGCAGAAATAGACATTCACCAAAACTTGTGGAAATTGTCAGTAAAACCCCTAAGTCTATGGTGTAGCTCATTTTAACCCTTCTTTTGACTCTTTGTTGACATATAAAATTGATGGTTAAGAACCGTCAATATAGGCCTGTTGAGTCCTATATAGTCTATCCCACGTATATAGGATTTGTAGAACCCAGCCTCAAAGAAGGGGAGGACTATGTTTCTGATCTTTTCCGGTTGATGTTCCTTATGTGTGGATGCGATAGTAACATTAACAATGACTACTAGATGTAATTGCACTAATTGAAGCATTCATTGACTTGTAGTTATAGAAAGACTTAGGAATTATTCCTCTAATATTCTGATTGGACTAATGCTATTGCCATAGTTAGAGTGCTTTGAGTAATTTATTTATTTATCATGATGCTTGATCAGTACTTATCATATATATCTATATTTATCTTGTGACTTATCCCTGTTTTGAGTAGAGCATGTGATATTGGTTTATTCTCTCATGCATAATCATAAATTATCAATACTACATGCATAGTCATACCTTCCTAGTTGTAAAATTATAAATCGACAACCTAGTAATACTCTAGGTAAAATGCTACAATGGTATAATTATCTGTTCGCTTGCAGAATTCTTTTTATTCATATCTTTAGATTCTTTATAGTCACATGAAATAATAGATTTCTATTTAGTGTTATTCTTATAGTAATGCTAGATAGTACCAACAAACATTTCTAGTTTCATCACTAGGGGTGACAACCTAGTTTAATATTCGAGATATAGGTAATCATAGGCGGCTACTGTAAAAGTGACAAGTTAATAATTATCATACCATTTCTAGTGTCATTGCTAAGAGTAGGATTAATTCTATTTTTAGTAGCGGTGCTAAGAAATGCCAACAGAGAGCCTACGGCTCCACGTCGCCCATCCCATGGGTGGATCTGGCGGACGACGAGGAGCCATCAGGCGGCGATGCGTCCCTAGGAGGACCCTTCCTGTTTCACGTCGAGGAAGATGCGCCCCCGGAGCCGACAGAGGTGGGTCACCCCATACCGTCTGAGCCTTCCAAGTAGAGGGAGGGTTCGAAGTAGCCACACACTGATGAGGCGTAGCCGGGGTCAGGCGAGCTAGCCCCAAAACGTCATCGTCCAGTGGCACCGAGGTGAGTCAGGAGCTTCTCTGCTCTTTCGCTTCGATGGGATTTCATCATAAGCTAATTGTCTTGCCCCTTGTAGTGTTGGTGGACGTGGGACCCCCTTGCAGCTTGCGCCAAGGAAGACCCTAGCCCTCCGGTCGAGACACTAGGGGTCGACCGGTGCCGTGTTGAGCGGGAGCGGCATTGGGACGGCCACGACGTCTACTGGGGGAGTTCCGTCAGCGATGACGGCGGCATCTGCAGAGGGGCAAACGGAGGAGGGCACGCACGGGCGCCCACAGGGGAGGCGGCGCGGCCAGTCGTAGTCGCGATGCCGCAGGTGGAGACGGTGGCGCCCGGGGCGGTCGAGTCTAGGCCAGGCATGACCGCAATGCCGCAAGCGCAAGCGGCAAGATGGGGTCGCCGCCTGTGCGGACGGAGACGGCCATGCCCGTGGCGGAGGCGGCGTAGCTAGATGCGACCGTGCTATTACAAACGGGGGTGGAGTAGTTGAAGTTGCCCTCCGCGTAGGCGGCCATGCCCACGGTGGGTAGGCAGCGATGAATGCGGCCGAAGCGTCTTCGACCACCGTGGTGATGGGGCAAACATCCGCATTTGCACCATCTGTCCCTTCGACCGCCGGAGGGGCTGCCCTAGAGGAGGTGGCACCGACGGAGGGGTCAGCGCCACTCGGGGCCAATGCGGGCTCATCCTAGGCTCTGGTCCGTGCGAGCGGCGACCTACATGCGTGGGAGGGGCTCGTCCTCCGGTGGGCCGACCGACGAAACCCGGGGGTGACGCTCTTCACCTCGATGATGCCACGGAGGGGAAGGATTGGGAGAGGGTCGAGACTAGAGTCGGGCTCGCGGCCCGTGCTTTGAACATGGCGCTAGGGGCGCTGCACGATGTCGTCGACCCGATTGGCCAGGTACGACCTGTTCGTGCTTTCGTCCTTGATTTCTCCTTTTTTGGTGCTTCTAACTTGTGTTGCTCGCAGTCTCTCATGTCTCACAGTCACGAGAAGTCCCAGTTTCTCCACCAGCAGAAGGACGCTTGGGGCCGCCTTACCGAAGAGACGTAGGTGCGTGAATGGCTGACCGAGCAGCTTGACGCTGCTTGTCAAAAGATGTCCGAGCTTACTCCTGCGGGCGAGGAGGTGGCCAATCTCCGAATAAAGGAGGCAGACGCTCGTCGGGACGCCGCCGAGGCCAAGGAGAAGTTCGCGGCTCTGGCTGAGAGGGCACGCCTGGACGCCGCGGAGACTGAGCGGCTGCAGAAGGAGCAGGATGAGCTGCTCCAAACCATAGTGAGGCTCCGGTAGGAGCATGACAATGCTCGTCATCGGGTCAACGACCTCCTAGGTGAGGTTGAGCGGGATAGGGAGTCGAAGGTTGAGGCCAAGAATGTGTTTGCCGGGCTTGACGTGCAGGTCGGTCAGCAATGAGCAAGGATCCAGACCCTGGAGGCTGAGGCGGCCCAGCAGCGTGACGGGGCACGCAAACTCCAAGGCAAGTGAACGGTGAGACCCTGGTTTGCCTCATCGGCTTTCTTCCCAGGATCCACCGCTGGTGTCCTGATGTGGTTAGTGTGTGGTTTGTGCAGGTCTTGACAACAAGCTCGTGGCGAAGGTGGTGAAGAGCCGTGGCCTGAAGAAAGAGCTCTCCAAAGTGAAGGGCTCTCTTCAGAAGGAGAGTGATGAGCACGATGACCTGCGTGTTGCCGTCAGGCTGGTCAGCGATGACCTCGGGCTGACCCCGCCAGAGGAGACGAGCTCGCTTACGGTCTGCTCCCTTCAGATCATGGAGCGGGCACGCGAGATGACGCGACACGCGCTTTGCTTCGGTGTTCAATAGTCGTTCGTCGTTGCCCGTTCCCACTATGAGAACAACAATTGGAGGCGATGGGCCAGGGCTTCGTGCCTGGTTATGCGGACGATGAGCTGGATGAGATCGAGAAGATGGCGGCCGACCCTGCGCGAGAATTAGCCGATAAGACAGAGGGCAAAGTTATTCCCTTGAGGGGTTAACTAATTGAATGACTGGAGCCGTGGTGCCCACAAACTTGTAATAAGCAGACAAGTATTTTGTTTTTAAGTTTGGCCAAACAAAATTTTAGCTTGTGTTGTTTAAATACTTGTCCTTTTTAATGTAAAAAGGTTGACGTGATCCGATCCCTCCTGACGCTAAGTTTAGAAAGCTCAAAGCATGGGCGAAAGACTTTGATCATACTAGTGAGCAGAGGTACCGTAGCCGCTGGAGCGTAGGCCTCTTGCGTTCCGACCAGCTTTACTCAGTGTTCATTCCCACGATTCTTACTTCTAAGGCTTAACGTAAGAAGGGGTTGGCTGCAAAAAGCGTTTATGAGTATTAGATACTCACATCAGCCCCTAAGTGAGGCCCGACCCCTGGCCGTTGCTGGGGTCGGTAAGAAGGTCGATGCGGTTCGATCCGTTCCAACGCTAAGTTTGCAAAGTTTAAGGTGCGGGCGAAAAAGACTCTGATCACGCTGGAGAGCAAAAGCATCGTAGCCACTGGGCATGGCTTTTTTTTGTAGTCCACCCAGTTTTACTCGGCGTCTGTTTTCCGTATCCTCTTGCTTTGAGCCCTTAACGTAAGAAAGGGTCGGACACAAAGAGTGTTTTCGAATACATATATACCCTTACCAGCCCCGAGGGAGGCCCAGCCCCTAGCCGTTGCTGGGGTCGGCTGTCGTTAAAATCGAGAGAGTGATAACGAAATCGATAAAGGAAAATACTTTTTATTTTAGAAACATGATTTCTTACAAGCACGTTAACAACTTGGAAAAAAACTAGGGGTATAAGCGATGTATCTGCTCAATATTCCATGCGCTTGGTAAAGATTTGTCCATCGGTGGTCTTGAGCTTGTAGGTGCCTGGTCGAAGCACCTCCGTGACGACGTATGGTCCTCCCCTTGGTGGAGACCGCGGGAGGCGGATGCATGTGCTGCGCTACGAGGTGACCGATGGTCCCGACAGCATCGCACAGTCTAAACGGGAATGTTGTCGGGGTGCTCCAGTGAGATATGCTGGGGAGATCGGTTCTCTCTCGGCGAGCTGTGCCATGACATTAGCAGAGGAAAAAGAAAGGTGACGTTAGTCCTCCTAGGACAGCTGGGTCCCAGAAAGACAACGAGCTGGCGTTCCAGCCGCCCATAGTTAAAGTCGAGAAGCTGGTTGCCCTCGGGGGCGCGGGCCTCCGGGGCATGCAGCTATAGCTTCCCAAGGGCCTCGACGACAGCGTTGAGGCTGGCGGAGCACGGAGGCTGGACGGGGGCGGGAGCGTGCGCTAGCTCTCCCTCCGCGGTGATGAGGAAGTCTAGATTCTCGGAACACGCGTGCGCGACCGGGGCTCAACTCACGCCATGGCTAGTCATCCGTTGCTTGAGCGTGGACGTCGAAACGGGCAAAAGGCCCCTACCTGGTGCGCCAACTGTCGATGTTTCGTACCACCGGTGAGTGAATTTGTATTGCACGTTTGGTTCGAATAGTGTGCTAAGAGGACATAAGAATGTATACTGGTTCGGGTGGAATGTCCCTATGTCCAGTCGCTGCCGCTCGTGTTATTAGCACTGAGGTTTGCAGTAGGGGTTATAAACTGGCGAGAGAGGGATGAAGTTCCAAGTCTCTGGTGAAGTGGAGTTGAAGTGCTTGAGATTGCCCGGAGGACTCTCCAGAGCTTTCAAGAGGACGAGTGCCCTAGAAAGTTTTCTTCCAGCTTGCCCGTTGGGGCGCCTAGCCTTCCCTTTTATAGACCCAGGGAAGGACCTGAGGTACATAAGAGAGAGAAAAAAGGAAAAGAAGAAAGAGAAAAACAGGGGAGAAGAAGGCCCAGGAGCTATGTCGTCCTTCTTCTACGGTAGGCGGGTCCCGCTGGTGGTGTAGATGATGGCGAGGACAGCTTCACGTTGTGACGTAGATGGTGATAGGGGCGGTTCCATGTCGTTGCCCTGTTTGCCACCGCCGCCACACACGGGTGTCGTCAGTCGATCGTGGCGCCCTGTCCTGTCTTGCCTGGTGCTGTGGGCGACGTGAGCCCCAGACATGCCCTGTCACGGCTACGGGTCGCGTCGAGGCGTGCCCACTCCCATCTGGTGTTAGAAGTTTGATTCCGGGCTCAGCTTTTTTTATGTTCGTAGCAGTTGAAGGCGGCGTGGGCCCCCGTGGGACCTGCGCACTCAGGCGAGGCGGAGCCCGCACCACTGAAGTCGAGCGAGACGGTGCCCGTGCCCCAGGGTCGGACGAGGCGGGCCCACGTCCCTGGGTCAGGTGAGGCGGGGCCGCATCCCCGTGGTCGGGGGAGTCGGAGCCACGCCCCAGGTCGGACAAAGTCGCGGTCAGCTTACCGATCAACACCACCAAATATTGATGAAAGATGAAGAATATCACCATCAGCGTGCAAAAAAGAATTGGGCATTACTTGGAGACAGAAACACATCTTACTTCCATCAAGCAATAGTCAAAAGGACAAGGAAAAATAGAATTACCTATTTAGTCAATCCTGATGGCACTGAATCTACTACTCAAGAGCAGCTCTCTAAAACTCTCAATAACTATTTTGAAGACATTTTCAATTCCCAACATCCAAGCATATATACCATAAATAATCTCACTACCTCTTTGATGAATGCAGGAAATAGATCACCTACTCAAGAGCCAGATGGAGAGCCTCCAAGCCCCTCGCCCCATCACCAGCCACCATGCCACGACATGTCACTATACACCAACTCCAAGCCTACCGTACAGGAGCTCTACAACATACTCAAGGAAATGAGAAGCAATGCATCGCCAGGGCCAGATGGGTTCAATGCAGCGTTTTACAAATCAGCCTGGTCATGGGTATCCAATGACATCTACAATATGGTAACTGAATTTTACACAACTGCTTTCATGACACCGGAGCTTAATCAAACTTTTATTGTTTTAATTTCTAAGAAAACCCAGCCAACCATCCCACAGGATTTTAGACCCATTAGTCTCTGCAATGTCATCTATAAGATTATTGCTAAATCTCTTGCTGAAAGGCTTAAACCTCATCTTCCTGATTTTATTGATCATGCTCAGACTGCTTTCATAAAAAATAGGCACATTTCTTCCAATGTCATTATAACGCAGGAAATCATCCACTCCTTCAACCTAAAGACTTGGAAGCAGGAGGCTTTCCTTCTTAAAATCGACTTGGCCAAAGCCTTTGACAGGCTAGATTGGAGCTTCATCACTGCTGCCCTAACTCGATTAGGTCTTCCGACTCATTTCATTAATCTTATTTACTCTTGTATCTCAACTCCCACTTTCTCTATTTTGGTTAACGGTGAGCCTTCTGACGATTTCAATCCTAACCGTGGTATTAGACAGGGATGCCCTCTCTCTCCCTACCTTTTTGTTGTCGCTATTAACGAGTTATCTATAGCTCTTCAACGGGAAATGCAAAGGTCCAACCTCATTGGTGTCACTTTAGGACCCGGGTGTCCTCCCATCCACTCTATCCTCTTTGCAGATGACCTGATTCTTTGTGGATGCGCCACGTCAAATGAGGCCACTACCATCCGAACTATACTCCAACATTTTTGCAATGCATCCGGTCAGACTCCTAATCTTCAGAAATCGGCTATTCTTTTTAGTAAAAATGTCAATGCTAATATCAAAGAAGCTATTACTAATATTTTCCCTGTTCCTGAGCTTCAACCTCATACTAAGCATCTAGGTCATCCCATCATTTTTAACCATAATGATCGTAACAGGGCTTACAATTTTATTATGGGCAAATTCCAATCTAAATTAACTACGGTAAGAGCCAATAAGCTTAACCATGCTGGTAGACTTACCTACATCCAGTCTGTTCTTTCTTCCATCCCTATTTATTATATGTCTACTGTGTTATTTTCAAAATCCTTTGTGCACAAAATAAATACTATTATCAGGAGATTCTGGTGGACAGGTATTCAGGACGATAACCCGACGTCCCCTATCGCATACAGATCATGGGATGATATTTGCCAGAGCAAAGACAATGGTGGACTGGGTGTGAGGGATTTAGGGACGGTTAACAAAAGCCTTATTCTTCATGCTGCTTGCAACATAGCTACTAACAAAAACCCTATGCTCTCTTCTATTCTTAAAGCTAAATATTACCCTAATTCTTCTTTTTGGACAGCTTCTAACTCGGGGACTCGATCCATCTTCTGGTCCTCTATCATGCAGGTAAAAAAAGAGCTTCACAACAATACCATCCTCCAACTCCACAATGGCAATACTTCAATTTGGTCTTCCCCGTGGTGTCCTCTTTGGGAATCCATCCATGACCATCTCCTTCTGCCTGTCACTGTGTCTCCACTTCCCTCCAAAGCCTCTGACCTTTGGATTCCCAATACACATGACTGGGATGTGACTCTTTTAACTAATATGTTTGATAATGATGCCATTCAGACCATCACTTCTACCACTACTGCTCCCTCTGACCAACAGGATATTCTTAGGTGGAAAAGTTCCAGAAAGGGAATCTGCACCACTAAGGCAATCTACAAAACTCTCTCTACATCCAATGTTGTTCAATTACCATCACAGGGATCTAGGAGCATTCAACCTCAAGCTAATCAAATACTGTGTCGTGCTTGGAGAAGTAAAAGCATCCCACCTTTGATCAAAACCTTCACATGGAGGCTCATCCGCCGAGCACTAGCTACTGCAGAACGTGCGTCTAGGTACTCATCTCATATAGACAAACACTGTGACACCTGTGGCCAGTTGGAGAATGACTACCATCTCTTCTTTCAATGTACGCTTCCGAGCGAGGTATGGTCTTCCTTTTAGCCTCCTATATCTACTGCCAACCTAGCTGCTGAAACTGATGGTATTCAACTAGCACTGTCTTCTTTTATTCCTAACTCCACTCCTGAACTTACTTTTCAAAAAATTCTCTTCACCCTTTGGTATATATGGAAAGCCAGGAACAACTACCATTTCAAAAGGAAGCGATGGACGGCAGCCCAGGTACATCATGCAGCGGCGGCACACATGGACTCCCACAACACAGCTCTCAGCATGCAGCAGCCTATACCTAACCAAACAATTAGGCATACCACTCAAGAAGCTGCGCACTCAGGTACAAATGTTTCAGATGCAGGTCTTAACCATACCATGACGAACACGTACTCGACGTTCACTCAAAGTGTAGCAAATAGCCAATCTCAGGAAGCTAACGTCAGCAACACAGCTCCCCCAACGATAGAGCAAGATCAAAGTACTGCGCTTTCACAGGAGCACGCCCAAGATAGCCATGGCCAGCAAGGAATGCCAGGTTTGGACTACACACATGTAGGTACCCTCTCCCAGCAGATGGACAGGTACACCATCGAACTGCCGGCGCATATTACAGGAGTTCACTGCTATGTTGATGCATCCACTGCACCTGACCAACCAACGCAGCCTCCAAGAATAGCTGGTCTTGGTATTCTCTTTGTCAATACTCAGGTACAACTGGTGCAAACCATTTATATCAAGGTGCAAGTTATAGGTATCCATTCAGTTCTTATGGCTGAAGCAGCTGCCTTAGCACTAGCGGCAAGGATGAATGACAACCTCAACTTCGACAACACAACTTTCTTGTCTGACCTGTCAACAGTTGGTGCACTTCCTCAATCAACAGGACCAAACTCATCCCCCTGAATGGAGGATGAAACCCTTCACTCAATCATTCACCAATCTCTCGACGCATCGACATGGGAAGATCCCCAAGATCAACAGGAGCCTCAACACAACAGCTGACGGCCTTGCCAGACTTGCTCTCTTGGCTACCAGCAACACATATGAGCGTACTTGCTCCTACTTGAATCACACCCACCATTGCCCACTAGAGGATGCAATGAAATCTGTAAACTTGCAGCATGTAATTCTACTATCAGCTTCATGCTGCTAATAATATATTCATGTTTGTTGTAAAAAAAAACCGATAAAATGTTTTTTTTTGAATCTTTGCCCGATGAAATGTTAATGAAACAAGCAGCATGCGGAAGCGCTTCCCGTCGGCTCTAATCAAACCCCGGCCCCACCCAAATCTCTCACACTGCTCTTCTCAGTCCTCCCCAGTCCCCCACCCAGCCACACCCCTCGTTTCCTTGCCCTCGCCCGTTTCCTCGCGAGTCCCCTTGCTCTCGCACGCGACACGCACGCCCGCTCGCGTGAAGGTACGCGGAAGCAAGGGAGAGGATTCTCCGAAGCGGCGGGCGAGGCGGCGGCAGCGATGTTGAGGGAGATGGCGGCGGGCGGTAGGTTTTCAATCCCGGCAGGGGCGCGGCGCACGGTCGCGGACATCAAGGAGATCGCCGGCGGCCACACCGACGAGGAGGTCTACGCCATGCTCCGCGAGTGCAACATGGATCCCAACGAGACCGCTCAGAGGCTCCTCCTCGAAGGTCCGCTCTCTCCCTTGCCCATCCCTTGCCCCGCCCGTCTAGATTTCGTCGTTTGATCCACTTTCCTGGTCCATGCGGCTGGCGCGAGATGGGCGTGGGGCGTGCAAGGTTGAGTCGGCGGGTGCTTTTCAATTCGCTCTAGGCTTTCCTTGATTCAGTTCGTGGGAGGGTACGGAGAGGGTTGCGTCACTGTATAGGTTGGCATTGTAGGGTTTTTGGAAATTCAGCTGGCTGCTTGAGGAAAGCATCTGTGCACCATTTTACTCGTGCTGTTCTGTATTGATGATGGAAAATGGAAAATGCTAATCAAGTAGCATTTTTTCATGATGAAACTTTACAGCGGCATTTCTCCTTGAAGAAACATTGCATAGTTAAGTCGGAATTTAACAGTGTCATTTATCTAATACAATCTCCCTTTTTTGCACTGACTTTACTAGCACTTTAGCTTCTGATATATATAATAAAGGTTTAAATTTATCTAATACAATCTCCCTTTTTTGCACTGCCTTTACTAGCACTTTAGCTTCTGATATATTTAATAAAGGTTTAAAATTATCAAGGTCATTGCTACTATTTCCAGCGAAGTAATTAGTAATCTGATATTTAAATTCTTGTGGAAATTCATGCTATTTGTTGCTTTTTCTTATTGTTTAGCTTGATGTTTCGATATGTCTAACGATGATAATATTCTCACTGTCTGCCTGAATGGAGCCATCCAGTGGCACAAGTAAGGCGTCGAATCCAATTTTTTTGTTTGGGGATAGACAATCTGTCTATGTCTGTTGCCAATTTTCATCTATTACTATTATGAAACTTGAAGTTTGTATTTTCTTACCCTTCTTTACCTCTAATGATCTGATAAACTAAAGGGGTCTTTAGTTTAAGAGATGGGATAGTCCATCATCTTCTTACTCCTTACTTTTTAGCATGGTTTGTGCAATGGAATTGGTTAATGCATCATCACCACATTCCTCAGAAGAAAACACTTAGTATAAGCATGAAACATGGAGTAATTCGACCAAATCTCATGGATTGACACATGGTGACCATTTTATCTAGGGTGGGGTGGTTCCTCAAACAAATACCCCTAAGGGCTTGTTCGGTTGTTTAGGATTCATGGCCAGGAACTATTCCTGGCTGGAATGATTGTGTAATTTGTATAACAATTTATGAGCTGGATTGGTTCCTGCCCCTATTCCTGAATAACTAAACGGCCCCTAAAAGTGGGGGGAATTGAGAAAAAAATAAGGTTTTGTTTCCCTTGTATGGCCTTGTACCATGCAGTTCCTAAGAGATGTTTAAGGCTTTGTTTGCCTTAATTTCTTATAAATCACTTCTTGTCTGCTGCCATTTGGATACGCAAACAAGAAATAAACTCTTACGATAATTATACTTGTAGTGTGGTATTAAAATTGGTAGGCTCCTTAGTCTACACAAAAAATTAACATTTACTTTGTTGATATCACTTTTTCGTTCCCTTGCATCATCGATGCATAATGCACACGCGAAGTACTTGAGTCCAGATTCTTTTATCACGTAGTCTACAAATGGTTCCGTTAGACATTTGAACATATGCTTGGTTTACAATTGCTATATGTTTTTACTAGTATATTAATGCAAGTGGAAATAGTTGCTATGAGAGACAATACTGGTCTATGTCCACGTTAGTATCCTTGTATCCTTGTACTTTGTTTTATGCTTCGTTTTGTCTCTGCATGTGTTTATGTGATTATTCAAGTATTGTAACCTCTGTGACTCAACTTAGAATTGCTTTCTCAATTTTAAATTTCAGATACCTTTCATGAGGTGAAAAGGAAGCGTGACAAGAAAAAGGAGGTAGGGTGATCTATCCACCTATCCCTGTTCTCGTCTCTTTCAAAGTATATTCATCACTACGATTTATGGGCAAGTAATTGGAGCTAATAATGTTATTCAGAATGAATTACTTTATTGCTTGAGGCTAGGTTTAATAATGACAATTGGTCTATCATTCTTTGGTACTGCATATGTATTATTCTTATAATCTCCAAAAATCCGTGTCATTTTGTTTTTGTGATTGCATCAAGTTATTTTGAGGTCACATACTCACATGGGCTTTCTTTGGTATTGCATATGTATTATGATTTTTCATTATTTGGTTGGGCCACATTCACGTAATTTGGTATAGGTCTTTTTCTTTCCTGATCTATAATGTAGAACAGAATATTGCTGGCCTGATTTGGAACATGTTGCTATACTTCTGGCAACTGCTTTTGCCCAACAGTATGAGAAATAAGCAGAACACATCAACCTCAAATGTACCTGTTTGAATGGCGGGTGCTGTATTCAAAGTACAATGTGTTTGAAGGGTGAATCACTAAAGTATTACTGAAAACAACACTCAGGCTTAAATAGTATTACATATTACATAATTGTTAATGTCTGACCTTATGTTTCAATTTTTTCAGTAGAAAATATATTCTGAAGCATCTAAATCATGCACATCAGCACATTGCACTGATTTTCTCAGATTTGACTTTTACAACACTGTGACTGTAGTTATTCTGATTACTCATTTGAAAAATTGGTAGACAATCTGAAACAATAAGTTAGATAATATTGAGAACATGTGAATGGAGGCCCTGGGCAGTACTGATTTAGAATAGGCTTCAGCATGAATTTCACAGCAGTCGCCTTCTAAACAATCATCAAGGTGCATATTAGCTTACTGCTATTTGCATCAAGTAACACATAAACAGGGATGATGTAATGTAGTCTTCTTTGGCTCAGTAATGTTTTGGTTCCGTATTACGAAACTTTCAGCGAAAACATTGGCTATATTGTGGTTGAAAGGTACTTTTATTTCTTAAATTGATTGCAACTCAATTTACCTTTATCCACAGGGTAGTAAAGAGCCATTGGATTCTCGGTGGAGACCTGCTGTGCAGGGGCGAGGTGGAAAGAGTGGTCGAGGGAACTATTCTTCACACTGTTTGTCCAGCTCTAATGGTATTTTTTACAGCATTTTGTCAACTTAAGATTTTGCTGGATGCTATTTAAAAGACAGTTGGAGTTTTGCATTTGCATAGACTACATGCTACCTTGTTACATTATGAAGATTATCAGTAAGTGTTCATACGTACATATTTTGATGTTGAAAATCCTGATCACAAGTTAGAGCTGCTTCTGACACAAACTTTTTGAGAAAACAACCTTCCAGAAGGTTATTGCCTGACCATCCATGTTAATTTTTAACATAAAGTAAACTCAAGACACAATTTAATCCTCTTAAATGGTTACACAAAACCAATGCATTACTTTTTATCTCATTGAAGATTCTGCTGGACGAAGTGCTATTTCTGGAAAGGAGAATGGAATAAGTCTGATCACGGGAAAAGGTAGTGGTTCTACTCCGATAATCAATGTGAATATGGATGTCAATGCTTCCACTTTCATCCCAAGGTATCTAGAGTCTTTATAAAATTCATATTCAGTTCTTTTGCCCTTGAAAACCATCGCTAAATGTTACTGAGTTTATTTGTTCTTGAGGTGTGATCTTTATATTTGTTGTCAGTATTTTGTAGCAAAAAGATGCATACCTCTGCTCATGCATTTCCTTTTTGACGAATGAAAGTATAAGGCGTTTACTAGCGCCCACAACGACAGTAACATATGACTAGTCTCAGAGAGCTAGTTTCAATTAAATAGATTTATTTAAAGTTTGATGTTAGGCAGCTCTTATGGCCGTCAAGTGTTCCCAAAAAAGGTTTCTTATTCATTTTCAAACGTGAGCTTTTTAGGCGATGATATCTAATGATCTCAAACAGATTGGAATGATTTTTCTCAAGGAATGTGTCTTGACTTTTGATTTAATGCGACTTAACTTTTGATGTAAGGTGCATGTGCTACTTAGATGGGTCGTAGGCAGGCAATGGCTCTGGTCTAAATAGATGCCTTTTGTCACTAATTTAACTAGAAAATTTTGTGCGCCTTGCGCGCACTACCGGCATGACTGTTTAGTATTTTGTAAAAAGAAAAAGAAGTTTCACTAGATATTTCTTCTGTATGATTATATCAGCAATTCGTTAACAAAAGATGAATCATAGATATCCGCTATTGTGCACCGAGAATTGAAATCAGGATAAGCATTAAGCACCAGTCTAGGCAACAACAGATACAACAAACACACAATATCACATTTTTTATATGAAACTGGAATCAGAAAAAATATAATTTATTTCCATTGATACATTTTCTAGGGTCAGTGACAGACAAATATTGGTTTTGTTGGTCATGACTCAGAAAGTGCATGCAACGTGATGGCTTAAAAGTAAATCCGAGGGTTGACCTAGTCACATGTGCATTAAAAACATCACCAATTCTAGTTAGAACACATTGTGTGTCAAGTGCTTATTGGTGACGTACTTGATCATCCTGTCCATGACTGGATGATCCGACACCTAAGAAACAAGCAAAAAATCACACGGGTAAGCGATGTGCTTGTGAGAAAGCGAACGGGAGGGAGATTGGTGACAACGATTACCATGTCATAAGAGAATGCACAACTATGGTTCTCATTAAGAACTATAAGGCACAAAGCTATATATAGTTTTTCCCAATAACACTTGAGTCAGGCATGGTGGATCTATTCGATTTCATAATTGGATAAAAGATAAAAAATTACATGCGAAGCAAACCCATTTCGACATAAAACCCGGCTCCCTACTGGATTCTATCCAACACGATCTATATGTCACATGCTGATTCGCAGGCTACAAAATAGTATGACGCGCAGAGCATAGTTTTAAATAATAAATAGTATGACACGCAGAGCATATTTTTGCATCTACATATGTACCATGTTCTTATACTAATACTCAATTATGTAGCACCTCAGCATTCTACACACAGGATTTCCTCGAGGTAGCAACCAAGGGCAGCTAATGTTTACTCTGGTGCCAATCGTGCAATACCTGGGCCTGTAGGAATATCTACCTTAACAGAGACAGTTTGGCATCTGAATTCCAGGTGATCCCATCTGTCAGGCAATATTGACAAGCTTCACTCTAAATAAAGGGTCTGCTTGTGTTAAGCATCAACTGGTTATTTTTGCTATGAGAAGCATGCAAGCAGACGGTGTAAGACATAATCTGCTGCTCTTCATTTCTCCTCTCTGCAGATTAGGGATGGAGCTGGTCAGCTCGGCTGTCCACTCCCCACTGCTGTAGCAAGTAAGGCAATAGGCCATCTAGTACATGTAGTTGGTAGCAAATACATCAGCCATGGTAGTGGGCTGATCTAAGCAATGTACTGTTAGTTGGTAGCAAATAATCAGCCATGGTAGTGGGCTGATCTAAGCAATGTACTGTTAGGACTGCTGAATGTGCAGGATCGATTGCTTGGCAAGCTCGCCAGCCTCCTTGTCGTCCATTAGACATTAGACATGTTGAATTAATTATTAAAGTTGTAATGTGCCAACAGTGCTGATTCGCTGCAACACCCATGACACAGACCCAGCCCTGCCGCCGCAGCCTTGTCTCCCCTTGCACGCATCGAGTCCGTAACTGCGTGGATATGTGAACTGAGGAGGGGAATCGAGATGTAGAGGGTGGAGAGGGAGAGAAGGAATCACAATTAATTGAGTGGAAGGGCGAGCTTGCTGGCGGAGATATGAGAAGAGTCGGAGAGGTGAACGACAACAAGCAAGGACGGAGCCCGACTTCTGTTTTATTTTTATCGTGGAATGATGAGACAATTATTTTTATCCGGATGTAAAGGCTAAATATCGGTCTGGATCTATTTATTTTACAGGTCATCCAAGCAGTGTTTCTAGGTCTAACCTGAAAAATTTGTGTGCTGCTATTTTGCACTGGTTTTTGGGCACAAAACCAGACTTCCAAACAGGGCCTTACTGTGCAAAAGGTTGCCTTCTGACATGAATCTGTTTCATGAAAATGAAAAAAAAAACAAATAATACTCACAAGCAAGAATAATTGACAAGCCAATCCTAACAAAAAGCAAAGTACACTTTTGCGTGAGAAATTGTTATTGCCTTATTAACAGCTAATCTTTATAGTGCAAAAGAATAGTTCAGTTGCTCCACCATGACTAGGACTGAATGTGAGATTTTTTTAATGTGAACAAAAGCACAAAAATATACACATGGATCTGGATGTGCTTTTCAAACTGCAAAAGCAATGAATTCCTTCGAGGTAGATGACATTGGAGAGATGAGACAGTGGCGCTAGTAGAGAGACTTGGAGGCGGCACTCACTTCATTCACCTCTAATGTCTCCCGCATTGTCATCAGGCAATTGTGGATTCGGCGTGTAAGATAATCTGCTGCTCCCCCTCTCCAGTCTTTTGCTGCAGCAGAGTTTGAACCATTTCGGTCAGCTCTTGCTTGCTCCTATTGAGGTATGGCAATAGGCCATCACCCCCTTGTACTAGTTGTACAATTAGATGTGGCAATAGGCCACTAGTAGTAGTGGCATACATCAGCCATACATTAGGTGGTAAGGCTGATCTCAGCAATGTCCTAGTGGACATTGTAGTAGGTGTACTCACCTCTAGTAGACTTGTAGTAGACTTGTATATATACCAATCAAAGGCAATGGAGAAAAGCAGTTCAGGGTGCCACACATTCAGAGTTTTCAGACTTGTGCAAGTGCTGTGCTCGTGTGCCCTGCTCTCTATCCCTTCTTCTACCTCTAGCCAAGTGTGTGTGGGTGCTGCTGAGCTGATTGCTCGCCTGTGCAGGGAGTTCCATTGCCGACAGGCGGATCGGGCTAGGGTCGGTGGCACAAGATCTGAAAGTTTGGGAGAGAGAACAGAGATAATAAATACATAAATAAAGAAAAAATTAACAAGCCAATGGCTCACCCAGGACACTTCGTGGGTGGGGCATCGAGGCATGTTCTCTTGAAATTGACTGTACTAACATTCCTATAGGAAATACACAGTTCGAGAACATTCCTATAGGAGACGATAAACTTTAATTTCAAGATGCCTGCTTCTTGTGGTGTTCTGGATTCCTGTCTTGTAAGGTTCACTGATTAGCAAAATTGGTTGTTCTTTGTGTACATTAGGTTTCAGAAAGAGGGAATTGCTGTGAATAATAATCACTATCAATTCATGCTTTATTTTTTTTACTGGAAAGGCGATTTTTTCCCTGTCTCATAGGATCTGTGCTGAATAGATCTGTTTAGTACACAGTGCATTCATTTTTGTGTGGCAATGCCATAATGCTACATATCGCTTTGGTGCTTTCTCTTTTTCACACAAAGATCAATCTAACCTGCCATATTATGCTTACATCATGAAACTTCATTATTTCACTAACAGTTTGTTGAGTGGTCTTCGCAACGGTCCATATCAACCAGTTGATTCTGCTGCTGTGCTGGTGACAAGTTCTAGTGCTGTTGGTGATAAGTCTGGTTCAACAGCCTTGGCTGATCTGACAGGTGGTCTTCCGTTCGAAGATGTAGTCACTACTATGAATCCAAATTCACTGCAACCCTTGAAACCAGCACCACCGTCAGATCCTGTGGTTGTATCTTTTCTCGACTCTCACAGCCTTGGTGACGTTGGTGCTTCCAGACAAACTATTGGAATCAAGAAGACATCAGTAGAACATAAGGTGGGGCATGATGTATCAACAGACAAAGGTATATGCTTGAATTCACCTGGGTTATTTCATTGTATTTTAAGTGAACTTGATATTTGTTACAAACTTTTTCCCCCTTATGCACTGTTAGGCTCCTCTGAACAATCTGTGCCATCTTCATTAAGACGATGCTCTGTTAGTAGACCATCTTCCAGCTACGACAGTCGTTCACAACAATCCCAAAAAGGTTTTTACCATGCTCCCTACCTTATTGGACAATGTTATCTCTCTGTAGTACATGTTGAAATGTCCCTTTGTTCCTCTGCATATAATACTATGCTTGATTGGCACTTCCTATCCTGCCTGTAGTAGGTGTTGTCATGTGGGTTGGTTTCAAACCTGCCCCCCTCCTCTTCTTCTCTCTTGTTTTGGGGGTGCAGGTTATGCTCTCATACACTCAAGTTTGGGCTGCATGTGCTTACTAATAATAACTAGTAATGTTTCAAAATAACCTATAGTTTATACCTATAGTTTTGGCAATCAACGTGCCTGAACCGTGACCTCTTTTTGTCTTGTGCTCTTTTTGTCCCTTTATGTGTCTCCCTGTTTTCTCGTCTCTTTTGGGTTTCATCTCTAGCCTACCCCAACTTGCTTGGGACAAAAGGCTATGTTGTTGTTGTTTGTAGTCTAACCTGGCATTAAGTGACAACTTAACAGAGTTGGTGTTTATTTCCTAAACCTTGCTTGGTACTGCTAAGGTAGATAAGTATTTGTTTTGATGTTTGGAGTAGTATCTGTGCTTCTGCTTAATGAGTGAACTTTTCATTTGCTATTTGAGTCTGAAAACTACTGCTGTAAATGCTGCACTGTTTTTAATTAACCATATCCATTTTTATGCTGCCATCTGTTATATCAATTCTTTTTTTTATTGATTATTGTTTTCAATCATCTGTCATTTAGTTATTCCAAGTAAAGAATGGAAACCTAAACTGACTTGCTCAGCTGCTTCTCAAGCAACCGGGGATGTTACCATACCTTTTTTTTTTTTTTTTTTTTTTTGCGATCGGATGTTACCATACATGATAATGCACCTTTGGCTGCTGACATTATTCCCCAATCAGCTCCAGTATCAGATTCAGCTGGTACAGAGGATCCATTGAAGGTGGACAAATATTTCAATGATCTACAGTTATCAGATAAGCAACATGTGATAATTCCAGATCACCTTCAAGTTTCTGAGTCTGAAAAGTATGGTCTAAGCTTTGGAAGCTTCGACGTCAGTTTTCAGCAAACTATGGGCTCTTCAGATCCTGAGTGTGTGAAGAGCTCTTTACTGAAATTCAATTCATCTCATGAATTGAATGGCAGTATTGATGAGCCTCAATCAATGCAAAGGTTAGTTTTAACGCCCTTTATCTTGATTTTTGGAGACTATCTTTGTGATGCTCTTTTACGCTGTTATTGGGTAATTTTTGGCAGCATCTTCAGACTTTATCTTGTTTCTTGTAGTTTGATGATTCATTTATAAAGTACTACAGCACACTATTATACTCCATCCGTTCCAAATTATAAGTTGCTTTGACTTTTTTGGTACATCGAATTTGCTATGTATCTAAACTAACTTTATGTCTAGATACATAGCAAATTTGATGTATCAAAAAAGTCAAAGCGACTTATAATTTGGAACGGAGGGAGTAGTTGCTAATGTGCTGCTGCATCTCCTGATTGTACCTAGCTTGCAACTCACTTTGTTTGGTGCCACCATTTGATTTAGTTCCTGAGACTTTTGTTGATTTACATCTTTTCATATCAAGAAAACCTATCTACTTACTCTGCAATAATGATGTTTGGAGACCATGGGCACATTGTTTTTTCACCTGCACTAACATGGTAACCTTCATATGTTAACTTTTACTTTGATTGTATTTCATTCCTTGTCCAGCTCATATTGTGCAAGCTCAAGCAAAGGGTTGCATTAATTAGTTCTAGAATACTCAATTGTTAAGCATGGTCCTGTGTGCATCTTTTTAGCGTTAATGATGTCCTGGTGTTTGTTAGGTATATCTAACTGACTACCTGTGTATTGATGCTATATACACAGGTCATTAAACAACTGTAGTTAAAGGAACCATGCCATTCAGTTCCCAGCACACTGCATTCTACTAGACTGTTAATTTCTTTGTGTATCTATCTGTTTTAGCATTCATATGTTTTGTTGGATTCTCAATGCTTTCTTGTAATTTACTGAGGAACATGTTTAATTTTTTAATGTTTTCAGGACACATTATCTCTTAAATTTTATGTCTATGTCAATTTCTCTGCAACGCTCTTTCTCACAAACATTTCTTTTGCTGAATTGATGTTTTCTTATAGTTTACTGGAGAATTTGTTTGATGTCTATCAAGTGGTGCCTAGGGTATCCAAAATATGTTCTGATGTTAAACATAGATCTAGTCCATAATAAACTGTATTTGTTCTTATTTTTTTCTTCTTTTTATTTATCACTGAAATTCAGAGATCAGAATTCAACTTCTACTGTCCTAGAGGAAGCTGGCCTCGTTCCTCAAGCTTCTGCAAAGCTAGAAAATGGTGCACCCTCAGCAATGGAGATTTCATCTATTGACCCTTCCCCTGACCCTGCACAAGCGGGAGCTACGTGCACTGGGGCTGCCCCTATGGAACCCAAAGAATGTGAGGACGATTCAGCCACTTCAGAGGATCCCCAATCTACAGCAATTCTTAGCACACCATCTTATTTGACATATGGATTAGCACCACAATCACATGTGAATCAGATTGAGAAGTCCGAATCTCATTCTCAGGCATGTGCTGTTTCTCTTAACCTAGATGCCACTAAAATCCCTCTGCTTTCACATTTTGGCTTTTGTTTTATGGGAAATTTTTTTGATAGCACCATCCTTTTTTTTTTCTGAAACACGCAGGAGAGCTGCGTATTATTGCATTAAGAAGAAAAGACCAGAGTAAAGAACCCTTACAAACCCACACATGTGCCCAGAGGCACTAACACTACACACCATCTTGATTGCACCATAGCATAACACTTCCTTTTTTTTACACACAACAATTCACATGCTAAGTGAAGATTGTACCCCCACTATTCCAAATTATAAGACGTTTTGGCTTTTTTAGATATACATCGTTTTTGCTATGCATCTAGACAGTGTGTATATCTAAGGGGGTGTTTGGATCCACCCTGTCACATCGGACATTCGGGTACTATTTAGGAGGACTAAACATGAATTAATTATAAAACTAATTGCACAGATGAAGACTAATTTGTGAGATGAATCTATTAAGCTTAATTAATCCATCATTAGCATATGTTTACTGTAGCACCACATTGTCATGGACTAATTAGGCTTTATAGATTCGTCTCGCAAATTAATCTCAATTAGTTTTGTAATTAGTCTATGTTTAATACTCCAAATTAGTGTCCAAACATCCAATGTGACAGAGACTAAACTTTAGTCAGAGGAACCAAACACCCCCTAAGTACATAACAAAAGCTATGTATCTAGAAAAAACAAAACGTCTTATAATTTGAAACGGAGGGAGTATCATCTAATTTTACTACTAGCATTTCTTGTTGGCCTAATATTTTCTTAACAAAGTAAATACATGCTGCTCTGTACTTAAATATCTCTGTTTTGTCAAATGAACTAACTTGTTGGAACCATGAAAAAATAATACAAGTACAACAGAACAATGTAGGAAGCACAATTTTGTAGCCCTTGGGGTTTACTTTCTCATGGAGTTATGCCTTTACTTATTGTAGAGTGATAATGGTGCAATGGTCGTCCAGTTTGAATTCAAAACTTTGGCTTTACTTGTTACTTTTGGTTTAGGGCGAAATATCAGGTGTGATTCCATTGGTAAACATATGCACAAACTCAAATCTTATTGTTTGGTTCCAATCTAAGTGGCCCAAGTGGAGGTGAGAGGTCCCTTGTCATCCTTGGGCCCAATTGGATTGCTCCAATGGAAAAATGGAAAGAGAGGTGAGGAAAGTTGCACGTGTCTCTCGCTTATGCCATTCAGATTGGTTCCACAAGGCATGATATTGAGTTTGCGCATATGTTCACCAATATGCCCTTATGCCCCTGATAGTTCTAGATGCACTAGTGTGTGGCCTGCAACCCTGTTGTAGCACATTACACGGAAATAACTTAGGTTGTGGGCCAACTAAATATTTGTTTATTGGTACTTGTAACAAGGAGCCACAAATATGTTGTCCATGGTGTGTGTTCCTTCTACAGGTCTGATTTTTGCTCTGTAAAACTGTGTACAGTCAAAACAGACAGTTGATTTTTCTACAAGTTATTGTACACAATCGTACCATCCCGCAACTGATGCTGATGAATGGTTGACCCCTTCTCTTGCTGCTCAAGCTGCCCACAAGTATGGGAATATCCCAGTTGTTCCCGCACAAACTGGCCAGGATCAAGAGGTTTGTATCAACACTCTACTTTGCATCGTTTCGTTTGTGGCTGGTGTTCTTAGAAACTTAGCCTATTTGTTTGTAATTTAATACCAAAAGTAAAGTTTTCAGCATGCCATAGACAAATTTAGGTGGCTGCAAGTTCAATACAATTGTCACACATGCAGATTTTTAGTTCCAAATAAATTTGGGCTAGCTACATGTGTCTGTTTTATAAAAACAGTACAATCACTCGATATCTCTTCATTCAGATTTGATGCCATCATTGTTCTCTGATTTTTTAGTGTCACTGAATTATTACAAAACATCTGATCTATACGATTCATTGCCACATTGGCTAGGTCTGAGTTTATATCATTTGTTATGAAAAATACCATCCTTACCTATTTATCTATATATCTGGTAATTACTGCAGGGGAACGACTCACCTGTGATTGTTTCATCTGTTTCTGCTTCGGTTGCTACCCCTGCTGCTGGAGTTCTGTCGGCTTCAGTTGCTATCCCTCAGCAGCCTGTTCCTGTATTTCGCCAGCCTTTTGGTGTTCATATACCACATCACCCAACGAATTATGTCCCATATAATCAGTACATTTCACCATTTTTTATTCCATCCCCTACTCTTCACCCTTTTATGGGTAATGCTACATTTGCTCAGCCACCTTCAACAGGGGTCATGTACCCAACTCCTGGAAGCGCAGGAGTTCTACCACCTGTCAAATACTCTGTTCCTTCATTCAAGCCTGGTGCTAACATTGGGAGCCAGGCATCTATTGGAGTTCCTGGTGGCCATGGAACATATGGTTCTAGTCCATCAGTTTACACTAATAACGCACCAGTGTCATCTGGAAATCTAGCAGAAAATGACAATGTTACTTCATCTCAGTTCAAGGAAAATAGCATCTATATTGCTGGGCTCCAGGTATGACTTTGTTTATTTGTTGAGAAGTATGCTGTCTTGACACATCATTTTTAATGTATTTTTGAGATAATTTTCTTGTCCAGTGTTATAGAATATCCTATATGAATTTTATTTACAGAGATTCTATATAAAGGACAGTTAGTGTTGTTTATGGTTCAGTTTTATCTTGACGCTTTTTGGAAACATAAATCTTGCTGAATTTAAGATCTTTCATCGATGTGAGTGGATTAGGTAATGGGGTGAAGCTCTACTATCCATCATGGCTAGTGGCCAATGTTTCTAGACCAGATCAAAACTGAACTTAGTCAATTTTGACTTGAAAACTGTACACTTGACAAAAGTCTGTCTGAAATTGTTTGTGTATACAGTGCATGGTGCAGATTGTGGCATAATATTTGTTTTGCTAAAGTGGAACTACCATTTTTGGCTATAGTAGTAAAACAGCATACTTTAAGAATAGGAAAATAATTGAATAAAGCTGCATAATATTAGAACTAGGAAGCCTTGTAATTACGACATACTGGAAGTGTTTTCAGTGGTATCTTGCCCTCTTGTCTGATTCTATGGATCTAGTTTGAATAGAGGATAACATGGAAAAAATAAATAAAATTCATAGAGTCCACTGCCCATCTAATCATTTCCATCTCCATACCTTAATTATTTTTTATCCACTTAACATTTTGAACTTCAATACTCAGTTAACAGATGTAGTTGGCACATGGTGGCATGCATCATTGTTCCATTGTGTGTTTTGTGATGCTTAATTGAAGTAAATTTTGTGCTGTGCCCACTATCTGCTAATTTACAGATTTCCCAGGACTTGTCTGCTAGTTTACCAACCTGTGTATGTCAATTGTTTGTACAAAAGTTTCGTTCAAAAATTGTTTGTACAAAACTACATTACCCTAGCTTCTCATGGTCATATGGCCTTTTCACAGTTCTTTTGAACTTGTTTACTTATCCTTTTTGTCAAATTTGGTAACATCTGATTGTTAACCAGACTGATGGCTTGACTCTGTGGGTTCCTACACCTGGACGTGATATTTCTGCTCTTCAGGTCAATTCCTTCTATGGTATCCCCCCTCCAGGACAGCAGGTAACATATGCGCCTCAGGCTGGTCATGGTCCTTATGGAGGGATCTACCACCCAGCACATTCTGTGGCAGGAGCTGCTGTTCATCCGCTGCTCCAGCCATCTCACACCATGGCTGGAGCTGTTGAAATAGTTGGGGCACCTGGTGTTTACCAGCACCCCCAAGCTCAGATAAATTGGGGAAGTTACTGATAGGTCATGTTATATTGTTTCTTTGACTGAGTGTCCATAACGACGCATTTGGCAGAGGGGTTCAAGTTTCAACATAGGTGAACTTGATCAGGAGTGTATATATGTTCTCAGCATGGCTGACCTGCAGGGAGAGTTATCGCTTCAGAAGCTTACAGATTGTTGTGGTTGTGGTTCTATTTGTAGCAGATAATGGCCATGAAGTTGGTTATCTGCTCAGGTTACTTATTATGGGCTCTCTAATACAATTTTAGCCTCCTGTGCCCCTCCATTTGAAACTTCTGCAAGGAGCGTGAATTTTGCTATCTTGTCTGATTGAGGTTATAGAATACTTGAAAGCTGTGAAATTGAGCAAGTGGATTTTTGTTCTCTCCGCTGCTTACATGTAAATTAAATTTTGGTAGGATGTGTAACATATGTTGTACTTCGTCTCAGTTGTGGACTTGCAGCTAACAAGATTGAAAGTGCTTTGAAGGACTTACTGAGCACGTTTCTGTTCTTGTAGGCTGTAGATCAGAGCCTAGTGGTTCATTATGTTGCTTATTACTCATTATTACTATTTTTGGTTGCTATGGGCTCTTATTGTTTGGGGTTAAAGGAACAAATATTTGTTAGTGCCCCTTTGATTATGAGAAAAATGAGAAAAAAAATGGCATGTAGGCCACGTGTCGATGCTAAGTTTTCATAGATGATTTTTCGGTCTACGGAAAAATTTCTGATCAATGTTTGGAGAGTTTAGATAAGTTCTTGCAAAGGTGCCAAGAAAAGGACCTAGTGCTAAATTGGGAAAAGTGCCATTTGTTGGTCCGGCATATTTCTTGGACACTTGGTGTCCGTATGTAGCATTGAGGTGGATAGAGCCAAGCACGAAGTCATCGAGCAGTTATCACCACCTGTCAATATGAAGGGAAGTCGTAGCTTCCCAGGCCATACGGGTTTCTATCCACGGTTTATTGATAACTTTCCACACATCACTAGCTTAGCTAAAGACGTATCCTTCATTTTCAATAATGAGTGGTTAGAAGCTTTTTATATCCTCAAGAAAACTCTCATATTGGCTTCGATAAGCTAGCCTCTGGTCGTTGCTATTTGAACTCAGTGATGCTAGTGATTATATTGAGCTGGTCATTCTTGGCCAAACCAAAGGATAAGCATCATATAGTTGCTTATGCTAGCAAATCGGACCTTAACTTAATTATGCTACCACAAAAGAGTTTTTAGATGACGTTTTTGCTACCGACACTTTTGGTCTTAGTGGGAGCAAAAGTTATTGTTTATGCTGACTAAGCTGCTTTAAAATTTTTGCTCACTAAGAAAGATGTGAAACCTTATTTGATTCGTCAAATTCTTTTACTCCAAAAATTTGATTTAGAAATAAAAGAAAAAAGGAGTAGAACGTTGGATTCTTTTACTCCAAGAATTTGATTTAGAAATAAAAAATAAAATGAGAGTAGAAAATTCAGTAGTGAAGATTTAGAAATAAAAGATAAAAATGGAGTAGACAATTTAGTAGTGGAGATTTAGAAATAAAAGATAAAAGATAAAATGAGAGTAGAAAATTCAATAGTGGATTAGTTGTCTCGTATAAGTTACTAACATGTAGGATGTGTGTGTGCGCGTGAGGGTGGGGTGTGTTCTTGATATGCCCTTTCAACACCCTTGCCTTGTCGTCAGAATTTTCGCAGGTCACCCTTCGGGAGACCGATGGCTATCGGTAGGGCAGGTGAAGGTCAATGAAAGGCCTTTCGACCTTTACAACTATAACCTATCGAAGCGGTGCAGGCGCCTTTTCGTTCATCGATGCTTTCGGTACAATGATGTATGTGTTGTGCAGGTTGGTCCTTTCGTCGTTGTTGTAAAATGGACAAAGCGGTCGGAAGGACAGAGGCTATGCGGCTCCTTTGGCATGGTCCCCTCTTACATCAGCTGTAGAGCGGGGGAGGGGTAACTAGATGAGGAAGGTGTTTACCAGGTGTCGCGGGGTCGAAACCGCAACAAGAATTGTTGTTCGTCGGGTGTCACTGAGTGTGTGTCTCCGGTGGCTCAGGTGGACTCAAGAACACAAAGAACACAGAGAGGACACAATTTATCCTAGTTTGGACTATCGGGGCCCTACGTCTAGCAGCTGATGATCCTTATACTCAAGAGCACCAAAAATCGGGAGGTTACAACATAGTGTAAGAGAGAGATTTGGTAGGGGATTGCTCGGTGCTGATCCAAGAGACCTCATCACTGTGAGTGCCTTTCCCTCATTGGAGAGGAGGAAGACGATGGAAGCGGGGGAGGAGCTCTCGATGCTCTTCTCGGGGTGGCTCTGCTCTCAGTGCAGAGCTCGAGCGGTTTGGTGAGGATAGGAATGACATGTTCAGAGCCCCCCTCTAGGTTCCGACCTCCCCTTATATACCGAGGTAGGTTGGGTACATGGCGGTTTGGGGGAGTCTAGCCTATGGTCTACATGCGCTAGAGTCCAGCAGGGTCTTCCAGCGACATCGTGTGGGACGTGGCAGTGCATGGAGCTAAAGAAGCCCTGGGCATCATCTGGCTACTCTGTTCTGACACGCTAAGTGTCGGCTCTGTCGGCTTGGACCGGCCTCCACCAAGTGCATCTTCTGGAGGCTTCTAGAAGTGAAGGTAGCTGACTTGGGGGCTGACGTGTGGGCCCAGAATCCCCCGAGCCCCCTGAAGCCAGCGGAGGAGTTTGTCTTGTTGCGTCACGCCCTGTGCCTGACCCTGTCGGAGGAGCGGTTGGCAGTGCCATGCCTCCTGGGCAGTGCTGGGGAGCCCCCCGGGCCTTGGAGGCTCAGGGCGCCTGTCTCAGGCCCGGGCCTTGGCTAGCGCCGAAGGCTGGGGTGGGGGCCAAGGATCGGGTCTAGACTTTCGTCGATTGGGAGCCTGAGGCTCGGGTGAGCCCCCATGCCCTGAGCAAAGGCGGCGGGTGTGCATGGGTGTGCCCTGATCCCTTAGCCGAAGGGTGAGTGCGAGCGCACCCGAGGGGTGTAGCCCCCGAGCCCCCGGGTGATCCTGGAGGGGTTGGTCGGGGGGTCTCTCAGCCAGGAACCTTTGATCCCAAGGCTTAATATACTCCTATGTTAGGATCTCATCATGGGGGTGGCCAAAAGCAAAATGGACCAAGGAGGCCCTGGGGGTATGGAATTTGCTATAGGATCTTGGCAGTTGGAAGGGTATTTCTGTTATTGTAAATGATACGAATCTGTATAAATTGAGCTCTTGGAGAGCCGTGTAAAGGGGAGGAAGGAGACCTAATTCCTTCAGTGGTCTATGATTGCCTTTTTGTCATTCTTTGTCCTTTTCAGTTGTCTATTATTGAGCTTTCGGTAACTTGAGTGACAACCCATTGTTCGAAGGCTAAGGCTGAGAACAACATTGGTGCCCATCATGGTTGTTGTTCGAGCTTACCATGGCCCCAAAGAAAGCTGCAAAAATAGGCAGCGAAAATGCGGAGACGTCTAAGGCATTAGCAACCACCACTACGATAAAATCAGCAACGGAAGCCATGGTGGCAGCTGTAGCTATGGTGGCGATAACACCGGGCATGATGAAAACCAACCACATCGTAGGTATAGGGTAATGAGATGGAGCCACCCGAGGGATGACAAGACATGCCAGAAGGGCATATTCAAGTAGTGATCGCTGATCAGAACGAAAATGAAGACAAAGACGATGAAATCGCTGACCAAGCAAGAGAGCTAAGAAGGTTGGACATCTTTCAGCAGGGGAATCCAAAGGCTCCAACAACAAAAGGAGCAGTTGCTGCAATAGGCCGTAGCACGAAATAGAGCATAACAGACCTAGCAGGCCATTAGATAGGCTAAAATCCAAAGAAAGGTTGCTCGGAGCGATTCAATGGCTTCAAAGAGCAGATGGCAAAGGCATCAACCAAGTCTGTGAAAACATTGTCTTGCCAGATATAGGCATGCCGGACGAAAATATAGAAGTGTATGACCCAACATCGCCACTATTGAAAGAGCCGCAATAGCACCCATGGCCACAGAATTACAAACCACGCATTCCGCCTTTTGATAGAAAGGCCAATCCAAGGAAGTTCATAGAAAGCTAGGAAACAACTGTCTTTTCGGCTAGAGGGGATATTTAGACTCTAGCGAAATCTCTTATCTTGGCAGTCAAAGATATTGGCCATGAATGGTCCACATCATTGAAGTCCCTTTCCATTCACTCATGACACCAAATAAAAGCAGAGCTCCTGGCAACTTTCCAAGGGTACCAGCCGAGGATGAAAACCACGAGGGATCTCACGAATGGCATTCAGCGAGATGGCGAACCTATGTCAGACTATCTAAAAAGATTTATCTAGCTCAAGGCACAGGCGCCGAATGTGCCAGAAGTAGTAGTCATAGCAGCGGCCATCGAAGGCTTGGCTATGGGGCAATGTGCAGCACACCTCGCCCAAGAACCGTCGGCCACAATAAAAGAACTTTTCAAAGTCATGAACCGATATGCTAGATCATATGACGACTACAGGAGACGAAAGGCAGCGCACAATTTTGAAAGGTAGGTAGTCAAAATCCCAAGACCGTCTCAGACGTCGATGCAGCAAAATGTGAGAACTTTCTGCTCGATAAACAATCTACAAGAAGATTCGGGGCAGTCCGCACCAGAATAGGTGAAAGGTTCTAAATGGCTAGAGGGGGTTAATAGCCTATAAAATTTTCTCTACAAAGCACTAGAGCAACCGGTTAGATAACTAAATGGCGTAAATGCTTTTTGCTCTAGCTCTAATAGGGTTGCAAGCCACCTAACCACAATTCTAGTGATTATGATCTCTAAATCACACACAATGGCTAAGTCACTATTTCTACACTAGTTGAGCTAGCTAGAAACTAGAACAATTAAGCAACAACTCAACTAAACAACTAGCTAAGCAAGAGAGCCACTACCACTACACCAAAGTAAATGAATGTAAATACAAAGAGTGGTAGGGATTGTTAGACCGATCGTGGCAAGAGACAATCAATCAATATATGAATACCAAGTGAAGACCAAAGAGCCAATTGACACACAATTTATCCCGAGGTTCACTTGCTTGCTGGCAAGCTATGTCCTCATTGTGACGGCCGATTCACTTGGTGGTTTACGAGCTAATAGGTGTACACAAGCCTAGCCCTGCACAAGGGCGCCGCAAGAACCTACATGAGATGAGGGCGCTCAAAGTCATGAGCAATCCACTAGAGGTGCTTTTGGCACTCCATTGGGGAATAAGCCCAAGAACCCCTCACAAATCATCGGGAGATGGCCACGAACAATGATCAATGTCACGGAACCGCCCAAATTATAAGAGCATAAGTACAAAACACAATCACCGAAGTGATCAAATTATCATATTTGAACCTATATAACTCCGATAGTCCAATGAAATTATGAGGGATTTCAAACCAACCAACATACAAGCCAAGATCGTAGTGATACAACATAACAAGTCACATGCTACATCCATTTCACAAGTAGTTCAACATACATCAGAGTTCAATATAGTTATTACAACTCAAGTTGAAAAGTAGCGAAAGCAAAGTACTCTGAAACTAACATCACCGTTATTTCAAATACATGCCAGTACCAAGGTCAAGTCCAATAAAAGCATCATAGACAAGATAACTAAGAAGGATCATACCCATGATCTTACTCCTCCACTAAGGCAGGAGTCATCCAATTCTTGTAGTAGCCATGATACATCCAACCTGCAACAAGTGGGAATAGACCCTGAGTTCGAGAATGTACTTAACTAGACTTACCCGTCGTAAACAAAAAATAACATGACACCAAGGAGTATGCAAGACTGATATATAAGTAGAGCTCACTTGACAACATTTTGCATAAAAGCTTAAGTAACATAAGTAATCATTTATTGCTTAAGCATCAAGTTAATAATCATTGACTTGTCATCTAGATTAGCACCTGTTCTATAGCAACCACTTGATTAAGGAGCAAACATTAATAACCATATCAGGTTTAATAAGGCCATCATCAATATCATCAGTACTGAACCATCAAGTTAATTAGTGTGACTACAATGGAGATATGCCCGTCAAGTTTCTCACTAACCGGGAGAGACGGTGACTTGAATTGATTACTATCCAGTTGGAGAATTATTCCTAACACAAACCCATGACTTCCTCCGTCGAGGAGCATTAGGTCACCTTTGGTACAACTCAGGAAAAGTCTGATCAGCGCCACAACCCTAGGGCTTCCATTCTGCTACGATGATCAGGACTTTTAAACACCTGCCCCTTGGACTCACGCCAATGGATCCCCGCACAACCTCTCATCGTCCGGTGGTGCGCACTTATACCGACTAGTTCTCGGCCTGAGTTGGGCTAGTCGGCTTCGCGGTCGGTTCATCGGATCCGGCCACCTAAGTGACAGGCATGCATTCAAAATGATAAGAAAGGCTCCATGCTCAGTCCTTAATCGACACAGATGGGGATAGATCCACACCCAAGACCTTTATGCCTTATTGCTTTACTATCGTCATCTTGTCCGGTCTCATTTCATATTATTAACACATGGTTCTTTTCCACGATAGTAGATATAGCCAACCATGACCAGAGATATCCCTATGCCTCGAAGGTGACAGGAGATCTCCCGCTTCTACCAGTCTAAGCGGGGCTAAGCATTTACTCGATCCTAAACCTAAATAGGATTCAAGGTATGTGCTGTAGACAAGAAGAGGTATATATGCAGCAAGGGTTCTAGACAGCTCCTATACTTAATGCAACAATACATATATAACATATATATATACTCAATTGCTTTCATAAAGTAGGAGGCTTAGAATGCTTCGGGGCTTGTCTAGGATCCGACACAAGTCAGTTCAGTTAGTTGGCACCATCTTGACAGTATCTTCGGTCTTAAGACTTGCTTAGTCCTTTCATCTTCGGAATGGATCCGCCAAGCACCATCTTTGGGTTTGGCTCCAACATCACATCCTTCACATGGAGCATCTAGCATACCTAGATGAGATGTAAGATGCAAGTGCATGAATGCGAAGAACGGCAATAAGAGATGCATCACATAGAAGCATTCAAGACAAGCACAATGTTACACTACACATACATAGGCACTTCATGTTGCTTAAATAAACATCACACCACATATCTTGCTAAGATAGCAAAGAAGGTGACACCAAGCATGACACAAGTTTCACAGGGTCTTAGGTGTATTAACTTAACCACCATCAAAAGCATGAGCCCACTTAGCAACAAACAAAGCAAACCACTATAACTAGAATCTGCCATATTCGGGACTGCAAACAGAGGCTACAAGATTTAGCTATAACTAGAGTTACACAACTCCAAATGACATGCAATAAGACATTATGGAAAGCTTATGAAACTGCCTACAATTCATCTTTAGATGTCTCAACATGATTCCTAGGTTGACAGGGCCAAACAGGTACATTTTCTCAAATCTGGTCCAGAAATTCCAGAGAGTAGCAAGTTCTGGACCCTAATTTTAAACAGCCATAAAACATAAACCACTTGGCCAAATGCCATGAAAATTTAATACAAGCTAGATGAGTGAGTTATCTACAACTTTGTTATAAACAAGTTTTACAGCAAACATCATTTGCATAGTGTAATTCACACTCTCCCAGAAACTATCCAGAAAAGCATAAATCAAGAAAATAAAAGTTAACTTATGTTTCAAACATACACCTGAGCAAAACCAATGTAACCATCATATTGCACATGTCAAATGAACACCATAAAGTATAGTGCTCATCACTAAATAAATTCTTTTAATGCATTTCTTAATTTATTTAGATAATTAGGTGGAATAATAAACATATATCAAAAGTGCACATTAAATTCTACAAAAATCACAGCAGCTTACATATGCTCAAAATAGTCTACTGTAATTTCAAGCCATTTTAATACGCACAGCAGCCTCTATAAAAAAGACAAATTGCTATTGTAAGAAATCATGTGAGAGCAAGATAAATTAATAACTCACTCATACTGCATCCAATAAGCATGAAATTTTTACCACACAACAAACATCACATGAGTAGCATGCCCCAAAAATTTCACTTCATTTGGAGCCCTACATCTGCAGCTATGAAAAAGACAAATACAACTAGCATTAAAACTCTAACTGCATGAATATATTTTTACAGCTAAAACTTTAAACTAAAACATGACATATTATAGATCTACTGCATAGACAATTTCACAAGGATTCCAAAAAGTCCTCATTTGCTATTTTATGACTTTTCTACGATTTATTATGATTTTCCAAACTTTCAGCCAATTTAAAACAAATAGGTCCAAAAGGCACTATTCATATGAGTCACAAGTGTGCAAACAGGCCCCTCCCTTTCTTCTAATTCTAGTACAAGGCCCCTGACACAAATTTAACCGAGGGGGTCTCCAGGAGCTTGCGGTGCCGGCCAGAGGAGCTCACACCGGTGGCCAGGGAGTGGTGGCGCAGCTTCCATGCAGTCAGGCTAACCCAGCAAGGGTTGCCGCTCGTCTAGAGGACGCCTGTGGCTCGCTAGCCATGCGCGCGCACCGGTGGCTACAACGACGGATTGGGACAACGAGCATGAGCACGACACGCAGGAGATGGAGGTGAAGCTAATGGCAGTGCTCATGGGGAGCAAGGAGGCGCGGAACAGCGAGAACACAGGCAGCGGCCGGAGCTCAAGGCGGCCATGGCGGACGCGGCCGTTCACCGGCATTGAGGTGAGGAAGAGCGAGGGCGAGTGTCTAGAGAGGCACGGACTGAGCTAGGGCATCTCCCCATCGACGCGGGCTTGCTAGGACACGCAGCAGGGGGAAGGATGCGCGGCGCGGTGCATTGTCGCCACGGTGACATTTCGATGTACATGTGTCGGGCGACGGAGTATTGAAAGTGGGCGCCAATTTGGGTTAGATCCGGGCCGAATTGGACATTGGGCCAAAAATGAAGTTTGTTGTATTCTTGATGCTCTACAAATTCTATTAAGGGTGTATGGCCATTAGGGTCCTCCATTAGTGGCTAATCAAGCTCCAAGTTGACGCTGTCAACAACTTAACAAGGGTCAAGCCTTGCTCTGTTCGAACTCAATTTACTTGATCCAAACATGATCAAACTTGATCCAACTTCTTTCATACTCTTCTCCATTGAATTATCTCTAACTTTTATTTTTGGACAAACTCAAGTTGTTTAACAAAATTTAGAGAACGCGGTATGTCAATCAAGTTGGTACTAATCCCGGTCTTGTATACTTAGTGCCAAAACTTACAACAGATTCAAAGTTTGAGCTTTGGTTTGACTTATTTCCAAGCAGATCTGGCTCTTGGTCCAAAAACATTATTTTGCAGAGCACAAACTGAACCACAAATTTCATTGAAAGATCAAGATCTGGATCAGCTTGGGTTGTAAGATATAAAGATCCAAAGTGTGGTACCCGAAACTAAAATAGCAGTTAGGACTTAGCCAGATTCTTGGGCTCCAAAATAGCACTGCATTGAATCTTGTGAGCTCTATTTGACTAGGTTATGGTCCAAACTAGCTCTTGAGCCTTAAACAAAGTTTATTCTACAGAATCTAAACTACAACTTTCATTTAAGGTTAAACTCCAGAACTGGTACAAAAGTCAAAGTTTGACTATGGTCAAAGAAGCAACAAGATAAAGCTTAAACTAGGGTTTTAGGCCAATTGGGGTATTTTCTTGACATTTGCTCAACACGAACCTTTCATGACTTTTGTTGTAGAGTTCATCTAGAGTCATTTGGGCAAGGTTGCAAGGTTTAGTTGATGACACATGTTTCCATTCACTTAATAAGGCCATTCCAACAAGAGTATAACTTATCATTTCATGTGACTTCTTGATTCCAAACTTCATGAAACTTTTCCAAGGATCACTGTAGATAGAGAGTGATGTGAGACACATAAAAGAAGTTCCATTAACATTACATGAACATACATTTGGAAAGGGTCTACATGTAAGCAAAGGTGCATTGTCCAAGTTTAGGTTGGGGCTCATTTCCATAGGTTTGACCTTGACATCTTCAGCACCACTTAATCTGTCATGATTGAGCTCAAACTCATTGTTTAACTGGTGATAAACACCTGGGGTGTTACAACCAACTCATGCCAAGACTCCTCTGCTACTCCAAGCCATCTTGGTGGTGGCAACCACCAAGAGTAACAAGCAATCCTACAGCTCACACGACCACTAGTGCCACTAGATGCTCAAACTCTAAGCAAATGCACTAGAATCACTCTCAATCTCACTTGGACGATGAATTAATGAAGGAGATGAGTGGGTGGTGTTTTACTTAGCTCTCAAGGATGTATCAATGATCAATATGTCGAAGAGAGTGAGCTAGAGCCGGCCAACACCTATTTATAGAGACCCCTTGGCTCACATAACCATTGGCCCCTTCATTTGACTTATTGCGCACTGATCGAACTCATTGCAGGGTGCATCGGACGTGTCTAGTCACCAGCGTCCGGTTAACTGCCTGTTGACACAAGTACGCAATGGCTCCTACGTGTGCAATGGCTCCTACGCTCGCAATCGCTGTCAGTGTCCGGTCACTAACCGGACTCACCTTGCCTCGGTGTCCGTCACGAATAAAGAGCTCCCAGAGCTTCTCAGAATACACCAGATGCATCTGGTCTAGCTAACCAGACTCACACTATGTTAGAAGAAATAATTATGCCAAACAGAGAGCTGCCAAAGTTACACCAGACACGTCTAGTCACCCTGCCTCTATCTGCCTTATGGTGAACAGTGCCAGGGGCGCGTCCGGTCACTCCGCTGCACCAGCATCCGGTCGCTCTAGCCGAGCCTAGGGTATGCTACCGGATGCATCCGGTCACTCTGGAGCTAGCGTCCGGTCACTGCAGTGACCCCTTCTCTTCTCAATTTTCATCCCATGTGCAAATGTGTTAACTCCACCAAGTTTCCAACACTTGTGTACATGAGTTAGCATTTCGCAAACATGTTTTCCAAGGGATGTTAGCGCTCACTAGGTCCTAATGCAAATGCATGGAATTAATTCACCTAGTGGCACTTAGATAACCGCATTAGCTATGAGATCACCCCTCTTAATAGTACGACTATCTATTCTAAACCCAATCACACCCTCTATGGTGTCTTGATTGGTGAAACAAAAATCCCTATCAATACCTTTGCCTTGATCTCCATGGATTTTTTTCCTCTTTCTTCTTTTCCAAGTTGTAGCACTTGATCTTCACTTAATCCATCTCCATCACGATGGACTACATCTTGCTCCACCACTTGGACTTGGACCACCCTAACTCATCCATCGCTTAGATAAAGGGTTAGTCCAAATAGGTTTCATCAATTAGCCAAAACTAAACTAGGGTTTTCAATAGGTTCAGTCCAGCTGAAAGGTACTTGTTTGGTTTTGGTAATTGAGTGACAACTTAGGTGGACTATATGTGTTTAAGAGAAATACATAGGTGATTAGTCCATAAGTACAACATGTGTAAGCAACCCATGCCATGATGACGAAGATGGCTTGGATTTGTTGCAGGGCTCAAACATGTGATGAAGGAGCTTATTGCATATGAGACATGACACTGAGTCATGTGACTAAGGTGGAGAAGATCAAGATGATGTTTGGCTTGATGGACCGGTTGCAAGAGCGTAGGGAAAGTCAAGGACTTGGCGCCGATAGACTGAGGCAATGGTGAAGAGCAAGTGATGTCAAGATCGATGAATCAATAAGGTCACGTAATGATATGAAGTGGATCATATCATTTGTGATATGGTTGGTGCATGTGTTGCATCAACAATGGAGGAGATGGAATGGATTACGCAAGGCAAAGGTATAACCATAGAGCATTTCATTTCACCTATCATAGGTGTGTAGGGAAGTTTATGACTAGATTTAGGATAGATGGCTGTACTATCAAGAGGGGCAAACTTGTTTGCATATCGGTCATCTAGTGTCACTCGAGTGATCTAACTTTGCATCATTGCTAGGATAAGTGGCATGATGAATTGAGTGACTAATCCTTTGGACAATGATTATGAAAATGCTAACACACTTGCACATGGTGGTGTATACTTGGTCGTGTTGGCACATTTGCAAAGGAGAAGAAGTTGAAAAATCACTTGGAGTTATCATCCTTTGGAAAAAGGTTTTTTGGTGTGCTCTGAACTATATGATGGCTCTTGGATTGGAATTCTATGTTGATCCATTGTTCTTTGGATCAAATATGCATGTCGGATGTGTAGCCCTCTACACAAGCTTTCTAAAATATCCAAGATCAGCGAAATCGGACTTTGGAGCTAAAAGTTATAGTCGTTCTAGTGATGAACACTCTGTGACAATACGTTGTGACCAGACGTTGGCAGAGTTCGGTCAGTAGTGACAAGACACATCTAGTCACGTTTGAAACCTCTCTGTAAGTGACTGGACTCTGGGAGAGTCGAGTCTAGTCACAGGAGAACACTACTAGAAATATCCACTTCTATGACGAAAATCTAAATGACGAATCCGAAATCATCATAGATTAGTGGTGACGATCCTACAACGCTCCCTTTCTATGATGAAATTAGGCATCGTCACAAAAAACATCATAGAAGTGCGCATGGTTTTGTCATAGATCACTCGTGCGTAGCGATGAAAATGGATTGAATACGAACGGATATCACTGATATTACATTTGTTTTCGTATTTCTGTCCGGAGTCGGATTCAAATACGGATAGTGTCAAGCAGGCCGGATAGGATACGATTGGATATCAACATCATAAATATGTGATTTGAGTATTTGGATATGGATACGATATCGCATGTCGAATATCCCGACTCAAATACGGACATATTTAAACCCCTCTAAACGAATACGGTCTCAAATATGGTCGGAAAATATTCATACCATTTTCACCCCTGCTCGCGTGACTCATCTGTGACGATTTCCTTTAAAACTATGACGAACAGGGCTTCATCATTGAACTAATTACACATCTATGATAAACAATATTCAATCTATAATGAACGGCTTCGTCATAGATCTCCACACGGTACTTTCTCCATCCGACGTGTACCTATGGGACCTGTAGTTACTCATCCGTGATGCTTGCAATTCATCATAAAAGTCTTGACTCGATCATATCTCTACGCGATGTGTACCTATGGGACCCTTCTCCATCCGACATGTACCTATGGGACCTACAGTTACTCATCCATGATGTCTGCAATTCGTCATAAAAGTCTCCGCTCAGTCCTTTCTCTGTCCGACGTGTACCTACTAAGGATGGCAATGGGTCAGGTTCAGATTGGGTGGAGTCTCCATGCACCCAAAACCAAAACCCGAAGTTGAAACCCAAACCCGAACTGAACACCGATTCGGGTGGAAATCCATCACCAAAACCAAACCCGCAGATACCTGAAACCCGAACAGATACCCAAAACCTGAATGGATACCTGAAACCCGTGGATAAATATACACATATTCACATGTATAAATAAGAGGCAACAAATGATAAATATTTTCATGAGTCAATTTTGAATAGATTTAATAATCTAAGTAACAAGTTATTATTATCATATTATAAAACATGAGTTTTAATTCCAAATGATTTATTTTGGATATCCATTGGATATCAACGAGTGGAAAACCAAACCCAAAACCAAACCCGATACCAAACCCAAAACCGAACCTTAAAACCATGGGTGAGAAATCATCCTCAAACCCGAACCCACGGATATCCGCCCTGAACTCGATCCGCTGCCATCCTTAGTACCTACGGGACCCTTCAGCATTCGACTTGTGGGACTCAATGGCTTACGTGTCACGTGTACCTATGGGACCATTGTCCATCTCCATCCGACATGTGGGACCTGATAGCCCATCTCAATCCGACTTGTGGGACTCAACGGCTTGTGTGTTACTTGACGCTTGCAATTCGTCATAAAAGTCTCCACTCGGCCCTTCTGCATCCAACCTATGGGACCCGAGGCTTACGTGTCACGTGTACCTGTGGGACCTTTCTCCATCTCCATCCGACCTATGGGACTCGACGGTTTGTGTGTCACTTGTACCATGTGGGCCGTCGGGGTTTAATTTCTTAAAAAAAGTCTGATACCTGGGAGTCGAACACGGGATCTAGACCAAGGAATGGAGCATTTTTACCATTGCACTAGATGGCTGGCTGTGCTGACATCTCTTTGTAGTTGCCATAGTATCCTATTTGCTGTATGGATGCCCTATAGGTTGACCTAAATTGGATATATCCCCTGCAAGTGGAAACAAATCTATGCCCGCTAGACTTGCAGCGGCGTCGGTGGTGGTGGTGGCAGAGGCAGAGGACCCCAGTCTGTTGTGGTGGCTCAAGTGTCCTTTTGGTGGTGTGGGGGGCTCTCCCGGTGGAGCGTGGCAGCATTGGCGTCCGCGTGATCAGGTGTGTGCCACGGCAGAGGTGGCTTGCAACCAAGCCGTGCCAGTTCGTAGAACAAAGGTATGAATACCTTCTTCTGTGATTATATGACTCCATTTTCTGTATATGATAAAGTAAAGAACACATAAAGAAAGGCTATTCTATATGCATTTCAATTGAAATCAATGCTTTTGTCACACAAAAATAGAAAACCAGACTGTCCCATAGTATGATATGAACAAATGCACAGATTAGTGCTCTCGAATATTGTATGCTTTGTTCTAATGCTAGTTTTGCCATTGTCCACCCAATGGTCAAAACTCTAATGGACTTTGCATACTTTTACTACAACAGATGGATAGATCCTTGATTCCTAACAGGAGACCATTCTCGTCAACGTTCATCGCAGGAGTTGAAGAGTTTATGGATATGGTTAAACAAAAATACCTAGAACAAAACATCCCTTGCCCATGTACACATTGTCTTAACCAGGTGGTTAAAACTTGGCAGGAAGTGAAGGACGACTTACTTATACACAGAATGTCACCCACATACACCACATGGATTCATCATGGGGAAGAGGGAGGAGGTACTGACATTATAGAGCCATCAGATGTGCATGGATCTCATCATGATGGTTGGATTGCAGATGAGGAGGAGGAGGAGGACAGGGACAATAACATATTACTAGATTTTGATGATTTAGTTCAAAACCTATTGACATCTGAAGAGCAGGCTGGTAGGGTCCAAAGTTTGAAAGAGTGTTGGATGAGTTGAAGCAATCAGTTTCTTCTGGATCTACCTTCTCAAGATTCTCCTTCCTTGTCAGGTTGCTCTATATCAAGTCCCACTATCGAGTTAGCAACAACTATTTTGATGCACTATTAGCATTGCTGTCAGATGCATTCCCTAGTAGCAACGTACCAAAGTCATGTGAGGAGGCTCGCAAATATATTCGAGAATTGGGACAAGGTTATGAAAGTATCCATGTGTGCAAGAACAACTGCGTGTTGTTTTGGGGTGATCATGAGGAATTGCAAGCTGCCTAAAATGCAAAGAGTCTAGATGGGAGGATGCAGATGGTAGTAGGTGGGTTCCTCATAAGGTTTTGAGGCATTTTCCTCTAATACCGAGGTTGTAGAGGATCTTTGCTACTCAAGGAGCAGCATCGGACGCCAAATGGCATGAGACTAAGTGAGAGAAGAATATCGATGAAATGAGCCATCTAGCAAACGAGGAGGCATGGCAGGACTTTCATAGAAAGCACAAAACTTTTGTGAATGATCCATGGAACTTGAGGCTTGTCGTCGCCACAGATGGTTTCAATCCATTGAGCAACTTTAGCTCGACATATAGTATGTGGCCTGTTCTTGTAACGCCTCTGAACCTGCCACCATGGGAATGTGTGAACCCATCGAATTGCTTTATATCTCTACTAATCCCGGGCCCAACCTCTCTAGGAAAGGATTTTGATGTATTCTTGGAGCCTCTTATAGAAGAACTGAAAGAACTATGGAAGGGTGTCGACACTTTTCATGTACTACATCCTGATAATAAGAAAGGCTTTACTCTGCGCATTGCCATGATTTGGTGCATACACGATTTTCTAGCATTAAGCGCTTTGTCAGGCCAAACTACAAAAGGTTATTATGCATGTATTTATTGTGACAAAAATCCATTATCAAGGAGCCTAAGAAAGAAGCTAGGCTACCTTGGACACCGTTGTTACCTTCCTAGGGATCACTCTTGGAGGAAGAGCTTGGATTTTGATGGAGAAACTAAGGAATGAGATGCGCCAATAAAGTTCACCTTACAGGAGGTCCTTGAGGAACTCAAGAAGGTGAAATATGTCTACCCAGGTAAGCACGGTGGAAAAAGGAAACGAAAGCATGGAGAAGAGCCAGTGATTTATAATCAAAAATCTGTTTGGTGGGGGCTGTCGTATTGGAAGGACCTATTGTTGCCACACAATCTTGATGTCATGCACATTGAGAAGAACATACGTGAAAACATTCTTTGGACATTGCTGAAAGTGGACGACAAGACAAGGGACACAATGAACACTAGGCTAGATTTGCATGATATAAACATAAGGCCTCAATATCATGGCATGCAGCAAGGCACCTCATTTAAATTCCCGAAAGCTCACTATGTCATGACAGAAAAACATAGAGTAGAATTTTGCAAGTTCCTTAAAGGTGTCAAGTTTCTAGATGGTTATGTAGCCAACCTAGCAAAATCCATGAGTGCAGATGGTACCAAGGTAGTTGGCAAGCTAAAAATGCATACTTGTCATGTCCTTCTCTAGAGGATCATACCTGCAGGCTTAAGAGGTTTTGTTCCCAAAGCTGTATACAAAGCTGTTTCAGAACTTGGAAACTTCTTCAGGCAACTGTGCAGTAGAACTCTGAGGAAAGAAGTCGTGGAAAAGCTGAAACGGGACATCCCACTCATCTTATGCAAGCTTGAGAAGGCTTTTCCACCAGCCTTTTTTGATGTTTTGGTGCACTTGGCTGTCCATCTACCTGATGAGGCACTTCTTAGAGGGCCCATATAGTATGGATGGATGTACCTAATAGAACAACGATGGGGCACGTTGAAGAATTTATTAAGGAACAGGGCTAGGACTGAAGGATCAATTGCGGAGGCTTACTTAGAAAGTGAGACATTGGCATTTTGGGAGAGGTTCATGGACAATGTTAAAACAAGTATAACCAGGACGACAATATGTCACATGATGGGCCAGCACCTGGTGAGACCTCTGTTTTCATGCATGGTGTCAAGCCCATTAGCTAGATTAGGGCAAAGGACATCAAGGATAAAGCTGAAATCAATAAGCTAGCTTGGTATGTGCTTAATAACTACGATGAGGTTGGACCATATGTGCAGTAAGTATGATTTTTTATATGCTGATTTGCTGTTTTCTTATATTATGTACAAAATGTTACCAATAATAATGCTTATATGTGCTACATAATATGCATACAAATTTTAGAGGAACAAGGGGCAAGTGATGATGTTGATAGTAGGCTAGCAGCAAAGTTTGTAGCATGGTTTAAGTCTCATTACATGATTAGCATATTTTAGTTCTGTTAGGCCGATCATTGGCAGAATTATACGACAACTTAGTGGTGATGGTGGTTTCATGTTTATGTGTAGATTGAGGAGCTGTGTAGAGAGAAACCAACAAAGGTTAGTGAAGGTTTGTATGCACTGTCATGTGGTCCTGATACCCGAGTATGGGTCTATGCAGCTTATAGTATTAATGGAGTCAGGTATAGCACTGTTGATCGTGAGAAATCCCTACGTACACAACACAGTGGTGTCATGACCGCCGTCACACATGAAGGCCAATTAGTGGAATTTTATGGTGTCCTTAGAGAAGTTATTCAATTGATGTATAACTCCAGCGTACAAAGCCATAGGACGGTGGTTCTTCTGTGCTCTGACTGGTAAAATCTAGAGGACACTACAAAGTCTAAAGGCATTGACAATGACAGACATTTCAGATCCGTCAACATTAAATCATTCTGGTACAAGGATGACCATTTCATTCTCGCGACATAGGCAAGGAAGATTTTTTATCTACAGGACACCTCCTTGGCAAAGATTGGTGGGTTGTGCAGAAGTTCGAACATAGAGATATGTATGACGTGAATGAAATAGATCCTATAGTGCGCCAAGATGGTCACTGTTCTAACAACGAGCATGAAGTCCTGCTAGGTGATGGTGATTAGGTTATGCACGAAGCTAGTCATGATGGAAAAGGCACTGTCGTTGAAGCCAATTTAGAAGACCTTCTAAGAGATAAGAGGGAAGAAGTTGGCATACTTGAAGGCAGCGAGGATGAAGATGATACTAGAAATTGGTATTGTAGTGACGACAGTAACTATGGCGACAGAGATCACATGTCTGGAGGTGACGATGACTTGTAGGAGATTTCATGTATAATCTTTGGGAAAACATGTATTCTAAAGATGCACTTTGCTTTGGATTTTTGGCTTTGTATTCTGAACATGTTCAGTAGGCTCAGTTGTTATAAACTTGTGCTTAAGCAGACACATAGGCTTTGTCCGCCGGGGTTAGTACTACACTATGCAGACTGTCCATTGTGTACATGACTATTCCATTCAATTGCAACTAGTACTTTTTACAGGTTCATATACACTGCATAAGCCATTGACATAAAACATTCCTTTCACATAGCATGCTTCAACCACTATGACGAGATCACTAATTAGTTCGACTAGCATGCCAAGTACGTATGCTGATACATGTCTGGTTTACCAAACCGAGGCACAAAGCAACCCTTGCGCAGTTGCCAATAATGAATTGAATGCAGGAGGAAAGCCTCTGCAGTTATTTGACTCCAAAAAACATAGTCACAACAGTCGAGGGGTAGACTAAAGAGTGAAGAGGAGTTGCTTTCATAAGTAATTTCTCTTGGTTGGTTTTGTAGAGGCATGCAAGCAATTAGCTAGAGATGGCTACACTTTATATTATCCGATGAGAGATCAAATGGACAGCGGTGGACTTTCTGGCGTGTGCAGTAAAAAATACAATAGCTATTCCTCCTCTGTTGTGTATTAGATCATGGCGACACTTGTTCAGATGAACTCCTCGCTACATGGTTCTTGCAAATTCAACAAATTTTATCGAAGACATAAGTCGGGTTCACCACAAATCAAAGCCACTCATGACTACTACTGTAACACCCCAGGTGTTAGGCTTGCATAATTGCACTTGCATTACATGAGCATAAGCATCATTCTTTCATACTTGAGCATTTACATATGAAACATACATGTTCAACATGTGAAACACACCACTGAAACATGTGAAGGCATGCAACTGAAACATATGTAACTATTGTTATGAAACATACAAGTAAAACATATGAACATTGTAACACCCCAGGTGTTTATCACCAATTAAGTAGTGGGTTTAAGCTCAAACATGAGTGGAGATGACGATGTCAAGGTTAACCTATGGAGATGAGTCTAACCTAAAGTTGGATGCTGCACCATTGCTTTACATATAGGCCATTTTCAAAGATATATGCTTGGATGGTGTTATTGCAATATCTTCATGTGTCTCACCTTAGTACCTATCTATAGTGACCCCTGGAAAAGTTTCATGAAGTTTGGAATCAAAAAGTCACATGAAATGATAAGTTCTATTCCTATTGGAATTTGCACCCTTAAATGGATGGGACTATAGGTCATCAAACAAACCTTGCAACCTTGCCCAAAAGACTCTAGATGAACTCTACAACAAAAGTCATGAAGGGCTCATGTTGAGCAAATGCCAAGAAAATGCCCCAATTGGCCTAGAACCTTAGTTTAGGCTTTATCGAGTTGCTACTTTGACCAAAGTGAAAGTTGGACTTCTATACCAGTTTTGATGTTGGACCTTATATAAAAGTTATAGTTCTTGTTATGTAGAACAAACTTTGTTTAAAGATCAAGACCTAGTTAGGCCTCTAACTTAGTGTAACCGAGCCCTCAAGTTGGAATCCAGTGCTGTTTTGGGAGCTCGAAATTTTGCTAAGTCCTCAATGGACTGAATGGCTGTTTTAGTTTCCATGTGGGCATGTTGGTGAGTTTGTAACATGGAAACCATGGCGATATGGACCGAACTCAGTTAAGCAAAGTTGAAGATTGGGATGTGTACAACAAATGTTATTTTTGGACCATGCCATGATTCAACCTCTAAGTGGCTCAAACTATGGACTCAAGAGGGATGGAAATATTGTTTTCATGGTCCCAAAATTAGGCTAAGTCTGGAACTGAACTTTTCCAGATTTTCGTTTGTAGGTACCCTACTTCGGGGATTTATATCTTGCAAACCGAGCTGATCCAGCCTAAGATTCCTTAAGCAATATTGTTGTCCTCATGTAGCTCTACCATGTTGATCACAGTGCCTCAGGTTAATATGCGGCGCTTAAAGAGTTAGGAGGGGGAAAAGATGGCAGTTTCAGTCACTTGGAACTAACCTGCAGAATTCTGTTTTGAGGTACCCTCTTTTGGAGCTCTATATCTTCCAATTTTGGTCGAGTTAGACTTTGACACTTTAAGGAGAGTTGGAGTACTCCTGTAGCTCTAAGGCATGGTGCAATCGGTTGAACAAATCACTAATTGGTTTGAGAGTTATGAAGGGATGAAAATGGTGTTTTAGGAGTATTTTTGAGGTAGTATTAGCAGCTCAACCGTTTGAATTGGTAGGGGCAACAGTGGCCGACTGGTCTCAGGCATGGGCCGCCGCGTGGTGTGGCCGAGCGCCGCGTGCCGTCTCCTTGTCTCCACTGCTCGCCACCTTGCACCCATGTTCAAGGAAAGGAGGCCGAGCGCCCTGCCCTTCTTCCTCTCTCTCCCATTCTCTCCCTCACTCGCTCTCCCTCCGTGGCCGTGTCGAGCACGAGCAGAGCGCCATAGCCGCTGCTTTGCCACCGCTCTCCTCCAGCCACCATCGTCCCCATGCCGCGCCTTCCAGCTGCTGCCGCTGGCTAGCCGCTCGTTGCCGTCGCTAGCCGGGCCGATAGCCGCAGCCACGCGTGCAGCGCTAGCGCGCAACCCGCCACGGCCGAGCAGCCGGAGGCCGCTACCAGCCAAGCCAGGGCCAGGCGCAGCCCTGGGCTGCCGCGACGACCTTCCGGGCGACCCTCCCGAGCCGCCGGTGCCGTTCCACCTCGCCGGAGCACCGGCCGCAGCCGCCACCGGCGCACGCGCGTGGCCAAGTCACCGTGGGCCACCTCGGGCCGAGCCGGGCAGTCCCGCGGGTGTGCGAGGGCCCCTGGGTGCTCCCCGTCACTCCATCGCCGCCGGCGAGCTCCTCAACGGCCGGAAACGGCGAGACCCCGCGAGCTCCTCTGTTTGATTCGCGTTAGGGAGCTCGAGCTTGAATTCGACTAAATACAGGGGGGTTTCTGCAGAGCGTGTGACTCATATGAATAGTGCTGCGAGGACTGTTTTGTGATGATTTTGCTGGAACTTTGAAATTACATAGTAAATCATAGGAAATTCGTAAAATAGCAAATGAGGACTTTTTGGAATCCTTGTGAAATTTTCTATGCAGTAGATCTATAATATGTCATATTTTAGTTTACTATTTTTGCTGTAAAAATGGATTTTTAAGATTAGGTTTTTAATACTAGTGGTATTTGTATTTTTCATAACTGTAGTTGTAGGGCTCCAAATGAAGTAAAATTTTTGTGGCATGCTACTACTATGATGTATGATGTGTGGTACAAATTTCATGAATTTTGGTGGTAGTATGAGTGAGTTATTGATTCATCTTGCTCTCACATGAATTCTTGTAATAGCAATTTGTCTTTTTCATAGAGGTTGAGATATATGTCCAAATGGCTTGAAATTTGGACAGTAGACTTCTGAGGGCATATGTAGGCCACTGTAATTTTGGTAGAATTTATTGTGTACTTTTGATAGGTGTTCATAATTCCACCTAATTATCTAAGTAAATTAAGAAAATGTATTAAAAGAATTTATTTAAAAATGGACACTATGTTTTCTGGTGTTCATTAGTCATGTGTGACATGTTGGTAAAGTTAGTTTTGTCCAATTATATGTTTGCAACATAAGTTAATAATTATTTGTTGCAAATGAGGTTTCTGGACAGATCTGGGAACTTAGCAAAGTTCTTCATGATAATGTGCTTTGTTGTGAAACTTATTTATACAAAAGTTGTAGATAATTTATGTATCTAGCTACTGTTAAAATTTGGTGACATTTGGCCATGTGGTTTAGGAGTTATAGCTGTTTAAAGTTGGGGTATAGAATTGCTTGCTCTCTGTCTTGTTAGATCAGTTGCTGTGTTTATGTAAATTCGACATGTTAAACTTTGGAATCATGCTGTGATGATTATAAATGAAATATAGATAATTTCATAAGCTTTCCATAATGTCTTCTTTGAAGTCATTTGGAGTTGTAGATCTCCAGTTATGATTAAATTACTCAGCTGTTGGTCTGATGTCCAGAAGGTAGCAATTTCTAGTTCTAGTACTTTGATTAACTTTGTCATGCTTGGGTATTGAAGTGTGACTCATATCTTTGATGATACTTGGGTGGTACCATGTGATGTTGTGATACTTGTTTCTTGATTGATGTGCTTGCCCTCTTCTATGTTATGTCTTAATGAGGATTAAGTTAATTCGCTCTAGGTGTTTATGTGAACTTTGGTATGCTTGCATGATTACTTTGTTTATTGCACTTCTATGCATTCATACATATGCATTATTGCACCTCATTTAGGTACGCTAGCTGAAGCACGTGAAGGATCTGATGTGGAGCCAAACCCGAAGATGGAGTTGGTGGAACCATCCCGAAGATAGAAGGATCGGACAAGTGATAGTTTGGAGGATGTTCGCCAAGTGAATTCATCTGACATACTCTAACTTGAGTCGGATCCCAGGCAAGCCCCGGAGCATTATAAGCCTCCTATCTTCAAAGCAATTAATTATATATATATGTTATAAGTATTGTTGCATTAAGTGGTAGGAGTTGGTTGGAAACCCTTGCTGCATTATATCATTCCTTGTCCAGATATATGAATCCTTGAATCCTACATAGACTAGGATCGAGTAGATGCTTAGCCCTGCTTTAAGCGGTAGAAGTCAGGTGATTTTCTGTCACCTGCGAGATATAGGGATATTCATATATGACACGGTTGGCTATATTTGCTATCGTGGAATGGAACCATGTGTTAATAAAATGAAATGAGACCGGGCGGGATGACGATAGTGAAGCAACAAGGCATGGAGGTCTTGGGTGTGGATCTACCCCCGTCTGAGTCGTTTAAGGACCGATTCGCTGTACGTCCTTGAGTCATGTTGAACGCAGTCTAACACTTAGTTGGCCGGATAAGTCGTTCCGACCGCGAAGCCAAGTAATATGGTTCAGGCCGGGAATCGAATGGTAGGTTGCTTCTTGGAGGAGAGAAAGGATGTGCTTGGGGACATTGGCGTGAGACCAAGGGGGGGTTAGAGTCCCTATCACCTGGCAGAGTGTCGCCCTTGGGGTCGCGACATCATTCGGACCCGCGATTCCTGAATCATATGAAAAGGTGGCCTATGCGACCCTGGCAGGGGTCTGCACGGTGAGTGTTAGAAATACCCCTCCAGCTGGATAGGAATTCGATTCGAATCGCCGTCGCTCCCGGTTAGTGAGCACTTGACTTGAGCAGCGGCAACGTAGATTCCATTAAATTGAACGGATGGTTAATTGGATAACGATGGAAAGGTTGCCTCAAATTATACCTGCTATGGTTAATATTGTTTGCTCCTAATAAAGTGAGTGCTCTAGTACAGGTTCTAATATAGATGACAGGTTAATGATAATTAACTTGATGCTTAAGCATTAATGATTACTTATCCATATTAAGCTTTTATGCAAAATGTTGTCAAGCTAGCCCACTTTATATCAGCCTTGTATGATCCTTGGTGTCACTTTATTTCTGGTTTATGACGGGTAAGTCTAGCTGAGTACTTTCTCGTACTCAGGGTTTTATCCCCACTTGTTGCAGGTTGTGATGTATCTTGGCGACTGCAAGAGTAGGTTGGCTCCTGCCGTAGAGGCGGAGTGTGATCACGGGCATGATCCTTCTGAGTTATCTTCTCTCTAATGCTTTTATTGGAAGTCGACCTTGGTACTGGCATGTATCTGAAATAAGATTAATATTAGTTTTAAATTACTTTGCTTCCGCTACTTTTCAAATTAAGTTGTAATAACTATGTTGAACTCTGATGTATATTCAATTACTTGTGAAATGGTTGTAACATATGACTTGTTATGTTGAATCACTACGATCTTGGCTTGTATGTTGATTGGTTTGAAATCCCTCGTGATTTCATTGGACTACCGGAGTTATATGGGCTCAAGTGCGAGAATTTGATCACTTCGGTGATTGTTTTTGTACTTGTGCTCTTATAATTTGGACGGTTCCGTTACAGCTGGCATCGGAGCAAGATTCAACATTAAAATTGTCGTATGTGTATTTAAAACAAAGGTTTTGTTTTCTAAAACCACTTTTATCATCTTATAGTTACATATAGGTTTGTGAAAACTGAATTTTAAATCTAAGTATGCCAGTGGTCAATTTCCTTATGCCCATATAAGGATTATTAGGTGGCTTATATAAGTACTAACTTGGGGGTTTTAATTTTGCATCTACGCCCTTGCCAAGGTATGTTTCATGACACTAGGACTTATGGTTTGGGAATTATGAATTTTAAAAGTTTACTGTCAGGTTTTGCTTATGCTTTGAAGAGATCTAAATGTTTGGTTTGTTTGACCTATGTGCATAAGGAATCATGTCTTGGAGATAGTAGAAGAAGTGTAGTACTTTTTCTAAGCTTTTCAAAATGTCCTATAGCACTAATTGTGGTGGTCTAAATTTCTAGTTATGAGCTTGCAAAGTGGAATGACAGAATCTGTCCAAATCTGTGCAGAGATGTCTTCTTTATCTTGTTTGGCCTTGTTAGCTATAGAATCATCTTAATATGATAATAATAAAGTTATAGACAACTTAATAAGCTTTACATAAAGTGAAGGCTCAGCCTTGTTGTGTCTCTAGAACTCTAGTTACGCATTTTTGAAGTTCTTGTCAGTTTTCTGTCCATATTGGTACAGATCTGAAACATTAGCATTTTGGTCATATTAATCTATGAATTAGCTGTTAGTATGAATAACTAAAGTGTAGCCATCTTCCTAAGCTTTCTAGAAAGTCTAGGATCACCTTTGTAGGATGTCTACAACCTTAGTTATGGTTGAAACAAGTAACTATTGTGCTGCTGTCCAGATTCTGTGCACATGCTAAGTTGGCTCCCTTAGCTAGTGTTTGTTTAGAGCTAAACTTGTAGTTAGTTCATGCTTGAGATGAATGCTTATTTTTGGGTGAGCCTTGTGCCTTGTATTGGTTGCTTAAGCCTATTCGTTTGAATTTTCTCCAATGTCTGCTTGACTATGATGTTGTATGTATGCTTGTTATCTAGGTAGTGCCCTAGTTGTCACCTCGTTTGTCCTCGGTGAGCATACGAGGGCCACATAACTTTATCCTAGAACAATGTTCACGTACGTAATTGTATGGTTGTTGTCTTCCATTAGGTTCTCTATCTTAGGAGCCTGAGCCTGTAGGCTTGGTGGTTAGCCCTTGAATGTTTGTATCCATGCCTTTGCTTGACCGAAAGCCCAAAGTTTAGTTCTCCTATATATTTGCATAAGCCGTGGGTGTTTTGCAACTATTTTTGTGAAGACCCTTATCGACTGACCAACCAAGTTAACTTTTATCAACGCTAGCCTTTGACCATGGTTCATACGTTGCCAGTTGTGGAGATTGTACCCAAATCCATGTTGGACCTTTCGGTTACCTCTCCCAAAGGTTAGCTAGTGTGACGCAACGTCTCTCTGCTATGGCCTCTAAATCGTGTGCTTGCAAATTCGTGCATCCACCTTATCAACTCAATCTATGACTGCGTATCGGTTTTTGCCTTGAAATTTGCTTAATTCGTCTCTCACCTTCCCAAGTCTCGGAATGTTCATCAGTCTTGATCTCATGTTGTTGCTCAATATGATTGAATCTCCTGTTAATCTTTTATCTGGTACTCCTCTCGGTGGACGCAAGTCGTACGTAGAATTTAAGCAAGAGTCTCTTGCTCAGTTATCCTTGGCAATTGTGCGATGTTCTCGTGCTATATTTTGATCTTCAGATCATTTTCGTGTTGATTCTAAACCTTGTAACTACCTTTGCTTGCTATCCCTCCTTGTATGGCGTTTGTTCTTACAACCCATTGGTGCCACTGGAAATTTCACTTTCGTTATGCGTTTAGTAATGGTGTTATGAGTAGCCACTGATGGTGCCGCGACGAAACCAAGGGCCTCCTGTGGCTGCAGACACATGGCTGGCTGCTTGGCACGCGTTGGTATCATAGTTTCTAGTCATGATCCATTATCAAACGACAGACGATGTGTTATTTTCTCGTGTTCCTTTTCTTGATTATCTCTCCATATCATATCGTAAGATCCATATCTTAGACCGAAAGTAGTAGAGCTTCCTCCTGAAGTTGCTAAGAGGATAACCTTTGAAGAACAGGTCACCGACATAAACTTTAACAGACTGCAATATGTGGTAGTCAAGTGACTCTACTTAGTTGCCCAAGTATTGACAACCAGCATCTAGGGAGCCACGTATCTCAGCTCTGTTGGATAAAAAGGACACACAACACTTACTTTTGGATAAGTTATCTATGGGATGAGAATCGATTGTCGCATTGTGCATATGACCAGAGCTATCCAAGTCACAATCTTGGGTGCATAATGACCATACAATCGAAATCAACCATCTCTAGAATAACTTCGTATTTGCTAACTTCGATGGCAACCATCTATTCTGCATCAACCACAGTTGTTGGGGTCGAGAGTGAAGATTTGGAACTTTTTAGTGTTGAGAGACAACTGATTAGTTACCAATAGGAAGGTTAATCTCCAACTAGGTAATGACTCCTTGGTAGCTACGAAGGCTATGTCTTACAAAGCAATAACCAACAAGAAGTTAATCAACTAGCCAACAACTTGAGTGCTACTCTATCTTCCGCAGCCATTGTGACCAAGTCAATTCCATCTTGGACAATCACACAGATAGTGCAAGGTGTTCTATCAGCTAAAGCGAAGAATTAGAGAAAGCATGACCTAGTTTGAAAGAGTGTTGGATGAGTTGAAGCAATCAGTTTCTTCTGGATCTACCTTCTCAAGATTGTCCTTCCTTGTCAGGTTGCTCTATATCAAGTCCCACTATCGAGTTAGCAACAACTATTTTGATGCACTATTAGCATTGCTGTCAGATGCATTCCCTAGTAGCAACGTACCAAAGTCATGTGAGGAGGCTCGCAAATATATTCAAGAATTGGGACAAGGTTATGAAAGTATCCATGTGTGCAAGAACAACTGCGTGTTGTTTTGGGGTGATCATGAGGAATTGCAAGCTGCCTAAAATGCAAAGAGTCTAGATGGGAGGATGCAGATGGTAGTAGGTGGGTTCCTCATAAGGTTTTGAGGCATTTTCCTCTAATACCGAGGTTATAGAGGATCTTTGCAACTCAAGGAGCAGCATCGGACGCCAAATGGCACGAGACTAAGTGAGAGAAGAATACCGATGAAATGAGCCATCTAGCAAACGAGGAGGCATGGCAGGACTTTCGTAGAAAGCACAAAACTTTTGTGAATGATCCATGGAACTTGAGGCTTGTCGTCGCCACAGATGGTTTCAATCCATTGAGCAACTTTAGCTCGACATATAGTATGTGGCCTGTTCTTGTAACGCCTCTGAACCTGCCACCATGGGAATGTGTGAACCCATCGAATTGCTTTATATCTCTACTAATCCCGGGCCCAACCTCTCTAGGAAAGGATTTTGATGTATTCTTGGAGCCTCTTATAGAAGAACTGAAAGAACTATGGAAGGGTGACGACACTTTTCATGTACTACATCCTGATAATAAGAAAGGCTTTACTCTGCGCATTGCCATGATTTGGTGCATACACGATTTTCTAGCATTAAGCGCTTTGTCAGGCCAAACTACAAAAGGTTATTATGCATGTATTTATTGTGACAAAAATCCATTGTCAAGGAGCCTAAGAAAGAAGCTAGGCTACCTTGGACACCGTTGTTACCTTCCTAGGGATCACCCTTGGAGGAAGAGGTTGGATTTTGATGGAGAAACTAAGGAATGAGATGCGCCAATAAAGTTCACCTTACAGGAGGTCCTTGAGGAACTCAAGAAGGTGAAATATGTCTACCCAGGTAAGCACGGTGGAAAAAGGAAACGAAAGCATGGAGAAGAGCCAGTGATTTATAATCAAAAATCTGTTTGGTGGGGGCTGTCGTATTGGAAGGACCTATTGTTGCCACACAATCTTGATGTCATGCACATTGAGAAGAACATATGTGAAAACATTCTTTGGACATTGCTGAAAGTGGACGACAAGACAAGGGACACAATGAACACTAGGCTAGATTTGCATGATATAAACATAAGGCCTCAATATCATGGCATGCAGCAAGGCACCTCATTTAAATTCCCGAAAGCTCACTATGTCATGACAGAAAAACATAGAGTAGAATTTTGCAAGTTCCTTAAAGGTGTCAAGTTTCTAGATGGTTATGTAGCCAACCTAGCAAAATCCATGAGTGCAGATGGTACCAGGTAGTTGGCAAGCTAAAAATGCATACTTGTCATGTCCTTCTCTAGAGGATCATACCTGCAGGCTTAAGAGGTTTTGTTCCCAAAGCTGTATACAAAGCTGTTTCAGAACTTGGAAACTTCTTCAGGCAACTGTGCAGTAGAACTCTGAGGAAAGAAGTCGTGGAAAAGCTGAAACGGGACATCCCACTCATCTTATGCAAGCTTGAGAAGGCTTTTCCACCAGCCTTTTTTGATGTTTTGGTGCACTTGGCTGTCCATCTACCTGATGAGGCACTTCTTAGAGGGCCCATATAGTATGGATGGATGTACCTAATAGAACAACGATGGGGCACGTTGAAGAATTTATTAAGGAACAGGGCTAGGACTAAAGGATCAATTGCGGAGGCTTACTTAGAAAGTGAGACATTGGCATTTTGGGAGAGGTTCATGGACAATGTTAAAACAAGTATAACCAGGACGACAATATGCCACATGATGGGCCAGCACCTGGTGAGACCTCTGTTTTCATGCATGGTGTCAAGCCCATTAGCTAGATTAGGGCAAAGGACATCAAGGATAAAGCTGAAATCAATAAGCTAGCTTGGTATGTGCTTAATAACTACGATGAGGTTGGACCATATGTGCAGTAAGTATGATTTTTTATATGCTGATTTGCTGTTTTCCTATATTATGTACAAAATGTTACCAATAATAATGCTTATATGTGCTACATAATATGCAGACAAATTTTAGAGGAACAAGGGGCAAGTGATGATGTTGATAGTAGGCTAGCAGCAAAGTTTGTAGCATGGTTTAAGTCTCATTACATGATTAGCATATTTTAGTTCTGTTAGGCCGATCATTGGCAGAATTATACGACAACTTAGTGGTGATGGTGGTTTCATGTTTGTGTGTAGATTGAGGAGCTGTGTAGAGAGAAACCAACAAAGGTTAGTGAAGGTTTGTATGCACTGTCATGTGGTCCTGATACCCGAGTATGGGTCTATGCAGCTTATAGTATTAATGGAGTCAGGTATAGCACTGTTGATCGTGAGAAATCCCTACGTACACAACACAGTGGTGTCATGACCGCCGTCACACATGAAGGCCAATTAGTGGAATTTTATGGTGTCCTTAGAGAAGTTATTCAATTGATGTATAACTCCAGCGTACAAAGCCATAGGACGGTGGTTCTTCTGTGCTCTGACTGGTAAAATCTAGAGGACACTACAAAGTCTAAAGGCATTGACAATGACAGACATTTCAGATCCGTCAACATTAAATCATTCTGGTACAAGGATGACCATTTCATTCTCGTGACATAGGCAAGGAAGATTTTTTATCTACAGGACACCTCCTTGGCAAAGATTGGCGGGTTGTGCAGAAGTTCGAACATAGAGATATGTATGACGTGAATGAAATATATCCTATAGTGCGCCAAGATGGTCACTGTTCTAACAACGAGCATGAAGTCCTGCTAGGTGATGGTGATTAGGTTATGCACGAAGCTAGTCATGATGGAAAAGGCACTGTCATTGAAGCCAATTTAGAAGACCTTCTAAGAGATAAGAGGGAAGAAGTTGGCATACTTGAAGGCAGCGAGGATGAAGATGATACTAGAAATTGGTATTGTAGTGATGACAGTAACTATGGCGACAGAGATCACATGTCTAGAGGTGACGATGACTTGTAGGAGATTTCATGTATAATCTTTGGGAAAACATGTATTCTAAAGCTGCACTTTGCTTTGGATTTTTGGCTTTGTATTCTGAACATGTTCAGTAGGCTCAGTTGTTATAAACTTGTGCTTAAGCAGACACATAGGCTTTGTCCGCCGGGGTTAGTACTACACTATGCAGACTGTCTATTGTGTATGTAACGGAACCGTCCAAATTATAAGAGCACAAGTTCAAAAACAATCGTCGAAACGATCAAATTCTCAAACTTGAGCCCATATAACTCCGGTAGTCCACAAAATCGCGAGGGATTTCAAACCAAACCGAGAGCAACCAGATCGTAATGATTCAACATAACACAACACTTGTTACAACAGTTCAAAAGTAACCTCATACATCGGAGTACAATTATTTTTATTACAAAACCAAAGCAAAGATTAGCGGAAGCAACATAATTTCTGAAATCATTTTAAGTCAAATACTGCCAGTACATAGTCACATCCTGCAAAAGCATACCAGAAGAGATACTACAGAGACCATGCCCATATGGTCTAGTCTTCACGCCCACAATGCGAAGACAATACTTGCAGCAACAAGTAGGAATCTGCTACCTGCAACAGGTGGGAATAAACCCTGAGTACGAGAAGGTACTCAGCTAGACTTACCCGTCAAAAACCAGAAACAAAGGTGACACCAAGGTTTATGCAAGGCTTTATAAAGTGGGCTAGCTTGACTCATTTGCAGAAAAGCTTAATACTGATAAGTAACCAATATATGCTTAAGTATCAAGTTGATCATCATTAACCTGATAACTAGATTAGCACCTGTACTAGAGCAATCACTTTATTAAGAGCAAACAATATTAACCATAGCAGGTATAATAAGGCTATCATCATCATTATCATCAATTCCGAACCATCATTATAATTAGTGTATCTACGCTGGAGATAACCAGTCAAGTTTCTCACTATCCGGGAGAGACGGCGACTCGAATCGATTCCAACTCAGCTGAGGGGTTATTCCTGACACTCACCCGGCAAACCCCGCTAAAGGCAGCCGTTGATAACCTTTGGTACAACTCAGGGTGGGCCCGAAACAGCGCCGCGTTCTCGGGGATACCAGTGGCCAGGATGCTCAGGACTTTTAACTCACCTGCCCTTGGACCCTCTGGCTCCCTTCCGAGGCGACTTTCACTTTTCGACTTCGCAGCCTGAGTTGAGCTACTAGGCTTCGCGGTCGGCAACCTCAGGCCGGCCAGCTAAATGTCAGGCATGCGTTCAAAATGACATAGAAGGCTCCAGGTCTCGGTCCTTAATCGACACAGACGGGGATAGATCCACACCCAAGACCTCCATACCTTGTTGCTTCACTATCGTCATCCCGCCCGGTCTCATTTCATTTTATTAACACATGGTTCACTTCCACGATAGCAAGTATAGCCAACCGTGACCTGATAAAGCCCTATATCTCGCAGGTGACAGGAAATCACCCGACTTCTACCGGTCTAATTTAGCAGGGCTAAGCATAGATACGATCCTGTCTACTTAGGATTCAAGGTTCGAATTGCTGGACAAGGAGTGCTATCAATGCAGCAAGGGTTTTCAACCAACTCCTATCACGTAATGCAACAATACATATAACATGTACAGATAGATAATTGCTTTGAAAGTAGGAGGCTTATAATGCTCCGGGGCTTGCCTTAACCGAAAGAAGAGAGATCAAGGTTCGGCTTCAAGAACGGTTCCCACGTCTTCTCCGGCTTCGTCGGACTGGACCTCCGGTTCTGGAACGGACTTCAACTTCGGGTTCCACGCCCAGCGGGACTTCGCTCGTAACACGGTTCTTGGCAAACCTATTGCATGTATATGCATCCAATGAATTTCATGCATGCATCCAAAAATGACATGCTGATTTATGGACGTGCATGAATGATGTGAAGATGAATGCAATGACATTGCAACGTTGTAAGCACAAAACCAAGTTATGTGGTGCTCTATTCAAATCACTTCAAACTTAGGTGCAAATTTCCTCTCCGGTATTAACACGTTTGAACACCTCTAAGAAACCACTAAGTGCCACAAGGTTAAAACACACACATAACAAGATTCCAGCAATTTAGTATTTACCACATAATATCAACAGTAGCTAAGAAAACCCACAACTGGAGTTCTACCAATCCAAATGACCTGAAAGAGGACATTCTGGAAAGCTTATGAAATTGTATACATTTCATTTATAAACATCTAAGCATGATTTAATCATTTACCAAGTTAAAATAGCATACATACAGAATCTGTTCTAAAAGACAGAGAGCACTTCCAAAACTGAACCCAACTTGGAACAGCTGTCATTTCTAAACTATAAGTCCAAATGCTACCAAAATTTACCAGCAACTAGTTCATGAAATTCTCAACAACTTTGCTATAGATCACCAAGCATGAAAACATCATTAACAAAGCCTAATTTACGTAACCACCAAATCTGTCCAGAAATGGCAGATTCACTAAATTAAATAATTAGTGACGATTCAAAAGCACAATTGGACCAAACCAAGTTTACCCACTTGTTGTGCATATCAAAGGAACATCAGAAAGTATAGTGCCAACTTCTAAATAAATTATTTAACATTCTTTTATAATTTATTTAGTTAATTAGGTGATTAAAGTAACATACAGTAAAACTATATATAAAAATCTACAAAAATTACAGTAGCCACCTCATGCTTCACATAGGCTACCATAAAAATTGCACTTCATTTTGACAAGCAAATATGGAGATATCAAAAATAACAGATGGCAGGTCTATTTCTAGCATAAATAGGAAACCCTATTGAAAAATATCAAACAATAGATTTCATATTTTTCCTAGCATCCTTCTAACATAAGAACAATATTCACCAAGTTTCACCCTTACTGGATCTATAGAAAAATTATGAAAATTCACACAAGATCCATTCAAGCAAACAAGATAATTATATAAATCCACGAAACCACATCCAAATTGCATGAAAAGTTAACCATACTCTATTCATGGTATAAACAGTTCACTATAAAAATTTCATGTCATTTGGAGCTTCACAGAAAGAGATATCATTTTCTCCTCTTTCTTCATGAATAAAAGGTATAATTAATAACTATTTATTTCATCACAAAACATGGCACACATTATATTTTTATAATAAACTAGACATTATGTAGAGCACACCAAAAATTTAAAACCCCTTATTTGGACCTCTAGAACAGGAGATACATATTTTCAAAGTTGGAGTACAAATCAATTATTTGAAATAATGAAATAGAACAAAACCTAAACTAACTAAACCGACCGGCCCGATTTAGCCAGCTCGGCCCAGCACACGGCTCGGCCCGTGGCCGGTTTGGCCCGACCCAGCAACACAGGGGGGAAACACGCTGACAGACGGGCCCCGGCTGCCATAGGGACAGAAGCAGGGGACGGTGGTCGCCGGCCCGAACCTCGCCGGCGGCGAGCAATCCGGCGAATCCAAGCTCCCCGTTGCGCTCCTCACCACAAGGCGATTCGATTGAGGTCCCTTGGGACAGCTGAGGTTAGCCCGAGGTAGGTCACCGCCGGCAATGGCGGGCGGCGGCGCTCGGTGGTGGCACGCCGGTCGGCACAACGTTCGGCTGGCCTAGGAGAGGGCAGCTACGGATTCGGCGCGACGAGGTGAAGCTATTGGAGCTACTAGCGAGGTGGCGGAGCGTCCCGTGAGGCTTGGCCTCGCGTGAGGTGTTGGGCGGCCATCTATGGGACCTAGAGACCCAAGAACGAGAGGTGCCGGCCCATGCCAAGCTCTACAAAGCGCCGGCCACGGTGGACCGAGAGCACGGCGGCGTTCCGGTCGCGGTGACAGCGGCGGCGACGGTCGAATCCTGCTCACCTTGCGGTCACGCGCTCCGAAAAGGTGCACCGGGTGAAGAGAAGTGGGTGGCGCGGTTGTGGGCGAGGTGGATTGGAAGATGGAGGCGCGGTGGTGGCGTGCGGGTCAGTGGCTTGCCGCGGTGGCCATGCGCGTGCCCGAGAGCGGAGATGAGAAAGGGAGCACGAAGGCGAGTGGGAGGGGATGCTTCCAGGGCGTCGTGGCGACCATGTAGAACACCATGGCCCGGCCGGTTGACACGCGCCGGTGAACGGCTTGCCAAGTGGCGAGCGCGACCTGGCGCTGTCGGCCACCAAGCCCAGGCCGAGATGGCCATCAGGGTTCCCCTAGCCTACTGACAGCCCAACTTTGCCCCCTAACAATTCCTAAACGAGCTCGATTTAGCGATAGGTTACATTAGCAAACTTGTAAGCCTACATGAGATCTCCAATTGTGTCAATATGGACTTGAGCTAGTTCGGTCTGAATTGGAAGATAAAAGGTCCCAAAGGGAGGCACCTTGAAACTGAAACCGAGATTCAGTCAACCCACTCGACTGAAACCTAATTTTTAAAGCACTCTAGCTCCTAAACCATTAAGAACTAGGTGATGGTGTTATTGACAATATTGTAGAGCTAAGTGAGTGCTACAAAAGTGTCAATATGGGTTAGAGCTAGTTCAGCACAGTTTGAGATTTACAATGCTCCAAAGGTGGGCACATGAAACTGAAATGTCACCTTTTGACTTAGAAAATTTGCTAAGTGTTGAAACAACATGGAAACCTGACTTGTGGGCCCTGTTTGAGGATGTTCTAGCCATTTTCATGAGATGGTTATATTGAGACTTTTGTTCCTTGATAAATTTCCTACAACTTTGGTAAAGGGTGCACTAACATGCAAGGCTTCTAAGTAGCAGTTTTTAAACAGTCAAACAGATTGGTTCTATGAGTTCCAACTTGGTCAACAATTACTTAGAGGCAAGATTACGCAATTTGGTTAACATGAACATTTCCCCACTAAGTACCCCAAGTGTAGTTAAGGTGTTGTAGAGCATCATTAACCACACCTCACAATGATGATGCCAAAATTAAGCATCACATGTATTGAAACAAAGAAAAACAATTGAATTGATACATTTGTTTCAAAGCTATTTGTCATATGTTTCAAGTGTGAGCGACACATGTTGCACTATGGTGTTGCACACCACACATTCCATAAAACAAGCACACAAGGAATATAAACATAAGTCGTAATGTTGCACAATCATGTTTCAAGCAAGGATGCACATGAAATGACGATGCTTATGGTAATGCCATGCCATGATCATGCATTATGAATGCATTATGAGGCTAACTAACACCAGGGGTGTTACAGTGTACATGACTATTCCATTCAATTGCAACTAGTACTTTTTATAGGTTCATATACACTGCATAAGCCATTGACATAAAACATTCCTTTCACATAGCATGCTTCAACCACTATGACGAGATCACTAATTAGTTCGACTAGCATGCCAAGTACGTATGCTGATACATGTCTGGTTTACCAAACCAATGCACAAAGCAACCCTTGCGCAGTTGCCAATAGTGAATTGAATGCAGGAGGAAAGCCTCTGCAGTTATTTCACTCCAAAAAACATAGTCACAACAGTCGAGGGGCAGACTAAAGAGTGAAGAGGAGTTGCTTTCATAAGTAATTTCTCTTGGTTGGTTTTGTAGAGGCATGCAAGCAATTAGCTAGAGATGGCTACACTTTATATTATCCGATGAGAGATCAAATGGACAGCGGTGGACTTTCTGGCGTGTGCAGTAAAAAATGCAATAGCTATTCCTCCTCTGTTGTGTATTAGATCATGGCGACACTTGTTCAGATGAACTCCTCGCTACATGGTTCTTGCAAATTCAACAAATTTTATCGAAGACATAAGTCAGGTTTACCACAAATCAAAGCCACTCGTGACTACTACTGTAACACCCCAGGTGTTAGGCTTGCATAATTGCACTTGCATTACATGAGCATAAGCATCATTCTTTCATACTTGAGCATTTACATATGAAACATACATGTTCAACATGTGAAACACACCACTGAAACATGTGAAGGCATGCAACTGAAACATATGTAACTATTGTTATGAAACATACAAGTAAAACATATGAACATTGCCTTGCAACATCTAAAACATTGCCTTGAAACGTATGCAACATATCCTTGTTATTCTATGTTTCAATGTATGTATGCTTATGATCATGGGTAACTAATGCAAGTGGTTTATGTTTGGTCACTAAAACACCTTAGCTACACTTAGGATGTCAAATGGAACAATGTTCATGTTGATCAATTTGCCTAATTATGCTTCTAGGGTTTAATTTGACTAGGAGCTCCTCTTGAGTGCTTTTGTTTGACTGAACTGGAACAGTGCCATAGATTGATTGCATGGTTATGCACCCTTAAGCAAAGTTGTAGAAAATTTTATAAGGAACAAAAGTTATTTTATGACGTTGAGCTAGAAATGTGCAGAACATGTTTAAAAATGGCCCACAAGTCAGATTTCAGTGCTGTTTTAACACGAAAAATTTGCTAAGTCATTGTGCTGTTTTAGTGTTGATGTACCTCCCTTTGGAGCACTATAGTTTGCTAACCAAGCCAGACTAGACCAAATGCATATAAGCAAAGTTGGAGCTTGCATGTAGCTCTACAACTTTTACAAATGAAGTTTTCACTAATACCAAGTGGATTAGGAGTCACAGGGGAAGAAAATGCGCTGTCAGGCATGCCATTAGGCCTGATGGCCAATATTTCAAATCGGCAATGGCTGACTGGCCATAGGCCGTGGCTGCCGTGTGGCCACCCTATCGATGAAACTTGGTCGGCAGTCTACCAAGGGGTATGCCCAAGATAGTGATTTGTCGGTAGACAGGTGCGCAAGCTACGGACTAGATGGTGACATAAGACACAACAAGGTTTTATCCAGGCTCGGCCGCCATGAGGGCATAAGACCTATGTCCTACGTCTAATTTGTATTGCTATGTATGATGAGATGTGTTTTGAGGGGGTCCCCTACCCGCCTTATATAGTCCGGGGGGCAGGGTTACAAATCTGGAAACTAATCCTGCCCGGTTACAATTGCCATAGCTGGCCGGATATGGATTCCTATTCTAACCAACCAGGATCTTGCTTGATCTCCAAGTTTGCCTTCCTTCCTTGCGTGGGATGCTGAGCAGATTGACTGGGCCACGCGTCATCTTTTGGTGGGCTGGGCCCTCTGGTCTAGGCTAGCCCAAGTCTAGCCGTAAGGGTATAGGGGTTAATACCCCCACAGCTAGTCCCCGAGCACTATACATTATGATGCGACACGCCGTCTTGACCTTCTCTGAACAGTGAGGCTTGAGTTCTTGACGTCCCGACCAGTCAAAACACCATCCGAGCAGCTGTTGCAAGCATCCGACCAGCTTATAATACAGCCGACCACTATTGTTATCGGAGAAAGTAGGTTGTCCGAAGAATGTATGGTGCTCAAAGAAAAAAGAAAAAGATTTCCTTCTAGGTGAAGTATGCCCACTTGTGTTTCTGAAAAGAAATGTAAGCAGAGTAAACAAAGCGTAGGGGTAAAAAAATAAACACATTCACCGCTAGGTGAAGTGTGCCCACTTAGTCCCCGAGCCTGATAGTAGGTGACGTAGGCACATGGTGCCAGGGTCTAAAATGAAACTCCATGGAAACTTGATACTGAGATGCACCGACAGGTGCATCGTACCGATATAGTCCCCGAGCTTGCTGGAAGGCGAAGCATGAGCCTTGTAGCAAGGTCTAAAAAGTAATGATCTACCAACTGTATGTGAGTCCAATTTCACATGTAGCCGAGGAAATCAGGCGTCGAGCTGTGGTCGAAATAGTCCCCGAGCACAGCATGAAGTATGGTTGATGAGTCCCCGAGCAGAATGAAATGTGGTCGACGAATCCCCAAGCAATGTGAGACATGGTCGACGAGTCACTGAACCTGGTCGAGGAATATAATGTGCTCGGTGGTCTATGACAATCTGTGGCCAGACCAGTTCCCGAGCATCTCTTACTGTCTTCCCGTCAGACTCAGAATATTTAATTTGTATTTTTCTTTCTTCCTTGCTCTAACATGATATCACAAAAAGTTGACTGATGTGACGTTATTGTCACGCTCTTCTGCCATGTCAGTGTCACAATGAAACGTCCGCCAGACGTAGCATGCCAGTGTGGGCCCTCCCGTAGAGGAAACGAGGGGCGCATTTACTGGCGTAGTAACCGAGAAAAAAGTGGAAACCGAAGGGATCATGCCACGTTACTCGTGCACGTATCCCAAGAATCTCGGGGAGGTGGAATGACACAATCAATGAGATAAATAGCCACAGTGCGGCCATTTCCCATTTACACCCAATAGTCGCGTTTGCAAACCAACCGCCTTCTTCCTCCAGCCCGTGCGCCCTATTCCGAGTCCACTGCCGCCATTAGCACACCTCGCCACCATTAGGAGCGATGCGCTCTCTGTACACCAGCAGAGCCAAAGCAAAGTGGCAAGAGAGGTAGAAGATGGCCAAGGCGGAGGCGATGAAAAGGGCCGAAATGATGAGGAAGGAATGGTGGAAGTCAAAGTCCACCGAAGCGACCATCAACGACCTCATCGGCCTGGGCGTGCTTCACAACCAAGAGCTTGCTGGATGGCGGCCAGCGGGCAGCGACAGCTACCCCAATCCCTACCTAGTGAGATAGTTTTCTTTGAAGATTTCTTCAAGTGGGGTTTTAGGGTTCCAGTCCATCCTTTCCTTCAAGGACTTTGTCTATATTACGAGATTGGGATTTGCAATCTGCATCCCAACTCGATCTTCCTTGTTTCTGTTTTTATCCACCTTTGTGAGGCGTATGGGGGAATCCAACCCCATTTCGACCTCTTTAGATATCTATTTTGCTTGAGAAAGAAGGGGTCCCAAGGCCGCTCCAAAATTGCCGGTGGAGCGTACCTGACTCTTCGGAATGGGATGAAGCAAGAGTATCTCAACTGCCCTAGAACACCTCTTAGAGATTGGTACAAGAAGTGGTTTTACATTCACGAAGAGCTCGACAGTGCTACGTTGTGTGACATCGGGTACATTCCAGACAAAAGAGTGTCTTGGAATGAGTGACCAGAGCTAGTCGGGCAGGTGGAGGAGTTGATGGCGTTGCTCCCATGGAATTGCCTAGATGGACCAGCTGTGGCCGGGAACTTCATTAGCCGGCGTGTGTAGCCATGCCAGAGGAGGGTGCACACCGGGTATGAGTACCAAGGCTTGGTCGACCAGACAAGGATGCGTTCAGAGGTCTGGACCATGACGAAGTCATACGCCAGATTGGGGAGTTGTTCAATCTGGCAGACCAAAGCTACTCTCCCCCGAGCAGGATCTAGCACGCATATAAGCTCATCCGACTAGCCCCGAAGGTAAATAACCAAACTCCTTAGCTCCAAAAAGTGTTGCCGACCACCGTAGGGTAAAAATGCTTGATTTTCTTATCTTGCATGTATACAGGTGCACGGCATGGAGAGGCACAACCTGTTCGTGTCGTTGGCGCCCGGAGTCGAGCACCCGCAGAACATGGAGCCGCCACCACGGAACGTGTAGTGGTGCTACGTGGACATTGAGGACGACCACGAATCCAGGACTCGAGCAGGAGCTCAGAAGAGTCCAAGCTCCTGGGCACACGAGAGCCTAGAAGACTCGATCAGGAAACGCTGTTGCATGGTGCGAGACTGGTCAGAGGACGAAGTAGAGAAGGACGCGAGCGCCTACATGCTTAATCCTCAGAAGAAGAGGAGCGAGCAGACAATGCATGGGGGATCAACCCCATAGGCGAAGGGGGCGCAAAAGGGCCAGACGCCACTAGTGGGGCCGAAGCCCAGCATGAGGACAGCAGAAAGAGGAAACCAGGCCACCACCATAGGATGGAGGCTAGGGTTCATCCACCCAGTAGTCAAGCCAAGGGCAACTGCGACATCACGCCTTCATCACCATACACCGGAGCTCTGACCTGTAAGTTTCTGAAAACTCAGTAAATAACATGTCAATAGTAGTAGCAAGCGTATAATTAGTAAAGGTAAGTATTCTGCTGTGACGTGCTAGCTCGGTGTCAACGGAGAGACCCGAGCAATTGGCCACTGCCAGGGCAACCATGTCGGCCACCACCACGACATCCTCCAAGCAACTGGAGGGTCAGACCACCAGGGCGGTGGAGCCAACAACAAGCAAGGATGCAGTCAACGTGGCGAACACGGAAGTGCCCGAGCAGGTGCCTAAGCAGGTGTCTGAGCAGGAGGCGCCTGAGTAGGTGGTGCCCGAGCAGAGTCTTCTGAGTACACTGAGTGAAGGGCAAGTCCCCGAGACCAATCAGGGTGTGCCCGAGTAGACCATAGCCACCATGAGCTCGATGCAAGGTGGTCTACTGGACGCCGTAGACAGGGGAAAATCAGTGGTGATGTCACCGACCATCAGGCTAGCGCAAGAGCAAGAGCAAGCCAATGCTGAGCATGCGGCAGAGTCTAATGATGACATCGTCGAGGAAATCTAGGGGCACCCACAAGATGGGCATCAACATGTATACTCTGCTATGAATGTGGGTACCATTACGTCTACCACGAGGAGATCTCCATCGACGAAGAGACGAAGAGAGTGGAGCGAGCAGCAAGATGACTCATCGGGGAAGTACAGGTAAGCATACTCCTTGATCACTGTCATAGACTAGTTCAAATTGGTGTCATGCATATATGGTACTGTATTGACTTGCAGGGCCTCGTGAAGATGGCAAAGTACCATAAACAGTGCTTTGACCAGATTCAAGGCATCTCCAAAGACAATAAAGAGCTGATAGCTGAAGTGGATCGGCTGCGCAAGCGGCTCGAGACCGCTGAAAAAGACCAGACAGAGCTCGAGTCGCAAAGACTCAATGCTATCCTCCAGCTTGGTCAGAAAGAGCGGGAAACGGTAGGTAACTCATCGTAGCTGCACACTCCCAAGCACTAAAAAATATTGTTCATATGTATTTATGTGTCTCCCGGAGCTTGTTGTAGACCTGGCAGAGGAAGTCACCAAGCTTCAAACAGAGAACACACGCATGGCCGAAGAGTGCACCCGATTAGTAGTGGAGAACACCTGGTTGGCAGAGGACCACGCACGGTTCTGAGACCACTCGGTGAAGATTACTAAGGAGGTGAAGAATAAGAGCCAAGAGATAACCAGTGAGTGGCCATTTTCCTGATCATGGCATAATGACTGAATAGATGTCCTTTAGTTGTTTTATAACCCAAATGCCCTTTTGCAGCATTAAAGACAAATGCCAAGAAGCACATTACCGAGCTGCAAAAGGATCGCGACCTCTGGAAGGAGCGCTACGCACAGATGGTGTGGGGGATCAGGCCAGTGCTCGACTTGCTCGATCTAGGACTACCGCTGACTGAGCCTCAGGTACAACAGCTAGGAGTAATAGACAAGCATCAGCTCACCTAGGGTTGGCTTCAACAGTTCGTGAAGGAGGCCAAAGAATTTGCGAGCACCCATGTGCTAAGCATGGTGCGCGCGCATTATCCCCTGATCGACTTCACGTGCTTTACAAAGGGCTACCCCAAGGAAGTCGGCGTGCAGAAAGCGGGAGAGCTGCGGGGCTAGTTATTTGAGCTGGCGATGACGATAATCGGCAACATAAATCTGTGCAGAACACCAATGCCCCCGTCGCAAGGAACGCTGATGACGTCTGCTCCGAGGTCTTCAAGCCGACCACCTAGGACTATGGTCTCGACCAGCCAATCCCAGGGCAGACAGTCTTCAAGCAAGGAGCAGTCAAAGCCTACAATCATGACCTGCCAGACTCCTGTGGCTCAGGCTCGACCAGCGGAGGTAGTGCCACAGCCATAGATAGGTGGTAATCACGAGCCAAGCCCAGCTCGAGCACCGACCTTTGAGTAGCTGGTTACCTATAGCTGTAGAGAAGATAATAGTTTAGTTTATTGTAAACTTGTACCTTGTTAGGCAAGCTTGTAATAAAGTACTATTGCAACAATGTAAGCTTGTGTTGTTTTTTGTCTAAAAAACGTGTTAAGCTTGTATATTGCGTTTGATAACTAATTTAGAACGTATAAGTGTTCTAGTTTAGTTGTAACAGTTGGAAGACACGTCATCTTTTGGAATCCGTATGGCCCTAGCCAGATTTGTGGTCAGAGTGCGAGGCACGGAGCCTGTTTACACGTAAGAGTGCACAGGTCAGACCAGGGAGCACCCACCGACGACCCATAGCATAGAGAGCTGGTCCCGTGCATGCGTGGGGAGAAATCAGAGACGGGGCTGGCTCCAAGGACTCGAGAAAGAATGGTGGTCTATCAATCTGGTCTTTTTATAAAATACTGATAGAGAGTAGTCTCTAGATAAACACGTTAGGGTGACTGAAAGAAAACATATATGCTTTATTGAAATAATCAAAGTACAAGAAAGGTACATATCTTTATTTATGCACTCTACGGGTAGAAACGCCTAAGCTTATCAATATGCCAAGAGTTGGGTACTTCAGTATCATCGAGGTGAGCCAGCCTGTATGAAGTAGGCTGGGTAACTTCGATGACCTCAAACGGTCCTTCCCAAGGAGATGAGAGCTTGTGCATGCCTTCTTGGTTTGTTTTCCACTTCAAGACCAGGTCCCCGACTACAAAGAGATGTTCTTTGACATTCCTATTGTAGTGTCTGTGTAGTACAACTAGGTACTTGGCTTTACGTACATAGGAGTCAAGCCGTCGTTCTTCCAAGCAGTTGACCTTGAGTTCACGTGCTTCATTAGACCTATCTTCATCAAAGTTATTGACACACGGTGATCTGAAAGCGATATCTGCAGGGAGTACTACTTCTGCACTATAGACCATGAAGTATGGGGAGGCGCTTGTATTGCGACAGGACTGGGTTCGCAGTCCCCAGACCATAGCTGATAATTCTTTGAGCCATCTTCCAGGAGCTTTGTCATTTTCCCTATACAACCTCTTCTTCAGCGCATCAAGGATCATGCCATTGGCCCTTTCGACCTACCCCATGGCTTTCAAGAATAAATCCTGATGGACCTTGCAGAAGCTTTTGAGATGGAGTTAAGGACGTGTCGGGATAAAGAGTTCTAGCTAACTCCTCTGAAATAATATTTATCCTGACAGAAGGATTGTAGTGGACTCTTCTAGCGGACCCTCTAACTTGGCATAGAAGAATGGTGGATGGAAAAGTGATTCGAGCTACCTCAGGACATAACTCTGCTTCTCTTAGCCATTCATAACTCATGATTGCCGAAAGGCTTTGAATGTGTTCTATAGCCATTGATTCTTCATGTGGTTCAAATGGAGTGGTCTTTGCTCGTGGTCTCACTTCGATAGCATAATTCGAGGTATTTCCATAATCTTCAAAAATATCTTCCTCGAATTCAAAGGGAGGCTCTAAAGGAGATGATTCATCATCCTCTAGTTGGTCTTGCATTCCCTCAATGGGAGGTTTTTCAACAACCAAATCATTAGAAGATAATTGTTATTTCCAACTCAGTTGTGAGTTCCTCCTCTTGTAGTTTAGGGCTGGGCTCGACTTTCTTCTTCAGGAAACTCATCAAAGATGCCAGTGTAAGGGTTGTTTTTAAGGATTTTCTCAAGAATGGCTTTCCCCTCATTTATGGTTTCGTGCGAGAATGAACCTCCTGAAGTGGTGTCGAGATGTAGAGCAGCTTCCTTGTTAAGTCCTAGATAAAAGTGTTCTAAAAGGACATTTTCAGGCAAGGAAAGGGTTGGACTAGAATTAGTAAGGCTCATGAATCTAGCCCAAGCTGCTCCTAGTGTCTCCTTCTCTTTTTGTTCAAAGTTAAGAATTTCTCTATGAAGGGATACTCTTTTAGAAAGAGGGAAGAAAGCATGACAAAATTTGTCTTGAAGTTCATCCTAATTTCCATTGACGCCTCTTATGGAATGAGCATACCACTATTTCGCTCTTCCAAAAAGGGAGAATGGAAACAATTTCCATTTAAGGGTCTCTTGTGTCATGCCAGCAATTGTTAGGCAAGAACACAACAACTCAAATCCCCTAAGGTGGGTATAAGGATCTTCATCTTCTAGCCCAGAGAAGGATTGCTCCTGAACCATGGCTATGAAAGCAGGACGAAGCTCATAGCCATTTGTAAGAATGGGGTGTGATGATGGTGGAGGCTCCAACAAGTTGCCCTTTGGAGTAGAATATTTATAAATAGGAGTGGAATCCATATGGTGAGTGGTGGTAAAAGGAAAAATAAATGGATGAACTTTGGCTCAAAACTAGCACAGCTACCATTCCCTGGCAACGGCGCCAGAAAGCTTGTTGGGTATTTTAAACGCAAACAGATAAATCCGCAAGCGTACGGATACCGATGTAGCTTTCACCCAGGAGTAATCTAAGGTATCGATTTTCCACAGGGAACACGAAGTGGACTAGTTGAGGTTTGGATCGCCCAGAGATAACTATATGTTTTTGTAGGGAGAGAGGAATTTTCCTAAGAGTTCTATGGAGTGATCTAGGAATCAGGGTTTACTTTAGGGTTACTTATTTTTGGACATCAGACCACTAACCACAAAAAGGGATGAGAAGGGGGCTAGGAAGCTCTGACTATGGTCCTACAAACACCGATCCGAACATGGTGGAATACATCGGTCGTTAGGGCTGTAACTACCCTAGGGCTACCACAACAATCCACTGGATTAGGTGCAATTCCAGGTAATCACAAGATTAAGCACCACGCTTAACCTATTAATTACTACTCTAGCATTATAAAGACTAGAGCACTTGATGCAAGCGAGAACCAATAAATAACTAAAAAGTAAATATGGAAATTAAATAAGGAACTCAGGAATTATAAATTGAAGAACCTGGAGATTGCTCAAAGATGAACCAGTTGCTAGAAATGTACAATGTTGAGGAAGATCCGATAGATCTAGTGCCTCCTCGGCTCTCTCCTCTTCTCTAGTTTGCAACTAGATGAACTAGAACTAGAACTAGAAGATGAATTAGAAGAATTAGAACTAGATGATCTAGAGGGACCTCTACTTCTTCTACTTGGATGGAGGGGTGAATCAGTAGCTTTTGCTCTAGAGGTAGCTAATGCGATGGAGATGGCCTGAGGGAGGGGTCTGCCCCTACTTATATAGCTCGGTGAGATGAACTGTAACCCTCAGATCAAACCAACTTGAAACAACGGTGTAGATTCGACCTCAAAGGCGGTGGAAGGCTGTGAGACAAAGCGTGCTGTCAGGTGAGCCCGGAGCTGGCCGATCGGTCTTACATGTGGGGCTGGCTGGCCTAGATTAATGCTAGGTGGGCCACTCTTTTGGTGGGCTGATAGATCTCTTCGTTGTCTTTCCAAAGAGTCATGGATCACTGAAAACGGAGTCCGGATGAAGGAGATACGCCCAATTTACTCCGGACTGTTCTAGAAGCCCATTTGCAATCTTTCGGAAGGCGTAACTTTGTCGTCTGGACTCCGATTTGGGTGAACCAAAACTCTATTTCATGTGTCTCAACGAGCTCTTCGCAATAGTGTACACCAATTCATCACTTGAGATACCTCTATTTAGTGATTCTGGTCCTTTCCAGTTTAACCCCTATAAAACATAGATTCACCAAAACTCGTGGAACTCATTAGTTTCAAACCCTACAACTATACATGGTAGTTCATTTCATTCTATTTCATGCAATAGTTGATGGTTGAAAATGAGCATCAGTGACCATCAACATTTACATATACTTCTTAGCATGGAACTAGGTTGACATCCCTAATGAATAAAGCTTAGAAGTATATAAGTGGCATTATGATTTTATATGATTAGGCAGAAATATAAATGTAATAAAGATATGATCAATTAAGATTAAGAACAATTGGGAACATCTGTAAGCGGATAGATAATTACACCATTATAGCATTTTACCTAGAGTATTACCAGGTTGTCATTTATAATTTTACCACTGGGAAGGTCTAGCTAAACTTCTATCTAGAATATTGATAAACTTTATATTCATGATAAAGAGAGTAAACCAATGTTATGCACTCTTACTCAATAATAGGGATAAGTCACATGATAAAAGATATATATATATATATATATATGATAAGTATTGATCAGTCATCATAAATAAATAAATAGATACACTCTGAGCTCCCTAACTATTACTAATAACATAATCCAATCAGAATATTAGAGGAATAATTCCTAAGTATTCAAGTTACATGTCAAGCTACAACTAATAATCATCATCAAGTAATACTACCATATGTCCCAACCACAATGGAGCCATGAACAGGAGAAGTTGAGTTCAGAAACCTCTGATATATGAATATATCCTTAACTATACAATGCTGCTCTATCAATAATCCACTGCACAGGGGGAGGACTACAGAGGACTCAACAGGCCTATAAAAGTCACACCCACGATCTACCACACGACCCTGAACAACTGGAGGCATCCGTAGATATGCAAAGCATCTAAGCACCACGCTTACATAATGCATACCACTCATCTTATGGCCAAATAGACGAGTGCTATATGAACATGTGATCGAACTAAATAGCAACCTAACTATACTAGAATTGAAGTAGACAATGAATGATGCATTCAAGAACATAATAAAGTTGAAGAGTAATGTAGACATTGCAATAATTGTGCAAAGACAGAATTACAAAAAGAGTGGAGAACTAGAACATTACCAAAACTCCACTCACGCCAATGATTGGGAATCCGAGCTAGGTTGACTCAGCTTGACTTTCTCTGGACCTGATCTAACTATGCTAAAGCTATGAACTAGAAGAACTCTGATGATCTAGGGTTTTTGGCTCTAGATGAACTGATCTTCAAATGACTTGATGCCTTCAGGGGGGTCTGCCCTTGTATTTATACCCCTGTGGGACGCACGCGAGCCATTGGATCAAACTGACTTCACATAGGGCTAGGATTGATCCTCAAGGTCGGTAGAAGAATACTCTGGAAGCTCATGGAGGGGGGGAGAAGGGGGTGGCCGCCCGGCCACCCCCTAGCCGGTCGGCCCCACCTGGCAGGCACTCAGCCTCTACTTCGTTCCGGTGTCTTCTAGGGTCTTCTATAATATACTAGTATTTATCACGCGGTGAAATTCCAAAAATTCTTTTAATAATTTGGTATCTCTCTCCACTTTTCTGCATAACTCCCTACAAACATTAAAATTCAACAAATCTCGTGGAATTTGTTAGATAACACCCTAGTCTTCTATGTTTTCATGTATTTTGACCATTCTCTCATGTTTATTTCACTATATATTATTGACGTTAATTACCATCAACAAGAATCCCCAAGCTTACCCTTTGCTAGTCCCTTAGCAAAGCCTAATTAGATAAACTTGGATCAGGAGTTGCTACAATGCTTCCACGCCTTAAAAGTACACATGCTTTCAAACAAAAATTCTCCTTTGGATTAAACAAAACTGCTCTAACTTTCAAACTCACCCATATTACCTTTAACTATGGAGCTTCTTAGCCTTCACTTGGGTCTTGAGCAATTGAAAGACAGAACAATTAAGTCAAGCACTATGTCTCAAGCTCTTCGCTCAACCGATATTCTAGAGTTTTTGTAAGTTTTTAAAATAAAACTCAGAGCTTTTATTGTATGACACTTTTATTGTATGACACTCTCAAATCTCTCAATATATGTGGTATTTGTGGATCCTTACCAAGACATTAATAATGTTATGTCTTTCTTTCCCTACAACTAAGGATTATAGTGGAGCTCATAGGAGTGGCAAAACAAGGAAAAACATACTTGTAATTCATATATTGTAAAGTCAAATAAGGAATCCAAAGAGAGTTAAGTCATACAATCAAATCAAGATGTGCATGTGTATGAAATATGCTGGATAGGTGTATATAGGGTGTCTAATTCTAATTCTACTTTTGCTCTTTTGAAGACATTTCTCTCATTTGGATTTGAAAACAATTGCAGGAAAACATGGGCTATCTTTATTTTTCTTTCTTCTTTTTTTTTCCGGTGGGCTTTTGCCCCTAATTCTACTTCAGACACTTGTCCATTTTTTTCTCTTTTTTTATAGCCACATGCCTTTTCTTTCTGCATATAAAATATTTGAGAGAGATTGCAATAAGAAATTAGAGCATTTATTTAGGGGCTGTCCTATAGGGTAAATTTTTGGGTGTTCTCTCCATGTGTAGTAGAAAAATATTTTATGGTGGATCTGAGTGGAAAATGGAGAATGATTGCACCTACTCCCAATGTAGGAATAGTGCATATGTGGGTGGTGTGTACGTGATCTTGATTTTAAAAGCATGGCAAACCTCTCATAAAGTATACAACAAAGCTCGACTAAACTCAATACAAAACAAGCAACATATATGAGCAAAGGTTTTCTTCATCTAAAATGTATATTATATGTGGCTTTGGTAGAAATTTAAGCTTTGTCATACAAGAGCTCATCATGATTTTAAATTTTCAAAAGATAAATCTCCAGAACTTAGTATTGCTAGGAACAAGATAAATAGCAGCTTAGACTTTCTCATATCATATTCCTCAATCACCTAGACTTAGATCAAGCATATGCTACCCACAAGTTTTAGGTTCAAAGTGAATTCTTATATCAAAGCAGTAATATCCAAAACTCAGGAGAATTCAAGGTTAAAAACTAGGCACTTAAAAGGAATTACGGGAGAGCAACTATTCATCATCTCTAATGCAAAATTTAATCTTCATCTTTTTATTTGACTTCTAACTAGATAGAAATATAAACTTTAATTCTCTATGATCACACCTTAATATAATTAAAACTTACTAAGATAGGCACTTTTATTTGGTTTTAGTTGTTATGTATCTTTTTGTTTCTTTTTAACTAATAGACTTGAAAAAATAATAATAAGACTGTAGATACTTAGCTAGATAAGCGGAGAATGCTCCTCCCCCAAGCTAGATGTTGTTGTGGTTGGTTATTGAATGAACTTCAGAGCGAGTTCATCAGCAGCAACTGGTTGCCACTGAGCAGACTCTTTCTTTAGTCATAGTATTGTCCTGCAAAATTTATATTCCAACAAGAACACCAAAAACTTGAAGCTTGGATTATACAAGGGGTTAGCGGTCAGCTAAATGAGCAATTGATTATTCTTATGAGTTTATTTAACTTGATATACTTTAGCAGGAATTATTCTATCTTCTTCTCTCTTTTTTAGGATTTTTATTTCATGATGCAATTAAGTAATAGGAAATGACATGCATGCATATTTATTTTTATGCCACCACAGTAAATATTCCTATGGGGAATTACCACAAGTTTATTCACATGGGGCTTTAGTATTTTTAATAATGCATAAGTAAGAGCAATAAATTTTTTTCTATGTGCAATAAAGTAAATATATTTTTGTTTTCTTAATGTGCAATAATAGTGAATATGATAGAGTATATATATTTTAATATGATGATGGCAAGCATGCAATAAAGTCTTTTTATTTTCTTTTTAATAATGCAAGATGTATGAAATGAATTTAACTAACAAATGTATTTAGATAACTACCATTATTATCTCATGGCCAGGGTGCAGCATTTAAAGTCTACTGATAGGATTGGGAAGGAGAGAGTACTTACTTATCGGTTGCATCATCTGATCCTGATGATGGTTTAGATGCCTGCTCTTCTTGTGCTATTGTGAATGTTACCTTCTTCTCCTTCCACATCTTGACTCGATTCTTCATAAGTTCAACTTCTTTTAGGCTAGCTCTTGTCTCTCAGCTTCTTTCTCCCACTCGTTCCAGTGAGGTTCTTTGACTGGCTCATCTTCAATCTTTTCAGCTTCTACTTTTGGTCTGAGGACTATGTCATTGGATCTTGTAACTCCAGGAAATCCAGCCCATCCATCCTTGAATGAATGGTGACGGGATTGGCGCCTCCTCCTTGATCAGGACTTCTTTGGCTGTTCATGGTTAGTGTAACTATTAAATTGACAGCATACCTTTGGAAGTCAGAAATGGATTTATCCAGATCCAATGTAGATGACTGCGTCGGTGGTGTTGAGGAAAGGTCTCCCCAAGATGATCGGTGTGTCTTCATCTCCCGACATGTCAAGGACTAGGAAGTCGGCAGGAACATAGTAATCTTGAATTTTTACCAGGACGTCCTTTGCTATGCCTTTAGGCCATCTCAACGACTGGTCCGCCATTTGCAGTTGCATATAGGTTGGGTACAATGGTTCGTTACCATATAAATATTCATATGTTACCTTTAACATTATGTTAGCACCCGATCCAATGTCATAGAAGGTGTTGCGAAAGATCTTTTTGTTGATTGTGCATTCAATTATTGGTACACCGGGATCATCCTTCTTGACTAGAAATGGCGGTGCGAGCAAATGGTCGCTTTTTGCGTTGACTACATTGATCATCTTAATAGTTTCTTCTAGCACTTGGCTGAGCTTGTTCCTCCTCCGGTTTCTGTTGTTCCTTTTCTTGGGTGTTGGTGTTGTTGGCTCTTCAGGTAGGTACAACATCTATGGGTGTGCAGGGGAGTGCAGGATGCATTCCTTGAATGAGAACTTCTCTTTCTTGTCTTTTATGGAAAAGATAATCTTGGCATGCTCTGCATAGATGATAGCTTTGGTTGTACATAGGAATGGTCATCCCAAAATGATTGGTGCTATGTCATCTCCTCCTATCTCCACTACCACAAAATCCACTGGGACATATGATTGCCCCACACGAACAATAGCTTCTTCCAGTACTCCCTCAGGGAGTAGATAGACTGATCTGCAAGCTGCAAACGCATATTTGTGTACAACAAAGGATTAGATAATATCTTTTCATAAATTACCTTGGGCATGATGTTGACACTTGCACCAAAGTCGCAAATAGCTTCTGGAAAGACATAGCATCCTATAGAGATAGGAATGATAGGTCTCCCTGGATTACCGTTCTTGTCGAGAAGTGAATAGTCAATCCACTTCACTTCTGCCGGTTGAGTGTAGTAGTTGGCAAGACCTCACCGACAAGATTTGCAGTTTCTAAATCTTTCGGCTGGCCCAAAATTTTACCTTTCTCTAGTGGAGGAATAGCAGCTGCCAGTTGAGCTAATTGTGATTCTAACATTTTATTAAAGCTATGCTGGTTTTTAATAGCAGAAGTAAAGGTATCCATTCTAGAATTTATATTTTCTAAAACTTTATCACTAGAGGCTACCTTCTTACTCATTTGTTCTAGCAGTTTAGATTGACCAACAACTAAATCTCTCAAAGGTGGTTGATTGTAATTGCTATAATTATTATTACCTTGAGAGTTACCTTGGTAATTACCTTGATAGTTTGGCCTTTGTTGCTGATTCCATTGATTCTGCTAAGGATGATAGTTGTTGTTATTGATGTAGTTTACATCCTCTTGAAATTCTAGGCAGTTAAATCTTGAGTGCCCAACATCTCCACATTCTTCACAAGTCATGTGAGAATCACTGATGTGCATGACTTCCTTCTTCATCATGTCTCTAGCTTCAAGCTTCTTCATGATGAGGTCTAGCTTCGCAGACACCATGTCGGCTTCCTTGAGCTAATGCATACCTCCTCCTCTCTTGTGAGGTTGAACACGTTCTTCATTTCAGCTGTGATTTGAGGCCATCTTCTTAATGAGCGTTGTTGCATCTATAAGGTTTAGTGACAAGAATGCACCTCCAGCTGTAGCATCGACTGATTCACGGGTACTTGTGAATAGCCCGTGGTAGAAGGTCTGCATAAGCAACCACTTCTCTATCCCATGATGGGGACATTCTGATATGTAATCTTGGAAACGCTCCCATGCCTCAGCGACAAATTCATCATGTTGTTGCTGGAAGCTTGCAATTTTCTCACGCAGAGCATTGGTCTTGTCTGTAGGAAAGAACTTGGCTAGGAAAGCAGTCGAGCAACGGTCCCATGTAGTGTGACTCTCTTTATTGGCGTAGAACCACTGCTTGGCTTTCCCCAATAGTGAGAATGGGAAAAGGCGGAGTAGAATAGCATCTCTGGTTACTCCCTTGATCGTGAAGGTGCTGCAGATCTCGAGAAAGTATTGTAAATGTGCACTTGCATCTTCATGAGCCTTTCCACAAAACTGACTTGCTTGCACCATGGTAATGAGCGCAGGTTTAAGCTCAAATCTATCTTCTCCAATGTTGACTTGAGGTCCACTACGGATGTTTTCTGTTGTCCGAGCAGAGAACTCACGGAGAGTCTTGTTGGCCATAGCTTCAAATTCTGATGCTAAACTTCTCTTGGCTTGGCTGACTTCTGAATTTTCTATAGATTCCTTCTTGAGCTTGGCTTTGGTCTTCTTTAAGATTGCTTCTGGGTTGTCTGTGTAATTCTCTAGAAAGTCAAAGCCCATACATTACCCTGCATAAGATAACTAAATAGACAAGAACAAGGGTAAGCCTGTTTGAGTTAGAGGTCAATTGGTTACTTCGATCTTTTCATAAATATAAGTTATCAATACTTCCTAAGTTTAATACCTTCCCCAACAATGGTGCTAAAAATGCTTGTTGACATTAATTAACGCAATCGCTAAATAGCAACAGCGCTAAAAATGCATGGTAATAAATTAACATGTCTCTAAATACTAGTCACCTTTTATATTTACCTATACTTCTTAGCATAGAACTAGGTTGTCATCCCTAATGAATAAAGCTTAGAAGTATATAAGAGGCACTATGATTTTATATGACCAGGTAGAAATATAAATGATATAAAGATATGATCAATTAAGATTAAGAACAATTAAGAACATCTGCGAGCGGACAGATAATTATACCATTGTAGCATTTTACCTAGAGTATTACTAGGTTGTCATTTATAATTTTACCACTGGGAAGGTCTAGCTAAACTTCTATCTAGAGCACTGATAAACTTTATATTCGTGATAAAGAGAGTAAACCAATGTTATGCACTCTTACCATAATTATACCATTGTAGCATTTTAGCTAGAGTATTACCAGGTTGTCATTTATAATTTTACCACTGGGAAGGTCTAGCTAAACTTCTATCTAGAGTACTAATAAACTTTATATTCATGATAAAGAGAGTAAACCAATGTTATGCACTCTTACTCAATAATAGGGATAAGTCACATGATAAAAGATATATATATATATATATATATATATATATATATATATATATATATATATATATATATATATATATATATATATATATATATATATATATATATATATATATATATATATATATATATATATATATATATATATATATATATATATATATATATATATATATATATATATATATATGATAAGTAATGATCAGTCATCATAAATAAATAAGTAGATACACTCCAAGCTCTCTAACTATTACTAATAACGTAATCCAATCAAAATATTAGAGGAATAATTCCTAAGTATTCAAGTTACATGTCAAGCTACTACAACTAATAATCATCGTCAAGTAATACTACCATTTGTCCCAACCACAATGGAGCCATGAATATGAGAAGTTGAGTTCAGAAACCTCTGATATACGAATATATCCTTAACTAGACAATGCTGCTCTACCAATAATCCACTGCACAGGGGGAGGACTACAGAGGACTCAATGGGCCTATAAAAGTCACACCCATGATCTACCACACAACCATGAACATCTGGAGACATCCGTAGATATGCAAAGCATCTAAGCACCACGCTTACATAATGCATACCACTCATCTTATGGCCAAATAGACGAGCACTATACGAACATGTGATCGAACTAAATAGCAACCTAACTATACTAGAATTGAAGTAGACAATGAACAATGCATTCAAGAACATAATAAAGATGAAGAATAATGTTGACATTGCAATAATTGTGCAAAGACAGAATTACAATAAGAGCGGAGAACTACAACATTACCAAAACTCCACGCTCGCCAATGATCGAGAATCCAAGCTGGGTTGACTCAGCTTGACTTTCTCTAGACCTGATCAAACTATGCTAAAGCTATGAACTAGAGGAACTCTGATGATCTAGGGTTTCTGGCTCTAGATGAACTGATCTTCAAATGACTTGATGCCTTCAAGGGGGTCTGCTACTGTATTTGTACCCCGGTGGGACGCACGCGAGCCATTGGATCAAACTGACTTCATGTAGGGCTAGGATTTATCCTCAAGGTTGATAGAAGAATACTCCAGAAGCTCGTGGAAGCGGAGAGCCTCCACTTTGTCCCAGTGTCTTCTGGGGTCTTCTATAATATACTATTATTTATCTCATGGTGAAATTCCAAAAATTCTTTTAATAATTAGGTGTCTCTCTCCACTTTTCTGCATAACTCCCTACAAACAGTAAAATTCAACAAAGCTCATGGAATTTGTCAGATAACACCCTAGTCTTCTATGTTTTCATGTATTTTGACCATTCTCTCATGTTTATTTCACTATGTATTGTTGACGTTAACGACTGTCAACACCCACTTTACGATCCTCCTCGTTGCGTCCTAGCTCTAGATGACCTCACCGAGGGGGAACAATGACACGACTATCACTGGATGCGACCCAAAGTAGTGGCGTAGCTTCCTCTTAGTGATGAGGACGGTGTACAGGAGCGCCTGGATCTGAGGGTAGCAAGTGTTGGTGTCAGGCAAGACCTCGCTAATGAAGTAAACGGGGCGCTACACCTTGAGCGCATGCCCCTCTTCCTCCCACTCCACCACCAGGGCGGCGCTGACCACCTGTGTGGTGGCTACGATGTAGAGTAGGAGCGGTTCCTTCTCGGCCAGTGGGGTCAAGATCAGGGTTTTCATCAAGAGGTCCTTGAGCTTGTTGAGTGCCTCTTGAGCCTTAGCCGTCCACACAAACTGGTCGGTCTTCCTTAGAAGCCAGTAAAGGGGGAGGCTTCATTCACTAAGGAGCGAGATGAAGCGGCTGAGTGCTGTGAGGCACCACATGATCCGATGCACCCCATTTATGTTCTAAATCGGGCCCATCCTTGTGATGGCCGAGATCTTCTCTGGGTTGGCTTCAATGCCATGCTCGGAGACGATGAACCCAAGCAACATGCCCCTCGGGACCCCAAAAATGCATTTCTCGGGGTTGAGTTTGATGTCATTTGCTCGGAGCTTCATGAAAGTTTTTTTGAGGTCAGTCACGAGCTGGCCGGCCTTTTTGGACTTGACTATGTTGTTGTCCACATAAGCCTCAATGGTTTCACCAATAAGGTCTCTGAAGCACTTAAGCATACATCATTGGTATGTAGCCCCCGTCTTTTTTAGACCAAATGCCATTGTGACATAGCAGAACGATGCAAACGGGGTGATAAAAGAGGTCACGAGCTGGTCGGACTCTTTCATCATGATTTGGTGGTACTCAGAGGATGCATCAAGGAAACAGAGGGTTTCACACCCTGTGGTTGAGTCAACTATTTGGTCTATACATGGCAAAGGAAACGGATCCTTCGGACATGCCTTATTGAGACTCATATAAGATACACTTCCTTGATGAACCCAGCCACCAAAAGCTTCGCAATCTCCTCACCGATGGCCCTGTGCTTCTCCTCATCGAAGCAATGCAGGCACTGCTTAACCGGCTTGGAGCCTGGCTTGATCTTCAAGGCAAGCTCGGTGACTTCCCTCGGGATGCCTAGCATATCCGAGGGTTTCCACACAAATATGTCCTTGTTTGCATGGAGGAAGTCGATGAGCGTGCCTTCCTATTTGGGGGAGAGTGAGGCGCCGATGCACACCACCTTGCCCTTGGGGCTACTAGGGTCTATGAGGACCTGCTTGGTGCCCTTTGTGGGCTCGAAGGAGCCAACCAACCACTTGGAGTCGGGTGCTTCCTCGACGGTCTCCTCTCTAATGACCGCAAGCTCCTCGGAGGCGATGGTTGCTGTAGTGAGCTCACAGCACTCCACCTCACACTCGTAAGCATGCTAGAAGGAGGTGCCGACGGTGATGTCCTTGCGCGGGCCTAGCATCTTAAGCTTAAGGTAAATGTAATTAGGGACAACCATGAACTTCACATAGCATGGGCATCCTAGGATGGCATGGTAGGTTCCATGGAATCCGACCACCTCGAAGGTGAGAGTTTCTATCCTAAAGTTGGACGGATCCCCAAAGGTTATGGGCAGGTCAATCTGCCCAAGGGGTTTGGCCTGCTTCCCTAGGATGACGCCATGGAAAGACGCCCCAGTCGACCGGATACGTGACCGGTTGATGCCCATGGCGTCAAGCGTCTCGGCGTATAGGATGTTGAGGCCGTTGCCTCTGCCCATTAGCACCTTGGTGAGCCGCTTCATGCCAATGATCGGGTCTACCACGAGCGGATACCTGCCCGGATGTGGGATGCTGTCTGGGTGGTCGGTCCAGTCGAAGGTGATGGGGGATCTCAACCATTGGAGGAAGGCAGACGTGGCCAGCTCTATAACACCCCAAGTGTTTGCCTTGCATCTGTGCATTATTTGAGCATGATCATAGCATGGCATTACCATAAGCATCATCATTTCATGTGCATCTTTGCTTGAAACATGACCTTGCAACAACTGCAACATATGTATGCTATGTGTGCTAGTGATAAGATCATGTGGGTGGACCATGCCAGTACATGTGTTAGGTTTGTTATGCTTGAAAACATGTGAAACATGCTCATGAAACATGTGCAACACCTAAAGTTAACTTATGTAACATGTAGTTGCAACACAGTGTTGCATTAGTTTAAAAGTGTATGTTTCAATGTGCTTTTGCTTGACTTTTACTTACAAGTGATGCTACATGGTGAATTGTGCCTTGCAAATACTTCTAAAATGTTAGTTAAGCAATTTGAGCTAGGGTCTCTATTCATAGTTTGACCAAATTCAAATTTGGTGTTGTTTGACCATAGTTTGACCTCATGCATTGAATGGTTTGACCAAACTAAAAGTACTATTTAGAGACTTTGCATGTAGGTGCCACCTCAAGCAAGTTTGTGTTAAATTTCATGAGGAACAAATGTTGTTCAATGGTCATCTCATGAAAATGCTTGTATCATGCTCTAACTAGGCCTACTAGTCAGTTGGAAGGGCTGAATTTTAGCACTGCACAATTTGACTAAGTCTGAGATGGATTTCTGTTTCAAGGTGCCTACCTTTTGGGCCTTGTGCTTTGCTAACTAAGCCGAACTAGGTCTGGGGCTAGTAGACTTGTATCAAGTTCTCACTTAGCTCTACCTGACAGTCTCTTACCACATCCCCTAATTCGAGCTGGTTAAGAAGCTAGGAGCTACTCAACATCGGCTACCAGTCATTACTTGACTACACAGTTTGCGTGTACCCTCCTTTCGAGCTTCGTATCTCACAAACCATGCTGAATTAGAGTAAGTTCTAGTAGAATTGTAGAAAGAGTTCACGTTGCTCTAGCTAAAACTCTACTATGACTTCTCCTGATTCTCGCTGGTTGGAGAGTTGTGGAGCCTCAAAGTTCGCTTGTCAGTCGATGTTAACTGAATCACCATTTCAGTTTCGAGTTCAGAAACTTGAAGTTCGGCCGTGGCTGACCGTCCTCTAAAAACGGGCACCACATGGCCTCCACACGTTGGTGCTGCACCGTGCTCGCACTCGCGAAGATGCCACGCACCCATGGGTTCCCTCCTTGGCCACGCATTCGCTTTCTTCCTCCTTGGCGCTCTCCTTCTTCCTCCTCCGCTCACCATTGCACCACCATGATCTCCACCGTGCGTAGCTCCACCTCCACCGCATCGTAGTAATATCACGCCGGCCAAAACCTCCGCCACAACCTCCTCTACACGCTGCACACCCTTGCTGAGCCAGCCGAGCCCCAGATAAAGCTGGGAAGTTCATTTCCCTACTGCCGCCTCACTCACGGTCCGTCGTGGAGAGCTCGCCATAGGGCTTCGCATTGCTTTTGCTTGCTCATTTCATGTTGCCCATGTTGAGAAGTAGTTGTAGGAGCAGTTAGATTAGATGCTATTGTGTCGGCCTTGCCAGGAAGCGCCGCCACACTCACCGTGCCCACCATTGCCATCGGCGAGCGTGCTCTAGCACTGTAGAGGTTGGGGAAGGGTGTGCTGTGGTGCGGGGTGATGTGTGGAGCACGAAGGTGTGCTTGGTTTCACCGGAGGAGCCGCCGGCATGAGCTTTTGCTCATCGGAGCTCCTCCCCTGCCTGTGTGATTATGACAGGCGGGGCCCATGTGTCAGCGCTAGGCTCCCCGCCTTGCCTAGCCGGGCTGCTTAGCGGGCCGAAAGGAGCAGCAACAGCGCGGGCCTGTTTAGTTAAGGCCTATTTAGCATTTTCCTAAAAAATGAAATGTTGTGCTGAACCTTGTAAAATCATAACTAGAGCTAGATATATCCATTTGAGATGGTTCAACTTGCACTGTGTTCTTTGAGATGTCTAGTTTTTATTAAAAATATAAAACTATGAAAGTTCTGTAGTAGAAAATGAAGTTTGTGATTTATTCCTTTATTCTTGTATTAAATTAGTGATATCTTGTGCTAATTTTTGTGATTTGTTGGTGCATGATATAAATGTGAAATTTGGTCAGTGCTGGTATGGGGATATGATGTAACTATGGTTAATTTATTAGCTGTGTTTGACGTTCCTAAGTAGGGTTTCATATTTTTTTAGGTTGCACACATAATTTGGTAGTTGCTATAATACATGTTTCAGGACAGTAAGTCAAAGCTTGTGGAATTGAGTATGGTTGATGATGTTTTCATGAGATGTGGTATACATGAAGGGTGTAGTGAATTACTTGGTTAAGTTTCTGTTAAAATTTGGTAGCCATTGGCTAAGTAGTTTAGGAGTTACACCTATTTTAAGTAAGGGTTCAGAAATTGTTATTTTTCTGGAATTCTGGACCAGATCTGAGAAATCTGTTTGTTTGCCCTACTAAGTTAAGATTCATGCTTTGACATCTGAAAATGAATTGTATACAATTTTATAAGCTTTCCAGATTGTCTTGTAGCAAGTCTATTGGAGTTTTGTAGCTCCAGTTACATGTAAATATTGTTGCTGTTGCATGTATGTAATGAGTGCTGAAATCTTATTGTGTTTGCGATGTTTTGTGTTCTCACTTGCATGTTAATGTTATAATTCCTGGGTAGGTCTTGAATTGCTACGTATGGTTAGAGGTGTGATTAAGTATGTGAAGCTGATCATGATACTTTGAAGTGATTTGAATAGGACCTTATACTTACTCGGCCAACGAAATTTGATCATGCCATTCATCATGTCATCATCTCATACATATTCATATATCTGTCATGTCATCTCACCCTTGGTGCATACATGAAGTTGATCCTATGCATATGCATGCAATAGGTGCACTGATGAATGTGATGAAGGTAAAGTTCCACAAGACATACCCGGTGGAGTTGGAACCAGTTCGAGGGCAGGAGGCCCAGTCCGACGGAACCGGAGGAGACGAAGGGACCGTGGTTGAGCACTGAACCTTGAGCCATACTCATTTGTTTAAGGCAAGCCTTGGAGCATTATAAGCCTCCTACTTTCAAAGCAATTAATTATATATCTTATATATGTATTGTTGCATTAAGTGGTAGGAGTTGATTGGAACCCCTTGCTGCATTATATCATTCCTTGTCCAAATATATGAATCCCTGAATCCTATGTGACAGGATCGACTATATGCTTAGCCCTGCTTAATTAGAATGGTAATGTTAGGTGATCTCCTGTCACTTGCAAGATAAGAAGTATTGGTCACGGTTGCCTATAATTGTTGTCGTGGAAAAGAACCAAGTGTTAATAATGAACTTAGACCGGGCGGGATGTCGATAGTGAAGCAATAAGGCATGGAGGTCTTGGGTGTGGAACTATCCCTATCTATGTTGGTTAAGGACAGATCTGCTGTACTTCCTTTGTCATTTTGAATGCAGCCTAACACTTAGCTGGCCGCCCTGAGGTTACCGACCACGAAGCTGAGTAGCTCAACTCGGGCTGCGAAGTCGAAAAGTGTAAGTCACCTTAGAGGGAAGCTAGTGGAGTTAAGGGCAAGTGAGTTAAAAGTCCTAATCATCCTGACCACTGGTATCCCTGAGAATGCGGCGCTGTTCAGGCCCATCCTGAGTTGTACCAAAGGTGACTGTTGACGACTCTTGCAAAGTATGCCCAGTTGGTGTTAGGAATACCCCCTCAGCTGAGTTGGAAGTGATTCGAATTGCCATCTCTCCTGGATAGTGAGAAACTTGACAGAGCCGAGGCAACGTAGAGTTCACTAAATCTACTTATGGTTCTGAAGATGATGATGGTATAATGATGGCCTTATAAACCGGATATGGTTACTATTGTTTGCTTAGCTGTATCAAGTGATTGCTATAGTACAGGTACTAATCTAGAGGACATGTTAATAATGATTAACTTGATGCTTAAAGCAATACTAATTACTTATTTGTACTTAAGCTTTTATGCAAATGTGTCAAGCTATCCCCACTTATATAAAGCCTTGCATACTCCTTGGTGTCACTTTATTTCTGGTTTTGACAGGTAAGTCTAGCTGAGTACATTCTTGTACTTAGGGTTTATTCCCACCTTGTTGAGGTAGCAGATTCTTACTGGTTGCCTGAAGTACCATATTTGCCGTTTGGTGTGAAGACTAGACCATTGGGCATGGTCTCTGTAGTATTCTCTTCTAATATGCTTTTGGAGGATGTGACTATGCACTGACAGTACTTAAACTAAATGTGGTTAGAAAAACTATGTTGCTTCTGCTATTCCTAATTTGGTTTGTAATAACTTAATCATACTCTAAGGTATGAGAACTACTTATGAACTGTTGTAACAGGTGGTGTGTTGTGTTGAATCACTATGATCTTGGTTTGTTCTCGGTTTGGTTTGAAATCCCTCGTGATTTTGTGGACTACCGGAGTTATATGGGCTCAAGTTTGAGAATTTGATCACTTCGGTGATTGTTTTTGGACTTGACGGTTCTGTGACAGGCTCAGCCTCGTAGACTTCACGACGCGTGAGCTTTTGGTGGCTCTTGGAGTCATAAGTTGTCGTTCCACCAAAGATCATGAGGCAGCCCGTCGTCTTTGGGAAGGCACCATCCTTCTCCTCGGCGTCGTCTGCTGAGGGGTCGGGCTTCTTCTTCTAATTCCCCCTGTTGGAACCCCTAGATAGGAACCGCTTCATGAGGGAGTAGTCCTTGTACGCGTGCTTGATAGGGTAAGCGTGGTTCGGGCAAGTCCCCTTGAGTAGCTTCTCAAAGTGATCTAGGGCACCCTCGGTGGGTGCCTTGTTGCCCTTGTGCTCGGTAGCAGCCACAAGGGAATCCCGATGCCACTGCTTGCTCTTCCTTTTCTTGGAGCGGTTGGAGCCACAAGGGAATCCTGGTGCCACTGCTTGCTCTTCCTTTTCTTGGAGCGGTTGAAGCCGCCTTCGTCGGCATCCTTGTCCCGCTTTGCCTTGCCTCGGGAGCGGTCAAAAATCGCTCTGACCACCTCCTCGCTCGAGGCATGGCTAGTGGCAATGTCGAGGAGCTCCTTAGTAGTCCTCGGGTGCTTGCACCCTAGCTTGTGGACTAGGGAGTCACAGGTGGTCCCTGATAGGAAAGCCCCGATGACATCGGTGTCGGTGACTTCGGGCAGCTCGTTGTACTGCCTAGAGAAGTGCCAAATGTACTCATGGAGAGTTTTGCCTGACTTTTGTCAGTAGTTTTTCAGATCCCTAGGGTTCTCAGGGCACGTGTAGGTGCCCCTGGAAGTTACCCACAGAGACCTTTTTTAAATCCGCCCAACTTTGAATCCAGTTGGGAGAAAGGTGTTCCAGCCATGTTCACGCTGAATCGGCTAGGAACAAAGGGGGGTTGTGAATGATGAAGTAGTCGTTGTGCACACTGCTGGCCTAGCAAGTGAGCTGGTAATCCTCAAGCCATAGTCTAGGGTTTGTTTCCCCGGAGTATTTTGGGATGTTCATCGGTGGGCGGTACTGTGGAGGGAAAGCCACACTAGGAATGTGCCGACCGAAAACCTGAGGCCTCGGCGGTGAGGGCTCAGGCTCCGGTCTTTGATGCTAACATAGCATTTGCTACAATGAGGGTGGTAGCTACGGGCAGCCTCCTCCCTCTCCTCCCACCACCCGCACCTGCAGGCGTTTAGGGTGTTGCGTGCATTGCGGAATGGGCCAATACACTCATGTACCGGGACCATGAGATGTCCTCCACCGTTGTGTAGCGGCTGATGGACCAACACATCCTTGTCATGCTATCCTAAAGGTGCATGCTGGCTGGCATCGAGCCCGCATCACCGGGACATTGAGCTCTACACCTGTTGCACCGCCGCGCGCTCGAGCAGCGTGCAGATCTCCCATTGAGCTTGGCACTCATCGGGTGTTGTGGGCTCTAGAAGCCCTCTGAGTAGGGCGACCACAACATCAATGTTTTGGCTTACCCAAGCAAAGTGCGAGAGACCATCGTCGTCCTCGATGATCCTTCGGTGCACGTCACAGGCCACGGTGCCCGCACGCTCGCCTTCTCCATGACGCGCGATCTCATGCTCGAGCTCCGCGTGCTCCGCCTCGAGCTAGAGGCGCGCGTCCTCGAGCTCCTGCTACCGCCCTCATATCTGCTCTAGCCATGGGTTAGGCAGGACCCTCTCGTCTGCACTGGCTTCATCGTCGGGGTCAAGCAGAGGGGTAACTTCCCCACCATTAACGCTCTCGATACGCCCCTTGGGGGTTTCCTCGTGGTGGGAGCTATCCGCCATGAAGCATTCATGTGAGGGGTGATGGCATCCCCTCCTGGAGCCAGAGTTAGAGACTTCCGCTGAATCCCTAGCTAGGAGATCATAGAAGGATTCCTCAACGTAATCCGTCATGCCCACGAACTTGCTGTCCACGGGAGGTGGTTGCAAGCGCCATGCGATGAGGTGACCAACGGTCCTTGCACTATTTAGCAGGCCAAATAAAAATGCTGTCGGGGCACTCCGGGCAAAGACTGCTGGGGAGAGCAGTTCTCCACCAGCAAGCTGTATCATGACATTGATGATGGAAAAGGCGAGGCTGCGCAAATCCTCCCGAGATGGCTAGGGTCCTAGGAAGACACTGAGCTGACGCTCTAGCCTATCATAGTCGAAATCGAGGAGCCAGACGCCCCCGGGATCGTGGACCTCCAGGGCATGCAGCCATAGCTCCTCAAGGGCTTCGATAATGGTGTCGACACCGGTGGAGCAGGGAGGTTGAATGGAGGCGGGAGCCCGCGCTAGCTCCCCCTCCGAGGTGACGAAGAAATCTAGGTTCCTGAAAGGCACGTGCGCGCCCTTGACCTAGCTGACGCTGCGGCTTGCCATCCGTGGCTTGATGAAAGCGACAAAACACGCAAAGGCCCTACCTGGTGCGCCAGCTATTGGTGTTTTGAACCTCCAACGAGGGAATTTGTATTGCACGTTTGGCCCAGATGGTGTGCTAGAGGACACAAGGATATATACTGGTTTGGGCAGAACGTCCCTACATCCAGTTTGAGGCTGCTCGTGTTACTAGCACTGATGTTTGTAGTAGGGGTTACAAACTAGTGAGAGAGGGATGAGATCCCAAGTCTCTAGTGAAGGTGAAGTAGATTTAAAGTGCCTTAGAGTGTTCAAAATCTTCAAAGCCTAAGAGCTTGAAAAGCTTCCCCAAGCGGGGCACCTAGCCTTTCTTTTTATGGACCAAAGGAAGGACCTAGGGTACACAACAGAGAGAGGGGAAAAAGAGGAACAGAGGAAAGAGAAAAACTAAGAGGAAGGGAGCCCTAGGGCTACGTTGCCCTTCTCCTCCGCGAGCGGGTCCTGCCAGTTCTACAGACGACAATGAGGGTGTACGCACATCATGATCTCATCTGTCTCTAGTGCTCTAGATAGGTGCCACCGTCTTGGTTGTGACCCCAGCAGCACATCGCCCCGCCCTGACACATGGCATGGTCAACAGTTCCCTTTATCTGGAATCGCACAGGGATCGAACAACACAGTGCTAGTCTGCCTAGCACTATTAGAGATGTGGGTGCCTAAGTATAGCCTATGGCGGCCACCGGTCACATCGAGATGCGTCCACCCCCTCCCTAGCATTAGGGGCATGGTCCTGAGCCCACACCCAGTGTTCATAGCAGTTGGGGGCGGCGGGGACCCTCGTGTGAGCTCGTGCCCCCGCTCGAGGCCAACTCCGCAACCCCTAGTTTGGGCAAGGCAGAATCCTCTCCAAGGGGTCGGGCGGGACGAAACCCGCACCTCTAGGGTCGGACGAGGTGAAGCCTTTCCCTAGGGTGTCAGACGTGGCCAGACCTATGCCCAAGGGGTTGGGTGAGGCAGAGCCCACGCCCAAGGGGTTAGGCGAGACGGAGCCTGTGCCCTCGGGGTGAGTCGAGGTGGGAGCTACGCTCCAGGGATCAGACGAAGCTGTGGTTACACCTCTGATCATTTAGGCATGTTTTAATGTTGATAATCATTAGCCCTTTTTCTCCAGGTACCCTAGTATTGGTACCTGACAAATTGTTACCTTGGTAGTCCAGTCTCTGTTGCTGGTTCCATCCTTGATTCTGTTAAGGTCGATAGATGTTGTTGTTGATATAGTTCACATCCTCCTGGGTTTCAGGACAGTTGTTCCCTGAATGGCCAGTGTTTCCACATACTTCACATGTCATGTGGGAATCGTGAATGTGCATGACTTCTTGCTTTTCATTAGCTTGGTCTTCGAGCTTCTTCATTAGCAGGTTCATCTTGGCAGATAGCATGTCTACTTCTTTGATTTGATGCATACCTCCACCTCACTTACGAGGTTGAACAAGTCTTCATTCCAGCTTTGGTTGGAGGCTATCTTCTCTACAAGAGCTATCACGGCTGGAAGTGTAAGTGACAAGAATGTACCTCCAGCAGCAGCATCCATCGTCTCATGGGTACTAGTGGTCAACCCATGGTAGAAAGTCTACATGAGTAGCCAATTCTCCATCCTATGATGAGGACATTCTGCTATGTAATCTTGAAAGTGTTCCTATGTCTTGGGGAAAAATTCATCATGTTGTTGCCGACAACTTGAAATTCTTCCACACAGAGCATTGGTCTTGCCTGTGGGAAAGAACTTTGCTAGAAAGGTAGTGGAGCAGTTATTCCATGTAGTGTTTCTATCTTTGTTGGTGTAGAACCACTACTTCACCTTCCCCGAGAGTGAGAATGGGAAAAGGCGGAGTGGAATGGCATCTTTGGAAACTCCCTTGATGGTGAAAGTGTTGCTGATCTCTAGGAAATGTTGGAGATGTGCACTTGCATCTTCATGTTCCTTCCCTCAAAACTGGCTAGCTTGCACCATGTTGATGAGAGCTGGCTTGAGCTTAAATCCATTGTCACCTACATTGCTTTCTGGTCCAATACGGATGTTAGCGGTGGTTGGAGCAGAGAATTCACGAAGTGTCTTATCAGCTACGGCTTCAAATTCTGGTGTTAAGCTCCACCTTATCTGGTTGTCTTTCAACTCTAAAGCTAAAACTTTCTTGAGTTTAGCTCTAGTTCTCCTGATTAATGCTTCTGGATCTTTAACGTAGTTTGTTAGAAGGTTACAACCGATCATACATTGTAACACCCCAGGTGTTAGGCTTGCATTTGGCACTTCCATTGCATGAGCCCAAGCATCATTTGTTCATATATGAGCATGGAACATATGTGATACACTAGTGAAACATCTGCAACATCTCCTTGGAACATACGCAACATACCCTTGTTAATTATGTTTCAATGTGTGTATGTTAGATGCTCATGCTTGGTGATGCAAGTGACTGTTGACGTCACTTCTTCCATGTGTCTCACATCACTCTCTATCTATAGTGACCCCTGGAAAAGTTCCGTGAAGTTTGGAATCAAAAAGTCACAAGAAATGGTAAGTTATATGCTTGTTTAGATTATAACTTAAACATGCATCTGAAACAAGGAAACATGCCTTACATTCCATGTGAACTAGTGTTTATGCAACATACAAATGTAACAGGTGCAACACATCTTGGACACATGTGGAACAACCTAGTGAAACATGTGTAGCATGTATCTTGCAACAACACTATGAAACAAGTGAAACAGAGCTTTGAAACAAGCATTGCAATTATAGTGCTTTCTATGTTTTAGTGCATGTGAGGCCTACATTTTTGTGCAACCTATGCATGGTGGGTATGTTTGGCCTCTACAACACCTTAACTACACTTAGAACACTTAATGGAACAATGTTCATGTTGATCATTTTGCCTAAATGTGCTTCTAAGTGATGGTTGACCATGTATGGACCCTAGAACCCTTTTGTTTGACCATTTCAAAAGTGTGACCTAGAAGCTCTGCATGATTGTGCACCCTTTAACAAAATGGTAGAGAACTTTATAAGGAATGAACCTGGTTTAAGAGTCAAGTCAAGAAAATGGGTGGAACATGCTCAAAAAGGGCCCACAAGTCAGAAATAGGGCTGAATTCCACACTTAGCATTTTGAAACCCTGATTTTTGTGTCATCGACGTTGGCATCTCGCATTCTTGAAATTCCGTTAAGTAACTCAAGATGAACTAAAAGTAAAAGTTGGAATGCATATCGTGGAGAAGCTCATGTAAGAAGATGACACTTATTTGACTCCATTTGGCCCATCAATTTGGAGTATTTGTTAATGGTTGTCGACATATTGACAATGCTGTCTTGACACGTCTTTATCTCCTAAACGGTTAACCCAATGACCTAAGTGCCTTAACATAAATTGTATAGCATCAAGAGATGAGCAAATCTTGTAATTAGCCCATGTCGAGATGTGGCCCGTAGCAAGCCCAAATTTGGACTCCAACCGGACCACTTCACTGCCGCCACCTGTTTGTGCATTTGCTCCAAAGGCGACGCGTGGACAAGGGCGTGGCGCTCATGCCCGCACCGCGCCCCACCCAAGTCAATGCGTGTCTCTATGCCCTGCCTCCCCCTACGTCTCTAGAGGTGGATGGCGAGCCTCCACTCCTTCCCACTCTCGCTCGTCCCTTCCTCGTTGTGCTCATGCAGGCACGACGAACGCTGCCATGGCAGCCGCCGAGCAGAGCTCCGACTGTCGCTGCCGCTCCCAACGCTCCAAGCCACCGCGGCCTCCGCCAGTGCACCACCATGTCTGCCTCCCCTCACTCCATCCCTCGCATACGGTTGTTGCAACCAAATCCATCAAGGTCGAGCCACCGCCATGCAGCTCTGCCGACGAGCCGTGAGCTCCTGTGGCCGGGTCACCTCGGACCGCTACCTGGTCCATTGAGCCCGCTATCATCTTCACCGATGCATGCCAACCATCCTGCGTCTCTTCCCTAGCTGCCTAGCCCGCCGGAGCGCTGCCGCCGTCGGAGCCGTTCCCCAGCATGTCACCGCGCATGTGGCCAGGAGGCCATGGGCCACCTCACGCTGAGCCGTGACCGCCTTCGGATGCGCCTCGATGCCGTGACCCTCACCTGCCCCTTCCTCGCCGTCGGCAACCGCCTCACCGGCCAGAAGATGGCCGGCCGGCAAGCCACCGCCGCTGTCCTATGTTTTTCTCCGTCATTAGAAGAAGACCATCGCCTCCCTCTCTCTGTCTCTCTGTGGTGTATGACAAGCGGGCCCGACGGAGTAGCGGGTCCCGCATGTCAGTCAAATCTTCTAAAATTCATATCTCATTCTAGGAAATTCCAAAAATAGTAAATGTGGACTTTTGGAAACCTTGATAAAATCTCTATGCAATAGAATCATAAAATGTTACATGTTTGTAGAAGTTTTCTAGTGTTTTGATTTAAGTTGGAAAAGAGCTCTAAAAATGCCTTTAAACTTGACCAGAGCAAGATCTGGAGTTTTAGATGTCCAAAAATAGTGAGTCTTGTTCTGTTAATCTTGTGATGACATGTAATAATTAATAAAAATATTAAACCTATTTGTTGTTCACTGTTTTCTTAGGGTTTGGATTTAATCTTGCTAAATGAGTGATTGTACAATGTTTTTCTTGATAATTTCATATCTTGAGTTGTGGTATTCAAATTGAGGTGGAATTTTTATGGTAGTCTACTTATGAGATGTGTGAACTGTGGTTAAAATTTCATAAGCACTGGATGCTGGATGAGTGAGATATAGGTTTAGCTTGCTCTCACATGATTCATTGCAATAGCGATTTGTCCTTTTCATAGAGGTTGATATACATGTCCAAATGGTGCTTGAAATTTGGAAGGTAGACTGTTGGGGGCATATGTAGGCCACTGTAATTTTGGTAGAATTTATTGTGCACTTTTGATATGTGTTCATAGTTCCACCTAATTATCTAGGTAAATTAAGAAATGTATTAAAATAATTTATTTGGCAATGGACACTATGTTTTTTGGTGTTCATTAGTCATGTGTGACATGTTGGTAAAGTTGGTTTTGTCCAATTATATGTTGGCAATATAAGTTAGTATTTATTTCTTGCAAATGTGGTTTCTGGATAGTTCTGGGGGCAATGTAAATTACCTATGTTAATGATGTTTTCTGAACATCTTGTCTATAGCAAAGTCGTATATAATTCATGTATCTAGCTTGTGTTAAAATTTGGTGGTATTTGGCGAAGTAGTTTTTGAGTTATAGATGTTTAAAGTCAGGTCCTAGATTTGGTTGCTCTCTTTATGGAGCAGACCAGATTCTGTAGTTTCATCTTTTCGACCTATTAAACTTGGGAATCAAGCTTAGGTGATTATAAATGAATTATATACAATTTTATAAGCTTTATATGATGTCTTGTTGCACATCATTTAGATTTGTAGAACTCTAGATATGATTGATTTACTCAGCTACTACATGTATGTCCAGATAGTGGCAAATTCTAGTTCTAGTGCTTTGATTAACATTGCCTTGCTAGTGTGTTGAAGTGTGACTCATATCTTTGTTGGTACTTGGGTTAGCACCCTGTGATCTTATGGGACTTGTGTCTTGATTGATGTGCTTTCCATCTTCTATGTTATGCCTCTGTGAGGATCAAGTTAATTAGCTCTAGGAGCTTATGAGAACTTTGGTATGCTTGCATGATTGCTTTATTTATTGCACTTCTATGCATTCAAACATATGCATTTTTACACCTCATATAGGTACGCTAGCTGAAACATGTGAAGGATGTGGAGTTGGAGCCAAACCCGAAGACGGTGTTTGGTGGATCCATCCCGAAGATGGAAGGATCGGACAAGTGCTAGATTGGAAGATGCTCGCCAAGCGAGTTTCATCTGACAAACTCTAACTTGAGTCAGATCCCAGTCAAGCCCCGAAGCATTATAAGCCTTCTACCTTCAAAGCAATTAATTCTATATATGTTATAAGTATTGTTGCATTAAGTGGTAGGAGTCAGTTGGAAACCCTTGCTGCATTATATCATTCCTTGTCCAGATATATGAATCCTTGAATCCTACATAGACGAGGATCGAGTAGATGCTTAGCCCTGCTTTAAGCGGTAGAAGTCAGGTGATTTCCTATCACCTGCGAGATGTAGGGATATTCATATATGGCACGATTGACTATATTTGCTATCGTGGAAAGGAACCATGTGTTAATAAAATGAAATGAGACCGGGCGGGATGACGATAGTGAAGCAACAAGGCATCGAGGTCTTGGATGTGGATCTATCCCCGTTTGAGTCATTTAAGGACCGATTCGATGTACATCCTTGAGTCATGTTGAACGTAGTCTAACACTTAGTTGGGCGGATAAGTCATTCCGACCACGAAGCCGAGTAATATAGTTCAGGCCAGGAATCGAATGGTAGGTCGTATCTTGGAGGAAGTAAGGATATGCTTGGGGACATTGGCGTGAGACCAAGGGGGGTTAGAGTTCCTATCACCTGGCAGACTATTGCCCTTGAGGATGTGGCATCAGTCGAACCCGCGACTCCTGAATTATATCAAAGGTGGCTTGTGCGACCCTGGCAATGGCCTGCGTGGTGAGTGTTAGAAATTGTAACAGAACCGACCAATTATACGAAATTAAGTAAGAAAATCATCCATCGAGCAGACAATTTAACAAACTTAAGCCCGTATAACCCGGTAGTCCGTGAAATCACGACGGATTTCAAACCAACTTGCATACCAGCCAAGATTGTATTAAGTTTAGCGGTCACCATCACAAGTTACATAAAAGTTTGCGTCACAAAATACATCGGAGTTTAACCATAATTATTACAAACCGAGTTCAAATAAAAGTAGCGGAAGCATTTAGTTCAAACCACACACACCCTCACACAGAGTTCGAAATAAGGTGCCAGCTCATGATCATCTCCAACAAAAGCATCAGACGAGACGTAGTGAATGACCACTGCCCATGGTCTTAAGCTTCGCCCATCGCAGGATAAAGGTAGTTGATACAGTAGCCGTAATACATCTACCCATCTGCAACAAGTGGGAACAAAGCCCTGAGTACGAGAAGGTACTCAGCTAGACTTACTCGACATAACCAAAAATAAAATGACACCAAGGATCATGACATGCCTTATGGTGGGGTAGCTGACTCATTTGCAAAAAGGCATGTTTAATATTAAAGAATCCTTTCCAAACGCTTTGCATCAAGTTAAATCTTTATTAACCTGTCAACTACATTTGCACCTGTACTAGAATCACATGTAATTAAGCAGGTAAGAATAACCAATGATCATTAACAACCTTCATCATGTCATATTCCATATAACCATCCAAGTGTTCCATCAATATTACTACGATGAAGTAACTCAAGTCAAGTGTTCACTATCTAGTGAACGATGGCGATTCGAATCGATTATTAACCAGCTGGTAATTTATTCCTCACACAAACCTCACTCACCCGCTAAAGTGAGGTATTGGTCACCGAGTCAACTATTCAAGTAAAGTCGCGAGTTTGCCAGGAACCACATGTACCCGGGGGCCGCCCGACTGCTCTTTGGCCTTATCATCGCGCCGCCGTATCCTGCCACTACTACTCTGGTATAGTGTGTTGCGGGCAATCCACTTGGCCCGAATAATCTCCCAGCTTCGTGGTCGAAAGGTACATTATTCGGCCAACTAAATGTGAGGCATGTGTTCAACATGACTCGAGGCCCAACAACGGTCGGTCCTTAATCGACATAGACAGAAAACACTACAGTCCAAAACCCTGCAAGTTTCCGTCCGGTCTCAATTTCAATTCGACACTTAGTTATTCCCATATGACATACTTTTTCAAACAGATCCAGGTAACCACCTATAGCTCGCAGGTGACAGGCAATCACCCGACTTTTACCGGTCTAAGAAAGCTAAGCATTTCTTGACTGCGAATACTAAGGTAACAAGGATATGGTAGAGCAAGGGTAAACAAGGTATAATGCAGCAACTGTTGCAAACAACTCCTAAACATAATGCACCAATTAAGTAAAGCATTTAATAAAATATTTGCAAACCGGGAGATAAATGCTCCGGGGCTTGCATCTTTTGAAAGAGCTCGGACGGTGGTCTAGGCACTCTGGAAGATCCTCACCGACCTCCTCGTCGGCTTCGGGCACCTCCTGCTCTTGCACCTCGGGCTGTTCTTCCAGCTCCTCGAGAACTGCTACCGGAGTTACTTCTTGCGATCCTGTATGATGCAAATGTATAAGTGCTTATGCCCAAGTGCATTGCATAGATGACATGAGATGATGATGATGAATGAGATGTAGATGAACAGGTTTACTTTATTAGATCAAGTGGGAATACAACTCTTCTACAAGGTAGTCTACATCATCCAAGAACATGTACTCATAAACTACTACAAACATTCTCTACCATGCAAGGTCACTCTAGCACCCAAAGATGCTTCAAAGATACACCGAAGCAAATTTTATTAACTAATCTTGCATTAACAATGTTAATTAAACTCTAGTTGACACTATATTTGAACAACAACACTTGTTTTGGTAACAGGGAAAAATCTAATAAAATTGCAGTGGATTACCATCATCTACTTCAGCATGCCACAAAAATTTCATTGCATTTAGAGTACTATAACTACCTACACAAAAATAACAATCTAGGGCCTAAAAATGAGCATAAAATATTTTATACTATGAAAAGTATCAAACAACAGATTTAGCAAATTTCCTACATTCTACACACTAAATAATTCTTATAGAAAAATTAGCCTATGCATGTTTTATTTATATTTTTCTCTCTATTAAAAATAACAATTTCTAACAATAATAAGCACTTGTACTACACTTAAGAATTTTTCTACAGAACATGCATGGTACATATTTTTCCTAGAAAGTACATTGCATAAAAAGATTAACAAAATTGAAACCATATTTTTCTGAGTTTTCTATGATTTATTACATATTTATCAAGAAAACAACAATTTCAATGATTAAATAAAAATCCTACAGAAAAGTATTGCAAACTTATCATGCAACATTTTTAGATTGTAGATCTGGTCTTAAGTAGTCTACAAAATTTTACTTCACAATTTTTGGAGCCAAAATGATTGCACAAACATTTTCTAAAGCATTTATATTCCCAAAATAAAAGAAAAACAAAAAACCGATTTTTCCTTCACACTAACGGGCCAGCCCAGTGGAGCAAGCCAGCCGGCTACGGTATTTCGGCCTGTGCGCGCGCGGGAAAAGAAAAACGGGCCGGCCCGGCTTAGGCGCCGGCCCAAGGTCGCCTCAACCCAAATCATGGGCGGGTGAAGACGAGGCAAAGCCGAGCCATTCCGGCGCTCGGGACCGCGGCGGTACGGTGGCCGCCGACGGCCAGCGGCCGTTTCCGAGCGTGAGCGGACAAGGTGAGGCGCGCACGACATGCGCGGTGAAAAGGCGAACACGAAGGAACAGTTCAAGGGAGATGAGGAGGAATGAAGGCGCCGGTGGCCGGGGCGCGAGCGCGGCGGCTCCGTCCACGACGGCGCGGTGGGAGCGAGAAATTGCGCCCTACCAAAGCGAGCAAGAGGACGATGACCCTTGTTCGGAGGAGGGAAGAGGGCGGCGGAGCTCTGTGTGCAAGCAATCGAGCGGTGGTGGCTTGACATCGCCAGAACGCGGCGGCAGAGGCGAAGCTCGCGGCGGCGAGCGGTTCTCCCGCTCGAGATTTTTGGAATGGGCGAGCGAAAGGGAAAAGAGAGCGAGAGCGGGGGGAAAGGCTCGGATAGAGCACTTTGAAGACGCACGAGGCCGGTCGGATGGCAGGGCGAGGGTGACGCGCGGCGATCTCGCCGTCGCATGGCCGCCACACAGCTCGCGCGCTCTGTCGCGGTCGGGGCGTGGGCGCGCCTGCGCGGGAGCGGCGCGAACGGGCCGGCCCATCAGCGAAGCGGGAGCGGGGGGGGGGGGGGGGATGGCGCAGGCCGGGCCGAATCGGCCATGGGCCAGGAAGTGAGGCCGAAGCCCGCTAAGGGAGAAAAAGGATTTTCATTTATATTTTCAAATTCTATTATTCCAAACACCTCCCAAATCAAATTTTAGCAAGTGGACAACGTTTTCTCAAGATGATCCAAAAATAGAAGTTGTTCTAGATTTTTAGATCTACAATATTGCCAAAAGGACTCAAATCAAAATCTCACTAGTTTTTGAGATAGGGATTTAAAGTCAAATCTTTTAAAAAGAAACCAATTTCTAAACTTATTTTTAAAAACAGAATTTGGAAAATTTTTCAAAACAAGCTTTGCTCCAAAATGGCTCCAAAACATTAGTGAACTACTAGAAATACAAACAAGCATGACACTTAATTATAATTAGCAGTAACCTATCATTTCTACTTAACACAAAAAGCTAACAGATATGGGAAAATGCTATCATTTCATGTGAATGCTTAGTTCATGATGATACTTATGCATGTGATTTGATGAGGCTAAATGCAAGATAAACACCAGAGGTGTTACAGAAATACCCCTCCAGCTGGATAGAAACTCGATTCAAATCGTCGTCGCTCCCGGTTAGTGAGCACTTGACTTGAGCAGTGACAACGTAGATTCAATTAATTGAATGGATGGTTAATTGGATGACGATGTAAATGTTGCCTCAATTTATACCTGCTATGGTTTATATTGTTTGCTCCTAATCAAGTGAGTGCTCTAGTGTAGGTTCTAATATAGATGACAGGTTAATGATAATTAACTTGATGCTTAAGCATTAATGATTACTCATCTATATTAAGCTTTTATGCAAAGTGTTGTCAAGCTATCCCACTTTATATCAACCTTGCATACTCCTTGGTGTCACTTTATTTCTAGTTTATGACGGGTAAGTCTAGCTGAGTACTCAGGGTTTTATTCCCACTTGTTGCAGGTTGTGATGTATCATGGCGACTGCACAAGTTGGTTGGCTCCTGCCTTAGTTATAGAGTGTGATCCTTCTTATTTATCTTGTCTCTAATGCTTTTGTAGAAGTTGACCTAGGTACTGGCATGTATTTGAAATAAGATTAATGTTAGTTTCAACTTATTTTTCTTCCGCTACTTTTCAATTTAAGTTGTAATAACTATGTTGAACTCCGATGTATATTGGATTACTTATGAAATGGATGTAACATGACTTGTTATGTTGAATCACTACGATCTTGGCTTGTATGTTGGTTGGTTTGAAATCCCTCGTGATTTTATTGGACCACCGGAGTTATATGGGCTCAAGTACGAGAATTTGATCACTTCGGTGATTGTTTTTGTACTTGTGCTCTTATAATTTGGATGGTTCCGTGACATACATTACCCTGCATAAGATACAGAAGTAGACAAAATAAGGTTAAGCCTGTTTGAGCAGAGGTCAATGGTTATTTCAATCACATCAAATAATATAAGTTTATCAATACTTTCTTTGTCTAGCTACCTTCCCTGGCAATGGCACCAGAAATGCTCGTTGGTATTTATTAACTTGTCAGTTGTTTTAGTAGCCACCTATTAATTACCTACATCTCCTACCATTACTTGTACTAGGTTATCATCTCTAGTGATGATGCCAGAGATGCTTGTTGGTACCTATTATCACTATTAGAATTAGGGATGCAAGGTGGGGCGGGCCGCCGCCCTAACCTGCTGGGCTGCCCATGCCACCAGCCCACGTAAAGACCACAAGTAGCCCACTTACATGGAATGGGCTGAAGTGGCCAACCCAAATAACCCAGCGGCAACCCACATAACGTAGCTATTCATAGAAGTGCAGAGCATCCTGGCCTTCTACGAGCTCCACTTCGGCATTCCCATGGCCGGTGGACTGATCTGCGCACCCAACTCGCGCCTCAACGCCAGCATGGCGTCCGTGTTGCTGCAGCACTCAGAGGCCAAGGTCATCTTGGTGGATGTCAGACGCCGTGCTACTGGGCGTCGTGCAAGAAGCGCTCTGCCTCATCTGTAATAGAACCGACCAAATTATAAGAGCACAAGTACGAAAACAAGCACCGAAGCGCTCAAATTTTCAAACTTGAGCCCATATAATCCCGGTAGTCAATCGAAACCACGAAGGATTTCAAACCAAACTGCTTACAACCAGGATCGCATCATTCAACATACACATCATACGTTACATTTCGCAAGTAGTTCTGAAATAAATTTACACCACGGAGTAGCAAATATTACAAACCAAGTTTGGAAAGTAGCGGAAGCATAAAACACACACTAGTTGATTAGTTACTGCCAGTCTTGATGATCAACAACCCGCAAAAGCATGAGGAAAGTACATAAAAGATGATCACGCCCTAGTGATCTAGTCATCATCACCCACAGGGTGGAGACACGTCCTGCAGAAGCCTTGGTAGAGCATATCATCTGCAACAGGAGGGAATAAACCGTGAGTACTGGAATGTACTCAGCTAGACTTACCCGTCAAAAACCAGAAATAAGATGACACCAAGGATTATGCAAGGCTTACACAAGAGGATAGCTGACATCACATTTTGCATAAAGGCATAAGTAATTGAAACTCTTATCACCTGTACTAGCAGTTATTTTTAGCATTTACCTGTCATCTATCTTAGCACCTGTACTAATCATGCACTTGAAGGTAATCAAACAATTATCAACATTATATCCAGAGCAGGTATAAATTGTGGCAACATTATATCATTTACTTAACCATCCGTTCAATTAATGAGATCTACGTTGCCGCTGCTCAAGTCAAGTGCTCACTAACCGGGAGCGACGGCGATTCGAATCGAATTCCTATCCAGCTGGAGGGGTATTTCTAACACTCACCGAGTCACGCCTGGCGAGGGCTGCTCAGGTCATCTTTTGTACAGTTTAGGAATCGCGGGTCCGAATAATGTCGCGTCCCCAAGGGCGACACTCTGCCAGGTGATAGGGACTCTAACCCTCCCTTGGTCTCACGCCAATGTCCCCAAGCACATCCTTTCTCTCCTCCAAGATGCAACCTACCATTCGATTCCCGGCCTGAACCATACTACTCGACTTCGCGGTCGGAACAACTTATCCGGCCAACTAAGTGTTAGACTGCGTTCAACATGACTCAAGGACGTACAGCGAATCGGTCCTTAAACGACTCAGACGGGCATGGCTCCACACCCAAGACGTGAAGTGTCTTGCAACTGTACCATCGAACTCCCGCCCGGTCTCAATTTCATTTTAAGGCATGGTTCCATCACGATAGCCATAAGCCACTCGCGACCCAGTCCTATTTCTCGCGGATGACCGGAAATCACCCGACTTCTACCGTACTAAGCAGGGCTAAGCATTGACACGTGCCTAAACCTAATATAGGATTTAAGTACGATATCTAGACAAGGACAGGTACAATGCAGCAAGTGTTTTCATATAACTCCTAGAACTTAATGCAATAAACAATTAAAAGTACTCAAGATGGATTTATAAAACATTAGGTTCAGCATGCACCGGGGCTTGCCTTTGAGAAAGGTCGAGGGCTGGTGGTCAGGACACTCAGGCAGGTCTTCAGCGGCGTCTCCTTCGCTGACCGGTTCTGTTGGCTCCTCCGGCTGGTTCTGGGCTTCCTCCGGAATCATTGGCTCGAACTCGAGGAGTGTTACCCCCTCCGGCACACCTATTGCATGAGTGCATAATAAATCTCATGTATGCATAATGAAAGATGCAGTATGCTCGGAATGAAATGCATTACAACAATCTTAAAGCTCTAAAGAAAACACTTCAGATATTAGGTGCAAATTTCCTCTCCGGTAGAGAAATACTCACCTAAGCTACTCAACCTAAGATACAGTTATTCTTCTTCGGTTAAGGCCCTAACACCTAACAATTACAAGAATAGCATTTCTCAGAATACCACACCACATCAAATCAGCAAATACCACAGTAAACATTCTGGACAGCAGCTACTTGTTTTTAACATAACTAGAGATCTCCAATTGCAAAAGATATGATCTAAGACAATCTGGAAAGCCTAAGAAATGCACTACAATTCATTTTCAGACCTCAACCTCAAACTCCTAAGTTTTCCAGGTCAAATTTCACAAGTTCCAGAATCTGTTCTCTCCAAACAGAGAGTAGCAGATTCTGGACTGCCACTTTAAACAGCAATAACTCTCAAACTATTAATCCAAATGCTCCCAAATTTTGACACAAGCTAGTCTATCAAGTTTACTACAACTTTGGTATTTACAAGTTTTCCAGCAACCATTTTCGTCAAAGGTCAAACTTAGAAATACTACCAGCTGTCCAGAAAACCTAAAATTGCAAGGGTTACATATTTATTGATGTGGCCAAAGTCCCCTAAAACCAAAATAATGTTACCAAAAGTTCACATGGGGTACAAAAACACCAGAAAGTAAGGTGTGCCTACCTAAAATATTTATTTATACTCATTTCTTAATTTACTTAAGTAATTAAGTGGAATTTTAAACATACATGTAAACTGCTCCTAAAATTCTACAAAAATTACAGGGGACTCTTTGACCCAAAAAGAGACTACTGTAAAAATTTGAACTAAATTTATTGACAGGAACTCCCTACACAAAATTCACAAGCTAATAAGGCTGATTTTTGCATAAATAGGAAACCCTATTGAAACGTGTCAAACAACAGATTTCATATTTTTCTTAGACACTTTAAGGTACCAAGACATTCTCCAAAAATTTATAAGAACATTGCACATGTAGAAAAATTACTAAAATTCATCCAAGCATTTCCTAAAATAACAAGATAGCATTATAACTTGAAAAGTACTTAAGCACTGCTGCCCAAATTTTTACCAGAGCTAGAGCAAGTATAAATTAGCCTAACCACCAAATTTCATAATTTTTGGAATACCACAGCTCAAGCTATACATTTAACAAATTTGCATTCATTTCAAAACACATTTGAAAGATCTATTAAATTCTTCAGAAAACTAAACATCACATACCAGATTTATATTTTTCTAAAATACTACACATCATGCAGAGCCTAACAAAATTTACCTCATAATTTTTGAGTAAGTAAAACCCTAGATATACATTTCCTAACTTTACCCAAAATCTGTGGCAAATATAGAAAGGAAATAAAAACGAAAATCGAAACCCTGCTACCGGGCCGGCCTGGGAGACCCATGCGGCCCACTCCCCGCGCTACGGCCCGCTCCCGCGCGACGGCCTGCTCCCACGCGATGGCCCGCTCCCGCGCGCGGCACGCGACCGGCCTGCTCCCGCGCGACGGCCCGCTCCCGCGCGCGGCATGCGACCGGCCTCCCGCTCGCGCGCGCGCCTGACCTGGGGACCCACTGGTCAGCGAGACGAAGGCGGGGAGGAAAACGGTCGACGGCGAACTCGCCGCCGGCGGCAGCTCCGGTGAGACCAATTGCACAGGCACGTTCGCCTCTTCCTTGCGAACCTAGGGGTGCTACTAATTGGAGCATTTGCCGCGACTATAGGGGATGGCGGCGGGCATGGCGGCTCACGGCCGCGGTTTGGCCGGCTCCGGCGAGCTCATGGGGCTTCGGTCCTAACGGCCTGCTTAGAGAGCATCCCCAACCCTAATTGCATCTAGCGCATGGAAGTAATTGAGTATGGCAAGCCGGTGTAGGCGCCTTCGTGGTGGGGGCTACCTGATGAATTCGGGGCGACTTGGTGCGGTCGAGAGCAGTTGTGGGCTCACGATGGTGCAGCGGTCGAGCTCAGGGGTGCGGTGACGCGGTGGTTCAAGCGCGCGAGCACGGCGGAGATGCCTGCGGTGGCGACGGCAGTGCGGACGCCTTACCGGCGAATTGTAGAAGAAGGGCGAGGGAATGGAGGGAGTGGAGGGCAGCAGGAGCATGCTGGCAGCTTAAGCCCGCCAGGTCGCTCGCGAGTGGGGGCAGAGCTGGAGCATGGCGACCACGCGGCGCCCCGGCCCTGCGCTCGGCCGGCCACACGGCTCACTGCCGATGACTGAACTTGGCGTTTCAGAGCCCAAAGGCGTCGACTGACAGCGTGATTTCAACCGAGCAAAACTCCTAATCTAGCCCGAGTTAGCGATAGGTGTTAACAACAAAAATGTAGAGCTATGTGTGGACAACAACTTTGTCAATTGGCTCAAGGACTGGTTCGGCCTGGTTTGTGAGTTACAAGTTGTCAAAGTGAGGTACAGTGAAACGGTTTTCAGCTTCACACTTAGCCAAAAATGCTAAGTCCCAAAACAGCCTCTAAAACTGACTTGTGGGCCATTTTTGAGCATGTTCTGGTCATTTTCATGAGATGGCCATATTAGAACTTTTGTTCCTTATAAAATTCCCTACAACTTTGCTTAAGGGTCCTCTTCCATGAAAGGTCTCTAAGCTGGACTTTTTAATTGGTCAAACCAGAGCATCCTAGGGCCAAATGCTGGTCAACTACACCTTGGAGGGCATTTTGGTGATTTTGGCCAACATGAACCTTGCTCCATTAGTGACCCTAAGTGTAACTAAGGTGATGTGAGATGTAATTAGCTACTCTACCCTTTAGTTACACTAACTTCCTAGTGTCACCTGATGTGAACCAAACAAAATTCTAAAACAACCACATTAGTTGCAAACAACATAAAATAACATGAGATGATGCATGCTTATGCTTATGCAAGTGCAATGCAATTATGGAGCTAAACACCCGAGGTGTTACAGCCCTCCCCCCTTATAAAAATCTCTTCCCGAGATTTGGAAAGCGTACCATTTTTCATAGAATTCCTTATAACCATCCCGCAAATAATCTTCCCGTTCCCACGTCGCATCACTTTCACTACCCTGATTACTCCACATCACTTTATACCACCTAACCACTTTGCTCCTAGTTACCCGTTCCTGAGTATCGACCACTTGAACTGGCTTTTCTTCGTAAGTTAAATCGGATTCAAGCCTGATATCTCCCAAAGGAACTCTTTCCTCAGGAACTCAAAGACACTTTTTGAGCTGAGATACATGGAAGACATTGAATATGGCACGCATTTCAGGAGGTAACTGGATTTTGTACGCAATAGCTCCACTCTTGCCTATGATTTGGAAAGGACCCACATATCTTGGCGCAAGTTTCCGCTTAACGCCAAAATGTTGGACACTCTTCATTGGAGAAACTTTCAGATAGACGAAGTCTCCAACTTCAAACTCGAGTGGTTTTCTGTGTCGATCAGCATAACTTTTCTGTCTAGCTTGGGCTGCAGCCATATGTTTTTGGATGGTACGGACTTGTTCCTCAGCTTCCTGAACAAAATCAATACCGTAATACCTTCTTTCACCAGCTTCTACCCAGTTTAGTGGAGTTCTACACTTACGACCATACAAAGCTTCGAATGGGGCCATCTTAATACTCTCTTGGTAACTATTATTGTACGAGAATTCGGCTAGAGGTAACCATTTTTCCCAAGAACCCTTGGATGATATTACACATGCCCGCAACAGGTCTTCCAAGATTTGGTTAACTCGCTCCGTCTGACCAGACGTCTGGGGGTGATAAGCAGAGCTTCTCACTAACTTGGTTCCCAGAAGGTGATGCAAGTGTTCCCAAAGCGAGCAGTGAACTGGGGACCACGGTCAGACACGATGGTACGAGGTATCCCATGGAGCCGGACTATCTGATTGAAGTACAACTCAGCATAGTCAGTGGGACGATAGTCCACTCTAACTGGAATGAAATGAGCTGATTTGGTCAAACGATCAACAATTACCCAGATGGAGTTATGATTTTTGACAGTAGGAGGAAGTCCGACAATAAAATCCATACATATCTCTTCCCATTTCCAACCTGGAATAAAAAGTGGTTGCAGTAACCCAGCTTTCATGTGTACCGCTTTAACTCTACAACAGGTGTCACATCTAGCAACATATGCCGCTATCTCTTTCCGCATCTTGGTCCACCAATAAAGTGGTTTCAAATCATAATACATCTTATTACTACCCGGATGGATGGACAACTTGGACGAATGTGCTTCGGACAGGATCTGATCTCTAAGCTCTCGGTCCTTAGGTACCACTAATCTATCCTTGAACCACAGCACACCTTCTTCATCTACCCTGAAATGCTTAGTTTCTTCCTCTTTCATCTTACGTTTTATGTGGGATATACCCGGATCAGTCTTTTGGAGCTCAATAATTCGGTTTCTGAGAGTACCACTGACAGTGATGTTGTACAGGACTGCCGGATGTAACAGGCGAGACCGATGAAAATCAGTTTCAACTAAGGAATGGCAATGAGACTTACGGCTTAAAGCGTCCGCAACCACATTTGCCTTTCCAGGATGATAGTGTACTTGAAGGTTATAATCCTTGATCAACTCGAGCCATCTTCTCTGACGCATATTTAGCTCGGGTTGGGTGAAGATGTATTTGAGGCTTTTATGATCGGTGTAGATATTGCAGACATTGCCCAGCAGATAATGCCGCCATACTTTCAAAGCATGAACAACTGCAGCCAGTTCTAAGTCATGCGTTGGATAATTCACCTCATGCTTCCGAAGTTGCCGCGAGGTATATGCAATTACTCGGCCTTCCTGCATCAAAACGCCTCCCAAACCTATGCCTGAGGCATCACAATAAACATCAAATGGTTTCTCGATATCCGGTTGTGCCAAAACCGGAGCCGAGGTTAGGAGGGTTCGCAGTTGGTGAAAAGCCGCATCACACTCAGGAGTCCAGACAAACCTGGTGTCTTTTTGCAGCAACCGAGTCATGGGTTTGGCTATTTTTGAGAAATCCGGGATGAAGCGACGATAATAGCCAGCCAACCCAAGAAAACTCCGGACCTCATGAACCGAAGTAGGAGCCTTCCAATTCAATACTTCCTGTACCTTGGTGGGATCCACCACAATTCCCCCATCGGACAACACATGCCCAAGGAAAGGTACTTCACGAAGGCAGAATTCACACTTACTGAACTTCGCATACAGTTGATGTTCACGCAGTCTGGTGAGGACAATACGCAGGTGTTCAGCGTGTTCTTCCTCATTTTCAGAGTATATCAAGATGTCATCAATAAACACCACCACAAACTTGTCCAATTCGGGCATAAACACTAAATTCATCAAGCACATGAAGTGTGCAGGGGCATTTGTCAGGCCGAAAGACATAACAAGATACTCATAAAAGGCCGTATCTTATCGAAAAAGCTGTTTTTGGAACATCTTCGGGGCGGATTTTAATCTGATGGTAACCAGACCTCAGATCAATCTTGGAAAAGACTTTAGCTTTGGATAACTGGTCAAACAGGATATCGATACGTGGTAGAGGATACTTATTTTTGACAGTGACTGCATTCAGAGGTCTATAATCCACACACATCCGCAAGGTCTGATCCTTCTTCTTCACAAAGATAGCAGGGCATCCCCACGGAGACGAACTAGGACGAATTAACCCCTTCTTCAAAAGTTCATTCAACTGCACCTTAAGTTCAACAAGCTCATTCGGAGGCATCCTATAAGGTCTCCTAGAGATGGGTGTCGTGCCCGGCAATAACTCAATTTTAAATTCCACATCCCGATCCGGAGGGAGTCCCGGCAAATCATCAGGAAAAACGTCAGGAAACTCACTCACTACGGGAATTTCAGACAACGCTTTTGCTTGCACAGCATGAACTTCACCAGACAAGTCAACCTTTCTGGGAAGTTGTACTAGAAAACCCTTTTGATCTATAGGATCTCTGAGCATAACTACCCGAGTGGATGTATCAATGAGTACCCCATTCTGACTCATCCAATTCATACCCAAAATAACATCTATGCCTAAACCCGGCAAAACCACTAAGGCAAGCGAATACTTTCGCCCTTCTATCTCCAACTCAAGATTCCCCACTACTTTATTTGTGGAAATATTCCCACTTGCTGCACTAATGCAATAACCCCCACCTTCAACAGTATGCAATTTGTGCACAAACTTTGATGCAAACTTAGGACTGATAAAGGAATGCGAAGCACCTGAATCAAAAAGTACCACTGCAGGGTTTTGGTCAACTAGGAACTTACCAGCAGTGACCACCTCACCAGAAGGGATTTCCTCAATACTGTTATAATGAGCGTGCCCCTGACGGCCACCCTGGTTAACATTCTTCTTCGGGTAAGGGCAGTTACGGGACCAATGGCCTGGCTTATTGCAGTTCCAGCAAGGCATATTGCTAGGAGGAACACTGGAGCTGCTCTGACCAGAATTTCCCTTTGGCAGAGCGATTGTATAAGCCTTACGGAACCCAGTTTTTGCAGCAGGCTTCTTCTGTGGCAGACGGAACTTGGCATTCTGAGCAGGTGGGCGAGGGAAAGCCCTAGGCGCAGCTGGAGTCCGAGACTGCAAAGCACTTGCCTCAATGGCCCTTTTACGGCTCTTCGAGGCAGAATAAATAGCATTATTGTTCTCCTGGGTCAAAGCATCACTGATAAAATCATTAAAGGTAGTGCTCTTGCTAGTACCCATCGTCTTCATCAACTTTGGGCCGAGGCCCCTTTTGAAGCTAGCAATCTTCTTGGTGTCGGTATCCACAAACTCTGTGGCGTACCTTGCCAGGTTGTTGAAAGACTGCAAGTATTCAGTCAAGCTTTTGTTTCCCTGCGACAGCCTCATAAATTCCGTGTGCTTGATTGCCATAAGGCCTGGAGGAATATAATTTCCACGGAATGCTGCCTTGAACTGGCCCCAAGGAATCGGGACATTTGCAGGCAGTGTGGAACGATAGTGGCTCCACCAAATCCCCACAAGACCATGCAACTGGTGAGAAGCATATTCAGTTTTTAGCTCATCGGTCAAGCGAAGTAGGCGAAACTTTTGTTCAATAGTGTTTAACCACTCGTCGGCTTGCAGTGGTTCTTCCGCCTCCTTGAAAAGCGGGGGCTTAGTATCCAGAAAGTCCTTGAAGTCGCTGTACTGATTGGGTTCTGGGCCCTATCGGCCTTGACGAGCCTCCCGATTTGCCAGTTGGCGCATTGCATCAGCCAACATACGCTTCCCCTCTACCACGGTCTGCATCAATTCAGCCGGGGTAGGTGGTGGTGGAGGAGGTGGCTGTTCCTCATCCTCATTGCCACGACCCCGTCGGAGATTGTACGACATCTGCAAAATGCATAGCCAATGAGCACTGATGATGTGGGAAATTTGTAGATGAATTATTGTAAATATGTCAAACTGACTTTATGAAATGGACTTCTCAAAATACTCATGGCACAATAATTCATCACAACCGCACAATCCATTCAAGCGCATCAATTGACGCGATCATGCGAGGGAATCCAACAAGATGTACTTTTATAAAAGCTCGCTCACCAGGAGCACAGTAGTTACTGAACCATATACGTTAAAGTCTACGTGATTTTTGACCTTTCGCTTGGTACTTGGATTCGATCTCAAAACTTTTAGTTGACTAGGAAAGGCTTCTTCAAACTGACCACAAAGAGACTTCTCAATGGAGAGTTCCATGGTGGATCATGACTAGCCACCTCGATACCAGCGCGTGCCAAGCAGCACAGCCTTATGTCGCGCGCCATAGGAGGCCCTCGGTTTCGTCACGGCACCGAAGGGTGCTAATCGTGACACCATCATCGAACACAACACAATAAGGCATCCCATTGTGATCGAAATTAACAGGTTCAACTAACATTTAGGAAACATACGGTTCAACCTTACACCCCAAAGTCAAGTTATTACAAGGCCTCACTCCTACACAGGGAGGCACAAAAGACGATCCTAACATCATAGGTACGTGATGACTACTCTAAGCATCATCCTTAGTGTCGGTGTCAAGGATCTCCCCGCCGTCCTCATCACTAACAGGCTCTAACTCCTCGTCTTCTTCTTCTTCTTCTGGCTCTTCCTCTGGGGCTTCTGCAGGTGGGTCATCTGTGGTCCATTAACCTCCACTTCATCATCATCCTCAGCCATGAAGATTCCCGAACCCATGTCCTCATCTACGTTGTGGTTTCTAGGTAGCAGAGGATTAAGCTGGTTGTTCAGGCGATGCACTTCTTCATGAAGGTTGTCATTGTACTCTTCAGCATTCTCCAACTGTTGCTCGAGCTCAAACTGACGAGCCCTCAGAACGTTCTCCTTGTGCCAGGCTTCATCCCTCTGGTCCATGACACGGACCAGCATGCATTGACAGTTGCGATTTGCCACTGTCAACCTCTGGACTGCAAGCGTTTCCTGATCACGGTCATGGATCACTTGCTCCAGTTGCTGCCGCGCTGCATCCCTAGCAGCAGTCATCTCGGCCAACTCAGCCCGTAGCCTCTCCACCTCAGTGGGCTCAGGACGGGGCTCACGTGGAGCTAGCTGGTGGCGAGGGACCCTTCCTCCGGTCGACTTATGGGCTGTCATCCTAGTACGTGCCATCTGTATCAACAAGATATGACTTAAGTGAGGATCATTTGGGGGATACGAAATTTAATTTAGTCAGGACTATTGAAATTTTAAAGGAGGGAGTAAATGACATGTATGATATAATTAAACATGATGCATGCACGTTTCGTACGCCCTCTCACCTAAGAGTCCTTATTTGGGCTAAGGGTTGTGATCACTGGCATACCTAAAAAAATAATTTTTTTTATAGTTTTAACCCTTTTCATAAACAAATACTTTTGTTTTTAATTACCCGTAAGATGTGTTTAATGTTGAATTATGCTCTGGTACCAGCTGTAACAGAACCGACCAAATTATAAGAGCACAAGTACGAAAACAAGCACCGAAGCGCTCAAATTTTCAAACTTGAGCCCATATAATCCCGGTAGTCAATTGAAACCACGAAGGATTTCAAACCAAACTGCTTACAACCAGGATCGCATCATTCAACATACACATCATACATTACATTTCGCAAGTAGTTCTGAAATAAATTTACACCACGGAGTAGCAAATATTACAAACCAAGTTTGGAAAGTAGCGGAAGCATAAAACACACACTAGTTGATTAGTTACTGCCAGTCTTGATGATCAACAACCCGCAAAAGCATGAGGAAAGTACATAAAAGATGATCACGCCCTAGTGATCTAGTCATCATCACCCGCAGGGTGGAGACACGTCCTGCAGAAGCCTTGGTACACGCCCTAGTGATCCTTCTTATTTATCTTGTCTCTAATGCTTTTGTAGAAGTTGACCTAGGTACTGGCATGTATTTGAAATAAGATTAATGTTAGTTTCAACTTATTTTTCTTCCGCTACTTTTCAATTTAAGTTGTAATAACTATGTTGAACTCCGATGTATATTGGATTACTTATGAAATGGATGTAACATGACTTGTTATGTTGAATCACTACGATCTTGGCTTGTATGTTGGTTGGTTTGAAATCCCTCGTGATTTCATTGGACCACCGGAGTTATATGGGCTCAAGTACGAGAATTTGATCACTTCGGTGATTGTTTTTGTACTTGTGCTCTTATAATTTGGATGGTTTCGTGACATACATTACCCTGCATAAGATACAGAAGTAGACAAAATAAGGTTAAGCCTGTTTGAGCAGAGGTCAGTGGTTATTTCAATCACATCAAATAATATAAGTTTATCAATACTTTCTTTGTCTAGCTACCTTCCCTGGCAATGGCACCAGAAATGCTCGTTGGTATTTATTAACTTGTCAGTTGTTTTAGTAGCCACCTATTAATTACCTACATCTCCTACCATTACTTGTACTAGGTTATCATCTCTAGTGATGATGCCAGAGATGCTTGTTGGTACCTATTATCACTATTAGAATTAGGGATGCAAGGTGGGGCGGGCCGCCGCCCTAACCTGCTGGGCTGCCCATGCCACCAGCCCACGTAAAGACCACAAGTAGCCCACTTACATGGAATGGGCTGAAGTGGCCAACCCAAATAACCCAGCGGCAACCCACATAACGTAGCTATTCATAGAAGTGCAGAGCATCCTGGCCTTCTACGAGCTCCACTTCGGCATTCCCATGGCCGGTGGACTGATCTGCGCACCCAACTCGCGCCTCAACGCCAGCATGGCGTCCGTGCTGCTGCAGCACTCAGAGGCCAAGGTCATCTTGGTGGATGTCAGACGCCGTGCTACTGGGCGTCGTGCAAGAAGCGCTCTGCCTCATCTGTAACAGAACCGACCAAATTATAAGAGCACAAGTACGAAAACAAGCACCGAAGCGCTCAAATTTTCAAACTTGAGCCCATATAATCCCGGTAGTCAATCGAAACCATGAAGGATTTCAAACCAAACTGCTTACAACCAGGATCGCATCATTCAACATACACATCATACGTTACATTTCGCAAGTAGTTCTGAAATAAATTTACACCACGGAGTAGCAAATATTACAAACCAAGTTTGGAAAGTAGCGGAAGCATAAAACACACACTAGTTGATTAGTTACTGCCAGTCTTGATGATCAACAACCCGCAAAAGCATGAGGAAAGTACATAAAAGATGATCACGCCCTAGTGATCTAGTCATCATCACCCACAGGGTGGAGACACGTCCTGCAGAAGCCTTGGTAGAGCATATCATCTGCAACAGGAGGGAATAAACCGTGAGTACTGGAATGTACTCAGCTAGACTTACCCGTCAAAAACCAGAAATAAGATGACACCAAGGATTATGCAAGGCTTACACAAGAGGATAGCTGACATCACATTTTGCATAAAGGCATAAGTAATTGAAACTCTTATCACCTGTACTAGCAGTTATTTTTAGCATTTACCTGTCATCTATCTTAGCACCTGTACTAATCATGCACTTGAAGGTAATCAAACAATTATCAACATTATATCCAGAGCAGGTATAAATTGTGGCAACATTATATCATTTACTTAACCATCCGTTCATTTAATGAGATCTACGTTGCCGCTGCTCAAGTCAAGTGCTCACTAACCGGGAGCGACGGCGATTCGAATCGAATTCCTATCCAGCTGGAGGGGTATTTCTAACACTCACCGAGTCACGCCTGGCGAGGGCTGCTCAGGTCATCTTTTGTACAGTTCAGGAATCGCGGGTCCGAATAATGTCGCGTCCCCAAGGGCGACACTCTGCCAGGTGATAGGGACTCTAACCCCCCTTGGTCTCACGCCAATGTCCCCAAGCACATCCTTTCTCTCCTCCAAGATGCAACCTACCATTCGATTCCCGGCCTGAACCATACTACTCGACTTCGCGGTCGGAACAACTTATCCGGCCAACTAAGTGTTAGACTGCGTTCAACATGACTCAAGGACGTACAGCGAATCGGTCCTTAAACGACTCAGACGGGCATGGCTCCACACCCAAGACGTGAAGTGTCTTGCAGCTGTACCATCGAACTCCCGCCCGGTCTCAATTTCATTTTAAGGCATGGTTCCATCACGATAGCCATAAGCCACTCGCGACCTAGTCCTATTTCTCGCGGATGACCGGAAATCACCCGACTTCTACCATACTAAGCAGGGCTAAGCATTGACACGTGCCTAAACCTAATATAGGATTTAAGTACGATATCTGGACAAGGACAGGTACAATGCAGCAAGTGTTTTCATATAACTCCTAGAACTTAATGCAATAAACAATTAAAAGTACTCAAGATGGATTTATAAAACATTAGGTTCAGCATGCACCGGGGCTTGCCTTTGAGAAAGGTCGAGGGCTGGTGGTCAGGACACTCAGGCAGGTCTTCAGCGGCGTCTCCTTCGCCGACCGGTTCTGTTGGCTCCTCCGGCTGGTTCTGGGCTTCCTCCGGAATCACTGGCTCGAACTCGAGGAGTGTTACCCCCTCCGGCACACCTATTGCATGAGTGCATAATAAATCTCATGTATGCATAATGAAAGATGCAGTATGCTCGGAATGAAATGCATTACAACAATCTTAAAGCTCTAAAGAAAACACTTCAGATATTAGGTGCAAATTTCCTCTCCGGTAGAGAAATACTCACCTAAGCTACTCAACCTAAGATATAGTTGTTCTTCTTCGGTTAAGGCCCTAACACCTAACAATTACAAGAATAGCATTTCTCAGAATACCACACCACATCAAATCAGCAAATACCACAGTAAACATTCTGGACAGCAGCTACTTGTTTTTAACATAACTAGAGATCTCCAATTGCAAAAGATATGATCTAAGACAATCTGGAAAGCCTAAGAAATGCACTACAATTCATTTTCAGACCTCAACCTCAAACTCCTAAGTTTTCCAGGTCAAATTTCACAAGTTCCAGAATCTGTTCTCTCCAAACAGAGAGTAGCAGATTCTGGACTGCCACTTTAAACAGCAATAACTCTCAAACTATTAATCCAAATGCTCCCAAATTTTGACACAAGCTAGTCTATCAAGTTTACTACAACTTTGGTATTTACAAGTTTTCCAGCAACCATTTTCGTCAAAGGTCAAACTTAGAAATACTACCAGCTGTCCAGAAAACCTAAAATTGCAAGGGTTACATATTTATTGATGTGGCCAAAGTCCCCTAAAACCAAACTAATGTTACCAAAAGTTCACATGGGGTACAAAAACACCAGAAAGTAAGGTGTGCCTACCTAAAATATTTATTTATACTCATTTCTTAATTTACTTAAGTAATTAAGTGGAATTTTAAACATACATGTAAACTGCTCCTAAAATTCTACAAAAATTACGGGGGCCTCTTTGACCCAAAAAGAGACTACTATAAAAATTTGAACTAAATTTATTCAAAGGAACTCCCTACACAAAATTCACAAGCTAATAAGGCTGATTTTTGCATAAATTGGAAACCCTATTGAAACGTGTCAAACAACAGATTTCATATTTTTCTTAGACACTTTAAGGTACCAAGACATTCTCCAAAAATTTATAAGAACATTGCACATGTAGAAAAATTACTAAAATTCATCCAAGCATTTCCTAAAATAAAAAGATAGCATTATAACTTGAAAAGTACTTAAGCACTGCTGCCCAAATTTTTACCAGAGCTAGAGCCAGTATAAATTTGCCTAACCACCAAATTTCATAATTTTTGGAATACCACAGCTCAAGCTATACATTTAACAAATTTGCATTCATTTCAAAACACATTTGAAAGATCTATTAAATTCTTCAGAAAACTAAACATCACATACCAGATTTATATTTTTCTAAAATACTACACATCATGCAGAGCCTAACAAAATTTACCTCATAATTTTTGAGTAAGTAAAACCCTAGATATACATTTCCTAACTTTATCCAAAATCTGTGGCAAATATAGAAAGGAAATAAAAACGAAAATCGAAACCCTGCTACCGGGCCGGCCTGGGAGACCCATGCGGCCCACTCCCCGCGCTACGGCCCGCTCCCGCGTGACGGCCTGCTCCCGCGCGACGGCTCGCTCCCGCGCGCGGCACGCGACCGACCTGCTCCCGCGCGACGGCCCGCTCCCGCGCGCGGCACGCGACCGGCCTCCCGCTCGCGCGCGCCTGACCTGGGGACCCCACTGGTCAGCGAGACGAAGGCGGGGAGGAAAACGGTCGACGGCGAACTCGCCGCCGGCGGCAGCTCCGGTGAGACCAATTGCACAGGCACGTTCGCCTCTTCCTTGCGAACCTAGGGGTGCTACTAATTGGAGCATTTGCCGCGACTATAGGGGATGGCGGCGGGCATGGCGGCTCACGGCCGCGGTTTGGCCGGCTCCGGCGAGCTCACGGGGCTTCGGTCCTAACGGCCTACTCAGAGAGCATCCCCAACCCTAATTGCATCTAGCGCATGGAAGTAATTGCGTAGTTAGGCGCTCGAGCGGCTCGGCCACGTGCGGCTCGACGGCGGCGAGCATGGCAAGCCGGTGGAGGCGCCTTCGCGGTGGGGGCTACCTGATGAATTCGGGGCGACTTGGTGCGGTCGAGAGCAGTTGTGGGCTCACGGTGGTGCAGCGGTCGAGCTCAGGGGTGCGGTGACGCAGTGGTTCAAGCGCGCGAGCACGGCGGAGATGCCTGCGGTGGCGACGGCAGTGCGGACGCCTTACCGGCGAATTGTAGAAGAAGGGCGAGGGAATGGTGGGAGTGGAGGGCAGCAGCAGCATGCTGGCAGCTTAAGCCCGCCAGGTCGCTCGTGAGTGGGGGCAGAGCTGGAGCATGGCGGCCACGCGGCGCCCCGGCCCTGCGCTCGGCCGGCCACGCGGCTCACTGCCGATGACTGAACTTGGCGTTTCAGAGCCCAAAGGCGTCGACTGACAGCGTGATTTCAACCGAGCAAAACTCCTAATCTAGCCCGAGTTAGCGATAGGTGTTAACAACAAAAATGTAGAGCTATGTGTGGACAACAACTTTGTCAATTGGCTCAAGGACTGGTTCGGCCTGGTTTGTGAGTTACAAGTTGTCAAAGTGAGGTACAGTGAAACGGTTTTCAGCTTCACACTTAGCCAAAAATGCTAAGTCCCAAAACAGCCTCTAAAACTGACTTGTGGGCCATTTTTGAGCATGTTATGGTAATTTTCATGAGATGGCCATATTAGAACTTTTGTTCCTTACAAAATTCCCTACAACTTTGCTTAAGGGTGCTCTTCCATGCAAGGTCTCTAAGCTGGACTTTTTAATTGGTCAAACCAGAGCATCCTAGGGCCAAATGCTGGTCAACTACACCTTGGAGGGCATTTTGGTGATTTTGGCCAACATGAACCTTGCTCCATTAGTGACCCTAAGTGTAACTAAGGTGATGTGAGATGTAATTAGCTACTCTACCCTTTAGTTACACTAACTTCCTAGTGTCACCTGATGTGAACCAAACAAAATTCTAAAACAACCACATTAGTTGCAAACAACATAAAATAACATGAGATGATGCATGCTTATGCTTATGCAAGTGCAATGCAATTATGGAGCTAAACACCCGAGGTGTTACATCATCTCCCAGCAGGCCACCGCCAGAGGAAGTAGGTTAGCAGGGTGCCTACCATAGTGCTAATCAACGTGGTCCTCGATGAGCCACCGCCATCATTGAGAACGTCTGACTTTTCTAGGAGACGATCTGTGCTACGAGTATGAGGTGCTTTATACCAGTGCCAGCAGTGCGCGGTGGGTCTTGGCGGAGTTCGTGATCCCGTGGTCGGGCGACGAGAATAAGCCGATCCCTCAAATTACTGCTTGTGGCTGTGTTAATTAATTGGGCTGGCGGAGCCCACATCTTGCCGCTTGTGTTGTGAGACCGTTTGCAGGCTCGCCACATCAACCCATAAAGCATTTGCGGCTTGGCGGATGTGGGGCGGGTTAGCCATCGCCGCCCCACTTGCATCCTTAATTAGAATGATACTAAGTAGTTCTTTATTATTTCATGTGACTAGGAAGAATATAAAGATATATTAATGAAAAGGAATCTACAAGCACATAGATAATTATACCATTGTAGCACTTCACCCGAGAGTATTCTAGGTATTGTCAACAAAACCTGGTCGGCAGTCTACCGAGGGATATGCCCAAGGTAGTGATTTGTCGGTAGACAGGTGCGCAAGATACAAACTAGATGGTGACGCAAGACACAACATGGTTTTTATCCAGGTTCGGCCACCGTGAGGGTGTAATACCTACGTCCTACATCTGATTTGTATTGCTGTGTATGATGAGATGTGTTTTGATGGGGTCCCCTGTCTGCCTTATATAGTCCGGGGGGCAGGGTTACAAATCTGGAAACTAATCCTGCTCGGTTACAACTACCATAGCTGGCCGGATAAGGATTCCTATTCTAACCGACTAGGACCTTGCTTGATCTCCAAGTTTGCTTTCCTTCCTTGCATGGGACGCCGAGCAGATCGACTGGGCCACGCGTCATCTTCTAGTGGGCCAGACCCGCTGGTCTGGGCTAGCCCAAGTCTAGCCGTAAGGGTATAGGGGTTAATACCCCCACAGCTAGTCCCTGAGCACTATACATTATGATGTGACATGCCGTCTTGACCTTCTCCGAACAGTGAAGCTTGAGTTCTTGATGTCTCTAACTAGTCAAAACACCATCTGACCAGCTGTTGCAGGCATCCGACCAGCTTATAATATAGTCAACCACCATTGTTGTCAGAGAAAGTAGGTTGTTCGAAGAATGTATGGTGCTCAGAGAAAAAAGAAAAAGATTTCCTTCCAGGTGATGTGTGCCCACTTGTATTTCTGAAAAGAAATGTAAGCAGGGTAAACAAAGCGTAGGGGTCAAAAAATAAACACATTCACTGCTAGGTGAAGTGTGCCCACTTAGTCCCCGAGCCTGGTAGTTGGTGACGTAGGCACGTGGTGCATGGGTCTAAAATGAAACTCATGGAAACTTGATACTGAGATGCACCGACAGGTGCATCATATTGATGTAGTCCCCGAGCTTGCTGGAAGGCGAAGCATGAGCCTTGTAGCAAGGTCTAAAAAGTAATGATCTCCCAACTGTATGTGAGTCAAATTTCACATGTAGCCGATGAAAGGAGGCGTCGAGCTATGGTCAGAGAGTGGTCAAAACAGTCCCCGAGCACAACATGAGGTATGGTTGATGAGTCCCCGAGCAGAATGAGACATGGTCGACATGTCCCCAAGCCTGGTCGAAGAATATGACGTGCTCGGTGGTCTATGACAATCTGTGGTCGGACCAGTCCCCGAGCATCTTTTACTGTCTTCCCGTCGGACTCAGAATATTTACTTTGTATTTTTCTTTCTTCCTTGCTCTGACTTGACAGCACAAAAAGTTGACTGATGTGATGTTATTATCATGCTCTTTTGCCATGTTAGTGTCACAATGAAATGTTTGCCAGACGTAGCATGCCAGTGTGGGCCCTCCCGCAGAGGAAACGAGGGGCACATTTACTGGTGTAGTAACCGGGAAAAAAGTGGAAACCGAAGGGATCGTGCCATGTTCATTACGCACATATCCCGAGAATCTCAGGGAGGTGGAACAACACAGTCAATGAGATAAATAGCCATAGTGCGACCATTCCCCATTTACACCCAATAGTCACATTTGCAAACCAACAGTCTTCTTCCTCTAGCCCGTGTGCCCTATTCCAATTCCGCCGCCGCCATTAGTGCACCTCATCACTGTTAGGAGCGACGCGCTCTCTGTACACCAGCAGAGCCAAAGCAAAGAGGCAAGAGAGGTAGAAGATGGCCAAGACGGAGGCAGCGAAAAGGGCTGAAATGATGAGGAAGGAGTGGTGGAAGTCGAAGTCCACCGAAGCGACCATCAATGACCTCGTCAGCCTGGGTGTGCTTCACAACCGAGAGCTTGCTGGATGGTGGCCAGCAGGCAGTGACAGCTACCCTAATCCCAGCCTAGTGAGATAGTTGTCTTCGAAGATTTCTTCAAGCGGGGTTTTGCGGTTCCAGTCCATCCTTTCCTTCAAGGACTTTGTCTGTATTACGAGATTAGGATTTGCAATTTGCATCCCAACTCAATCTTCCTTGTTTTCATCCACCTTTGTGAGGCATATGGGGGAATCCAATCCCATTTCGGCCTCTTTAGATATCTGTTTTGCTTGAGGAAGAAGGGGTCCCAAGGCGACTCCAAAATCGTCGGTGAAGTGTATCTGACCCTATGGGATGGAATGAAGCAAGAGTATCTCAACTGCCCCTGGAACACTTCTCTCGAAGATTGGTACAAGAAGTGGTTCTACATTCATGAAGAGCCCGACAATGCTACGTTGTGCGACGTCGGGTGTATTCCAGACAAGAGAGTGGCCTGGAATGAGCGACTAGAGCTGGCCGGACCAGTGGAGGAGTTGATGGCGCTGCTCCCATGGAATTGCCTGGACAAACCGGTTGTGGCCGGGAACTTCATTAGCCAGCATGTGCACCCCATGCTAGAGGAGGGTGCACGCTGGGTATGAGTACCAAGGCTCGGCCGACCAGACAAGGATGTGGTCGGAGGATCTGGACCACGACGAAGTCATACACCGGATCGAGGAGTTGTTCAATCTGGTAGACCAAAGCTACTCTCCCCTGAGCAGGATCCAGCATGCATACAAACTCATCCGACCAGCCCCGAAGGTAAACAACCAAACTCCTTAGCTCCGAGAAGTATTGTCAACCAGCGTAGAGTAATAATTCATGATTTTCCTTGTCTTGCGTGTATACAGGTGCACGCCGTGGAGAGACACAACTTGTTTGTGTCCCTGGCTCCTGGAGTCGACCACCCGTAGAGGGTGGAGCCACCACCACGGAACGTGCAGTAGTGCTATGAGGACGTCGAGGATGACCACGAATCCGGGGCCCGAGCAGGAGCTGGGAAGAGTCTAAGCACCCCTGACCAATTGAAGAAGAGGACCGAAAGCTCCTGGGCACACAAGAGCCCAGAAGACTCGACTAGGAAGCATCATCGCATGGTGCGAGACTGGTCAGAGGACGAAGCAGAGGAGGACGCGAGCGCCTACATGCTCAATCCTCGAAAGAAGAGGAGCAAGCAGACAATGCACGGGGGATCGACCCCACTGGCAAAGGGACCGCAAGAGGGCCAAACGCCACCAGGGGGGCTGACGCCCAGTGTGAGGACAGCGGAAGGGGAAGCCAGGCCACCACCACAGGACAGAGGCCAGGGTTCCTCCACCCAGAAGACAAGCCAAGGGCAACCGCGGTGTCGCGCCTTCACCATACATCAGAGCTCTGATCTATAAGTTCCTAAAAACTCAGTAAATAACGCATCAATAGTAGTAGCGAGTGTATAATAAGTTCTGTTCTATTCGGTTCTCACGTGCTAGCTCAGCATCAATGGAGAGACCTGAGCAACTGGCCACTGCTGGGGCAACCGTGTTGACCACCACTGTGACATCCTCCAAGCAACTGGAGGGGCAGACCACCAGGGTTGTGGAGCCGACAACGAGCATGGATGCTGTCAATGTGGCGAACACGGAAGTGCTCGAGCAGGTGCCTGAGCAGGTGTCCAAGCAGGGGGTGCCTGAGCAAGTGGCGCCTGAGCAGAATATGCCGGGTACACTAAGTGGAGGGCAAGTTTTCGAGACTAGTCAGGATGTGCCCGAGCAGACCATGGCCACCATGAGCTCGACGCAAGGTGGTCTACCCGATGCCACAGCCAGGGGAAAATTAGTGGTGACGCCATCGACCATTAGGCTAGGCCAAGAGCAAGAGAAAGCTGGTGCCGAGCAGGCAGCGAAGTCTCATGACGATGTCATCGAGGAAATCCAGGGGCACCCACAACATGGGCATCAACATGTGTACATCTGCCGTGAACGTGGAGACCATTACGTCTACCACGAGGAGATCTCCATCGACGAAGAGATGGAGAGAGTGGAGCGATCAGCAAGATGACTCATCGGGGAAGTATAGGTAAGCATACTCCTTGATCACTATCGTAGACTAGTTCAAATCTGTGGTCATGCATATATGGTACTGTATTTGACTTGCAGGCCTCATGAAGATGGCAAAGTAGCGTAAACGGTGCTTTGACCAAATTCAAGGCATCGCTAAAGACAATAAAGAACTGACAGCTAAAGTGGATCGGCTACGCAAGCGACTCGAGACTACTAAGAAGGACTAGGCAGAGCTCTAGTCGCAAAGGCTCAATGTGGTCCTCTAGCTTGGTCAGAAAGAGCGGGAAAGGGTAGGTAACTTATCTTAGCCGCACACCCCAAACACTAAGAAATATTGTTGATACGTACTAATGTGTCTCCCAGATATTGTTGTAGACCTGGCGGAGGAAGTCACCAGGCTACAAACGGATAACACATGCATGGCCGAGGAGTGCGCCCGATTATCAGTGGAGACTGCCCAGCTGGTAGAGGACCACACACGACTCCGAGACCAATCGATGAAGATGGCTGAGGAGGTGAACACTAGAAACCAAGAGATAACCAGTAAGTGGCCATTTTCCTGATCGTGGTTTCATGACTCAATGTATGTCCTTTGGCATTGTTTTGACCAGAATGTCCTTTTTTGCAGCATTAAAGACAAATGCCAAGAAACACATTACAGAGCTGCAAAAGGATCGCGACCTCTGGAATGATCGCTATGCACAGATGGTGTGGGGGATCAGGCCGGTGCTTGACTTGATCGATCCAGGACTGTCGCCAACCGAACAACGAGCCCAGCAGCTAGGAGTAATAGACAAATGCTAGCCACCTAGGGTTGGCTTCAGCAGTTCGTGAAGGAGGCCGGGGAGTTTGCGGGCACCCATGTGCTAAGCATGGTGCACGCGCATTATCCCCTAATCAACTTCATGCGCTTTGCTAAGGGCTAACCCAAGGAAGTTGGCGTGCAGGAAGCGGTAGAGCTATGGGGCCAGTTGACTGAGCTAGCGATGATAATTATTTGCGACATAAACCTGTGCAGAACACCAATGCCCCCGTCGCAAGGAACGCCGACGACGTCTGCTCTGGGGTCTTCAAGCCAACCACCTGGGACTACGGTCTCGACCAGCCAATCTCAGGCCGGGCAGTCTTCAAGCAGGGAGCAGCCGAAGCCTATGGTCATGACTAGCGAGACTCCTGCGGCTCAGGCTCGATCAACGGAGGTAGCGCCACAGCCGTAGATAGGTGGTAATCATGAGCCAAGCCCTGCTCGAGCACCGACCTTCGAGCAGCTGGCTACCTATAGCTGTAGAGCAGACAATAGTTTAGTTTATTGTAAACTTGTACCTCATTAGGCAAGCTTGTAACAAAGTACTATTATAACAATGTAAGCTTGTGTTGTTTTTTGTTTAAAAAACATGCTAAGCTTGTATATTGCGTTTGATAACTAAGTTAGAACATATAAGTGTTCTAGTTTAGTTGTAACAATTGGAAGACATGTCATCTTGTAGAATCTGTACGGCCTTAGTCAGATCTATGGTCGGGGTGCGAGGCACGGAGCCTGTTCAAACGTAAGAGCGCATAGGTCAGACCCGGGAGCAACCTCCAACCATCCGGAGCGTAGAGAGCTGGTCCCGTGCACGCGTGGGGAGAAATCAGAGATGGGGCTAGCTCCGTGGACTCAAGAAAGAATGGTGGTTATCAATCTGGTCTTTTATAAAATACTAATAGCGAGTAGTCTCTAGATAAACACGTTAGAGTGACCAAAAGAGAACATATATGCTTTATTGAAATAATCAAAGTACAAGAAAGGTACATATCTTTATGTATGCGCTCTATGGGTAGAAACGCCTAAGCTTATCAATATGCCAGGAGTTGGGTACTTCAGTATCGTCGAGGTGAGCCAGCCTATATGAAGTAGGTCGGGTAACTTCAATGACCTCAAACGGTCCTTCCCAAGGAGACGAGAGCTTATGCATGCCTTCTTGGTTCATTTTCCACTTCAAGACCAGGTCCCTGACTATGAAGAGACGTTCTTTGACATTCTTGTTGTAGTATCTGCATAGAATAGCTAGGTACTTGGTTGTACATACACAGGAGTCAAGCCGTCGTTCTTCAGAGCAGTTGACCTCAAGTTCACATGCTTCATCAGACTTGTCTTCATCAAAGTTCTCAACACGTGGTGATCTGAAAGCAATATCTATAGGGAGTACTGCTTCTGCGCCATAGACCATGAAGTATGAGGAGGCGCCAATGTTGCAACTGGGCTAGGTTCGCAGTCCCCAGACCACAGTCGGCAATTCTTTAAGCCATCTTCCAAGAGCTTTGTCATTTTCCCTATACAACCTCTTCTTTAGCACATCGAGAATCATGCCATTGGCCCTTTCGACCTGCCCATTAGCTCTGGGATGCGCCACTGACACGTATTTCACAACTATGCTCCTTTCATCGTAGAAGTCCCAGAATGCACTACCAGTGAACTGAGTCCCCAGGTCGGTAATTATGCTGTTGGGGGGGCCAAAACGGTGTATAATTTGATCAAGGAACTCGACCGCCTTCTCTGATGATGCCTTCGTTAAAGGCATGTACTTGATCTATTTGGAAAACTTGTCAATCAACATGAAAACACATTTGAAGTTGCTAGGGGCCGGCTTGAAGGGATCAATCATATCCAGTCCCTAGCATGCAAAGGGCTAGGAGGCTGGTATGGTCTGGATCTCATGTGCTGGTACGTGTATACGTTTGGCGAAAAACTAACATCCGTTGCAACGGCAGACCAGCTTCTCTACATTGGCCACAGCAGACGGCCAGTAGAAACCTGCTTGGAAAGCTTTGCCGACCAGGGTCCGAGAAGCGGCGTGATTGCCACAAGTACAGCTGTGAATTTCATGGAGCAGTTGAATACCTGCTTCTTGAGTGACACACTTCATCAGAACTTCCTCCTTTGCATTTTTGCACATCAGGACGCCATCGACCAGTAGGTACTGCTTACTGCAGCACATAAGCCGCTCGTTCTCTGTTTGATCAGCATAACCGGTCCCATCCTACAAAAACTTGATAAAAGGTACTCTCCAATCATCAGCTGCAGTGGTCAGAGGTACTGTAGGTGTTGTCAGAGAGGATTCCGTAGTGCTCAGAGGGGGAACCATAGCCACCAGAGGCTGGTCTAGAGGCTTCTTGACCACCTGATCTGCTTCTTCCTTAATGGATGGTTTAACAAGGTCTTGGACGAACACGCCATGTGGAACTTGAGCTCGGGATGACCTAACTTAGACAACTCATCGGCTGCTTGATTTTTGTCCTGGATGACATGTGTGTACTTGATGCCATAGAACTTGTCTTCTAACTTTCTGATTTCCTTGCAATAAGCATACATCTTCTCGCTAGTCGTGTCCTAGTCTTTGTTAAGCTGGTTAATGACTAAGGCCGAATCACCATAGACGTAGAGACGTTTTATGCCAAGCTCAACCGCAATTCGCATGCCATGGAGGCAGGCCTCATACTCTATAGCATTGTTAGATGCAGGGAAATAAATTTTGAGGACATAGCGGAACTGCTCGTTGGTTGGTGAGATAAAGAGCACGCCTGCGCTTGCGCCATTGAAGTTTAGAGAGCCATCGAAATACATCTTCTAGTATTCGATTGGCCCCTGATCGGGAGGTGCGCTAAGGTCTGTCCATTCGACAATAAAGTCCACCAAAGCCTAAGACTTGATAGACGTGTGGCCCTGGAACTTGATTGAATAAGGGCATAATTCCATTGCCCACTTGATGATGCATCCGTTAGCGTCCTTATTTCGAATGATGTCTCCCAATGGGAAATTAGTCTTGACAACGACCCGATATCCGTCGAAGTAGTGTTTCAACTTTCAGGATGTAATCAGGATGGCGTAGATCAGCTTTTGAACTTGCAGGTACCTGGCTTTGGATTCATTGAGCACCTCACTAATGAAGTAAATAGGGCATTGGACTTTATACACGTGGCCGGGTTCCTCACGCTCGACCACGATGACTGTGGAGACCACGCGATCGGTGGCCGCAATGTAGAGAAGAAGAACATCGTCTTTCTGAGGGGCTGTAAGGACTGGAGGAGAGGTTAAGAACTCTTTGAGCTGCGTGAAGGCAGTGTCAGCCTCCTTAGACCAAACAAACTTCTCTGAAGCCTTTAGCAGCTTGAAGAAAGGTAGGCCCTTTTCGCCTAGTTGTGAGATAAAATGGCTTAAGGCGGCCATGCATCCAGTGAGCTTCTGGATATCCTTGATGTTTTTGGGTAGCTGCATATCTAAGACGGCCTTTACCTTTGTCGGGTTGGGGCGTATGCCATCACGGCTGATGACGTTGCCCAATAATATACTAGATGGGACTCCAAAAATACACTTCTTTGGATTAAGCTTCCATTGGTACTTGTTGAGAGCCATGAAGGTACGCTGGAGGTTGTCGACCAGGGTGTGAGCCTCCCTGGTTTTCATGACCACATCATCAACGTAGGCTTCGACCAGGTCATTCTTGATCTCATCAGCAAGGCATTACTGGATAGCACGCTGGTATGTGGCCCCTGTGTTCTTAAGCCCGAATGACATAGTCATGTAGCAATAGGCGCCGAACGATGTAATGAAGGACGTTTTTATCTGATCGTCCTTGTTCAGAGCGATCTGGTGATAACCAGAGTAGCAATCGAGAAAGGACAGTAGCTCGCAGCCGGTCATAGAATCAACGACTTTGTCTATGCGAGATAAGCCGAAGGGGTCTTTAGGGCAGTGTTTGTTGAGATCAGTATAATCAATGCACATTCTCCATTCATTATTCTTTTTGCGTACAAGGACCAGATTGGCTAACTAGTCCGGATGATACACTTCTTTAATAAATCTAGCTGCTAAAAGATAGGTAACTTCTGCCCTAATAGCCTCCTTTTTGTCATGAGCAAACCATTGTAGCTTTTGCTTGATAGGTCTTGTAGTCTTCGAGACGTTCAAGGAGTGCTCGATCAGATGCCGAGGAACACCGGGCATGTAACACCCCAGGTGTTTGTTACTCACTAAGTAGTGGGTTTGAGCTCAAACATGGTAGATTACATGGAGATGACGATGTCAAGGTCAACCTATGGAGATGAGCCTAACCTAAAGTTGGTTGTTGCACCATTACTTTACATATAGGCCATTTTCAAAGATATATGCTTGGGTGGTGTTATTGGGATATCTTCATGTGTCTCACATCAATACTCATCTATATTGGTCACTGGAAAAGTTTCATGAAGTTTGGAATCAAAAAGTCACATGAAATGATAAGTTATATGCTTGTTTGGATTATAACTAAAACCTGCCTTACATCCCATGGGAACTAGTGTGTGTGCAACATACAATGCAACATGTGCAACACATCTTGGACACATGTGGAACAACCTAGTGGAACATGTGTAGCATGCATCTTGAAACAACCACATGAAATGACTATAGCATTTCACTTGAGTTCTATGTTTCAAGGCATGTGAGGCCTACACTTTTGTGCAATCTATGCATGGTGGGTATGTTTGGCCTCTACAACACCTTAACTACACTTAGGACACTTGATGGAACAATGTTCATGCTGATCATTTTGCCTAAATGTGCTCCTAAGTGATGGTTGACCATGTATGGACCCTGGAACACTTTTGTTTGACCGTTTCAAAAGTGTGACTTAACAACTTTGTATGGTAGTGCACCCTTTGACAAAGTTGAGACTTTGTTTAAAGGTCAAGTCATGAAAATATGTGGAACATGCTCAAACAGGGCCCACGAGTCAGTTTTAGGGCTGATTTCAGCACTTGGCCATTTTTAAGCCCTAATTCTGGTAACATCGACGTTGGCATCCCGCGTTCTCGTGATTTTGCTAACCAACATGATTGGACCCCTTAACAAAAGTTGGAAACAATTCATTGGAGGACAACATGTAAAAATTTGGAATCAATTTGACCAAGTTTAGCATTGCAAAATCCTAGAACCGAGCCCTAGTTTAACGTGTTGACACTGGTGATTTGGGGACTGATAATCTCCTAATCTACAGCACTAATGATCTTGCACCCTAAATGAAAGTTGTGGAGCATCAGGAGAACAACAAAATTTGTTTAAGGAGCTGGAGCTGAATCTTCACAGAATATGCCCAAAAACGGCAACCAAGGTGCTCAGTCTTTCGCCCGCCACCAGTTCGGGTAAAGGCCTCAAAGGCGACAGGTGTCCCGAACGTGGCTGCCATGCGCTTCTCCTCGCTGCAGTGTGCCATGAGCCGGGGCCATTGCGGAGCCACCCGAGCGCCTGCCCTCGGTCTCGCTTCCTCCTTACCCGGCCGTGCTTCCCATCCCCTTCGTCGCTCCCGAGCGTCCCGCGTGCTGGGCGTGGCCGTGTCCGCCATGGGCGCCGGAGCGGGGCTCTGAGCTCGGCCGCTGCCTTTGCCACCGCTAGGAGCCGCCGTGCGCCAAACCGCCACCGCCAGGAGCTTCTTCATCTTTCCGCGAGCCTAGAGCGCCGTTTTCCCCACCTCCATTTGTCACCGGAGTGCGCCACCGCCATAGCCGGCCGTGCCGAGCTCCATGGCCGCCGGTGTTCCTCCAACCCCGAGCCTCCTTGTCCTCAACTGAGCATAGCACCACCTTGACCCCATCGCACTGCCCGTGAAGCGCCCCTTCCTCGGCCACGTTGGCCGCTGGCAAGCTCCAGCGCTGGAGCCGCCGCGGCAGCACCGCCGGTCACCGTGGGCAGGCGGTCACGAGCCACCCCAGGCCATGCCGAGGCCACCGGCAGGTGCGTCCAAGGACCACGGTCCTTCCCCGCCGCTTCCGCGACATCGGTGAGGCCCTCATCGCCCGGAGCAGTGAGCTCCGGCGGCTTCCCTCTGCTTTCCCGGCGTCCAGAGGAAGGGGGCGATCTCCCTTCTCTCTGTCTTCCGTTGTGTGAGTGACATGTGGGTCCAACCGGGTAGTAGGTCCCACATGTCAGTTAATGCGGTGGCTGATTTGGGTGTATGTTTGGCTGCGCATAGCAAATTCAGTCAGGGTTAGGTAATGCTGATTTTGAATTTTAGATTTTGTGTAAATCTTCTAAATTTCATATCTCTTGCTAGGTAATTCCAAAAATAGCAAAAGTGGACTGTTTGGAAACCTTGAGAAGAGATCTATGTAGAGAGTCATAAAATGTTACATGTTTGTAGATGTTTTCTAATGTGTTTATTTAAGTTGGAAAAGAGCTCTAGAAATGTCTTTAAACCTAACCAGAGCAAGATCTGGAGTTTTAGACATCCAAAAATAGTGATTCTTGTTTTGCTAATTTTGTGATGACATGTACTTGCTAGGAAAAATATTAAACACACTAGTTGTTCACTGTTTCCTTAAGGTTTTGATTTGACCTTGATAAATAAGGAAATCCACATTATATTGCTTGTCATTTTTATATCTTGAGTTGTGATGCTCCAAATAATGTGAAATTTTTATGGTAGTCTTGTCATGCTGTGTTGGTACTGTGATATAAATTTCTTGCTCATTGCTTACTATATGGTCAAGTTATTGATTTAACTTATTTATGGCTTGATAAATAGCTTATAAATAATATATAAATTATAAAATAGAAAATGTTGTTCCCTCACCCTATTATGATGTTTCTCTATGATGTTGATTCATACTATGGCCATGTGTTCACAGAAAATATGGAGTTTTAGGTCTAACTTGCTCTCCCATGATTTATTGCTATAGCCATTTGTCTTTTTCATAGAGGTTGTTATACATGTCCAATGGTTTCAAATTTGGACAGTAGACTTTTGGGAGCATGTGTAGGCCTCTGTAATTTTGATAGAAGTTATTGAGCATCTTTATGATGTGGTCATAATTCCACCTAATTATCTAAATAAATTAAGAAAAATGTATTAAAAGAATTTATTTAGTAATTGACACTGTTTTCTGGTGTTCATTAGTCATGTATGAAATGTTGGTAAAGTTGGTTTTGTCCAATTATATGTTTGCAACATATGTTAATAATTATTTCTTGCGATTATTAGTTTCTAGACAGTTCTGGGAGCAATGTAGATTACCCCATGTTAATTATGTTTTCTGAGCATCTTGTCTATAGAAAAGTTGTAGATAATTTATGTATCTAGCTGCTATTAAAATTTGGTGGCATTTGGCTATGTAGTTTACGAGTTATAGATGTTTAAAGTCAGGTCCCAAATTTGGTTGCTCTCTGTTTGGAGCAGACCAGATTATGTAGTTTCATCTTTTAGACCCATTAAACTTAGAAATCAGGCTTAGGTGATTTTAAATTATTTATAGAGAATTTCATAAGCTTTCTATAATGTCTTATTGCATATCATTTGGACTTGTAGATCTCCAGATATGATTGATTTATGAAGCTACTGTTTGCTTGTCCTGAAATTGATAAATTCCAATTATAGTTGTTTGCTTGTATATTGTTAAGTGTGACTTATGCCTTTGAGGGTAGTTAAGTTAATTAGCTCTAGGTGTTTATTAGAACTTGGGTATGCTTGCATGATTGCTATAGTTATTGCACTTCTATGCATTCACGCATGTGCGTCTTGCATCTCATCTAGGTACGCTAGATGCACCACGTGAAGGACGAGATGTGGAGCCAAACCGAAGATGGAGTTGATGGATTCATCCCGAAGATAGAAGGACCGAACAAGTGTTTGACGGAGGAAATGCTCGCCAAGCGAGTTTCTTCTGACATACTCTAACTTGAGTCGGATCCCAGGCAAGCCCCGGAGCATTATAAGCCTCCTACCTTCAAAGCAATTAATTATATATATGTTATAAGTATTGTTGCATTAAGTGGTAGGAGTTGGTTGAAAACCTTGATGCATTATATCATTCCTTGTCTAGATATATGAATCCTTGAATCCTACATAGACTAGGATCGAGTAGATGCTTAGCCCTGCTTTAAGCGGTAGAAGTTAGGTGATTTCCTGTCACCTGCGAGATGTAGGGATATTCATATATGACACAGTTGGCTATATTGCTATCGTGGAATGGAACCATGTGTTAATAAAATGAAATGAGACCGGGCGGGATGACGATAGTGAAGCAACAAGGCATGGAGGTCTTGGGTGTGGATCTATCCCCGTCTGAGTCGTTTAAGGACCGATTCGCTGTACGTCCTTGAGTCATGTTGAACGCAGTCTAACACTTAGTTGGCCGGATAAGTCGTTCTGACCGCGAAGCCGAGTAATATGGTTTAGGCCGGGAATCGAATGGTAGGTTGCATCTTGGAGGAGAGAAAGGATGTGCTTGGGGACATTGGCGTGAGACCAAGGGAGGTTAGAGTCCCTATCACCTGGCAGAGTGTCGCCCTTGGGGTTGCGACAACATTCAGACCCGCGATTCCTGAATCGTACGAAAGGTGGCCTGTGCGACCCTGGCAGGGGTCTGTGCGGTGAGTGTTAGAAATACCCCTCCAGCTGGATAGGAATTCGATTTGAATCACCGACGCTCCCGGTTAGTGAGCACTTGACTTGAGCAGCGGCAACGTAGATTCCATTAAATTGAACGGATGGTTAATTGGATAACGATGGAAAGGTTGCCTCAATTTATACCTACTATGGTTAATATTGTTTGCTCCTAATAAAGTGAGTGCTCTAGTACAGGTTCTAATATAGATGATAGGTTAATGATAATTAACTTGATGCTTAAGCATTAATGACTACTGATCCATATTAAGCTTTTATGCAAAATGTTGTCAAGCTTGCCCACTTTATATCAGCCTTGCATGATCCTTGGTGTCACTTTATTTCTGGTTTATGACGGGTAAGTCTAGCTGAGTACCTTGTCGTACTCAGGGTTTTATCCCACTTGTTGCAGGTTGTGATGTATCATGGCTACTGCAAGAGTTGGTTGGCTCCTGCCTTAGAGGCGGAGTGTGATCACGGGCATGATCCTTCTGAGTTATCTTCTCTCTAATTCTTTTGTGGGAAGTCGACCTTCGTACTGGCATGTATCCTAAATAATGGTGTTGTTAGTTTCAAATTACTTTGCTTCCGCTACTTTTGAACTTAAGTTGTAATAACTATGTTGAACTCTGATGTATATTCAATTACTTGTGAAATGGTTGTAACATGTGACTTGTTATGTTGAATCACTATGATCTTGGCTTGTATGTTGGTGGGTTTAAAATCGCTCGTGATTTCATTAGACTACCAGAGTTATATGGGCTCAAGTACGAGAATTTGATCACTCCGGTGATTGTTTTTGTACTGGTGCTCTTATAATTTGGACGGTTCCGTTACAGCTGGTATCGGAGCAAGATTCAATATTAAACTTGTCGTATGTGTATTTAAAACAAAGGTTTTGTTTTATAAAATCAGTTTTACCAACTTATAGCTATATATAGGTTTGTGAAAACTGAATTCTAAATCTAAGTATGCCAGTGGTCAATTTTTTTATGCCCATATAAGGATTATTAGGTAGCTTATATAAGTACTAACTTGGGGGTTTTGATTTATGCATCTACGCCCAGGCCAAGGTATGTATGTGTGATGACTCTCCCACACTATGCTACCCGGTGTGTCAGATTAGAGGTAGCCTTCATATATGAAATAGCCATATATGTCGCTAGTTTACTTTTATGCAATATCACACCTACGCTCAGGTAAGTGTGAGTTGTGAGAGCATGACCGTACAACCTGCGGTCTAGGTGAGAGCTAGTTTTGGTTACTAGATTATTTACATGTTACACACATGTATATATGAAGGTACTTAATTGTGGGTGATTGATGATTCGGGTAGTTTTGGTGCTACATGTATATATACGGGGGTATATGTATATGGGAGTACTTAGAATTTTACTTTTCTACTTTCATTGTGTGCTATATTGGGAAATGTTGGGCTGCAATAAAACTTTTCTGCAGGTACGCTAACCACGAATGCGTAAGTCGAATGTAGCTGTCGACTAGCTATATATCGAGAGAGTGGTGTTATGCCACCGACATAGAACGTGATTGCCACCTTAGGTTGGCAATCTTGTGAGGACGAATAGGACGAAGCATGAATCTTCATGATTGTTGCCTTATGCATAGCTATGCTCCTCTCACCCTTGTTCTATAGTGTGTAACTTGTGATTGATGTGGTACACTATCTTTCTTGTGTGGAGTAAAACAAGAATGCCTTACTCCATGTTGTTTGAGAAAAGTGTGTGCTTAGCCTTGATAAAAATAGTTGTGGAGAATACCAAAATTATAGCTAACTTACACATCTAGCTTGTCCAAAAATTTCATGACACTAAGCCTTATGGTTTGGGAGTTATAAATTTTAAAAGTTTACGGTCAGGTTTTGCTTATGCCCTGAATAGATCTGAACGTTTGATTTGTTTGACCTGTGTGAATATGGAATCATGTCTTGGAGGTAATAGAAGAAGTGCAGTACTTTTTCTAAGCTTTCCAAAATGTCCTATAGCACTAATTGTGGTGGTCTAAATCTCTAGTTATGAGCTTGCCAAGTGGAATGACAGAATCTGTTCAAATCTGGGCAGAGATGTCTTCTTTAGCTTGTTTGCTCTTGTTAGCTGTAGAATCATCTTAATATGATAATAAGAAAGTTATAAACAACTTAATAATCTTTACATAAAGTTAAGGATCACTTTTGTTGGGTTCCTAGAACTCCAGTTAAGTAATCATGAAGTTCTTGTTAGTTTTCTGTCCATATTGGTACAGATCTGAAACATTAGCATTTTTGGTCATGTTAATCTATGAATTTGCTTTTGGTATTAATAACTAATGTGTAGTCATCTTCCTAAGCTTTCTAGAAAGTCTAGGATCACCTTTGTGGGATGTCTATAACCTCAGTTATGGTTGAAACAAGTAACTACTGCGTTGCTGTCCAGATTCTGTGCCCGTGCTAAGTTGTCACCTTAGCTAGCGTTTGTTTTGAGCTAAACTTCTAGTTAGTTCATGCTTGAGATAAATGCTTATTTTGGGTGAGCCTTGTGCCTTGTATTGGTTTCTTAAGCCCATTCGTTTGACTTTTCTCAAATGTCTGCTTGACTGTGATGTTGTATGTATGCTTGTTATCTAGGTAGTGCCCTAGTTGTCACCTCGTTTGTCCATGGTGAGCATACGAGGGTCGCATAGCTTTATCCTAGAACAATGTTCACGTTACATAATTGTATGGTTGTTGTCTTCAATTAGGTTCTCTCTCTTAGGAGCCTGAGCCTATAGACTTGGTGGTTAACCCTTGAATGTTTGTACCCATACCTTTGCGTGACCGAAAGCCCAAAGTTTAGTTCTCCTATATGTTTGCATAAGCCGTGGATGTTTTGCAACCCTCTTTGTGAAGACCTTTGTCGACTGACCCACCAAGTTAAATTCCATCAAAGCTAGCCTTTGACCATGGTTCGTACGTTGCCAGTTGTGGAGACCGTACCCAAATCCATGTTGGACCTTCCGGTTACCTCTCCTAAAGGTTAGCTAGTGTGATGCAACGTCTCTCTTCTATGGCCTCTAAATCGTGTGCTTGCAAATTCATGCATCAACCTTATCAACTCAATCTATGACTACATATCAGTTTTTGCCCTTGAAATTTGCTTATCTGTCCCCAACCTTCCCAAGTCTCGAGATGTTCATCAGTCTTGATCTCATGTTGTTGCTCAACATGATTGAATCTCCTGTTAATCTTTTATCTGGTACTTCCCTCGGTGGATGCAAGTCGTGCATAGAATTTAAGCAAAAATCTCATGCTTAATCGCCTTCAGCAATTGAGCTATGTTCTCTTGTGCTATGTTTTGATCTTTGAATCACCTCCTAGTTAATTCCAAATCTTGTGACTACCTTTGCTTGCTATCCCTCCCTTGTATAATGCTTGTTTTTACCACCCAAATTGTGTCACTTGAAATTTCACCTTGGTGGTGTGATCGGTAATGGTGTTATGAGTAGCAACTAACGGTGCCGCGACGAAACCGAGAGCCTCCTGTGGGTGGCCGACACAAGGTTGTGCTGCTCGGCACGCACTGGTATCGTGGTTTCTAGTCATGATCCATTGCGGAACAACATCAACGTGTTATCCTCATGTGAACTTTTCCTTGGTTATCTTTCCCATATCTTATCGTAAGATCCTTATGTAGGTCTAAATGTAGTAGAGCTTCCTCCTAAGTTGCTAAGAGGATAACCTTTGAAGAACAGGTTACTAACATAAACATTAACAGACTGCATGAGGTGGTAGACAAGTAACTCTAATTAGTTATCCCAGTATTGACGAACGTCATCTAGTGAGCAAAGTATCTCATCTCTGTTGGATAAAAAGGACACACAACACTTACTGCCGGACAAGTCATCTGTTGGGTAAGAATCGATCGTCACATTACGCAAGTCTTAACCTTTGTATGCATAATGGCCATACATCGAAATCAATCATCTCTGGTGTGACTCCTTATCTGCTGACTTCGATGGCAACCATCTGTTTTGTATCAACCACGATTATTGTGGACAAGAGTGAAGATTTAGAATTTTTAGTGTTGAGAGACAACTGATTAGTTACCAATAGGAAGGTTAATCTCCAGTTAGGTAATGACTCATTGGTAGCTACTAAGGCTATGTCTTACAGAGCAATATCCAACAAGAAGTTACCACAACTTGAGTGATACTCTATCTTTTAGAGCCATGGAGATCAAGTCAATTCCATCTTGGACAATCACACAGATAGTGCAAGGTGTTCAATCAGCTGCGGTGAAGAATTAGAGAAAGCATGCCCTAGTTTCGATCAACATCCTTGTGCCCTTAGGTGCCACAAACGGTTTGTTCATAATGTTATTGGACAAAGTGTTGAGGAATATTCGAAAGCAATTTGAGAAGTGTCAAACAACAGATTTCCTATCTTAGAGCTGTTGTTTGATCCCAAAGAGGAAGCCTCAGGTGAAAGTTGGCCTGACAAAGTTGTTACGTTGCAAGTTAACTCAACTTACAGTACACCTAAATCGTCAGGGAAAACTTTACTCAACCGCTTGGAGGTAGACTACTCCCCGTGGTTTAATGAATATTTACAACTTTTGTTGTTCTTAAGGTCTCGCTACATCTTTCTTTGGTAATAATTTTTCCCAATTATGACCTACTTTGATACCTTATAAATGTTTTTACCCAAGAGGTTGTATCTGATTCAACCCAGATAACTGTTGTCTTTGGATAAAAGAATCTTCTTAGGTAACATTTGACAGAAATACAAAGCCGACAGCGTCAGCTATCACAATCACTGATCCCTCAACGGACACAGATAATACAGGGTTGTCGTTAGAGAAAGAGAACTGCACACATGGAACCACAAGTAGTTTTTCCATTAGTTGGTGTCTAAATGATTGAACATTTACGACCAACATAGACCCTGTCTATTGGTTAGTTAGTGTCCTATAGCCTCAGAGTATACTTATCGTCTATGATCTCACCCTTTTGGAAGGTTGTGCTCAAGCCATGTTGGTAGAGAACTGCTTTTCAAACTTTGTGAACATAGGATCATTTCAATGAGTATGCTTTCCCGACGTCCAGAGGAAGGGAGCGATCTCCCTTCTCTCTATCTTCCGTTGTGTGAGTGACATGTGGGTCCAACCAGGTAGTAGGTCCCACATGTCAGTTAATGCGGTGGCTGATTTGGGTGTATGTTTGGGTGCGCATAGCAAATTCAGTCAGGGTTAGGTAATGCTAATTTTGAATTTTAGATTTTGTGTAAATCTTCTAAATTTCATATCTCTTGCTAGGTAATTCCAAAAATAGCAAAAGTGGACTTTTTGGAAACCTTGAGAAGAGATCTATGCAGTAGAGTCATAAAATGTTACATGTTTGTAGATGTTTTCTAATGTGTTTATTTAAGTTGGAAAAGAGCTCTAGAAATGCCTTTAAACCTAACTAGAGCAAGATCTGGAGTTTTAGACATCCAAAAATAGTGATTCTTGTTTTGCTAATTTTGTGATGACATGTACTTGCTAGGAAAAATATTAAACACACTAGTTGTTCACTGTTTCCTTAAGGTTTTGATTTGACCTTGATAAATAAGGAAATCCACATTATATTGCTTGTCATTTTTATATCTTGAGTTGTGATGCTCCAAATAATGTGAAATTTTTATGGTAGTCTTGTCATGCTGTGTTGGTACTGTGATATAAATTTCTTAGTCATTGCTTGCTATATGGTCAAGTTATTGATTTAACTTGTTTATGGCTTGATAAATAGCTTATAAATAATATATAAATGATAAAATAGAAAATGTTGTTCCCTCACCATATTATGATGTTTATCTATGATGTTGATTCATACTATGGCCATGTGTTCACAGAAAATATGGAGTTTTAGGTCTAACTTGCTCTCCCATGATTTATTGCTATAGCCATTTGTCTTTTTCATAGAGGTTGTTATACATGTCCAAATGGTTTCAAATTTGGACAGTAGACTTTTGGGAGCATGTGTAGGCCTCTGTAATTTTGATAGAAGTTATTGAGCATCTTTATGATGTGGTCATAATTCCACCTAATTATCTAAATAAATTAAAAAAATGTATTAAAAGAATTTATTTAGTAATTGACACTGTTTTCCGGTGTTCATTAGTCATGTATGAAATGTTGGTAAAGTTGGTTTTGTCCAATTATATGTTTGCAACATATGTTAATAATTATTTCTTGCGATTATTAGTTTCTGGACAGTTATGGGAGCAATGTAGATTACCCCATGTTAATTATATTTTCTGAGGATCTTGTCTATAGAAAAGTTGTAGATAATTTATGTATCTAGCTGCTATTAAAATTTGGTGGCATTTGGACAAGTAGTTTATGAGTTATAGATGTTTAAAGTCAGGTCCCAAATTTGGTTGCTCTCTGTTTGAAGCAGACCAGATTCTGTAGTTTCATCTTTTAGACCCATTAAACTTGGAAATCAGGCTTAGGTGATATTAAATGATTTATAGAGAATTTCATAAGCTTTCTATAATGTTTTATTTCATATCATTTGGACTTGTAGATCTCTAGATATAATTGATTTATGAAGCTACTGTTTGCTTGTCCTGAAATTGATAAATTCCAATTATAGTTGTTTGCTTGTATATTGTTAAGTGTGACTTATGTCTTTGAGGGTAGTTAAGTTAATTAGCTCTAGGTGTTTATTAGAACTTGGGTATGCTTGCATGATTGCTATAGTTATTGCACTTCTATGCATTCACGCATGTGCATCTTGCATCTCATCTAGGTACGCTAGATGCACCACGTGAAGGACGAGATGTGGAGCCAAACCGAAGATAGAGTTGATGGATTATCCCGAAGATAGAAGGACAGAACAAGTGTTAGACGGAGGGAATGCTCACCAAGCGAGTTTCTTCTGACATACTCTAACTTGAGTCGGATCCCAGGCAAGCCCCGGAGCATTATAAGCCTCCTACCTTCAAAGCAATTAATTATATATATGTTATAAGTATTGTTGCATTAAGTGGTAGGAGTTGGTTGAAAACCTTGCTGCATTATATCATTCCTTGTCCAGATATATGAATCCCTGAATCCTACATAGACTAGGATCGAGTAGATGCTTAGCCCTGCTTTAAGCGGTAGAAGTTAGGTGATTTCCTGTCACCTGCGAGATGTAGGGATATTCATATATGGCACGGTTGGCTATATTGCTATCGTGGAATGGAACCATGTGTTAATAAAATGAAATGAGACCGGGCGGGATGACGATAGTGAAGCAACAAGACATGGAGGTCTTGGGTGTGGATCTATCCTCATCTGAGTCGTTTAAGGACCGATTCGCTGTACGTCCTTGAGTCATGTTGAACGCAGTCTAACACTTAGTTGGCCGGATAAGTCGTTCCGACCGCGAAGCCGAGTAATATGGTTCAGGCCGGGAATCGAATGGTAGGTTGCATCTAGGAGGAGAGAAAGGATGTGCTTGGGACTGTCACACCCGGTTTTAAGGACAAAACCAGACATACACTGTATGTGAAATAAAGGAGTCAAATCTCACATATAGCCACAGATAAGTGTAATATCAAGAGACAATTACTTAATATACATAATTCAATAGTATAAAATATTCCTTAGAGAGCAACACCGCAAAAAGACAACTCCAAACACCGGGTGTAGACTCACTCCAGGAACAAACTGACTGGTTGATCACAAGCCTAATACCTCCATAGACTATCTTGAGGTGTGGAAAATAGCAAGAGTGAGTCCATGTCGAACTCCGCAAGCATAGCAACAAGGTAGTATAGATCTCATAAACTCATGATCAATGTAACATAAATAATGTAGAGCATAAAACGGTAAACAATGAGCATGTTAACAATCAAAAGTCATCATCTTAAATGTAAGGATTCCAAGGCCGCTCGTGTCCTTGAGCAAGGCTAGTATACCAGTTTAATAAACTCTGCACAAAGGTGTACACTTTCACTGTGAGTCCTGATTACCCATATGCCCGGGGCGGCCAATCCTTAAAACACTCCCAAGGTGAGCAGGCAGGGTTCACTATGAAGCCTTTCAAAGGTTCGTCTAACAAGTTAGGGCCGCTAGGTTTCAGAAGTCAGTCTGTGTGATACAACCAGTCCCAGGGATCCACAGTCTGCTTTTCCCCATTTGCGCCACAAGGGTAACCTCTATCAAGCTAGAAAAGGTCCTCATACTGAGCTAAAGCCAGAGCCATATAGCCCTCACAGTTGTACTGTAAATCCCGAAGGTTCTCTTACAGATAAATCCTCAAGTTGCTAAAAAGCCATTTTTATCGTTTGTTGCTTAAACATTAATCAAGTCACAAGATCATGGTCACAAAAACAAAACCCAAGCTATACTTGCCTTAAATCAAGATCCTTTCTCTGATCCAAACCTTCAATTAATAGCTTCTTGAATCTCCACGTAAATCTCACCGACTGGACTTGATCAATAAATCACCACATACACATTGAGCAATCATACACGAAGCAAACAATAGAACTAAATTAGAACAATACACCAAACAATTAAAGAGATTTTAAAAAAAATAACCTACGCGTTACTCCGAACACATAGACGCGAAAAAGCACGCTAATCGGAGCTACGGTGAAAGAGAAACAATTACCGAAATATTTACTCTATAAGAGCAAAGATTATATGCTTGGTTTATTTTGCTTACAAACCATGTGAAATATATTAATTTAGTCAATTTACATTGCAATTGAAAAGTCGATTAAAGTTACTAGTCATATTTTATTTACAAACATGTCCCATGTTTATTGAAGTCATTCAAACTTTAGCTTGCAGAAGAAATTAACCTGCTACTCAAACTGCATTTGACGTGGTTGTAATTTAAAACACATGGATGATAGCAATTAAACAATTTTAATATCTGCATACAAAATATCGAGGTGCAGCTTCTATGTTACTTTCAAATTAGAAAACTAATCATACGCATAATAACTAAATTATATTTGATTAATTATGTATACATGTATTTTCCATTGTATTTTGAGATTTATTTTTGTACAGGAAAACGGCCACAATATTGTATACATGACATTACGATTGCATCATCAAGCTAGCAAGAGAGCAGAGCACGGCGGGTTGCTTTGCTAGCGCCGCTCCGTCGAGCGTGTGGCGGTAGCATGGCCACCGCGGCGAAACCTCGGGTCCGAGCAACGGAACAGGAGGGACAAGCAAATTAAAAGAGTGCTGAATAGATCAATGTGGACGTGAGGAATTTCTCACCTCGTTGATGGCTGAAGATCGTGAAGTGATGGAGATGATACGTAGATGCTAGCAAAGCTTCTGAGTTCTGGCCTCGACTGGATTCTTAACTTCTTCATGACGTGGAGAAACCGGCGGCCGCGAGACGAAACTCGGCCTGGCGAGGGTCGCAGACTCGCAGTCGAGCTTGGAGTCGACGATGCTGCGGCCACGGATTCTCGTCGAGGAAAAGCACGTGAGTTGCGGCAATGGAGCACAAGAGCCAATAGAGATATAGCTCGTCGTACGTCGGGTACGGCAGATCCAGACCTTCGGCAAAAGGTTCTCCGCGACGGCAAGGCAGCAGTGGCGGCAGATGGACGTGCTCTGCTACTCGGCGTGATCAACCGAGCGGTGCCGAGCAGCTAGGGCAGATACGGCGGCGGCGTAGATGAAACAAGGGGCACACGGTTTGGGTCCTCCGAGTTTTATAGGCTGGCGGATGCGGCAACCGGCAACCAAGCTGTATCCCACACGGTCGACGTTGGTAGGTTGCCATCAGACTAGAGCCCAATAGCTGCATGGGAGGTATGAGAAGGAGCAGCTAACATGTAGGGCCGGGCGTGGCCAATTGGGCTTACGCAGGACCAGCTGCTAGGCCACACTTCGGCCAACAGAGGAAGCGATTTTTTTTCTTTACAAATACATATACGTATTTACATTTAGTATATATATGTATTACATGCTAGCCTGTCGCACATTCATATACATTGACTTCCCGTTTTTGGTTCCTTTATTTATTTCAAAACTATTTCAAAGCCATTTTCAAAAATAATTTAAATCATTTTGAATTTTAGTCAAACCACTCATCACAATTAAATCAAATGCACCAGCATGAATGCACAACAATGTTGCTACCCCTATAATGAATTTTAACTTAAAAATATTATTTTTCCTATGTTTTCATGAGCACAAAAATATATAATTAAATCATTTTAGCTCTATTTCCAAAGAAGCAAATCTTATGGTGTTACAGGGACATTGGCGTGAGACCAAGGGGGGTTAGAGTCCCTATCACCTGGTAGAGTGTCGCCCTTAGGGTTGCGACATCATTCGGACCCGCGATTCCTGAATCATACGAAAGGTGGCCTGTGCGACCCTGGCAGGGGTCTGCATGGTGAGTGTTAGAAATACCCCTCCAGCTGGATAGGAATTCGATTCGAATCGCCGTCGCTCCCGGTTAGTGAGCACTTGACTTGAGCAGCGGTAACGTAGATTCCATTAAATTAAACGGATGGTTAATTGAATAACGATGGAAAGGTTGCCTCAATTTATACCTGCTAGGGTTAATATTGTTTGCTCCTAATAAAGTGAGTGCTCTAGTACAGGTTCTAATATAGATGACAGGTTAATGATAATTAACTTGATGCTTAAGCATTAATGACTACTGATCCATATTAAGCTTTTATGCAAAATGTTGTCAAGCTAGCCCACTTTATATCAGCCTTTCATGATCCTTGGTGTCACTTTATTTCTAGTTTATGACGGGTAAGTTTAGCTGAGTACCTTGTCGTATTCAGGGTTTTATCCCCACTTGTTGCAGGTTGTGATGTATCATGGCTACTGCAAGAGTTGGTTGGCTCCTGCCTTAGAGGCGAAGTGTGATCACGGGCATGATCCTTCTGAGTTATCTTCTCTCTAATGCTTTTGTGGGAAGTCGACCTTCGTACTGGCATGTATCCTAAATAATGGTGTTGTTAGTTTCAAATTACTTTGCTTCCGCTACTTTTGAACTTAAGTTGTAATAACTATGTTGAACTCCGATGTATATTCAATTACTTGTGAATGGTTGTAACATGTGACTTGTTATGTTGAATCACTACGATCTTGGCTTGTTTGTTGGTGGGTTTAAAATCCCTCGTGATTTCATTGGACTACCGGAGTTATATGGGCTCAAGTACGAGAATTTGATCACTCCGGTGATTGTTTTGTACTGGTGCTCTTATAATTTGGACGGTTCCGTTACTAGGCATATCAGCGGGTTTCCACGCGAACACGCTTACGTTGTCCCTCAGAAACCTAATGAGCGCATCTTCCTATTTAGGATCCAGGTTGGCCTCGACAAGGGTCGTCTTGCTAGGATCACTATTGACCAGCTGGATCTCCTTATGCTCGTTAGACTTGATGTGCTTCCACGGTGCTTGGTGCTCTAGGATCTCTAGTTGAACGGTAGGAATCTTGGAGGCGTCGACCAGGGTTTGCTTCATGCGAATTGAGAGGTTGGTGGCCTCTGCCACCTTAAAGTTTTCCTCTTCATAGGTATAGGTAGTGTAAACATTGCCTCTGAGAGTAAGGATGCCCTGCTCGGTAGGCATTTTGAGCACCAAGTAAGAGTAGTGCGGCACAACCATGAACTTGGTGAGCGCTGGTCGACCAAGGATGGCATGGTAAGTACCCTTGAAGTCCACGACCACGAAATTGACATAGTCGGTGCGGAAGTGGTTTGGATTGCCGAACTGCACAGGGAGCGTGATCTGCTCGAGAGGTACAGAGCTCTGTCCGGGAAGGACGCCCCAGAACTGTGCATCGTAGGGCTTGGGATCAACCTGAGTTAGTTTAAGGGCAGGCAAACTGCTGTGAAACAAGATGTCGATGGAACTGCCACCATCCACGAGCACCCTTTCAAACCAGACGCTATTGATGCAGGGGTCGAGGACGAGGGGAAAATGACCAGGTTCTGGAATTGCCACCCACCGGTCTGCTCGACTGAAGGAGATTTCATGGTAGGACCAGGCCAGGAGCCTAGGATCGGAGATGAGGTCATCAGTGTTGACGACGCTCAAGCAGGTCTGCTTCAGCAGCTTGCGCTCGCGCTTGGACTCTAAAGAAACCTTTTCGGCAAAGATGGAGTGGACGGTTTTGGTGGGATTGAAATATTGGTGACGAGGATTTCTATCTTGTTCATCATCATCATCATCATCACCGTCATGCCGTGGTCCATCGTCAATGGCCTTTGGAGCATCATCATTAGCAAGTTGCTTGGCGTAGATGTTCTTGAGGAAGCGATAGTTCTCCATGGTGTGATTGGACATGGGATGAATCTAGCAGGGACCCTTCAAAGCTTTGTTGTAGTCCTCTTGATAGTCACGGTGACCAGCAGGTTTCTTGACCATGTTGACCTCATGGTCATCTTCGTGGGGGCGCTTGCCTCTGTAATCAACACGATTATCGGGCCACCAATCACGATTATCTCGGCGGTCGCGATTGTTGTTGTTGTGCCAGTCATGACGCTCACGGTTGTTGTTCCAACCACGGTCATCGGGTTTCTCGTCCCAGCACAGTGGGAGCTCAGGGCGAGATGACCCACCCACGTCTTCCTTAATGATCTTCTCGGCGTCATCGGCATCCGCATAGTTCTTGGCAGTTGTGAGGAGCTCGGAGACCATAGATGGTCGTTTCCGGAGTAGCTTGCTTCTAAGGGCATCATGGTGGCGAAGGCCTTTGATGAAAGCCGAGACTGCTTTTGTCATGAGTGATGCTTGGGATCTTGAGACACATGTTCGAGAAGCGTCGGATGTAGTCACGCAGTGGCTCACCTGCTCAGTCACGTATGCGCTTGAGGTCGTACTTGTTGCCCCGCTGGTCACATGTGGCGATGAAATTGTCGATGAATGCTTGCTGAAGGTCCAACCAGCTATCGAACTGATTCTCCAGGAGGCTGAGAAGCCATTGATGACCTGCTTGATCAAGAACAACTAGAAGATAGTTAGCCATTATGTGCTCATCACCTGCGGCAGACTAGACGGTGATCTCATAGAGCGTGACCTAGCTTTCAGGGTTCTCCTTGCCATCATATTTCCTGAGCTTCTCGAGCTTAAAATTCCTCGGCTAGACAACTTGTTGGAGATGAGGAGTAAACTGTTTGAGGCCCGGGGGGCCGTGTTCGGTGTCGTACTAGATGCGGTGCACATTCTTGTGGGCCTAGCGGTCGTTAGCACGACTAGTGATGTGACTGCAGACGTCATGAGGAGGAATATGGTGACGGAGATTGCGAGGAGGGTTCTGGTCGACCTACTGATCTCGATTGCCGCAACAATTGCAGTTGTTGTCACGATGACCTCGACCACCTTCTTGTCCACCTTCATTGCCGCTGCCACTACCGCCGCCACCGCCACTGCCACCGCCACCGCCACCGCCACCAGCACATGGGACGGATCATCGCGATGTTGGCGACTTGGATGCTCTAAAGCACGAGAACGACGGCTCTGACTAGATGCGATGGACGTGCTTGTAGCAGCTCGGGCTTGTTGGGCGAGCTCGACGGTTTGGCCCATAGCGGCGGTTAGATATGATTTGATGTCTTCATGAACCGTGTGGTTTTTTGGTGTGTCTAGTAATCGGTCCAGGTTGGCCATGGCGACGGACACGTTGGCGCTTGGGGTCCTGAAAACTTGCCTATCACCTACTCTATCGAAAGCGTTAGCCAGATCTTGAGGTCAGGGTCCCCGGCGACGTGCTTCTTCTTCTTCAGCCTCATGCTGATGGCGTTCGGCGCGGTCGGCATTACGCTGTTCATGAAGTTGCCATTGCTCATCAGTTTCTCCCGCGACTGCGGGCTCGTCGTTGCTGACGTTGAGCACCATGTTGCCACATCTTGGTGGGAACCTTGGGATTGGGGAGAAACCCGGAGGGTATGGTAGTGGGTCCCGATCATATTCGTCATTGTCGAGGTGTTTAGCCTCGGTGTGAACAGATCGTGTAGATCCAGTGCTGGAGTCGCCATCCTCGGGCAATGTATGAGCTGAACCTTCATGATACACCCGGATACCGACCATGTTGACGGTGTTGCCTAGTGGTGGTCGAGGTATATCCAGGAAGTACAAATCTAAAACATGGTCTCGCTCCATGGGACCCATGAATAGATGAGATGTACGGTACACGTACTCTGAAGCAGCATTTTTTAGGCCATATGGGAAAGCCTGGCAATCCGCCATCGAGACTTGGTATTCAGAGAGCCTGAGGTCGGGTGTGGGAACCGGGCAAAGGCGTACTTTACGTCCTTTAGGAGTAGTGGTGACCACTAGATCTGTATCTAGCCATGTTGGACGGCGAGCCCAAACTAGTCGGGTAGATCTATTGTGGTTAGGAAGTACCTACTTGGCAGATTGATTTTGGATCGAATCTACCAAAGTCAGGGTTTGCGAGAGCTTGTAGCCGACTTGGTCGATAGCTTCGAACAGGTCGGTGTTGTCGATCACCCTACCTTTGTAGCGGGGAAGTGGTCAATGAGTTATCAGCATGGTCGGAGCCGTTGCTGGGGTGGTCGGATCCATAGCCAGCGTGGTCGGAGCCGTGGCCAATGAAGATGTGGTCAATGCAGATCGGATCTGCGCCTCCTCCATGGTAGTGGCGATGAAGCTATTGACACCAGTGGTCCAGGTGATCTGGCCGACAGTGAACGAGAGACCGTCCTCCACGGCCGCGGAGTCGGGGATGATGACCATCTTGCTCGCCTGGGAAGCTGTATGCACACCCCTACCTGGCGCGCCACTGTCGACGAAACCTGGTCAGCAGTCTACCGAGGGGTATGCCCAAGGTAGTGATTTGTCGGTAGACAGGTGCGCAAGCTACGAACTAGATGGTGATGCAAGACACAACAAGGTTTTTATCCAGGTTCGGCCACCGTGAGGGCGTAATGCCTGCGTCCCGCGTCTGATTTGTATTGCTATGTATGATGAGATGTGTTTTGAGGGGGTCCCCTGCCTGCCTTATATAGTCCAGGGGGCAGGGTTATAAATCTGGAAACTAATCCTGCTCGGTTACAATTATCATAGCTGGCCGGATAAGGATTCCTATTCTAACCGACCAGGATCTTGCTTGATGTCCAAGTTTGCTTTCCTTCCTTGCGTGGGACGCCAAGCAGATCAACTAGGCCCGCGTCATCTTCTGGTGGGCCGGACCCTCTGGTCTGGGCCAGCCCAAGTCTAGTCGTAAGGGTATAGGGGTTAATACCCCCACAGGTATCGATATTTATATTTTACCACAGGAAAGGTCTAGCATGGACATGTATTGATAACTTATAGTAGTGATGGAGTAATAAAGCACAACCAATAATCTACTCATAACATGGGTAAGTCATAGGATAAGATATATATATATGATAAGTATTGATTAATGATAAATCACTCAAAGCACTCATTTCTATGGCAATTAGCATGGTCATGTAGAATATTAGAGGAATAATTCCTAAGTCATTCTTAATTACAAGTTAAATCATACATTGATTAGTACAATTACACCTAGTAGTCATGGCTAAGATCATCTTCATATCTACACATAAGGGATATTACTAAGGAGGATTAAGAACAGAGCCTATCTTCCTTCGTAAATGAGATCCTACTTCTATGCCTATACTTGGGGAGTGGACTACAAAGGACTCAATGGGAGTGCCACATCCGTGATCTACCACATGGTCTGGAATATAGAGTGTATTCGCAAGTAAACAATGTATAAGCACCACACTTACACAATGTCGACCACCCACCCTGTGTACTTTGGAGCGAGCGCTATATGAACTTATGCATAAACATAATGATAAACTAGCTATACTAAGTATATAATCAAAGTAGACGATGAACAAAATAACAAAGAACATGAATAAGATGAATACTAATATTGTCATAACAATTGTAGCAAGCATATAAAAGTAATAGAGATATAAAAGAGAGGGGGTACAAAGATTATACCAAACCATGCTCTTGACAAGATTAGGAATCCAAGCGAAACCTGCTTGCCTCCCTCTAGACCTAGCATAACTAGCTATGTCCTAGAATATGGTGGAGCTCTGAGGAAGATTAGGGTTTCTGTCTTCTCAAATGACTTATGCCTTAGGGGAGCAGGGCCTGGTATATATAGTCTGGAGCTTGCAACGTGAGCCATTGGATCAAACCGACTTAAGGAACGGCCGAGATGCAACCTAGGAGGCAGCGGGAAACCGACGTTCGAAGGAGGGACTAACATGTGGGGCCAGGGGGGTTGGCTGGCCTGCAGGTGGGGCCGGCCGGCCACACATGTCAGCCCCCCGAGGTCTGCTTTCAGGGGGTTGCCTTCTATTGTCCTCTGGAATCTTCTAGAGTTGTTATTGCGGTGGATAAGTGTGATTAAGTCTGACATGTAGGTCCTCCTTGATGGTTTTTTGGATAAACCCTGCAGAAATCATAGATTCACCAAAACTCATGGAATTTGTTAGTTTAAACCCTAGACCTTTGTTGGTGATCTCATTTGTGCCCTTATACATATTTCTTTAACAGTTTAATATGGTTGTTAACTACCATCAACAAGGAACCTAGTGTGCTAACTTTGACCCTTGTAAAATGCTTTGGAAAATGCTAACACACGTGCACATAAGTTCTACACTTTGTGAGCAAGTAGGAGGCAAGGGTGAAGTGGTTGTGGACTTAGAAAAAGAAAAAGGAGAGAAAGTCCACGACCAGACGCTGGCCGCGGGGTGACCAGACTCACCCCGACACGTCTGGTCATTTATAGTGAGGTGGCGCAGCTCTGGCCGAGAAGGCTTGCGAGCAACCGAATGCTAGGATCTGGCATAGCGGTCATGTTCGGTCATGCATAGCATTGGAGGCGCAACGCTTGGTGACGAGATCGAATGCAGGTCCGTTCACACGACTGGACGCACAGGCAAAAAGCAAATTCGCTGATGTATGATGATGTTGCATGCGTAGTGAGTTAGACAGTGAAGACTGGACGCTGTAGTGTGTCAGTTCACATTTGACCGAGTGCATTCGGTCACTAATTTTGGCTCTAGACCCTTATTGGATCTGATTTGACGCTGAGGAGCTTAGACTCCGGTCACTCTACGGTGCGTCCAATCATTCTTTGACTATGGCATTGATCGGCTAGTGACTGTTGAGATCGAGAGCTCTAGTTCAAATGGGGACACATGGACAACCATAGGCGACCAGACACTGGCAATCAGACATAGGGGCGCATTCGGTCAGTGCGTCCGGTCAGCCTGAGAGTGCCCAATGGCTCTTTGAGTCATAGGGCTCTATAAATAGGAAGGTACCGGCTTAGGGCTCACCCTCTTGGCACTTTGACATACTTGACATCCTTGTGAGCCTAGGCAAACACCTCCCACTCATCTCCATCATTGATTCATCATCATAGTGAGATTGGGAGTGATTCCAAGTGCATTTGCTTGAGTGATTGCATCTAGTGGCACTTGGGGATCATTGTGGCTACAAATTTCTTGTTACTCTTGGTGGTTGCCACCACCTAGATGGCTTGGAGCAGCAGAGGAGCTTTAGCATGAGTTGGTGATTATTCGTGGCCAGCTCTGGTGATTGTGAGGGGTCTTGTACCTTCCCCGGTGGAGGGCCGAAAGGTAACTCTAGTGGATTGCTTGTGTAATTGAGTTACCTCACTTGTGGGTAGGTTCGTGCGGTGTCCAATTGTGTGGATGAGGTTCATGCAACACCTCTTAGCTGCCAAACCACCAAGTGTTGGTTGACACAATGGGGACAAGCGTGCTGGCAAGCACGTGAACCTCGGGAGAAAAATCGTGTGTCTCTTGTGTGATTGGATTTCTCCCGATGATGGATTGTCTCCATATTGTGATTGGTTCACTCCTCGACTCGGTGGTATAATCACCTTACTCACTCTTTTACATTCTTGCAAACTAGTTGCCAAGCACTTTAGTGTAGCTAGTCTTTGAGAGCTTGTTAGTTTGGTTAGTGTGGCTCTTTAGTTAGTCTTTGAGAGCACACTAGCTTAGTGAGTAGTGACCTAGATTTTGTGTGTGCCTAGTGATCTTAACAACTAGAATTGTTAGAATAGGTGGCTTGCAACCCTTGTAGAGCTAGAGCAAAATTGCATTATGTTGTTTGTCGTACTAATCATTTGCTCTAGTGCCTTGTAGAGTTTTTAAATAGGCTATTCACCCCCTCTAGCCATATTAGGACCTTTTAGCATGGTGGCTATTATCACGTGAACCACCAAGTGAATAGGCTGTCACAATGAGGACTGCTTGCCGGCAAGCAGGTGAACCTCAGGATAAATCATTGTGTCATCTTCTTAATATCGTGATTGATTTGTCTCCTGCCCAGTTCAATAAAAGCTCTATCACTTATACATTATTTTCATATGTATTGTGTAGAGCTTTAGTTGTTGCCTAGAATAGCTAGTTGACTAGTTGAGTAGCTTGTTTTAATTAGTTGTAATTAGTTCTCTTGCTAGATCCCTAGTAGTAGAAGTAGTAGCAACATAGCTAGTTTGCTTGTGTGACATAGAGATTATCGCAACTAGCATATTTGGTAGGTGGCTTGCCTATTTAGTAGACCAAGAGCAAAATCACTTTATTGCCATTTAGTTGTCTAACCAAACTGCTCCAGTGTTTTTGTAGAATTTTTATTAGGCTATTCACCCCTTCTATCCATTTAGGACTTTTCAAGTGGTATCGGAGCCGTTGTCACCGTATTTTGAGGCTTAACAACCTTCGGTGTCAAAATGGCTCAACCTATGATCAACCATGTTGGCAACCACCTTTCTTTGATGGCACATCCTATGATTTTGTAAAAGTAAGATGAGGACACTTTTGGGTTCAATCAATGAGAAGATTTGGGATGTGGTAGAAAACGACTGTTGTGCTTGATCCTACCAACCCAACCCCAAGAGAGCTAGAGAATCACCAATGCAACACTATTGCTCTAAACACCGTTTACAATGCCATTGATCCAAAGGTGTTTGAGCAAATCAAAGATCTTGAGAGAGGTCACGAAGTGTGGATAAGATTGGAAGAAACTTATGATGGTACATGTAACAACCCAGGTTTTCCAATAACCAAAAATCCCAAGTTAAAATTTTTTTCTAATAAAACCCATGCATGGTGAGTGTGCATACTAGGAAACCACCCCTGTAGTTGCACAAGTAGATCCCAAGTTAGCATGGATGAGCATTTGCATATTAATCAACTTGTGGGTTGCATCTTCTTGATTTTATGCGATGTAATAAAATCAACTAAACCTTTTAATTAACTTGTTGTGTGTGTGTTGCCAACCCTTGGCTTGGACCCTAATACCCTAGTTGACCCCTAGTGGACCTCACAAGGATGTTTACATGCTTGGCAACACATGTATACATGCATAGGATCCCAAGGTATAGTATAGAATGGAAATAGAAATAAAAAATGAATTAAAAAAGGGGGAAAGAAATAGAAGAGGGAAAGTAGCCTAGCAGCAATGGCTGACCCAGCCCTAGCCAGTGCTGCAGCCTAGCTCCGCTTTCACGGGCGCATCACCACCTGCCCAGCAACGGCCTATGCCCGCGCCCTATGTCATGACGCACCACCGCTGTCGCCTTCCCCATAGCCACTGACAAGCGGGCCTTGCCTGTCATCCCCCTCGCTCTCCTCCTCCTGTACTTTTTTGGCCACCGAACAGAGCACCTCGTTAGCGCGGGCATCCGAGGCCTCGCCTCACATCCCCACCACTCGTTCCTAGGCCGTTGGGCACCGATGCATACATGGATGCCATGTCCATGATCCGCGACACCCTGGACCCCTACCCTAGCGCGCTACGCCACTACTGACGCCCGTCGCCGTGGCCCCACACCATGATGGCACCACGACCTCTTTTTGACCAGACGTCACTCAAATTAGGAGTGCCAACACCCGCGTGATCACCCTGTGCTCCCAAAACCCTAGCCTAGAGGTTGTATTGGCCCTACATGTAGCCCCTCTACCCTTTCCCACCTTTCACCACCCGCCATGGCCAAGCTCGGGCTATAAAAGCCTTGATCCGGTGCCCTAGCCCTCTCTTATCCACCCCGCTACCACTCTATGGCAACCTACAAAACACACTAAGCCAAGGAGAAGAAGGGAGAAGGGAGGAGAAGGAGGAAGAAGGAGCACCTGATTCACCAGAGTTCTGCCCATGGTCGCCGAAGCCGAGGACGACGCCGATCATCTTCGATGCCATCACGGTTCTGCCTACACTACCTCGCCTCATCATAGCCTCGCCTCGCCACTGTACCACTAGCCTGTCTACCCTGCCACCTCCGGTGAGCACGTGAAGCCCCCTTGCTCTCTATCATGGACATGCCATGGCCACGCCGCCATGTTCTCCCCCTTGGGAGGGCCAAAGGCTAGCCTTTTTTCCATCATGATGCATCGCCCACATGCACATGAGCCAAGGCTTAGCCTTGCCGAGCCACATCACCTTTGGAACACTGGCACCACTGTGACTCCCTGCCGTGCTCGCCATGGCCAGACCCCGCCATGGCGCAGCTTTGTTCTAGCCACCTCGGGCCGATAGAGGTAGAGCGAGCACCTCAACAAGTTTTGCCTTGGAAAGGGACACGTCATACGCTAGATGGGAGGAGAAGAGAAGCCCCGGGGGCCACTAGTTGTGTTCGCCTCGTCAGACCACCATGTGCCCATGCCACCGCCGTGCATTGTGTGTTCCGACCAGCTCCGGCCGCCTCGCATGATGAGACCTAGCCGTCGAGTTTCATTGTGATGTTGCGCACCCCGTCGTATAGCTAGTTGGAAGGAAAGCCCTCACGTTGCCCTAGTTTGCCATAGCCATGAGCTCGCCAAAGCTTTGCCACGTGCCTTGCCATGGTGTGGACTTCGCCATGTCCTTTGGTCGCCACCGTCGAGTCGTTTGCCTCCCCCATGGCCACAAGTGAATGATAGGAGCCACCTTTGGCTCCAATTGAGGCCTGGCCGCCTCGCCACAGCCCGCCACTACTGCCGAGCCATGGCCAACCATGGTTGAGCCCCCACAGATGTGTCTAGAGCCATAGACACGTTCACTAGAGTGAATGGGAGCCGGCAAAGCTCGCTAGAGCCTTTCCCAATGCACTAGGGAACCCCGCCATTGACCCTGCACCACCATCACCCACTGTGGAGCCAACGCCGAGAGCTAGAGTCACTAAGGCACCGCTTTTAGCCCACTGGTGAACCCACCATGTGCCCATGAAGCCATAGAGCCCTCTAGCAGCCCCACTGAGCCACCATAGCGTGAGAACGTGCGAGCTCTCCACCAGCATAGAGTGTCACCCTGAGAGAGAGAGAGGGGGGGCCATTATGCCCCTGCTTGGACCCTCGTGCACCTGGTGCACTGTAGGCCAAAGAGAGAGGGAGAGGGAGTGGACGTGGTCCACCGCAGACCATGCCTATGGTCCATGGACCCGCACCGCACTATCCACCGTGAGCCACCCCAATGGCCGTGAGCCCATTAGCAGCCCACTAGCGCCACATGGCCGCCTACCTGTGTGACATGTGTTCGGGCCCAGCCTGGCCCAACCAGGCCCAATATCTGGCCTGTAGGTGTCGGGTATCAATATTAGGCATACCCAACCAAAGGCATTGACAACATGTCAGCTGTTAAGTCACCCAAGGCTTAGGGCCAGTTCCCGCCTCGCTCAAGCCCCACTGTAAGTCCTCGGGCGGGGCAACCCCATGATGTCATCAAAGCGCCCGACCCTTGCACCCTATTGGGAGCAATCTCTGCCTCGCTCGACCCCTACAACATTAGCACGAGAGCACCCAACCCCCTTGGCATACCTCCGCCTCGCCCAAGGGATGCGTAAGGCCCTCTAGCAAGGCCAGGAGCCGCATGGGCCCCACCATGGCACCCATTCCCAATGATGGGACGGACACGACCATGCACAGTGAACGGGAGCATGGGGGCCGCATTATGATCCAACATAACTCCAGTCATTCGACCATGATGTCCATACTTCTACAGCAATGGGGGTAACGACAGCTATACTACCTAACTCCCTCTTTATGCAAATTCGGGCATACACACTGCCCATTCTCTACAGTACAAAGGCACATAGGACGAAGCATGGCCACAGTGCATTGCACCAGTGGACAAAGAGGCCAAAAGGTTGACACCCATTGTGTCTCTGTGCTATAGGGTAAACTGCTCACGCCGAATAAGGAGGAAGACAGCCACACCTAAGGCCACCTTTTTGCTTTTCTCTTTCGTCTTTTCCCCATTTCACCTTTTTACCATGAATGTAACCCAAGCCCTCCCCTTGTGAAGTATAAAAGGGGAGGCAGGGGCCACATCTAGGGGGACCCTGGTTTTGAAAACACACCTCACTAACCAAGCACTCAAGCACACACGCACCACCAAAGACACTTGGGATCCACTCCCACTCTTGAAAGCTTGTAACCCCTACTACGAGCACTTTGGTGCAAGGCAACACGAGCGGTAGCAGAATCCATTGGACATAGGGACATTTTTTCCCAAACCAGTATAAACCCTTATGTCCGCATTACACACCATCCGAGCCTAGATGAGTAGATATAAATTTACTCGTCTTAGTGTCTAGAGGTGGTTCTAGACACCGACAGTTGGCGCGCTAGGTAGGGGTCCTCTACGTGTCATGATCCGCTTCACCAGGCTTCGGATGGTCGATCACCATATTCACTTCACTCTAGGCTCCCATATCCGATTTGGGAGCCTGGATTTTCTTTGCATGGGGGTGGATCATGACTTGGTCCTGCTTCCCCCTTCCATGCCGGACTACCCTACGTCCCCTCTAGGTTATGACCAACGTGTTGGAGAATTAGACCCTGCTGGCACAAAGTGGGAGTTCACCCTACCATCCCCTGCTGGGTCACCTAACTCACCTGCTAACGTCGACTCCGTCATCGAGTCGATGGTTGGCCTCTGTCTGCATGCCAACGAGGCGCAGGCTTCTAAGGGCACTCAGCCCCATGGCTTTGACTACCCAAGGCTAGAGCATCACCTCAATGCCATCCTAGGACCACACCCATCCCAAGAGGATCTCCATTGCCTCTACTTCATCTTCGCCAATGCCTTGGCATAGCTCTCGGGGGGACCACCGCTCTCCCTAGAAGTGAGCACCTCACCAACGCAACCGGAGTGGCCTTACGGGCTGCAAAATGTCGCGAGGACCTATAGTCACTTCACATGGCCTATGGAGGACACATCCGTGGGTTTGCCATGTCACCACCTGTAGTCCCTCTTGGAGCTCCTCACGAGCACCACGACGTCCTCAAGCGTCGATTCCAAGGAGGATGACGGCGGCTGGGCTGGTCCTGAATTCTCTGGGCTCAACGACCCGGGGCTCTACGCCAGTTCCTCGATAGCAGCAACTACCATCTTTAGGGCTTTGACTCTAATGACGAGTGCCATGACCCATCTCGAGAGTGCTTTGTATGCAATGGGGAACTCCACGAAGGAGTCTCCAATGAGAATGAGGGCAAACACACCCCTACCGACACTACGACTCGCATCGACATGCGTGTCGAGGGTGTAGCCATGCCACCACCTACGGGGCAATCATGGCCCTAGCTAGAGCAACTCTGGGAGCTAGAGAGGAAGCTCGAGGAGGAGCGATAGTAGCTAGTGCAACTATGCGTGGCGCTCGAGCAGGAGCTCGAGAGTCGCAACGATGGCGGCGCGACTCGATGTAGGGTCACGACGTCCACCGATGCATCTATGACAACAGTGGTGGTGATCATCCACCACTCTTCGCTTAGGTGAGCCAGAACATTGCCACCATGGCAATCCTCCTCCGGACAATGCCTAAACCATCAACCCCGGAGGGACTATAAGCCCACAAGGAGTTGCGTGCCCTCCTCGAGCATGATGCAGTGCAGCAGGCCGAGAGCTCCACGTCTCAATGACATAGGCCCAAGCTCGACCAACCCGCACCATTCCCACCACATGAGAAGGAGGCTTCCGTTCACTCAGAACAACAAAAAGCGGGGAACAAGCCCCCATCCATCCAAACCACGTCAGCAATAACTACGATGCGTGCGGTGTTCTCAATGCATGCAAAAGGCACAAGGAGGATGGTGCTAGCCATGGCTACCACCCTCACTGGGGCAGTTGCTACAATATTGGGGAGGACTGAAACCCATCTCCTGAACCCCCAGGACCATGGGTCTTTAGCTAGGACATTCGCAACGCACCGTTCCCGACGCAGTTCTAGCAACCTACCAACGTCACCAAGTATGCTAGGGAGACAAACCTCAAGCTCTGGCTTGATGACTATCGTCTCTCCTGCCAGTTAGGCAATGCGGATGACTATCGCTTCATCATCCGTAATCTCACTCTGTTCCTAGCCGACTTAGCGAGAGATTGGCTAGAACACCTCCCGGCCCGTTGCATCCACAACTATGCTGACCTCATAAAGGTTTTTGTTGGGAACTTCTAGGGCACCTATGTGCACCCTGGCAACCCCTGGGACCTTAGGAGCTACCGGCAAAAGCTGGGTGAGACTCTCCACGAGTACATTTGGCACTTCTCCCGGTAGTGCACCGACTGCCCAACGTTACTGACACCGATGTCATCGGAGCGTTCCTCGTGGGAACCACCTACAAAGAGTTGGTCCATGAGTTGGGACGCAAGGGCTCATGCTCCACCAAGGAGCTCTTGGACATTGCCACCAACTTTGCCTCTGGCAAGGAGGTGGTAGGAGCCATTTTCCACGACACCAAGGGCAAGGAGAAGTGACAGGAGGATGCTGACGAGGGCGGCTCCAGCCACAACTCCAAGCAGAAGAAGACCAAGCAGTCATGCAAGGACCCCCTTGTGGCTGCTGCCGAGCACAAAAACCCCTGAGCCCTACCCGAGGGTGGGCCGGGAGTTTTTGATGAGATGCTCGAGAAGCCGTGCCCGTACCATTGAGGCCTAGTCAAACACACCCTCAAGGAATGTGGCATGATGAAACACTACTTCTCTAGGGGTCCCCAAGGGAAGGGTGATCTAGGCAAAAGGCCCAAGGAGGACAAGGGCGATGGCAAGGAGAAGGATGGTGACTTTCCCATTGTCAACAATTGCTTCATGATATTTGGCAGTCCCATGGACTATTACTCTAAGTGCTAGCGCAAGCTAGAGCGCCGAGAGGTCTACACCGCTGAACCAGCCACGCTAGCCTTTCTCGACTGGTCCGAGTCTGCCATCACATTCGACCGCTATGACCACCTAGATCATGTCCCACAGCTAGGCCGATACCCACTTGTTGTCGACCCCATCATCGGCAACAAGTGGCTCACCAAAGCACTAATGGACGGGGGCAGCGGCCTCAACTTCATGTACACCGAGACCCTTGACGCCATGGGGATCAACTAGACCTAGCTCCACCTAAGTGGAGCACCTTTCCAAGGCATCGTACTAGGAAAGCGGGCCCTGCCCCTTGGGCAAATCAACCTACCCGTCACCTTTGGGGATCCATCTAACTTTAGGAAGGAAACCCTCACCTTTGAGGTGGTGGGGTTCCATGGCACCTATCACGCCATGCTAGGACGGCAATGCTACGTGAAGTTCATGGCCATCCTGAACTACACCTACCTCAAGCTCAAGATGTCAGGGCCCAACAGGGTCATCACCATCCGCACCACTTACCAGCATGCCTATGAGTGCGACGTCGAGTGCTGCGAGTATGCTGAGGCCATCATTGAGTCTGAGGCACCCTTCGTCGATGTGGAGGCGTGCCTCAAGGAGCCACCTAACCCCAAACGGTCCACCGACCCCTTTAAACCCATCGAGGGAGTCAAGGAGGACCCCCTCAACCCTAGTAGCTCTAACAGCAAGGCGATGCATGTTGGCACCACCCTAGATTCCAAATAGGAAGCAGTGCTCGTTGACTTTCTCTACACAAAATAGCAACATGCTCATGTGGAGTCCCTCGGACATGCCTAGCATCCCGAGGGAAGTCGCCGAGCACTCCTTGGACATCTAGGCTGGCTCCAAACCGGTGAGGCAATGACTGCATCGCTTCGACGAAGAAAAGCATGGGGCAATCGGGGAGGAGATTCACAAGCTACTGGCGACCAGATTCATCAAGGAGGTATTCCATCCCGAGTGGTTAGCTAACCCTATAATTGTAAAAAAGAAAAATGGTAAATGGAGAATGTGTGTTGATTACACTGGTCTCAACAAGGCTTGTCCTAAACATCCGTTCTCTTTACCATGCATTGATCAAATAGTTGACTCCACTTTGGGTTGTGAAGCTCTCTCTTTCCTTGATGCTTACTCCAGTTAGCATCAAATCGTGATGAAAGAGTCCAACCAGCTCGCGACTTCTTTTATCACCCCGTTCGGGACTTACTGCTATGTAACCATGCCTTTTGGCCTCAAGAACGTGGGGGCTACATATCAATGTTGTATGCTCACCATTTTTGGGGACCTCATTAGGTGGACCATTGAGGCTTACATAGATGACATCATAGTCAAATCAAAATGAGTTGACAGCTTGGTCACCGACCTCGATCAAGCCTTTAAATGCCTACAGGCCAAGAACATCAAGCTCAACCCTAAAAAGTGTGTCTTTGGGATCCCGAGGGGTATGTTACTTGGCTTTATCGTCTTTGAGCATGGCATCGAAGCTAATCTAGAGAAGATCTCTGCCATCACAAACATGGACCCGATCCAGGATTTGGAAGGGGTGCAGCGAGTCATGGGATGTTTGGTGGCACTGAGCCGCTTCATCTCATGTCTCGACGAACGAGAGCTGCCCCTCTACCGGCTTCTGGGTATGACATATTGAAACCTTTGGTGATTCCTTGCTAGTGGCATAGCAAGTAGTTGGTGAGTTTCAATGCCTAGAAGGATCACTAATGCTCATCTTGAATTATGCCTTGATATAATTGCTTCTTTTGCCGAATTTTGAATTCGGCATATTCCAAAGCATGAGAATTTTAAGGCCAACATGTCAGCTCAATAAGCATCTAGCTATGATGTTAGTGGACGTTGTTTTTAGATTCAAGAACAACCGATGCATGAAAATTTGAATTTTTTTTCGCGTGCAGACCAGTCGGCTAAGCCGACTGACTAAGTCGGCTTAGCTGACTCCCTCTCTGTTGTGACCAAGTTGGCTAAGCTGACTGACCCAGTCGGCTCAGCCGACTCCCCTATGACCAGCTCGGTCAATTCGCTTGAGAAACTCCCAAATTAGACATAACTTCTATTGATGTTGGGGCTGATTTAGAAGATTGGAGGACTCCCTTGTTGAGATGTCTATGTGATCCGAGTGCTAAAATTGATATAGGTGTTCGGTGGAGCACTTTCAAGTATGTGTTACATAATGATGAGCCCTATCGGAGAATCGCCAAAGATTTGTTGCTTAAGTGCTTGGGGTCAGATCAAGTGAGAGTGGCTATGGGGAAAGTCCATGAAACCATATGTGGTACGCATCAATCGGCCCTGAAGATGAAGTGGTTATTGCATAGAGCTAGTTTCTATTGGCATACTACGATGGCCGATTGCTTTCGTTACTACAAAGGTTGCGAAGAATGCAAGAAGGTTGGGAATATTCAGCCTGTGCTTGCTGCTATGCTTCATCCTATTATCAAACCATGGCCTTTTTGTGGTTGGGGTAGATTTTATTGGCCAAATACATTCCCTATCTTCAAAGGGACACCATTTTGTATTAGTTGCTACATATTACTTTTCTAAGTGGACCGAGACAGCTCCTTTGAAGAATATGACACACAAGGAGGTAATTGAGTTCATCACTGAGCATATTATCCATAGATTCAACATCCCTCAAACATTAACTATGGATCAAGGGATATCATTTGTGCCTAAGAAAGTGATGGAATTTGCCAAATTATATAAGATTAAGTTGATCAATTCATCTCCATACTATGCTCAAGCTAAAGGCCAGGCTGGGTCTAGTAATAAGACTTTGATCAAGCTTATTAAGAAGAAGATTGAGGAGAATCCAAGGAGGTGGCATGAAGTTTTGTCTGAAGCTCTATGGGCACATCGCATTTCAAGGCATAATACTACAAAAGTTACTCCTTTTGAGTTAGTATATGGTCAAGAGGTCATGTTACCCGTCGAAGTAAACTTGGATGCATACAAGCTTGCTAAACAAAATGATTTATCCGCTATTATGTATCATGATTTGATGATGGATAATATCAATGAGGTAACTGATATGAGATTAAAAGCTCTCAAGGAAATAGAGAAAGGCAAAGCTCGAGTTGCCAAGGCATACAATAAGAAAGTCAAGAGTAAATCCTTCCAAGTGGGAGAATTGGTATGGAAAACTATACTTCCAATTGGATTGAAGAGCAATTAGCTTGGCAAGTGGTCACCGAATTGGGAGGGTCCTTACAAAGTGATCAAAGTCATATTCGGTAATTCTTATCTGCTAGAGACATTGCAAGGTGAATGTCTCACAAGAGCTATCAACGAGAGGTATTTGAAAAAGTACTTTCTAAGTGTTTGGCAAGAAGCCTAAGTGCTCTCCAAGCAATGGATGATACATGTATCGCCCTTAGAACAAAAATGGCTGATGTATACATCGCTGTTAGTTGCTGAGCAGCCAATGAGATGGGTATCGTTGTTGCTTGGTTTTGTTTTGTTTGATTAAGTGTTTTCAGGTTTATGCATCATTCACCTAAAAATAGGGGGCATATGTTGACAATCAAAATTGTCCATTCTATGAAGAAGTGTAGGGCGGACTAAGTCATCGTGTTCTAGAGTCTGGATGAAGGAGTAGTTCCCTCAGGAAAAATCTCACCCTACCAGAACTTCTGACCCCCTGTTAGAACTTCTAATTTCGCTTGGAGGTTCTGAGTTTGTGTGAAAGTCAGAACTTCTGACCCCCTATTAGAACTTCTAGTTTTTGCCTAGAAATGTTGGCTTTGCGCGGAAATAAGAACTTCTGACCCCCTGTTAGAACTTTTGATGTTCGCCTGGAGGTGCTGGTTTTGCATGAAAATCAGAACTTCTGATCCCTGTCAGAACTTCTAATTTTCACAGTCTGAATCTAGGAGAGTCCAAACTCGATCCCAACTCTTCCAAACTCATGAAAAACTTGGAGATTGCATACTGGGACGGTTTCCTAATGGGATAAGACCACTCTCCTCTATACATATGAGAGGATCATGGTCGATTCACGACTCCAGAATAGGTATTCACCGCCGGCTCCAGAACCCCTATCACCGCCAGTTTTGGCCCTCGGTAGTGTAAGTCGGCGGTGATGCCTATTGTCATTACTGCCATTTACGAAACCGGCGGTGACGAAAACTTATCACCACCGGTGGTGATAAGGATTTTTAGAAATTCAAAAATCGAGTAAAAAATAGCAATTTTTTAAAATCTTGGGAAGGCTCCACCAGCCAGTCACACAGTCGCATGTTGCAAGTCATAAGTCATGCAATTTTTCACGTGAAAATCCGCACGTTGCGTGGTGCTAGGATTCGAACCTGCGACCTATGCCCTCATGCGTAGCTGCTCTAACTACTCTGCAACTAAGTCACTTGTGTCCATACAACATGTATATTCCTTCAGTACTAACTTCTCATAATTTTAAAATGAATATTTAGAACCCTAAATGATTTTAGATAAAAAGTCATCAACAATAAAGTTGTTGTTCTGATTGAGATCTACAACTTTGATGTTGGTGGTTTTGCCATCCGAGGTTGTTTGATAAATTTGAATTTCAAATCATCAAAACTTCAGCCATACTGTTGAGACATCAAATGATTTCAAATGGAAAACTCATCAACTACAAAGTTGTAGTTCCAATCGAGATCTACAAATCAATCTACTACCTCTACTCCAACCCTTTTACCCTCTTCTCCAAACCCCATGCTATTCATCCCTTGATCTAATGACCAAGGATGGCGCCCTAGGCTTGTCGGCCGACCTAGGGCAACCCGACGACATCCTTGCCCTGATGGGTCCCTCTCGGGCGAGAGCTCCGATGGTTTCTTTGCTATATTGTCTCAAAACTAGCCCGTTCTTCGTCACACAAGCACATTGGTTATCCTTTGGTAGTTTGCTTGTAAACCTCTCCGTTCTTTGGTCCATAGCGGCCCGAGCATCCAAGGCCCTGCTGGTGTGTGACTCGGATCACTTCCGACGTCAACAACGGAATTTGCTAGACACTCCAGGAAAGGGACCTCTCGTACGAAGCTAGCCTTCAGTAGTCAGTTGATTTCATCTCATATGGCGGCTCGCTTCTCGGGCAAGTAGCGTCTTTATTTTTGTCTGGCTAGTCAAACGCCAGCTGGTAGACCCAATTTGTGCTCGATTAACACCCTAGGCATGTCAGATGGTTCCCAAGCATACACATCTTTATTTGCCTAGAGGAAAATAATAAGCTCGATTTATGTTCAGATTTGACCAAATGACGCGACTCTGCTAGGTCATCGGGGTCCGAATAGAGTTGTCCAGTTGTTAGGTGCTCTATTGTGACTCTTCCTTAAATCGGGACATGTCATCAGGCATGCCCTAAAGCCCCTTGCATATGCCTCCTTTGATCATGGAGTGGTCATTTGGATGTGTGGCCTGAGTTTTGTCCAAGATGACAGTAAACTTGGGCGGTCAATGAGGTCAATAGTGTTCTCTGGCTGCAAGGGCCTTAAAGCCCCCGAGGCTTGGAGCTTGCCAAGACCTCTATGGGAATGCCATCTTCGTGACATGCTCAAAGGCTTGTGAGTATTGAAAGAAAATTACTTGATTCTTCCTACAATGTCGAAGCGGATATGGGAGATTCTAGCACAGATAGTAGCCTTAGCCGGACATAAGAACGGTAGACCCTAAATAATGGGCGTCGTTTCATCACATCCGTTGTTCAGTATTATGAAATATGCCACCACATTAGAATCCCCGACTAAGACCTCGATGTCATCGGCGACCCCCTCAACGCGGCGAGTTGATCGGTCTACAAATCTAACGCACATGTTTGTCTTCAGCAACTGTGTGAGTTGCAACACATTATCATAGACAGACATAGGGATGATGTTGATAGCTGCACCAAGATCACAAATGGCTTCTAGTGTATTCGGACCAATTGATACTCCAATGATAGGCCGACTAGGGTCACCCTTCTTGACCGGCCAAGAGATGTGATGCCACCCCTTGATGACCGGCTCTTTGTAGAACTTGGTTTTCACTATTTCAATGGAGTCAACGTCATCGAGTGTGGTACGATTGGCCTGAGTCCTTCGCAAATTCAGAGGATTAAAAGAGAATCTTGTCTTTCTTCCATTGATATTGAAATGCATGTTGGCTGCTGCAACGTAGATATTGGCCTTCACATTGTGTAAAAAAGGTCAACCCAAGATAATGGGCGCTTTTGGACTACGATCGGTATCTAGAACCACAAAATCAGCCGTTACATAGGAGCCACCGACTGTCATGCAGATGTCATCTAAAATTCCCTCGACTCTATGAGTTGATTGATCTGCTAGCCTTACATGCATGTTTGGATTGGTTAAGACCCTGAGCTGTAAGAAGTCATCATAGATAGACATAGGTGTGGAATTCATGTCCGCACCCAAATCACAGATAGCCTTTAGCTTGTGAGGGCCGATGCTTATCAGGATAATTGGATAGCCAGGATCCCCCTTTTTAATGGTCCAAGAATCATCCCACCATCTAGCAATGGGGCGTTCCATATAGTAACCTAGCTTTGCTATCTCAACATTCATGATCTCATTGGTCTTTTGACAGTGACGTCGAGGTATGTGGTTTGCTAGTTGCTCAGATCCACTAGCTCCTCGCTTGATTTGTGTTGTAAATACTGGATGAGTCTCAACAACCTCATGGTCATGCTCCTCGTAATCGGGTGCCGTGAGTTGAACCTTGAGATTGATTTGGAGAGATTGACTAGATGGAGTTGTGACCTCTTTGACGGTCCTTAGTGATTTGAGGTTTTTTGACCCCGATCAGTTTGAAGTTGAGATCTCCGGTGTGCTCGAAAACCAATCTACCAAAGCAGATGGTTGGCGGTACATCGCGGAGGAAAGCTTTGATCTGGGAGTCTTTGGTGAGATCCCCCATGACAATAGGTGATGCCGCAGTGATGTCGGAGTGCATCGATTTTGCATACCAGACATTGTTGATGATTGTCATGATCGGTCTTCGTGCAAGATCCCCCTACCTAGCGCGCCTCGGTTGGTGTTTTTACCGACAGATATTTGGTTCTTGGCGAACCCTGCTTGGTGCGAAGAACAATCATAGATGGAGACAAGATTTATACTGGTTTGGGTCCTAGGGAAGCGAGTAAAAGACGTATGTCCAGTTGCTACTCTTGTATTGCTTGTATTCGGCTTGATTGCATTTACAATGTAGCCATGCCTATGAGAGAGTCGATGATTACAATAGAAAGAATTGCTAGCTATTTATATCCGGGATCAACTTGCCCTACAAGCTAAGAAGTCGTGCCCTAGTCAGAGTCTGGCATAATCTGGAGATATCCTTCCTTGAATAGGGTCGTTGTAGGCCTTCGGGTCGTCTCTAATCTGGAGTCGGTAGTCGACAATATGGAAGTCAAGATACCCGGGGGTATGGCATTGACATAATTGCTCGCTGCATTCAGCTACAAAGATGGTCCCAATTGAGACTGTTTATGGATTGTTGCCTCATGTTCCTATTGATTTAATGCCTTTGCCATCTTCTGAAAAGTGATTTTTTATGCTGAACAACATGTTGAGTTAATGTTAAAATTGCATGAAACAACAAAGGAAAACATTGGCGCATGAATGTTAAGTATAAGCTTGCGGTGATAAATGTAGAAGGCAATTGATGTTTGAACCTAGAGATTTGGTTTGGTTGCATTTGAGACAGGAGAGGTTTCCTAAATTGCAAAAATCTAAATTGATGCTTAGAGCTAATGGACCATTTAAGGTGTTAGAGAAAATTAATGATAATGCATACAAGTTGGATCTGCCTATCAATTTTGGGGTTAGTCCCAAATTTAATGTCGCAGATTTAAAGCCATATTTGGGAGAAGAGGCCGAGCTTGAGTCGAGGATGACTCAAATGCAAAAATGGGAGGATGATGAGGACACCTATGCCATCAATACATCCACGCCTACACAAGTATAGATTCATGGTCCTATTACTCATGCCTATGCACGTCAACTCAAGTAACAGGTGAGTTCATTCTTGAGTTCTTGTTCATCTTATTTAGACCATGGAAACCCGTGCACCTTTGTTTTGTTCAGGAATAATGGAGAGGAACCACAGGGAAGGGGATTCGCGAGGGGTAAATTCGGACTGCAGAACAACACCAACTTGTGATGGTCACCAAAAGTTCATACAGAATCCGATTAGGATATTCTAGCACTTCATGGAAAGCTGATCTACTTTTCAACAAATCCATCCTCACCCTCATATCACCTTGGAGTTGGCCACAATAGTTGTTTTACTATAAAGACCTTTTTTGTCCACAGGTGCTACGACACCTATTTTTAGCCAATGGACCATATAAGACCTTTTTTCTGTATACAGGTGCTGTGACACCTATTTTTAGCCAATGAACCATATATCATGTTGGCTCCATATTGGCCGTGTCCTTGGGTTTTAGCATGACCACATCATGCCTCTGGTCGTCCTCTCATGTACTTAAAGCTTATACAACCACTGCCACTGGGTTGGGTTTTGTTTCTTGGAGTTAGTTATTGCACCGCCTTTCAGCGCGTGTGTTGGATAAACCGCCCGTCTGATTGTCTTCGAAACCCCACCATCTTGTGTTTTTAGATTGAAACCTTCATATTTATCTTGCAATTGAGTGCTTGCTCAACTTGTTCTTGCTTGTTCTTCGATTGCTTGTAGGACAAGTGCTCTCGTGGCCGGGTCGTGCACCACAAAAACGCAATGATCCTTGGAGTCGGTGTATCGGTTGCCAAGGCGCATCATCCCTCGACGGTTGTAGTTGGATCATGAACGTCGTCTCCATCCATTAAATCGAAGTTATCCCTATCCATTGAAAGATCGAGACACCCTTACCCTTATCAATAAGGCATATGTGGTGATGGAGATGGTTATCATGATCACATGTATGCAAGTGTTCATCCAATGGAGAGAAGATATTGCAAAAGCAAGCCACATGGCAAAGGTATAAGATAGGGCTTTGCTTTTACCAAGGTTCAATAGAGCATGGTTGGATTTATGATAGATAGTCATACTATAAAGAAAAGAAATCTTAAGTTACAACGGTTATCTAGTGCCACTAAGTACGAGTTTCACTTGCATATGCATACCGCTTAGTGATGTGATGAGGTTAAGTGAAAACCCTTGTAAGGCTAACTCGCGTGCACAAGTTGTTGGAACACTTGAGGAGTTAGCACGGTTAAAAAAGGGGCAAAAAACTAAGTGTTTGGTGCCTTCTGGTGGGCACCGGATTGATCCCCCACTAGAGGCACCGGAGTATGCGGTGCAGTTCACGGTGCTTAGGGTTAAGCACCGGATTGATCCATGTGCTTGGCCTTGTGAAGCAAGAAAAGGTGCACTAATGCATGCGTTGATTTATTCAAATGGTCTACTCGGTTATACAATCGGAGATATTCACACGGACTATATTATGCAACATAACAATTAGTTTGTATTAATAAGACTATCATTTGTAATTATGTTTGTACGCATTTTTTGTACTTTATAACATATTGACTTGGTCTCTATTTATTAGGTGTGGTTTTGTGACTAAATATTGTGATGTTATTTTAATTTCCTGAAGCTTGCTTTATTTAACCTTTCTTTCCCTACTATGGTTCGACAATAGCAGCTGTCATATGTTTCAGTTTCAGACAGTAGTTCAATAGCAATTGCAGTCTTTATATTCAGATAGCTCAGAGGAGCAGTTTACAACAGCTTTGGTTTGATTTTGTGAAGTGACACTGCCATGCAACAGCGAATGCACCATTCCTCAAGTAATCATTGGCCAATCGTCGACGGATTAGTTTATTTCTTTTGCATAGAAGTGAATACTTATCTTCTCTTCTTTGCTGAATTATTGTGAGTTGTAGTTTGAATTACTTCGGCGAGGTCTTAAGCAAGTTCGAATCATTCTCACCGTCAAGATATCACTAGTTGACCATTTTTTTTTGAACCGAGGAGTTTTCTCCCCATTCCTATGCACAGTGTGCACAGAAATACTGCAGGTCACCGGGTTCGAACCCGGCGTTCACTAGTTAACATATGTGACCTTAAAAATTAGAAAAGTTATGTATTTAGATTAGAGGTGAATCCGGACTGTTTTTGTGGTGTCCTATATATGACACCAGTGGAATTTGGCAATCTCCATCCAAATATATGCTTATTAGTGCGTGCTTATGTGATTAGATGATATACTACCTTGTCACAATATAATGGAGATGGTACCGATAGTTTGTTTTCTCTGGATCCGTCCCAGGTTTAAATTGTAATTGAGATATATGTCAAGTTGTAGAAAGAATTTTTATTGGATCCTATTCACCTGTCTGGTCATCTGTTTGGTTCTTCAAATGATCTAAGGCCTCCTTGGGTACAACTTAGCTTCACTAATAAAGCTGTTTTTTAGGAAACAGCTTCATGAGCAACTTTCTAAGTGAAGCTGAGCTGTTTTGAAAAAACTGTTTGGCCAAATAGCTTCACCAACAGGTTCATGCATAGATGAGAGAGAAATGAGGGAGAGAGGTAGGATAAACTACTTTTTTCAGCTTCATCTCTACTCATATCTTTGTGAGAGGAGAAGAAAAATAGCTTCATCCACGAAGCTGTTTTGGAAATGAGTGTTTAGCAAAAAAAACTCATGAAGCTATTGTGAACTATGTCAAACAGGCTCTAAGTCCAACAATGGGTGTGTGGTCATATATATCAAACCTTTAAGAATCCAAGACATAACAATCACAGACAATGTGGTGAAGTTTGCTCGATATCGTAGAGGATATATACTGCCGAGCATGTGATGTTGACAGCTAGAGCTAGTGATTATGATGGTGGCGCTGCATTCGATTGTGCAAGAGCCGCTGCCTGGGTCCTGTCCGCGTTGTACAATCTGGCTTTCAACATGCCAAACTCAGCCGACGCCCGGAGCCTGACCTTGCGGCGGCTTCCATCCACGGTATCGTTGCCCTTGTTCCCGAGCGTAAACCCCTCGTGATGCGCCACGTACTGCGCGTCCACCACACCGATCTGCTGCTCAGGCTCCTGCACACACAAAACATAACAGGTGTATGGTAACCCATTTTTACTTTACATAAGCGCGCGAATATTAGTAATAGTGTTTTCTGTGGTGGTGAGTAACGTCCTTTATATATACAGCTGAACAGCGACGAGCCAAGAACAGCTCTTGTATATATATGTATTAATTATTCTACTAGCATGTAGTATATTATATATTGATGAGTTCTTACGTCGACGCATCTCCAGAAGTTCCAGTCGAGACCCCAGCCGTGAACCAGGTCGTTCTGGATCATGTGCCAGACGCAAGTCCAGGCCTCTCTGGTGAAGACGGGAGCCATCACCTCCACGAACCCGCTGCACGGCCGCTGGTGCACGTCGGTACTGCACTTCCCTGCAGACGTCAACCTGTGTAAACATACATATGTGGCCGTTCCATTGGCCGAGTTTGGTTCAGCTGTGAGCCGGAAAAAAGTTAATATAAGTTGTATGATATAAAAAAGTTATTGTGAGCTATGTGCTATGAAAGACTTGTAGAATGTTTGGTTGAAACAATTATGAAACCTACACTATCTCTATCTCCTTTGAAACAGGTGCGAAGCATCTCTCTATTTCTATCCATTTAGAAAAATATAAAACCAAAATCTGAATCTAAGGTGCTACGAAAATAGTACTACACGAAATTAGGTACTTCTTAAAAAAATAGCTTTAGGTTCCACCCTTTTGGGTGGCATGGTATTTTTAAGAAAACAACTTCAAATTCTACCCTTTCAGTTGGCGTTTTGATTTTTAGCGCAGCAGAAACACTTCAAAAAGCTAAACCAAGCGAGCCATCAATGGATTGAGAACTAAAGCAAAATAGATTGTCAGAACATGTAGTATTACACTACTACAGACTGATCAATCACCAACATCTTTATCACCGCTTGTATCATTAAAACATTGCTGATGAAAGTATCACCACAGGTTCATAAGAACGTGTGGGTTGATAACTATCACTGCTGCTTCGTCTTACCAACTGGCGGTGATAGTCCATCATCACAGCTACTTTGCATCACCAACCGGCGGTGATAATGTGCTTCTCATCACTGCCGTCTTGCCATACGGACCAACGGTGAAGACATTTTCACCGCCAGTTTGTCGTAGGATACGGCGGTGATAACCATGTTGCAGTATAAATAAATTTATAATTTTTTCAAATAAAGTCAGATGAAAACAAACTTTATATAAAAGTTGTAGACCTCGATGAGATCGACAACTTTGTAGTTGATGACTTTTTCATTTGAAACCATTTACGGTCTCAGAATTCTGTTTGAAGCACTCAAATTTTGAAATTCAAAATTTTCGATTTGTACAAACGACCTTAGATGAAAAAATGACCAAAACCAAAGTTGTAGATCTCAATGGGATATACAACTTTGTAGTTGATAACTATTTTATTAGAAATCATTTATAGTCTCAAATTTATATCTGAATTTTAAAATTTTAAAAACCAAATTTTTCAAATAACTTTGGACGAAAAGTCGATCAAAATCAAAGTTGTAGATCTTGATGAGAACAACAACTTTGTAGTTGATGAGTATTTCATTTCAAATCATTTGAGGTCCCAAAAGTCTGGCTGAAGTTTTGACGTTTTAAAATTCAAATTTATTAAACGACCTTGGATGACGAAACAACCAAAATCAAAGTTGTAGATCTCGATTTGAACAACAAATTTGTAGTTGATGACTTTTTCATCTGAAGCCGTTCTAAATATTCATTTTAAATTCTAAAAAGTAAATAATAGGGGAATGAATGTGCTATATAGATACAAGTGACTTAGGGGTGGAGTGGTTAGAGGAGAGTGGTTAGAGGAGCAAAGGATAAAGGTGTGATGTTCGAATCCCAGCACCGCGTACCATGAAAAATAGCGTGGAGTTAGAGCTAGAGCAGCTTCCCAGTACCATGAAGCTGGAGCTCTAGTGGGGGGCTTGCCAGGATTGAAACAAAATTTTTTGCTATTTTTTTGTCCGTTTTTCGGAATTTTGAAAATTCAAATCATCACTGGCTAGTAATACGAACTGACTGTGATAAGCTATTATCACTGCCGGTTGCAAACCGCCTGTGATGAAAATGTTATTACTACCGACAGCTTACTGCCGAGATCGAAAAGCACTAATGATGGGCTTTATAAACCGCTTGTGAATAGTCTGAATGTATTAGTGTTAGTTACTGTTATTAACATGTTCTCGACCATTCAAGCGAACTAGATTGTCAGATTTCTCGCACTCAAAGTGGGGCAGTTGTTGCTGAAAAATCAGCCTGGCCGGCCAGTTTTGTAACAAACTGTAAATTAGACTGTACAGTTACGTTTTTCCCGTTGAGAGAATCCAGATGCATAGTCTGGATGAGAAAATTAGCCTGGAAAAGATCCACAAACGTGGAAACTAGCTCAGTCGGTCTCCAAAACCGGATGTTAGCCCTAGCTCAGTCGGTCTCCAAAACCGGTTGTTAGCTCAAAATCAAATTGAATTTTGTATTTCGCATGGATTTTAATTTATAATATTTTTGACACCCTCACCCACAACAGAATAAGTTCACCCTCATCCTAAAAATATAAAGGGCCATAGGCGATCGAGAGTATCCGATCCATCAAAAATAAAATCAATCTACTATTTACATTTTCTAAACCCTATCTTTTCAAATCCCATATCTGCCATCTACAAGCATCCGATGATGTTTGTTGCTAGGTGGCTTGCCTACCCTAGAATAACCATAGGTCCGCCTCCCCAGTGGGCTTCTTCATTGGAGACATCTCGAGGTATATTTTGGCGAGTCTACCGAAACTAGCTAGGGCTAGCCGGGTTCGGAGATAGGTTAGGCTAGTTTTCCCTAAGTCTACAACAATTTAATCCCTGAGTGATTCTCTTAGCATCCGAGCATGCTAGTTCTTAGGGTGTATGGATAAGAGTAGTGACTCAAAATGGCCACAAAATAAGTCTATGGCCACTTTGAATCACTACTACAAAAACAATTTTAGGAGATATCCCATTTTATTAACAGACAAAAAACCACTGAGTCTCCAGAAATACCTTACTATTTTCAGAGGAGGCCAGTTGATTTACGAAGACACCTAAAAATCCACTGCCTCCGAATATCAATTAACAAAGACATGCCTCTTAAGGGGTCTATTTCTGAAAACAAAGCCCATTTTCAAAGATGGACCTTTTAATAGGCCCGCCTCTATTACTAAGCCAAGTCCACACCCGGCCCAATTATCTCTTTGACCCAAACCCTAATTCATAGTAGAGGATGCTAACTTTCTACCACATGACATAGCCACTAGATCTTCTCCCTCCCACATGGGCCGCCACTCTCTCGGCCACATGACACAGCCACCTTTCATCTCCCTCTGACCCTCCCTTTTCTGCTCTATGCCTCTACCTAGGCTAGCAGATCCTCACTGCCCATGATGGGAAGGATGCACGACGGCGAGGACGATGCACAGCGGAGGTGGCGGGGCTGAGGAGCTACGTAGGGGTGGGGGATTAGGGGGTGACGGTGAGTTTTCCTCATCACTCGCGGCGCTCCTCTCGTTTTCTTCTTGTCCCTCCCTCTCTTCTTCTCTCACAATTTTGCGGCGGGCAGGATGCACGACGCAGGGTTTGCAAGATCTAGTGGAGGGTGCACCGGATCCGATGAGGTGAGGGCATCAATATCTCTTCCGAGTTCAGACTGTCAACACCGCCCCTCATGTGTTCTTTCTCTATTGTCCTCAGGGCAAGCAGGTCAACGACGGGCTCGGTAGCTGCAAGCTTTGCAGTGGCTTCTCCCTTCACCAATACCGATGGCTTGGTTTAGAGTAGATCGGGGTGGCAGTGGCCCTCTCCTTGGCACCGGTGGCTTGATATGGAGCAGATCATTAGGGCGGCAGCAGCCTTCTCCCAAATGCCGGTGGTGGCTTCTTGCTTCATTGGCACCAGGGGTCGTGAAGTGGTGGGACTCTACATCTAGAGATGGGTAGGCTTCCCGGATGGGTTCAGTGGACCTACACAGGACTCATTGAAATAGACATTTTTTTACTTTGGAAATTTATTTTAAGAGATGTGCAGACGACCCGCCTTTGGAAATTGTGGTTTCCAATGACCATCATCTAGAGGCAGGTGCGCCCCGCGCCTCTAGAAATGGTGTTTCGTCCGTCTTTAACATTGAAGTTTGTGGTAGGAAGTTACCATATTATGATCGTATGAATTTACGAGATTACTATAACTACTCCTAAGTGTCATCATGAGTTACAATAACACATGTATCATAAATATGTATTCAATTACAAAATTATCGTAAATTACTATACGGCCCAAGACATATCTACGTGGATCACATTTGTAATATGTTTTGCTGATCAGTTTGCGGATAGATCCAATTGTACAAATTTGTTTTGTACTAGTAATTGATTTATTTGTGATGGAGTATTATGTTTGGGAATTGATTATTTTGTTTTGGTGTAAGTTTTAAAGGACATAGTTTGAGAGTTCTGTTTGACTATTTGTTAGTGAATTTTGTTGGTGGAATATATGTTGTGTTTTTCCTTTGAGAAAGAAAGAAAGCGCTTCTGAATCTATGTAGGTTTTAGATGGTGTTTATTTTGAGAAATCACTCTATTCTAGATGTGGTGATCCAACATATGAGTATATTCATTAAATTTAGTGAAATAACTCTTCCTTGTATTAATACTAATTATTAGCTTCTGATGAATAAGGTGATGATGGATGAACCCATTGTATTCCACAAATTAATTAAAAAAGTGGATAACAAGAAGATAATGGACTAACTTATTTCTCAAACCAAATGCCCTATAAAAATGTAAGTATAGTTATTATTAGCTAATATAGTACTTACGTGTGTATCTCGGTGTCATTCCTTCTAACATTGATATCGTAGTTCTTCACCCCCCTGATGATGTCCAGTCCTGGCTGCGAAATCTCCAGCCCGTGCTTCTTCACAATCTTGATGTACTCCTCGGCGTCGAAGGTCTCGACTCCGAGGTCCTGGTCCCATAGGAAGACGTACTCGTAGGGCGCCACGATGCTGGGGTGCATGAACCTCTTGGCGTACCACCTACACCACACACGGATGGATTCAGGCGCTGTTGGCTGCATTGGATAGATACACCACACCACACCACCAAGGAAGAAGGAACGAACTGTTTATTGCCAGCTGTTGCTCCTCACCATTTGGCCTGCTTCCTGGCGCTGACATGAATGGCTTGCTTGGACCACTCGAACTCGTCCCACTCTGTCGTCAAGCCGTCGTAGTGGAACAACATCACGTCGAAATTGTCGGAGAACTGCTCGGTGTGTGTCATATTTGATTGAAAGGACGAATAGTACGTCCATGATGATATTGTTCAGTAAGCTATATATCAATCAAGTAATAATAATTATAATGTCTTATTAATTACCTTGTGAACCATCGCATTGACATTGACTTTATTGCTGTAACCCACTGTCAGCACCACAAGGTATTTGCGAGTGGGGGTGTCCTGCTCATTGCATTGACCCCGGCCACACAGTTGAGTTCTTATACCCATAATTATACCAAACAAAATATACTACTAACTAATCAAGTCAACCCACCACGAGGTTGGCCATGTGCTTAGTTGATAGAAGGATATGGAGGCTTATCAATTCAGTAAAGTTAATAGGAATACAGTAGTTACAAGCAAATGGAATGAAGAATGAGTGAACGAAGATCATGAGAGAGAGACCTCACGCGGGTGTCCCCAAAGACGGCGCAGGTGAAGATCAGACTCTCGAACAACGATGTTTGGTGGTAGCCGCTCCGCGCCTTTTGGTTTTGATTTTGCCGGTGGAACAATCTTCTCCAGCACAAGAGATAATAATAAGAAAAATAAAGTACCGCCAAAGCTTAATTATTATATGACTGAGTATCAATCCATATACTGTACTGTATATAGGAATAATTCCTGCATGGACTTAATTAATAATTTCCGACAAGTTGAGAGTAGTTGTACCTCTGAATCTGAAGTGGCATTCGACTGCAGCAGAGGAGTCCCCTCTGCAGTATTAGAGGTGCTATTTCCGAAGGGTGCTGAAAATCTGGCGAGTATGTTGCTGCCTCTGACCGTGCAGTTTCCATCACTGAGGCTGAAGAACGGGAATACCTTTGGTGCGATTTGTACGGGAAAAGAAACGCCGATCAAGAAACCGATTGCTGCCGCAGACAACACCCTAAGGATCGGATTTGATTTCATTCTCACTATTCACTAGGAAAGAAGATCACAAGGGAGTATATGTTAGCATTACCAGTCAAAAACTCAAATTCCGATTGAAACGTTAAAAGTAGAATTATTTACATGCATTCAAAAAAGAAAAAGAACGCTGATGAGTAGGTTTGAGACTTACAAGCATAGACTACTTGACTCCCAGCCTGCTGTACGTGAGTAGTGCTGGTACAAGAGAGAGAGAGAGAGCGCCTCAGAACGTAAGTCGCAGTGGCAATCCGTGTATATATGATTATGATCCACATGCATGTGCTGTACATCTTCTCCTTATATACTTGCTAGCATGGAAACTCTTCGTTTTGACTTCGATCACAAAGGAGAAGTAGCGAAGTAGCAAAGGATCTCTCATGATGACTAGCTTGTACAGTGGAAAAGAGTTTGCCTTAGACTGGCATTCATTCAGAGACGTTCCTTTTCAGGATTCAGCATATAACCGACCCTCTAGCTACTCCCTACACCATGCGTCTAACTTCGTGCTCCTTAAGCTATTCAAAGAAGTCTGTCTATGTGTGCATGCATATCCTTCTTAGTATTTTTTTCCTTCCTTTTTTCCTGTTGCGGTGAAAGATGGCATTGACAGGCACATGCCCCAAGGTCAACACGTACGGTAACAAGGTTCCTTTCCTTTTGGATGACACAACTTGGAGAGTAATCAAACCAGTTAACAGTCGTGTACCTTACGTGACGGATGACGAACGACGACACAGACAGAGGACCTCTCGTTCCTGCAGGCTGCAGACCAAGCTTAAGGTCACGTTTCATTCGGTCACGCCAACTTAACTGTTGAATGGTACATTAGCTTGTTCCCGTATTTATTTGAGTGTAAGTTGCCTATTGTCTGAGCCCTCAGGCCAGTCTCAGTGGCGAGTTTCATTGCATTGTTTTTGAAGACTGCTATGTCATATAAAATGAAATAAAACTTAGATAAAACATCCACTCTCAATGGAGAGTTTCATTTTATGGTTTCATAGGTATTTAATTTCAAGACTCATAGAGAGTTGGTAATCATGCCAAGAGAGTTTCATCTCCTCTCTCTCTTCTTAAATACATTGCCATGTCATCAAACATGCCTATGTGGCAACCTATTTAGTGCAAATGAAACTCATATAAAACTCCCATTGAGATTAGCTTTATTAGTGGGTTACGGGGTACTGAATATTAATCATAATATTACTAATTGAAGGCATCCAATAAATCCTCGTGAAACATGCAAGAAAAAATATTAATTCTAAAATTATCACAATCCTTAGCCCTTAAATTAGTAGACTTTAATCAACGTTACCAATAAGAGCCGATAGATCTAGTTTGTTTCCTAAAAATTATCCGGCCTCTGCAGAAAGATAATTTATAATAACAACAAAAAGGTGCATCTAAATTACCCACCTCTATCATCTATCCCTGAAAAATTAAAGTCAAAAGTAATTCTTCCAACAGCTACCTCAGATCCTCAAATCATTGCCGGTTCAAACCCTCGCTTCAGTGCTAGATTTTGAACCAGCACAACCAATCCAGCATTGATGGAGAGGTTCACATCAGTGCCGGTTCTTATACACTGACAGTGATCACAATTTTCACAGCCAATTCGTTACAAGAGCTGGCAGTGTTCTGTGTAGCCAACACTGTCGGTTCATGTGACCAAACCGGTATTGTTGAGGGCAACAACACTACCGGTTCATCACACAGGCCGATAGTTGTTCCTGTGCTCACTGTCGGTTGGAGGTTGAAACAAGCAGTGCCGGTTCATCACATGAGCCGGTAGTGGTAACTATTATCACTGCCGGCTCGTGGTTGCAACCAATGGTGTTGAGTTAGGCAACACTACAAGTTCATTACTTAAGCTAGTGGTGCTGTGGCTGTCATCACTGCCAGTTTTTGGTGAACCGGCACTTTTTCGCATTTGTTATTTTACAATTTATTTTATTATTTTTGTGCGGTACTTTATATTTGCTACATAGACTAAACTCAAATACATCACAAATCCATAAAGATTAATATTACAAATGTCACAGTAACATTTTTTTTGAGCAAAAAAACGTAGGGAAAAATCCCCTCAGCACCAAAGAGCAACTTAAACCAGAACCACAAAACAGTTACAAATGGACCAGCCACCCAGAAGGTAACCACACCACCACACACACAAAGAAAGAAGAAGAAAACAAGAGAGAACAAAAAACCAGATGAAAGAACTAACTAAGCAACCTACAAGAGCAAGAAAAACTACAAGCTATTGAGCCAAGAACGGTCAGAGGACTAAAGAGAAGAATTGATCATGTACAACAGTACAAGTGAACTGAAACTTCATGCTTGAAATTAGCCTTCCAGGAGCCCAAGGTAGGGGCTTTCTTCTCTACAAAGCAAAAAAGCTTCTCCGCGAGAAACAACATCCACGTCGCCCATAAATCTCCCAGCCATCTGATCTGCCGTTCGACAGCTGAGATTTCTTAGATCGGATTTAGCCAGAAGCGGCTTCTTGGGCTTTCTCTTAACCTTGTTTGGCTACTCCGCTGCTTCTCATTCACTTCTCCAGCTTCTCCTCTGAATCCAGTGAAACAAATATATATCCAGCTTCTGCTTCTCCTTCTCGATGCTTCCCTCCCTCGCACCGTCTCCCTCCCGACCACGATGCCTCTCTTCCTGTGGAACGCCACCTCCACCATGTCTGCCCCTGCCCTCCCTTCCTCTCTCTCCCTCTCCCTCTCTCGATGTGGCGGTGGCGCCACCGATTCATCGCGCGAAGCGCTGGCAAGGGGACAGCGCCCCCGACCTGCGCCGCTGCACCGCCCAATGGCCCCGGCGGCCATCGTCCCAGGCCACCACGTGGCGTAGGCCGGCCCCACCGTTGGCCACCAGCGCTAGTGCCCCCACGCGTCCTCCTCCCGTTGTTCCGCGTGTGCTCCTGTGCTCGTGGAAACCCTAGGTGTCTCTCTATCTCTCCATGTGTCGTTGCCTCTCTCTAACCCATCCTGGATCAAGCGATGTACCGGTGTGGGGAGTGGTCGATGCAGGCGGATGAAAGGTCCTTGTTTGGTTTTGGTAATTGAGTGACAACTTTAGGTGGACTAATATGTGTTTGAGTGAGATACACATGTGATTAGTCCACAAGTACATGTGTGTGAGCAACATATGCCATGACGGTGAAGATGGCTCAGAGATGTTGCAAAGCTCACACATGTGATGAAGGAGCTCATTGCACATGAGACATGACACGGAGTCATGTGATCAAGGTGGAGAAGATCAAGACATGACTTGGCTCGATGGACCGGTTGCAAGTGTGAAGGGCAAGTTGAGTGATGACTTGGCACCAATAGACCGAAGCAACGATGAAGAGCAAGTGAAGTCAAGATCGATGAACCAATATGATCACGTGATGATATGGAGTGGGATTGGAATGCGCAAGGCAAAGGTATAACCTAGGGCATTTTATTTCATCGATCATAGGCGTGTAGAGAAGTTGATGACCGGATTTAGGATATATGGCTGTACTATCAAGAGGGGCAAATTTATTTGCATATCGGTCATCTAGTGCCACTCGAGTGATCTAACTTTGTATCGTTGCTAGGATCGAGTGGAGTGGCAAGTTGAGTGGCTAACTTCTATGGAAAAATGTTTGTGAAATGCTAACACACTTGCACATGATGGTGTACTCTTAGTGGTGTTGGCACATTTGCAAAGGAGAAGTTGGTGAAGAAAAGGAGTTGAAAGCGCTGGTCACAGGGTGACCGGATGTGTCCGACATGTGGACCAGACATGTCCGGTATCTAACTCAGCGGCAGTGTTCCCGACGTGACTGTACACGTCCGATATTGATATCGAACACATCTAGCATTCTTTATAGACATGATCAGTTGAGGCACTTGACCAGACTTTGGTTCGAGGAGGTGACCGAACGCTGAACAATCACTGTTCATGTGTTAGGTCATCATGACGTGGCCCACGGGAGTTGATCTAGAGAGGATCAGCCATAGGGGCGCGTCCGGTCGGCCGCACTAGGCGTGTCCGGTCATTAAAGTTGGTCTCTGGACCTTTACTGGAGTCGATCGAACTCTGGCTGGCTCAGCATCAGATCACAAAGAGGCGTGTCCGGTCTCTATCCTAGGAAGTTGGGGCATAGGTGATCAGACTCCGCGTGGGAGCATCCAGTCATGGACCTGTGCGTTCGATTGTCTATTATCAGGCGTGTGAGCGAGTTAGCCATTGGCGGCAATGGCTACTTCAAATGACTAGTGCCACGTGGAGGTCAAGCAGCGATTGGACACTATGACCGGATGCTTTCGGTCGCCATACCGGACACGTTCGGTCAGTGCGTAGAGTGCCCAGTGAAGGGGCAACGGCTCTTTTTGCCCTTGGGGCTATAAATAGAAGTGGTGGCCGGACATAGGCTGGTTGCTGAGCACTTAAGGGGACTTTCTGTCCATGCTTGAGAGTGCTTGGGAGCCCTCCAACTCACTTGTGATTGATAGTGTTCATCCGATCGAGTGAGTGAGCAATTCTAGTGCGTTTGCATCGAGTGGCACTAGGTGGTCGTCTTGCAAGCTAGTGGTGCTTGTTACTCTTGGAGGTTGCCAATTCCTAGATGGCTTGGTGGTGGTCTCCGTCGAAGCCCGTAAGAAGCTTGTGTGGTGCTCCGGAGGAGCTTTGTGAGGGTCATTGTGCTCACCCTGCGGGAGCCACAAAGAGCAACTCTAGTAAAGGGTGTCATTGAGCTACCCTCACTTGTGAGACAGGTTCTTGTGGTGCTCGACGTGTGGGCCTGGCGGGTGATGCCAATTAGCTACCAAACCATCGAATGAGTGGTCGACACAACTGGGACGTAGCTTGGTGGCAACCTCACAAACCTCAGGTGAAAAATCACCATGTCAACATTGTCTTCATCATCTTCTCGGTGGTTTGCATTCCATGAAACACAAGCTTGTATTACTTTCATATACATTATGCTTGTGTAGTTGCTCATGTAATTATTTAGCTTGTGTGGCTTGCTGGTTACCTTCTTGCTTGTGTCGCATAGAAGTTGATCCCTTGCGTGACTAATTTGGTTTTGTGTAACCTTGTTAGTCAAATTTCTTAGTTTGTGTAGCTAAGTAATTTACGCTCTTTAATTCGACATTGGTTACCTTGTTATTGAGCATTGCTAGTGAGCTTAGAAGCTTTGTGCTTTTGCTTACTAGTTGAGTAGGAGCTCCCCGGTGTGCAAAGTACTAGTGGCATAGGTTTGTGTGACCTTGCTCCTAGAATTGATTAGGTGAAGCTTTTGCTAGGCTGACACCTTATTTGCTTAATTAGTATCTTTGTAAACTGCTAGAGAACTTAGATAGAGGGGTGTAATCTTGGCTAGACCGATTGTTTCAATTCTGCACTTGTATCAGTTAGCCATCTCGATTAAGTTTTAGAAAGGACTAGTCACCCCCTCTAGTTTGCCATCTCAACCCTACAAATGGTATCAGAGCCACGGTCTCTCATTTGTGGTCTTCACCGACCCGAGAGGATGGCGTCTAGTGGGCTAGTTGATTGTGACACACATTTTTGATGGAACACACTTTGCATGGTGGAAACACCATATGCTTGATCATTTTTATGCAAAGGGACATAAGTTTTGGTGGGTTGTCACAAGTGGTCTCACACGTGTCTTGGACCATAAAAATCTAACCAAAGCTCAAAAGGTTCTCTTTGAACATGATTCTGATGCTTATTTATTTCTAATGGATGCTTTGAGTTATTTTACAAGGTGAACCACAAAGGAACAACCCATGAATTGTGGGAATCAGTCAAGCACACCTTCAGTGACTCCTCCACATGGGATGATGGCATGTTCAAGAAGGAGGATGAGCCCAAGGTGGAGGTGCATGAGCATGTTGAGCATGACCACAATTTGGTGAGTGTGGAAGATTGCTTCACCTCATGGTCAAGTGCTGATGATGATCGATCCATTACAAGTTCACTTGATAAGATTGATGATGATGCCTCAAGTGATGGAAATGATGATGCTATTCCATGCACACTTGATGGTGATGATGATGGTTCATGCTCGGATGACATTGCTACTACAAGCACATCCACTACACCACATTGTTTCATGTCACAAGGTGACACCAAGGTATCAAATGTTAATGTGGTTGATCATGCTGATTCATATGATGAGCTTGTTAGTAGACATGCTAGCATGACCATGTCTTTAGAAAATGAGAAAGCTAAAACAATGAAATTGGAAAATGAAAGCTCATTTCTAAAGAACTCATGTGAAGAACATAAGAAATTACTTGATGTTCTTAAATCTTCACATTGTGAGCTAACATTGACTCATGAGACACTACTTACATCTCATGAAGAATTATTAGAACAACATGCTTCTCTCATTAAAGTGTTTACAAAGAAACTTAAAAATAATGAGAACTCATCACGTGAGTCAAATGATCAAACACAACATGTGACTAACTCTTGTGATGTAGGGAAGAAGCATGTATCCGCCTCTTATGATGATTTATTAGATATGCCATGCTCTTCACATATAGATGCTTATTCTACTTCTATGTCTTGTGAGACTAACCTTTTAAAGGAGAACAATGAGCTCAAGAATAAAGTAAAGAAATTGAGCAACAAGTTAGAGAGGTGTTATAACTCAAAAGTCACCTTTGAGCATATGTTGAAGACTCAAAGAAATTTTGGTGACAAGAGTGGCCTTGGCTTCGAAAGGAAGATGACAAAAGGCGAAAGAAAAAGGGCAAAGAAGATAAAGAAGCAACTATAATTGAAGTTGTCTCACACCATGTGCTACCGGTGACATGAAGCACGACACCTAGCAAATGATTGCCCAAACATTGAGAAGCTCAAGAAGATGAAGGAAGAAGAGAGGCTAAAGCATGTCAAGTGCTTCAAGTGCCGCACATGGGGTCATCTCACCTCTATGTGCCCATCCAACCCATGACTTGGAGTTAGCAGTAGTTGTTCATGCACTGAAGATCTAGAGACACTATTTGCTTGAGAAGGTGCATGGTTTTTTTATCGGCCGAAATATCCTGATATTTCCGATATATCCTATTTATCCATAGGTGCCGATAAGAAATAATCTATCTTTTTCGTATAAATTTTGTTTAAATTTATTTAAATTTACTTAAATTCAAATTAAATTTTATTTGAATTTGGTCCGATATTTCCGATATATCATGTTTATCCTCTTTATCTATGACCCCCGATAAATTTTAATTTCCAAAAATGAAAACCTTGAGAAGGTGTGCCATATCTATATAGATCACAAGAGTCTCAAATATATCTTCACTCAACCTGAGTTGAATATGCGACAGAGAAGATGGCTAGAGTTGATCAAAGATTATAACTTAGAAGTGCATTATCATCCTAGCAAGGCGAATGTGGTTGCAGACGCCTTGAGCTAGAAATCTCATTGCAATTCCTTAAACTTGTTGTTGGAAGATGGATTTAATTTATTGCATCCTGCTGTGGTGCACAATATGACTGTCAGTTGTTCGCTCGAGAGCAAGATCATTGAGCTTCAGAAGACCAATGTGGGTGTGTTTCACATCAAAAGAAAGATGAAAGAACAAGACACCAAACATTTTAGACTGGATGAGAGGGGTGTGCTATGGTTTAAAGATCGATTGGTAGTGCCAAAAGATCGAGAACTTAGAAACCAAATCATAGATGAAGCTCACTCTTCCAATTTGTCTATCCATCCTAGTAGTAGTAAGATGTATCAAGACTTGAAGACTTGTTTTTGGTGGACAAAGATAAAGAAAGAAATTGCAGCTTATCTTGCCAGGTGTGATACCTGTAGCAAAGTCAAAGCAGTTCATTTGAAACCTGCTGGACTACTTCAACCTTTGCCTATTCTAGGTTGGAAGTGAGAGGAGATCAGCATGGATTTTATTGTTGGACTTCCACCCACTCAGAAGGGTTTTGACTCTATATGGGTAATTGTGGACCATTTGACCAAGTCCGCACACTTCATTCCGGTCAGGACTGATTATCGACCACACCAATATGCTGAATTGTATGTCACACATATAGTGCGTCTACATGGTGTGCCAAGAACCATTGTATCAAATAAAGGATCATAGTTTACAGCTTGTTTCTAGGAGCATTTGCACAAAGAGTTAGGCACCAACTTACTTAGAAGTTCCGCCTATCACCCTCAAACATCTAGACAGACTGAGCGAGTCAATCAAATATTGGAAGACATGTTGAGGGCATGTGTAATTTCTTCAAAGGGTTCATGGGAAAAGTGGCTATCTTTAGCTGAGTCTTCCTATAACAATAGTTACCAAGAAAGCATCAAGATGGCTCGTTTCGAAGCCTTGTATGGTCAGAAATATAGAACTCCTTTGAACTGGGTTGAACCTGGGGAGAGGAGGTACTATGGTATTGATTTTTGTCAAGGAAGGTGAAGAGCAAGTTTGTATCATTCAACAACACATTGAAGCCGCTCAATCTAGACAAAAGAGCTATGCTAACAAAAGAAGACCTATTGAGTTTAACGTAGGCAACTATGTATACCTAAAGGTATCACCAATGAAGGGAGTATAACGGTTTGGTGTAAAAAGAAAGCTTGCACCTAGGTATGTAGGTCCATACAAAATAATTGAGTGAAGTGGAAGAGTATCCTACAAACTACAGTTACCTCCAGAGATGATAGCCATTTTCAATGTCTTTCATGTTTCTCAACTGAAGATATGCTTACAAATTCCTGAAGAAATAGTTAAAACTGGGGGATATCAAGATAGAACCAGCCCTAGCTTATGAAGAGAAGCCCGTACAACTTTTGGATAGTAAAGAAAGGGTAACTCAGAACTGAGTGATCAAGTTCCACAAGGTAATGTGGAGTAATCACAGTGAACGGGATGCAACATGGGAAAGAGAGGATTACCTACATGAAGTTTACCCCGCTTTTTATGAAAAATAGTAGGTCATTCAATCTTGGGACGAGATTCCTATAAGGGGTAGGGGCTGTAACACCCTAAGTGTTAAGCTTGCATTTTGCACTTGCATTGCATGAGCATAAGCATCATTCATTCATTCATGAGCATGAACATGTGAAATTGCATTTTATTTACTCTATGTTATCACATGTGATGCTTGATTATACATGTATATGCTTTGTGATCATGGTTGGTTAATGCAAGTGGTTGTGTGTGGTCACTAAAACACCTTAGACACACTTAGGATGAAAAATGAAACAATGTTTATATTCGTGACTTGGTCCAAAATTGATTCAAAGTGTTGGTTTGCTTCAAAATGTCTTTTTCATGATGCTGCTTTTACTTAAGTTGAACAATAGCTTAGAGTATTTGCATGGCAGTGGAACCTAAATAAAAGTTGTAGTTCATTTCATGTGGAACAAACTTTGTTTTATGGTCAAGAGCTGAATCAGTGCCTAGCTTAGTGAAATAGAGCTCACAAGTTTCCACTTAATGCTGTTTTTGAAACCTTGAAAAATCGGCTAAGTCTGGATGACTAAACTTTTCAGTTTCAGTTTTCATGTACACTACTTTGGAGTATTTTCATTTGAAAACCATTGGGATTTTGACCAAACTTCTTTAAGCAAACTTGTAGTGTTCATGTAGCTCTACACAATGGTGGAATTAATTGATCAAAACGCCACACGATTTAGGAGGTCCAAAGGCTTAAACGTCGGCTGTCAGTTGGCTCATTCAACCAATTTGAATCGGTCAAGCAGTGGTAGTGGCCGACTGGGCGTAGGCCGCGCGCGTTGCGTGGTAGCCGTACACCGGTGCCGGCCCCACTTTGCCATGCTAATGGTGGGAGAAGGGCCAGGGCGTCACTCACTCACCCTCATTTTCACTCTCCCTCTCTTGCTGCTCTCTCTCTCTCTCTCTCAATCCCGGCGCAAAGCAGCAGCAGCGCCACCACAGCCGAGCTCTCGCCGGCCAAGCGTGCCACCAACGCAGCCACCGCTCGATTGCTTGTGTCCACAGCTCCACCTTGGTGTCCTTTGACCTCGACCTAGCTGCAGCCACGCTTAGCAGCAGGTGAGGGCCCTTGGGCCGAGTTTGTCACCGCCATCGCCATGGCTGTCGTGCTCGTGCTCGTGCGTGGCCATGCTCCACCACAGCCGAGCTCTCGCCGGCCAAGCGTGCCACCAACGCAGCCACCGCTCGATTGCTTGTGTCCACAACTCCACCTTGGTGTCCTTTGACCTCGACCTAGCTACAGCCACGCTTAGCAGCAGGTGAGGGCCCTTGGGCCGAGTTTGTCACCGCCATCGCCATGGCCATCGAGCTCATGCTCGTGCGTGGCCATGCTTTTCCGAGCTCTCTCGTTCTCTCTCTTCTGTCATTAGGGATAGCTGAGGTCTAGGTCTAGCCATAGCGAAGGCCTAAGGGCCAATGATGGCACGTCGGTGCCAAAACATGGCTTCTCACCACCGTGGCGCCATGCATGTGGCCGGCTCACACCGCCGCTCCACCGTAGCCTGAAACCCTAACCCTAGCTTCCTTAGGATACGCTAGAGCCTCAACCCTGCTCAAGCGAGATCGGCATTGCCAAAGACGGCAATGGAACCACCACGCACCTCTACTATTTGCCATGGCCACCATTGAGCTAGCTTCGGCAAGCCCCTTGGCCAACCAAGCCCACCAATAGATGCGGGATGTCAAGACGAGGTTAAGGGTGGTGGCTGTGTCACTGGAAACCTCACCATCGGCGAGCTTTCGCCAGTCAAAGCTCGCCTCTGCTTTGTGTGCCTGACACGTGGGGCCAAGTTGACTGCGGGACCCAACTGTCAGCATCTCTAGGTGCATTATGCTGGGTGTGTCTGGCAGTGAATAGGGTTTCTGGATGTTTTTCTTATTTGTTTTCCAGATTTGAATGCAAACTTGTAAAAATCATATCTTGAGCTAGGAATGTCCAAATGGAGTGAACCAAATTTTGTTAGCTTCGTCTTGATGAGTACTATCTGTTTAAAATATGAAACCTGACATGTGCTATAGTTTATATTTTGTTTGTATTTATCTTGTTTAATGACTATTAATCTTAGAAAATGCATAACTTGAGTTAGGGAGATGCTAAAAATGTGATTCCAATTTTGTTGGTATTGTTTTGACATGTTGTATCTAGGAAAAATACTCAACCTATAGTGAGCATGCTTTGAATGTGACTGTGATTTAACTTGATTAAATGCTAGTTTCTTGTGAAATTAATTGTGGTAAATATAAGTAACCTATGAGCATAAATTAATTTTCACAGTATGCTGGTGTTATGGTGAAAGTAAGAAAAATATGAAATCTATTGTTTGACGCATTTCACTAGGCTAAACTATTTTATGTTGTTATAAGCATATGCAACTTATCATTTTTGTAGAGGTTGCTATACTTATCCAAGTGACATGAAATTTGTACAGTAGACTATTAGGAGCATGTGTAGGTTGCCGTAATTTTTTCATAATTTAATGTGCATAGGAAGTAGCAGTTCCAATTTTCACCTTGATATGCTTATAAATCAATAAATGCCTTTTAATAAATTATTTGGGCTTAACCATGATCTTGTGATGTATGTAGTCTGCTAGTACATTTGGTTGTTCCCAAATTTGAGTGTTTATATGCAGCTAGTTAATTATTGCCCTATAATTCACTTAGGTCTAGTTTTGTGACTTGTTTGCTTTGCATGAACTTGATACTTGTTATTTAGATGCTTAGGCTAATTAAGATAAGTTGTTAGCTGCAGGTTTTAGGCCTCTCACTGATGATGGACAACTTTTATCTCAGGTTGCTAGAACATGGTGAGTGTTTGTTTGCTTTACTAGAGAGGAGATATGCACCTACTCAGTAAACTAAAAAATTAATCTACTAGAGAGGAGAGGTGCATCTACTAGATAAAGTAAAGTTAATCTTGTTATCACCATGTCATCTTATTGCTAAGAGTGTGTAAGTTTATGCATTTCATCATATCATACTTGCACTTCACTCCTTGTGCATTCCCTATATTTATCTATGTGCTCATACATATAGGATCACCAGGAGTGACTCTGTTGGAATTCAAAGCTATGGGAGAGGAGGACCAACCAAAGATCTAGTAGCAGGAAGCTCTAGAAGGAGGAGAACTAGCCGCCTGAGTGCCTAGACCATAAGCCCTTAGCTTATTTGAAAGGCGAGCCCCGGAGCATTCTAAGCCTCCTATGTTTTATAAATATCAGCTTGAGTTCTTTATGTTTTGATGCATTAGGTTGTAGGAGTTGGTTAGAACTACTTGATGCATATGACCTCCTTGTCTAGAAATATATCTTGAATCCTATGTAGGTCCAAGATCAAATATATGCTTACCCATGCTTAGCTCGGTAGAAGTCGGGTGATTTTTTGTCACCTGCGAGATATAGGTGAATATCTGGTCATGGTTGGCTATATTTGCTATCATGGAAAAGAACCATGGGGCATTATATAAATAGAGATCAGGCAGGATCTTATATGTTGATGGTGTTGTGACTTATGTTGATCTCGTTTCTGTTGGTTAAGGACTGGATCGTTGAAGGCCCTCTCGTCATTTTAAACACAGCACTTAGCTGGCCGGATAACTCATTCCGACCGCGAAGCCGAGTAGCTCAACTCAGGCCAGGAGTCATTTTGTAAGAGTGCGCACACGAGAGGTAGTAAAGATGTGCGGGCAGCCGGATGTGAGTCCATGGGCAGGCCGGGCCTGATCGTCCTGGCAACTGGTCAGTCCTTGAGTGTGTGGCGCTGATCGAAATCATGACATACGATTTGAGTTGTACCAAAGGTGACCTAAGGCTACCGTGGCTGGTGGGCCTAGGTTTGTGTTAGGAATACTGCCCAGCTGGTTGCAATCGATTTGAATCGCCGTCTCTCCTAGATAGTGAGAAACTTGGCTTAGCTTCTTCATCGTAGTAACTTGATGGAATATGATGGTTATGATGGATATGGGGATACTACACGGGATATGGTTACTATTGTTTGCTTTAGCTTAAATCAAGAGCTTGCTCTAGTACAGGTGCAACTTAGATATGCTTAATCTTAAGAAGGTATAACTTGTTGCTAGAATGATTAAAATATCACTACATGAATTACTTTAGATTTTATGCAAAATTTTGTCAAGCTCGCTCCACTACAAAAAGCCTTACATACTCCTTGGTGTCACTTCATTTTTGGTTTATGACGGGTAAGTCTAGCTGAGTATATTCTCGTACTCAAGGTTTATTCCCACTTGTTGCAGATGGTACAGTGTATCATGGCTACTACAAGAACTGCTTCTCTCCAGTAGTGGACGAGGAGTAAGGCCGCGGGCACAACTCTTCTATATTATCTCATATGTGTTGCTTTTGTTGGGGAAATGATCATGAGACTGGCATGTATTTGAACTGTGTGTGAAGTTGGTTTCAAAACTATGTTGCTTCTGCTACTACATTGAACTTGGGTTGTAATAACTTTATTTGAACTCCAATATATGTTGAATTATTTGTGAACTTTATGTAACATATAGCCTATCTGTTGAATCATGTATGGTCTTGGTTGTATGTTGGCGATGATTCGAGATCCTTCGTGATACTCTATGGACTATCGGGTTTCTATGGCCTCAAGTGTGTGCGTGCCAACGTGTAAGCGGGGATAGCCGTGCCAAAACTTGTATAAATTGGTCGGTTCTATGACACCGCATAACATTTGTCCCACGTACTAAGAGCTTCCTTCTCTTTGTAGAACCACTATTTTGCCTTCCTCATGAGGGAGAAGGGAAACAGACAGAGCTTGGTGCTAGTTGGTGCGACGTCTTTGATGATGATGGTGCCACACAGCTTCAGGAAGTGTTGCAAGTGTGCACTTGCGTCCTTGCTTGGCAAACCACAGAATTACTTTTCCTGCACCATCATGTTCAAGCCAGTGTGAAATTTGAAGTTTTGTTACCTGTGTTGACAGTGGGCCCAACAGGCATGTTGTCAACAGTGGGGGTGGAGTAGTCATGGAGTGTCTTGGCCATTGCAGAAATAGCGGATGGTGCGGGGGTGACTGGCTCAACTGTCGGTGGAGTAGTAGAAGAAGAAGCGGTATGAGACCAAATCTTCCTTATGAGTGCCTCTGGATTATCAATGTAGTTGTTTGGCAGATCAAAACCACTCATACACTATCCGGTTTTTGGCCACAATAGGAAGAAAACAAGCAGAATTAGCCTGCATAAACTATGGTTACCATTACATGCCTGTGCTCATGATCATGTCCTACTAGATTCTATAACCTATGCCCTCCTTAGCAACGACGCCAGAAATGCTTGTTCGCATATCTTAGCGCAATCAACAAGTGTGGAGATTTTAAGTCCATCCCCGGCAACGACGCTAGAAATGCTTGTTGGCATTTCTTAGCGCAATCACCAAGTGTGGAGGTTTTAAGTCCATCCTTGGCAATGGTGCTAGAAATGCCTGTTGGTATTTCTTAACACCATCACTAAGATTGAGTTAACCTTAGCGATGCCACCAAGAAACACCAACTATGATAGTTCTTAACGATTACAGAAAATATTCACAAGCGCATGGATCTATCATTGTAGCATTTCACCTAAAAGTATTCAAGGTATCATTATTTATATTTTCCCAAAGAAGGGCAAGGTATAAAGAGTCTAGCATGAGCATGAACAAGATTACATACTTGCATTAGTAAACCAGTAGTTCATGATAGGGGTAAAAATGGTATTTTAAGGATAGTGGACACACCTCTAGGCCAACCTCAAGGATAAAAGGAAAACAAAGAATAAAAGAGTGTTCCTACGTGGAGCCGGCATGTTCTAATATAGCCGTGCAAAGAACAGTTAATAATCATACAAGTTATATGACTAGAGTTAGAACTAAGTGTAAGATGAATAGGGAGATCTCTAGGAACTGGTTTGCCAGCGCATGGGAGACTTTAAGACTCCTACACAGTACTCGAATGTGGGGGATTACAAGGGATGGACAGGGCTATCACCACCTATCGCCTACCCCTCAACCGGGGGCACTGTCATATTCAAAGGTTCCCGTGCACCTGAGCACCACGCCTGTGTACAAGGAAACTACCCATACCCCTAGGATTCCGACCCTACGGATCGACAAGCAAGAATATGGGCAAACCTAAAGGAACAATGAACCACCACCTCAACCCTTGCTCTAATTGTACTCATACAAATCATATGAATGTTTAAGTATAAAGTTGAACATGTTAAGATTATAACACACAGACTATATGCTAGTTCATATATCATGATTATAACAAGACAACTATACTCTAGTTCATATGCACTACTATATAAATGATATGAGAGCAAGACTTTGGAAGAATTCTTTATAGTATTCATACAAAGATTTCTCTCTTTTCTTCCAAGGAGCTAAGCCCTCCTTGATGGCTTTGCTAGCTCACAATACTACTACAAAAACTAAAAGAGAGTACAAGTTGAGAGGTGAGGTGTGTAGCTCCAAATGGTTGTGTCTATTAAAGGAGAGCTCCACCCCCTTCTTTTATAGTGGAGTGTGGTCGGTTTGGCGCAAACAATATAGGAAACTAGCTGTTGGTATTTATTAACACACACAGATAAAATCTGCAAGCGCACGGATACTACTATAGCTTTCACCTGAAGGTATTCCAAGTATCATATCCATAGGGAAATGTGTGAGACTAACTATAGTCCAACTTAACTAGGGGTAGCACCATGGTTAGGATAAATAGGAGCGTAGAGAGGATAACTAAGGTTCTCTAGTTCTGACTTGGGTAAGCTTCTACTATTCAACTAGGGACATTACTAGGGAAAGACACCAGCAGAGGATGCTTTCCTTCGCAACCACGTCCTATGTGTGCCTATAGACAAGAGGTGGACTACAAAGGATCAACGAAGCTATATAGTACAAGCTATATAGAACTTATGTCACACATGTGATCTACCACCTTTTGAAATGTAGGGTGCATCCACAATTAACCCTAGTCTAAGCACCACGCTTACACTTACAATTAATACTTTAACCTAGAGAGTCTATAGATTAAAGCACTCAAAAGAGAGTCGTGATCCTGATGAAGAATATAAACAATTACTTACTTGAATCAGAAGTTGATTACTAGAGAAATCTTAAAAGCAAGTTCAAGTATATATGCAGGTTATGTTGATGGTTTATAATTGATGTTACTGATCATCAACACCAGCCAAAACCGCATATGCATGGAGGCATGCAACCGCGGGAGGAGCATGGGCCCGATTGGCGGCGGTGGGGGTGCGGCCACACCCAGGGTGTGCTCACAACCTGGTGGGCCTGCCTCGTGACCGCCTTTGCATGGTCAGTTCCTGGGTGGGCCTGGACCCTTCCCCTGGTGGTGCTCGGCCCAGATTGTTGCATGAAGGTGGGCTTCTCCATTTCTCTTGTTGCACATTTTTGCTTTATGCTTTGCTTGGTTTTCCACTTGTATTTGAATGTGTGTTCTGCAAAACATGTTTTCTCCAATACAAGTGGAACTATGTCATTAGTGAAGGAATATGTGTCAAAAGATTGTTTATTTCTCCTGTTTTGGACTTTATTTGGTGGTCGAATTCGATCGATAGTGACCACCAATAGTAGGCTGTGGTCCTAGTGGTGCTTCAAGGTCCAATCTTCTTTGCTCTGGAGGGTAGATGGGGATTCCTTTTAGAATCACGAGCTCTTGCTCGTGTGTGTCCAACATCCTTTGCTTGGGTCTGGTGATGAGGTAGGCGCTCTTCAACTGTTGGGCGTGGCGATCTTCAGCTTCCTTTAGGGCTTAGGCGATGGTAGTCTCGTAGCTTTTCTGCGGCAGCTGCTCGGGCATGTGCTTCAGCGAACTGCACCTGGGGCTTCCTAGCATAGATATCGGCTTCTTTGGCTCTTTTGGATGCACTTCCTCAACTCTGAGGATTGCTTATCATGTTGCTTGTCGAGGTAGAGCATGTAGGTGGTCATGAACTTCATCACACAGGCCAATAGTTGTTCCTGTGCTCACTGTCGGTTGGAGGTTGAAATAAGCAGTGCTGGTTCATCACATGAGCCAGTAGTGGTAACTATTATCATTGCCGGCTCGTGGTTGCAACCAACGAGGTTGAGTTAGGCAACACTACAAGTTCATTACTTAAGCTAGTGGTGTTGTGGCTGTCATCACTGCCAGTTTTTGGTGAACCGACACTTTTTCGCATTTGTTATTTTATAATTTATTTTATTATTTTTGTGTGGTACTTTATATTTGCTACGTAGACTAGACTCAAATACATTGTCACGGTAACATTTTTTTGAGCAAAAAATGTAGGGAAAAATCCCCTCAGCACCAAAGAGCAACTTAAACCAGAACCACAAAACAGTTACAAAGGGACCAGCCACCCAGAAGGTAACCACATGACCACACACACAAAAGAAATAAGAAGAAAACAAGAGAGAACAAAAAAACCAGCTGAAAGAACTAACTAAGCAACCTACAAGACCAAGAAAAACTACAAGCTGCTGAGCGAAGAACGGTCAGAGGACTAAAGAGAAGAATTGATCATGTACAACAGTACAAGTGAACTGAAACTTCATGCTTGAAATTAGCCTTCCAGGAGCCCAAGGTAGGGGCTTTCTTCTCTACAAAGCAAAAAAGCTTCTCCGCGAGAAACAACATCCACATCGCCCATAAATCTCCCAGCCATCTGATCTGCCGTTCGACAGCTGAGATTTCTTAGATCGGATTTAGCCAGAAGCGGCTTCTTGGGCTTTCTCTTAACCTTTTTTGGCTACTCCGCTGCTTCTCATTCACTTCTCTAGCTTCTCCTCTGAATCCAGTGAAACAAATATATATCCAACTTCTCCTTCTCCTTCTCGATGCTTCCCTCCCTCGCACCGTCTCCCTCCCGACCATGATGCCTCTCTTCCCGTGGAACGCCGCCTCCACCATGTCCGCCCCTGCCTTCCCTTGCTCTCTCTCCCTCTCCCTTTCCCTCTCTCGATGTGGCGGCGGTGCCACCAATTCATCGCGCAAAGCGCTGGCAAGAGGGTAGCGCCCCCGACCTACGCCGCTACACCGCCCAATGGCCCTGGCGGCCATCGTCCCAAGCCACCACGTGGCATAGGCCGGCCCCACCGTTGGCCGCCGGCGCTAGTGCCCCCCATGCATCCTCCTCCCATTGTTCTGTGTGTGCTCCTGTGCTCATGGAAACCCTAGGTGTCTCTCTGTCTCTCCATGTGTCGTTCCCTCTCTCTAACCCGTCCTGGATCAAGCGATGTACCGGTGTGGGGAGCGATCGATGCAGGCAGATGAAAGGTCCTTGTTTGGTTTTGCTAATTGAGTGACAACTTTAGGTGGACTAATATGTGTTTGAGTGAGATACATAGGTGATTAGTCCACAAGTACATGTGTGTGAGCAACATATGCCATGACGGTGAAGATGACTCAGAGATGTTGCAAAGCTCACACATGTGATGAAGGAGCTCATTGCACATGAGACATGACACGGAGTCATGTGATCAAGGTGGAGAAGATCAAGACATGACTTGACTCGATGGACCGGTTGCAAGTGTGAAGGGTAAGTTGAGTGATGACTTGGCACCGATAGACCAAAGCAACGGTGAAGAGCAAGTGAAGTCAATATCGATGAACCAATATGATCACGTGATGATATGGAGTGGATCATATCATTGTTGATCATGTTGGTGCATGTGTTGCATCAACATCGGAGGAGTTGGATTGAAATGTGCAAGGCAAAGGTATAACCTAGGGCATTTCATTTCACCGATCATCGGCGTGTTGAGAAGTTGATGACCGGATTTAGGATATATGGCTGTACTATCAAGAGGGGCAAATTTATTTGCATATCGGTGATCTAGTGCCACTCGAGTGATCTAACTTTGTATCGTTGCTAGGATCGAGTGGCGTGGCAAGTTGAGTGGCTAACTACTTTGGAAAAATGTTTGTGAAATGCTAACACACTTGCACATGATGGTGTACTCTTAGTGGTGTTGGCACATTTGCAAAGGACAAGTTGGTGAAGAATAGGAGTTGAAAGCGCTGGTCACGGGGTGACCGGATGCATCCGACATGTGGACCAGACATGTCCGGTATCTAACTCAGCGGCAGTGTTCTCGATGTAACCGGACACGTCCGATATTGATACCAAACGCATCTAGCATTGTTTCTAGACGTGATCAGTTGAGGCACTTGACCAGACTTTGGTTCGAGGAGGTGACTGAACGCTGAACAGTCACTGTTCATGTGTTAGGTCATCATGACGTGGCCCACGGGAGTTGATCTAGAGAGGATCAGACATAGGGGCGCATCCGGTCAGCCACACCAGACGTGTCCGGTCATCAAAGTTGGTCTCTGGACCTTTACTGGAGTCGATCGAACTCTGGCTAGCTCAGCGTCAGGTCACGAAGAGGCGTGTCCGGTCTCTGTCCTAGGAAGCTGGGGCATTGGTGATCAAACTCCGCGTGGGAGCATCCAGTCATGGACCTGTGCGTTCGATCATCTGTTGTTAGGCGCATGAGCGAGTTAGCCATTGGCAGCAATGGCTACTTCAAACGACTAGTGCCACGTGGAGGTCAAGCAGTGATTGGATACTATGACCGGTTGCTTCCGGTCGCCATACCGGACACGTTCGGTCAGTGCGCAGAGTGCCTAGTGAAGGGGCAACGGTTCTGTTTGCCCTTGGGGCTATAAATAGAAGTGGTGACCGGACTTAGGTTGGTTGCTGAGCACTTAAGGGGACTTTCTGTCCATGCTTGAGAGTGCTTGGGAGCCCTCCAACTCACTTGTGATTGATAGTGTTCATCCGATCGAGTGAGTGTGCAATTCTAGTGTGATTACATCGAGTGGCACTAGGTGGTCGTCTCGCAAGCTAGTGGTGCTTGTTACTCTTGGAGGTTGCCAATTCCTAGATGGCTTGGTGGTGGTCTCCGTCAAAGCCTGCAAGAAGCTTGTGTGGTGCTCCGGAGGAGCTTTGTGAGGGTCATTGTGCTCACCCTGTGGGAGCCACAAAGAGCAACTCTAGTAAAGAGTGTCACTGAGCTACCCTCACTTGTGAGACAGGTTCTTGTGGTGCCCGACGTGCGGGCCTGGCGGGTGATGCCAATTAGCTACCAAACCACCGAATGAGCGGTCGACACAACAGGGACGTAGCTTGGTGGCAACCTCGCGAACCTTAGGAGAAAAATCACCGTGTCAACATTGTCTTCATCCTCTTCTCGGTGGTTTGCATTCCATGAAACACAAGCTTGTATTACTTTCATATAAATTATGCTTGTGTAGTTGCTTATGTAATTATTTATCTTGTGTAGCTTGCTGGTTACCTTCTTGCTTGTGTCGCATAGAAGTTTGATCCCTTGCATGACTAATTTGGTTTTGTGTAACCTTGTTAGTCAAATTGCTTAGTTTGTGTAGCTAAGTAATTTACGCTCTTTAATTCGACATTGGTTGCCTTGTTATTGAGCATTGCTAGTGAGCTTAGGAGCTTTGTGCTTAGGCTCTCATATCCTCGGTAGTTCAGAAATCTCGAAGGATTTCAAACAACTTTCAACATACAAGCCAACATCATAGTGATTTAACACAACACATCATTCGTTACAACAGTTCACAAGTAGCATATAGATTACATCCATCAGAGTTAAAAATAAAATATTACAAACCAAGTTTGATTAGTGGAAGCAATATAGTTCGATACATAACTTCATAAGTTCAAATACATTGCCAGATTAAAAGTCATGTCCCACAAAAGCATCTCAGGTAAGAACACTAGTAGAGACTGTGCCCGACAGCCTAGTCTTCATCCCTAGTTGGGAGAAGGCAATACTTGCAGCACCCGTGATAGAATAGGTCATCTGCAATAGGTGAGAAATAAACCTTGAGTACGAGAATGTACTCAGCTAGACTTACCCGTCAAAAACTAGAAATAAAAGACACCAAGGATCATGCAAGGCTGATATGAAGTGGAGCTAGCTTGACACATTTTGCATAAAAGCTTTCATAGATTAAGTAACCATCTAGAGCTTAGCATCAAGTTAATAATCATTAACCTGTCATCTATATTAGCACCTGTACTAGAGCACTCACTTTATTAAGAGCAAACAATATTAACCATAGTAGGTATAATAAGCTTGTCATCATCATAACATTATTCCTAAACCATAATTATTATTTAGTGCATCTACTTTGGAGATAAGCCCATCAAGTTCTCACTAATCGGTGAGAGATGGCGACTCGAATCGAATTACAACTCAGCTAAGGGGGTATTCCTAACTCTCACCCTGGCATACTTTGCAAGGGTAGCCATGGATCACTTTTGGTATAACTCAGGAACCAACTTTGTGGGTTTGGTTAGCGCTAGCACACTCAGGGATTACCCTTCTACCAGGATGATCAGGACTTTTAAATCACCTATCTTTGGACTCATGCCTACGGCTCCCTACCGAGGCACACTTTATACTTGTCGACTCCCAGCCTGAGTTGAGCTACTCGGATTAATGGTCAAGCAATCGGGCCCGGCCAGCTAAGAGAGAGGCATGCATTCAACATGAATAGGAAAGGCTCTAAGAATCGGTCCTTAATCGACACAGATGGAGTCACTGTAAGCCTACACTCTACAAGCCTCTGCTTGGTCTTCATTCAAATTATACCAGGTTCTTTTCTATGACAGTAAATATAGCCAACCGTGCCACATGTATAGTCCTATAGCTCGCAAGTGACAGGAAATCACCTGACTTCTACAGCTTAAAGCAGGGCTAAGCATCTACTCGAGCCTGAGCTACATAGGATTCATGGTATAATCTCTGGACAAGGATTGGATATCATTACAGCAAGTATTTTCATCCAACACCAATGACTTAATGCAACAACATATATAACATAATACTTAATTACATTTCAGAAATTAGGAGACATATAATGCTTCAGGGCTTGCCTTTCACGAAATTGCATGGGACGTGGTCGAGACAGTCAACGATGACCTCATCCGACACTTCTCCTGCAGGCTGCACCTCCTGAACCTTTGGTGTTGGTTGCTGCTATTCCTCCTGGCACGGTCCCTCGAACCCCAACAGGGTCACTCCTTCCGGTATACCTATTGCATGCATATGCACAAGATGAATATCATGGATGCATAAGGAATGACATGATGCTCATGGATGAAGAACAACAAATAACAAAGCGTCCTAAACATTCATGGACCAAGTAGGTGCAATGCTCTATTCAAACCACTTTAAAGAGTAGGTGCATATCTCCTCTCTAGAGAGCAAGAACACACTTACCAAGTAGGTATAGATGCTCATCCTCTGTTAGAGGCCTAACACCTGCACCTAAACTCACCTTAATCTATTTAAGCACCTAGTAACAATACAAACATGCTTTAATATAAGAAAGGTACATTTAACAGAAACTTCAGGTTTAACATACAACGGAGCAGTTTAGTAAATCAAGCATAGCAGAAAATCTAAAATTTCAAATGACTTACAAGAGGACAATCTGGAAACCTTATGAAATTAACTACAAATCATTTATTAACCTCACAGCATGATTCTAATGTTTACCGGATCGAATTTAAGTAACCACAAAATCTGTTCTGAGAACAAGCGCAGCTGAGAGTCAAATTTAAACAGCTATATCTCCCAAACTACATGACCAAATGGCACCAAATTTGAACAGAAGGTAGATGTATAGGTTGTATACAACTTTTGTATAAGCAAGTTTCATAGTAAAGCATCATAACATGGAGAACTTTGCCAAGTCTCCAGATCTGTCCAGAATTGGCAGATTCACAAAATTAATTAATTGGAGATGTAGAAAAAGCTCATTTGAGTTAAACCAAGTTTACCATCTCATTACTCATTTAAAAGAACACCAAAAAGTGTGGTGCCAACATCTAAATAATTTCTTTAATACCCTTTATTAATTTATTTAGATAATTAGGTGAATAAAGGAACCTATATCAAAACTGTACAATAAATTCTATAAAAAATACAGCAGCTACAACATGCTTCCAGGAGGCTACCACAAAATTTTCATAGCATTTGAGCAAGTACATTTTTCTATACTAAAAATAACAGATAGAAAGGCTGTTTTTTGACATAAATGAGAAACCCTATTGAAAGTGTCAAACAACAGATTTCATATTTTTCTTAGGTTTTTGCTATGATGAGAATATCACTCACCAAATTTCACCTCTACTGGATCTATAGATAAATTATGAAAATTGTCACAAGACCCAACCATGCAAAAAAGATAAATACATAACTCTGTCATATAGATTTGTTCGGACGATCCACGATAACACAGATCGAATCAAAACCCTTCTCCATAGTGGGTAACCCAACAAAGAAATTCATAACAATTTCTTCCCACTTTCAACCAGGAATGGAGAGTGGTTGCAATAAACCAGGCTTCATGTGAATAGCCTTGACTCTGCAATAGTTATCACACCTAGCAACGTAGGCTACGATTTCTTTCTTCATCTTGGTCCACCAATAACAAGACTTGAGATCCTGATATATTTTATTACTACCAGGATGGATAGATAACTTGGAAGAGTGGGATTCAGCCATGATTTGGTTTCTATGTTACTTATCATCGGACACGACAATTCTATCGTTGAACCAGAAAATTCTATCGGTGTTGGCTGTTGCTGTTCCTCCTAGCACGGTCCCTCGAACCCCAACAAGGTCACTCCTTCTGGTATACCTATTGCATGCATATGCACAAGATGAATATCATGGATGCATAAGGAATGACATGAGGCTCATGGATGAAGAACAACAAATAACAAAGCGTCCTAGACATTCGTTGACCGAGTAGGTGCAATGCTCTATTCAAACCACTTTAAAGAGTAGGTGCATATCTCCTCTCTAGAGAGCAAGAACACACTTACCCAACTAGCATAATCTAAGGTATTAATGCTCATCCTCTGTTAGAGGGCCAACACCTGCACCTAAACTCACCTTAATCAATTTAAGCACCTAGTAACAATACAAACATGCTTTAATATAATAAAGGTACACTTAACAAAAACTTCAGGTTTAACATACAATGGAGTAGTTCAGTAAGTCAAGCATAGCGGAAGATATAAAATTTCAAATGACTTACAAGAGGACATTATGGAAAGCTTATGAAATTCTCTACAAATCATTTATAAACCTCACAGCATGATTCCAATGTTTACCAGATCGAATTTAACTACCAACAAAATATGTTCTGGGAACAAGCGCAGCTGAGAGTCAAATTTAAACAGTTATATCTCCTAAACTACATGACCAAATGCCACCAAATTGGAACAGAAGGTAGATGTATAAGTTATCCACAACTTTTGTATAAGCAAGTTTCATAGTAAAGCAACATAACATGGAGAACTTTGCCAAGTCCCCAGATCTGTCCAGAATTGGCAGATTCACTAAATTAATTAATTGGAGATGTAGAAAAAGCACATTTGAGCTAAACTAAGTTCACCAACTCATTACTCATGTTAAAAGAACACCAAAAAGTGTGGTGCCAACATCTATATAATTTCTTTAATACCCTTTATTAATTTATTTAGATAATTAGGTGAATAAAGGAACCTATAACAAAATTGTACAAGAAATTCTATCAAAATTACAGCAGCTACAACAAGCTTCCTGGAGGCTACTACAAAATTTTCATAGCAGTTGAGCTAGTATATTTTCCTATACTAATAATAATAGATAGAAAGGCTGATTTTTGGCATAAATGAGAAACCCTATTGAAAAGTGTCAAACAATAGATTTCATATTTTTCTTAGGTTTTTACTAACATGAGAATAGCACTCACCAAATTTCACCTCTACTGGATCCATAGATAAATTATGAAAATTATCACAAGACCCAACCATGCAAAAAAGATAAAAACATAACTCCATCATATAAATTTGGTCAGACGATCCACGATAACCCAGATCGAATCAAAACCCTTCTCCATAGTGGGTAACCCAACAATGAAATCCATAACAATTTCTTCCCACTTTCAACCAGGAATAGAGAGTGGTTGCAATAAACCAGGCTTCATGTGAATAGCCTTGACTCTGCAATAGTTATCACACCTAGCAACGTAGGCCACGATTTCTTTCTTCATCTTGGTCCACCAATAATAAGGCTTGAGATCCTGATACATTTTACTACTACCAGGATGGAAAGATAACTTAGAAGAGTGAGATTCAGCCATGATTTGGTTTCTAAGTTCCTTGTCTTCAGACACGATAATTCTATCGTCGAACCAGAGAATTCTATCGGTGTTGGCTACAGCAGTTCCTCCTGGGACGGTCCCTTGAACCCCAACAGGGTCACTCCTTCCGGTATACCTATTGCTTGCATGTGCACAAGATGAATATCATGGATGCATAAGGAATGACATGATGCTCATGGATGAAGAACAACGAATAACAAAGCGTCCTAGTCATTCGTTGACCGAGTAGGTGCAATGCTCTATTCAAAACCACTTAAAAGAGTAGGTGCATATCTCCTCTCTAGAGAGCAAGAACACACTTACCCAACTTGCACAATCAAAGGTATAGATGCTCATCCTCTGTTAGAGGCCTAACACCTGCACCTAAACTCACCTTAATCTATTTAAGCACCTAGTAACAATACAAACATGCTTTAATATAAGAAAGGTACATTTAACAGAAACTTCAGGTTTAACATAAAACGGAGCAGTTCAGTTAATCAAGCATAGCAGAAGATCTAAAATTTCAAATGACTTACAAGAGGACATTATGCAAAGCTTATGAAATTCTCTACAAATCATTTATAAACCTCACAGCATGATTCCAATGTTTACCAGATCAAATTTAACTAACCACAAAATCTGTTCCGAGAACAAGCGCAGCTGAGAGTCAAATTTAAACAGTTATATCTCCTAGACTACATGACCAAATGCCACCAAATTGGAACAGAAGGTAGATGTATAAGTTATCTACAACTTTTGTATAAGCAAGTTTCATAGTAAAGCAACATAACATGGAGAACTTTGCTAAGTCCCCAGATCTGTCCAGAATTGACAGATTCACTAAATTAATTAATTGGAGATGTAGAAAAAGCACATTTGAGCTAAACTAAGTTTACCAACTCATTACTCATGTTAAAAGAACACCAAAAAGTGTGGTGTCAACATCTATATAATTTCTTTAATACCCTTTATTAATTTATTTAGACAATTAGGTGAATAAAGGAACTTATAACAAAACTGTACAAGAAATTCTATCAAAATTACAGCAGCTACAACATGCTTCTTGGAGGCTACCACAAAATTTTCATAGCAGTTGAGCTAGTATATTTTCCTATACTAAAAATAACAGATAGAAAGGCTGTTTTTTGGCATAAATGAGAAACCCTATTGAAAAGTGTCAAACAACAGATTTCGTATTTTTCTTAGGTTTTTACTAACATGAGAATAGCACTCAGCAAATTTCTCCTCTACTGGATCCATAGATAAATTATGAAAATTCTCACAATTCCCAACCATGCATAAAAGATAAAAACATAATTCCATGAGACACGATAATTCTATCGTCGAACCAGAGAATTCTATTGGTGTTGGCTATAGTTGTTCCTCCTGGCACGGTCCCTAGAACCCCAACAGGGTCACTCCTTCCGGTATACCTACTGCTTGCATGTGCACAAGATGAATATCATGGATGCATAAGGAATGACATGATGCTCATGGATGAAGAACAACAAATAACAAAGCGTCCTAGACATTCATTCACCGAGTAAGTGCAATGCTCTATTCAAAACCACTTTAAAAGAGTAGGTGCATATCTCCTCTCTAGAGAGCAAGAACACACTTACCCAACTTGCACAATCTAAGATATAGATGCTCATCCTCTATTAGAGTCATAGCACCTGCACCTAAACTCACCTTAATCAATTTAAGCACCTAGTAACAAACAAACATGCTTTAATATAAGAAAGGTACACTTAACAGAAACGTCAGGTTTAACATACAACGGAGCAGTTCAGTAAATCAAGCATATCAGAAGATCTAAAATTTCAAATGACTTACAAGAGGACATTCTGGAAAGCTTATGAAATTCTCGACAAATCATTTATAAACCTCACAGCATGATTCCAATGTTTACCTGATCGAATTTAACTAACCACAAAATCTGTTCTGAGAACAAGTGCAGCTGAGAGTCAAATTTAAACAGTTATATCTCCTAAACTACATGACCAAATGCCACCAAATTGGAACAGAAGGTAGATTTTTAAGTTATCTACAACTTTTGTATAAGCAAGTTTCATAGTAAAGCAACATAACATGGAGAACTTTGCCAAGTCCCCAGATCTGTCCAGAATTGGCAGATTCACTAAATTAATTAATTGGAGATGTAGAAAAAGCACATTTGAGCTAAACTAAGTTTACCAACTCATTACTCATGTTAAAAGAACACCAAAAAATATGGTGCCGACATCTATATAATTTATTTAATACCCTTTATTAATTTATTTAGATAATTAGGTGAATAAAGGAACCTATAACAAAACTATACAAGAAATTCTATCAAAATTACAGCATCTACAACATGCTTCCTGGAGGCTACCACAAAATTTTCATAGCAGTTGAGCTAGTATATTTTCCTATACTAAAAATAATAGATAGAAAGGCTGATTTTTGGCATAAATGAGAAACCCTATTGAAAAGTGTCAAACCATAGATTTCATATTTTTCTTAGGTTTTTACTAACATGAGAATAGCACTCACCAAATTTCACCTCTACTGGATCTATAGATAAATTATGAAAATTCTCACAAGACCCAACCATGCAAAAAAGATAAAAACATAACTCCATCATATAGATTTTGTCAGACGATTCACGATAACCCAGATCGAATCAAAACCCTTCTCCGTAGTGCGTAACCCAACAATGAAATCCATAACAATTTCTTACCACTTTCAACTAGGAATAGAGAGCGGTTGCAATAAACCAGGCTTCATGTGAATAGCTTTGACTCTGCAACAGTTATCACACCTAGCAATGTAGGCCACGATTTTCTTTCTTCATCTTGGTCCACCAATAATAAGACTTGAGATCCTGATACATTTTACTTCTACCAGGATGGATGGATAACTTAGAAGAATAGGATTCAACTATCGTTGAACTAGAGAATTCTATTGGTGTTGGCTGCTGTTGTTCCTCCTGGCACGGTCCCTCGAACCCCAATAGGTTCACTCCTTCCGGTATACCAATTGCATGCACATGCACAAGATGAATATCATGGATGCATAAGGAATGACATGATGCTCCTAGAAGAAGAACAACAAATAACAAAGCGTCCTAGACATTCGTTGACCGAGTTGGTGCAATGCTCTATTCAAACCACTTTCAAGAGTAGGTGCATATCTCCTCTCTAGAGAGCAAGAACACACTTACCCAACTTGCACAATCCAAGGTATAGATGCTCATCCTCTATTAGTGGCCTAACACCTGCACCTAAACTCATCTTATTCAATTTAAGCACCTAGTAACACTACAAACATGCTTAAATATAAGAAAGGTACACTCAACAGAAACTTTAGGTTTAACATGGAAAGGAGCAGTTCAGTAAATCAAGCATAGCAGAAGATCTAAAATTCCAAGTGACTTACAAGAGGACATTCTAGAAAGCTTATGCAATTCTATACAAATCATTTATAAACCTCACCGCATAATTCCAAAGTTTACCAGGTCGAATTTAACTAACCATAAAATCTATTCTGTGTAAACAGAGAACAAGCAGAGCTAAGAGTCAACTTTAAACAGCTATATCTTCTAAACTACATGACCAAATACCACCAAATTTAAACAGAAGGTAGATTTATAAGTTATCTACAACTCTTGTATGAGCAAGTTTCATATGGAGAACTTTGCCAAGTCCCCAGATCTGTCCAGAATTGGTAGATTCGCTAAATTAATTAATTAGAGATGTAGTAAATGCACATTCGAGCTAAACCAAGTTTACCAACTCATTACTCATGTTAAAAGAACACCAAAAAGTGTGGTGCCAACATCTAAATAATTTCTTTAATACCATTTATTAATTTATTTAGATAATTAGGTGAATAAAGGAACCTATATTAAAACTATACAATAAATTCTATACAAATTACAGCAGCTACAACATGCTTCCAGCAGGCTACCATAAAATTTTCATAGCATTTGAGCAAGTATATTTTCCTATACTAAAAATAACAGTTAGAAAGGCTGATTTTTGGCATAAATGAGAAACCCTATTGAAAAGTGTCAAACAACAGATTTTATATTTTTCTTAGGTTTTCACTTACATGAGAATAGCACTCACCAAATTTCACCTCTACTAGATCTATAGATAAATTATGAAAATTCTCACAAGACCCAACCATGCAAAAAAGATAAATACATAACTCCATCATACAGATTTGGTCAGACGATCCACGATAACCCAGATCGAATCAAAACCCTTCTCCGTAGTGGGTAACCCAACAATGAAATCCATAATAGTTTCTTCCCACTTCTAACCAGGAATAGAGAGTGGTTGCAATAAACCAAGATTCATGTGAATAGCCTTGACTCTGCAACAGTAATCACACCTAGCAACGTCGGCCATGATTTCTTTCTTCATCTTGGTCCACCAATAATAAGACTTGAGATCCTAATATATTTCACTACTACTAGGATGGATAGATAACTTAGAAGAGTGGGATTCAGCTCTGTTTTGGTTTCTATGTTCCTTGTCTTCAGACACGACAATTCTATCGTTGAACCAGATGTCACACCTAGTTTTCTAAAGAACAAAACCAGACTAATCATATGCGTGCCCAGAAAGTCCACACATATGCCAGAATGAAAAAGTATCAGAAACAATATTATTATATAACGTATACATAGCTATATTAACACTTACATCAGAGTATCGCGGAACGGTGACTAAACTTCAGGCTCCATTCTTCTCAGGGACGGCTGACTGGTGGCTCTGTATGCCAAACACTTCTGAAAGACTTCTAGAAACTCCACTACCTCTTTATCCTTCCTGGTGTAGAGAACAACGAGGGCTGCCTCTTGGTGGTAATGGCTGGCGTCGGGACGCGACGGTTTGGCCAGAAAAGCTCGTCGGAGAGTTCGCCGAAATGCAAGCTGTAGATGAAGAACTTCGGTGAGGGGTGGAGGGAGCTACGAGCGGCGGCTCACGATAAGGGTTGTACTTCTGAAACCAGGGTATCGAGGGCTACGCCGGCATATATATAGTCGTATGGTTTGGAAACTTTTTGGATTTTCTTAATTTCAGGATTATTTTAATTCCGCGAATAAAATAATTCTAGAAAATCTAAAATTACCTTTTTGGCTGTGAAAAATAGCCCGGAGCTCAGAACAATCACGGGAAAAATCCTGGAGACTCTTGGAGAGATAAGGAAATCAACTAAATAATTTTGAGCTCATGAAAAGATTGATGAAGAGATCAAGGAAGAAGATTAAGCTCACGGAAATTAAAAATTTAAATCCAGAAAATACCAAAAAGTTTTCCGATGAGAAGTAATCGTCATCCTATGGTATTTTGAAAATAATAGCACTCACCAACACCAAAGACAAGCATCACACAAACACCACATTATCAAATTAATATGAAAAAGTTTAAAACTACAATTTTCTATATTTAAATTAGCATCAACTTAACTTTATCTAATAAATTTATTCAAATATTGAAATCATTTATTTTATTTAGTGTTTTCTAAGCACAACCCAAAATTGAAAATTTTGGGGTGTGACAATTCTACCCCACTTAACAGGAATCTCGTCCCGAGATTTGGAGAGATTAGAGAGAAAGATAAAGTTAATTCTGCAAATCTTCATGCTTCTCTGATAAGCTCTTATCCAATGATGATGCAACAAGCTCAAAACTGACTTTGTGAAGGTGCCCCTTAGACTCTTAGGATCCTTGTAGATGGTTCTAACAGGTTACCACTCTGAGAAAGGATACCTGCGCCCGATAGTGACTTTACAATCATGTAGATAGCTGATGCTTCCAAGTGACGAAATAGAACGTATAAAACCTCCATCTTGTATCGTCTTTAGTTCATCAAACCCCCTTAAGAAGAGATCAACTAGAGAACACCAAAGGATAACTTGCATTTTTTTCTGAGTGATGACTGTCAGCATGTCCTTCTGGCATCCAAAGAGATTCATGAGCATATGCAAGAACAAGTAATCCTGCACTTCCTCGCGAGCAGAAAAATGGCAGTGCAGAAATACAGTTATAACTCAAGTTCTACGAATATGATTGTCACACCCATTTTTAAGGAACAAATGGAATGTATAATCTTATGTGCACCCAGAGATCAATCACACATAAGATGACAAATATAAATAGTATCATCACAAATGTTTATTACATAACGAATAATATCACAGAATCTTCACGTAATTAAGCGGAAACATAGAATAATTCTTGTGGTAGCTAGCTCCATAGCACAGGCACATCAACTGGTTGACCACAAGTTTAGTAATCTTTAGGAAAGTAGTAGTAGTAATCACTATTTGCACCTTCGGGATTCCATCCTGTGGTGTGGGGAATGCAAGGGTGAGCACAAAAGTACTCAACAAGTGTAACATGGGGTTCATGAAGCTCAAGTAGGATAGACACTAGTTCAACTACATGTAGCTTTTATTTGATCATGTTTTAAGCAATTGAGTAGCATCAAATAGGTGATATTCCCATAATAAACACATGATCATGTAAAGAGAATAATAAATAGCAAGAACAAGTAAATTAATAGTGATCTCTATTCCGTAAGGGTCCAAGGCCACTCGTGTCCGTGAGCACGGCTGATATACCAGTTTTACACTCTGCAGAGGTTGTACACTTTCACTGTGAGTCGCGATCCCTAAAAGTCCAAGGTCATGACTCCACATTGGACAGTTAAGTTTCACTATGAAGTCTTTCCAAGATTCATCTAACAAGTTAGGGCCGCTAGGTTTCTGTGGCCTGCAAATGTAGAGCCCCCCTTCCGTATGGTACAATGACACGCAACCTATACTCATAAGGACAGGAGCCGCACTACACCCAACCCGGAACACAACCCCTCTTGCGCCTTAAAGGTAACCACTAACAAGCTAGAAAAGGTCCTCTTATATGACTAAAGCCAGAGCCATGTAGCCCTCACAGGTGTACTGTAAGTCCTGGATGTTCGCTTACAAATAAGTCCTTACGGAGAGGAATCTAGAGAAAACTCTAGCCCTCTTGTTCCCTATTGCTAAAAATCATCTTTTAGTGTTATTGCATATATCATTAGTCAAATTACAAGATCATTGTTTATGTGAGCACTAGCCACTACCCAATTCCCATAACCATAGGATTCAAGGAACAAGATCAATACTAAGGCATCCTTAACAAGGAGACACATGCAGTATGAATTAAGTGAATTAAAGTGAGTAGGTAACAGGGATAATCCCATGCTATACTTGCCTTGATCTAGCTGATCCTATTGATCTGATTTGTAATAGTACTCTTGATCACCAACGAACTGATCACCGTCTATTCTCGATTAACACATCAACAACAAACATCCAAGAGCAATCATGCAAAGCAAACAAAGCTACAATTAGAACAGTACACCAACAGTAGAAAAATAAGATGAAAAGTTTTTAAAACGAATCTACGTCGCACTAGGATCACACAGACACGAATTGCACATAAATCAGAGCTAAAACGGAAAAGTTATGATTTAAACAAGATTTACTTTATTAAAGTAATAGATTAAATCTAACCTCAAAATTTAAAAGTGGAAAACCTACTAAACAGTAGTACTAACATGTAGAGTGTGAAATTATGAACCTAACACAACTTGAATGGGTCAAATCAGAGTTAAAACGGAGATTTTATGATCAAAACAAATGTAATGGCAAAACTGTAAATACTGGAAAACGTATTTTCACTTAAACCGACTGAGTTTACGCTTTCAAAAGGATAAAGCGTAATTGGTCTTTACGCTTACGGACTGCAGGTTAAGACTTTAGAAAACCCAGGGTTTCTTTAGCAAAAATACCACACGAAGGGGTATCTCGCAATCTAAGCCGTTGGATTACATTTGGACGGCTGAGATTGAATGAAGGGAGAGGGGAAGGGGATCTCCGGCCGGCTACAGAGACCCGCACGGTGGTAGACATGGCCGGCGGCGAGATACTCACCGGCGCACACGGTTAGGGCCCTAGAGGCCATGTTCCAACTCGAAAACAACATGGGAGGAAAGAGGAGCTCAAACCGAACTGACCGGAGGCGAAATCGTGGCCGCGGACAGATCGGGGACGACGTGCGGCACGGAAGGGCGGAACCGGCGGTCCTGTGAACATCAGTGACTCACAGTGAGCTAACAAAGATGAAAAAAGAAATAAGAAAAGTCTCGGAAGCTTCGCAAACGTGCTACAAATCCCGTCGACTAGCTTACGATGACAAAGACGCGGTGGACCGGATGAATTCGTCCACCTGAGCTTCGAACGGCGGCGGCTTAGGGTTGTGGTGGCTAGCGCTTGACTCAAGGGCGGCGGCTTGCAATTAGGGTGGTGTGGGGAGGTGGCGTGAGTACGGCTGCTATTTATGGGAGGCTAGGCGTGCGGGACAAGGCAGGAGAACACCGGGCAGCATCGGACTCCTCCCTCGAGTCCGCCACGGTTACGAGCAAGGGAAGGAGACAACACTTACACGTGGGCCCGAGTGGCAGTGAGACAAGAGAGAGGAGGGCACGGCGGCCTGCGACATCAGCAGATTGGGCCGGCCCACTGCGCAGCCCACGGCCAAGAGAGAAGAGGGACGCGGCTGGGCCAAAGGAGGAGAGGAGAGGAACTGGGCTTTCGGCCTGAAGCTGAGAAAGAGAATATTTCTTTTTCCTTTTCTTTTTCTAATACTTCAAATACATTTTCAAATAATTTTTGAAATGATTCTCTTTTTGAAATAAAAACCAATCAACACAAATAATAATATGCAGTGGCATGTATGCGCAAACACGTATCTAACCTTAGATTTGATTTTATTTATTAAAAATTATTAGTTCACTAGGTTTTCATGCACACATAAATGCTTAACTAAATCAAATTCCCTATTTTAAAAATATTCAAAAATTTAGGGTGTTACAATTCTACCCCCTTAAAATGAATCTCGTCCCGAGATTCAGACGATGCTTACTCAAACAACTGTGGGTATGCTTTTCTTAAATCTTCCTCTCTTTCCCATGTAGCCTCTGCTTCCGAATATCGACTCCACTGAACTTTACACATCTTTATAACTCGGCTCCTGGTAACTCTTTCCGCTGTCTCCAAGATTTTTACTGGATACTCCTCATAAGTGAGATTTTCCTTAACAGTGAGTTCTTCCAACGGTATTTGTTCTTCCGGTACATGCAAACATTTCTTTAACTGAGACACATGGAACACATCATGCACACCTGCTAAGCTCTCAGGCAATTCCAACTGATATGCCACTTCACCACGTCTCTCTAAGATCTTAAAAGGACCGACATACCTCGGTGCTAACTTTCCTTTCCGATTAAACCTTTTTACACCTCTCATAGGTGACACCTTCAGGTAGACATAATCTCCCACTTCAAAAGTCAACTCTCTCTGTCGAGTATCGGCATAACTTTTCTGTCGTGACTGAGCTGCTTTCAAATTATTTCGGATCATTCTTACTTGTTTCTCAGCATTCCTAAGCACATCGGGACCGAACACTTGACTTTCTCCTGTCTGATTCCAAAACAACGGAGTTCTACACTTCCTACCATACAAAGCTTCAAAAGGTGCCATCTGTAGACTTTTCTGATAACTATTATTGTAGGAAAACTCTGCATATGGCAAACTCTTATCCCAACTTGTACCATACTGCAAAGCACAAGCTCTCAACATATCTTCCAATATCTGATTAATCCTTTCGGTTTGCCCATCCGTTTGAGGATGATATGTTGTGCTCAAATTCAGCTTAGTCCCTAATGACTCTTGTACTTTCTGCCAGTAATGTGATGTAAATTGAGTACCTCGATCTGACACGATCTTCTTTGGAACTCCGTGCAAACTTACTATTCTTTCCAAATACAATTCAGCTAACTTTGTACTGGAATACGTTGTTTTAACCGGTATAAAATGAGCAACCTTAGTCAAACGATCCACTATAACCCATATTGAATCAAAACCTCTCTGAGTGCGTGGTAACACCACTATGAAGTCCATACCAACTTCTTCCCACTTCCACTCAGGTATCTGCATCGGTTGCAACAATCCTGCAGGTCTCTGATGTTCAGCTTTAACCCTCTGACACGTATCACATAGTGCAACATACTCTGCAACATCTCTTTTCAAGCCATGCCACCAATACCTCTCTCTCAAATCCATATACATCTTAGTACTTCCGGGATGAATAGAGTAAGCGGACTCATGGGCTTCACGTAAAATTGCTTCTCTTATAGCTTTGTCCTCAGGCACACATAATCGTTTCCTAAACCATAGAGTTCCTTTATCATCCAACCAGAATCCAGGTGCCTTACCTTTCGGTATATTCTTCACTATCTCCCTTATTTTGTCATCTATCAACTGACCCTTGCGTATCTATTGCTCTAACATAGGCTCTATTACTAATTCCAATGCATTAATAGCAATACCCAAGTTTAAATGCTCAAACTCAGCACATAACTCATTTGACATAGGCATTACTTGCACCTCATTAGCATAGCTCTTTCTACTAAGAGCATCTGCAACAACATTAGCCTTACCCGAATGATAATGTACCTCCAAATCATAATCCTTAATCAACTCTAACCAGCGACATTGTCTCAAGTTCAGATCTGATTGGGTGAAAATATACTTCAAACTCTTATGATCAGTGTAAATATCACTTTTATGCCCAATCAAATAATGCCTCCATATTTTCAAAGCATGCACCACCGCTGCTAACTCCAAATCATGAGTAGGGTAATTTAACTCATGCTTCCTCAACTGTCGAGATGCATATGCCACTACTTTGCCTTCTTGCATAAGCACACAACCAAGACCCAAACGGGATGCATCACAATAGATGGAGAAGCTCTTATTCAAATCTGGCAAAACTAACACCGGGGCTGTTGTCAATCTATTCTTCAGCTCCTCAAAATTAACCTGACACTTATCAGACCACACAAACTTAGCATTCTTTTCTAACAATGCTATCATTGGCTTAGCAAGCTTAGAAAACCCTTCCATAAATCTTCTATAATATCTAGCCAATCCCAAGAAAAAACAATTTTTTCCCACATCGGTTGGTGGCTTCCAATTCAACACATCCTTTACCTTGCTAGGATCCACTGAAATTCCACCATTAGAGACCACATGACCCAGAAAAGCAACTTCCTTCAACCAGAACTCGCATTTACTACGCTTAGCATAGAGCTTATGCTCTCTAAGCTTCTGCAGGACCAACCTCAAATGTTCCGCATGTTCTTCCTTAGTCTTAGAGTATACCAGTATATCATCGATGAACACTACTACAAACTTATCAAGATACTCCATAAATACCTTATTCATCAAGTACATAAAGTATGCAGGAGCATTAGTCAAGCCAAAAGACATTACTGTATACTCATACAAACCATACCATGTTGTGAATGCTGTCTTTGGTATATCGGTAGCACGAATCTTCAATTGATGATAGCCAGAGCAAAGATCAATCTTAGAAAACACACAAGCACCTCTCAACTGATCAAACAAGTCATCAATCCTTGGCAACGGATACTTATTCTTGATAGTCACCTCATTGAGTGACCGATAATCAACACACTTCCGTTGAGAACCATCCTTCTAATCAACAAAGATCACTGGAGCTCCCCACGGTGAAGAGCTAGGACGAATGAAACCTTTCTCTTGCAACTCTTTTATTTGTTTCTTAAGTTCCTCTAATTCATTAACCCCCATTCTATATGGACGCTTAGCTATAGGTGCAGTTCTAGGCAATAATTTAATAATAAACTCAATGTCGCGGTCGGGTGGCATACCTGGCAAGGGTCGGGGAATACATCCGGAAATTCATCCACAACTAGATCCTCTTGATTAACATTATCATCAAGTCGATTTACTGTAGCTATCTGCGGCTTTTGCACTACAATCTCCACACTAATTCGATCTCCCTTCGGTGTTGTCAGGGCTACTGCCTTTTCCTTACACTGAATCACTGCCTGATTTTGCTTCATCCAATCTAGTCCCAGAATAAGATCAATCCCAACTGTTCTCAACACTATAGGACTCACTTTGAACTCTACCCCCCTTAAAATTAAACTAATAGGGAGGCATCGATAGGAAGCTTTCATACTTCCCCAGGCGAATTGACTAGTATAGGGTTTTTCATCGCACATAAAGGGATGCTATGTGTCTTAACAAATATTTGAGATATGAATGAATGCGAAGCTCCAGAATCAAAAAGAACAGTGGCAGGAATGGAGTGGACATCGAACGTACCGAGCATAACTTCAGGTTCTGCCATGGCAGTTTCCTCCGACATGTGAGTCACCTTCCCGTAGTATGGTGGCTTCTGGTTATTGTTCTGCTTCTGAGGGGTTTGTTGATTGGCCTTCTCAGGACAGTTATAAGACAGGTGACCTTCCTTCCCACAACGGAAACACTTAGTTGGAGTATTAGGAGCACTAGTCTTCACTGGGGTGTTGTTGGGGGTACTCTGTCGTTGATTCTGGTTCCCATTCTGCTGCTGAGAGCGTTGATTGCCATTCTACGACTGATAAGGAGGACGTTGCAGAAACTGATTACGCGGAGGAGGTTGACCACGATTCCATTGGTTGGGCGGATACCTCTACTGATAACCTTGTTGAAAACCAGTGCGTTGGCGAGTGTTGTTTCCATATATCTATCCCTGAACTCTCTTCCTTTTAGCATCCATCTCCTTGCGCTTATTATCCACCACAATAGCGCGATTCACTAATGTTTGATAATCTGGGTAAGCATTGGACATTAGCTGCAATTGAAGACCATCATGTAGACCCTTCAAGAAAAGTCACTGCTTATCGGCATCATTAGCCACCTCATTCGGCGCATAACGTGAAAACTGAGCAAACTTGTCTCTATACTCCGCTACAGGCATAAATCCCTGTGTCAAATTGCAGAATTCTTCTGCCTTTAGTGCTATCACCCCCTCAGGTATATGGTAGGACCTAAAACTCTCTGTAAACTCCTGCCAAGTAATGGCGGGAGCATTGGCAGGACGGCCATACTGATATGAATCCCACCCGTCTTGAGCTGCTCCTTGAAGTTGTCCCGAAGCAAACAACACCTTCTGTTGATCATTGCACTGAGCAATGTTGAGCTGCTTCTCTACTGCACGAAGCCAATCATCGGCTTCCAATGGATCAGTGGCATGAGTAAACACCGGGGGATGACCCTTCAAAAATTCACCACGCTTATCACGCGCAGGTGCTCCTCCTACTGGCTGATTTTGTTGATTGTTCACCAGAGCCTCCATCAACTGTGTCTGTATGGCCAAAAGCTCATGAATAGTAGGTGGTGGACCAACTCCACGACCACGGCCTCGACCTCGTCCTCTTCCAGACATCTGTTATCCAATACAATATCAAATCTTAGAGATTACCACATTATAGACAATTCTAGAGATAGAGAATAAAATCTGATAACCCTCTGGACATATCCCAATTTTAGCGGTTCGGTAAAACAGATCTATCTCGAGTTATAGATATCCAGTAGAGGTGTACTTTATACGGTTGGAAATATTATGAAATTATCTACAACTTTTATTTAACTCACACTTCCAGATTCTGTCACAAAGTTACCCAAAAACAGGACACAACAGAAACCATTTCTGACTTCCAGACTGCGCAGTAACTTCATCTTGTAACGATTATATCTCATGATCCAGAACAGATAAAAAGGTGATTCCAGAGGCATAGGAAAGGTACGTGGGTCTAGATTCTCTCATAAAAAATTTCAGAATTTTTTGCTGAACAATTAATTTAAAGCATAAAAGGAAAGACAGACCGCTCCAGAAAGGACAGAACAGAGAGAAAGGTTAACCCAACTAAACTATTTATTTATCACACTAAAACTTAGTATTCTTTAATTAGGAACTTTTGTAGACAAGCCCACAAAGCTCCAGCACTCATTACATGGAAAAACCAACTCACACATAGGCACAATAATAACTCAACTAACCACACAAAGTTCACACGACACCACAAAACTCAACTCAACTCGACACTACTCGTACTATCGTATTATTACATAAATGGTATTCCAACTCCTAGGGGCGGGCTTGATGTTCATGGTAATCATAGATGGCCTCCATGCATTGGTCAATCCTTAGGCCATCTATCACCTCTTGATACCTCTTGACGTCCTTCCCCAAAGCTTTAACTAGGGCTACCAACCGACGATTCGTCACCATCATGTCATGACCAAAATCCACCATGACCCGAGGAACTAATTCCAAATTCTCGGGGTTCATCATTACCCATCCATGCTCTAGGTCTCCACGGGGAAAATAGCGATATTGATCATCTTGCATAACCTCATAGCGAAGGTGACGAAGTCCCAAGCATGCTTCAAAGGCTGCATCTTCTATGCCATCTTCTATAGTGGCACGACGACCACTATGGGAAAAACACCTGTCCAGCAAATAAGTATCCATCTCTTCGTTCTTAATGAAGATACGCACATTGCACTTCCAATAAGTAGCTTCCAAAGGGTGTTTATGCTCCCAGCAGACATACTCAAACGCAGGATCCTAATATGTGAAGTAGGCACTAAGCATGCCAACCAGTCGGTGGTGTGAAGGAGTGTCATGGCTTGACTTGTGATGGATCTTTGTAATCCAACCCATAGGAAGGGACGACACACCAACTTCAGCGGAACCATCTTGTGGAGGCAAAGGGGGCTGTTCTCCATCTTGGGCAAGCTCAACATCTTCATCATCACTCAAATAGATAACCTCCTCTTTAGGTTCAAGTTCTTCTTGGGGCAGAACTGGTTCTGGCGCCTGATCTGGTGATGGTGGCGGGGTTAGTGTAGTGTCTTCTGGTTCCTCCTGAGGCTCTTCTGGTTCCTCCTGAGGCTCTTCTGGTTCGTACAGGGAACGGGATGGATAGTAGCCTCCAATGGTGATACGGGCAGTCTTGCGGGCACGAGGCATCTACAGATTTTAGGCCAAGGGTAAGTTGGAATTAGAGACAATATTTTCACAATAGAATGAGGTGAAAGAAGCATAACAATTTAGCAATTATCAAGAGTAAAGTGATAAGCATGAAACAAGCGAAGAAAAGAGAACTAAGACGACCATTACTAACTAGGCTTGCGTCCTACAGTCAACATAGCCCTGATACCAATCTGTCACACCCATTTTTAAGGAACAAATGGAATGTATAATCTTATGTGCGCCCAGAGATCAATCACACATAAGATGACAAATATAAATAGTATCATCACAAATGTTTATTACATAACGAATAATATCACAGAGTCTTCACGTAATTAAGTGGAAACATAGAATAATTCTTGTGGTAGCTAGCTCCATAGCACAGGCACGTCAACTGGTTGACCACAAGTCTAGTAATCTTCAGTAAAGTAGTAGTAGTAATCACTATTTGCACCTTCGAGATTCCATCCTATGGTGTGGGGAATGCAAGGGTGAGCACAAAAGTACTCAACAAGTGTAACATGGGGTTCATGAAGCTCAAGTAGGATAGACACTGGTTCAACTGCATGTAGCTTTTAGTTGATCATGTTTTAAGCAAATGAGTAGCATCAAATAGGTGATATTCCCATAATAAACACATGATCATGTAAAGAGAATAATGAATAGCAAGGACAAGTAAATTAATAGTGATCTCTATTCCGTAAGGGTCCAAGGCCGCTCGTGTCCGTGAGCACGGCTGATATACCAGTTTTACACTCTGCAGAGGTTGTACACTTTCACTATGAGTCACGATCCCTAAAAGTACGAGGTCATGAATCCCCATTGGACAGTTAAGTTTCACTATGAAGTCTTTCCAAGGTTCGTCTAACAAGTTAGGGCCGCTAGGTTTTTGTGGCCTGCAAATGTAGAGCCCCCTTCCGTATGGCACAATGACACGCAGCCTATACTCATAAGGACAGGAGCCGCACTACACCCAACCCGGAACACAACCCCTCTTGCGCCTTAAAGGTAACCACTAACAAGCTAGAAAAGGTCCTCTTATATGACTAAAGCCAGAGCCATGTAGCCCTCACAGGTGTACTGTAAGTCCTGGATGTTCGCTTACAAATAAGTCCTTACGGAGAGAAATCTAGAGAAAACTCTAGCCCTCTTGTTCCCTGTTGCTAAAAATCATCTTTTAGTGTTATTGCATATATCATTAGTCAAATTACAAGATCATTGTTTATGTGAGCACTAGCCACTACCCAATTCCCATAACCATAGGATTCAAGGAACAAGATCAATACTAAGGCATCCTTAACAAGGAGACACATGCAGTATGAATTAAGTGAATTAAAGTGAGTAGGTAACAGGGATAATCCCATGCTATACTTGCCTTGATCTAGCTGATCCTGTTGATCTGATTTGTAATAGTACTCTTGATCACCAACGAACTGATCACCGTCTATTCTCGATTAACACATCAACAACAAACATCCAAGAGCAATCATGCAAAGCAAACAAAGCTACAATTAGAACAGTACACCAACAGTAGAAAAATAAGATGAAAAGTTTTTAAAACGAATCTACGTCGCACTAGGATCACACAGACACGAATTGCACATAAATCAGAGCTAAAACGGAAAAGTTATGATTTAAACAAGATTTACTTTATTAAAGTAATAGATTAAATCTAACCTCAAAATTTAAAAGTGGAAAACCTACTAAACAGTAGTACTAACATGTAGAGTATGAAATTATGAACCTAACGCAACTTGAATGGGTCAAATCAGAGTTAAAACGGAGATTTTATGACCAAAACAAATGTAATGGCATAACTGTAAATACTGGAAAACATATTTTCACTTAAACCGACTGAGTTTACGCTTTCAAAGGGATAAAGCGTAATTGGTCTTTACGCTTACGGACTGTGGGTTAAGACTTTAGAAAACCCATGGTTTCTTTAGCAAAAATACCACACGAAGGGGTATCTCGCGATCTAAGCCATTGGATTAGATTTGGACGGCTGAGATTGAATGAAGGGAGAGGGGAAGGGGATCTCCGGCCGGCTACAGAGACCCGCATGGTGGTAGACATGACCAGCGGCGAGATACTCGCCGGCGCACATGGTTAGGGCCCTAGACGCCATGTTCCAACTCGAAAACAACACGGGAGGAAAGAGGAGGTCAAACCGAACTCACCGGAGGCGAAATTGTGGCCGCGGACAGATCGGGGATGACATGCGGCACGGAAGGGCAGAACCGGCGGTCCTGTGAACATCGGCGACTCACAGTGAGCTAACCGAGATGGAAAAAGAAATAAGAAAAGTCTTGAAAGCTTCGCAAACGTGCTACGAATCCTGTCGACTAGCTTACGATGACAAAGACGCGGTGGAGCAGATGAATTCGTCCACCCAAGCTTCGAATGGTGGCGGCTTAGGGTTGTGGTGGCTAGCGCTTGGTTCGACGACGGCGGCTTGCAATTAGGGTGGCGTGGGGAGGCGGCGCGAGTACGGCTGCTATTTATGGGAGGCTAGGCGTGCGGGACAAGGCAGGAGAACACCAGGCGGCATCGGACTCCTCCCTCGAGTACGCCACGGTTACAAGCAAGGGAAGGAGACAACACTTACAAGCGGGCCTGAGTGGCAGTGAGACAAGATAGAGGAGGGCGCGGCGGCCTGTGACATCAGCAGATTGGGCCGGCCCACTGCGCAGCCCACGGCCAAGAGAGAAGAGGGACGCGGCTGGGCCAAAGGAGGAGAGGAGAGGAGCTGGGCTTTCGGCCCGAAGCTGAGAAAGAGAATATTTCTTTTTCCTTTTCTTTTTCTAATACTTCAAATACATTTTCAAATAATTTTTTGAAATGATTCTCTTTTTGAAATAAAAACCAATCAACACAAATAATAATATGCAGTGGCATGTATGCGCAAACACGTATCTAACCTTAGATTTGATTTTATTTATTAAAAATTATTAGTTCACTAGGTTTCCATGCACACATAAATGCTTAACTAAATCAAATTCTCTATTTTAAAAATATTCAAAAATTTAGGGTGTTACACCGATGATATCGTAGCTTATACCATTGGAAAACTTATCAAATTTACTACAACTTTCTTATAGAACACTTCTCCAGATTCTGTAGTTAAGGTAGTCGAAAACTATGCACAACAAAAACTATTTCAGGTTGCTGACAGCACAGATGCGTCGCCTTGTGATTTTCATAAATCCCAAACCATAATAGCTATTAGGGTGGTTCTTGCAGTCAGAGAAAGATATTCAAGTCTACTATTATCCAGAATTTATTCATGATTTTTGGGCATCCAAAAATAGAGATATAAGCTACGGAAGACAGACTGTTCTAAAAAGACAGGATAAGGTAGAAATGAGATTCAGAGAGACTAGAGAGATAGATAACACTAATCTTCAAGTCTTCATGCTTCTTTGATTTGTGTTGATGAGATATAAGACATGGATTAAGGATAGCCAAAAGATGACAAGAAAGATAAAGTTTGATCTTCAGTTCTTCGTACCTCGTCGCTTGAGATATTCAGGACTTGCTGTTGTTGACAACAGATGCTACCCCACTTAACAAAGATCTTGTTTGACCTGGCGATGTCATTGAAGGCAACACTTTCTCTAAGGCTTGCTGCTATTGATGAGTCCTTCATGTGTTGATCCTACATTGGGTTAAGATAAAGGAGAAAGCATAGAAACCAAGAGTAAGCAAGGATGATATATGGAAAAGACAATAAGAATTAGGATTGATTGAAGGTTAGGTAGGTCAAGAGAGAATACTACCCCACTTTAACATAGATTGAGCTAATTCTCAAGACGGTTCTAGGCCTCCTTTAGAACACAAGAACAAAGATGACACACAAGCATCACACCAACAAGACAAGCACACATCACATCATCGATACTACACATGCTTCTTCAATAATGGTGGTCATCCTAATGGCACATTGGAGATGACGGAAGGCCATCGAACTTTTGAACAAGGTAAGATCAGAAAACTTTTGGTAAAAACAACACAAATCAAAAACCAAGGAAGTAAGAAATAATAGCTCAAAGGAAACTATCAAGGAAGGGATACAACAGGACAAGGAAGAGGAAATAGTCAAAATCAATGAGTCCAGGGATGACAAAATAGTTTTATAGTAAAATGAGTTTTAGAATACGTCTAGTGCTACTTGGCATATGTCCTACAGTCAACACTGCTCTGATACCACTCTGTCACACCCAGTTTTCTAAAGAACAAAATCAGGCTAATCATATGTGTGCCCAGGAAGTCCACACGTATGTCAGAATGAAAAAGTATCAGAAATAATGTTATTATATAACGTATATATAGCTATATTAACACTTACATCAGAGTATCACGGAACGGTGACTAAACTTCAGGCTCCATTCTTCTCAAGGACGGCTAACTGGTGGCTCCGTATGCCAAACACTTATGAAGACTTCTGGAAACTCCACTACCTCTTTATCCTTCTTCTGAGCAGCACCTCACTACACACTGAGGTGTGGGGGAAATAGCAAGAGTGAGTCTATGTCGAACTCAACAAGTATAACATAGGGTTCATGAGGCACAAAAGGCTAAACACTGTTTGACTACGTTTAGCTTTTATTCATCATATAATTAGCAATTGAGTAGCATCAAGATGAACCAATTCCCATTAATGAACTAATGATCAATTGTAATAGGATAATGAATAGCATTAACATGCGCATAATAATAATCAACAGGCATTAAGCATGATATAACAATGGTGATCATCTATCTGTAAATGTTCCAAGGCCGCTCGTATCCGTGAGCACGGCTAGTATGCCAGTTTTTAACTCTGCGTAGAGGTGTACACTTTCACTGTAAGTCATAATTTCCAAATGCATGGGATAACTAGTCCCAAAACACCGAAAACTATATAAAGCCATTCAAAAGTTCGTCTAACAAGTTAGGGTCATTAGATTCACTCGACAGGCAGATGTAGGAACCCCCCTTTTCAAATGGCACAATTCCTTCTCGGCTATACTCATAGACTAGAGGCTGTCCTACACCCAACGTGGCTAGCCATTCTTACGCCATTTAAGGTAACCACTAACAAGCTAGAAAAAGTCTCTTGAACAACTAGAGCTAGAGCCATATAGCCCTTACAGCTGTACTGTATGTCTCGGATAAATCACGTACAGATAAGTCTTTATGGAGAGAAACCAGAGCATCAAAATAACCCACATGCTCTAGCCCCCTTTTCAATAGTAATAAAATCATCTTAATGGTTGGTCGCTTAATCCATTAGTCAAATTACAAGATCATTATTCATAATTAAGCACTAGCAATAGCTACCCAAATGCACAACCCATAGGTGACAAGGAAACAAGATATCAATAGCTAAGTTATAATCTCTATGGTTGTCAAAGAAGACACATGCATATGTATAATAATTTCAGTGAATAGGACAACAAGGATAGTCCCATATTATACTTGTCTTGATCAAAGCTTTCCTGATAATATTGCTGGTCTGGCTCAAAATAATACTCCTGATCGTCAAGAAACTGCTCATCGTCTATACTCGATCATCAAGCATCAACACACAATCATCCGAGCAATCATACACAAAGCAAACAAAGAGACATAATTAAAACAGTACACTAATAGTAGCAAAACAGTATAAAAAGTTTGCAAAACTCTTCTACATGTTACTACGATCACACAGACATAAAGATCACGAAATTCAGATTTAAAACGTGTTATGAATTTTCTAAGATTTTCTATAGATAAATAATTATTTTAATATAAACTCAAAAATTAAAATTTTCAAACCTAATGTACAGCTACACTAACATGTAGATCTCGCAAATACGAATCTAACGCAACTTGAACGGGTCAAATCAGAGTTAAAACAGAGATTTTATGATCAAAACAAGATTAGTGGCAAAACTGTAAATAGTATCATCTTCTACCTTGGGCTTGGAGGAGCTCCGATCAGCCATGGTGGAACCTCGCCGGTGAGAAGCAAGATGAGATGGGAAGTCAATGAAACAGCGATGGATTCGCACAAACGGATATACCACGGTGTAGAGAACGATGAGGGCTGCCTCTTGGTGGTGGTGGCTGGCGTCGAGACGCGACGGTTTGGCCGAAAAAGCTCTTCAGAGAGTTCGTCGGAACACAAGCTGTAGATGAAGAACTTTGGCGAGGGGTGGAGGGAGCTACAAGCGGCGGCTCACGATAAGGGTTGTACTTCTGAAATCAGGACGTCGAGGGCTACGCCGGCATATATATAGTCATATGGTTTAGAAATTTTTCGGATTTTCTTAATTTCGGGATTATTTTAATTCCGTGAATAAAATAATTCTAAAAAATCTAAAATTATCTTTTTGATCGTGAAAAATAGCCCGGAGCTCAGAAAAATCACGGGAAAAATCCTAGAGACTCTTGGAGAGATAAGGAACTCAACTAAATAATTTTGAGCTCATGAAAAGATTGATGAAGAGATCAAGGAAGAAGATTAAGCTCACGGAAATTGAAAATTTAAATCTAGAAAATGCCAAAATGTTTTCCGATGAGAAGTAACCGTCGTCCTATGGTATTTTGAAAATAATAGCACTCACCAACACCAAAGACAAGCATCACACAAACACCACATTATCAAATTAATATGAAAAAGTTTAAAACCACAATTTTCTATATTTAAATTAGCAGCAACTTAACTTTATCTAATAAATTTATTCAAATATTGAAATCATTTATTTTATTTAGTGTTTTCTAAGCACAACCCAAAATTGAAAATTTTGGGGTGTGACACCAGAGAATTCTATCGGTGTTGGTTGCTGCTGTTCCTTCTGGCACGGTCCCTCGAACCCCAACAGGGTCACTCCTTCTGGTATACTTATTGCATGCATATGCACAAGATGAATATCATGGATGCATAAGGAATGACATGATGCTCATGGATGAGGAACAACAAATAACAAATCGTCTTAGACATTCGTTGACCTAGTAGGTGCAATGCTCTATTCAAACCACTTTAAAGAGTAGGTGCATATCTCCTCTCTAGAGAGCAAGAACACACTTACCCAACTTGCACAATCTAAGGTATAGATGCTCATCCTCTGTTAGAGGCCTAATACCTGCACCGAAACTCACCTTAATCAATTTAAGCACCTAGTAACACTACACACATGCTTAAATATAAGAAAGGTACACTTAACAGAAACTTTAGATTTAACATGCAAAGGAGTGGTTCAGCAAATCAAGCATTGCAGAAGATCTAAAATTCCAAATGACTTACAAGTGGATATTCTAGAAAGCTTATGAAATTCTGTACAAATCATTTATAAACCTCATAGCATGACTCCAAATTTTACCAGGTCGAATTTCACTAACCAAAAAATCTGTTCTGTGCAAACAGATAACAAGCATAGCTGAGAGTCAACTTTAAACAGCTATATCTCCTAAACTACATGATCAAATGCCACCAAATTTGAATAGACGGTAGATGTATAAGTTTTCTAAAACTTTTGTATGAGCAAGTTTTATAGTAAAGAATCATAACATGGAGAACTTTGCCAAGTCCCCAGATCTGTCCTGAATTGGCAGATTCACTAAATTAATTAATTGGAGATGTAGTAAAAGCACATTTGAGCTAAACCAAGTTTACCAACTCATTACTCGTGTTAAAATAACACCAAAAAGTGTGGTGCCAACATCTAAATAATTTCTTTAATACCCTTTATTAATTTATTTAGATAATTAGGTGAATGAAGGAACCTATATAAAAACTACAAAATAAATTCGATACAAATTACAGCAGCTACAACATGCTTCCAGGAGGCTACCATAAAATTTTCGTAGCATTTGAGTAAGTATATTTTCCTATACTAAAAATAACATTTAGAAAGGCTGATTTTTGGCATAAATGAGAAACCCTATTGAAAAGTGTCAAACAACAGATTTCATATTTTTCTTAGGTTTTTACTTACATGGGAATAGCACTTATCAAATTTCACCTCTACTAGATCTATAGATAAATTATGAAAATTCTCACAGTACTCAACCATGCAAAAAAGATAAATACATAACTCCATCATACTGTATCCAAAATTGCTGAAATTTAGGTTACAGCCTACTCACACCATGAAAAATAGCTCATAAAAGTTTCATAATTTTTGGAGCTTTCTACAGGGAGATATGATTTTCCATTTTTCATGCATGAATAAAAGGCATAAATAATAACCATTTATTTTTCTAGAAAACATACCTAGTGTTATATTTTTATTAAAAACTAGACACTACATGGAGCACAACAAAATTTTAACCACAACATTTGGATCTACTAATCTTGAGATATGCATTTTACAAGTTAGCATTCAAATCTGCTTTTTGAATAACTAAAACCTAAACCTAACTCTAACTGGGCCGGCCCACTCAAGCAGCTCGGCCCACGGCCAGCTTCTGGCCCAAGACGAAAAATAGGTGATGATAGAGGTTTTCATAATCTAACCCTAAGAAGGCTTGTTCCTGAACCATGGCTATAAAGCCAGGGCAAAGTTCATAACTTGAAGTTGTGATTGGCTTCTTCACATAAGCAGAAAAGTTTGCAAGTGCACAGAAGTACAGTTGTAGCACTTCACCCAGAAGTATTCAGGGTATCATATTTTCCCAAAGGAATGGTATTGTAAGTAATCTCTTGTCTAGTTTACTCAGAGAAAAGGACGAAGGGTAACTTGGGTAGTGAGGTCCGTCTAAGGGTAGAGACCTTAAGTGAAGATAACTTTGCTATTACAAACTCACTTCGGGCACCAGAGCGCACCTGATCTGTCAGGCAATACCGGTGTGTAGCTCTACGCAATATCCGAATGTGGGGGATTGCAAAGGATGGATAGGGCTATCATCACCTGCCGCCTACCTCTCAATCATGGGATACAAGAAAAACAAAGGTAACGTGGTGTCTACGCTAACCGCTACTACTCTAGCATTGGTCAGGAACTTCTGTCTTTATCTGGAGTCCTCTACTAGAGCACCCCTCATGAGGATGGACGATGAACCCGCAAGTAAGTAGCAACAATCATAACTTAACTTAGGGAATCACAACCGAAAGATGAACACAAACTTCTTACTCCAATTAGTAAGACGGTCATAGAGGTACAAGTGTAGAGGGGCAGACAAGTTTGGCACTCCGTCCACCCAAGGTACAAGGCTTGCTGAGTACACGAGGTAGAAGGTACCACTACTCCGCTCTTCCTCTAACTCGTTCCCTCTCTCACTCCCTAACTAGTCTAGCTAGAAGCTAATGGAATGAGTGTAGCCCTTCTTCTTCTTCTCCAAAATGTGTACCTCTCTCCAAATGAGAGGTGGAGCTCTTCTTATATAGTGTGGGAGGAGGTTGGTTTGCTTGTATTTTAGGAAGGCACCACATGCAACCGCCTCCCCCTGCATTAAGTGTACTGGTAGAGCAAGGTGGGACCGGGCGGTGCTGGGGGCAGTGTGCCCGCACCATGGGTGTGGCCGCTCCCTAGGCCAGCTCGCTCACCACTGCCTTGCTCTAGTTGGTTGCTAGCTAGGCTAGGATGTCTCCCCCACTAGTGTTTTGGTCCAATTGTGAATTTTGAATGGGCTTTGCATTTGTTTTGCCTAAATATGTCTTCTAGAAAGCATATTTTGTTGTTTTCCGTGTTTGTTCCTACAAAACATATAAGTACCAAAACTCATGGAGAATGTTAGTTATAAATCCTATTCCTAAGTTTTGGTGGTCATATTTTCTTTGTTTGTTGAAATATTGGCGGTATAAATGTGCGTTAAGAACCGCCAACACTTAGTACAAAGCTGATGAAGACCCTGGCGAATTCTAAGTGTGACACTTTTAATGAGTTTGTTAGTGATGCTCTTACCCAAGAGAACCAAAACAACTTACATGTAGCAGTTAAGGGCCACAAGAGGGCATTAGAGATAGCTTTATCTCAGCAGAAGGCTCCTATGGCAACGAGACCATAGTTTCGTCCACCTACTCCAAAGTTTAGGCCACCATAGAAGAAAACCCAGCCGAATCAGCAGCAAAAAGTGTATCATAGGGCTTTCTCTATCGCTCTACCTAAGGGCAGTACAGGTCAGTGAAGCTCAGGGGGCCCAAGGAACAACCAGCCAAGCTTCAACTGTAACCAGCTTGGTCACTAGTCAAAGGAGTGCCCCTATCCTAAGAAAGGTAACAACCAGAACCAGGGCAATCAGAAGCAGGCAAATACTAAGGCACGCCCAGGGTATGTCCATTATACTGTCATGGAAGAAATTCCTTCTGGGGAAGTCATTACTGCAGGTATGTTTCTTGTGAACCAACACCCTGCAATTGTTTTGTTTGATTCTAGAGCTTCACATTCATTCATGAGTCAAACATTTGCATCTAAGAATGATCAGAAGATAAAAGTTGTAGACAAGGGTGGCTATTGCATAAGTTCAGTGGGGGATAGTATTTCTACTAACCAGATAGTTAGAGATGTGCTCATCTCAATAAAAGACAGGGAGTATACTACAGATCTCGTAGTGTTGCAAGGGTTGGGAATAGATGTGATCTTGGGAATGAACTGGATGAGTGGCCACGGAGTTCTTATTAACACTACAACTAGAACCATCATGTTGAGGGAACCAAAGGGGGATGGTGCTTTTCTAGTGCCACTTAGCAGGAGTTTTGACCTTCAGAACTTATCTATATGCTATCTAGACCACAACTCCCTTTGATGTTCTAGTGGTATGTGAGTTTTCAAATGTATTTCCAGATGAGTTACCTGGTTTGCCACCGGATAGAGATGTAGAGTTTAAAATTGAGCTAGTGCCTAGTACAACACCTATCTCTAGAAGACCCTATAGAATGCCACCGAATGAACTAGCCGAACTGAAGATTCAATTGCAAGAGCTTTTAGAGAAGGGTCTTATTTAACCTAGTTCATCCATATGGGGTTGTCTGGCTTTGTTTGTAAAGAAGGACAAGTCACTATGGATGTGTGTGGATTACAGGACACTCAATGCCATAACGATCAAGAACAAGTACCCTCTACCACGTATCGATATCTTGTTCGATCAGTTGGCAAGGGAAAAGGTATTCTCCAAGATTGATTTGAGATCTGGTTATCATCATATTAAAATTAGATCAGAGGATATATCTAAAATAGCTTTTTCAAACAGATACGACTTATATGGGTATCTTATCATGTCTTTTGGTCTGACAAATGCTCCTGCATACTTCATGTATTTGATGAATTTGATATTCATGCTCGAACTTGATAAGTTAGTGGTTGTGTTTATTGATGACATCCTAATTTATTCTAAGAATGAGGAAGATCATGCAGAGCATCTGAGGATTGTCCTAACCAGATTGAGGGAACACAAGTTGTATACCAAGTTTAGCAAATGTGAATTTTGGTTATGAAAAGTGCCTTTTTTAGGTCATGTGTTGTCAAAGAATGGAATCGCTATAGATCCAATGAAGGTACAAGAAGTCTAGGATTGGAAGGCCCCAACTTCAGTTCATGAAGTTTGGAGTTTTCTTGGTTTAGCTAGTTATTATCGTCGCTTCATCCCAAAAATTTCCAAGATAGCTAAGCTAATGACGAGGTTGGTATAGAAGGATTAGAAATTTGTTTGGACTCTAAAGTGTGAAGCTTCTTTTCACACTCTACGGACTTTGCTAACCACCACTCCTGTTTTAGCACAACTTGACATAGAGAAACCTTTTGATGTGTTTTGTGATGCATCTAGCACTGGTTTGGGATGTGTTCTTATGCAGGAAGGCCGTGTCATTGCTTATGCCTCGTGTCAACTGAGAAAGCATGAAATTAATTATCCAACCCATGACTTGGAGTTAGCAGTAGTTGTTCATGCACTGAAGATCTAGAGACACTATTTGCTTGAGAAGGTGTGCCATATCTATATAGATCACAAGTGTCTCAAATATATCTTCACTCAACCTGAGTTGAATATGCGATAGAGAAGATGGCTAGAGTTGATCAAAGATTAAAACTTAGAAGTGCATTATCATCCTGGCAAGGCGAATGTGGTTGTAGACGCCTTGAGCTAGAAATCTCATTGCAATTCCTTAAACTTGTTGTTGGAAGATGGATTTAATTTATTGCATCCTGCTGTGTTGCACAATATGACTGTCAGTTGTTCGCTCGAGAGCAAGATCATTGAGCTTCAGAAGACCAATTTGGGTGTGTTTCACATCAAAAGAAAGATGAAAGAACAAGACACCAAACATTTTAGACTGGATGAGAGGGGTCTGCTATGGTTTAAAGATCGATTGGTAGTGCCGAAAGATCGAGAACTTAGAAACCAAATCATAGATGAAGCTCACTCTTCCAATTTGTCTATCCATCCTAGTAGTAGTAAGATGTATCAAGACTTGAAGACTCGTTTTTGGTGGACAAAGATAAAGAAAGAAATTGTAGCTTATCTTGCCAGGTGTGATACCTGTAGCAAAGTCAAAGCAGTTCATTTGAAACCTGCTGGACTACTTCAACCTTTGCCTATTCTAGGTTGGAAGTGAGAGGAGATCAGCATGTATTTTATTGTTGGACTTCCACCCACTCAGAAGGGTTTTAACTCTATATGGGTAATTGTGGACCGTTTGACCAAGTCCGCACACTTCATTCCGGTCAGGACTGATTACCGACCACACCAATATGCTGAATTGTATGTCACACATATAGTGCGTCTACATGGTGTGCTAAGAACCATTGTATCAAATAAAGGATCATAGTTTACAGCTTGTTTCTAGGAGCATTTGCACAAAGAGTTAGGCACCAACTTACTTAGAAGTTCCGCCTATCACCCTCAAACATCTAGACAGACTGAGCGAGTCAATCAAATATTGGAAGACATGTTGAGGGCATGTGTAATTTCTTCAAAGGGTTCATGGGAAAAGTGGCTATCTTTAGCTGAGTCTTCCTATAACAATAGTTACCAAGAAAGCATCAAGATGGCTCGTTTCGAAGCCTTGTATGGTCAGAAATATAGAACTCCTTTGAACTAGGTTGAACCTGGGGAGAGGAGGTACTATGGTATTGATTTTTGTCAAGGAAGGTGAAGACCCAGTTTGTATCATTCAACAACACATTGAAGCCGCTCAATCTAGACAAAAGAGCTATGCTAACAAAAGAAGACCTATTGAGTTTAACGTAGGCAACTATGTATACCTAAAGGTATCACCAATGAAGGGAGTATAACAGTTTGGTGTAAAAAGAAAGCTTGCACCTAGGTATGTAGGTCCATACAAAATCATTGAGTGAAGTGGAAGAGTATCCTACAAACTACAGTTACCTCCAGGGATGATAGCCATTTTCAATGTCTTTCATGTTTCTCAACTGAAGAGATGCTTACACATTCCTAAAGAAAGAGTTAAAACTAGGGATATCAAGATAGAACCAGACCTAGCTTATGAAGAGAAGCTCGTACAACTTTTGGATAGTAAAGAAAGAGTAACTCATAACCGAGTGATCAAGTTTCACAAGGTAATGTGGAGTAATCACAGTGAACGGGATGCAACATGGGAAAGAGAGGATTACCTACATGAAGTTTACCCCGCTTTTTATGAAAAATAGTAGGTCATTCAATCTTGGGACGAGATTCCTATAAGGGGTAGGGGCTGTAACACCCTAAGTGTTAAGCTTGCATTTTGCACTTGCATTGCATGAGCATAAGCATCATTCATTCATTCATGAGCATGAGCATGTGAAATTGCATTTCATTTACTCTATGTTATCACATGTGATGCTTGATTATACATGTATATACTTTGTGATCATGGTTGGTTAATGCAAGTGGTTGTGTGTGGTCACTAAAACACCTTAGACACACTTAGGATGAAAAATGAAATAATGTTTATATTCATGACTTGGTCCAAAATTGCTTCAAAGTGTTGGTTTGCTTCAAAATGTCTTTTTCATGATGCTGCTTTGACTTAAGTTGAACAGTAGCTTAGAGTATTTGCATGGCAGTGGAACCTAAATAAAAGTTGTAGTTCATTTCATGTGGAACAAACTTTGTTTTATGGTCAAGAGCTGAATCAGTGCCTAGCTTAGTGAAATAGAGCTCACAAGTTTCCACTTAATGCTGTTTTTGAAACCTTCAAAAATTGGCTAAGTCTGGATGACTAAACTTTTCAGTTTCAGTTTTCATGTACACTACTTTGGAGTATTTTCATTTGAAAACCATTGGGATTTTGACCAAACTTCTTTAAGAAAACTTGTAGTATTCATGTAGCTCTACACAATGGTGGAATTAATTGATCAAAACGCCACATGATTTAGGAGGTCCAAAGGCTTAAACATCAGCTGTCAGTTGGCTCATTCAACCAATTTGAATCGGTAGAGCAGCGGTAGTGGCTGACCGGGCGTAGGCTGCGCGCGTCGCGTGGTAGCCGTACACCGGTGCTGGCCCCACCTTGCCATGCTAATGGTGGGAGAAGGGCCAGGGCGTCGCTCACTCACCCTCATTTTCGCTCTCCCTCTCTTGCTGCTCTCTCTCTCGATCCCGGCACAAAGCAGCAGCAGCGTCGCCACAACCGAGCTCTCACCGGCCAAGCGTGCCACCAATGCAGCCACCGCTCGATTGCTTGTGTCCACAGCTCCACCTTGGTGTCCTCTTTGACCTCGACCTAGCTGCAGCCACGCTTAGCAGTAGGTGAGGGCCCTTGGGTCGAGTTTGTCACCGCCATCACCATGGTCGTCGAGCTCGCGCTCGCGCGTGGCCATGCTTTTCTAAGCTCTCTCGTTCTCTCTCTTCTCTCATTAGGGATAACTGAGGTCTAGGTCTAGCCATAGCGAAGGCCTAAGGGCCAATGCTGGCACGTCGGTGCCAAAACATGGCTTCTCGCCACCGCGCTCTCGCCGCCGTGGCGCCATGCATGTGGCCGGCTCACACCGCCACTCCACCATAGCCTGAAACCCTAACCCTAGCTTCCTTAGGATAGGCTAGAGCCTCAACCGAGCTCAGGTGAGATCGGCATTGCCAAAGATGGCAATGGCACCGCCGCGCACCTCTGCTATTTGCCATGGCCACCATCGAGCTAGCTTTGGCAAGCCCCTTGGCCAACCAAGCCCACCAATAGATGCGGGATGTCGAGACGAGGTTAAGGGTGGTGGCTGTGTCGCTAGAAACCTCACCGTCGGCGAGCTTTCACCGGTCAAAGCTCGCCTCTGCTTTGTGAGCCTGATGCGTGGGGCCAAGTTGACTGCGGGACCTAGCTGTCAGCATCTCTAGGTGCATTACGATGGGTGTGTCTTGCAGTGAATACGGTTTTTGGATGTTTTTCTTATTTGTTTTCCAGATTTGAATGCAAACTTGTAAAAATCATATCTTGAGCTAGGAATGTCTAAATGGAGTGAACCAAATTTTGTTAGCTTCGTCTTGATGAGTACTATCTGTTTAAAATATGAAACCTGACATGTGCTATAGTTTATATTTTGTTTGTATTTATCTTGTTTAATGACTATTAATCTTAGAAAATGCATAACTTGAGTTAGGGAGATGCTAAAAATGTGATTCCAATTTTGTTGGTATTGTTTTGACATGTTGTAACTAGGAAAAATACTCAACCTATAGTGAGCATGCTTTGAATGTGACTGTGATTTAACTTGATTAAATGCTAGTTTCTTGTGAAATTAATTGTGGTAAATATAAGTAACCTATGAGCATAAATTAATTTTCACAGTATGCTGGTGTTATGGTGAAAGTAAGAAAAATATGAAATCTATTGTTTGACACATTTCACTAGGCTAAACTATTTTATGTTGCTATAAGCATATGCAACTTATCATTTTTGTAGAGGTTGCTATACTTATCCAAATGACATGAAATTTGTACAGTAGACTATTAGGAGCATGTGTAGGCTGCTATAATTTTTCTAGAATTTAATGTGCTTAGGAAGTAGCAGTTCCAATTTTCACCTTGATATGCTTATAAATCAATAAATGCCTTTTAATAAATTATTTGGGCTTAACCATGATCCTTGTGATGTATGTAGTCTGCTAGTACATTTGGTTGTTCCCAAATTTGAGTGTTTATATGCAGCTAGTTAATTATTGCCCTATAATTCACATATGTCTAGTTTTGTGACTTGTTTGCTTTGCATGAACTTGATACTTGTTATTTAGATGCTTAGGCTAATTAAGATAAGTTGTTAGCTGCAGGTTTTAGGCCTCTCACTGATGATGGACAACTTTATCTCAGGTTGCTAGAACATGGTGAGTGTTTGTTTGCTTTACTAGAGAGTAGATATGCACCTACTCAGTAAACTAAAAAATTAATCTACTAGAGAGGAGATATGCACCTACTAGATAAAGTAAAGTTAATCTTGTTATCACCATGTCATCATATTGCTAAGAGTGTGTAAGTTTATGCATTTCATCATATCATACTTGCACTTCATTCCTTGTGCATTCCCTATATTTATCTATGTGCTCATACATATAGGATCACCAGAAGGAGTGACTCTGTTGGAATTCAAGGCTGTGGGAGAGGAGGACCAACCAAAGATCCAGTAGTAGGAAGCTCTAGAAGGAGGAGAACTAGCCGCCTGAGTGCCCGGACCATAAGCCCTTAGCTTATTTGAAAGGCGAGCCCCGGAGCATTCTAAGCCTCCTATGTTTTATAAATATCAGCTAGAGTTCTTTATGTTTTGATGCATTAGGTTGTAGGAGTTGGTTAGAACCACTTGATGCATATGACCTCCTTGTCTAGAAATATATCTTGAATCCTATGTAGGTCCAAGATCAAATATATGCTTAGCCATGCTTAGCTCAGTAGAAGTCGGGTGATTTTTTGTCACCTACGAGATATAGGTGAATATCTGGTCATGGTTGGCTATATTTGCTATCGTGGAAAAGAACCATGGGGGGTTATATAAATAGAGACCGGGCATGATCTTATATGTTGATGGTGTTGTGACTTATGTTGATCCCGTCTGTGTTGGTTAAGGACTGGATCGTTGAAGGCCCTCTCATCATTTTAAACACAGCACTTAGCTGGCTAGATAACTTGTTCCGACCACAAAGCCGAGTAGCTCAACTCAGGCCAGGAGTCATTTTGTAAGAGTGCACACATGGGAGGTAGTAAAGATGTGTGGGGAGCCGGATGTGAGTCCATGGGCAAGCCAGGCCTGATCGTCTTGGCAACTGGTCAGTCCTTGAGTGTGCGGCGCTGATCGAAATCATGACATACGACTTGAGTTGTACCAAAGGTGAGCGAAGGCTACCATGGCTGGTGGGCCTGGGTTTGTGTTAGGAATACTGCCTAGCTGGTTGCAATCGATTTGAATCGCTATCTCTCCTGGATAGTGAGAAACTTGGCTTAGCTTCTTCATCGTAGTAACTTGATGGAATATGATGGTTATGATGGATATGGGGATACTACACCGGATATGGTTACTATTGTTTGCTTTAGCTTAAATCAAGTGCTTGCTCTAGTACAGGTGCTAACTTAGATATGCTTAATCTTAAGAAGGTATAACTTGTTGCTAGAATGATTAAAATATCACTACATGAATTACTTTAGCTTTTATGCAAAATTTTATCAAGCTAGCTCCACTATAAAAAGCCTTGCATACTCCTTGGTGTCACTTCATTTTTGGTTTATGACGGGTAAGTCTAGCTAAGTACATTCTCGTACTCAAGGTTTATTCCCACTTGTTGTAGATGGTACAGTGTATCATGGCTACTACAAGAACTGCTTCTCTCTAGCAGTGGACGAGGAGTAAGGCCGCGGGCACAGCTCTTCTATATTATCTCATATGTGTTGCTTTTGTTGGGGAAATGATCATGAGACTAGCATGTATTTGAACTGTGTGTGAAGTTGGTTTCAAAACTATGTTGCTTCCGCTACTACATTGAACTTGGGTTGTAATAACTTTATTTGAACTCCGATATATGTTGAATTATTTGTGAACTTTATGTAACATATGGCATATCTATTGAATCATGTATGGTCTTGGTTGTATGTTGGTGATGATTCGAGATCCTTTGTGATACTCTATGGACTATCAGGTTTCAATGGCCTCAAGTGTGTGCGTGCCAACATGTAAGTGGGGATAGCCGTGCCTAATCTTGTATAAATTGGTCGGTTCTGTGACACCGCAGAACATTTGTCCCACGTACTGACAGCTTCCTTCTCTTTGTAGAACCACTATTTTGCCTTCCTCGTGAGGGAGAAGGAAAACAAACAGAGCTTGGTGCTAGCTGGTGTGATGTCTTTGATGATGATGGTGTCGCACAGCTTCAGGAAGTGTTGCAAGTGTGCACTTGCATCCTCGCTTGGCAAACCACAGAATTAGTTTGCCTGCACCATCATGTTCAAGCTAGTGTGAAATTTGAAGTTTTGTCACCTGTGTTGACAGCGGGCCCAACAGGCATGTTGCCAACAGTGGGGGTGGAGTAGTCATGGAGTGTCTTGGCCATTGCAGAAATAGTGGATGGTGCGGGGGTGACTGGCTCAACTGCCGGTGGAGTAGTAGAAGAAGAAGCGGTACAAGAACGGCTCTTCCTTAGGAGTGCCTCTGGATTATCGGTGTAGTTGTTTGGCAGATCAAAACTACTCATACACTATCCTATTTTCAGCCACAACAGGAAGAAAACAAGCAGAATTAGCCTGCATAAACTATGGTTACCATTACATGTCTGTGCTCATAATCATGTCCTACTAGATTCTGTAACCTATGCCCTCCCTAGCAACGGCACCAGAAATGCTTGTTCGCATATCTTAGCGCAATCACCAAGTGTGGAGATTTTAAGTCCATCCCTGGCAATGACGCCAGAAATGCTTGTTGGCATTTCTTAGCACAATCACCAAGTGTGGAGGTTTTAAGTCCATCCTTGGCAATGGTGCCAGAAATGCCTGTTGGTATTTCTTAACACCATCACTAAGATTGAGTTAACCTTAGCGATGCCACCAAGAAACACCAACTATGACAGTTCTTAACGATTACAGAAAATATCCACAAGCGCACGGATCTATCGTTGTAGCATTTCACCTAAAAGTATTCAAGGTATCGTTATTTATATTTTCCCAAAGAAGGGCAAGGTATAAAGAGTCTAGCATGAGCATGAACAAGATTACATACTTGCATTAGTAAACCAGTAGTTCATGATAGGGGTAAAAATGGTATTTTAAGGATAGTGGACACACCTCTAGGCCAACCTCAAGGATAAAAGGAAAACGAAGAATAAAAGAGTGTTCCTACGTGGAGCTAGCATGTTCTAATATAGCCGTGCAAAGAACAGTTAATAATCATACAAGTTATATGACTAGAGTTAGAACTAAGTGTGAGATGAATAGGGAGATCTCCAGGAACTGGTTTGCCCGTGCATGGGAGACTTTAAGACTCCTACACAGTACTCAAATGTGGGGGAATATAAGGGATGGACAGGGCTATCACCACCTATCGCATACCCCTCAACCGGGGGCACTATCATATTCAAAGGTTCCCGTGCACCCGAGCACCACGCCCGTGTACAAGGAAACTACCCATACCCTCGGATTCCGACCCTACGGATCGACAAGCAAGAATATGGGCAAACCTAAAGGAACGATGAACCACCACCTCAACCCTTGCTCTACTTGTACTCATACAAATCATATGAATGTTTAAGTATAAACTTGAACATGTTAAGATCATAACACACAAACTATATGCTAGTTCATATATCATGATTATAACAAGACAACTATACTCTAGTTCATATGCACTACTATATAAATGATATGAGAGCAAGACTTTGGAAGAATTCTTTATAGTATTCATACAAAGATTTCTCTCTTTTCTTCCAAGGAGCCAAGCCCTCCTTGATGGCTTTGCTAGCTCACAATACTACTACTAAAACTAAAAGAGAGTACAAGTTGAGAGGTGAGGTGTGTAGCTCCAAATGGTTGTGTCTATTAAAGGAGAGCTCTACCCCTTCTTTTATAGTGGAGTGTGGTCGGTTCGGCGCAAACAATATAGGAAACCAGCTGTTGGTATTTATTAACACACACAGATAAAATCTGCAAGCGCACGGATACTACTATAGCTTTCACCCGGAGGTATTCCAAGTATCGTATCCATAGGGAAATGTGTGAGACTAACTATGGTCCAACTTAACTAGGGGTAGCACCAAGGTTAGGATAAATATGAGCATAGAGAGGATAACTAAGGTTCTCTAGTTCTGACTTAGATAAGCTTCTACTATTCAACTAGGGACATTACTAGGGAAAGACACCAGCAGAGGATGCTTTCCTTTGCAACCACGTCCTATGTGCGCCTATAGACAGGAGGTGGACTACAAAGGATCAACGAAGCTATATAGTACAAGCTATATAGAACTTATGTCACACACGTGATCTACCACCTTTTGAAATGTAGGGTGCATCCACAATTAACCCTAGTCTAAGCACCACGCTTACACTTACAATTAATACTTTAACCTAGAGAGTCTATAGATTAAAGCACTCAAAAGAGAGTCGTGATCCTGATGAAGAATATAAACAATTACTTACTTGAATCAGAAGTTGATTACCAGAGAAATCTTGAAAGCAAGTTCAAGTAGAACTTGGATCCGCCAAGGTACAAGCCGTAGATATAGCACCAATAGGTCGGCACCTCTTCCAAACTCTTCCCTCACTCTCTATCTCACTATTTCTATTTATAAGACTAGGTCCTATGGAGGACTAATAGTCTCTTGATAGCTGTCTCTGGTCCTCATGATATGAATTAGGGTTTTAAGGATGCCTAAGGGAGGGGCGTACAGGGTTGTTTATATAGGCTAGAGCGTCCATCGTGAGCCCTAGGATCAAACTGACTTAAAGGACGGCATAGATGCAACCTAGGAGGCGGTGGGGAACTAACTTAGCAATGAGGGGCTGACTAGTGGACCCCAGGGGCCAGCCTGCATCGGGGTAGCCGGCCCCATATGTCAGTGTCTCAGGCTCCGCTATGGTGGAGAGCCTCCTAGAGTCTTCTAGAGTCTTCCCACGTTGGTTTCACTATGGAATTACATGATTTCCTTTGATGAATAGGCCCCCCTTGGTGGTTTTCTAGATAAACCCTGCTAAAAACATAGATTCACCAAAAATTGTAGAATTTCATAGTTTAAACCCCTATACCTATGTTTGGTGATGGAATTACATATATATGCAGGTTATGTTGATGGTTTATAATTGATGTTAGTGATCATCAACACCAGCCAAAACCGCATATGCATGGAGGCATGCAACCGCGGGAGGAGCATGGGCCTGATTGGTGGCGGTGGGGATGCGGCCACACCCAGGGTGCGCTCGCAACCTGGTGGGCCTGCCTCGTGACCGCCTTTGCATGGTCGGTTCCTGGGTGGGCCTGGACCCTTCCCCTGGTGGTGCTCGGCCCAGATTGTTGCATGGAGGTGGGCTTCTCCATTTCTCTCATTGCGCATTTTTCCTTTATGTTTTGCTTGGTTTTCCACTTGTATTTGAATGTGTGTTCTGCAAAACATGTTTTCTCCAATACAAGTGGAACTATGTCATTAGTGAAGGCATATGTGTCAAAAGATTGTTTATTTCTCCTGTTTTGGACTTTATTTGGTGGCCGAATTCGATCGATAGTGACCACCAACAGTAGGTGGTGGTCCTAGTGGTGCTTCAAGGTCCAATCTTCTTTGCTCTGGAGGGTAGACGGGGATTCCTTCTAGAATCACGAGCTCTTGCTCGTGTGTGTGTCAAACATCCTTTGCTTGGGTTTGGTGATGAGGTAGGCGCTCTTCAACTGTTGGGCGTGGTGATGTTCAGCTTCCTTTAGGGCTTGGGTGATGGTAGTCTGTAGCTTTTCTACGGCAGCTGCTCGGGCATGTGCTTCAGTGAACAGCACCTGGGGCTTCCTAGCGTAGATCTCGGCTTCTTCGGTTCGATGGATGCACTTCCTCAACTCTAAGGATTGCCTATCGTGTTGCTTGTCGAGGGAGAGCATGTAGGTGGTCATGAACTTCATGGTGGTGTTGTCTTCTTGTCCTTGTAGGGCTTCCATGCGGGTGATCCAAACTGGTCGGTTCTTCTCTAGCGCTCGCATGCGCTGGCACGGTCGTGTCCACCATGGACAGCCGGTGGAGCTCACCGTCATTGCCATTCCCGCCGCTCCATTCCTCCCCATGCTCAGCCACATGCACCACCACCTCCGCACCCTCTCCTTGTCCCCAAGCGCATATTCCCCAGCCCTAACCATCACCGGAGGCCACTGCCATCGCCGCCGCCTGCTACCGTGACTGCGCCACCACAGGCCGCCTCGTGCCAAGCTAGGTAGCCCAGTGAGTGCGCGTGGGCACCTTGAGGCTCCCCCGCCCATCAACCACCGCTGGCATGGCCTCCCTCAGCCGGAACAGCAAGGTCCCCGATGACCCCCTCTATTAATTCACATCAAGGACTTCACGCAAGAATTTGAAGAAAGTGAAGAGCCTAAGTGCACAACTATAGACTCATATGAATAGTGCCGATGAGGACCTATTTGCTGGAAATTAGCTGAACTTTGGAAATTCATAGTAATTCATAGAAAAATCATAAAATAGCAAATTAAGACTTTTCGGAATCCTTGTGAATATATCTACATAGTAGAGTCATAATATGATATGTGTTAGTAGAAGTTTTTTCTATTTTTATTTATTCTTGTAAAATACTTTTAAGATGGATAGATGCATATCTTGAGTTATAGAAGTCCAAAAATGGAAATTCTAGTTGTGTGAATCTTGTGATGGCATGCTCTAGCTAAGAAAATATTGAATATGCTAGTTGTGTACTATTTTTGTAATGTTTTGATTTAATCTTGTTAAATAGGCAATTTTAGCTTGCCTTGCTTGTTATTTTCATATCTAGAGTTGTGGTGCTCCAATTGCTATGAAATTTTTATGGCAGGCTAGTGATGTCATTTGTATACTGTGGTAAAAAATTTCATATTCATTGGATGCAGTATGAGTGACTTATTGATTTAACTTCTTTGGTGCTTGATAAGTGGTTTTAAATCAATTATAATTTTTATAAAGGTGCAAAAATGGAAAATGTTGTTCCTCTACCTTGGTATAATGTTGGGCTACCATAATAACTTATAATATAGCCATGTGTTTATAGAAAATGATGATCTCTAGATTTATCTTTCTCTCACATGTTGTCTTGCAATAGCAATTTGTTTATTTCATAGAGATTGCTGTACTTGTTCAAATGCTATGAAATTAATAAAGTAGCCTATTGGGGACATGTATGAGCTACTATAATTCTTGTAGAATTTAGTGTGCACTTTTGATGTATGTTCATAATTCCACCTAATTATCTAAATAAATTAATAAAGGCATGAAAATAATTTATTTAGGGTTGTCCACTATGTTTTCTAGTGTTCTCTTGATATATATATATAAACTGCTGGTAACCTTGGTTTTTCCCAGGTTCAAGTTTGCAACATTAGTGAAATATATTTTGCTCTCTATTTTCGGGGAATGACTTTTGGTACAGTTTCTGTTGCCATGCTAATTACACCATGAAGATGATGTTTGCTGTGAATTTTGTTTATAACAAAATTATAGATAACTTCCTTATCTTGCTTGTGTTAAATTTTCATGGCAATAGGTCAAATGGTTTGTGAGTTATAGTTGTTTAAAGTTGGTCTTCAGAAATGCTTGCTCTCTGGAATTTCTGGACAGATTTGAGAAACTGAATTGTTTGACCTTGATATATGTTGAATCGTGTTCAGAACTTGCATTACATGAGCATAAGCATCATTCATCCATGCATGGGCAATGTACCTGAAACATCTATATGAAACTAGTGAAACATTGTTATGAAACATACAGGGAAACATATGAAACATACACATGAAGCATGGTAACACATACATGGGACTAACTCATGTGAAACAGGTGAAACATACCATTGAAACATATGAAACATTGATTTGAAACATATGCAACATGTCTTGTTATTTTATGTTTCATTGTATGTATACTTTATGATCATGTGTGTTTAATGCAAGTGTCAATGTTTGGGTCACTAAAGCACCTTAGCTATACTTAGGACACATAATGGAACAATGTTCATGTTGACCACTTAGCTTAATTAAGCTTCTAAGTGATGGTTGACTCTATTTGACCACTAGATTGCTTTTGTTTGACCAAATAGAAAGCATAGCTTAGATTGTTTGCATGGTTGTGCCCCCTTAAGCAAAGTTGTAGTAAATTTCATGAGGAACAAAAGTTGTTTAATGACCATCTCATGAATGTGACCAGAACATGCTCTAACATGGCCCACAAGTCAGATTGGAGTGCTGTTTTAGCACTTAACAATTTTGGCTAAGTGTAAACTGCATTGCTATGTCAATGTACCTCCCTTTAGAGCTCTGTAACTTGCTAACCAAGCCAAATTAGACTAGGACAATGTAAGCAAAGTTGAAGATCTATTGTAGGTCTCCAACTTTGGTTACTGCACCTTGCACTGAAACGAGCAGGATTAGGAGCTAATGGTCATGGCCGACTGGCATTAGGAGCTGGGTGCCGCATGGCTGCCACACACTGGCAGCGTGCCCACGCCCGCGCGTGGATAGCACCAGGTGGCTAGGCTAACACCTTGCTACTGCTTATTCCCTTCCTCGCCCCTTCGCCTCGCCTGCGCACTCGCTGGCAAAGCCGCAGAGGCAGCAACGCCACCACGAGCTCTGCCACTGCCTAGAGCTGCACTGCTGCATCCCTGCTCCACTGCTCGCGTTCATAGCTCCACCGCGTCCTCCTCTACCTTGGCCAGGGCCGTCTCTAGGGGGTGGGCAAGTGGTGCGACCGCCGGGGCCCCAAGCCGCTAGGGGGCCCATGAGTATATATGTATGTAGTAGAAATATATAGCCAAAGTGTTTAAGGCTTATATATTTAGCACTTCAGTTTAGGAGAGGCCAGTGTCTTTTCCTATTTTTGATCGACATAGTTTGTCTTTCTTGCAATCTTATCCGATGTCTAACCTGACGCATCACAACTCGTCCAATCGCTTGAGTGCATAGTGCTGAACGTGCCGCCACCCGTCGCCAACTGCAGACGTGCGAGTGCGAGAAGCAGGACCGCGAGCATCTGACTGCCCATTGAAAACCATCTATCTCGGTACAGTTCTTGAAGATTTTGCATCAACAAATATCCAAAAACAATTATTTTACAAAGTACTAAAGGATTATTGTTTTTTAGCAATCATAATAGTTATTATATTGTTATTTCAGCTCTTTTGTTATACTATTGTTATCTTTTACAAACTAAACATATGTTGTAAATTATTTTTCATATTATATACTTTCATCGTCATATTAAAAATTAGTTGGATGGCCCTTGCGACGAGCATATTTGCCCAAGGGCCTTCAAAATTATAGAGACGGCCCTGACCTTGGCAACCTCCTCTCTAAGCCAGTGGAGTCCTGGTGAGGCCACATTGCCTTCTCCGCCGTCGCAGCTTCCTCGCCGGAGCGCCACCGTGAATGTGCCATCATGGTTAGTGTAACAGAACCGACCAAATTATAAGAGCACAAGTACAAAAACAAGCGCCGAAACGCTCAAATTTTCGAACTTGAGCCCATATAATCTCGGTAGTCAATCGAAACCACGAATGATTTCAAACCAGCTCGTTTACAATCAAGATCGCATCATTCAACATAACACATCACACGTTACATTTCACAAGTAGTTTGGAAATTCACTTACAACACACGGAGACACAATTATTACAAACCGAGTTTATAAAGTAGCGGAAGCATAACACACGCACACTTAGTTCAAATACCACTACCAGTCTTACAGATCAACATCCCACAAAAGCATTAAGGAAAGTAAACTAACAGACGATCACACCCGAGTGATCTAGTCCTCATCACCCGCGGGGTGGAGGCAAGTCTTGCAGAAGCCCTGATAAAGCATGTCATCAGCAACAAGAGGGAATAAACCCTATGTACTGGAATGTACTCAGCTAGACTTACCCGTCGAAATGGAAAATAAAAGACACCAAGGATCATGCAAGGCTTTCTTAAGTGGAGCTAGATGACATCACATTTGCGGAAAAGCATAAGTACTTGGAACTCTTTTAACCTCTACTAGCAGTTATTTTTAGTATTAACCTGTCATCTATCTTAGCACTTGTACTAAACATTCACTTGATTATATTCAAACAATAATAACCATAGCAGGTATAAATTGCAGCATCATTATATCATTTGCTTAACCATCTGTTCCATTTAATGAGATCTACGTTGCCGCTGCTCAAGTCAAGTGCTCACTAACCGGGAGCGACGACAATTCGAATCGAATTCTTATCCAGCTGGAGGGGTATTTCTAACACTCACTGAGACACGCCTGGCGAGGGCTGCTTAGGTCACCTTTGGTACAGTTCAGGAGTCATGGGTTTGACTAATGCCGCATCCCCAAGGGCGACACTCTACCAGGTGATAGGGACTCTAACCCCCTTGGTCTCATGCCAATGTCCCCAAGCACATCCTTACTACCTCCAAGATGCGACCTACCCTTTGATTCCCGGCCTGAACTGTATTACTCGGATTCGCGGTCAGAACGACTTATCCGGCCAACTAAGTGTTAGACTGCGTTCAACATGACTCAAGGACGTACAACGAATCGGTCCTTAAACGACTTAGACGGGCATAGCTTCGCACCTAAGATGTGAAGTGTCTTGCGGCTGCACTATCGAACTCCCGCCCGGTCTCAATTTCATTTTAAGGCATGGTTCCATGCATGATAGCCAACATAGCCACTCGTGACCTATTTCCTACATCTCGCGGATGACCGGAAATCACCCGACTTCTACCGCACTAAGCAGGGCTAAGCATTGACACATGCCTAAACTTAATTTAGGATTCAGGTACGATATCTGGACAAGGTTGGGTATAATGCAACAAGTGTTTTCACCCAACTCCTACAACTTAATGCAGTAAACAAGTAAAAGTACTCAAGATTGATATATATAAAGATCGGATCAGCATGCACCGGGGCTTGCCTTTCAAGAACGAGGAAGGGCGATGGTCCGGGCACTCAGGTAGCTCGTCTTCGGAAACTCCTTCACCGGCTGGTTCCTCGGGCTCCCTCGGCTACTCTTGATTCACCTCCGGAATGGCTCCTTCGAACTCTAGGCAATGTTCGCCTAAACGGCCGTTTAGTCCGTTTAAACACCGTTTAAACGGTAAACAGAAGTCAGCCGTGTTGTTTAGGCCCTAAGCGGTGAATTAAACGGTTGGGCCGTTTAAACCCATTTAAACCGTTCAATTCCGTCTAAACGGTCTAAACAAAATCAGATTAAACATGATTAAATGAGCTAAACAACCATTTAATCCATAATTAAGTGAATTAAAGGACTACGTCTTTCACAATCAACATGAAACTAATTAACATTGTAATTATATGAAGTGTTGTGAGATTTAGATTTCTTCCAACAAGATTATTTGGTAGAATATTTGATTTTTACATGTGTAAATATGTATGGGTTCTAGCAAATTTTATTTTTACCTACATAAATATGTATAATTTATTGTTATTGTACAAAACCGTTTAGGCCGTTTAACTCTGTTTAAACACCGTTTAAACAGTCTAACGCTAAACGAAGAGTGACCGACTGTTTACCGTTTAGCGTTTAGGAAAACATTGACTCTAGGAGTGTCACTCCCTCCGGTACACCTATTACATGAATGCACAATAAATCTCATGGATGCATAAGAAGGAATGCAACATGCTCGAAATGAAATGCACTACAACAATCCTAGTGCTCTATTCAAATCACTTCGCAAATGTGCATATTTCTTTTTCGATAGAGAAGTACTTACCTAACCTACACAACCTAATGTATAATTGTTCCTCCTCAGTTAAGGGTCTAACACCTAACAATCAACAAGAACAACATTACTTAAGGGTACCACCACCTAAACACAGAATAGCACAACGATAATTTCTGGACAGCAGCTAAGTGTTTCTACCATAACAGTAGATTAAAAATCCAAATGGCATGATACAGGACAATCTGGAAAGTGTATAAAATGCTCTACAATTCATTTTCAGACCTCAACACTTAATTCCAAAGTTTACCTAGTCTAAATTCTAAAGTTTCAGAAATCTGTCCTCTCCAACAGAGAGCAGCCATTTCTGGACAGCCACTTTAAACAGCTTCAACTCCTAGACTATTAGGCCAAATGCCACCAAATTTTGACACAAGCTAGTTTAACAAGTTTACTACCACTTTAGTATTCACAAGTTTCCCAGTAAACACCTTGATCAAGGTTCAAACCCAAAAATGCTACCAGTTGTCCAGAGAACCTAGAAATGTGAAAATTAAATATTTATTCATGTGTCAAACTATCCTTATGACCGAACTAATAACACTACTAGTTCACACATGACCTAAAACCACCAGAAAGTAAGGTGTGCCAACCCAAGTCATTTATTTTAACCCAAGTCACTTATATGCAAGTTGCTCAGAAAATTCTACAAAAAATACAGGAGACTCTCTACCTTACTAGGAGGCCACTGTAAAAATTTGAAGTAAAGTTATTGACAGAAACTCCCAACACAAAATTCATAAGCCAAAAAGGCTGATTTCTGCATAAATAATAATTCACATTGAAAAGTATTAAACAATAGAAACCATATTTTTCTTAGCAACCTTAGGGTACCAGGACACTCTCCATAAAATTTCAGGAGCATTGCACATACAGAAAAATTATGAAAATTCATTCAAGTATCTCCTAATATAAAATGACAACATCATAACTTGAAAACTACTCAAGCAATAGTATCCAAACATTTACCAGAGCTAGCCTAGATATTAAATAGCATACCCACCAAATTTCACAATTTTTGGAGCACTACAACTCAAGTTATCTAATTAACAAGTTTGCTTTAATTTTAAAACACATTTCAAGGGCCTATTTAAATCTTCCAGAAACTAAGCAGCACATATACATTTAATATTTTTCCTAAAAACTAGACACTAACAGGAACTCAACAAAATTAGAACCATAGCATTTGGATGTACCATTCATGAGATATGAAATTCACAAAACAACATTCAAAACTGTGAAATAATTAAAGAAAAACAAACAAAATCAAAACCCTAAAGAGCTACTGGGCCGACCCGACCCGCCAGCGCGGCCCAGATCACGTGTGGTCCATGACCGCGGCCTGCTCTCACTCCCGCCCGCGCCTGCGCGCCGAAAGGCGGGACCCGTGTGTCAGCGACACAGGGCAGGGAGGCGGACGGCGGTGGTCAGAGCTCGTCGCCGGTGACGATTCCGGCGAGGCTGCAAGCACCACGGTCTTCACCTCATCTTCCCGCATTGATTGAACCATCAATCCTGGACTCTACCGGCTTGGGGAGGGGCTATCCGCGGTGGTGGAGGACGGCGGTGAGCGGCGGTGCTGCGCCGGCCAGCTCCGGCCACCTTCGGTCAATCCAAGCCCGGTACGAGCTTCACCGACCTCGAGCACACCTAAATAGCCTAGCACGTGGAGCGGAGACAGACCAGCGGGGACTGGCCACAGTGGTGCTCAACTCCGGCGAGGCGCGGTCATGGCGGACGCGTCCGGTGCGGTGGTCCGTTCCGGCAAGGCTGTGACGAGATAGGGCACTACGTCTTCGGAGCACACACTATGACCACCGACACACCCCATGCACACCCTAACTTGGCCAAGGGCCATCTACAGAGAGAGAACAGGAAGAAGCTTGCCCATGCGGCAATGGCGACCGCGGCGAGAGTTCACTACGGTTCACGTCCGTTCCGACCTCTACAGCTCAAATCGCGAGATACCCTCTTCACCTAAGCTTCTATAGGCCACGAGAACAACGAAATGGGGGTGAGATGGGATGGAGGCGTGCTATGCAGCGCTGGCCACGGAGGACCGCAAGAGCGGCGGCGCTCCGGTGAGCTCTGAGTGGGGAAAAGTCGGCAATGTGCCCTTACCTCCACTCGATGGGCTCAAGCAAGAGGTGGAGGAGGTAGAGGGACCCAAGGCGGAGCCGTGGACGGAGTTTGGGTAGCTGCAACGCGACGGCAAGCTCGCACGACCGCGGGGGAGTGCGTGGCGGCGATGACGCCTCGATGTTTCGCCTCGGTGAACACGGCAAGGGCGAGGGGTGAATGGAGGGAGGGAGTAGACAAGAGGGTGTCGTGGTGACCTTGAAGCCCACTCGCGACTGACCAGTGGGGCCACGGCCGGCGTACGGCCGCCACGCCATGCCCATGCGGCGACACGGTTCTGTGACCGGTCGGCCACCGAGTTAACTGAAACTCTGAATCGAGGTCCAATGCGGTGATTGACAGCCAAAGTTTGAGCTTCTATATCTCCTAATCTAGCTCGAGTTAGTGGTAGGTGTTAACAGAAAAGTTGTAGAGCTATATGAGGACTACAACTTTATCAATTGGAGCTTGAACTGGTTTGGCCTAGTTTTTGAGTTACATGGCGTCGAAGTGGGGTACTTTGAAACTGAAATTCCAAATTTCAGACTTAGAATTTTTCTAAGTGTTGGGCAGCCCCTCAAGCTGACTTGTGGGCCATTTTTGAGCATGTTCTCGTCATTTTCATGCGATGACCATATTAGAACTTTTGTTCCTTATGAAATTCTTTACAACTTTGTTTAAGGTTGCTTCTCCATGCAAGATCTCTAAGCTGGACTTTTTAAACACCTAGGGCTCAAAGGTTGGTCAACAGCACCTAGGAGGGCATTTTGGTCATTTTGGTCAACATGAACATTGTTCCATTAATGATCCTATGTGTGATTAAGGTACTATAGGACATAATTGACCATTGTATACTTTGATTACACACAAAATCAAGCATCACATGCATTGAAACAAGGAAAAATAAGTGAATTTCTACTTTTGTTTCCAAGTCAAGTTTCATATGTTTCATGAGTGTGTTGCATAGCACTTGCTAATCATGTTTCACTAAAGTGGGTAACATGTCTCAAAAGAAGTTGCACATGTTGCACTTGGGTGTTGCACACTACTCATTTCATAAACACAAAATATAAGCATATGTTGCAATGTTTCAAAGCATTTTACACACATTATAAGCTCATGCATGAATGAATGATACTTATGCTGATGAAATACAAGTGCAAACATGGAAGCCAAACACCTGAGGTGTTACAGCTAGGCTTCTCCGGCGCCCCTCTATTCTCTCTCTATAGTGCAATAGATTCCCCGTGTGACATAGGTGCTAGAGCCGGGACTAGCCGAGCTGCTACCGGCCGGAGATGGCCGGCGCACCGTCGAGCAACGCCGTCGTGCTGCCATTGCCGCTGGCAGGCCAGCTCCGGTGGCTCCGCCCTCCAACCACCTACCTCTACTGACTTGCCTCGATGCGTAGATCACGCCGGTGCCCTCGGTTCCACCAGAATCCTCGCTGGTGGTGAGCTAGAGGCAGTCAGCGGCGTCCCCTATCTTGCGGTGGCTGATGGGTGGGGTCGGATTGACTGTGGGGTCCACACGTCAGTTTCTAGAGTTTACGGTTTAAGTTTATTCATTTCTAGAAAAATGTTTCAATCTTGTAAAAATCATATATCCAGTTCTAGAAATCCATTTGAGTGATTTAACTTGGGTTGTGTTCATGGGAGTGTCTAGTTTTAATAAAAATATGAAACATGCCATGTTCTGTAGTAAATTATTTACTAGCTAATTATCTAGTTATTTCCTTGGTAAATTCATAAGTTGAGATATATATGTGCTAAAAATGTGATTCTAGTTTAGGATGTCTTGTTTTGGCATGTGCTAGCTAGGAAAAATATTGTGCCTATAGTGAGCATGCTGGAAATAGGGCTTTGTGATTTATTCTATTTAAATGCTTTTATAATCACTGTTAGAATGTTCTACTTGTGCAAATGCTATGAACATTGTACAGTAGCTTATTGAGGGCATGTATGAGCAACTGTAATTTTTGTAGGATTTACTGTGCACTTTTGGTATATGTTCATAAATACACCTTGATATCTAAATAAATTAAGAAATGCATTAAAAGAAATTATTTAGAGGTGAGCACCATGTTTTCTAGTGTTCATTTCATGCATGTTAACTGTTAGTAATCTTGTTGGTGCTCAAAGGATCATTCTTAGATGTCGTGAAATATTATTTTTCCCAATTTTCACTTCTAGTGACTTTCGGGATAGTTTCTGGAGTTTAGCTAATGACACCATGTAAATGATGTTTCCTGGGAAACTTGTGAATACCAAAGTTGTAGGGAACTTACTCATCTAGCTTATGTTAAAATTTGGTGGCAATTGGCCAAGTAATTTATGAATTACAGCTGTTCAAAGTTGGGTCACAGAATTGGTTGCTCTCTGTCTTGCCAGGATCAGATTCTGTAAATGTATAATTTCGACTTGTTTAGCTTGGGAATCATGCTATGATGTATAAAGATGAAATGTAGATAATTTCATAAGCTTTCCAGAATATCTTGTTTCATATCATTTGGAGATGTGTAACTCCAGTTATGCTTTAATCTTGCAGCTGCTGTCCGTGGTCTAGGTTTGCTAAAATGGGTGATGCACTTGGTTACTTTACTTAAGCTTAGTTTGGATGTTATAGATGCTTAGGCTAACGTAAACAAGTTGCTAGCTGCAGGTGCTAGACCTTTAACTGGTGATTAAAAGTTGTACCTTAGGTTGCTAGAGCTTGGTGAGTTTGTATCCTTGCTTAGAGAAGAGATTTGTACTTACTCAGTAAAGTGTTTTGAATAGAGCTTTACCCATACTGAGTCAACGAATGCCAATCACTTTGTATTATCTTTCTGTCATTGTCATACATGTTCATCATGTCATCTCATTACTTATGCATACATGATATTCATCTTGTGCACATGCATGCAATAGGTGTACTGGAGGGAGTGATACTCGTGGAGTTCGAAGGAACCTGCCACGAGGTGGAGGAGCCAGCTCAAGAGGTCCAGCCAGCAGAACCAGAGGCCAACGAGAAGGTTGTGCTTGAGTGTCCCAGTCACGAGCAATCTTCGTTCGTAAAAGGCAAGCCCCGAAGCATTCTAAGCCTCCTACTTTTAAGAAAGCACTGAGTATATATATGTTATATATGTATTGTTGCATTAAGTTATAGGAGTTGGTTGAAAACCCTTGCTGCATTGATATTTCCTCTCCTTGCCCAGTATACGTGCCTGGAATCCTATTTAAGTCAGGATCAAATAGTTGCTTAGCCATGCTTTACACCGGTAGAAGTCGGGTGATTTCCTGTCACCTACAAGATATAGGAAGTATCGGGTCACGGTTGGCTATATTTGATATCATGGAAAGAACCATGTGATTAAATGAATAAGACCGAGCGGAGTCTTCTAGGTTGGGGTTGTACTTATAGTGATTCTGTCTGTGTCGATTAAGGACTAAGGCATGGAGCCTTTCTTGTCATTTTGAATGCATGCCTATCACTTAGCTGGCCAGATCCGATGAACCTACCGTGAAGCTGAGTAGGCAACTCAGTCCGAGAACCGGTCCGTACAAGTGTGCAACACCGGAGGATGAGAGGTTGTGCGGGGATCCATTGGCGTGAGCCCAAGGGTGGGTAACCAGTCCCAAACATCCTGGCAGAGTGGAGGCCCTAGGGTTGCGGCGCTGTCCGGACTTTTCCTGAGTTGTACCAAAGGTGACCTAAGGGGCAATCGATCTGGTTTCCTAGGTTTGTGTTAGGAATAATTTCCCAGCTAGGTAGTAATCGATTCGAATCGCCATCTCTCCCGGTCAGTGAGAAACTTGACGGGCATATCTCCATTATTGTCACACTAATTAACTTGATGGGTTAGTAATGATGATATTGATGATGATCTTAGTAAACCTGATATGGTTATTAATGTTTGCCCCTTAACCAAGTGATTGCTATTGTACAGGTGCTAATCTAGATGACATGTTAATGATTATTAACTTGATGCTTAAGCAATAAATGGTTACTTATCTGTATTAAGCTTTATGCAAAAGGTGGTCAAGCTAGCCCCACTTACATAGCCTTGCATACTCCTTGGTGTCACTTTATTTCTGGTTTATGACAAGTAAGTCTAGCTGAGTACATTCTCGTACTCAGGGTTTATTCCCTCTTGTTATAGATGACATCTTCTATAATGGCTGCTACAAGTACTGCCTTCTCCCTGTAGGGGATGAGGACTAGACCAATGGGCATAGTCTCTGCTAGTTTCTCTTCTAAATGCTTTTGCAAGATGTGATCAAACACTGGCTGTATTGGAACTAAGTGTGCGGTGTGGTTTCAAAACTATGTTGCTTCCGCTACTTTTGAATTTGGTTTGTAATAACTTATTCGTACTCCAATGTATGAGAACTACTTATGAAATGTTGTAATAGGTGATGTGTTGTGTTGAATCATGTACGATCTTGGTTTGTTTGTTGGTTGGTTTGAAATCCTTCCAGATTTCGTGGACTACCGGGATTATATGTGCTCAAGTGCGGAAATTTGATCGATCCGGCAATTGTTTTTGTACTTGTGCTCTTATAATTTGGATGGTTCCATGACAAAGACAGTGTTTGGTGGACCTATCCAGAAGGTGGAAGGACTAAGCAAGTGCTAGGACCGGAGGTGTAATCAAGACAGTGCAAGCTAACTTAACTAACTTGTGTCGGATCCTAGGCAAGCCTCGAAGCATTCTAAGCCTCCTACATTTTGCAAAATATAATTTGAGTATCTTATGATGTTGGATGCATTAAGTTATAGGAGTTGGCTAAAAACACTTGTTGCATATACATCCTCTCCTTGTCCAGTGAATATATCATGTATCCTATCGAAGTCTAGGATCGAATACTTGCTGAGCCATGCTTAGACCGGTAGTGTCAAGTGATTTCCTGCCACCTACAAGATAGGATATGTCTGGTCATGGTTGGCTATATTTGCTATCGTGGAAATAACCATGTGTTAATAATGACTGGGCAGGATGTCGATAGTGAAGCAACAAGGCAAGGGGGTCTTGTGTGTGGGTCTATCCTCGTCTGTGTCAATTGAGGACTAAGGCATGGAGGCCCTCTTGTCATTTTGAATGCATGCCTAACATTTAGCTCACCGGATAAGTCGTTCCGACCACGAAGCCAAGTAGCTCAACTCAGGCCGGAAGTCGATAAGTGGAAGTACGCACTCTGGAGGTAGTAAGTATGTGCGGGGGACATTGGCATGAGTCCAAGGGTGGGTTAGGGTCCCAAACTTCCCAGCAGAGTGTCACCCTTGAGAGTGCGGCACTGATCGGGCCCGCAAAGTTGGTTCCTAAGTTGTACCAAAGGTGACCTAAGGGGCCGTTGATCTGGTTTCCTAGGTTTGTGTTAGGAATAATTCCCGAGCTGGGTAGGAATCGATTCGAGTCACCGTCTCTCCCGGATAGTGAGAAACTTGATGGAGCTTCTCCATTGTAGTAACACTAAATGAACTTGATACTTAAGATGATGCTGATGATGATGGTTTTACTACACCTGATATGGTTATTAATGTTTGTATCTTAATCAAGTGATTGCTCTAGTACAAGTGCCAATCTAGATGACAGGTTAATATTAATAACTTACTACTAAGAAAGGAAATGTTACTTCTCTGTTACATAAGCTTTTCTGCAAAATGTTATGAAGCGAGCTCCACTTATATATCAGCCTTGCATACTCCTTAGTGTCACTTTATTTCTGGTTTTTGACGGGTAAGTCTAGCTGAGTACCCCTCGTACTTAGGGTTTATCCCACCATGTTGCAGGTGCAGTTCGTGGCCTACAGAAGATGGTTGCTAACCGCCGGTGGGCCTGGTGATTCTATATAGTATTCTCATCTTTTGCTTTTGTCTGAGGATGTCACTTATGCTAGCAATGTATTTGGAACTTATGTTATTGTAATCATTTGAAAGCTATGTTGTTTTCTCTAATCGGTTTTGAAACCAAGCTTGTACTATCATTTGTGAACTCCTTTGTAATATTATTTCCGCTGCAACTCTGTGTATGTGATGTGTATTTGCTTAATCTATTACAATCTTGGTTGTGAAGTTTGATTTATCAAGGTCTATCATGACACTCGGTGGACTACCGGGTTTATATGAGTGAAAGTATGTGCTTGTCAACGTGTTAAACGGGGATAGTCGTACTTGGTGCTACCCTAGATTTCCATATAACTCTACCATGACTTCTTAGGGGTTGGAAAACACACTAAACTCAAGAGGATACCAAAATGTCCCATCTCATAATCTCAGATGATACCACATCATCCCATCATATAATCTCGGATGATACCACATCATCCCAACATAAAAGTGCTGATGATACCAAATCATCAAAATATACAATAATAATATGGGCTCGAATGCGGCCAAAGTCAAGGGGCTTAATGTGGAGGATAACATAGCAACCACGCCAACTGGACCATGGAAGATCACATAGCATCCGTGTCGGTTCCTGAAATTCCGCTGCCAACACCGGCCTCCCAGTACAAAACATACTTCCATCTAATGGGGTGTGAGATCAAGTCTACCCATATAGACATATGGTTGTACATAACATCACACTAGGCACGAGGGACTATGAACCAGTCCTTATGTGACCAAGGCGAGTATCTCCCAATAGAAACCCTCACTAGACGAACCTGCCAAGGTAACTTGTACCACACAAATTACCCCTCACTCGCCCCCTGATGGGGTTTAGTTCCATAGTTATTATCATCAGGTTCATAGAGCTTACATCATATCAAGGTAACCATTACCTTATTATTAACCACATTATTATAGTCATGCTTATATCATATCAATATAGTTATCATCAATGTTCACATTATCATAACCGAGCTCATGACCCACTGTAATTCCATTAATTCATAAAAGAGATTTCAAGTATTATAGGTTGGGCTTATTATTTAGTGGAGATGGACGGTGGAGGGTTTATGGTGGAGGCTAGCACAATGTGGTGGTGGTGGAAGGGGGTGGTTAAGGGATGGCAAATAAGGTGGAGGGATAGGGGTAGGTGGGTGTTAGGACTTGCCTCCATTCATTGATGATTATATCCTCATCCGATTCCTGTGCCTCTTGCTCCTGTCTTTCAGGCTTTACTAGGCTCTCCACGTCTTCTATCCTACGAGGTCTAGCGTCAACAAGCAAGAAAGCACAAACAAGAAAATAACAAGCAAGGCATGTAAAACAAGCATAAGCAATCTGTTGTGAGTAAAAGTAATGCGAGGGACATAAAGAGAATGTAATGAACTCGTCGTCTCTTTATTCATTGATCATAGGGATATTTATATACAACATCGGGGAAGGGAAACTTTCCCCGCACGTAACCATGACGCATGTTCACGTCCCGTTAGGGACGCTGACTTCACGAGGAAGTCTTCCCCACGTATGGGTCGTGGAGATAGGACCGAAGGGGGGATCCGAGGAATCGGATGAGATCACTTCAATTGAGATATTTCTCAACACTCCCCCTTGATCGAATCCGCCGTTGAGATCAATGAACCGTATTGCTCCTCCAAAAATTCCTATAGGATAAAAATGAGAAAAATATGTGTTTGTATATGTGTTATAGTAAAACTCCTTAAAACCGCTTGGGAAAAGAAGGAGAAAGTTATAGCACTTAATGATTGCCTCATTGTAAACTAATATGAAAAAACCTTTTTAGGAGAAAACTCATGTTGTAGTTTAGAGGTCAATGTATGTCTTTGATACTCCCTTTAAAAACCCCTATGGGGAAAACAAGGAATATGACATATGTTGATTATTGTCTCATTGTAAACTCATATGGGGAAAATCATTGGAAGGAAAAACTCATGACCAAGTTTAGAGAACAATAAATATGATCTGAGGATCATAATTGTACTTCTATGTCTTTGATACCTTCTCAAAAACCCAGTGGGAGAAAATAGAAGATATGACATAGGTTATGTCTTTGATATCTCATAAAAACCCTATGGGAAGAATAAGAGATATGACATATGAATTTGCATTGATATTGCCTCATTAAAAACCTTCTATGAGAAACCTATGTGAGGAAAAGCTCATAGAGGAAAAGAGTACAATATGATGTTTTGAATAGGTTATAATTTTAGGAGGAGTATCCCCCTGAACCTTGCAACTCTCAATGTCATCGCATACCAAGCACATTATGACATGTGGAAATTGATAGGGACTTTGTGAGTAAATCTTGTGGAGTTATCACTTGATTTATTTTGCAAGATGTTTATCTCCTCACTTTCGTGGGAATAAACATTTCTAGAAGGCAATATAGTGATATTGCTCTTATATGTCCTGTTTACATCCAAGCAACACAAGTTGCGTTATCTTTGAAGATAACGGCTATTGATTCGATGGAATCAAAAGTGATCATTCATTATTGATTCGATGGAATCAAAAGTGATCATTCAATGAAGTCATACATGTTAATGTAGTACTTCAAAATGAAGAGTGGAAGTAGTCGCTAGAGTCTAATGACTCCCATGAGAACTTTACCACTATAACATGAGTATGTGATCTAGCATTATGGGGATTAAATAGCCATATAGATATCTGTGGATATTCTCTTCCCACCTTTCAGTGTTATAGAAGTTGCTCTTTTTGAAGCTATAGCAAGTATATGCAGATGCAATATTAGGCTTGTTGCGATATGCAAGATACCTAAGTGCTTTGATGGCACTAAGGTTATCATCCCAGGGTCTAAATGGATATTGATCCATATTTAGGGATTGAATGACCATAGTGTTGGTAATATGATTGTCCAATATTATTTGGATATTGGTAGACAATATCAATTGAATATTGGATGACTGATGTGCATGCTTAAGTTATAGACTTAAGCGTAGTTTGGTTTTACCCAAATGTTACATCTCAAATTCCATCTTGTATGATGACTACCTGTTTTGATATGTGCCATATGAGATATATAAAATCTGATGGGATCTTATTATGGTCACACAGGTGAAATCATCAAGGTGGGAGATATCCTTCTGTGGAAGGAACTCACCTAGTCAGTTGTACCACAATCAACTTGACTATCTCAAGTCATGGGTGACTTGATTTGTACACAAATGTATGTTGCGATTTATGTTTTGATTCAGAATACAGAGTCCATTGGGACTTATGATCCCAATCTATCCAAAACTAGTTTTGATATGCCAGTTATCAGTATAGGAACATAATTTCCACACATACCAATGGGTATGTTATGCTAGGTCTCTACGTGAAACCATGTGCTACATGCTCTCACTATTTCACCACCTTATGGATTTGAGAAATCCATAATGCTCCCATAGGGAACACATTGTGAGGAGAAGTCATTACTAAGGTAAAGACATCTCACTATTGAGTGAAAGTATTTCTCCTTAATTGACACATTTAGTTGACCCAATATGAGTGTTTGAACACTCTACCTAGGACTTGTGGTCTGGATCCAGAAAAGGTGTATGGCAACTTTTGAGAAGTATGTCGACAATTTGTATCTTTTGTATGATTGATTCAATGGAACCAATTAAGCATGTGGAAATGTATGCCCTTTAAACTCCATGTCATTTCCCATAATAATAGAGTTATTAGGGTGTTCCAATGACCCAACGCCTAAGTTTGTGCACAAGTTGTGTTGGGCTTTTGGATGTTAAACATCCATAGGCTTTGGATAGTAAATATCCATAGTGTGTTTTAACTTGATGTTGATATGCATGTACTGTCTTGGAGGATTTTCTCCCCCTAATCCATGAATGCTTGCAAGAAGCTGTATCCCAAGTGGCCATACTTCTCCCCCTTTTATTCAGATTTAGGAGTTGAGTGGTTTTGTTAGGTACCTCCACTCTTTCTGGCAAATTGAACGTGAATCAGATTTGGTGAAAACTTTATGACAAGTAAATGCATTTGGCAAATTATTTGCAATGTGTTGCAAATATAAGATATTCTGAACTGCGGTTCAGATTCTTTGGTACATGGATATGAGGATCAAACATCGGTAGTGATATTCTCTTTCTGATTCCTAGCATTCTATGTGTGGTATGTGTCTCCCCCTAATGCCTAGAATCTTCCTCAAAGATGTGTATTTAGCATATGGGCAAATGAATGAATCCCCAAGTAGAGATCTGAGGTATTATTGAATGACGAATAATGATACCTCATGTAGACCTCCAATGCCCATTGATTATGTTGCGGTGGTGATATCGATACATGCAAAAACATTGCCGATTCACATATAGGAAATGTTTTGGCTGCAGGGCCAAATTTCCACGTACTAACTGCAACGGGGGGGAGTCATATGACTGCAGTTTTGATGAATTTGGATTTATGATGCGGTGTGTAAATCCGCATGCCACCAACTAGATGTTGGTAAATTGTAATTCTATCTGAGGTCATCAAACAACAAACTTGATTCTCTTGATGAGAGACTTAGTTTGGCCATTATGTGTATGAACATAAGATACTTAATGATGTAGTCCCTAAAGACCAAACATTTCCTTGTAAATGGATTAGATCCCGTGTCTAGGATCATTTACTCTAAATTGAAGAATTTGAGCAATGAGTTTGGTAAATTTGTGGTACCTTATGAGTAAGGCACATTTTTAGGACAATGTTGTAGATGCAGAGATGTGCATTACATAGTACCTTTATGGTCCATAAAATGGCAAATGGAGTCACATGTATGTTCTTGAATTTCTTCAAGAAATTTGCATTGGTGGCTCATATTGATGTTATGACCAATGGAATTGATAATAATTTTCTCATCATTCTAAATGTAGAATGAGCAAGGCAAATGTGCCTAATCTTGATGCATTAAGAGAGAAAATTATTTTGTACGCAACATATAATGTGGGATTGATGTATGTATAATACATCCCAGATGATATGGAAGGAATTTGCACAATTATTTGGTTTTCATATTTGTTGCACTAAGTTGAGGGGGATTTTCATCATCGCTCCTTAGTATTGAGTTCTCGTTTGGAAACCATGCAACTGAATATATGAAAATAACATGGGGTATTTGTAGAATCCAGATACATAGACATATCCATGATTAATTGAATACCCATGGAGAGCGCATAATCTCTCATAATTGTATTAGTGGTACAGTGGTCCACTAAACAAGATTCCTTTCCATCTGGTTGAATCCCAAGTGATTCTATATAGAGTTAGGCAATATTTGAGTGTGAATTTGCACTCATATAGAATATGTATACCATGTATGAGGTACATGATATTATTTGGTAATGGACAACATACTACATGCGGTAGTAGGCATGAGGCTAATACTATCTCCAATTGAAACATGGAGACTTTTGCAAGCGTTTGCTTGTTGGGGTGAATCTTCAAATAGTTCCAAAGAACTCGCTTGCCTCCAATGAGTTGGAGGATATAGTTGAGCCAAATATATGATTTGGCATTTCTATGCACATGGACTGTACAATCACATTTTTGAGAAAATGTGAGATTTGTCACACATGATCACTTTTCTAAATGAAAAATGATATTTGGATTCAGGAGAATCCGTTATGCTATAATTGCCAAGGACCAAAAATCCTTGATAAACGAGTGAGTAAACAATCATTTATGTTTTTGGGTGATATTGCATCCTTTGTTGAAATCCCAATGAGGGACTTACAAAAGGTAGATGGATCTCACTCCTTTGAATACACGGATTTGTAGAAATCCAAGTGTTGGAGTTGCATACGAAATGCATAGACGCAAGTGTGGCAATATCCAGAATGGACTAAGCATTTTGTTGGGGTTGAGCAACAATAGCAGTGATGCCATATGCCTGATGATATATTGATATCTCAGTGCTCTGATAGGAAAATAAATTCTATCCAATGCGAGTATGGAAAATGTTAAAATTGAAAATATTAGCCATGTCCTACATGTGTTTATCATGTATGAATTTACTTTCATAGTAAATTATATAGCAATAATGGCAAATTTTTGGGTTCAAGGTGATACTTGATTATAGTTCCTCCATTCTATAAAGGACACGTGATGAAGTCGCTGCTAATGTTTTGGAATCCATTCCTATGGGAATAGATGATGTTTAATCATTGCCAAAACATAGTCATATATGATAGAAAGGAATTCCCAAAATAATGCACTATTGATTGCTATTTATTTAAGCAAAAGGTTACATGATATTATTGTAATAATTGCATAAAAAGCAAGGTAAACTTGCATATGTAAAACAAGGTAGACTTGTAAATGTAATATGGGATTTTATTTCTCATTTTGTGGAATGTAGGTAGTCACCATGGGGGTGTAGACCTTTGTTTATTATTTCACATCAAGATGTATTCCTTGTATGTTTATAGCCAAATTGGTAGAGCAATTTGAGGAATAAATCCTGCAGTAGTATGTGGTACTACCTTGTCTTTGCCAATTTGATAATAAATCGAGGTGACATCGAGTGAATAAAGTTCCAATCGGGAGAAAAAACAACCATAGTAATTGCAGAGTAAAACAAGGTAAACTTGCTTATGTAAAACAAGGTAAACTTGTATATGTAATATGGGATTTTATTTCTCATTTTGTGGAATGTAGGTAGTCACCATGGGGTGTAGACCTTTGTTTATTGTTTCACATTGAGATGTAATCCTTGTATGTTTAGAATTAAATTGGGAGAGCACTTTGAGGAGTAAATCCCATAGTAGTATGTAGTACTACCTTGTCTTCACCAATTTAATAATAAAGCAAGGTGACATCAAGTGAAAAATGTTTCAAATTGGGAGAAAAATTTCGACCATAATATTAATTTCATAGGTACATGTGATAGGGAATTGTAATAAACAAGACACGTTCGACATGTATGAAAAATTTATATTCACAATGCAATTGCAGTACATCAGGAGTCTAAATTGCATAAAAATAGACTAGCAAAACTGATGTAATTTAGGAAATTTAAACAAAATTCTATGCAATTAAAGAAATAACTATGCAAGATGAAAAGCCAATGTTAACTGGCCCAGGTTGAAATCTCGTAGGCCCCAACCGGGCCTAGGCCTTGAATTTGACCCAATTGGGGGTGCATATATAAGCTAGGGGTTAGGGTTTGGAAACCCTAACCCTAGCCCACCAGCCAGCCACCGCCGCCCAGGGGCTCTAGCGTGCCGCTAGGGGAGGGCGCGACCTCCTGGCTCGCATGTGGAGCCACGGGGCCCACCTTAGGGCATGTGCCATGAGGGTCATGCCATGGAGCGCAATGATCGCATGGTCAGGGCCGCTCACCCGCGCGCGCGTGAGGCCGCGCTAGCTCGTGGGGGGTGCGATGTGGTAGGTCACTAGCTGCCAGGCGCTAGGCACAGGGCGGAGTTGCGTTAGGGGGCTCGCCACAATCACGTGGGGTTGGGCGCTGCCGAGCCGCCCGGCCCTAACTCGTCGAAGCCGCGTGGAGGGCGTGAGGGCCGCGAGGGGCCACCTCGTCGCGTCCTCCTGTCAGAGCCGCGAACGCCGCGCGCGGTGGCACAGGCTCGCCACCGAGGCGCCCAGCCATGGCCAGGCGGGAGGAGGCCAGGTGCAGGGCGGCCAAGCATGAGGCCACCGGGCTTGGGACGGAGCGAGGCCACACGGGCTCACCGAGGTCACTCGGAGGTAGAGAAGAGGGTCGTGGGGGCCTCGAGCCATGTTAGGGCGTAGGGAAGCGGCACTTGGGCCGCTGTGCGCGGAGGCTGTTGTGCCTGGAGGGCCATCGAAGGTGGGGGCGCCTGCTCGGGCCACCTGGATGTCGCTGCGGGAGGGTGGCGGGAGCCGCTGTGCCCCGAGCAGACACGCACAGAGCTACATCGCGTCGGGCCGCGCTCGCACACGGGCGTGCTCACAACAAGGCCGCGTGGTGGTGCCTATGTCGGATGGCCGCGACCGCTGATGGGGCCACATCTAGGCGGACGCCTGTGTTCGCGCCGTGGAGCGCCGCGTCTACGCGTTAGAGAGCCAGCTCGGGGCCGACCGCGTTCGTGGTGAGGAGGCTGCCCCGTTGAACCACGGGGCTGCGCAGCACACCCATAGTTGTGGTGCAAGAGGGGTCATGTGGGGCCATGACGCCACGTCGAGGGTGGATGTGGCCACATGTAGGATGGCCGCCTGCCGCTAAGCTGCGTGGGGAGGCTGGCCAGATTCACGACGTGGAGCCACGTCAAGGGTGGGTCGCGTGGGGCCGAGCACGCACCGCCACCGGGTCATGCGGAGGCCGCTGTGGCCACACGAGGGAGGGCCCCATTGCTCGCCATGCTGTGGTCACGCGCGAGTCGGGCGTTGAACCATCGAAGGACGAAGGCTACGTGAGGGCACCGCCATAGCTCACTAGGGCACGAGCGCAGCAAGCACGGGGCCGGCCGTGGGCTGCTGGCCACAGGGGGCCAGCCATGAGGACGGGGTCACACTTGTCGTGCATATACGCAGGTGCCTGCGGCTTGCCGTCCACAATGAGAGAAGAGGAACGATGTCTGCGAAGGAAGTGTAGACGACCTTGGTGAAAGAAGACCACCAAAGGCTTTGTCTTTGAAGGTAATGCCATCATGGTTACCAGATGGTTGCCTCCGTTCATCTTCCATGTTTATCTCGATCTTCGTGGAGAAGGCAAGCCTCCATTTATCTTCCATGTTCATCTCGATCTTCGTGGAGAAGGCAAGAGTTCTTAGCAAACTTTAGTCATGGCACTGATGCTCTAACCAATTGAGCTATTCCTCTCTACGGGGGGAGAGTGAGGTGCTGATAACGTGTTGCGAGTAAAAGTAATGCAAGGGACACAGAGAGAATGTAATGAACTCGTCATCTCTTTATTCATTGACCACAGGGATATTTATATACAACATCAGGGAAGGGAAACTTTCCCCGCACATAACCACGATGCATGTTCACGTAGTGGGAGAATGTCCCGTTAGGGACGCTAACTTGACGGGGAAGTCTTCCCCACATACGGGTCGTGGAGATAGGACCGAAGGGGGATTCGAGGAATCGGATGAGATCACTTCAGTTGAGATATTTCGTAACACAATCAATGATCCTAAACAGGTTGGTCCTATTGGGTGATGGGTTGTTAGCTAACGTTATCACTATTACATCAATCTAAAGTAAGGTTTGGATAGAGGTATTCCATCCATAGGGTAGGGCTTCTAGGGGTTAGGTTATGGTGGGTGGTTGGTCTGATGGAAAACCAGACCACATTATTAGGGTTCACTATTATGTGAACCTGAATGAGAAAGTCTGACCAAGTCATCATAGATGACCTGGCTGGTCTCTACATGTCCACTGGGTTAGTGACACATATGCACATGCATATGTTTGTGCCCAAGCTTAGTTAGTATGGGAAAGATGAAAACAAGGTTAACCATACATAGGTGTATACCCGGATATTGGGCATATCTGTGTATGTATATATATGTGGTTACTATTTTAGGTGATTGGGTATGGACATATTTGGGTAGGTGGCATGGTACATGCACCTACGTGAATATGCAGGGTCAACTCTACTACGGTGATGGGCTATTGCTACAGTTAGTTGTTTAATTTAAATATAGAAAAGGAAAGTAATCAAACTAGAATTTAAATGGGCACTAAATAATAGAGCAAATGGCATGAATAGGTAGAGCTTGATTTTAGAATAATTTTGGTGGTGGAATGAAGTAATTTGGAGTTGGGTGGAAAAGATATGAATTAACAAAGATTTAAGAGGAATAATATATATGGAAAATAGGCTTGGGAATTATTTATAGAAATTGGGTAAATGAAAATGGGGTGGAAATATTTGGGCAGGGTCTAGGGTGTACCTAGTTTATTTATAAATTTTTTGAGAATTTTTCTAGATTGGAAAAGGCTTACTTTTAATATCCTATGTACGTTTCTCGGGTGCGCGTAGCAATTTCTGCCGGCTGACGCGTGGGTCCTGTCAGCCGTTAGGGCTGACCGTATTGTGCTTGTGGTCCCATACACCGATCTGTGGACTAGTTCCTTCCCTCTCTATGGTCCATGAGGACCGGGTCTATAAAAAAGGTTGAGGGAGAGGATGAGTCGCTAGCTGTCATGTGGGTCATGTTGTGGCGTGTCGCCCTCCAGTTGGTTGCGTCGCCATGACTCAGGGCGGCATTAGATGCTATGGCTCATTAGTGGTCCGTCCTCGTTCCCATTCATGTAGTCAACGAGAGGGAACAGATGGAGGATGAGAGGAGAAGAAGGGGAGAGAGAGAAAGAGAAGGAGAGGGAGAGCAGATGAGGATAGAGGTGCGTGAGGTGGTAGCGGCTTACCAGCTTTGAGCGACGCGGTGACTTGGGAGCGGTGGCACAAGGCAAGGCAGAGGCAAAGCAGAGAGGGGTTGCAGAGCAGAGAAAGGAAGATGGAGAGTGTGGAGGGAGATGAGCTCTGGCGTGGTGGTGGCTAAGCGGCAAGGGTGCAGGGCGAGGAAAGTAGAAGAGGCGAGCAGAGCTAGGGCGAGTGTGGAGCCATATGGTGAAGCAGAGTAGCGGTAGGTGGAAGAAGAGGTGGAGGAGGAAGAAGAGCTCATAGGAGGGAGGGACCAAGCTTGAGCTCCATCGGGGAGAGGCTCCGCTGCAGCCAATGGTGAGCTACTTATAGTCGGCGAGTGGCTATAGTAAGGCGGTTTGAGCTGGAGAAATATCTCCGACGATCATTGGTGGCCGGCAGCAAGGATAAGGTTGAGCATGAGCTGGACGATGGGAAATCTAGAAGGGATAATGATGGGCTAGGAAATGACACAAGAGAAGGTCGGCAACATGGGTGGACATGACGTCTACGCGGAGGGCAACGCGAGATTCTCATCGCTACGCCTAGCCGTCTGGGGAAGAGGAAGCTGCTAGGACCCGCAGTGTAAGTGAGAGGGAAGGGGAAAGGGAAGGCGGGCTGCTATGCTAGGATTTGTTGGGCCAAAGGCCTAGCGCTGGCCCACATAGGGAGAGAGAGGAAAGGGAAGTGGAGGGATGGGCTGCGGTCATGGGCCAAGTGGTCGGAGCCGGTCCACGGCGGAAGAGGGAAGGAGGCGAGTGCGTAGGCTGGGCCAAGCTGCCGAGGGTGGCCCAAGGAGAGGAGGAGTGGGTGGGCTGCGTCCACTAGCTGAGAGAGGAGGCAAATTGAGCCCGAACCCAGTTTCCTTTCGAGAATTGCCTTTCTATTTTCCCAAAAAATTAAACTAGGGCATTTGAATGATTTTCAAGTAGAAATCAAGGGGAGTTTGAAATATGGGGATATTGGCAAACTAAGGGGGAGGCCAAGAAAATTATTTGGGTGAAGAATATCAAGGGAAAATTGTCAAGGAGAATCACTATTTAGTGCCAAAACAAATTCTAGGAAATCACACAATCAAGCAATCACATATTCAAGCAAGCAATTCAAACATTCAAGCAATCATTTCAATCAAGCAAGCACTTCATCTCTCAAGCATCCTAACCTAAATGCATATGGTGGATTTTGATGCATGGTTTTGGAAAAAAAATTCTTTTAAAAGTGGTTTTGTAGAAAATAAATTAATCAAGTTTTAATTTGTTGTAAGGTTTTAAAAAGTTCAAATTTTTAGTGGTTTTTAACATGATGCGAAAACACGGGTGTTAAAGAAACCGACTCAGGAAGACTCTAGAACAATCCATAAGACAACGCACCACGACCCTCAATGCGACACCGCAAGATGGGGTCGGTCGGCCCCACCTACAGGGCGGCTGGCCTATGGGGCCCCCATGTTAGCCTCTCCTCGCTACATCGGTTCTTCACCACCTTAAAAGATCAAAATCTACACCGTTGCCCAAGGTCGGTTCAATTCGAGGATCCAGATTTGATGTTGCCATGGATTCATGGGCCCATAGGGTGCCTGGTGCCCCCTAAAAATACCCCCCTATACCTCCTCTAACAGAGCCATCCTGGAATCATAATTCACATCCTCATCATCAGGATCAAAGTCAACAATTAAGAGAAGATTAGTCCTTCAAGTTAGGATCTAGTCTTTGTAATTATAAATAGTGAGATAGAGAGTTAGGGAAGAGTTTGGAGGAAGTGCCAGCCTTTTGATGCTCTCTCTACGGCTTGTACCCTGGTGGAATCAAGTTCATCTTGAGCTTGCTTCTAAGATTTCTTTGGTAATCAACTTCTAATTCAAGTAAGTAACGTATTTATATTGTTCATCAGGTTTGCAACTCTTTTTAAGTACTTTAATCCTTATCGCTCTTGGATTAAAGTAGTATTCATAGTGTAAGCATGGTGCTTAGACTCGGTTACTCGTGGATGCACCATACATTCCAGATCGGTGGTAAATCGCAAGAGTAACTATAAAGCCTTTTTTGAGTCCGTTGTAGACCATCTCTTGTTTGTAGGCTGAGCAGGACTTGGTTACTATAGGAAAACATACTTTGCTTGTGCTCTTCCTTAGTAACCCCATTTGAATAGTAGAAGATATAGCTTACCAAAGTTAGAACTAGAAAACCTTAGTGAGTCCCTCTATGCTACTGTTTATCTTAAGCCTTGTTGCTACTCTGGGTTAAGTTAGACTCAGTTAATTTCACACATGTTTCCTTGAGTTCAATATTATAGAATACTTTCTAGTGAAGTGCTACATCGGTATTCATGCATTTATGGATTTATCTGTGTGCGTTTAAAATATACCAACAAGCATTTCTGGCGCCGTTCTAGGGAAAACGGTTGTTGAGTTAACTTTGAACCTAGCTTAACCTTGTATCTTTTATATTTTTATTCTTTTATTTTTTTCTTTTCATTATGGAAACCACTCATATCCATTAATAGGCTGCACCTACGAGTGCATGCCTAGAGCCACCAAAATGTTCAAAGCATATCCTAACACCTGGCTATGAGTTGCGCTCGAGTTTAATTAACATGGTCCGGGAACAATCCTTTTTGGGCGAAGATAATGAAAACCCTTACTTTCACCTACATGAGTTTGAGCATACCTGCGCATGCTTGCACATTGTGGGCATGTCAGATGAAACCTTACGATGGAAGCTTTTTCCATTCTCTTTAATAGGAAGAGCTAAACATTGGTATAATCAAACCATAGGAAGTAGAGAAGGAGATTGGGAAGCTTTATGCTCTAGCTTTTCCTTAAATTTCTTTCCCATCTCTAGAGTAGGGTTCTATCGTTTAAACAAAAAGAAAAAGAATCTTTTAGAACGTTATGGGAATGATTTAATGATCTTATTAATGCCAGCCCTGACCTTGCCATTCAAGACCCCATTCTTCTTCAACACTTTTATATGGGTCTTAATAGGGAAACCTCATAGTTTCTTGACATAGCTTCAGGAGGTTCGTTCTTGCATGTCTGCCAATTTAGGGAGAAGCATTCTTAACAAAGTTTTTGAGAACACCCCATTACCTAAAGAAGTGGAAGAGAAGCTACTAGAGATGGAATCCTGGATAGCTGAACTAGAATCTCTACCTAACCCATCACAAACTTCAGCTATCCCAAATCCCGAACCGCCGAAAAAGGAGGAAACTCTGATTTTGGATTTTATGCTTGAATTCAAGGATGAACTTTTTTCCAAATACGAAAACACCTCAAATTATCATACTATGAGGAAACCCTAGAAGCCTCGAAAGTCATCCCCCATGAAGAAATTTTTGACCCTTCTGAGGAAGCCTTCCTTAAAAAGACTACAAAAGAGCTAGTGTCTATAATAAGCAATTGAATAGTTAGAAGAATCAGAGCTTTCCTATGATGTGATTCGTCTAGACTCACCTTCTATTTCTATTTACTACCAAATTAACAAAGCTCCTTTCGATGCTCTTTATAATCTAGTTGTAGGTGTTAATATCATGTGTTGCACCCTTTGCTCATGATTTATTAAGAAACATGCCATTAATCCCAACAACAAAGTTGTTGAAAAGTCTTTTAGGGCACATTCTCCCAAGTTTGGGAATACTTTATGTCCTCCCTATCTAGGTAAAAGAAACAATGGTTCATTTGAGATTTTATATCTTTGATACCATGGAGTTTGACCTGTTGATAGGACAACCAATTGAAAGACTTATCCAAGAAGGATAAACAGGAAATTTAAAAATATGCCTCAAGAAAAACTTTAAAATTTATGTACCAATCACTCATTCTCTAAATACTAAGACTGAGCCAAGTCTTGAGAAAGACCCAATGGAAGAGGTTAAGGTCGCATCTCTTGATGATTTTACTGAACCCAATCTTGAAGATGATGCCTAGTTCTTCATCAAAGAGGAAGACGACAATCTCGTAGAGCTTGAACCCTTAGATGAATTGAAGGAGCCACCTAAGCCCTCCATTGAGCTTAAACCCTTACCTTCTGGTCTTAGATATGCTTTTCTCAATAATGATCAAGATTCTCCTATATTAGAAACCATCTGCTTGCTAACTATATTAGAAAAGCATCACTCTACTTTTGGCTACTCGCTCCAAGATCTTAAGGGAATTAACCCTGCTCTTTGTACACATCACATCCCTACAGACCCTGATTCTATACCTTCTACGGAGCCACAACATATGTTTAACAATGTGAGGATGTTAAGAAAGAGGTTTTGAAACTCTTGCATGCCGGGATAATTTATCTTGTCCCTAATAGCAAGTGGGTTAGCCCTGTGCATGTTGTGCCTAAAAAGGGAGGCATGACTGTCGTTAAAAATGAAAAGAATGAATTAATCCCACAAAGAACTATCACAAGATGACGGATGTGTATTGACTACCGAAAACTTAACAAGGCAACAAAGAAAGATCATTTTCCGTTACCCTTCATTGATGAAATGTTGGAGCGACTAGGAAATCACTCTTTCTTCTGTTTCCTTGATGGGTATTCAGGTTATCACCAAATACCAATCCATCCGAATGACCAAAGCAAAAACCACTTTTATATGTCAATATGGAACTTATGATTACCATAGAATGTCTTTTGGACTATGTAATGCTCTAACTTCTTTTCAAAGATGCATGATGTCTATATTCTCTGATACGATTGAAGAAATTATGGAAGTTTTCATGGATGATTTTTTTGTTTATCAAAAAACTTTTGATGATTGTCTTGAAAATATAGACAAGGTTTTGCAAAGATGTGAAGAAAAGCACTTAGTCCTTAATTAGGAAAATGTCATTTCATGGTTAGAGAAGGCAGTGCTTGGACACTTAGTGTCCGAACGTGGGATTGAGGTAGACAGAGCTAAAATAGAAGTAATTGAACAGTTACCTCCTCCTGTAAATATTAGAGGGATCTATAGTTTTCTTGGCCATGTGGGATTTTACCACCATTTTGTAAAAGATTTTTCACATATTACTAGGATGTTCCCTTTGAATTTGAAGATGCATGCTTGAAATCTTTTGAAATTCTTAAGAAAGCACTCATCTCTGCACCAAATCATTCAACCCCCTGATTGGTCTTTACCTTTTGAAGTCATGTGTGATGCAAGTGATTATGCTGTGGGGGCAGTTTTGGGTCAAACAAAAGATAAGAAGCATCATGCAATTGTTTATGCTTGTAAAACTTTGATAGGACCTCAACTTAATTATGTAACAACTAAAAAAGAACTCCTGGTTGTTGTTTTTGCTATAGACAAATTTATATCTTACTTAGTAGGAGCTAAGGTGATTGTTTTCACTGATCATGCTGCTTTAAAATACATGCTCACTAAGAAAGATGCTAAACCTCGTCTTATAAGATGGATTTTGTTACTCTAAGAATTTGACTTAGAAATAAAAGATAAAAAGGGAGTAGAAAATTCTGTTGCCGATCATTTGTCTATAATGCAATTTGAAAATCCATAGGAATTACCCATCAAAGATTCTCTGTAGGACAACATGCTCTTCAAGATCATGAGATCTGAACCCTGGTACGCGAATATTGTCAATTTTATGGTTGCAGGTTATGTACTACCAGGGGAGAACAAAAGGAAGCTTATTTACGAAAGTTGTCTCCATATATGGGATGAGCTGTACCTCTACAGAGTCTGCTCTGACGGCCTACTCAGAAGATGTGTACTAGCAAAACAAGGCATCAAGATCATAGAACGATGTCAATCATCACTGTAATAGAACCGACCAAATTATAAGAGCACAAGTACAAAAACAAGTGTCGAAACGCTCAAATTATCGAACTTGAGCCCATATAATCCCGGTAGTCAATCGAAACCATGAAGGATTTTAAACCAACTTGATTACAACCAAGATCGCATCATTCAAAATAAACACATCACATGTTACATTTCACAAATAGTTCGGAAATAAACTTACAACACCACAGAGTCACAATTATTACAAACCAAGTTTATAAAGTAGCGGAAGCATAAACACACACACACTTAGTTCAAGTACGATTGCCAGTCTTGCAGATCAACATCCCACAAAAGCATTAAGGGAAGCAAACTAACAGATGATCACGCCCGAGTGATCTAGTCCTCATCACACGCCGGGTGGAGGCAGTTCTTGCAGAAGCCCTGATATAGCATGTAATCTGCAACAGGAGGGAATAAACCCTGAGTATGGGAATGTACTCAATTAGACTTACCCATCGAAACGGAAAATAAAAGACACCAAGGATCATGCAAGGCTTTCTTAAAGTGGAGCTGGCTGACATCATGTTTTGCGGAAAAGCATAAGTATAGGTAACTCTTTTAACCTGTACTAGCAGTTATTTCTAACATTAACCTGTTAGCTATCTTAGAACCGGTACTTACAATCACGTGATGATTAAGCAAACCATAATAACCACAGCAGGTATAAATTTAAGGCAACATGTACTTTATCATCCCATTTCACCATCTGTTCAATTAATGAGATCTACGTTGCCGCTGCTCAAGTCAAGTGCTCACTAACCGAGAGTGACGGCGATTCAAATCGAATTCCTATCTAGCTGGAGAGGTACTTCTAACACTCACCGAGACATGCCTGACAAGGGTTGCTCAGGTCACATTTGGTACAATTCAGGAGTCACGGGTTCGACTGATGCCGCATCCCCAAGGGCAACACTCTACCAGGTGATAGGGACTCTAACCCCCCTTGGTCTTACGCCAACGTTCCCAAGCACATCCTTACTTCCATCAAGATGCGACCTACCCTTTGATTCCCGGCCTGAATTGTATTACTCGGATTCGCAGTCAGAACGGCTTATCCAGCCAACTAAGTGTTATACTACGTTCAACATGACTCAAGGACGTACACTGAATCGGTCCCTAAACGACTCAGACGGGCATAGCTCCGCACCCAAGACGTGAAGTGTCTTGCGGCTGCACTATCGAACTCCCGCCCAGTCTCAAATTCATTTTAAGCATAGTTCCATCCACAATAGCCAACATAGCCACTCGTGACCCACTTCACCTAAATCTCACGGATGACCAGAAATCATCCGACTTCTACCGCACTAAGCAGGGCTAAGCATTGACACGTGCCTAAACTTAAATTGGGATTCAAGTTCTATATCTAGACAAGGTAGATATAATGCAACAAGTGTTTTCACTCAACTCCTACAACTTAATGCAGTAAAAAAAGTAAAAGTACTCAATTATATGTGTATACAAAAGATGGGTTAGCATGCACCGGGGCTTGCCTTTCAGGAAAGAAGAAGGGCGGTGATCCGGGCACTCAGGTAACTCTTCAATGACGCTTCCTTCGCTGGCTGGTTCTTCTGGCTCCTTCGGCTGCTCCTGATCCTCCTTCGGAAGAGTTCTCTCGAATTCTAGGAGTGTCACTCCCTCTGGTACACCTATTGTATGAATGCACAATAAATCTCATGGATGCATAAGAAGGAATGCAACATGCTCGGAATGAAATGTAACTACAACAACACTAGTGCCCTATTCAAATCACTTCACAACATGTGCATATTTCGTCTCTGGTAGAGAAGTGTCAAACCTAATGTACAATTGTTCTTCCTCAGTTAAGGGCCTAACACTTAACAATCAACCAGAACAACATTACTTAAGCTTATCACAAACCTAAGCATAATATGGCACAACAAAAATCTGGACAACAGATCAGTAATCTAACCATAACTAGAGATCCAAAAATCCAAATGATATGATACAAGATAATCTAAAAATCTTATAACATGCTCTACAATTCATTTTCTGACCTCAAGACTTGATTCCTAAGTCTACCTAGTTGAATTCCCAAAGTTCCAGAACTCTGCCCTCTCCAAATAGAGAGCAGCCATTTCTGGACAGTCACTTCAAACAACTGTAACTCCTAAACTGCTAGGCCAAATGCCACCAATTTTTGATATAAGCTAGTTTAACAAGTTTACTACCACTTTGGTATTCACAAGATTCCCAACAAACACCTTTTTCAAGGTCCAAACCCAAAAATGCTACCAGCTATCCAGAGGACCTAGAAATGTGAAAATTAGATATTTACTCATGTGTCGAACTACCCCTATAACCAAACTAATGCCACTACTAGGTCACACATGATATGAAACCACCTGAAAGTAAGGTATGTTCACCCAAGTCATTTATTTTAATCGCTTTCTTAATTTAATTATTTAATTAAGTGGGAAATTAAACTTATATGAAAACTACTCAGAAAATTCTACAAAAATTACAGGGGACTCTATACCATACCTGGAGGCCATTGTAAACATTTGAGCCAAAGGTATTCAAAGAAACTCCCTACACAAAATTTACAAGCCAGAAAGGATGATTTTTGCATAATTAACAAATCATAAAGAAAAGTGTCAAACAACAGAAATAATATTTTTCTTAGCAACCTTAGGATACCAGGACACTCTCCATAAAATTTGATGAGCATTACACATACAGAAAAATTATGAAAATTCATTCAAATATCTCTTAATATAAAATGACAACATCATAACTTGAAAACTACTCAAGCAATGTCATCCAATTTTTTACCAGAGCTAGCTTAGACATGAAGTAGCACACCCACCAAATTTCATAATTTTTGGAGCACCAGAACTCAAGTTATCAAATTAACAATTTGGATCTATTTTAAAACACATTTGAAATATCTATTTTCATCTTCCAGAAGCTAAACAACACATATACATTTGATATTTTTCCTAAATACTACACTTTATCTAGAACTAAACACAATTGGAATCACCTCATTTGGATCTATATCGCTTGAGATATGAAATTCACAAAAGGGCAACCAAATCTGTGAAATAAATAAGGAAAATACAAAAATCAAAATCATAAACTGACTACTGGGCCGGCTACCCAACACGCGGCCCGTTTATCCCGCGCGCGGCTTCACCCGGCCGACGCGGTGCACCAGCGCGCGCGGCCCGCGATGGCTGTCCCGCCCGCGCCTGCTGACAGGCCGGGCCCGCTGGCCAGAGGGACAGAGAGCAGGGGAGCGAACGGTGCTGGCAGAGCTCGCCGCCTGCGGGTCAGCTGGCAAAGCCAAGACCACCGTCGTGCTCTCCACGTGATTCCAAACCAAGTGAGGTACTATGGTGACCCTAGGGGTGGCTAGGGGTACCCGTGGCCGGTCAAGGCGGGCGGAGGGGTTCCGGTGGCAGTGCGTCGGTGATGGCGAGCCTCCACTGCCTCGACTAAGCCCGGTATGAGCTTCACGAGGTCACCAGAGAGTTACAGGAGGGAAAAAGGGAGGATGAGAAGGGCCCTAGCAACCCCGACCACGGCGGCCTCGAACTCCGGCGAGGTCCCGAACATGGCCGTGGTGGCGAAATCGACCAATGCGGCCTCACCTTCGCTCGATTGATCGAGGGAAGGAGTGGAGGAGGTAGAGGGACTGGTGGCGGTTCTGTGGGCGTCGTTTGGCCAACGGTGGTGCGATGGTGAGCACACATGACAGCGGCGGAGCGCGTGGCATAGTAGCGGCTCGGTTTTTCCGCTTCGGCGTGCACAGAGGGAGGGAGAAGGAGGGAATGAAGGTTGGGGCGAGCGGTGGACGGCGTGGCAGCCTTGAGGCTCACACGACTTGACTGGTGGGACCGTGGCTGGCGTACGGGCGCCACGGCGTTCCCACGCTGCGGTCACGGCCTGAGGCCGGTCGGCCACTGTCGAACTGAATCGGCGTCCATGGGTGACTAACAATGAATTTTGGTCATCCATTAACTCCCAAACCAGGCCGTTTCAGTGAAAATTGTAAACATAAAAGTTGTAGAGGGATGTGAGGTCTACAAGTTTGTCAATAGGAGCTTGAGCTAGTTCGGCATGGTTTGTGAGTTACAAGCTTCCCAAGGTGGGTACTTTGAAACGGTTTCAGTGTTTGACTTAGCCAATTTTTGCAAAGTCCCATAACACCTACTACTACTGACTTGTGGGCCACTTTTGATGGTGTTCTGTTCATTTTCATAAGATGGCCATATTGAGACTTTTGTTCCTTATGAAATTCTCTACAACTTTTATTAAGGGTGCTCCTCCATGCAAGATGCCTAAGCTAGACTTTTTAAACAGTCAAACTAAAGCATCCTAGAGCTCAAGACTTGGTCAACATCACTTAGGAGGGCATTTTGGTCAACATGAACATTGTCCCACTAATGATCCTAAGTGTGATTAAGGTATAATGAGACATAATTGACCATAGTACAACTTGGTTACACTAGCTTTCAAATGTCACATAGGTTGAAATAAGCAAAACAAATATTTCAAGTAAAATGTTGCCACACCATGTTGCATATGTTTCAAGCTCTTGTTGCAACAAGTAATCTTATCATGTTATACTACCAACATTGCCATGTTTCAAAGTATGAGACCACCATGTTGCACCTACAAGTTGTACCATTCTCATTTCATAAGCTAACAATTTTGAAACAATTGGATAAAGTATGTTGCACACTCATGTTGCAAGCAATTCAAATGCACAAATGAGATGAATGATGCTCATGCTTATGAAATGCAAGTGCAAATATGGAAGCCAAACACCTAGGGTGTTACAGTCCTCCCCCTTATAAAAATCTTGTCCCGAGATTTGGAAAGCATACCATTGTTGATAGAATTCCTTATAACCCTCTCGTAAATAATCTTCTCTCTCCCAAGTAGCATCACTCTCGCTACCTTGATTACTCCACATTACTTTATACCACTTAACCACTCGACTCCTAGTTACCCGCTCTCGAGTGTCAATCACACGAACTAGCTTTTCTTCATAAGTTAGATCAGATTCTAGCTTGATATCTCCTAATGGAACTCTCTCTTCGAGAACCTAAAGACATTTCTTTAACTGAGATACATGGAAGACATTGAAAATGGCGCTCATTTCAGGAGGTAACTGAATCTTATATGTAACAGCTCCACTTTTTCCTATGATTTGGAAAGGACCCACGTATCTTGGTGCAAGCATTCGCTTCACACCAAAACGCTTCACAATCTTCATAGGTGAAACTTTCAAATATACAAAGTCTCCAACTTCAAATTCGATCAATTTTCTACGGTGATCAGCGTAACTTTTCTGTCTAGATTGAGCTGCAGCCATATGTATTTTGATGGTTCGGACTTGTTCTTTAGCTTGCTCGACAAAATAAATTCCATAATACATTCTTTCTCCAGCTTCTGCCCAATTAAGCGGTGTTCTACACTTACGACCGTACAATGCTTCGAATGGGGTCATCTTAATGCTCTCTTGATAGCTATTATTATACAAAAACTCAGCTAAAGGCAACCATTTCTCCCATGAACCCTTGGAGGAAATAACACACACCCGTAACATATATTCTAAGATTTGGTTAACTCGTTTAGTCTGACATGCCGTCTGGGGGTGATACGCAAAGCTTCTCACTAGCTTGGTTCCCAGAAGATGATGCAAGTGCTCCCAAAAACGAGCAATGAACTACGGACCTCGGTCAGAAATAATAGTACGAGAGATCCCGTGTAGTCAGACTATCTGATTGAAGTACAACTCAGCATAGTCAGTAGGACAATAGTGTGCTCAGACAGGAATGAAATTAGCCGACTTAGTTAGGCGGTCTACAATTACCCAAATAGAGTTATGATTCTTAACAGTAGGAGGGAGTCCAATAATGAAATCCATACTTATTTCCTCCCATTTCCAACCTGGGATAGAAAGTGGCCAAAGCAATCCAGCTTTCCTGTGCACAACTTTAACTCTATAGCACGTATCACACCTAGCAACATACGTAGCTATCTCTTTTCCGCATCTTGGTCCACCAACAGTATGACTTCAGATTGTGATATATCTTATTGCTACCAGGATGGATGGACAACTTAGAGGAATGTGCTTCAGACATAATATGATTCCTAAGCTCTCGGTCCTTAGGCACAACTAACCTATCCTTAAACCATAGCACACCCTCTTCATCTACCCTAAAATGCTTGGTTTCTTGCTCTTTCATCTTACGCTTGATGTGGAATATACTGGTGTCAGTCTTTTGGAGCTCAATAATTCTACTCTTGAGAGTGCAACTGATGGTGATATGGTGCAGAACTGCTGGGTGTAGAAGGCGAGATAGATGAAAATCACTTTCAACTAAGGAATGACAATGAGACTTATGACTTAAAGCATCGGCAACCACGTTTGCCTTGCCAGGATGGTAGTGCACTTGGAGATTATAATATTTAATCAACTCAAGCCATATCCTTTGATGCATATTCAACTCGGGTTGGGTGAAGATATATTTGCGGCTTTTATGGTCAGTATAGATGTTGCATACATTGCCCAACAGATAATGTCGCCAGACTTTCAAAGCATGAACAACTGCAGTGAGTTCTAAGTCATGTGTTGGATAATTCATCTTATGTTTTCAAAGTTGACGAGAGGTATATGCAATCACTCGACCTTCCTGCATCAGAAGACCTCCCAAACCTATGTCTGAGGCATCACAATACACATCAAATGGTTTCTCGATATCTGGTTGTTCCAAAACTGAAGCCGAGGTTAGGAGGGTTCACAGTTTGTGAAAAGTTACATCACACTCAGGAGTCCAGACAAACCTGGTGTCTTTTTGCTGCAACCGAATCATTGGCTTGGCTATTTTAGAGAAATCCAGGATGAAGCGACGATAATAGCTAGCCAATCCTAGAAAACTCTGGACCTCATGAACTAAGATAGGAGCCTTCCAGTCCAGTACTTCTTGTACCTTGGTGGGATCCACCATAATTCCACCATCGGACAACACATGCCCAAGGAAAGGTACTTCACGAAGCCAGAATTCGCACTTACTGAATTTTGCATACAACTGATATTCATGTAGTCTTGTGAGGACTATACGCAGATGTTCAGCGTGATCCTCCTCATTCTCAGAATACACCAAGATGTCATCTATAAACACCACCATGAACTTTTCCAATTCAGGCATAAATACCGAATTCATCAAGTACATGAAGTGTGTGGGGACGTTGGTCAAGCCGAAGGATATAACAAGATACTTATACAGACCGTATCTTGTAGAGAAAGCAATTTTTGGAACATCTTCATGATGGATTTTAATTTGATGATAACTAGACCTCAGGTCAATCTTGGAAAAGACTTTGGCTCTAGACAACTGATCAAACAAGATGTCGATGCGTGGTAGAGGATACTTATTTTTGACAATAACTACATTCAGAGGTCTGTAATCTACATACATTCGCAATGACTGGTCCTTCTTCTTCACAAAGATAGCAGGACATCCCCATGGAGATGAACTAGGACGAATCAGCCCCTTCTTCAAAAGTTCATTCAACTGTACCTTAAGTTCAGCTAGTTCATTCGGAGGCATCCTTAGGGTCTTCTAGAGATGGGTGTCGTGCTAGGCAACAACTCTATTTTAAACTCCACATCCCAATCCAGAGGCAATCCCGGCAAATCATCAGGAAAGACGTCAGGAAACTCACATACTACGGGAATATCAGCTATTGACTTTGCTTGCACCGCATGAACTTCACCAGAAAGATCAATTTTCTGAGGAAGTTGCACTAGAAAACCTTTCTGATTAGTAGGATCTCTGAGCATAACTACTCGGGTGGATGTATCAATGAGTATCCCATTCTGACTCATCCAATTCATGCCCAAAATAACATCTATGCCTAGCCCAGGCAAAACCACTAAGGTAAGCAAGTAATTTCGCCCTTCTATTTCAATTTCAACCTCTTTAACTACTTGATTTGTGGAAATATTACCACTTGCAGCTCTAATGCAATAACCCCCATCTTCAACAGTATGTAATTTGTGTGCAAACTTTGATGTAAACATAGGATGATAAAGGGATGCAAAGCACCTGAATCAAACAGCACCACTACAGAATATTGGTCAACTAGGAACTTACCGGCAGTGACTACCTCACCAGATGGAATTTCTTCAATACTATTGTAATGAACATGCCCCTGACGGCCACCTTGATTTGCATTCTTCTTAGGATACAGACAATTCCTAGACCAATGACCTGGTTTGTTGCAGTTATTGCAAGGCATGTTGCTTGGAGGAACACTGGAGCTTCCTTGGCTAGAACTACCCTTAGGAAGAGAAATTGTATAAGCCTTGCGAAACCCAGTCTTGGCTAGAGCCTTCTTCTGCGGGGGACGGAACTTAGCACCCGTTGCAGGAGGACGAGAAGCAGCCCTCGGTGCGACTGGAGCTCGGGACTGTGAAGCACCCGCTCAAAGGCCCTCTTGTGGCTCTTAGAAGTAGCATAGATAGAATTGTTGTTCTCTTGGGTCAGGGCATCACTAATAAATTCATTGAAAGTGGCACATTTGCTAGTGCCCATGGTCTTCATCAACTTTGGACCGAGGCCATGCTTGAAGCTAGCAATCTTCTTTGCATCAATATCCACAAACACAATTGCATACCTTGCAAGGTTGTTAAAGGCTTGCAGGTATTCCGTCAAACTCTTATTGCCTTGAGTTAATCTCACGAACTCAGTGTGCTTCATTGCCATCAAACCTAGAGGAATATAATTGCCACAGAAAGCAGCCTTGAACTGGTCCCAAGTGATCGGGGCATTAGGGGGCAGCGTAGAGCGGTAATGACTCCACCAAATACTAGCCGGACCATGCAATTGGTGGGAAGCATACTCGGTCTTCAGCTCATCAGTCAGATGAAGCAGATGAAACTTCTGCTCAATGGTATTCAACCACTCATCAGCTTGCAGAGGTTCCTCCGCCTCCTTAAAGAGCGGGGGCTTGGTGTCAAGAAAGTCCTTGAAATCACTGTGCTCATTTGGTTCTGGTCCCTGACGACCATGCCGAGCATCCTAGTTGATTAACTGGCGCATAGCCTCTTCTAACAGGCGCTGACCTTCGACCACCGTCTGCATCAATTCTATCGGGGGTGGGTGGTGGCGGTGGTGGTGGCGGCTGTTCCTCATCCTCAATGCCACGACCACGATGGAGGTTATACGCCATCTGCAAAATGCATAGCCAATGAGCACTGACAATGTGGGAAATTTGTAGATGAATTGTGTAAATATGCCGAACTGATTTCATTGGGAAAATGAATTCACATAACAACCGAGGCACAATAATTCATCACAACCACACAACCTCATCAAGCGCATCAATTGACGCATTCATGTGATGTACTTAACAAATAATAATATCTTCCGATGAAAAGATGGAATTTATTAAAGGCTCACATACGTGGAGCACAAACGTGTCTGACAGGTTACATCCATACTAACGGGGTTACAACCTTACATAACAGGGGTGTCCTGATTCGAGCTAAACTGCTAACCAAAATAGGAGAGGATACCCAAGGAAATGATCACGTGAAGACAACGCATTGGTGGAGTTCCATGATGGATCATGACTAGCCACCTCGATACCAGTGCGTGCCAAGCAGCACAACCTTATGTCGCGTGCCACAGGAGGCCCTCGGTTTCTTCACAGCACCGGAGGTACTAATCGTGACACCATCACCGAACACCACACAATGAGACATCCCTTGTGACTGAAATTCAGCATGTTTAAACAAACATCCAGGACAACACAGGGTTCGAGGTTACATCCCAAAAGTCAAGTTATTACAAAGCCCCTTTCCCACACGTGGAGGGCACAAAAGATAACTCTAGCGCAGTAGCTAGGCGATGAACTAATCTAAGCATCGTCCTCTGAGTCACTGTCAAAGATCTCCCTGCCATCTTCATCACTAGCAGGCTCTAGCTCCTCATCATCTTCTTCTTCTTCTGGTGGAACATCCTCTGGCCCATTGACCTCAATGTCGTCCTCACCTTCAGCCATGAAGACTCTAGAGCCCATCTCCTTATCATCGTCATTCTCATCAGGGAGCAAAGTATTGAGCTGATTGTTTAGCCGGTGCACTTCCTCATGAAGATTGTCGTTGTATTCTTCTACAGCTGCTAACTGTTGCTAAAGCTCCACCTGGTGAGCTCTCAAGATGTTCTCTTCGTGCAAGGCTTCATCCCGCTGGTTCATCATGTGGACCAGCATGCGCTGACAGTTGTGATGAGCCACTGTCAACCTCTGAACCGCAAGTGTCTCCTGATCTCTATCATGAATCACTTGCTCCAGATGTTGCTGAGCCACATCTCTAGCAGCAGTCACCTCAGCCAACTCGGCCCTCAAGCTTTCCGCCTCGGTGGGCTCAGGGCGGGGCTCACATGGAGCGAGCTGGTGGCGAGGAACCCAGCCTCCAGTGGACTTGTGAGCGGTCCTATTGGTGCGAGCCATCTGTAGCAACAAGGTATAACTTAAAGTGAGGATAATTTAGGGGATATAAAATTTATTTTAGTCGGGACAATCGAAATTTTAAGGAGGGAGTAATATGAAATGTATGACATGAATTAAACATGATGCATGCACGTTCCGTACGCCCTCTCAACCTAGTAGAATCATAAACTTCTAACACTAGGTGATGGCATACATACGCTCTCTCATATAGGTGAAACTATCGGTCTACTCATTTACGCTGTTAGTGTACCTGTAGATAATCTCATTTCGGCCCAATAGTTTCCCAATATAAGTATGCAAGCAAGCAGTAAACTAAATACTTTCCATATACACATCCCCCGATGTATATACTTCAGTATCACAGCTACCCGACATATATACCCACAATTAAGTACTTTCATAATTACATGATGGAACATGTAAGTATTCAAGTAACCACATCTACTCTCCCCTAGACCACCGGTTGGATGGTCATGCTCTCACAACTCACACTTACCCGAGCGTCGAGGTGTTTGATCCATACATTACCACCCAAGCGGATGTCATCCATACAATATCATGTCATATGGACGACAAAACAGAAACAAACAAGACCCCCAAGTTAGTACTTTACTAAGCCACCTAAGAGTCCTTATTTGGGCTAAGAGATGTGATCACTAGCATACTATAAAAATAATTTCAGATTTTTCACACTTTTCGCAAACAAAAACTTTTGTTTTTAAATACCCGTACGATGTGTTAAATGTTGAATTCTGCTTCGGTATCAGTTGTAACAGAATCGACCAAATTATAAGAGCACAAGTACAAAAACAAGCATTGAAACGCTCAAATTTTCAAACTTGAGCCCATATAATCCCAGTAGTCAATCGAAACCACGAAGGATTTCAAACCAACTCGATTACAACCAAGATTGCATCATTCAACATAAATGCATCACACGTTACATTTCACAAATAGTTCGGAAATAAACTTACAACACCACAGAGTCGTAATTATTACAAACCAAATTTATAAAGTAGCGGAAGCATAAACACACACACACACACTTAGTTCAAGTACAATTGCCAGTCTTACAGATCAACATCCCACAAAAGCATTAAGGGAAGCAAACAAACAAACGATCACGCCCGAGTGATCTAATCCACATCACCCGCCGGGTGGAGGCAGTTCTTGCAGAAGCCCTGATATATCATGTCATCTGCAATAGGAGGGAATAAACCCTGAGTATGGGAATGTACTCAGCTAGACTTATCCGTCGAAACAGAAAATAAAAGACACCAAGGATCATGCAAGGCTTTCCTAAACTAGAGCTGGCTGACATCATGTTTTGTGAAAAAGCATAAGTATAGGTAACTCTTTTAACCTGTACTAGCAGTTATTTTTAGCATTAACCTGTCAGCTATCTTAGCACCTGTACTAACAATCATGTGATGATTAAGCAAACGATAATAAACATAGTAGGTATAAATTTGAGGCAACATGTACTTCATCATCCCATTTCACCATCTGTTCAATTAATGAGATCTATATTGCCGCTGCTCAACTCAAGGGCTCACTAACCGGGAGCGACGGCGATTCGAATCAAATTCTTATCCAGCTGGATGGGTACTTCTAACACTCACCGAGACACACCTGGCGAGGGCTGCTCAGGTCACCATTGGTACAATTCAGGAGTCGCGGGTTCGACTGATGCCACATCCCCAAGGGCAACACTCTGCTAGGTAATATGGACTCTAACCCCCCTTGGTCTTACGCCAATGTCCCCAAGCACATTCTTACTTCTACCAAGATGCGACCTACCCTTCGATTCCTGGCCTAAACTGTATTACTTGGATTCACGGTCAGAACGGCTTATCCGGCCAATTAAGTGTTAGACTGCGTTCAACATGACTCAAGGACGTACAACGAATCGGTCCTTAAACGACTCAGACAGGCATAGATTTGCACCCAAGACGTGAAGTGTCTTGCGGCTGCAATATCAAACTCTCACCCGGTCTCAAATTCATTTTAAGCATAGTTCCATCCACGATAGCCAACAAAGCCACTCGTGACCCACTTCACCTAAATCTCGCAGATGACCAGAAATCATCCTACTTCTACCGCACTAAGCAGGGCTAAGCATTGACACATGCCTAAACTTAAATTGGGATTCAAGTTCTATATCTAGACAAGGTAGATATAACACAACAAGTGTTTTCACTCAACTCCTACAACTTAATGCAGTAAACAAGTAAAAGTACTCAATTATATGTGTATTCAAAAGATGGGTTAGCATGCACCGGGGCTTGCCTTTCAGGAAAGAAGAAGGGCAGTGATCCGGGCACTCAGGTAACTCTTCAACGACGCTTCCTTCGCTAGCTGGTTCTTCTGGCTCCTTCGGCTGCTCCTGATCCTCCTCCGAAAGAGATCCCTCGAATTCTAGGAGTGTCACTCCCTCCACTACACCTATTGCATGAATACATAATAAATCTCATGGATGCATAAGAAGGAATGCAACATGCTCGGAATGAAATGTAACTACAACAATACTAGTGCCCTATTCGAATCACTTCACAACATGTGCATATTTCTTCTCCGGTAGAGAAGTACTTACCTAATCTACACAACCTAATGTACAATTGTTCTTCTTCAGTTAAGGGCCTAACACCTAACAATCAACAAGACCAACATTACTTAAGCTTATCACAAACCTAAGCATAATATGGCACAACAGAAATCTGGACAACAGATCAGTAATCTAACCATAACTAGAGATCCAAAAATCCAAATGATATGATACAAGACAATCTAGAAAGCTTATAACATGCTATACAATTCATTTTCAGACCTCAAGACTTGATTCCTAAGTCTACCTAGTCGAATTCCTAAAGTTTCAGAACTCTGCCCTCTCCAAACAGAGAGCAGTCATTTGTGGACAGTCAATTCAAATAACAGTAACTCTTAAACTACTAGGCCAAATACCACCAATTTTTGACACAAGCTCATTTAACAAGTTTACTACCACTTTAGTATTCACAATATTTCCAGCAAACACCTTTTTCAAGGTCCAAACCCAAAAATGCTACCAGCTGTCCAGAGGACCTAGAAATGTGAAAGTTAGATATTTACTCATGTGTCAAACTACCCCTATGACCAAAATAATGCCACTACTAGGTCGCACATGATATGAAACCACCATAAAGTAAGGTATGTTCACCCAAGTCATTTATTTTAATCCCTTTCTTAATTTAATTAATTAATTAAGTGGAAAATTAAACTTATATGCAAACTACTTAGAAAATTCTAAAAAATTACAGGGGACTCTATACCCTACCAGGAGGCCACTGTAAAAATTTGAACCAAAGTTATTTAAAGAAACTCCCTACACAAAATTCACAAGACAGAAAGGCTGATTTTTTCATAATTAACAAATCATAAAGAAAAGTGTCAAACAACAGAAATAATATTTTTCTTAGCAACCTTAGGGTACCAAGACACTCTCCATAAAATTTCATGAGCATTTCACATACAGAAAAATTATGACAATTCATTCAATTATCTCCTAATATAAAATGACAACATAATAACTTGAAACCTACTCAAGCAATAGGATCCAAATTTTTACTAGAGCTAGCTTAGACATGAAATAGAACACCCACCAAATTTCATAATGTTTGGAGCACCAGAACTCAAGTTATGAAATTAACAAGTTTGCATCTATTTTAAAACACATTTCAAATATCTATTTTTATCTTCCAGAAGCTAAACAGCACATATACATTTGATATTTTTCCTAAATACTACACTTTATCTAGAACTAAACACAATTGGAATCATCTCATTTGGATCTATACCTCTTGAGATATGAAATTCACAAAAGGGCAACCAAATCTGTGAAATAAATAAGGAAAATACAAAAATCAAAATCCTAAACTGACTACTGGGCCGGCTACCCAACACGCGGCCCGTTTATCCCGCACGCAGCTTCACCCGGCCAACATGGCCCACCAGCGCTCGTGGCCCACGATGGCTGTCCCGCCCGTGCCTGCTGACAGGCCGGGCCCGCTGGCCAGAGGGACAAAGAGCAGGGGAGCGAACGGTGCCAGCAGAGCTCGCCGCCGGCAGGTCGGCTGACGAAGCCGAGACCACCGTCGTGCTCTCCGTGTGATTCTGAATAGAGTGAGGTACTATGGTGACCCTAGGGGTGGCTAGGGGTACCCGTGGCCGGTCAAGGCGGACGGTGGGGTTCCGGTGGTGGTGCGCCGGTGACGGCGAGCCTCCACTGCCTCGACCAAGCCCGGTATGAGCTTCGTGAGGTAACCAGAGAGCTACAGGAGGGAAAAGGGAAGGATGAGAAGGGCCCTAGCTACCCCGACCACGGCGGCCTCGAACTCCGGTGAGGTCCCGAACATGGCCGCAGTGGCGAAATTGACCAATGCGGCCTCACCTTCGCTCGATTGGTCTAGGGAAGGAGTGGAAGAGATAGAGGGACTAGTGGCGGCTCTGTGGGCGTGGTTTGGCCGACGGTGGTGCAACGGTGTGCGTGCACGACGGCGGTGGAGCGCGCGGCATAGCAGCAGCTCGGTTTTTCCGCTTCGGCGTGCACAGAGGGAGAGAAGGAGGGAATGAAGGTTGGGGCGAGCAGTGGATGGTGTGGCAGCCTTGAGGCACACGCGACATGACCGGTGGAACCACGACCGGCGTACCCACGCGGTGGTCATGGCCTGAGGCCGGTCCGCCACTGTCGAACTGAATCGGCGTCCATGGGTGACTGACAGTGAATTTTGGTCATCCATTAACTCCCAAACCAGGCCGTTTCAGTGAAAATTGTAAACATAAAAGTTGTAGAGGGATGTGAGGTCTACAAGTTTGTCAATAGGAGCTCGAGCTAGTTTCGCATGGTTTGTGAGTTACAAGCTTCCCAAGGTGGGTACTTTGAAACGGTTTCAGTGTTTGACTTAGCCAATTTTTGCTAAGTCCCAAAACAGCTACTACCACTGACTTGTGGGCCACTTTTGAGGGTGTTCTGGTCATTTTCATAAGATGGCCATATTGAGACTTTTGTTCCTTATAAAATTCTCTACAACTTTGATTAGGGGTGCTCCTCCATGCAAGATTTCTAAGCTAGACTTTTTAAATAGTCAAACTAAAGCATCCTAGAGCTCAAGACTTGGTCAACATCACTTAGGAGGGCATTTTGATCATTTTGGTCAACATGAACATTGTCCCACTAATGATCCTAAGTGTGATTAAGGTATAATGAGACATAATTGACCACAATACAACTTGGTTACACTAACTTTCAAATGTCACATAGGTTGAAACAAGCAAAACAAATATTTCAACTAAAATGTTGCCACACCATGTTGCATATGTTTCAAGCTCTTGTTGCAACAAGTAATCTTATCATGTTATACTACCAACATTGCCATGTTTCAAAGTATGATACGCCCATGTTGTACCTACATGTTGTACCATTCTCATTTCATAAGCTAACAATTTTGAAACAACTGGATAAAGTATGTTGCACACTCATGTTGCAAGCAATTCAAATGCACAAATGAGATGAATGATGCTCATGCTTATGAAATGCAAGTGCAAATATGGAAGCCAAACTCCTAGGGTGTTACAACCACCATATGGAGGACACTATGGTGCATTCTGCACTCATGCAAAGATTTGACAATGTGGATGTTTCTAGCCAACCATGTATGAAGACATGAAGGACTTTATTTAGAGATGTGGTTCATGTTAGAAGCATGGGAACATCAATTCAAGAGATGTGATGCCACTCACCAACAATCTCTAGATTGAACTCTTCGATGTCTGGGGTATCGACTAAATGGGACCATTTCCAAAGTCGGTCAAAGCTATGCCATGTAGAGCTACTGATGCCAAGAGCTCCAAGAGGATGTTTGAAGAAACGATATTTCCATGCTTCGGTGTTCCAAGAATGGTGATTAGTGATGGAGGCACTCACTTCATTGATAAGAACTTTGGCAAGTACTTGTCAAGGCATGGGATCCGTCACAACATCACAACTCCATATCACCCTCAGACAAGTGGCCAAGCAGAAACATCGAACAAACAAATCAAGAATATTTTGCAGAAGACGATCAATGAGATGGGGACTATATGGAAGGATACACTACCCGATGCATTATGGGGTTAACGAACAACCTATAAAACACCTCTTGGAATGTCACCATATCAACTCGTCTATGGGAAGACTTGTCATCTACCCATTGAGCTAGAATTCAAGGCTCACTGGGCCATCAAACGATAGAACATGGACTTGGAAGCTGTAGGAACCAAAAGAAAGATGCAACTCTCTGAGCTTGATGAATGGTATGAGAAAGGATATGACAACGCCAAAATATACAAGGAGAGAATGAAGAGATGGCATGACAAGAGGATCAAGGAGTTTGCCCCAGGCGATAAGGTATTACTTTTTAATTCTAGGGTGAAGTTATTCAGGCACGAAAAACTTCAGAGTAAATGGGAAGGACCGTTCAAAGTCATAAGCACTTTGTTGCATGGAGTGGCAACACTTCAAAATGATGAAGGTACATTATTCAAGGTAAATGGTCATCGTCTCAAGATCTTTCTAGAACCTAAAAAGCTTGTTGAGGAGTTAGATGAAATAGATTTCATTATTTTGCCATAGATATTCATCTCTGCCCTCCTTCTTACGATTCATTATGCGAAAATAGATTTTTTTGGATTAGATAAGTGTTAGGAGGTGTAACGAAGAAGATGACCATGAGGGGCCATAGAGAGAGGCCGGCTAGCCTACAACTCTGGCCGACCGGCCCACATGTCTGTCTTTTCACCTCCATTCAATTCCCTCACAAATCTTCGATCTTTATCTTGTAGAATTCTCTAGATTCCCGAGTCATTCGATCATCCCTCATTACAAGAGCCATTATGGATAGATCTTGACCCCTGTTGCCCATCTCTTCCCCCAATATAAAGAAGTCCCTACTAGCCTCCCATGCCACCCCAACAAGCCTTTTCATCTCTAGCAGCAAAGAAGCTCTCCTTCCAAGTTCCAATGTCGAACAAGCAGATCGTCCCCTACGGAGTCGACCTCAACAAGAAGCCCAAAGAAGCTCTAGCGCTGAGCATCGTCCCTCTGAGAGAGATAGCTCTAGTTCTCCCTAAAATCACCCATGGCCAGTCCTATTACGCCTAAGCTATTCATCGTCCGGTGATCGCTCCATGCCGCCTCGTCTAATTCTTGAAGACAAGCCATGCCAGTGGGAGCCTCTGTTCAGTCAACTAGATGCACCAAAGCCAATCAAGGTGCCCAAGGAGATCAACCTTCTTCCACCCAAGCCAAATGACATGCTGACGAGGGTGCAAACCAACAAATTTGGAGATGTCACTTGTGCCAAGTACAAGATGGTCATGAATCATGTGATCATTGATTGTGTCCGGGCTTGCACCAAAACAAGTCAAGGTTGTGCCGCCCAAGCCTCAAGAGAAGAAAAAGTGGGTGCCACCAGCTTCCCAAGAGAATGAAGAGAAGCACCAATGGATGACCGTTGGAATTCTGCATGACAAGATGAAAGACCTTACTCAAGTCACCCATGCTTTGCAGCATAGGATTGACCAAGAGCATATCTATCACAAGGATCTATAATATGAACTCACTATCTTACGCCATTATATTGTTAATAAGGACAAGTATAAGAATTGAGAGTTAGATGTTGATTGATAAGGCACGCTTAGGTCATATTATTTAGATCATTTGATTAGGTTGTGTTAGTTAAAGATTGTGTTAGCTAGTTAAAGTTTGCTCAGTTTGAGATTGATAAAGTGCCTTATATGATATCAATGAACTTTTGTTATTATCTGCTCTCTATTTTTGGATATGTGTTTTTTTTCACATGTTGTGAATAAAGGTAAATAGGAACAAGTGCAGGGGAATAACACGTCGACAACAAATGAGATCCGATTGCAAACAATGGGTACTTAGATGCCCGTCTAAAAAAAGAGAAAGAGATAGCTCCTGTCCTCTTGCAAGTATTTCAAGTTTCAAACAAGAGAGATATGTCTCAACCAGCATAGTAGAATTAGGTTAGCCACCGTATATATCCACACACATGCACATCTTGATCTAAGAGTACTACTAACTTCTAACCCTTGCACAACGACGGAAAACGTTGCAATAGGCTCAATTTGGTTGCAGAAGGTAGATGTTGCAACCAAATCGTGTTCATTGCCAATGGTTGCAAAAAGTCACGTTACAATAAGGTGTTGCAACTGTTAGGGTTTCTTGCAACCATAGCTATCCATTGCCAAGCATGGCAATAGGACATTGTCGCAACGTTCACGATCATGGCAATATAAGCACTTGCCGCATCTGTCTTCGTAGCAAGAGGTGGTACATGCAACTATCGATAGCGTAGCAATAGAGACATTTGCCACGAACAACATTTGCAATAGTCTGTACTACCACGCTAAAATTTTGTTGCCTAAGGTGTTATCGCCACGACCGCCAGGCCGTGTCAATTACACCATTTGCCACGCAATTTTATTGGTAGCGAGAGATCAAACGTTATTGCCACGACCGCCGTGCCATGGCAATAGTATCATTTGCCACGCAATTTTATTCGTTGCGAGATGTGTTATTGCCATGGTAGTCCTGTCGTGGCAATAATACCATTTGCCACATAATTTTATTTGTTGCCACAAATCATATCGACACGCAAGTGAGTTCATTGCCATAGATCATATTGTCATGCATAGCAGCTCGTTGGCATAGTTTGTATTGCAACGCTAGTAGCATTTGATTTGTGGTTTAATATATCATCATTGCAAAAACAATAAACCATAATAAAAATGATTGCACTCACATATATTAATTATAATCAATTATTCAATAAGTTGACAAACCATTTAAATAGTATATAAAATCATAAACGAGTGTACAGTTCACTCATTATTTTACAATTTTTTGAAAACTTGCAGCAGTACAAGACTTCCTAACATCTATGCAGCACTCGAAGGTTTCTTAGCAACGCAACATGTCATCGCCTCGGCTGTGTCCTCGCTTGATTATGAGCCTACCACTCAATCCTTGTCCAACCAAAAGAATAAGATTGGGATATTAGAAAAATATTAGAACAACATACAACAAAAACTTGTGTTATTTAAATTAGATCTAACACCAACCCATTTGCAGTGGTCATGTCACATGAATTAACTTACTATAAGCATGACCATGAATAAATGGCAAACAAAATGGTGAGTATGGAATGATCTTATAGTTTATTAATTACTAATAGCTCATCTCATATAGTGTCTTTGTGTCTTTATATACATGTTATAAATAGTATGGAATGACCAGCAGTGAGACAGTGCCTCCCATGTTATACATGTTACTAGGAACTATAAAACAATAAAACTTAATGGAAATAAGGATATCATTATTAGGCACCTGTAGAACAACATTGTTGGTACATAATTTCTAAAAGTAGAGATTTCAGTTCAATGAGCTTATTCTTCATTGCTTTCGCAAGTTCTGGTGACATGGAAGCAATTTTCTCTACATCAATCTTAAAACTATCCAGTTTGTCAACTTATTCTGTAGTAAAAAGAGGTAATAACCACTCAATAAAATGAACGGGGAAATTGCATGGTTGCTCTTACTTCCAATTTTTTTTTAAAAAAAAGTTCTGAGAAAAAAAAAACAGGATCTATACGATGATTTCACCTCTAACTTGCCTCTGCATCAGCCCACCTTTCATATGAGCAGCAGTTGCCCTCTAATGTTACAATGGACCTATTACTTAGCTTGCACGTGCAGGAAAACCATGGTGAATGCAATATTGATCAGGTTACCTTTCAAAATTGTAGTATTTTGTGAAAAAAAATTCTGCGGAGTTCTCCTTGGTTTATTCACATCAGTGGAGCCTCTAAATAGCTTCACTCTCATTTCTTCTACTGCAAAAGCAAACATACACATATAGGATAAACATGTATATATCTTGAAAAACACAAACAAATATATATGCAATCTGTTGTTTTCTTGTTTCCATGGAATGTAAATTCTTGTTCTGGGGCTGGGGCTAGTTTGTCATTGTCAATCTGTGCAATCTCCATTAAACTATTATCAAGTTACTAGGCAGCACTTACTGAATAGGCTCCACAAAAATTACTTAAACAAGCTAGAAAGTGGAGTAGACAAATACCAAAGTCTACCTTAATAAAGAGAGAATAATTTAATGAGGTAATAATATGTTCATGCGATTTACAGAGGTAGATAGCTATGTCTCATGAATTCATTAAGCTGAAATATTTAGAAATTTTTTGACATTATGTCACAAGCTTCCTTTGGACTACATTTGGAATGGCTCCACATTGATTATTCATAATTGCTTCCATTTACTGGTTTGGTACACAAGTTACCAAAAATTCAAATAACCATTTTGTTGGTGCTTTTTACCCACAAATATTTGGTTCTTGGGGAACCCCGCTTGGTGTGAAGAACTATCACAAATGGAGACGAGATTTATACTGGTTTGGCCCCCCGGGAAGCGAGTAAAAGCCATACGTCCAGTTGTTGCTCTTGTATTGCTTGTATTTAGCGAGATTGCTGTTACAACGTAGCTATGCCTATGAAAGAGTCGATATTCGATCTGAGATTCCATGATTACAACAGGGGGTATTGCTAGCTATTTCTATCCGGGATCAACTTGCTCCCCCAAGCTAAGTAGTCGTGCCCTAGTCGGAGTCTTGCGTAATCCGGAGATATCCTTCCTGAAATAGGATCATCGCGCCTAGTTGGGTCTTTTCTGATCCGGATTCGATGTTCAGCAAATCCTATAGGCAGGATACCCAGGGGTATGGCATCGACATTAGCCCCTGAGCTTATCTGCCAAATGCAACTTAACAGGCTGTAGATAGTCGGGATTGCATTAGTTGGGTGGTTTGTAGTTCGGGTCCTAGGAAGGAAGCCCGAGTAACCGAGTATAATCTAGAGCCCATTCTATGCAGACCTAAGAAGGTGTGCTATTTGGAGATGAGCTTGTTTAGAGTGCCATTCTCGGGTTGTTCGGTCTACGCAACTTATCGCTCACTTGTATTCAGGACCTTTTAAGTCGGGTGGTTTGCACTCGGTTCTCGGGGAACTCCAAGTAACCACTCTTGAGCAGAGACCCAGACAGCGGAGGTCGGAAAGTTGTGCTGTTGAGAGCTAAGCTTGCTTGAACAGTGCCATCCCCTGATAGTCTTATAATATGCATTGGGATATTTTGAGATCGGGCATTTGGTAGTCATCGAGACTTATGTAATTAAGATTCAGTCTTGGGGAACTTTGTGATCTTGCACCTTGATCGGGTGCTCGCGATCTAGTCCTCTGGATCTGAGAAAATTTATCCTTGAAATTTCTCGCGATCCGGCACCTCGCAATTGGGTACTTTGTGATCGAGGAAATTTTATCCTGAGAATTTCTTGTGACCGGATACCTCATAATTGGGTACTTTGAGACCAAATATGTTTGGTGGGGATTTGGTCGTCAGCCCCGAGCTTTTCTTGCATTGGTAATGGCCGAGCCGCTGACGTAGTCGGGGTGATGCCGACTAGGCTGAGGCAATGGCAGAGTAGAGGAGTCCACGAGCCGTAGTATCCGAGTAGATGGATGCGGTGTAGCGCATACTTTCGGCTCGAACAGCTCGCAAAATGGCTCGCTTGTGGCTCGCTTGGCGGCTAGTTTGTGTCGAGCCGTGTTAGAGTCGAGTGTACATGTGCACATGCAAATTTCAGTCGCTTGCATGGCTCCGTAGAGACTCTCTGTCTATTTGCTTGTTGCGTGCATGCACATGCAAGCTTCAATATCGGTATAATTTTTGGTCGGTCGTGTAGATTGTTCCTGGTCTTGTGGACGTCCTTTATTCGCTTCCCATCTGATATGCCTGGTGCTTGAGGTTGCGTAGTTGTTTGAAGAAAACCTCGGCAAACTGCAGATGGGGGCCGCGATAAGCTGTTGACGAACCAATCACCGATCGGGACCGAACTGGTGCTGATGGGTTGCAGACGAAGCTTCGCGATTTTCAGTATGGAGGCAATTTTGCCCTCGGGATTTCTTGGTGGTCGGATACCTCGCAGTTGGATACTTTTCGACCAAGTCTTTTAGCTATCGAGAATTGGCTGTCAGTCCCGAACTGTAACGCTAACCATGTTCGGCATCGGGACAATGTGGTGATTTTCCGTCTTTTCCTTTAGCTATCCAGTATGTTTAAGTTATATCGAGCGGTCAGTTGTGCTGTATATTCCACGTAATAGACTTTGAACACCCAGGATCGCTTTAGGATTTTAAGAAAGAACACGCTTTGTCGTAGAGTCGTGCCAATAGATAATCAGCTTCGAGGCCTGAACATGTGTTCAAGTGGATGAACGATAGATCCCCCGAGTGTAAATTCGGGTCGATGATGGAGCTTCTGATATATCCTGTTTCAAATCCTTAAAACAAAATAATTAGCGACCAGCCCCAATTACACACTTGAAGGGTTCTATAGAGAAAAATAAGACAAATAAACTGCTAATTTAATTTTTGGCGAGAATGGAAATTAATCAATATAACCAAACGAAGTGCCCTTAGTTTGTTCAGGCTATTTCGGTAGTATGCATATTTGTTCGGGGCATTAGCAGCTGAAACTCGAGTGGTTTTCTATGTGTTAGTCCCTGGAAAACAGCACACTTGGCAAATAGCTTGATTTGCTTTATTAGTCTAGCAACTTTTGGTTATATGATATGAGTATTGTTGTAGCCCCCGACTCTCTATTCGGGTTAACAGGTTAACCGAGTAGAGAGTAGAGAAAAAGTAGATAAAAATAAAACTTGAAAAGTTGAAAGAACTTATCTGAAATATAAGAGCGTGACAGGCGCGATCCGATTAACAGTAATAGGTAATCTACAAAGTAGTAAATTGACTCGCAAATATGATAATTAGGATTGTATGAATGACTAGAGAGCGTCATGATTCTGTAGCCCCAATCATCATATTCGGGCCAAAAATGTTTGGGGGAGCCCCCGAGCATTGCGCTATGTGAAAGGTTTAATTAGCTTGTATGGCGGCTTGGTCTCTAGGCATGCGTGGCTGCTACATGCATCCACATGTTCATTCAAGGTTCTTCATTACCTTGATTAACTTGCACGCTGCTGTAAACCATGAGACTGCCTGTTGTTTGCCATTGGCTGATATCCAGTACATCAGACTTGAGTTTGACGTCTAAATGTCATTTTGTTTATTCAACTCGAGCACGCCCGAGCGCTGGACTCCATACGTGCGGCTCTGCTGGGAAGCATTGTATTCAGGTTTGGCAAAAACAAAAAGGAGTACTTTGTGACTTATTGATCCGTAGCACTTTGATCACTTGAGATCGAACATTCCGCTAAGCGCAATGGGCCTCTTGTGATGGTGCTTTGGAAAATATTAACGAGTTCCTTGATAATTTGAGGTCAAGCACTCCGTCAAACGCAATGGACCCTCGCATGATGGGGACTTCGAATTAATGAGTACTTCGATCACTTGAGGTCAAGCACTCCGTCGAGCGCAACAGACCCTCGCATGATGGAGTACTTCGTAACGTACTTTGGGCTCGCTTGAGATCAAGTACTCCGTCGAGTACAATGGACTCTTACGATCAAGCACAAATAGTAATAGACTGAGTACCTTGGACCAACTTGAGATCAAGTACCCCGTCGAGCACTTCGGACTCTCTTGTGGTCAGGCACTTCGTATTGGAGATAAAACATGTGTCACAAAAGTACTTAGAGTGGTTTTAAAGGTTGTTGCCTTCTCTCCTTGATATTGTTTTCCTTTGTGTTATGCATTTTGTTCATTTGACCGTAGCCCCCGTGCGTAGGACACTAGTCATACGACGTTGTGACCAGTACAGCATGGGTTGTGGCGTTAGTCATTGTTGCTAACAAAGCTTTACACATAAATATATCATGCAGGTACTTAAATCGCAGAGAAAAAAGGCAGGCATGCACCAGAGTGCGATTATTATGTGTAGTAGCTCCCGACTTTCCTCTAATTTAGATACCAACTTAATAGAAAGTAAGAGCAAAAAATAATATAATAAAAATAATCATGGAAACGACTTAGCTAATCCAACGGTATGTTGGTGCGATTGTTGTCGAGTGCTGCTACGGCAAGAGATCGTGGGAGATCGATAGCCGTGATGAGAGGTTGATCGTGACCGTCCTAAGGATGCCAGCCGACATTGCTCGAGTAGTACTTGTCGATGACATTGTCGGAAGCGGTACGGCTAGCCCGAAGTAGTCCGTCGATAATGCGCCCGATTAGTCGTTGCCAGTGATACTATCGCCATACACCCGCGTTCAACAACGTGGATGATGACTCGACGAAGCACGGTGTGCTGATGATGGAGGCCACCCGGAACGACGAATCGAGAGTCGAAACATAATGACGACCAAAAGGACATCGACGAGGGCCGCCTCGGGATGACGATGATGAGGGCTGTCATCGGCTCCTGCCAATAGTAGTTGTGTAGACACACTACTACAATCAGGCACTGTAAGGGCGGGTCAAAAGGCACTATAAGGGCGGGTGGCCCAACCGCCCCTCCCAGGGGGCTTTTACGTATCAGCCCACTGTAGGGGCGGTTGGCATAGCCCGCCCTTACAAATGTATTTGTAAGGGCGGTTTGATCACCAACCGCCCTTACAAATGGTATTTGTAAGGGCGGTTGGATCACCGACCGCCCTTACCATTTGTAAGGGCGGTTGGATCACCAGCCCCCCTTAAAAATACCATTTGTAAGGGTGGTTGGATCTAGAACCGCCCCTATAGTGGATTTTCTATAAAAAAAATCAAAATCAAATACATTTCTGACCACAGAATATAATATAGAATACAAATTCAAATTCAAATCTGACCAGATATACATATCCACAAACACACGAGCAAGATATAAACCACAATTACAAGCCATAATTCACAAGTTCAAAAGTCCAATTCACAAAGTCCATTATCACATTACATAGCCATAATTCATAAGTTCAAATAGTCCACAAGTCTAAACCATCACAAGTTCAAAAGTTTCACAAGTCCAAACCATTCCAAATTGTTCTTAACGGCCTAGAGCTAACCTATGAGTCTCACAGAGGTGTTGGTACATAGGATTACGACCTAAGTCAGATGATCGATCATGGTAATCGCCTCTGGAAGAAACAACCTGGTCAATGATGAAGTTGCAAAGGTCGCCGACGAGCTCCAAGAGTTGATCATCCTGGTATACGTCCCTTTGCTGGTCAACCTCTTCTTTCCACTACAAGAGAACAAGTTTAGGTCTAGTATTTCATAGCATAAGCTAAGTATTCATACTATGAACGAAGAAAGTGTCAAACTAACCAAATTGGGGTGTCTCCTGTAGGCACTCGTGTTACTCATCATACAACATACATAGTATCCACAATGTAGACTCCTAGACCTCTGCTTGAGACACTATGTGTTTCGCATATGAAATGTTAAGTAATTTTATTGACAAAGCACGTAATGGAGTGTACCGATGTAAGTTACACGTACCGAACATAGAGTTTTGATACCCAAATCGTCTCCCCTTACTGGATCATGCCTTCCTTTATGTTCATTCACATAGTGCCTGAATGCCCTGCTTGAATGGTTTTAGCAAATGCAACTTGTTAGTATCAAAAAGTGAAGTTTACAAGTATATATACAAACTAATATAAGCTAATGAGAATTATTGTCGATATGTACGTCTTGCAAATCGCTATGAAGTCCATGTATGACTCAAGCGCATAATCTGTTGAGTCATAGACAACTGCCATGCTCATCCCAACATCGATCCCTACAAGAATCCAGTGCGCCCTGCATGAATTTAATCAATGAAGAAACAAATAAGCTCTTTTACATCGAACTAAGTATATCGAACAATGCTTTATTTAAGTATAGAGTCGAACTTACCCAAAGTGGTATGGTAACCAAACCATTTCATTATGTTGTAGTTTCTTAAGACATTTGGCAATCCCGCATCCAACCTTAAGGCCCTCTCTATACATCTTATTTGCCCGGATTTTCTCTTTCTCCTCAACAGTCTCTCCGGCAGCTAGTTCTTCGCCATCCAATTTCCAATGCTTGGGGTACTAGAAATTTGATGCACATATCAACCAAGGGTCTATATACCCGGATCTTAGACTTGGCATTTTCTTCACAATACGTGTTTGCATTCTACAAATCACAATGTGGTTAGTTACAACAAAATACAAATATTTCGTTCATATTATATCGAGAGGGCAAGGACTTACAGGCACCACAAGCGAACTAGACCCATTTCCATCATTCTGAGGTGAAAGCATTCCTGCATGTCTTGGAAGTCCAATAATATTTTCCCAGCTGCGCCTCCAAATGTGTATTCACTAAAGGCAGCTTTTATGTCATTTAGTCCCATTGACTGAGCACGCAAGTACCAATCATGGAACTTTCTCATTCCAATTGGCATGCACTGCATGATTCTGTTTGGTAGGAACTTCTTGCCTCTTACATATTTCTTCGGGCAATCATTTGTCCATTTGATGTCCTCAACACTTGGATACTTCTTTACCGGTTGGTGTAGTTTGCTAGTGTCGAGCGGCTCAGAAGCATGTGTGTAGACATCTTTAACTTGGTTCTCAGGCTTGTACTGGTCACGAGCAAACCACTTGTCAATCAAGGGGACGGTTTTCATTGACTCAAACATTGGCCTCATATGGATGGGAATCTTCTTTCGGGCCTCCGATACAGGCGTGCGCTCAACTTCTTTTTCAGAAGGTAGACCTTGTTTAGGCCCTTGCTCGATTGGACAAGGCTGCGGCATCACTTCATGCCCTTGCTCGATAGGACAAGCTGGAGAATGTTGTGGCATCTCATCATGCCCTTGCTCTGTAGGACGAGCTAAAGAGTGTTGTGGCAACTCATCATGCCCTTGCTTGGTAGGACGAGTTGGAGAGCGTTGTGGCATCTCATCATGCCCTTGCTCGGTAGGACGAGATGGAGAGTGTTGTGGCATCTCATCATGCCCTTGCTCGCTTCGACGAGCTAGAGAAGTCTGTGGCTCATCAACCACATGGTCCCTAGGAGGCAGGGAAGAATGTCCCACCTCAGGCATGTGGTCTCCATGGGCCGGTGAATACACTTCCTCGTCTTGATCAGCTCGCTCCAAATGTACATCAGTTGGAGTTGGCGAAGAAACATTCAACACAATGTCCTTTTTGTGCCAGAGGATGAACTATTTCATGACTGCTCCAAGCTCACGGAGACCCTCAGGAGTTGGGTGATCTATCTTCCATATCACAAACTCAGGCTTCACGGTATGCACCTCAACCCTAGTGTAGTCCTTTGGGATTTCACGATTGTGCCAGCGGCCGCCCGGAGGATGTGCCACACCCATTGCCACCTCAAGAAACGTGTCTCCCCTGCCCATGGGAAGTACTAGGATGCAACTAGTTGGCACCCGTATGTGATCGACGACAGTTGCAGATGCGTTAGAACCTTGGCTGCTAGGAACATCCGGAGGGCTACCAATTAAAGCCAGTTCCCCCGGTGGCTCCATTAGCGTCCGTGGCTCTGTATTCACACCTTGCTCCGAAAGTGCCTTTGCAACTAGAGCCTTCACTTGGAGCTCAAGATAGGACTCTTGGTTTCTACCATGTTTCTTGTACATGTTGTTGTCCGCTGGGAATCCTTGCTTCCATGTTGTCCGTTTCCCTAGCCCCCTAGTGCGGCCCGGGTGCTCGGGGTTTCCCAAGCCAGGGCTCAGCTCATCTCTCTCTCTGGAAGGAACGAACATGCCCATCTCCGTGTCTTCAACATATTTCATTATCCTTGATACTGCATGTTCGGTCTCCGGCTCCATAAAGACAAGGTCTGAGGAATCCATACTCCTTGCATATATCCATTGCTTCAAATGTGGCTTCAAATTCTTCACTTTTTGTTTCTTCGGATCCCTAGAAGCTTCGGCCACTTCATCCATCTTCCTAAACCCTTCTTGCTTGGCGTGGTAGCCACCCGGGCCTAGGCGAGGGTAGTGTTTGTTCTTCTTCGCCTGCTCGCTATTATGTTTACTAAGGGTCAATGCTTTGGGTGAAGTCTTCTCAGCCATGAGCTCTGCCCATTGATTATGGGTTATGTTGCCAAACTCATGAAAGGGAGTTAGCCCCTTCTGGATAAACCTCTTGTTCAGATCCCACCTCCAACGTTGGAAGGCGTTGCCCATTATCTTGTAAGCATTTTGTTTTACCAGTTCATGCGTTCCATCCGGCAACCTGAAACTGGCCATTAGCCATTTATCCCATAGCTCTTGCTTTTTGTCTCAGGTACGCCAAGTTTTCTAGACCAAAAATGGATTGCTGGGTTCAGTTTATCTCTTACTAGTGCCCCACAAGCATTACGGAATCGGCTGATGTACTCCGGTGGCTCAAGGATGCGCCCGTCTTCTCCAACATGTGTTATCACATAACATACCCCCATCTTTGGATATTGGTTCGCCATTCTTTTCCCTCATTTCCTCTTTGGTTCAGTAGTCGAGGGCTCTGTAGCAGAGGCCCCAATGTCCGTGTCTATGGTTGTTGCCTCTGCCCTCCTTTCCCCTACTCTGTCTTGTTCGGCATAACGTGTCGGACGTCGACGTCGTCTTTTCGGAGGTCTAGCAGGGACATGCATATATGATAGGTCACAAGCGTTAGCAGAGGTAATATAGCCAAAGGCAAACCAAATTTTATAGGCTATAAAGGCTCCATCCCTACCTCTTCAGACGTTGGGTCGAAATCCAGGTCCAACTCGTCCTCCGTTGGCCTCCGTCTAGGTGGTTGTGGGTGAGGATCCTCAGGGCTTTCATATCCCAAAGATGAGCTCTTGTCATCATCCTCTTCTCCTTCACATTCATTAGCTTCTCCTCCTCTTCCCTCTACTCCCCCTTCTGCTCCCCCTACTACTTCCGCTTCTACTCCACCTTTCCCTTGAGAAAGCAACAATGCTAGTTCATCTTCTACCTCATCATCGAACTGCTCCTGCGAAAGCTATTCTGGTAGTTCTTGACTTTCGTGGGATCGGGTTGGACTATCTGTTGTCTGCGTCATTTCATTCTTTGTTCTAATAGATGCAAGGAATAAAGTGTGAATTAGATACGAAAAAAGTAGTAGTAGTCTCAGTAGAGTAGTTATCAAAAAAAGTCCTAGTAGAGTAGTAGTAATAGTAGTAGTGGTAGTAGTAGTACAAGTAGAGTACTAGAGTGTTAGGAGAGTGTAGAGTATTAGTAGAGTAGTAGAAGAATACAATAGAGTACAGATAAGAGAGGAGAAGAGAGGAGAGAAGAGAGATAGAAGGAGAAGAGAGGACGGACGAGAGGTGAGGAGAGGGAAAGGTTTAAAAAAAGGCCTCAGAAACATGTCAATCATCATTTGATCATAGTCTTGGAGCATAAAGGCATCATAACAGATAAGAGAGGAGAAGGTAATATAGGGGCGGCTAGTAATGATGCCGAGTTCCTCACAAGTTCTTGATCATCAGCTCATATTCCATATTATGTATGGATTTTAGACAATTTCATCATCGGCAAAACAAAGGAGAGGAGAGGAGAGGGAAGGTAAGAGTTGGGGAAAAAGCAACAGCTGCTTAACAAACATAGAGAGGTGTCAAAAAAAGCATTTGCTGCTTCCCAAACATAGAGGTTTAAAAGTTCATTGCATTTGCCAAATACGAGCATATGTGTTGGACAGATTGTACTAGTAGTAGTAGACAGTAGTAGTAGAGAGAGTAGTAGTAGAGTAGGAGTGTAGAAGTAGTAGTAGTAGGACTACTATAAGCCACAAATCAAATCAAAATGACAGTATAAGCCACCACAAATCAAAATGACAGTAGTAGAGTAGGACAATAGTAGTAAGAGTAGGACAGTACTAGGACAGTAGTACTAGTAGAGTAGTTGTAATAGTAGTAGTTGTAGTAGCAGTACAAGTAGAGTACTAGAGTGTTAGGAGAGTGTAGAGTATTAGTAGAGTAGTAGAAGAGTACAATAGAGTACAGATAAGAGAGGAGAAGAGAGGAGAGAAGAGAGATAGAAGGAGAAGAGAGGAAGGATGAGAAGTGAGGAGAGGGAAAGGTTTAAAAAAAAGGTCTCAGAAACATGTCAATCATCATTTGATCATAGTCTTGGAGCATAAAGGTATCATAACAGATAAGAGAGGAGAAGGTAATGTACGGGAAGCTAGTAATGATGCCAAGTTCCTCACAAGTTCTTGATTCTCAGCTCATATTCCATATTATGTATGGATTTTAGACAATTTCATCATCGACAAAACAAAGGAGAGGAGAGGAGAGGGAAGGTAAGAGTTGGGGAAAAAGCAACAGCTGCTTAACAAACATAGAGAGGTGTCAAAAAAAGCAGCTGCTCCTTCCCAAACATAGAGGTTTAAAAGTTCATCATTGGATTTTCCAAATACAAGCATATGTGTTGGACAGATTGTAGTAGTAGTAGATAGTAGTAGTAGAGAGAGTAGTAGTAGAGTAGGAGTACATAAGTAGTAGTAGTAGGATTACTGTAAGCCACAAATCAAATCAAAATAACAGTAAGCCACCACAAATGGTTTCAAATAGACAGTAGTAGATTAGGATAGTAGTAGTAAGAGTGGGATAGTAGTAAGAGTAGGACAGTACTAGGACAGTAGTACTAGTAGTAGGACTAGTAGTAGTAATAGTAGAGTGCTCAAATAAAAAACTTTCATAAATCAAAAAATCCAGTGCCATTATGCTCCGTACATAAGTAGTAGTAGTAGGACAGATTCAAAATGACAGTGAGAGTAGGGCAGCAGCTAGCAGTAGTAGAGTACTGCAGTAGTAAGAGTAGTAGAGTAGTGCAATAGTAAAGTAGTAAGATTAGTAGGAGCAGAGTAGTAGCAAGCAAGCAGCATAGCACTAGCATGACAGGCCCTTCAGATTCAGCATAGCACTAGCCAACAACAGGAAAAACTTTTTCCCAAAAGTTGCAGTTTATTAAAACAAGTTGCCAAATTATTAAACACCAAGTGTCACTCATGAAAAACAAAACCATGTGCCAGGGCAGAATTATTAAAACAAGTTGCCAAATTCTCAGTTAAGTTTAAGCATCATTTGAACTAGACCAAACAAATCAGTTGTAGCCTGCCAAAAAAGAACCATCACATTTTTGTTTATCATGCAACAATACAATTTTAATCAGGTATTCCACATATTTTAATGCATGAGAACTGGCACATTAGCTACTAGAACTACTACATGTTGTCATGTATTTATATGTCTATTCTGTAATGTGATGAGAGGTCACTAGCACTAAAACATTAATTGGCTAAGCACAATACACATTTGGCATGCTTCCTGTATAGTAAAATACCCCAGCACACATGCATATGTCCATATCTAAGTTGAAACATTTAACGTGTGTTACTGAACTGGTTAATCAATAGAGTTAACTGTCAGAAGGACACAGGCCTTCCCATTATCTTCTTCCACGAAAACATCATGAAAGTGTAAACTTTTGTCCTGACCATAGACAAATTCACAAATTCATAGCACCTATGACTGTAAACAAAGAGCCATTCCTACTAGTATTAGTAGAGTAGTAGAAGAGTACAATAGAGTACAGATAAGAGAGGAGAAGAGAGGAGAGAAGAGAGATAGAAGGAGAAGAGGGGAAGGACGAGAGGTGAGGAGAGGGAAAGGTTTAAAAAAAAGGCCTCAGAAACATGTCAATCATCATTTGATCATAGTCTTGGAGTATAAAGGTATCATAACAGATAAGAGAGGAGAAGGTAATGTATGGGCAGCTAGTAATGATGCCAAGTTCCTCACAAGTTCTTCATCCTCAGCTCATATTCCATATTATGTAGGGATTTTAGACAATTTCATCATCGGCAAAACAAAGGAGAGAAGAGGAGAGGGAAGGTAAGAGTTGGGGAAAAAGCAACAACTGCTTAACAAACATAGAGAGGTGTCAAAAAAAGCAGCTGCTGCTTCCCAAACATAGAGGTTTAAAAGTTCATCATTACATTTGCCAAATACAAGCATATGTGTTGGACATATTGTACTAGTAGTAGTAGACAGTAGTAGTAGAGAGAGTAGTAGTAGAGTAGGAGTACAGAAGTAGTAGTAGTAGGATTACTGTAAGCCACAAATCAAATCAAAATGACAGTAAGCCACCACAAATGGTTTCAAATAGACAGTAGTAGAGTAGGACAGTAGTAGTAAGAGTAGGACAGTAGTAAGAGTAGGACAGTACTAGGACAGTAGTACTAGTAGAGTAGTAGTAATAGTAGTAGTGGTAGTAGTAGTACAAGTAGAGTACTAGAGTGTTAGGAGAGTGTAGAGTATTAGTAGAGTAGTAGAAGATCACAATACAGTACAGATAAGAGAGGAGAAGAGAGGAGAGAAGAGAGATAGAAGGAGAAGAGAGGAAGGACGAGAGGTGAGGAGAGGAAAAAGTTTAAAAAAAGGCCTCAGAAACATGTCAATCATCATTTGATCATAGTCTTGGAGCATAAAGGTATCATAACAGATAAGAGAGGAGAAGGTAATGTAGGGGCGGCTAGTAATGATGTCAAGTTCCTCACAAGTTCTTGATCATCAGCTCATATTCCATATTATGTATGGATTTTAGACAATTTTATCATCGGCAAAACAAAGGAGAGGAGAGGAGAGGGAAGGTAAGAGTTAGGGAAAAAGCAACAGCTGCTTAACAAACATAGAGAGGTGTCAAAAAAAGCATTTGCTGCTTCCTAAACATAGAGGTTTAAAAGTTCATTGCATTTGCCAAATACGAGCATATGTGTTGGACAGATTGTACTAGTAGTAGTAGACAGTAGTAGTAGAGAGAGTAGTAGTAGAGTAGGAGTATAGAAGTAGTAGTAGTAGGACTACTATAAGCCACAAATCAAATCAAAATGACAGTATAAGCCAACACAAATCAAAATGACAGTAGTAGAGTAGGACAATAGTAGTAAGAGTAGGACAGTACTAGGACGGTAGTACTAGTAGAGTAGTTGTAATAGTAGTAGTTGTAGTAGCAGTACAAGTAGAGTACTAGAGTGTTAGGAGAGTGTAGAGTATTAGTAGAGTAGTAGAAGAGTACAATAGAGTACAGATAAGAGAGGAGAAGAGAGGACAGAAGAGAGATAGAAGGAGAAGAGAGGAAGGACGAGAGGTGAGGAGAGGGAAAGGTTTAAAAAAAGGTCTCAGAAACATGTCAATCATTATTTGATCATAGTCTTGGAGCATAAAGGTATCATAACAGATAAGAGAGGAGAAGGTAATGTACGGGAAGCTAGTAATGATGCCAAGTTCCTCACAAGTTCTTGATCCTCAGCTCATATTCCATATTATGTATGGATTTTAGACAATTTCATCATCGGCAAAACAAAGGAGAGGAGAGGAGAGGGAAGGTAAGAGTTGGGGAAAAAGCAACAGCTGCTTAACAAACATAGAGAGGTGTCAAAAAAAAGTAGCTGCTGCTTCCCAAACATAGAGGTTTAAAAGTTCATCATTGGATTTTCCAAATACAAGCATATGTGTTGGACAGATTGTAGTAGTAGTAGACAGTAGTAGTAGAGAGAGTAGTAGTAGAGTAGGAGTACATAAGTAGTAGTAGTAGGATTACTGTAAGCCACAAATCAAATCAAAATAACAGTAAGCCACCACAAATGGTTTCAAATAGACAGTAGTAGATTAGGACAGTAGTAGTAAGAGTAGGATAGTAGTAAGAGTAGGACAGTACTAGGACAGTAGTACTAGTAGTAGGACTAGTAGTAGTAATAGTAGAGTGCTCAAATAAAAAACTTTCATAAATCAAAAAATCCAGTGCATTATGCTCCGTACAGAAGTAGTAGTAGGACAGATTCAAAATGACAGTGAGAGTAGGGCAGCAGCTAGCATTAGTAGAGTAATGCAGTAGTAAGAGTAGTAGAGTAGTGCAATAGTAAAGTAGTAAGATTAGTAGGAGCAGAGTAGTAGCAAGCAAGCAGCATAGCACTAGCATGACAGGCCCTTCAGATTCAGCATAGCACTAGCCAACAACAGGAAAAACTTTTTCCCAAAAGTTGCAGTTTATTAAAACAAGTTGCCAAATTATTAAACACCAAGTGTCACTCATGAAAAACAAAACCATGTGCCAGGGCAGAATTATTAAAACAAGTTGCCAAATTCTCAGTTAAGTTTAAGCATCATTTGAACTAGACCAAACAAATCAGTTGTAGCCTGCCAAAAAAGAACCATCACATTTTTGTTTATCATGCAACAATACAATTTTAATCAGGTATTCCACATATTTTAATGCATGAGAACTGGCACATTAGCTACTAGAACTACTACATGTTGTCATGTATTTATATGTCTATTCTGTAATGTGATGAGAGGTCACTAGCACTAAAACATTAATTGGCTAAGCACAATACACATTTGGCATGCTTCCTGTATAGTAAAATACCCCAGCACACATGCATATGTCCATATCTAAGTTGAAACATTTAACGTGTGTTACTGAACTGGTTAATCAATAGAGTTAACTGTCAGAAGGACACAGGCCTTCCCATTATCTTCTTCCACGAAAACATCATGAAAGTGTAAACTTTTGTCCTGACCATAGACAAATTCACAAATTCATAGCACCTATGACTGTAAACAAAGAGTCATTCCTACTAGTATTAGTAGAGTAGTAGAAGAGTACAATAGAGTACAGATAAGAGAGGAGAAGAGAGGAGAGAAGAGAGATAGAAGGAGAAGAGGGGAAGGACGAGAGGTGAGGAGAGGGAAAGGTTTAAAAAAAGGCCTCAGAAACATGTCAATCATCATTTGATCATAGTCTTGGAGTATAAAGGTATCATAACAGATAAGAGAGGAGAAGGTAATGTATGGGCAGCTAGTAATGATGCCAAGTTCCTCACAAGTTCTTGATCCTCAGCTCATATTCCATATTATGTAGGGATTTTAGACAATTTCATCATCGGCAAAACAAAGGAGAGAAGAGGAGAGGGAAGGTAAGAGTTGGGGAAAAAGCAACAACTGCTTAACAAACATAGAGAGGTGTCAAAAAAAGCAGCTGCTGCTTCCCAAACATAGAGGTTTAAAAGTTCATCATTACATTTGCCAAATACAAGCATATGTGTTGGACATATTGTACTAGTAGTAGTAGACAGTAGTAGTAGAGAGAGTAGTAGTAGAGTAGGAGTACAGAAGTAGTAGTAGTAGGATTACTGTAAGCCACAAATCAAATCAAAATGACAGTAAGCCACCACAAATGGTTTCAAATAGACAGTAGTAGAGTAGGACAGTAGTAGTAAGAGTAGGACAGTAGTACAAGTAGAGTACTAGAGTGTTAGGAGAGTGTAGAGTATTAGTAGAGTAGTAGAAGATCACAATACAGTACAGATAAGAGAGGAGAAGAGAGGAGAGAAGAGAGATGGAAGGAGAAGAGAGGAAGGACGAGAGGTGAGGAGAGGAAAAAGTTCAAAAAAGGCCTCAGAAACATGTCAATCATCATTTGATCATAGTCTTGGAGCATAAAGGTATCATAACAGATAAGAGAGGAGAAGGTAATGTAGGGGCGGCTAGTAATGATGCCAAGTTCCTCACACGTTCTTGATTATCAGCTCATATTCCATATTATGAATGGATTTTAGACAATTTCATCATCGACAAAACAAAGGAGAGGAGAGGAGAGGAGAGGGAAGGTAAGAGTTGGGGAAAAAACCAACAACTGCTTAACAAACAAAGAGAGGTGTCAAAAAAGCAGTTGCTGCTTCCCAAACATAGAGGTTTAAAAGTTCATCATTGCATTTGCCAAATACAAGCATATGTGTTGGACAGATTGTAGTAGTAGTAATAGATAGTAGTAGTAGAGAGAGTAGTAGTAGAGTAGGAGTACATAAGTAGTAGTAGTAGGATTACTGTAGGCCACAAATCAAATCAAAATGACAGTAAGCCACCACAAATGGTTTCAAATAGACAGTAGTGGAGTAGGACAGTAGTAGTAAGAGTAGGACAGTACTAGGACAGTAGTACTAGTAGTAGGACTAGTAGTAGTAATAGTAGAGTGCTCAAATAAAAAACTTTCAAAAATCAAAAATCCAGTGCCATTATGCTCAGTATAGAAGTAGTAGTAGGACAGATTCAAAATGATAGTGAGAGTAGGGCAGTAGCTAGCAGTAAAATACCCTAGCACACATGCATATAGCTACTTTTAGTTCAGTTCTTAGCCATTCAGATATAAGCCATTCAGCACACATGCATATAACATTAATTGGCTAAGCACCTGTATAGAATATAAGCCATTCAGATATTTGGGGAAGGTAAGAGTTGGGGAAAAAGCAACAACTGCTTAACAAACATAGAGAGGTGTCAAAAAAAGCAGTTGCTGCTTGCCAAACATAGAGGTTTAAAAGTTCATCATTGGATTTTCCAAAAACAAGCATATGTGTTGGACAGATTGTAGTAGTGGTAGTAGATAGTAGTAGTAGAGAGAGTAGTAGTAGAGTAGGAGTACAGAAGTAGTAGTAGTAGGATTACTGTAAGCCACAAATCAAATCAAAATGACAGTAAGCCACCACAAATGGTTTCAAATAGACAGTAGTAGAGTAGGACAGTAGTAGTAAGAGTAGGACAGTACTAGGACAGTAGTACTAGTAGAGTAGTAGTAATAGTAGTAGTGGTAGTAGTAGTACAAGTAGAGTACTAGAGTGTTAGGAGAGTGTAGAGTATTAGTAGAGTAGTAGAAGATCACAATAGAGTACAGATAAGAGAGGAGAAGAGAGGAGAGAAGAGAGATAGAAGGAGAAGAGAGAAAGGACGAGAGGTGAGGAGAGGAAAAGGTTTAAAAAAGGCCTCAGAAACATGTCAATCATCATTTGATCATAGTCTTGGAGCATAAAGGTATCATAACAGATAAGAGAGGAGAAGGTAATGTAGGGGCGGCTAGTAATGATGCCAAGTTCCTCACAAGTTTTTGATTATCAGCTCATATTCCATATTATGTATGGATTTTAGACAATTTCATCATCGACAAAACAAAGGAGAGGAGAGGAGAGGAGAGGGAAAGTAAGAGTTGGCGAAAAACCAATAGTTGCTTAACAAACAAAGAGAGGTGTCAAAAAAAAGCAGTTGCTGCTTCCCAAACATAGAGGTTTAAAAGTTCATCATTGCATTTGCCAAATACAAGCATATGTGTTGGACAGATTGTAGTAGTAGTAGATAGTAGTAGTAGAGAGAGTAGTAGTAGAGTAGGAGTACAGAAGTAGTAGTAGTAGTAGGATTACTGTAAGCCACAAATCAAATCAAAATGACAGTAAGCCACCACAAATGGTTTCAAATAGACAGTAGTGGAGTAGGACAGTAGTAGTAAGAGTAGGACAGTACTAGGACAGTAGTACTAGTAGTAGGACTAGTAGTAGTAATAGTAGAGTGCTCAAATAAAAAAACTTTCACAAATCAAAAAATCTAATGCCATTATGCTCAGTACAGAAGTAGTAGTAGGACAGATTCAAAATGATAGTGAGAGTAGGGCAGTAGCTAGCAGTAAAATACCCCAGCACACATGCATATAGCTACTTTTAGTTCAGTTCTCAGCCATTCAGATATAAGCCATTCAGCACACATGCATATAACATTAATTGGCTAAGCACCTATATAGAATATAAGCCATTCAGATATTTGGGGAAGGTAAGAGTTGGGGAAAAAGCAACAGCTGCTTAACAAACATAGAGAGGTGTCAAAAAAAGCAGTTGCTGCTTCCCAAACATAGAGGTTTAAAAGTTCATCATTGGATTTTCCAAAAACAAGCATATGTGTTGGACAGATTGTAGTAGTAGTAGACAGTAGGAGTACAGAAGTAGTAGTAGTAGGATTACTATAAGCCACAAATCAAAACAAAATGACAGTAAGCCACCACAAATGGTTTCAAATAGACAGTAGTAGTAAGAGTAGGATAGTAGTAAGAGTAGGACAGTACTAGGATAGTAGTACTAGTAGTAGGACTAGTAGTAGTAATAGTAGAGTGCTCAAATAAAAAACTTTCACAAATCAAAAAATTCAGTGCCATTATGCTCCGTACAGAAGTAGTAGTAGTAGGACAGATTCAAAATGACAGTGAGAGCAGGACAGCAGCTAGCAGTAGTAGAGTACTGCAGTAGTAAGAGTAGTAGAGTAGTGCAATAGTAAAGTAGTAAGATTAGTAGGAGCAGAGTAGTAGCAAGCAAGCAGCATAGCACTAGCATGACAGGCCCTTCAGATTCAGCATAGCACTAGCCAGCAACAGAAAAAACTTTTTCCCAAAAGTTGCAGTTTATTAAAACAAGTTGCCAAATTATTAAACACCAAGTGTCACTCATGAAAAACAAAACCATGTGCCAGGGCAGAATTATTAAAACAAGTTGCCAAATTCTTAGTTAAGTTTAAGCATCATTTGAACTAGACCAAACAAATTAGTTGTAGCCTGCCAAAAAAGAACCATCACATTTTTGTTTATCATGCAACAATACAATTTTAATCAGGTATTCCACATATTTTGATGCATGAGAAGTGGCACATTATTTATATGTCTATTCTATAATGTGATGAGAGGTAAGTTCAATGCATAATAAACAACTATAATTCAAATTGCTTGAATGTTCAGATTTACATTCAGAGTAGGAGGTCACTAGCACTAAAACATTAATTGGCTAAGCACAATACACTTTTGGCATGCTTCCTGTATAGTAAAATACCCCAGCACACATGCATATGTCCATATCTAAGTTGAAACATTTAACGTGTGTTACTGAACTGGTTAATCAATAGAGTTAACTGTCATAAGGACAGAGGCCTTCCCATTATCTTCTTCCACGAAAACATCATGAAAGTGCAAACTTTCGTCCTGACCACAGACAAATTCACAAATTCATAGCACCTGTGACTGTAAACAAAGAGCGATTCCTACTAGTTTTCATCCAATCCAAAGTTCCAAACAATAGGAACAAACACACGCGTACAGCAGACAGAGAAAGCGGATTGCAGCGGGCCTCACCTCAATGGCGCAGAGGAACTTCTGTGTGGGCCAAGCGAGCGAGAGCCTACCCAGCGAGGTCGGAGAGGAGGAGGTGGGGGATCAGAGTGCACACGAGCACGGGCTGGCAAGGCTGGTGGCGAGCCGTGCGGCCTCAAACCCTAGCTCCCGTCGAGGACGTCCTCGATGACATGGGCCGGTGAGGGCGACAGCCACGCGGCCTCACACCATAGCTCCGGCGAGGTCGAAGAGGAGAAGGTGGGGAAGCGCACGAGCATGGGCCGGCGAGGCCAGTGGCGGTAGTCGTGCGGCAAATCAAACCCTAGCGTCGGCCGTCGGCGAGGTCGGCGTCAAAGAGGCCAGGTCCAAGTGGAGGTCGTCGGAGGACGCTGCGGTGGTGGGCTCAGGGAGGGGGAGGCGGTGGTGGAGGGCTCAGGGAGGAGGGAGGCGGCGGCGGGGGGGCCAGAATCCGGTAGCCTGCTGGCGTCAATTAGGAGAAATGCGCCCAACACTTAACCAATTTGGCCGGCCCACGCGACCTATCGTTTTATACGGGGGGTGATTTTTAAGGGCGGGTGGTGAGTGACCAGCCCTTAGAAATGCATTTATAAGGGTGGTTCCTCATCCACCCGCCCCTACATATATTTATTTTTTTAAATCAGAAAATAAAAACATAAGCTTGGTAAAATTTTTTGAGTTTCTAAATGATCTCAAATGGAAACCAGACCTATATAAATAATGTAGATCTTGATGAGTTCTATCACCTTTGTATTTAAAAGTTTTTCATCTGAGGTCATTTAGTGCCTCATTTGACCAAGTCAAACTTTCAATTTTAAAAAATGACACTTTGACTCTAGTTTTCGAAACTCTAAATGGTTTCAAATATAAAAGTCATCAATACCAAGTTTGTCAACCTCAACAAGATCTACATTTGTTGTTTTGGTCAACCTCTCATTTGATAAAGTTTGAATGATTCAAATTTTGAATTTTTAAATTTTGACGGCTCCAAACCAGTTTTTAAAACCCTAGATGGTCTCAACTGGAAAAGTCATGAATACCAAGTTTGGTACACTCATCAAGATCTACATTTGTTATATTGGTCATTTTTGCATTTAAGAAAGTGTTAGGAAAGTTTAGTTCAAAATTGACAAGTCTCTCATATAGTTTCATAAACTCTATGTGGGATTCATGATTTTGTGACTAGTGTTTACTAACAATTTCTCAAATAGAAACATGACCTATGTAAATAATGTAGATCTTGATGAGTTCTATCACCTTTGTATTTAAAAGTTTTTCATCTGAGGTCATTTAGTGCCTCATTTGACCAAGTCAAACTTTCAATTTTAAAAAATGACACTTTGACTCTAGTTTTCGAAACTCTAAATGGTTTCAAATATAAAAGTCATCAATACCAAGTTTGTCAAGCTCATCAAGATCTACATTTGTTGTTTTGGTCAACCTCTCATTTGATAAAGTTTGAATGATTGAAATTTTGAATTTTTAAATTTTGACGGCTCCAGACCAGTTTTCGAAACCCTAGATGGTCTCAACTGGAAAAGTCATGAATACCAAGTTTGGTACACTCATCAAGATCTACATTTGTTATATTGGTCGTTTTTGCATTTAAGAAAGTGTTAGGAAAGTTTAGTTCAAAATTGACAAGTCTCTCATATATTTCCATAAACTCTATGCGGGATTCATGATTTTATGACTAGTGTTTACTAACAATTTCTCAAATGGAAACCAGACCTATGTAAACAAGGTAGATCTTGAGGAGTTCTATCACCTTTGTATTTAAAAGTTTTTCATCTGAGGTCATTTAGTGCCTCATTTGATCAAGTCAAACTTTCAAATTTAAAAATGACACTTTGACTCTAGTTTTCGAAAGTCTAAATGGTTTCAAATATAAAAGTCATCAATACCAAGTTTGTCAAGCTCATCAAGATCTACATTTGTTGTTTTGGTCAACCTCTCATTTGATAAAGTTTGAATGATTCAAATTTTGAATTTTTAAATTTTGACGGCTCCAAACCAGTTTCGAAACCCTAGATGGTCTTAACTGGAAAAGTCATGAATACCAAGTTTGGTACACTCATCAAGATCTACATTTGTTATATTGGTCGTTTTTGCATTTAAGAAAGTGTTAGAAAAGTTTAGTTCAAAATTGACAATTCTCTCATATAGTTTCATAAACTCTATGCGGGATTCATGATTTTGTGACTAGTGTTTACTAACAATTTCTCAAATAGAAACATGACCTATGTAAATAATGTAGATCTTGATGAGTTCTATCACCTTTGTATTTAAAAGTTTTTCATCTGAGGTCATTTAGTGCCTCATTTGACCAAGTCAAACTTTCAATTTTAAAAAATGACACTTTGACTCTAGTTTTCGAAACTCTAAATGGTTTCAAATATAAAAGTCATCAATACCAAGTTTGTCAAGCTCATCAAGATCTACATTTGTTGTTTTGGTCAACCTCTCATTTGATAAAGTTTGAATGATTGAAATTTTGAATTTTTAAATTTTGACGGCTCCAGACCAGTTTTCCAAACCCTAGATGGTCTCAACTGGAAAAGTCATGAATACCAAGTTTGGTACACTCATCAAGATCTACATTTGTTATATTGGTCGTTTTTGCATTTAAGAAAGTGTTAGGAAAGTTTAGTTCAAAATTGACAAGTCTCTCATATATTTCCATAAACTCTATGCGGGATTCATGATTTTATGACTAGTGTTTACTAACAATTTCTCAAATGGAAACCAGACCTATGTAAACAATGTAGATCTTGAGGAGTTCTATCACCTTTGTATTTAAAAGTTTTTCATCTGAGGTCATTTAGTGCCTCATTTGATCAAGTCAAACTTTCAAATTTAAAAATGACACTTTGACTCTAGTTTTCGAAACTCTAAATGGTTTCAAATATAAAAGTCATCAATACCAAGTTTGTCAAGCTCATCAAGATCTACATTTGTTGTTTTGGTCAACCTCTCATTTGATAAAGTTTGAATGATTCAAATTTTGAATTTTTAAATTTTGACGGCTCCAAACCAGTTTCGAAACCCTAGATGGTCTTAACTGGAAAAGTCATGAATACCAAGTTTGGTACACTCATCAAGATCTACATTTGTTATATTGGTCGTTTTTGCATTTAAGAAAGTGTTAGAAAAGTTTAGTTCAAAATTGACAAGTCTCTCATATAGTTTCATAAACTCTATGCGGGATTCATGATTTTGTGACTAGTGTTTACTAACAATTTCTCAAATAGAAACATCACCTATGTAAATAATGTAGATCTTGATGAGTTCTATCACCTTTGTATTTAAAAGTTTTTCATCTGAGGTCATTTAGTGCCTCATTTGACCAAGTCAAACTTTCAATTTTAAAAAATGACACTTTGACTCTAGTTTTTGAAACTCTAAATGGTTTCAAATATAAAAGTCATGAATACTAAGTTTGGTACACTCATCAAGATCTACATTTGTTATGTTGGTCGTTTTTGCATTTAAGGAAGTGTTAGGAATGTTTAGTTCAAAATTGACAAGTCTCTCATATAGTTTCACACACATATATAAACGTAGTCTCACACACATACATAAATATTGTCTCACACACATACATAAATGTAGTCTCTCTCTCACACACACTTATACAAACTAGCTATACCCCGCCGCAACAACTTTCCCCTTGCCACCTTTTCGTTCCCATGGCAGCACGTACGTCTTTGGGTAGGTTCTTTTCCACAGCACTGATCTTCCTACTAAAGTCTGTGAATAGCGGCATCTCTTTGTAGTCATTGTAAGCTTCAGCATCGTCCACGCCATCAACTCCGATAATATGTTGTTTCCCAGGGACAACCACATGCATTGTCTTCTTCTTCGGAGGACGGTTACTTAGCGGGTCGGGTATGTATAAAACTTGTGCGACACGAGAAGCGAGCACCCAAGGGTCATTTTGGTAGCCTACATTCTGGAGGTCCACGACTGTCAACCCAATCTCATTGATTTGATGTTGCTTGAAACTAGTGTGCAATCTCCACTAAAATCAAGCAAGATCGACTAATTGAGAGTGCAAGCTCATTTCTCTAACGAATCTAAACTAATAGCTTGAAAACTATGCTCTAATTTGCTTCACACAAAGCTCAAGCACCATGGAAGAGAGAGAAAATAAAACTCCAATTTACTCACTAACCAACCATTAAAACTTCAATTAAAGGGTTAGAATGGCATTTTCTTACCTTCTACAAATTTCCCACCAAAGGAATTGAGCTCAAAACCTCCCCCTTAGTAGAGCAATTTTTTGAGAGGAGCCCATGGCCTCCCAACCTTTTTTTGCGAGATGGAGTGTGTGGCTCGAGGAGGAAGAAGGTGGGTGCAGCCACTTGTACAGCCGTTATTTGTAAGGGCGGTTCAATCACCAGCCCCCTTTACAAATGAATTTGTAAGGGCGGTTGGTGATTGAACTGCCCTTACAAATCGATTTGTAAGGGCGGTTGGTGATCCAACAGCCCTTAAAAATCATACCATTTGTAAGGGCGGTTGATATCACCAACCGCCCTTATTGAGGCATCTGTAAGGGCGGTTGGATTACTGGGCACTGATCAGCCCACTGTAAGGGGGTTCATGATTGAACCGCCCCTACAGTAAAATAGAGCTGGCTCTTACAAATCATTTTTCACGTAGTGACACATGCAAATATTGAGAGATATACCTGTATTATAGAATTTTTAATTGAAATATAAGAGACGTGACTTAGCTGCGTAGTGCACGAGTGGTACGACGTTGTCCGAGCATGTCTGATATCATGACATTTACGTTTGAATTTCTCAATAGCTTGCTAGCTTCTTGCATGACATCGAGCATGTCAGCCTGCCAGAATAATTTTGCCGCATGCGTGATTCTGGTCTGGTGCTGATGGCGCATCGTTGGTGCTATCTGCAGTCCTATGCCACGTTCGACATCCGTCTGTGACGAGGAGTTCGAGGTGTCGAGAATTTGCCGATGAACGAGGATCTTGATTCGCGATGCTGTCATAGGACACGGGGTCGTGCTGCCGGAGATGGCGTCGCAAGACAACACCGAGTCGATACCAGGCGACGATGGATCCGCGGCGCGACCCGACGAGTCGACGACAGCCGAGTTTCACTGATGGAGTAGGATCCCCGCGCATGTCGAGTCGGAGTAGGTGGGTGCAGCTCAGCGCGCCGTCGAAGCCTTGGGAGTCGGCACCTCGAATTCGGGCGTGATCGGTCGGGAGCAGATGATCTCGCGTTGGAGTTGTGTCACGAAGAGCAGATGAACAGCAGCAGATGTGTACGTGTGTGTGTACATGCAAATCAAGTCTTGCATGGCTTTTTAGAACAGACGTGGCCTTGCTTCTTCTGGCTCGCTTGTGGCTCAGACGACACGCTTGCCAGCTCGCCGGCGGCTCGGTCGGCTCGCTGGTGGCTCAGACGGCTCGCTTGACGGCTCGCTGATGGCTCGGACGGCTCGCTTGATGCTCGCTTCGTGTTCGAGTTGGACCCGTGTTGAAGGCAAGTCACGAGGATGTTGATCATCGTCCTCGTTGTTTGCCTGGTGGTTGCGGCAAGTTGCGTGGGGACGGTGGCTCGGTCGGCTCGCTCGACGGCTCGCTGCTGGCTCAGACGGCTCGCTGATGGCTCGGACGGCTCGCTTGATGCTCGCTTCGTGTTCGAGTTGGACCCGTGTTGAAGGCAAGTCACGAGGATGTTGATCATCGTCCTCGTTGTTTGCCTGGTGGTTGCGGCAAGTTGCGTGGGGACGGTGAGTCGCCGCGGCTGATGTTGGTGACGAGGGATAACGGGTTGGTCATCGAGGAACGACGAGGTGCCGTAGACGTGGATCGACGAGTGCAGCCGTGGCCCGATGATTGCCGCCGCCGCTGTTATAAAAAACTGGTAGAGATCTCTATAGATGAAGATATTTAATTTAATTAGAATAAGAGCATGACTTAGCTTGTTGGATGTGCAACTAGATGCGTCGTCATGCATATGCCCAATGCCTGTGAATACAAGCTCGATCAGGATCTTGGAAGCCGGGCGTTGGTGCTTGCATGTCTGAAGACGACACGCTTTGCCGCCGATCGATGTTCCCCGAGTCCCATCGTGGGCTTTCGAAGGACGCCGCCGCCGCCGTCGCTTTGACAAGGGTTTTCGGGCGTTGATGCTTTGTGTATTCACTCGGGTCGGCGACTAGGCTGATCAAATTTGGCGCAGCTTGATCTTCAGGCGGTGGGAGTAGATGCATCTTGAGAACAAAACTCCTCCGACGATCGGTATGATCGATTTTCACGCAGAATTCCCTTACCTGACGCGCCTCTATCGGTGTTTTTTACCGACAGATATTTGGTTCTTGGGGGAACCTCGCTTGGTGCGAAGAACAATCACAGATGGAGACGAGATTTATACTAGTTCGGACCTCCGGGAAGCGAGTAAAAGCCATATGTCTAGTTGCTACTCTTGTATTGCTTGTATTCGGTAAGATTGCTGTTACAATGTAGCTATGCCTATGAAAGAGTCGATATTTGATCTGAGATTCCATGATTACAATAAGAGGTATTGCTAGCTATTTATATCCAGATCAACTTGCCCCCAAACCAAGTAGTCATGCCCCAGTCGGAGTCTTTGCGTAATCCAGAGATATCCTTCCTCGAATAGGGTTGTCGTGCCTAGTCGGGTCTCTTCTGATCCAGAGTCGGTGTTCAGCAAATCCTGTAGTCAGGATATCGGGGTATGGCATCGACACATTTACTGGTTTGGTACATACTTAGTTGCTGGTCAATTAATAAATGTCACTCACCTTTCATAAACAAAGCTTTGGTTAAGGTTTCATGTGTTAATGACACAGTGTATCACTTCAGTTCCATGTAGGCTGTAGCTGATTTTTTATTCGTGGCAAATATCATGTGTGATAAATCTGATGCATTAACTATATAAAAATACTTCGATAAATATGCTGTACAAGAGACTGTGTACTGCCAAACCTGATAATGAAAATACATATATGCAGTTTTCTCTGAAAGAGAAATGTGTTTTGTAAATGTATATTTTAAAAAACATGATGCTTAACTGTCCAATGCTTAGGTTTCTTTGTCCTATACATTTGTTAGGAATATATACAATTTTGTGTAACTGCTGCATGTTTTCTCCTCCTCTCTCCCCCAGCTCCTCTGTGTGACACCACCAGGGGTTGTCCCCTCCGCTGGAGTGAGGCCAAGGCAGCCGAGATCCATGGCACGCAGGTCATGGTGACCGAGATCCAGGCACCCACCCGCTCGGACCTGCTCGGGCTCGCCATGCCAGAACCGTTCAAGGTCGCTGCGCCGTTGTCTTCATCAATCTTCATCATTCCTTGCTCGTGTGCTGAAACCTATGCAGCTATGCTTGCAATCTGTGTACACATTTCAGAGAAAAAAAGGGAAACTCACTTGGATTTATACTATTTCTGAGTGAAACTTGTTTCTGGTAACTAGCTTCAGAAATCAGTTTCAGACCTTGTTACTTGGACTTATTTTCCATGCCATCTTAATTCTTATATATGCTTGTATTAAATGAAGGCCATGCCAAGATTTGGTATATTTGTTGATCCACATAGTTCCTCATGTTAGGTAGTGTATGAATGATTTTGGAGTCATCCTACAAGGTAAATGCAGTACATGATATATTAAAAAATTAGTTGTTTATGCTCACTATATTTATTCTTTCATTTTATCTTTAATAAACAATGCATGCTCAGAACCATAAAGTATTGAGATTTTTTGATTCCATAGTTTAGTTACTCAACTGTTACCTTCAATTCACTTATACATGGGTTAACTTCCTAAATTATGCAAATTTTGATTGTTCCTGTTAGAAGAGTGTCACGCCCGGTTTTCCAAAGAAGACCAAGCACTCGTTATATGTGTGCCCAGAAAGTCCACACATACAACAACAGAATAGAGATATCAAAACAATGTTTATATAAAGCGGAATACTTACTATATTAACACTTACATCTATCAGAGTATCGCAGAACGGTGGCTAAACTTCTGCTCGGGCTCCATTCTTCTCAGGGACGGCTGACTGGGGGCTCCGTATGCCAAGCACTTCTTATAGACTTCTGGAAACTCCACTACACCTTTATTCTTCTTCTAAGCAGCACCTTACTATATACTGGAGTGTGGGGAAATAGCAAGAGTGAGTCCATGTCGAACTCAACAAATATAACATGGGGTTCATGAAGCTCAAAAGGTTTGACATGGGTTTACTGTAATAGCTTTTAGTGAGTCATCTTTTTAGCAGTTGAGTAGCAACAAGTTACGTAAGCCCAAATAACCTCATGATCATGTAAACGAGAATAATGTATAGCAAGAAATAATAATCATCAGTGAGCTTTAATATCATCAGTATTATCATTACCATCAGTGTTCATCATTTATTCTGTAAGAGTCCAAGGCCACTCGTGACCGTGAGCACGGCTGTTATAACAGTTTTACACTCTGCAGAGGTTATACACTTTCACTGTGAGTCGTGATTTACCCTTTCGCCCGAGGTGATCAGCCTCTTGACCCACTACCAAGGAAGGTTGGCAGGGTTCACTATGAAGTCTTTCAAAGGTTCATCTAACAAGTTAGGGCTATTAGATTCACTCGGCAAACAGATGTAGAGCCCCCCTTCCAAATGGCATAATGACGCGCAGCCTATACACATAAGGACAGAGGCCGCACTATACCCGATTCGTCAAGCCATTCTTACGCCATGAAGGTTACCACTAACAAGCTAGAAAAGGTCCTCATACTTGACTAAAGCTAGAGTCATATAGCCCTCACAGTTGTACTGTAAGTCCCGAATGTTCGCTTACAGATAAGTCCTTATGGGGAGAAACTAGCACCATAAAAATAGCCCAATGCTCTAGCCCTCTTGAGCCATATTTCTATAAAGCATCTTTTAAACGTTTATTGCATATACCATTAGTCAAGTTACATATCATGGTTATTTATCTTGAGCACTAGCATAAATACTACCCAATGCAATGTTCCACCGGTGCCAATGTACAAGATACAAAAGGTAGGATATCCTTAGGGGTAATAAGGTAGACACATGCACATAAATTAAGTATATTAAAGGTGAATAGGAAACAAGGATGATCCCATGCTATACTTGCCTTTTCCCAAAGTTAGCTACTCAGAATCTCCAGTTGCTATCTTCTGGACTCAAGTCTTGCTTCGACTGTCGGTCGTCAGCTCCTCGTCTTCAGCGCTAATTAACCATACTTCTTCTACTCTCAGCAATCAAGTAGAACAAACAGACAATAAACACAACTAAGAACAACACACCAAACAAAAGAGACACTTTAAAAGAGTGCACTAGACTATACGATATGATGCTAGGATCGCGAAAATATAAGACCGACGGATAACAGAGCTATCATCAAAGAGGAAACCCGACTATCGAGGAGTTACAATAAATCGGAGAAGACAAACTATACATTTGATTTACTTTAGTTAATGAATTAAGGTGATAGAACTTAGATAATGTTAAAGTTTATATATATAAACATAGGAGTATAAACCTATATTATTTCTAATTTGATAAGCAGTGCAAACAGAAATTAGTTAAAATTAATGTTTAAATTAAAATTTAGAACACATGTAGCATGTTAAACGTCGTCGACATATGTACAGTAGACTACGTCAATTCAGGCAAGACTAAAGCGATTAAGATATGAAAGTTGAAGGCAACGACAGAGATATATGAGTATGGACTAAAAAGGCAGTCTAAGCAACTCCAAGATGATATGACTTATGGTCATGAATGACAACGAACGACATGAGCACAACTTTTGATCAATTAAATAATAGATAGACAATGTGATCTGTGGGCTGATGTTAATTAAACATGCATAAACACTTGCTACTGATGTCAAGGTAATGGATATTTTAGAGAACTATCCTAAGTTGAATTAACCAATTTACATTGAATTATAAAAGATGAAGTTAACCTTACTCGTATTTTATTTATAAATATTTATTTAGTGTTTAAGTCATTTAAACAGTTATAAATTAGAAAGCATAAAGAAGGTGATAACAGCTAATCCAATCATTATATGTTTCTTACATAAACTAAACAAGTTATATTTAGAAGCACTTAAGTTCTTATTAATCATGATAGCATTTAATTATTTATAAAAGACAAATTATAAATCAAAGTTACTTTTAATTTGAAAAGACAGTAGCTAAATATTAGTTAAATTAACTACATGCTTCATGTTTAACTAAACTAATTATGATTAAGAAACATTTAAGTTAATATTACTTAAGTTAACATTTATTTAAAAATGTTCTATGTATGAACCTAAGTCGCTTCTAATTTAAAAGAGCATGACATAAATATTAATTAAATAAACATAATTTAATTTATAAACACATAACGTGACATGGTAAACAATATTGCTAATGCGTCTCTTACGCCAGCATAGTCACGAAGCAACAAGAACGAAATTATACACCTATGTTGCTTTTAGTTAGAAAGTTGTTAAATAAATATTAATCAAGTTGCATTTAAATAGATAAATTCATACTTGAGTGACATCACAAAAACTATCGCTACTGTATAGAGCATGACGCTACGAAACTGTCGCAACAAGAACAGATTTACAAACCTAGATTGCTTTTAATCATAGAACTAATTGCATGTCAATTAAATTAATATTTAATTTATATATGACTAGCATGTAACACGTCTATGCCGATAGCATGTAGCTTCAGGTAGCATAATCGTAAAATCACAAGAACGAGTTACTACACTAGGTTGCTTTTAATTAAAAATGCATTAAATAAATATTACACGTAAATCAATAAATTCATAATTGGCTGACACGATATACGTCAGCACTACTACGTAGAGCGCAACGGTAGCATAATCGTAAAATCACAAGAACGAGTTACTACACTAGGTTGCTTTTAATTAAAAATGCATTAAATAAATATTACACGTAAATCAATAAATTCATAATTGGCTGACACGATATACGTCAGCACTACTACGTAGAGCGCAACTATATGAAACTTATGCAACTGAAACGGAGCAAAACGAAAATAAAACAAAGAAACGACAAAGATATTACGAACCAGTGGCAGAACCGCAAATACTTCTTTTCTACCTACATCCATTTGAAGGGCCTCGACCTAGGGGCGACATGAGAAGGAGAAAAAAAATATCTAATTTACTACACGAGAGATTTCCTAAACTAGGGGCTCCTCTACGGTAGTTTTTGTGTGCTTTTACCTAAGGGTAGGTACGTATATATAGGAAGAAAAACTCTCCACCTACATATCAACTAGCGATATGGTGCTAATTAACGTTGCACAATCCATCTTCGCTAATAGGCCTAAGTAATCATTTAAGCCCATTAGTAAATAAATGAATGGGTATTTAGGATTATTGCACACGGGCTTTGAGCGTTCGGGAAAATGAGAGATTTATTATTTTCGGAATTAATTAATTTCATGGATAAAATAATTCCAGAAAAGTCTAAAATTATTATTTAAGCCATGAAAAATACTCCGAAAGCTCTAAAAATTCAGGGAAAATTCTCAGAGACATTATGAAATATAAGGAACCCAAATAAAGTATTTGAAGCTCATGAAAAGATTGGTGAAATGATCAAAGAAAAAGATTAAGTTCATGGAAACTGGAATTTTAATTCGAAAAAGGGCTAGAAAAATTTCTCAAGGAGAGATAAACGTCGCTCTATCGTACTCGTAAACCGTTTGCACTCATAAACACCAAAATAAGCATCACATCAACCAAAGCCCATCAAGTTAATTCTAAAATAATCGAAAAGCACTATTTTTCTTTAATAAAAAATATATGAAATCTAAACTAATGACAAGTTCTATTCAAATATTAAAATATTTATTTTAGTTAGTGTTTTCTATGCACAACTCAAAATCAAAAATTTTGGGATGTCATAAAGAGTCAAGGGCCTATTGGGCCTTAGCCCGTTAGGATTAATTAGTCGCTTGCTTAGAGATCAAGTAAGACTTCTTCTCTATATAATGAGAGGAGATGTATCAATCTAGACAAGAAATTAGAAGGAAAAACCTTCTCTCTTGCCGACCGCGGGCGAGAGGGGAGAGTCGAGGGGAGCGGCGGCGGCCGGCGTGCTACAGCACCCGCGGTGCTACGCTACCATGCGGGTACTGTTCACGAGCTAGAGAGGCAGAGGACCGGCGGTTAGGGCTGTGAGGGGCACTCAGAACGCCGGCCACGGGGCTTTGCCCACGGCCGGCAAGAGAGAACGTTTTTCCTTCTAATCTCTTGCTTGATTCTTGGTCTCTAAGCAAGCGACTAATTAACCCTAACGGGCTAAGGCCTAATAGGGCCTTGACTCTTCTAACAGTTCCATAAATAAAATTGCGTGTGAATCATAAATTTGAACCAGCAAGTGCTAAATGACATAGTCCTCTACCTGTTTGTGGTGCTAGTTTTCTTTTCCTTCAGCAGCTTGTGTTCTTGTTTGTTCTCTGTGTCTGTCTATTTTCCAGGTACAGCAGTATCAGTAACAGCTCTGCCCCCCTCAAAAAAAAATAGGTAACAGCTCTGGTTCCATTTTCAGGTAAGTAGCATAGCAGTTCACATCATATCTTCAGGCCTGTACAACTTAAGTTTTTGCAGGTTCAGTGTGTTCTTTGTTCAATTCAATCAGCACACATACTTGTTTTAGCTAGCTTCTGCATGGTTTAGTTATTCAGTTGAAACAACTTTTTTTTTACTTTTTAGTTATTCTCGGCAATATCATGGCAGCAAAATTCCCCCTTTCCCCTCCACCAATGTGTGCTGTAAAGATAACTTTTCTTGAAATATTTATTCATAATTATTCCTCCAGTCCTTTGTATGTGTGGTTTCTCAAAATTATGTTTCTGGTTGCTGGCAGTGATGGGTTGGAACAGTGCTGAGCACTGGACAGAACAGGGATCGACAACAACGGTGGTGGGCAGGACAGTTATGGAATACGGATTGCATATTGGGATTATATGAAGTTTTCTTGGAAAATTTTCTAGGTCCTAAAACCTTGAGCAATGGACATGGTCAGTCTCAGAAAGGCATGATTCTAGATTGGGTAAATTCCTATGCACGTATTTATGTATAATACTATTTACTTCTATGCACTCCCATGTTGGAGAGATTTAACATCTATGATCATCCTCTTCAGGTTAGAGAGTTAAGAAGGAAAAGAAACTGGATATGCTGATCGATATGGATCTCAAGAATTCATTTGATGTTCTTGAGCTGGAGTGTTCGATTGGTGTGATCATCCAATGTATGTAAATGAATCCTATTTTGTGGCATAAGATGTCTTCAAGCTAACATCGTATCGACAGAGAGCAGCATTAGAGTTGAATACAAAACCTTTCCCTCATGGTGGATCTTATAGTTTCTCTGTAAGGAATGAATGCCCTCATGAGTCTGTCATCCTTCATAATAGAGAGAATTGAACTATATCTGAACCCAGATGATAGTTGTCAGTCTGCTTTGCCTCTGTAATTCTAGCATGATGCTTTTTTTGGGAACTGTAATTCTAGCATGATGCTTTTTTTGGGAACTGTAATTCTAGCATGATGCTACTCTTGCAATCAGAGGCATACATGGATTGTTGATGCTGAGGTTGTGATGAGTATGGAGATTATTCTCACCACGCATGTAGTACCAAGGTGCCCACCATGTCCTTCACGTCGTCTTTGATAATGTGATTTCCTCGTTGCCCCTAGTCCATGACCTCTCGCGTGCACAGAAGGAACGAGTGGCAGCGTCTTGTGTGCAAGGGGTCGTGATGCAATTTTCCTTGGTGTCTTCCTTTGTTGCTGAGATTAGATTTCCCTGACTTTGGGCCATAAGTAATCGTAAAATTACAAAGGCCCATTTAAATACATGGGTTGCGATACTACTTTCTATTGCCACCATAATACTACTATATAGCAACTACTACGTATTGTTGCAATACAACCTAAGTTCTAATGATTTATTTTTTCGTTGCTATATGTACAACTCTTTTGCAACACAAGTAACTATAACATACAACGAATCATATTCGTTGCAATATAGGCGTGCTATCGCAACCATCAACTAAAGAGTTGCAATATCATCTCATTATTGCAACGCCAATAAAACTACCCGCAACGCAAATCAAATCGTGGCAATAGTGATCACTTATTGCAACCGTTCTACAAGTGGTTGCGATAACACTTACTTTTCATGACGATCTCCATACTTAGGGCCACAGAATAATTTGCGTGGCAAAAATCTCATCTATCGCAACCGAAAGTGCAAATGGTTACGACAACACCCAGGTTGCAACCAAATCTTGTCGTTGCGACAAAAAAGCGTGGCATAAGGGTTGGAAGTTAGTAGTGGTATGACATTTTTCTCCTTGATCCTTATTTTGACTTTACAATATATATAATGCAAGTATGTTTTCATATTTATTCCTACCTGAGCTCCACATAAAATTTTAGAAGTGGGTAAAAGGAAGGCAAAGCTATCTATGCCTTGGTGAGGATCCAAAAATACCACATATATTAAGTGATTTGATAGTACCACAAAAGGAGAAAGTAAGCTATGTTTTGTTTTCAAAATCCTAAAATGTTTCTTCAAATGACTTGACTGAAAGAAGATGATCTGTTTCAAGCTGCTTCATTCTTCAACCGCCCAAAGTTTCATGGTAAACATTTTGAATCCTGCAGAGCATGCATGACTAGAAATAGTTTTATGTTGATATCTTGACCTATGGTTATGTCTTAAGTAATTCATCCTTTTATCGAGGACGAGTAAAAGCCTAAGTATGGGGGATCTTGTTGACGGTCATTAATGTCAACCATAAACCATCAATATACTCTGCATAAATGATAAAAATGGATCGCCCACATAGGTATAGTGTTTAAAACTAATGAATTCCATGAGTTTTAGTGAATTCATGACTGCAAGAAGATTTAATCAAAAAACCGTCAAGGAGGATTTATTCGTCAAAGCAAATCACGTCCACCCACGACGAAACAGACCGAGGAAGACTCTAGAACAATCCAGAAGACAACACACTGCGACCCGCAACGAGACACTGCAGGGTAGGGCCGGCCGGCCCCACCTGCAGGCTGACCGGCCTATGGGGCCCCCGTGTCAGCCTCTCCTCGCTACGTCGGTTCTCCACCGCCTTAAAGATCAAATCTACGCCATTGCTTAAGGTTGGTTTGATTCGAGGGTCCAGATTTGATGTTACTATGGATTCATAGGCCCACAAGGTGCCTAGTGCCCCCTATAAATACCCCTACACCTCCTCCAGTAGAGCCATCCTGAAATCATAATTCACATCCTCATCATCAAGATCAGAGCCATCAATCAAGAGAAGATTAGTCCTCTAAGTTAGGATCTAGTCTTTGTAATTAGAAATAGTGAGATAGAGAGTGAGGGGAGAGTTTGGAGGAAGTGCCGGCCTGTCGGTGCTCTCTCTACAGCTTGTACCCTAGCAAAATCAAGTTCATCTTGAGCTTGCTTCTGAGATTTCTCTGATAATCAACTTCTGATTCAAGTAAGTATCATGTTTATATTGTTTATCAGGTTTGTGACTCTTTTTGAGTACTTAAGTCCTTGTCACTCTTGGGTTAGAGTAGTATTCGTAGTGTAAGCATGGTGCTTAGACTCTATTACTCGTGGATGTACCCTACATTCTAGTTCGGTGGTAGATCGCAAGGGTGACTATAAAGCCTTGTTGAGTCCTTTGTAGACCATCTCCCGTTTGTAGGACGAGCAAAACTTGGTTACTATATGAAAGCATACTTGTTCTCTTCCTTAGTAATGTCCCTATTTGAACAGTAGAAGGCACATCTTACCAAAGTTAGAATTAGAAAACCTTAGTGAGTCCATCTACGCTCCTGTTTATCTTAAGCCTTGTTGCTACTCTGGGTTAAGTTAGACTTAGTTAATTTCACACACGTTTCCTTGAGTTTGATATTCTGGAATACTTTCCTACATCGGTATCTATGCACTTGCAGATTTATTCATGCATTTAAAATATACCAACATATGGCATAATATGCACCCTCCTCAAAGGAAATAATGGACAATGCTTGATGTAGTAAAAGGATCTTACTTCTGCAACAATTTCACATGATGTACGAACAATTGTGAGACTGCAATGACTTCTACAAACAAGAACAAGAAACTATTGCATGCATAGGTTGGATGAAGTTGGAATCGTAGATATTACCTCAGACACACCATGAATATAGATGGGAACACTACCGAAACCGGCAACTGTGAGATCACCATCTAGTCGATGAACTGGCACAGACATTGTGCTGCTTGAAGCACCTTCTCCATGATTCTGCTTGAACAAATCCGCTGAATTATTTGCAACAATTGGGGGTGGGCTACATGCATAGCGATGATTCTGTGGAGGAAACTCAATATGTTGCATTATATGACACTAGGATCGATCTCTTGTCTGCCCCACCGTGAATCCATCAAAGCAGAGCTTTCATAAACTTGAATCTGTCGATGCCAATCTCGTGGGGACCTTCGAGCTATGCAGATGTCCCTTCCGAAGCAAGGTCATGTGATGGAAAGAGGAACTTGCGTGCGATGAGGAAGAAAGGGAAAGCCCATAGGAGTTGCGTCTACATGTGCATGGATGGCATTCTGGTGGGCCGTTTGGTGCGAGTGCACCCACGTTACCGTGCAACGAATTTGTATCCGAACAGACGTCCTAGCGCCGGCAAATCCGTTAAACTAAGGTACTTCCTCTGTCCCTAATTAACTATCGCCATGGGATTGTAACAGTCACACTTTCTCAAGTTTGACTAAGTTTGTAGAAAACTTTAGCAACATTTGTATCTCTGAATAAATCTTATATAAATATATTCAATGATATATCTAATGATGCTAATTATATACTATAAATATTAATATTTTATTTTATATATTTACGTAAATTTGATTATGTTTGACTTCTTGGAAAGTGAGGACGACATATAAAAAGGGACAGCCTAAATAACTTTTGTTTCCACTTTCTGAGAAAAAACTTTGACTGAATATATATAAAAAATATTAATATTTATAGTAAATATCATTAGATAGATCGTTGAATCTATTTTCATAATAAATTTATTTGGAGATACAAATGTTGCACACATTTTTTACAAATCTAGTCAAACTTATGGCATGGAAACAAAAAAACGACAATTATTTAGGGATAGAGGGAGTATGTCCTTAGGTCTATCAAATTAAGTTGATTTCTTAATGCAAACTTTGATGTTTCCAACAACAACCTGACTGGTTAAATCTCAAAATCAGAGCACTGCATCCTACTATGACAATAACTCCGACCTCTGTGCCGTTCCTTTGCCTCCCTGTAGTTGGGTTGACAGCAGAGGAGGCGAGCCCTGTTGTCTCTCCAACTGGACTCGGTGTAGGCCTCGTATTTGGTTTCATCATCGGTATTTTTCAGGGTTTTGCGCCCTTTTTGGTATGAATACCGGTGATATATCACTTTGATAAAAGTATTGTCCATGTCAGTCAAATTATTATCAGCTCTACCATTTGGTTTGACCGTTTGAGGGTTTTTGGACCGGCATCTATGCAATGGTCTATGTGACTAATCAGAAATAAGATGGACAGAAGGAAAATGGAGTCAACCATGCATGTGGGCAAACAATATTCTGGTTAAAAACCAGACATGCTATGCTCCAAACCACAACATTGGAGACGTTAGTTTTTTGATGAAAGATACATTGGAGGAGATACTAGTGATAAGCTACAACTTCCCTGGTCGCATCCCACCATCCATTCCCACTCCCAGATGTGTGAATCTTATGGGTGTGTTTGGTTTCCTGCATAAGTCATAGACTGGCTAGGAATGGAGCCTGGCTAGTCCAGCCCTGGTTCTAGCAAGCCAAGATGGGGTTGTTTGGTTGGCCTGCTCCCCCTGGGCTAGTTCATCTCAGTTTTTGTTTGGTTGGGTGAATAAGTTCCTGGCTGCACAAGTGGAGCCAACTTGGGATGTGTTTGGTTGGTTGTACACAGTGGGGTGCTAACACCACGTCTCTCAAATGGTAGCCTTACCCCTCTGCATCAGCCCTTTTGTATAAGAGGACACCGTCGACCCTGTCACCACTCCTTCGTTCCAGTCACCACTCACTCACCTCTCTGCTCCCTCTCGTGACTAGGAGTAGAGTGTGCCCTCTGGCTTTGGCAATGTAAGGACTATGACGCCACTACCAGAAATATCCACTTCTATGACGAAAATCTTAATGACGATTCTGAAATTGTCATAGAAGATCGCTTTTTATGACAAATATTTCTGTTTCATCATAAATCAGTGGTGACGATCCTCAAACCCTCCCTTTCTATGATGAAATCAGATATCATCACAAGAAATGTCATAGAAGAACATAGGGTTTCATTACAGATCACTCGCGCGACTCATCTGTGACGATCTTAATACTATGATGAACAGGGCTTCGTCATTGAACTAATTACGCATCTATGATGAACAATATTCGATTTGTAACGAATGGCGCTTCATCATAGATCTCCACACGGTACTTTCTCCATCCGACATGTACCTGTGGGACCTGTAGTTACTCATCTGTGATGCTTGCAATTTGTCATAAAAGTCTTTGCTCGATCCTTTCTCCATGCGATGTGTACCTATGGGACCCTTCTCCATCCGACCTATGGGACCCGACGGCTTACGTGTCACGTGTACCTGTGGGGCCTTTCTCCATCTCCATCCAATCTGTGGGACCCGACGGCTTGCATGTCACTTGTGCTTGTGGACCCTTCTCCATCTGACCTGTGGGACCCAACGGCACCTTTCTTCATCTCCATCTGACCTGTGGGACCTAACGACTTATGTGTCACGTGTACTTGTGGGACCTTTCTCCAACTCCATCTAACCTGTGGGACCCGACGGCTTGTGTGTCACTTGTGGACCCTCCTCTGCCGTTGGGGTTAAATAAATCCAAATTCAAAATCATGAGACCTGGGAATCGAACCTAGGACCCACAGCAAGGAATGGACCGTCTTCACCACCACGCTAGACACCCGGTTATGTCTTTGGAGTCCTTATATATATTCTCTGTGTGGATGCCCTATAGGTTGACCTATAATTGGATATCCCCTATAGGTGGAAACAAATCAATGCCCGTTGGACTTGTGGCAACGGAGGATCCCTGATGTGATGTGGTGGCTTAGGCATCCTTTTGGAGGCTAGGCGACGGGGCTTCCTGGTGGAGCACGGCGACATTGGCGTCCGTGTCCATTATGTGCCATGTTAGAGGCGACAGATCTGATCTGCAGGTCCCCTTTCTCACCTTTTCCTGTTCGCTTCACTGTTTTGGTCCTTGCTTCAACATGAGCTATATAAGAAACATTCTAGCATTGGAGATCTAGTTAGGCCAATGATGATGAAAAAACTAGGAGGTGGCAATGGTTGGTTGTCTACTGATGTCTTGGTTTTCTACATATGTTTAGTGTTCTTATAACTATAAATGTCTATGTGCAACTAGGCCTATTAATTGTCAAGTGCTTGCTTGATTATACCTATCTATCTAGGAAAATAAACAGGTCCTTCGCTTCTGCCTTAAACTATTTTTCTACCTAGTGCTTGCTTGATTCTACATTTCTGTTTCATATGCTCCAGTGCCACCAATGAGTCCTTATGGTATTTTGATCTTGTAACATATCTGAGGCCATATTTTTGTGCCAATGATGTCTCCATGGCTATTGGATGTATTAGGATGTAGCTCATATGTTTGCTTTCTGTGTCTTCTCCTTGTTGACAACCAAGTTATCCATTTAGTTCCAAACAAGAGGAAGCTATCGAAAGCAAATCAATGCTTTATGTCCATCATTCACATGATTGAGGCCAATAATTTTTAAGATGCACATATTGCTACTAATGCAATGATGATCACTACCACTTGTCACTGACATTCTACTTGTGAAAACTAAGCAAGTTCCATTAACTACTGAAATTGTAATGGTTATAGCTCCATTAACTGCTACTCTAATTTGAGTTATATATATCTATGTGGTGCTACTCTAAATTTAGATGAGGTCGTACCATGAAAATTTTTAATGGTTGTTAAAGTTGCACTTTGGTATGAATTGTGGACTTCACTGATGGATCTTTGTTGGATTATTTTCCTCTTCAGTGATTTCATAACTGAGGAAGCTCTCATCGTACTACACATCAATGAAATAGAGGAGGCTCCCAACAAGAGGAACGCACTGGCCAGCCTCATGGAGGATGTCATTTTTGAGATCCTCAGCCGCCTCCCCACCCACTCCTTGTTTTGCTACAAATGTGTCTGTCGCTCCTAGAAACACCTCACCTCAGACCCCAATAACCATAAGAATCTGCCCCAGACTGTGGTCGGCTTCTTCTATGATAGTGAGAATAGCAATCAACACTTCACCAGCGCCCCTGGTGTATGCCCCTCCTTGGAATTCTCACCCTTCAACATTGACAATGTAGCTATCTCAGATTGCTGTAATGATCTTATCAAATGTTGGTGCCATGGGGCTGATGTATACCGCTATGTCGTCTGCAATCTAATGGCCCAAAAGTTTAATATACTGCCGCCTAGCACCCATAATGTTGGCCATTCTATTGTTGAGGCTTGCTTGGGGTTCGATCCGACAGCCTCCTCGTACTTCTATGTGATTGAATATGTGGATGTCTATGCTGTGTGCGCAAGTGTGGAGATGTACTCATCTGAAATTGCAGCATAGATCTATAAAGAATCTGAATGGGGCGAGCATACTGATGTGACATTTTATAGATCACAAAGTGTGTTTCTTATCGGTTGTCTGCACATTATGGGGCACTCTGGGGGGTACTCTATGATACTTGCTGTGGATACGAAGGGAAACACATGGAGGAAAATTGATAGGCCTAGTGGTCTTCAACACTCCATGCATCAAGCTCAGGGTCACTTGTGTGTATATACTATTGCTAGTTCCAATAATTCTAAGCTTTCAATCTAGATCCTTGAAGACTGTGGTACTAATAATTGGACATTGAAGCATATTATCAGCACATGGATCCTGTTTGGAAGGATTAATATTAAATTGGTTACGTGGATTGTGTTGACGAGTATACAATGATTATAATTCACCCAGAATGAAATTTAATTTTCTTCGCTGTGGAGGAAGGAACAATCACTGCATATGACATGGACTACATAAGATTTCATATCATCCCTGCCCATGTCTTTCATTATGGTAGATGTAGCGTTAAACAAGAGTTCATCTTTAGACCATTCTATCTTCATTATGTTCCCTTGTTGTTGGATTCATTAGCGGAGCAGTAAATAAAGCTACAATTGATGTATCTATTTGTCATGCATTTTAAATGGACCAATGTTGTTTAATTGTCTATGGACATGTTAATTTCCTCAATGATGGATGTTGTCATTGTTTTAGGTAAACTAGTGTGCCATCTTTGTTTTGTTTGCAAATTGAATTATTTATTTGGTGTGCATATGTGTTACAGTGGTGTTACTACTCTTGTCGCCATTTCATCCATTAATTTAGCTATAGTAGAATACCTATATTGATTTCTAATGTCTTGGGTACATGGGGTATGCTGATGAGGGCACTCCAAAATACACAAAAATGACACTTCAAAAGCACCACAATGCACCCACCATATTGTACTACAAGGCTATGCAACTATTAAGTTAGCCAAACTTAAAATTGTAAACGAGACAGTAACAAGCATCATAGAAAAACGAGGAAAACTATGGAGCATACTATTAGATGTGTTCAAATGTATAGAGGTCAAACTTTCTTACATGTGCAATAACATTTCAACACCAATGGCTCATCTGCTCTGCATTAGACTGAGGCGAAGCTTGCTCCTCACTGCAAGGTTCTTGGAAGTTCAACAAAGATTAACAAAGACACCAAGGCAACAAAAAACAAACAAAAACAAATGACCTAAGCTACACGATGCTCAATAGATTGTAAGTGCGAGACTTGCTCCTAGTGCTGAAATTGTAATGGTTGTCACATGTACCTTCTTTAGATTTATTTCCTTTAGGGAGCCACATAGCTATTCAAATTTACTATGCATGCAAGAAAGTCTGAGCATTATAAATCTGACTGGGCCAGACACATCTCACATTATATAGGGAAATCTATTTTATACGAGTACTTTCGTTGATTCCCTAAAGGAAACAAATATATTTGAAACAAAACAACAGAAAAGCAAAAGCAAAAACAATATTCTAGACTTGTTTAGATGAACTCCTCACTGCATTTTTCTTTCATGTTCAACAAATTTTATCAAAGACACTAGTTGGCTTCAACAAAGATCAAAGGCACTCATGAATGTTTAGCATATTATAGATAAGATCAAAGACAACTAGAAAGAAATCTACAGCGAAAAGCAACCAACAGGGGCTAGAAACCAGCTACAAAATGACCAAAGGACCAAGCTACACCACGCTCAATAGAGTTTAACCCACCTAAATGGTGAAACAAATTTTGTTGTGTTTCTTAGCACTAGATATATCTGTTAAAATTATTGCATGTTGATTTTGTGATACTTTTCTATGGAGCTTTATTTAATTCTTGTAATTGCTGTTTTCTTAAGAAATGCTTAATAAATTATAGGAAGCTCAGAAAAATATGATTCCAAGTTTGTTATTCTTCCTGTGTGATGTTATATGAAAAATATATGTCATGCATGTTCTATAGAAAAATATTGATGTCTAGTTCAATTGCTATTTATGGCTGATTTTTGTTATTTTTGCTAGAGAGGGAAATTTGTATAAAACATGCATATGATAATTTTTGTACAGTGATTGTTTACTTTGTAGAACATAGGAAAAATACTAAATCTATTGTTTGATACATTTCATAGTACAAAGTATTTTCACGCTCATTTTATGCCTTAGCTTGTCATTTTTGTGTAGGCTATTTACTTATCCAATTTCCATGAAAATTTTGTGGTAGGCTACTTAGAGTTGGACTATGCTACTGTAAGTTTTATAGATTTTTATATGCACCAGAAATATAGGTTGCTGTTGTAACCCTAGTTTAAATAGAATATAAAATATTATTCTTTATGGATAATTAGTTTAATATTGAAGCTTTGGTGTATCTTTGAAGCATCAAATTACTTACTGATGTTACTTGACAAGTTAATGTGGTTGTGCTAATAAAGTGTACTAACACTTATGTTAGGGTTATATGTTAGTGTGAAAGTAACGGGGATTGTAATAGAAGATAATGCAGTAGATGACATGTATTTGTAGTAACTGATATGGGATGATGTTGAATACCTTATAGAAAGGTTTTGCCTCTAGTCTATACCATTAGTCTCAATGTGTTCATCTGCATATCATGTCATCATGATCATTGCATACCATCGCATCCGATGCATCGTTTGCATATTTACTTACACCATTGCATCTTACAGGATCATAGAAGGAGTTGCTAGTAGTAGCTCAGGAGGAACTGACTGGGTCCGATCCACAAGAAACCCAGGCACAGGAGGTGCTAGAGGTAGACGAGCAAGAAGAGGATCTACCTGAATGTGTGGACCACTAACCCAGTTCTTTCGAACAAGGCAAGCCCCGGCGCATTCTAAGTCTCCTACTTTATAAAAGCAATTCTTTCTATATATGAGTATATATATTGTTGCATTAAGTTGTAGGAGTTGATTGAAACCATTAATGCATTTATTACTATCCTTGCCTACCTTATTACATTCTTACCCTGTTAGGTTAGGATCAAATAACTGCTTAGCCCTGCTTAGATCGGTAGCGATCGGTGATTCCCGGTCACCTACACTTATAGGTGGTTACTAGAATGATTTAGCTATAGAGTGAATGATATCCTAGAAATAACCATGTGTTGGTGAATAACTGGAGACCGGATGGAAAAGTTGAAGGCAACCAGACAGGGTTCTAGGGTGCTATTAGTTTTCCATCTGTGTCGATTAAGGACTGATCGTTGCTCGTGCCTCTAGTCATGTTGAACACATGCCTCACATTTAGCTGGCCAAATAAAGTACCTTTAGACCGTGAAGCCAGTCACATGATTCAGGCCAGGACCTACACGGATGCGTGTACTAGTGCTGGAAGGGGTATGACAGGGACGCGAAGAGTGAGCCCAAGGTGCGTCCTGGTAGTTGGGCGGTCCCTGGGCACTGCAGCTCCAGTTTATCCCACGACGTTTACCGGAATCATGTCATTGGTGATTTGTAGCTCACTTTAGCGGGTGAGTGTGGTTTGTGTGAGGAATAAATCACCAGCTGGTTAGGAATTGATTCAAATCGCCATTGCTCCTAGACAGTGAGCACTTGACTCGAGTTACGGCATCGTAGTAATGATGATGGAACACTGATGGTTATATGGATGATATTGGAAATACTAAATCTAAGTTGGTAACTAGATGTTATTGATTAAACAAGTGATTGCTATAGTATAGGTGCTTACCTAGATTACTAGTTATAATAAAAATGAGGCAAAGTACTTAGAATGGTTTATTTATGATAGTTTATGCTTTTCGCAAATGAGTCAGGCAGCCCACTAAATAAAGCTTTGCATACTCCTTGGTGTCGCTTTATTTTTGGTTTAAGGCAGATAAGTCTAGCTGAGTACCTTCTCGTACTCAGGATGTTGTTCCCATTGTTGTTGCAGATAGTCAAATGTACTACGGCTATTGCATCAACTATCTGTATCCGGTGATGGGCGACAACTAGGACCAAGGGCAATGGTCGCTCCGTATTCCTTATCTGATGCTTTTGTTGGAAATGGCTACTATTTGGCACTATATATGAACCAAAAGTGTGTGTGTGGTTTATGAAACTATTTGCTTCTGCTACTTTATTGTGAACTTGGGTTGTAATAACTTTATGTTCTAAACTCTGATGTAATCAACTGTCATTGCGAACTTTATGTAATATGTGACGGTGATTGCTAAACTTGTATGATCTTGGTTTGTATGTTGGTTGGTTTGAAATCATTTATGGTTTCACAGACTACTAGGTTATACGGGCTTAAGTTTGCTAAATTATCTACTTCGGCGGAAGATTTTCTTACTTAATCTTGTATAATTGGTCGGTTCTGTTACAGACAGACTGAAAGAGTTAATCAGATAGTGGAGGATATGTTGAGATCATGTGTTCTCACTTACTCAACTAAGTGGGATGAGTGTTTACCTTTGGTAGAGTTCTCCTACAATAACAATTATCAAGAAAGTATTAAAATGGCACCTTTTGAAGCTCTCTATGGACGGAGGTGTAGAACTCCGTTAAACTGGTCTGAATCAAGAGAAAGATGGTTCTTTGGGGTAGACATGGTAAAAGATGCTGAGGAAAAAGTTCAAATTATACAAGCAAATATAAAAGCAGCATAGTCTCGTCTGAAAAGTTATGCTGACAGAAGGCGTCGACCGTTAACTTTCTGGGTAGGAGATTATGTTTATCTAAAGGTCTCACGTACGAAAGGAGTTAATCATTTTGGAGTCTGTGCAATTTGCATCCCAACTCTATTATGTCCATCTCCATCTTCATCAACTTCTGTGAGGCGTACCTTGGAATCTATCCCCACTTCAATCTATGGCGCCATTTCTTCTGCCTCAAAAAGAAAGGGGGATCTGGGGGTCCAAAATAGCCGGAGGAGCATATCTGCTTCTTCGAGATCACATGAAAGCACAGTATCTGAATGTCCCTCTGAACACCTCAATGAGGGATTGGTACCACAAATGGTTCTACGTGCAGCAGGAGCAGGAACCATTTGCAGCATGTGACGTCAGCCAGATTCCCGAGCAGCAGGAGAGCTGGTCGACGAGACCAACTAGTGTCGAGATGGTGCTAGTGTAGGAGCTACATAGTTTGTTTGCCAAGACCAAGATCGATGGCCCAATTGTCATGACCAGCTTCATCTACAGACGGGTGCAGCTCTGTAAGGATAGGGTGCATTCGATGTATGAGTACTCCGGGTCTGACGACGTGACCTAGGAGTCACTAAAGGAACTCCCAAGTGCGGAGATAGATAGGCGGCTGGCGCAACTATTTGACTTGGTAGGATACCACCTTCTGCTGAACGCGATGAGGGCGTACAAGTTGACTTCGCCTCTGCCACAGGTATGTGCAAAGTCATCTGCAATTTAACTCCATGCCTGATAGTTGCTAGCTTGCAATCACAACGCTGAGTCTGATCTATGCAAGATCCGTGGCCAGGACCAGGCAGAGGTATACGTCTCTGATGTGCCCATCGATGACTGGCCAGCCGGCGTGGATGTCCGAGAGACCCGTGCGTAGCGCCAACAAAGGGTGACCAAGCACAACAATATTGCCCCAGGCTCAAGTGATAGCAGCAAAGAGGGGGTGAAAGATGACGAGCCCCACGTGATGAGGAAGGTGGCCGAGAAGCACCCCAGATCAGAGGGGCCTTCCTGAAAGAAGAAATCCACTGGCCCCCTAGGCATGGGAGACCGCTTGAATATTGATGATGAGGGGGTAGCCGAAAACGACGTAAGGTCGTGGCCGGCTTGTCAGATGATGAGGGGGAGGAGCAGACACCACAGGTGCACCGGCAGAGGGCGTAGACACCGCCCCACGCGCTGATGCCACCAAGGGTGCCCACACCTCCCCTAGCAGCAACACCATCGTGAGCACCGACACCGCCGAGGGCACCGACACCACCCCAAGCAGCAACGCCGCTGAGGGCACCAACACCACCAAGGGAGCACATGCCACCCCGAGCACCGACGCCGCTAAGGGCGCCGACACCACCCCAAGCAGCAACACCGCCCCACATGGTAACACCACCGTCGAGCACCCACAGGACAAGCTTAGCACTCCTCGAGTATGCGCAGACCACAGTGGGACAGGTAGGTAGCAGTCAACCGGCTGATGCTCATGCCATGGGGAGTGGTAGTTGTAGCAGTCATCCATTCAGAGCTGCATTCAAGCGCTCTGGCATGTGAGTAACTCAGTAGTCATTTGCTATTATCGTTGAGTATTTTCTTATTCACAGTGCTGCAGGCCGGAGTCCACGGAAAATGTGGAACATCCTGCTAGCGACCAAGAGACAGTGGTTGCAGAAAGCAGCCGTGCAGCAGAGAAGCGTGCTGAGCACGCTGGCAACATCAAACAGCATGGCGTAGACCAGTGCAGTGAGGGCTCAATGCAGGATCCTAATGCACCCGATGCCACCTCTGACGATACTATAGGTGTCATGCTCGGCGCTAGGACCGGCAACGACAATTCTGCTGCAGAAGAAGATGCACCAGAGGCAGTAGCGATCGAAGAGGAGCCAGAGATCGAGGAGATCAACCAGGCACCAAAGGAAATAGTGCAACTGCAGCGCATCCACGTGTCCAGGAAGTGTCACGGTGAGTGGGTGTTCCATGAGGAAGACCATTCTAAAGGAGCTATGCTTAAGCTACAGCGGACCATTGATGACCTGATTAGCAAGATCAAGGTAAAAGCGCCACAGGCCCTATCTTGTGCAGATGAGTCTTTTGTAGTATTATAGGAGTAACCCATTGTTGTACCATAGAGTATTGAGAAGGCAACGAAGTATCGCGGATGATGCTTTGACACCATCATCCTAACGGTGGAGGTAAATGAGAGGCACAAGGCTGACATAGCGCGTCTCCAAGAGAGGCTGCAAGAGGCCCAGGATGAGCAAGCTACGCTGGACGTGGAGAGGTTAGCAATGGTCGAGCAGCACAACCGCCTCAACCAGGAGAAGAGAGGTGCATAGTAAAAACTCTGACCATGTCTATCTTTTGACTTATTGATGAACCATGCCCTACTCGGTAGAGATGGAAGCAGAGAAAATCCTGCTACACAAGGAGGTGGCCCGCTTGGCCAATGAAAACAAGGAGCTAATGAAATGCGTGGACCTGCTCAACAAGGTTCTCCAGAGTAAGTGTCTGACAAGTTGATTTTAAATTAATTCTTAAGTCACCATGCTTAGCATAGCCTTCTTGTTTTAAATGCAGCTATTCATTGGAACAGCAAGGCATAGTTTGATGTCCTCACTCAAGTTCTGAACCTGATTGGGATGGAGGATGGCATCACTCTAGTTCTGAACCTGATTGGGATGGAGCCTGAAGAGCTAGTAGCTGGCTAAGCACCCTGACCAGGCGCCATCGTTGACAAGTGCAAGAACTCCTAGTTGTGGTTCAAGCAATACATCCAGGATGCCAACGAGTATGTGGCCTCCTACATCCTGGCCGTGGTGCAGTCACATTACCCCAGTGTGGACCTAAGAAGGCTTGAGGCTGGCGAGTCAAGCAACAATGACTAGAGGAAGGCAGAGCAGCTCAGAGCAGCGATGGCCGTGAAGATGATTGCTGATGTAGACCTGTATGGCGAGACTAGGCAGGCCAGTCAGTGAGTTAGTGTAATGAAGTACTTTTGTAGTTAAGTTGTGATAAACACTTGGTGCCTTTGTGAATCATTAAGTAAGTTGTGTTGGAGCACTCGGTGCCAACTCAGACCAGGTATTATACTTAGTATAATATGTAGTCATGGCTTTAAGCGAAAAAACTATGTTTTTAGCCATTTTGTCATGTTACAATTAGCACGAATAATTAACCTATCCTAGAGTTCCACCAGCTCTAGTCTGACCAACAATCTAGAGTGTGAGACGCGGAGCTAGGCACGTGTAAGACTGCTAGCCTCACCAGAGAGCTACTGTCGAGCACTTGGAACACAGAGAGCGGATCTCGTGCACATGTGGGGAGGAGTCAGAGACAGCGCTGGCTCTGAGAAACTCAAGTAGGAGAAAGAATTGGTCGGCAAACCATTTAGAAAAATATAGGAAAATTCTAGAAACATAGTAAGGTTGTAGAAAAATGCATGATGAGTACTTTTTATTGAATTCTTAGAATACAAAAAGAGTACATATCTATATTTAGGAGTGCATCAAGCATAGAAATGCCTAAGGAGGTCGATGTGCCATGAGTTAGGTATGTTGACTCTGTTGAGATCACATAGCCTATAACATGTAGGTTTGGTGATAGCCTTGACCATATAGGGCCCCCAATGCGATGATAACTTGTGGAGGCCTTCTATCTTCCGTTTCCTACGCAAAACCAAATCGCCGACCATGAAAAACTTGTCCTTGACATTGCGGTTGTAGTACCTTCGCAAGCCCTCTAAGTACTTTGCCATCCGTCCACAAGTGTCAAGGCACTGTTCTTTCATGTAATTAATCTCAAGCTCTCTGGTTTCCTCTGACTTCACCTCATCATGATTCTCAACTCTGGGCGACCGAAAAGCGATATCAGCTGGTAGCACGTCCTTAGAACCGAAAACCATGAAGTATGGGGAGACGCCAATATTACGACTGGGATAGGTTCTCAGTGCCCAAACCACGGCCGGCAGCTCCTTCAACCATCTCCTAGGATGTTTGTCATTCTCCTTGTATAATCTCTTCTTTAATGCGTCTAGAACCATGCCATTGGCCCGTTCGACCTGTCTATTAGCTCTGGGATGCACCACCGAAACATACTTGACCACTATGCCTCTGTCATCGCAGAAGTTCCAGAAATCATTTCTGGTGAACGTGGATCCTAGGTCAGTAATGATGCTATTAGGCAGGCCAAAGCGGTGAATGATTTCATTGAGCAGCTTGGCTGCCTTCTTTGCAATTCCCTTGACTAAAGGTTTATACTCAATCCACTTGGAAAACTTGTCGATAATTATGTAGACCCAACGAAGACCTCTTGGAGCTGGCTTGAATGGCCTGATCATGTCTAGTCCCTAGCATGTGAAAGGTTAGCAAACTAGAATGGTCTAGAGCTCGTGGGCTGGAACATGAATCAACTTGGCGAAAACTAACACCCCTCATAGTGGCGGACCAGCTTCTCTGCATCGGCGATGGCTGAGGGCCAATAAAAACTTGCTCAAAAAGCCTTGCTGACCAAAGTCCGTGAAGTAGCATGGTTGCCACACGTGCCAGCATGGATCTCCTCCAAAATCTTCACCCCTTCTTCCAGAGAGATGCACTTTTGAAGCAATTCCTCCTTCGCTTTCTTACGCATAAGCTTCCCCTCGACGAGTACATAGTGCTTGCTATGCCAGATAAGGCGTTCCATCTCAATTTGTCATGGGGAACATCTGCAAACGTGAGATACCATATGAATGACTCTCTCCAATCACTGCCGCTGGTTGGAACTACGGCGATCAGCTGGTCTACGAGGGCTTTTAAGCCACAGGCTTTTCTTCCTCCTCGATGGACGGCTTTACAAGGTCTTAGACGAAAACTCCATGGGGAATCTCTGCTCGGGTTGACCCTAACTTTGACAACTCATCTACTGCTTGATTATCAGCATGTTGCACGTGATGAAACTCCAGACCATAGAATTTGTTCTCTAACTTCCAGATTTGAGCGCAATAAGCATCCATCTTCTCACTGGTGCAGTCCTAGTTCTTGTTAACCTAACAGATGACAAGGGCTAAGTCTCCAAAGACCATGAGCCATTTGATGCCAAGCTCAATAGTGATACGGAGGCCATGCAGCACCGTCTTGTACTTAGTGGCGTTGTTGGAGGCCTTGAAGTAGATCTGAAGAACATAGCTCAGCTTGTCCCCAGATGGCGAGATGAAGTGCATGCCTGCCCCGGCACCACCAATGTTGTGGGAGCCATCAAAGTACATCTTCCAGTGCTAGGGGCAACTCTCTGAGATGGGCATGTTCATATCTGTCTATTCGACTATGAAATTGACCAGTGCCTGTGACTTGATGGTCTGGCAGCTTTGAAATTCCAACGTATACGGGCTGAGCTCCAATGCCCACTTAATGATGTGCATGTTGGTGTCCTTGTTATGTAAGATGTCCCCCAGCAAAAACTCCATAACCACTTCTATGGGGTTAGGCGTCGATATAATGGCGCAATTTGTGAGAGGTGATCAGGATAGCGTACAACAGCTCTTAGACCTATGGATAGCGGGTTTTGGACTTAGTGAGGACCTCGCTAATGAAGTATACTAGTCGTTGGATCTTGCACACATGCCCGACTTCCTCACACTCAACAACAATGGTTGTACTAACCACCCGATTAGTTGTCGCGATGTAAAGCAGTAAGGTTTCGCCTTCCTTGGGCACCGTAAGGACAAGGGGGATGTGAGAAACTGCTTGAGCTCTACAAAAGTAGCATTAGCCTCCTCTAACCACTCAAACTTCTCCTTCGCCTTGAGGAGCTTAAAAAATAGTAGACCCTTCTCTCCGAGCTGTGATATGAAATGACTCAGAGCAGCCATGCACCCGGTCAGCTTCTGGATGTCCTTGATGCACTTGGGTGGCTTCATCCTCAGGAAAGCCTGGACTTTTTCTAGGTTAGGCCTTATACTTTCATGACTGACTATGTTGCCGAGCAGTATACTAGATGGAACACTAAATATGCACTTCTTAGGATTTAGCTTCCATCAAAAAAGCATTAAGGGCCTTGAAAGTCTGGTCGAGGTCATCGACCAGGCTAAGGCCACTTTGGTCTTTACTACTACATCATCAACATATGCCTCAATGAGATGATCTCAGATCTGGTCTTTGAGGCACTATTGGATGGCTCTTTGATAGGTCACCCCAGCATTCTTGAGCATGAACGACATGGTCATGTAGCAGTAGGCATTGAAGGGTGTAATGAAAGACGTCTTAATCTGGTCTTCCTCCCTCAGGGAGATTTGATGATAGCCAGAGTAGCAATTTAGGAAAGACAAGAGCTCACAACTGTCCATAGAGTCTACAACCTCGTCTATACGAGGCAGGCCGAAGGGGTCCTTAGGGCAGTGTTTGTTGAGATCGGTGTAATCAACGCACATTCTCCATTCTTTATTCTTCTTTCGTACAAAAACCAGGTTGGCAAGCCACTCTGAATGATACACCACTTTAATAAAACCGGCGGCTAAGAGTTGGGTTACTTCTACCCAAATCGCGTCCTTTTGGTCGCACGAGAACCGTCATAGCTTCTGCTTGATCGACTTAGCGGTCTTCAAAACGCCTAAGGAGTGCTCGATCAACTCCTGAGGTACACCGATCATATCTGCAGGTTTCCATGCAAACATGCTTACATTCTTCCTCAGGAAGCTAATGAGCGCATCTTCCTATTTGGAATCTAGGTCGGCCCTAATGCGGGCCATCTTGGTCTTGTCGCCCTCGACCAGCTCCACCTCCTTGGTCTCCTTAGACTTCATAGCGGCATGAGCAGCCTCCTCGCTTGGGATCTCCAGCTCCTCTAGAGCAATCTTCTAGGAATCAGCGATGGACTCCTACATGTGGATCAAGAGCTCGAGGGCCTTAGCGGTTGCAAAACTCTCTTTCTCGCATGTGTAGGCAATGAACATGTTGCCTCTAAGGGTGAGCACACCCTTCTTAGTTGGCATCTTCAACAGCAGGTAGACATAATGCGGTATCACCATGAACTTGGCTAGGGCTGGTGTACCGAGGATGGCATGGTACATTCCCTCAAAATCTGCGATGATAAAGTTGACATGGTCGATGCGGAAGTAGTCGGGAGTGCCAAACTAGACCGGTAGCATGATCTGACCTAGGGGATGAGATGTCTGCCCTGGGTGCACCCCTAGAAAGGTGTGTCATATGGCTCGAGGTCCTCCAGCTTAAGGCCTAACTTAGTTAGGGCATTGAAAAAAGGATGTCAAGGGCGCTACCACCGTCAATGAGCACCTTCTCGAACCGAACATTTTTTATGACTGGATCCAGAACAAGGGGGAAGCGACCTGGTTCTAGGATCTTGTCCCACTGATTAGCTCTACTGAACGTGATGGCCCAGTGTGACTAGTCCTGGTTGTCGACGAAATATGGTCGGCAGTCTACCTAAGGGTATGCCTAAGGTAGTAGATTATCGGTAGACAGATGCGCAAGCTCCAAACAAGATGGTGACGCAAGACAGACACGAAGTTTTATCCAGGTTCGGCCGCCAAGAAGGCGTAATACCTACGTCCTACGTCTGATTTGTATTGTGGTATGTCAATGAGAGATGTTTTTTAGAGAGGTCCCCTGCCCGCCTTATATAGTCCGGGGGGCAGGGTTACAGATCTGGAAACTAATCCTAGTCAGTTACAATTACCATATGTAGCCGGATAAGGATTCCTATTCTAACCGACCAGGATCCTGCTTAGTCACCAAATCCGTCTTGATTCCTTGTGCGGGACTCCGATCAGGTTAACTGGGCCGCACATCGCCTTTTGGGTGGACTGAAACCATCGATCCGGGCCAGCCCAAGCTTAGCCGTAAGGGTATAGGGGTTAATACCCCCACAGCTAGTCCCCGAGCATCATGTATTATGCTGCGACACACCATTTTAACCTTCTCCGACAAGCGAAGCTTGAATCCTTGACACCTCCGACCACCGTCATCACCGGAGAAGTAGGTTGTCTGAAGAATATATGGTGCTCTTAAGAAAAAAGAAAAAGATTTCTGTCCCGTTAAGTGTGCCCACTTGTATTTCTGAAAAGAAATGTAAGTGGTCTTGAAGCATGACGTCCTTGATCATCAGAGGCATAGTGGTCGAAAAATAAGCACATTCACCGCGAGGTGAAGTGTGCCCACTTAGTCCCCGAGCTTGCTGGAAGGCGAGGTATGAGCCTTGTAGCAAGGTCCAAATGAGAAAAAATATCCCAACTGTATGCGAGTTGCCAGTCACATGTAGTTGAGACGCAAAGTCCCCGAGCCGTGGTCGGAGAGTGGTTGAGGCAGTCCCCGAGCACAGGTCGAGGAGCGAGCGACGAAATCCCCGAGCCGTGGTCGGAGAGCAGTCGAGGAGCGAGCGACGAAGTCCCCGAGTCGTGGTCGGAGAGTGATCGAGGCAGTCCCCGAGCACAGGTCGAGGAGCGAGCGACGAAGTCCCCGAGTCATGGTCGGAGAGTGATCGAGGTAGTCCCTGAGCACAGGTCGAGGAGCGAGCGACGAAGTCCCCGAGCCGTGGTCGGAGAGTGATCGAGGCAGTCCCTGAGCACAGGTCGAGGAGCGACCGACGAAGTCCTCGAGCATAGCTCGAAATTACTGCAATATAAACATGTAGAAAGGTAGTACATGATGTACAAAATAATAAATTATGGAGAAAAATCAGCGGTGAAGAAATAACGTATGACGCTCAGCAGTCATTTGCAAATGAGCATGATGTGATAAAGCAGTTGGTGCTTTGTAAACATCAGTGTTAATGTGAAGTTTGTGTTTATACTTAATATAAACCGTCCGACCAGCTAGTATGTAGCTGAGCCTCCAGCCCTAGCTAGCCTGTTAACCATAACGCGGGGCGCGGAGCCCGTGCACGTGTAGGAAGAACAAAGCGTCGCTAAGGAGCCGCTGCCGACCACCCATAACGTAGAGGGCAGACGCTTGTGCACGTGTAGGGAGGAGCCGGAGACAGGGCCGTCTCTGGAGGCATCGAGCGTCAACATGACTGGTCGAGGATTTGCATTAAGTATAGTTGTATGTTATATTTAAGATGGTATACATGGACAAACGTTATTTGAAGAATAATAATCATGACGGGGACGTTTGTGGAGAAACGTCGTAATGAAAATTATATCGAATATAAATATCAGAAGTGTACTTATCTTTGGATAGAAATCCGGTTGGCGGTGATGAAGTCGTCCAGTCCTCGAGCTTTCCGACCTGTCGTCATGACGGTGGTCGCGGTTGTCGTAGCGCCGTTCTTTGCGGCGATCATTATTGCGACGTGGTCTGGTGGTCGGAGCTCGGCGGAGCCACTCGGGACGTGGTCGACGTGGTCGGAGCTCGGCGGAGTCGGTCCGTGTACGAAAACGTGCGGTCGATCTGCTTCATACATGGAGGTGTAACACGCAGCCTTCATACATGGATGCATGTGTACAGGCAAGTCTTGGTAGCTTGCACGGCGGTGTAGATGAACACAACTGGAGTCCTGAAATAGTCATGCGTAGGTGTAGATATCCGAACATGTGTACTATATCATAGGATATTAGATTGAAGATTAAAGATTGACTTAGCTTTGTTCAGGATCAAGCGGAGGCACGTGACCGATCAGCTCGCTGAAGAATCATATCGTTCCACGGAGGATATACATGTATATGCTTGATCTTGCATATACCTTCGTGTGCTTGCTTGCATGGTATACGTGAGGCCTGTACGTGATGCATATATATGCAAGTCGATCTGATATATGTTGGTTTCGCTTGAATCACGTCATCTTGATGCCGTAGATTGCTTTTATCCGTGGTGTCAGCAAGATTAGGGCTGCTGCTTGACTTGGTGCACCATAACGTGCAATTAGGAGCTGCCCTCGAAACGTGCCGCCGTGACGTCATAATCCGCTCATGTATGCCTCGTGCATGGATGTATGAATGCATGCCAACGGAGTGTTGTTGCGTCATGATTCGATGGTGATATGACGCCGCTTCTTGTTGAAGGCCACATCGAGCAGGGTGGAAGCCAACCTTATTCGATGTGGATGCTCGAGGGTCGGAGCATCGAGATTGGACGACGGAGGCTGTTGTCAACGCTGATCCGTAGGGCTGCATGCCGCGCACCGAACAAGGGCCGCCACCCGCCGCCAGACTCCACGCTCGGAAGCGTGAAGTTGTGTTGCCATGGATGATGCAGATGTCGCCAGCAAGATGAAAGTCGATCTCGCCGATAATATTGTATTGATCTTGAAATTCCATCTGGCTCGCCTGGGAAGCTGTACGCACACCCCTACCTGGCGCGCCACTGTCGACGAAATATGATCGGCAGTCTACCTAAGGGTATGCCTAAGGTAGTAGATTATCGGCAGACAGATGCGCAAGCTCCAAACAAGATGGTGACGCAAGACAGACACGAAGTTTTATCCAGGTTCGGCCGCCAAGAAGGCGTAATACCTACGTCCTGCGTCTGATTTGTATTGTGGTATGTCAATGAGAGATGTTTTTTAGAGGGGTCCCCTGCCCACCTTATATAGTCCGGGGGGCAGGGTTACAGATCTGGAAACTAATCCTAGTCAGTTACAATTACCATATGTAGCCGGATAAGGATTCATATTCTAACCGACCAGGATCCTGCTTGGTCGCCAAATCCGTCTTGATTCCTTGTGCGGGACTCCGATCAGGTTAACTGGGCCGCACGTCACCTTTTGGGTGGACTGAAACCATCGATCCGGGCCAGCCCAAGCTTAGCCGTAAGGGTATAGGGGTTAATACCCCCACACTGGTACTTGGGATCGGTGATATTTTCATCTGAGTTGGCAACAGCCATGAAAGCTTAGGCGGTTAGCTTCCTCTCTCGCCTGGTCTCCAAGGCTACCTTGCCGCCAAATATGGTGTGGATGGTTCTGTCAGGATCTTTGTAAGAGTGATGGGTTTTTTTCTTGCTCCTCTTCATCCTTCTCTTCCTCGTCACCCTTCTTGTCATCCCGCTAGTCATCGCGCTCCCCATCCTTGCTACCATCGTGCATCCTCTTGCGAGGATCTAAGTGGTAAATAGACTTTAGGCCCCTGCAGTTTCCCATCATGTGGCTAGAATCCGGGTGAGCCAGATAGGGACCCTAGAGGACCTTGGAGTAGGCATCTTCATAGTCATGCTTGGCCCCTGGCTTGATGGCGTTGATGATGTTGTCCACTAGGCAGTTACGATTCTACCGCCCCTCGAGTTGTCTTGCCAATCACGACACCGGTCGTGGTTGTCATTGTGGCGTTCGTGGTTATCGTTATGCCGATCATCGCGGTGGTCATCGTAGCGCCGCTCATCATGCCGGTCATCATAGCGGCGATTTTGCTAGTCAAAATGAGGAGCTCGCCTGACATCCTCCTTGATCTGCTAGTCGGCCTCATCAGCATCTACCCACTTTTTTGCTTGGACTGATTCAAGCCTCTTATAGAGCAGCTTAGTCCTGAGGGCGTCATGATAGCGGAGGCCCCTGATAAACGTGGAGATGGTCTCATCATTGTTGATGTTGGGGATGGATATCTATGTCTTTGAGAAGCGGTAGATGTAGTCACGCAGCGACTCGTTTGGATAGTCTCTGACTTTCTCCAAATCGTATTTGTTGTCAAGCTGCTGACAAGTGGCCATGTAGTTATCAACAAAAGCCTTCCTGAGCTCAGCCCAGGTGTTGATGGAGCCTTCCTACAGGTTAAGGAGTGGTTGGTTTATAGATTGGTTGATGACCACAAGTCGGTAGTTGGCCATAACATCTTCTTCCCCTCTCGCTGCTCGGACAACAATCTTGTACAACATTACCCACTGCTCGGGGTTAGCCTTTTCGTCATAAGTGTCCAAGTCATGGAGCTTGAAGTTTTTTTGACCAGACGATGGCATGGAGCTAGTTGGTGAAAGGTCGGAGGCCTGGGATAATGCTCCCGGGTAGTGCGCACCACCCTCGGGTGCTCCGCTTGATTGTATTCGCGCTTGCGCCGCATCTTAGATGCATATCACGCGTCTTTGCTATTCTCGATGTGATCCCTCAGGTTCATATTGGTGCTGAGATGGTCGCAGAGGTCACCTCCAACTTGTTGCTCCACTTCTTGGTCAGTACGACGGTGGCCGCCAGGACCACCGCCATGATTTGCTCCTCATTCGCCCCCACGGTGAGCGTCGCGTCCGCCATGCTGGTCTGCGCTGCATGCACGCCCCTAGTCGGCGTCACGCCCCCTGCCCTAGTCATAGGGGTGGGGAGGTGGACCGTCTTCATGTGGGTGCACCTCATAGTTTCCATCTGGCCCCTGATAGAGGTAGGGACATCCCTGTTGCTGACTCTGGTGGTCTCCCAAAGCCTGGCACTGACTTTGACCTTGCCGGGAGCCATGGGGATGAAAACTGTGACTGGAAGCTACAGAAGGAGTAGGTCCATGTCCCCTAGCCGGTTCTCATTGACCTAGACCGTGGTGGCTTTCAGATAGGCCATGACAGTGTCAAGTGCTGGGGACTGCGGGAGCTTTGCGAGCTCATTCATAGTGACAACAATGTTGGCGCTTGGTGTCTTATGGATTTATTAGTTGTTGCACATGTCAAAAGCATCGGCTAGATCACGTCGAATGGGGCACCGACCCTTTGTGTTTGCTCACGCCTCATCGGCATTCTCTCACTCCACCTTGTGAGCCGTGCGATTGGTGTTTCTTTTCACCTGAGCAGCTCTCTCTTGGTCTGTCTCCCCTTTAGGGATGGTTCATCGGCGTTGATGGCGAAGATTGCGCCTCCAAAGCCGGAGGGAACACCAGGAACTCCTCTTCATATGGGTTGGTAATGGTGTGGGTCTGGGCAGAACCGGTAGATCTGACGCTTTCCTCCCAGATGGTAGAGAGAGAATCCCCACTAATCTGCCTGATATCCACCTTGTTGACGATGGGGGCAGGGTGGTCGATCTCAGGCAGCTCTAACAAGAATAGATCCGAAACATGGTCGCGCTCAGCGGGATCCATGAATAGATGCGAGACACGGACCATGTACTCAGACGTCGTGTTCGCCAGCCTGTACGGGTAAATGGTGAATGGATGCTCCATCAAGGCCTCATAGTCCGCTAACCTTAGGCCAGTGGCAGGAGCTGGTCGGTAATGGACCATTTACCCTTCAGGAGTCACCATGATCACCAAATCAGAATCTAGACGCCTCTGGCAGCCAGCCCAAGCAGGTCACTCGGTCTGATGATGATGAATGGGGCCATAGCCGTCCTCGGCAGATTGATCTCTGATCGATTCTACCAAGGTTAGGGTTTTGGCCAGGCCCGCAGTGACCCAATCGATGGACTCGATTAGATCGGAATTATCGAGCCACCTCCCTTGGTAGTGGGAAAGCAGACAATGAGTTGCTAGAGAAGATGACCTCAAGAGTAATCTCGGGATCTGATCCACCGGTGCTAGTGTAGATTCGGTTAGCACAGGAGGAGCCTACACCACCTCCATGACTTCGATGGTGCCGTCCACGCCAGTGGTCTAGGTGAACGTCCTGCTCATGAAGGTTTGGCCCACCAGGAGGACCATGGAAGTAGGGAAGATGACCATCTAGCTTGGTATGGGATCTGCACGCACACCCCCTACCTGGTGCGCCACTGTCGATAGGATGTGGTCGGCAATCTATCAAGGGGTATGCCCACGGTAGTAGATTAATCGGTGGAGGTGCGCGAGACAACGAACTAGATGGTGACGCAAGGCAAACACAATGTTTTATCCAGGTTCGGGCCACGAAAGCAGTGTAACAGCCTATGTCCTATGTCTCTATGGATTATATTGATTGTGTACGAGATGAATTGAGGAGGGCCCTTGCCCGCCTTATATAGTACGGGGGGGCAAGGTTACGAATCTAAGGAATCTAGTTCCAATCGGTTACAACAATCGTTTCGCATGGGATACGAAATCTATCCTAACCGACCAGGTTCCCTTGATCATCAAGTTGGTCTCCATATATCCCGTGTGGTACGCCGATCAGTTGGGTGATCCACGTGGCCTGTTCTGGCGATTTGGGCCACCCCCTCTGACGCGGCCCATGTGACGCCATGAGGCTATACGGGTCTATACCCCCACAACAAGGTCACGTGGTACCTGGCCAGCCGGGGTGATGACATCATGTAGCACACCCATCGTGTTATTCAAGGCCTCAAGTGCGGACGTGACCCCCACGTCATTGGTTTCCCACTCCACCTTGGTGGATCATCAAGGGTGAAGAGTGCTAATGTTAGGTCTGGCCGGTCCACCTACTAGTGCACGAGGTCTCCCTGCCCTTACAAGTCACTGCCCACCTGAGCCAAGGCCTAGGATGACCCCACGCCAACACCAAGCGATGCTGACCCCTCCTGCAGTAGCACCTCCTCCAGAGCAATCCTCCCGATGGTAGCAGGGGTGGATGGCGTGAACACAGTGCCCGTCACCACATTCTTTCTGGGCACCTCGGACATGCCCGCTTCCTTCTTTCTATCCTACCATAGACATGTTCACCTGCGCGAGAGGCGGCTCCATCGGTGTCACCCCCTCCTGCGGTAGTGGTGTCTCCAGCCATGCCATCTTTCGTCTGTGATGTCACAGCTACGCCTGGCCGCTCCACGTCCATCACAGACACCTCCACCTCCATCTGAGGTGTCATAGTCGTGCTCAGCAGTGCCACTCCTGGCATGGGCCTTGCTGTCTCCGCTAGCGATGTCGCGCCCATGCCTCGCTATGGGTGCCTCCCGAGCGCTTTCCTCCGCTTGCTTTGCGGGTGCCATCGCTATTATCGGTGACACCACCTGGGTCGTCGCCGTAGCTGCCTCAGCGCCACTCCTGCCTACTTCCGGCACTGCATTGCTTGACTCCTAACGTGTCAGCCATCGAGCAGGCTTCTTCAGTGGCACATGCTATAGGGGAGCCCCGTGCCTGCCGGCACTGCAAAAAGCATGGCAATTAGCACGTCATGATATCAAGTCAAAGCAGGAGAGCGAGGAAATTTCTGACTCACCTCGGTGCCGCTTCGGGCCTTCCCTCTATTCGAAGGGCTCGAATGGTGCAGAGTGACCCACCTCTGCCTGCTCCGAGGGCGCGTCCTCCCTGTCATGAAGGGGAAAGGGTCCTACCAAGGGTGCATCGCCACCTTCCGGCTCCTCCTCCTCATCTGCTAGGTCCTCCCATGGGATGGGTGACTGAAAGCCCAAGTTTGGTTTTGGTAATTAATGACACCAAGTTGCTAATGCCATGTGTTAAGTGTTTTGAGTTAGGCATAAGCAACACATGTGATGAAGGTGTTTGTGCCAAGGAGTGGTGGCCACAAGATCACTAAGAGTTGGTGCATGAAATGATGAGCAAGATCATGAAGAGATGCACATTAAATGATGGACATGATGATCAAGTGTAGAAGGATCTAAGAGCGCAAGGCAAAGGTATAACCATAGGGTTTTCCTTTTGCCGGTCTAAGTTGAGTAGAGAAGTGATTGACCGGGTTTAGGATACATAGCCGACTATCAAGAGGGGCAATCACGGTTAGCTCGGGAATCAAGTGCCACTAGATCAATGTCTTGAGCATATGCATTAGGATCTAGTAGAGAGCTAACATAACGCCTTGAAAATGTTTGTGAAAATGCTAACACACATCAGGCCCGGCCCTGGGGGGGTGCGAGCTGTGCCCCCGCACAGGGCCCACGAGGCTAAGGGGCCCAACCCCGAATATGCAAGTAGGCATAGGCCCTACCTCCCCTGCTGCCAGAACCTCCTTCCTCGCGTGCTACAGAGTTGCAGACGAGAGCTGAGAGGCCGCACTCCGAGCTAAACTTCAGTGGCGCCTGCGCTGTGTTTGTCTATACGTGAACTAAGATGAAAAGGAGCAGCTAGCAACAATAGATAAGAAGGGAGGATTCCAGTTGAAAAAGTACTAGAGAGAAAGAAAAAATAGAAAAGAACTAGATTGATTTAGAAATAGTTCAGGGTTCCTAATGCAAAGTGGCTGTTAACTTTTCTTCTTCCCCTGTAAAATGATCAAAACGGTTGAAATTTCAAAATTGCATAATAAATTCTAGAAAACCCAAAAATGGTGAAATAAATTTTAGTAGCATTGAATTAACTATAACTACACAGTAGAAGTGGTAAATCACATGTTGCATACTTTATGTTTTCTAGATAAATACATTTAGCAAAACCATAGTCTATTTTTGTACGGAGTTCCTGTTCACAATAAATCCCAAAAAACAATCTCAAGTTAATTGTGTCAATTCCACACTAGGGTAAAAGTTTTACACCTATCGAGGCTTGTATGAAAATGCAGAAAATAAAACAATGTTTCTGTTGATTTGTTTTTATAGAGAGTATAACTAAATAAAAAATGATGAAGCTGATATAATAGTATTCCTGATTATTCAATTCAATTCAATTCAATGATCATGCAGATTAAAAAAGCTTTTTTTCGTTCTTTATGATTAGAAAAGCTTCTTTTTCCCAGGAAAAAAAAGCATACGTGCGCCGATTTGCCTTCGAGGTCCATCGTGTCGAAGCTTTCCAACAATCTCCGGCCGTCTGCGCTCGCGACCCCGCTGTATTAGAGGGCCCATCTTTGGAGCTTCGCTCCAGGCCCATAAATTGACAGGACCGGGCCTGCACACATGCACATGGTAGTAAGGGATTCAGGCGTTTTTGAGGAAATGAAATGCCTATTTTCTATTGCGCCGGAGGTGAGAAAAGGTGGCGTAAGTCCGAAATGATTATCACTGAAAATACAGTGACCGGACGTTGTGGTCGAATTGACCGGACGCGGCTGGTGCGTCCGGTCAGTTCAAACCACAGACAGACACGCGTGTGAGAAGGGTCGCGAACCGGCGCGTACGGTCCCTCGTGGAACCGGCGTGTTCGGTCACGCACCTAGGAGTTTAGCATGGAGGGCAGATGCGATCGGACGCGGTGGCGCGTCCGGTCACGTTCGACCGGACGCGTCTGGTCACGAGTGGACCGTTACTGGACTCTGATCGGACGCGGCTAGCACGTCCGGTCACGTGCGATCAGACGCGTCCGGTCACGGTGGGAGCTTACTGGACTCTGACCGGACGCCAGGTGCAGCGCGTCCGGTCAGACGCTAGAGCACGTCCGGTCACGTCAACGGTAACTTCTGACACGCACTGTTCAAGCTTGTATTGTAGTGACCAGACACGTCCGGTCACCCTAACCGGTGCGTCCGGTCAGCTCGTTTTTAACTGCGTCGCTCAGTAACGGCTAGCTGCGTACCCCTTCGTTATAAATAAGAGTTGGCTAGGGTTTGAGGGTAACTCTTGCACATTTTGAGACTTAGAGATCATAGCCTTGCTTCACTAGAATTGTATAGGTGGCTTGCTTAGTGTAGTTGAGCTAGTGCTAGAATTAGCTTAGCCATCTTTTATACTAACGTGGTTGTTTAGTGAAGCTTGTAGATTTTTAAATAGGCTATTCACCCCTCCTCTAGCCATTTGGACCTTACAGTGACATAGAGCCATAGGCTCCCTCTCTTCCTCCTTCTCGTTGTCCGTCTCGTCCTCCTCCTCCTCCGACCCTTGGCGCCGCTTCCCTTGGTCTAGCCGCATCCTCGCCTTCTCCTGTGACTTCTTCCTGTCATCCTTCTCCTTTTTTCTTGCGCTCATTCCTGACGTGGTTCACCACCCTCACCACCGCATCCTTTGGCAATGGGGCTGGGTGGTCTATGAGACTGAGATCCCTCATGTAGCACCATCCCACTCAAAGTCAGATGAGCAGGATCTAAGGATTGATTAGGGAGAGGGGCAGGAGAAAGAGAAACTTACAAACTCGACAAAGCCCGTGTCTGGCCTCGTCATGGGGTGCCCTGACACCAGATACACGAAGTCAAGGATGACCCCCACCATGTCTCACACAGCTTCCATCACTTCCTTGATGTGTTGTGCAATCTCGGCATTAGTGAGTGCCCCCTCGGCAAGCACCATCCCCTCAGGCAGCGTGCTAGGTGCCATCAGAGGCTCCTTCCTCCTCATGTGATACGCACCGGTGATGCCTGACCATCTGAGACCACGTTCTTTTAGGAACACGATGGCGGTGTGGTGATCGCCAATCTTCTTCTTGTCCTTCTCTAGAACTCCCCACCCCGATTGTTCCATCGTCTCTTCAACTAGGCGTCCAGAGAATACTGGCAAAGGGGTGGCGGTATCGTTCTTCAAATAGAACCACTGCTTGTGCCACCCTTTGTTGGATGAAGACAGCCACAGGGACATGTACTCCCTAGCCCGGTTGCACCGGAGATGGATACCGCGCATCCCATCGGCATGTGTAGGTCCGGCCGGCCCCTCTCCCTCTTCTTCTATAGACTGACGACGAAAAAGTACCTCCATAGGTCGAAGTGGTGTTCTATCCCTAGGAATCCTTCACATAGTGAGACAAAGGCTGCCATGTGCAAGATTCTGTTAGGGTTGAGATGTTGCAGCTAAATCTTGTAGTAATGCAATAGCCCTTGGAGGAATCGATGGGCGGGGGTCGCGAGCTCGCGCTCATGGAAGTGCATGAAGGAGACGACGTAACCGTCGAGCGGCGATGGCATCTGTAACACCCTAGGTGTTAAGCATCGCATTAACATCTCAAATCATGAGCATTAGCATCAAATGCATTTCATAATCACATGCAATGTAAGTTTAAAACTAAATTGAAACATGTGAAACATCATTTTGAAACATGCATTTGCATATGCTTGTTAATTGTACTTTTGCCCTAATTGTGCTTGCTAGGTTAGTAAAACATGTTTGGCTAGAATTTTAAATCATCTAGAACTATTTAGCATGATTTTTGGAGCAAATTTTGCATTGAAAATTTCCCCAAATTTTGCTTTTAAAAATATTCTAGAAAAATGGGTTTTTACTTGAAAAATGGACTTTGAATCTTTAATTCAAAATTTGTTTGGAATTTCAAAATGTGCCCTAAAGCAAATTTGTAGAGAATTAAATTTTGAACTTCCATTTTGGGGTCAAATCTTGAAAATGCCTTTTTCTGCTTCAAAATTCGAATTTGGAATGGTTTAGAATTTTTGAATATTAAATTTGAAAAAGAAAAAGCCTTTTCAGCCTTAGCATGCCGCCGCCCCGTTTCTGGCCCAGCTCGGTAAGCCGGCCCAGTCCACGCTCGCGTCCCGCACGCTCGCCTTCGCTCGCACCCGCGCACATCGTCTGGCCATGGCAGGCCGCGCCCGCCACGTGGCGGCCATGCGCCGGCAAGCTTGCCGCGCGGCGCCTCCGGCTGGCCTTCACCCCCACCTGGTCGCGCACTGCCTCCACCTCCATCGCATTTGTCCCCTGCTCGCCTCCTCACCCGCGCGCTCCTCCTCTCCCTCACTCATCCACAGCTCCGCCACCACGCGCCATCATCGGCACCTCCCACCTCCGCGTCGCCGTTCCCGCTCAACGACCGCGCCTCCCTCCGATTCATCTCGCCACCCTCTCTGCCACCTTCTCCTCCGTGCTGGATGCGGACCAGCGCCTTGATATGAGCCACGGTGAGGCCCTATTGGGCGTTTCCCCCTCCGCTGCCCGCCATAGCCACCGTTGGTCGGTGCACGTGGCCGGAGTTCCCTCCACCCTCTCTCCCTCTTCGGTCTCGGGCACCAGCATCGCCTCCACCTCGCGGTGCTCGTACGTGCTTCCTTGGCTGCCACCACGGCCTGCGCTGGACGACCATCGTGCGCTAGCACCGCCACCTCGCCATGCACGCCGACGAGCTTAGTGCCAAGCTCGGCTGGCCGTGTTTGAGGCACCCCTGGCTTCCCCTCAGTGCGGGGAGCACGGTGGTGCCCTCCCCGTCACCGAAGGACTCACCAGCGACGAGTTGGCCACCGGTCAGCGCCCGCCTCTGCCCGGCTCACTGACGGGTGGGGCCCGTCAGCGCCTAGGGCCCGTTTGTCAGCTGTAGTAGGCAGTCTTGGGTGCACGGCCTCGGGTGTGTGTAGCGTTTAGGGCCACGTAGATTTTTGGATTTATTGAAAATGATTTCCAGAAATTGTGAAAAAGCTTACAAAAATTGTATCTCAAGATTTATAGCTTCAAAAATTGTGAAACAAATTTTGGTAGACTTATTAAGACCAGATATATGATGTAAAAATATTTCCTATCAAGTTTGAAATACTTTTCTGTAGAGTTTTTATTTAATCCTTATAATTGTTGTTTTCTTAAGAAATGCATAGTAAATCATAGCAAGCTCAGAAAAATATGGTTCCACTTGCATTAGTTTTATTTTGTGATGTAGTTTCTAGGAAAAATATATGCTAGGCATGTTCTATGTAAAATTATTGATGTCCAGTTCAAGTGCTATTTATTGCCTATATTTGTTATTTTTGATATTGGGAAAAATATGAATAAAACATGCCTATGATAATTTTTATGTAGTGATTATTTACTGTGTAGATTGTTGAAAAGTGCTTAAATCTATTTTTTGATACTTTTCATAGTACAAAGTATTTTCATGCTCAATATCATGCTAGAGCTTGTCATTTTTGTGTAGGTTGTAGAACTCATCCAAATCTCATGAAATTTGTATGGTGTGCTGTTTGGAGTAACACTAGGTTACTATATTTTTTGTAGATTTTTATAGGCACCAGAAATGCTTGTCACTGTTGTAACCCTAGTTTAAATAGAAATAAAATGTCATTTTTATGAATATTAGAAGTATTAAGGAGTGTTTGGTGTATCTTTGAAGCACCCCAACCATCTTGCTGGTGTTGCTTGATAAGTTAGTGTAGTGGTGTTGATAAAGTGTAGTAGCACTCTTGTTAGGGTTATATGCTAGCTATAGTATAAAGAAGATGCCATGCTTTATTAATGATTAGGCTTGGATGATGTTGACTACCATGTAGAAAGCTTTTTGTCTCTAACATTTACTTTAAGTTTCAATGTACTCATCTGCATACCATGTCATCATGATCATGGCATTCCACCGCATCTGATGCTCCGTTTGCATGCTTACTTATGCAATTGCATCATATAGGATCGCAAGAGGAATCGCCAGTAGTAGTGCTGGAAGAGCAGACCAGGACAGATCCGCAACAACTCTAGGCACAGGAGGTGCCCGAGGAAGAGGAGCAAGGAGAGGACTTGCCCGAGTGCGTAGATCACCAGCCTAGTTCGTTTGAAAGAGGCAAGCCCCGGAGCATTCTAAATTCCCTATTTTATTCAAGCAATTCTTTATATATGAGTTATATATTGATGCATTAAGTTATTAGAGTTGAGTGAAACCATTGCATTTATTACTATCCTTGTCCACCAGGTTATCTGTTACCTTGTTAGGTCAGGATCGAATAATTGCTTAGCCTTGCTTAGACCGGTAGTGATCGGTGATTTCCGGTCACCTACATTGATAGGTGGTTACTGAAAGAATTTAGCCATAGAAAGAATGATATCCTCAAATTAACCATGTGTTGATGGATAATTGGAGACCGGATGGAAAAGTTGGAGGCAACCAGACAGGGTTCTGGGATGCTTTTACTTTTCCGTCTGTGTCAATTAAGGACCGATCGTTGCTTGTCCCTCTTGTCATGTTGAACGCATGCCTCACATTTAGCTGGCCAAATAAAGTACCTTTCGACCATGAAGCTAGTGACACTATTCGAGCCGGGATAAACTTGGATTGGAAAACTAGTGCAGAAGGGGGTATGACGGGGACGCGAAGAGTGAGCCCATGGTGCGTCCTGGCTGTCGGGTGGTCCTTGTGTAGTGCGGTCCATGACTGTTATCCCGCGGCTACATGGAAAGTGTCATTGGTGATCTAAGCGACCCTGACGGGGGAAGCATGGTTTGTGTGAGGAATAAATCACCAGCTGGTTAGGAATCGATTCGAATCGCCATCACTCCTGGATAGTTGTCGCACTCGGTTTTTCGAAGAATACCAAGCGCTAACTACATGTGTGCCCAGGATGTCCACACAACACATATAGTGACAAATATGGAGAATATCAAGAGCAATGCTTTATTATATATCGACCATAGTTACAACAGGACTTACAACTATTATAAAAGCATAGCAAAAACTATTCTTGATCTTCTCTTCGTGGCTTCATACTCCACAGGGACGGTTGACTGGGGGAAGCACTCACCTAGTACTCATGGACTCCGCAAGAAACTCTTCACTTGATTCACCATCTGGTACCCATCCAGGATTTTTTTTTATTATTGGTGACAATGACAAGCGTCAGCTCACCATGCTCAGCAAGTATACCATGAGGTTATGTAAGGCTCAAGAAGGCTTGACTTGGTTGTACTACGGTAAGCATTTTTAGTTGGTCACATTTTATTTATTATGCCTATGTTTCTAAGTTATGCTTATGGCTCCCATGTGAATATAATTAGTTATCACCATCAAGATAAATAATATCCCAAACCATCTATCTCAAAAAGGATCCAAGCCGGTCGTGACCGTGAGCATGGCTGATATATCAGTTTGATCAAACTCTGCAGAGTGTGTACACTTTCACCTTGAGTTGTGAATACCCCTATGCCCGAGGTGCCCAACCTCTTGACTCACTTCCAAGGTAAGTCAGCAGGGTTCACTACGAAGCCTTTCACTAATTACCCTAACAAGTTAGTAGCCGCAAGGTTTCAGCGTCTAGGCGAATGGAGCCCCCCTTCAAGAGTGGCACACCATGACCGCAACCCAGTACTCACCTTGATAGGCAAGAAGCCATTCTGCAACCTAGTCCCCCCTCTTGCGCTAAAAACTTCTGTAACTACTAACAAGCTAGAGAAAACTAGCTATACAACTAAGATCGTGCCCATTTTGATTCTCAAGGTTGTACGGAAGTCCTGGGTTGCTGCTTTAAGATTCAGTCCTTACAGAGGGCAGACTAGAGCACCCAACAAGGCCCAATGCTCTAACTCCCTTTCTATCCATGTTGCCGAAAAGCACCATTTTATCCAATGATTTCATAAGTCATTAATCAGGATTAACATTATAATATTTGGTGACTGCAAGCTAAGCAAAACTACCCATATGCATTAACCCAAGGTAACAAGGAAGAGGGTACAAAAGTACTAGGTAAAGTCCTTAGCATCATATTAGACACATGCATATGAAAGTGATTATAAGGTTATTAGGTGACAAGGGAACTCATGTTACACTTGCCTCAAATAGTGCTCAAACTTGTCCAACTCTCCTTCTGGATCATCCTTGTATAGCTTCATCTAATGATAGCTACAACCATCACAAGAATCATAGACAAACCTAGAAGCATTACATCAATCATTATATATAAAACAATATATAAAGTTTATTAAACAAGTAGGGCTTGTTCTAAGACCACGAGAGTGCAAAAACTAACCAAAGCAGGAGCCACGATTAAAATATATGATAGTTGAAAGGTATAGATGGGAAGGATTGAATTCATATGAGAAGGTGGAGTTTGGACTCGAAGATACATATTCAGAACAAAAAGGGTTAGACATGTGTATAGGTTACTTGGGAACATATCATGATAAACCAGTGCACTAAGGTGGATGATAGATCAAAGGGAAACACGATTATGGCGATTTGTGCATCGGTTGAGTGTACCCGGTGGCGGACAGCGGCGGGTAGCAGCGGCTACGGCCATGAGAAGGTAGAGACACATCGAACTTATTGGCATAGAACTTGGTAGGATCATGTGCAACTAGGAAACACACGGTCATGGTAGAGGGCTCAGCGAATCATGTAGTGGTTTAGCAGGGAACGTGGCGAATTGCCGAGCTATCCAAAACATACACGTCGGTGGACAGCGGTGGTTATGATGACTAATTGCATGGTTATAACAAAGACAAATGATGATTCGTTGGATGGGGTTGCAAGGCACTGCATGGAACATATTGTGACAAAAAGACATGATGTTTTGACCGTCGGGTAGGCGGGGAACAAGATTGCAAGGTGGTACTATGTGGCTGTTGACATGGCAGGAGTAGCGACATGGTGATGCTTATATCCTCAGTGTTGTGGTTCATATGACCAAGAAAACTTGCGGATATGTGTGCAAGTATATGATGCACATTGTGGTCGAAGGGCTTGACCACCGGAGCCGTGAAACATCGGGAACACGCATGCCAACTGGCATCAGCACGGCTGCGGGGCAGCAGGGACAGCGAGCACAAGATAGGAACATATATCTTTCATATTTGGTCATATCCCCATGAAACTTTGCAGAGGCATGTGCAACTATATAGATGATGGTATAGCCAAAGAATGCATCCTGGGGTTCACTGGATCAATGGGAACGTCGTTGCCAAACACAGGGTGTCTGCTGTTTGGACAGCAGGCGTAGTAGGCACTTCGATCTCCATATCTCGGCCATCGGGGATTGCATAGCCAAACCAACTTGTGGGATCATGTGCAGGGATGTCATGAACATGTAGGTTCAAGGGCTCGATGATTTGGACAGTGGATTAGCGGGGAACGCCAAAACCACTCAGAGCTGCAATCTGACCAAACATCAGGAATAGCGGGCGCGGTGATGACGATATCTCTAGTTCCTGAACTCCTATGGCAAAACCATCTTACAGAGGTGTGTTCAAGGATGTTAGCTACAATTTGACCAAAGGGTTTGATGATAGGAGTCACAAAACAGCGAGGAACGCCAATTCTGTCAGCAGCAGCAAAACTGGCCGCGAGGACAGCAACACATACATTGGGTAAACTTCGTCGGGGATCAACCATACATCATCTAAGGTACTTGATATGCAGAGGTGACCATGAAAACATGATGGGAGAGATGATGGAGTGTTCTCACCTAGGGGAAGGGTGTGGTGGATCAAGAAGATGCATCGACAACGGCTGGTGACGACGATATAGTAGAACGGGGCATCCTTCTCGCGTTGCGGTTGATCGGGGCAGCCATGGGGAAGGAGGAGGAGCTGTAGGGGCGTCCCTCCCCTGTTATTCACGTGAGAAATGAAGGGGGAGGCGTGATGGGGAGATGGAGGAGGTATATATGTAGGGGAAGTGATGGGAGGTGAAGGGGTAGAAAGACAAAGGGTCATGGCTTGATATTCTTTGCCTTGGTTGATATTTTTGCAAGATTGGAGAGGGCTTCTAGGGAGGTGACATGGGAGAGGGGAGAGGAAGAGATAGAGGGCTGGTTGGGCTTGATGGTGGACCCCAAAGGAGAGGAGGATGGTTGGGCTTTGACCCATGGCGAGAGCTAAGGCAAAGTTTGGACCGGGTTTGGCCCGAAGCGATGATAGTATTACGGGGCTGGTTGCTTGTGGTCTTTCTTGGATTGTGGGCTTTGATCAAGAGGATAAAAGGTAGAGAGAAAAGAGTCCATGATGATGTTGCCCAAGGTGAGGAAAGGAGAGAAAAGAATAAGCCCATTAGAAAGAGAGAACAATGTTAGGGCTACCATTGGGTTGATAAGAGGAAGAAATGAGATTAACTTGGGTACGTGACATCTGAGTTATTTTACTCAAACGTGATGGTAGAATTGTGTGAGAGTGATGACATACAATGATTGGCCATCAAGCATAGATTTAGTGCTTTGGAGGAAACTCGGTCGGAAATAAATAGAAGCTCTAAAATGAGGAGAAAAGAGAGAAAGAGAGACCGGGCTAGTTATGGTTTTGACAAGATGAAACTTGAAGACCCTCCAAGGTTTTTGGAACAGGATCAAGATGAATGGTTTCTAAGGATTTGATCATGGTTGATGGTCAAATGTACTACGGCTATTGCATTAACTGCCTGTATCCGGTGATGGGCGACAACTAGGACCAAGGGCATTGATCACTCCATATCTCTCATCTGATGCTTTTGTTGAGGATGGCTACCTACTGGCACTGTATCTGAACTAAATGATTGTGTGTGTCTTATGAAACTATTTTTCTTCCGCTACTTTAATTTGAACTTGGTTTGTAATAACTTTATGTTCTAAATTCCGATGTATTCAATTGTCGTTGCGAACTTTATGTAACATGTGACGGTGACTGCTAAACTAGTACGATCTTGGTTTGTATGTTGGTTGGTTGGTTGGAAATCCTTCGTGATTTCATGGAATCTCAGGTTGTATGGGCTTAAGTTTGGTAAATTATCTGTCTCGGCGGAAGATTTTCTTACTTAATCTCGTATAATTGGTCGGTTCTGTTACAGTTGGCATCGGAGTAAGGTTTAGCATGTTACTATTCGCATGTGTATTTAAAACAAAATTATGTTTAAAACTGAGTTTTAAAACTTAATAGTGTGCCAGTGGTCATATCCTGTATGCCTAGTTAAGGACTCTAGGTGGCTTATTTAAGTACTGACTTGGGGGTTTTTTGCATCATATTTCTGATTCATCACTCATACGACGTGCTATTATATGAGTGTCATTCACTTGAGTGGTAATGTATAGATCGATTGCCTCTACACCTTGGTAAGTGAGAGTTGTGAGAGCATGGTCGGATACACTGCCGATCTAGGGAAGTGCTTGTGTGATGTCGGATTATTTACGTGTCATACACATGTTTATATGAAGGTATCCTTGTGTGGGAAATTCCGTCATGTGATGAAGATGTTGTCAATAGGAAGATGATTCGGGTAGTTGCTACCATTACACTCGTATCTAGGGATGCGTGTAGAGTGAATAGCTTACTTTACTGCTTTCGTGCATATTTTTCATATTGTCTAGGTTTGGGCTGAAGTGATTTTCTACAGGTACATAATAGCGATATCGTGTAGTACATATTAGTTACGTGTATGAGAGATCGTGGTATGCCACTGTAACAGAACCGCCCAATTATACGAGATTAAGTAAGAAAATCATCCAACGGAAGGACAATTTAACAAACTTAAGCCCGTATAACCCGGTAGTCCGTGAAATCTCGACGGATTTCAAACCATTCACATAACAGCCAAGATCGTACTAAGTTTAGCGGTCACCGTCATAAGTTACATAGAAGTTCGCGGCACAAAATACATCGGAGTTTAAACATAGTTATTACAAACCAGGTTCGAATAAAAGTAGCGGAAGCAGTAGTTCAAATCACGCACACACACAGCGTTTTGAAATAAAGTGCCAGCTTGTGACCATCTCCAGCAAAAGCATCAGACGAGAAGTAGTGAATGACCATAGCCCATGGTCCTAAGCTTCGCCCATCGCAGGGTAGAGACAGTTGATACAATAACCATAGTACATCTGTCCATCTGCAACAAGTGGGAACAAAGCCCTGAGTACGAGAAGGTACTCAGCTAGACTTACCCGACAGAACCAAAATAAAATGACACCAAGGATCATGATAGGCTTTTTGGTGGGGTAGCTGACTCATTTACAAGAAAAGCATTTAAACTAACAGTTCGTTTACAAAAGCATGCAGTATTTTAATCTTTATTACCCTGTCAACTATGTTTGCACTTATGCTAGAGTAACCATGTAATTAAGCAAGTAAGGATTACCATTGATCATTAACAATAATTACCATGTCATTTTCCACATAACTTATCCAAGTGTTTCATCAATATTACTACGGTGAAGTAACTCAAGTCAAGTGTTCACTATCCAGTGAACGATGGCGATTCGAATCGATTATTAACCAGCTGGTAATTTATTCCTCACATAAACCTCACTCACTCGCTAAAGTGAGGTATTGGTCACCGAGTCAACCATTCAGGTAAAGTCGCGAGCTTGCCAGGAACCACATGTACCCGGGGGTCGCCCGACTGCTCTTTGGCCTTATCATCGCGCCCCCGTTTCCTGCCACTACTACTCCGGTACAGTGCGTTGCGGGCAATCCACTCGGCCCGAATAATCTCCCAGCTTCGCGGTCGAAAGGTACATTATTCGGCCAGCTAAATGTGAGGCATGCATTCAACATGACTCGAGGCCCAACAATGATCGGTCCTTAATCGACACAGACGGAAAAGCACTACAGTCCGAAACCCTGCAAGTTTCCGCCCGGTCTCAAATTCATTTCACACTTAGTTATACCATGACTTCATAGTCATTCGAGCAGATCCAGGTAACCACCTATAGCTCGCAGGTGACAGGAAATCACCTGACTTCTACCGGTCTAAGCCAGCTAAGCATTGACTCGACTGCGGATACCAGGTAACAAGGATATAGTATAACAAAGGTAAGCAAGGTATAATGCAGCAACGGTTGCAAACAACTCCTGAACTTAATGCATCAAATTAAGTAAAGTTAGTAATAATTTATTTGCAAACCGGGAGAGGAATGCTCTGGGGCTTGCCTCGTTCAAAGGAGCTCGGACGGTGGTCGGGGCACTTCGGAAGATCTTCACCGACCTCCTCTTCGGCTTCGGTCAACTCCTGCTCTGGCACCTTGGACTGCTCTTCTAGGTCCTCGGGAACTGCTACCGGGGTCACTTCCTACGATCCTATATGATGCAGAAGTATAAGTGCTCATGCCTAGGTGCATTGCAGGGATGACATGAGATGATGATAATGAATGCATGCGGTGTAATGAGCATGTTACGTTATTTGGATTACGTGAAACTTACGACTCTTCTACAAGGTAGTCTACGTCATCCAAGAACATGTACTCGAAAACTACCACCATTATTCTCTAATATGCAAAGGCACTTCGACACTCAAGATGCTTCAAAGATACACCAAAGTATAGTTTACTAACTAATCTTGCATTAAAGAGTGAATGTAAACTCTAATTAGCCCTATGCTTGAACAGCAACACATAGTTTAGTAGCACATAAAAATCTTATAAAATTACAGTGGATTACTAATATCAAAACTAGCCTGCCACAAAATTTTCATTGCATTTGGATTAATAGAACTGTCTATACAAAAATAACAATCTAAGGCCTAAAAATGAATATTAAAATACTTTGCATTATGAAAAGTATCAAACAATAGATTTAGAAATTTTCTTACTTTCTACACAGTAAACAAACACTATAGAAAATTTATTACTTGCATGTTTTATTCAAATTTATTTAATTAACAAAAATAACAAATAGTAGTGATAGGAAGCATTTGAACTACACCTACACAATTTTCTACAGAATAGACATGATATAAATTTTTCCTAGCAAGTACATGGCACAAAAAGATCAACAAACTTGGAATCACATTTTTCTGATTTTTCTAGGATTTAAGCATTTATCAAGAAAACAACCATTTCAATAGTTAATTAAAAACTCTATAGGAAAGTATCTCAAATTTGACAAGCAATAATTTTATATCATAGATCTGGTTCCCATGAATCTAGATAAATTTATTTCACAATTTTTGGAGCTAAAATGATTGCTAAGATATTTTCCAAAGCATTTTCATCAAGAATAATAAAAGAAAATGGAAAATGAATTTTTCATAACGGCACTCGGCCGGCCCGGGAAGTCAAGTGGCCCATGGCCGTTCTTGGCCCGGCTTGCGCGCGCGGGGAACGGCCGAGCCGGCCTGCTCGGGGCACGGCCCACAGGCGCAGCCCACTCCATCGAAAGGGGAGAACGGAGGGCAGAGCGAGGTCGCCATCTTCCGTGGCCTTGACGTCGCGGTGGTTGCCGAGGGCCAACGGCCGGCTCCGGCCAAACCGCGACCAGCTAAGGTGCGCAAAACGCTCGCAAGAGAGTGGCGAACGCGTGAAGGAGACGCGGGAGGGCAGAGATAGGGCGAGCGAGGCAGTGGTGGAGCACGGGCTCGATGGCACCATCGCGGTGGCGCGGCGAGGCGAGGGAAAAATTGAGCCCTACCGGGGCAAACGAGGAGAAGGCGACACTCGTTCGGAGGAGGGGAGGATGGGGCGGAGCCTCGTGCACGGGCAATTGGACGGAGGTGGTCCACCGGTGCCGGAACAGGGCGGTGACGGTGGCGGAGCTCGGTGGCGAGCGGTGTTCCGCTGCGGTTTTCACCGGAGGGAGGAAGAAAGGGAGCAGGCGAGGCGGAAATGGAAGGGAGACCAGGTGCCCGGTCATTTTTGAAGCGGAGCGCGGGCGCGGGGTCCACGGCGGCCACGCGGTGGCGTCGCCGGCATGCGGCCGCCACACGGCGGGCGTTTGCTGCCGGGGCGCCAGCGTGCGCGCGCGCGGGCGGGAAGAAGGGAGAGGGGGCTGGCTGGGCCGGGCCACGGCAGAGGCGGACGCGGGCGCGTGCGCGGGAGTGGCGCGGGCCGATTCGGCCAGCGGGCCGAATCCGAGGCGGCGGCCTGCTAAGCCGGATTTGAATTTTTTTTTAATTTCTCAATTCAAACCAATTTCAAATACAGTTTTCAAACCCTATTTTGAACAAGAAAAAGACCTTTTCTGGAAATGACCCAAAAATAAAAGTTGTTCAGAATTTCATTCTCTACAACTTTGATTAAGGGGTCAACTAAAAATTCTCAATAGATTTTGAATTGCAGAATAAAAGCTAAAATAGGGAGTATTTTTGAATATTTTTAATTAATATTTTCGAACAAGTTTTTGACAAAATTTTGAGTCATCTAGTTGCTCCAAAAATTGAACTATGGTTCTAAGTGATATAAAATTTGTAGTTGCAAAAATTTTGGTGTAATGTGATTAGCATATTAATATATTACATCACATATACCGTTTCCAAGCTTTTATTTAACTCAAATTATAATATTAACATGTATCATTATGATGATATGAAATGCCATGCATATGATTGTCACGCAAATGCATTGCGTAACACCAGAGTGTTACAACCCTCCCTCCTTATAAAAATCTCGTCCCGAGATTTGGGTTACGAACCATTTATTATAAAAATCTTCGTATGCTTTTTGTAGGTATTCACCCATTTCCCAAGATGCATCCCCTTCATCATGATGACTCCATTGTATCTTATACGTTTTCACCACACTGTTTCGAGTAGCCCTCTCCTTGGAATCCAAGACTCGAATTGGCTGCTCACGGTATACCAGATCTGACTTAAGTTTTATGTCTCAAGGTTCAATTCTTTCCTCTGGAACGCGCAAACACTTCTTGAGATGTGATACGTGAAAAACTGGGAATATAGCACCCATTGCTTCGAGTAATTCCAATTTGTAAGCCACTGGACCCTTTCTTTCCAAGATTTTGTAAGGTCCTATAAATCTGGCGGCAAGCTTTCTGCGTATACCAAACCGCTTCTTTTTCATTGCCGTGACTTTTAGATAAACATAGTCACCAACTTCGAACACAAGCGGTCTCCTTCTCTTATCTGCATAACTCTTCTGACGTGACTGAGCTGCTCTCATATTCTACTGGATGATATGAACTTTCTTTTCGGCTTCCTCCACGAAGTCAATACCATAATACCTTCTTTCTCCTGGCACAATCCAGTTTAAAGGTGTTCTACACTTTCGGCCATACAGAGCCTCAAAAGGTGCCATCTTGATACTTTCTTAATAGCTATTATTATACGCGAACTCTGCTAAGGGTAACCATGACTCCCATGAACCTCTGGAAGACAACACACAAGCTCTTAACATATCCTCTAAAATAGCATTAACTCTTTCAGTCTGACCATCTGTTTGAGGATGATAGGCAGTGCTACGAATCAGACTAGTATGCCATGCAATCTCACAATAGTTTTTGGTATGTCATGCAATCTCACTATCTCCGCAATATACTTCTCGGCATATTGAGGTGGTCTATACTCTGTCTTGACAGGCAAAAAGTGGGCTGTCTTGGTAAGACGATCCACAATTACCCAAATCGAATCGTGACCTTTCTGAGTAGTGGGCAGACCCGTGATGAAATCCATACTTATATCATCCCACTTCCAACTAGGTACTGACAAAGGTTGTAGCAATCTGGCAGGTTTCATGTGAATCGCTTTCACTCTACAACATGTGTCACATCTGGCTACATAAGCTGTGATTTCCTTCTTCATCTTTGTCCACCAATAACGAGGTCTTAGCTCTTGATACATTTTACTACTGCCAGGATGAATGGACAACTTAGAGAGATGAGCTTCATCCATAATTTTATTCTTAAGCTCTCTATCCTTTGGAACAACAAGACAATTGTCGAACCACAACACATCTTGCTCATCCACTCTGAAGTGTTTCAAGGGTTCTTCTTTAATTTTCTTTTTGATGTGGAATATCCCTTTGTCTACCTTCTGACCTTCTATTATCTTACTTTCCAAGGAGCAACTGATCTGAATACCATGTAACACGGCAGGGTGCATTAGATTAAAACCATCTTCGAGTAAGGGTTGCATATTTAGACAATGTGATTTTCTACTCAAAGCATCAGCTACCACATTGGCTTTCCCAGGGTGATACTGTACAATTAAGTTATAATCTTTGATTAATTCTAACCAGCTTCGCTGTCTCATGTTCAATTCTAGTTGGGTGAAAATGTACTTGAGACTCTTGTGATCGGTGAAAATATTGCACACATTACCAAGCAAATAGTGTCTCCAGACCTTTAAGGCATGCACTACGGCGGCAAGTTCAAGATCATGTGTCGGATAATTGATTTCATGTTTTCTCAACTGACGGGAGGCATAAGCAATGACTCTTCCTTCTTGCATCAGAACACATCCTAATCCTGTTTTTGATGCGTCACAGAACACATCAAAAGGTTTCTCGATGTCGGGCTGTGCAAGAACTGGAGCAGTGGTCAACAGTTTCCGCAAGGTGTGGAAAGCTGTCTCACACTCCTCTGTCCACACAAACTTGTGATCTTTCTGTAACAGACTTGTCATCGGCTTGGCAATCTTTGAGAAGTCTGGGATAAAGCGGCGATAGTAACCAGCTAACCTTAGGAAACTCCTGACTTCTGACACTGTGGTTGGAGTTTTCCAATCCATAACCTCTTGCACTTTGCTCGGATCTACCGAAACTCCATTCTCAGATAGAATATGACCAAGGAAAGAAACTTTCTTCAACCAAAATTCACATTTGCTGAACTTAGCATACAACTTATGATCCCTCAGTCTGGTCAAGACAATTCTCAAATGCTCTTCATGATCTTTCTCATTCTCAGAGTATACTAGAATGTCATCAATGAAGACAACTACAAACTTGTCCAACTCTGGCATGAAAACCGTATTCATCAGATACATAAAATATGCAGGAGCATTTGTTAAGCCAAACGACATAACAAGATACTCGTACAACCCGTATCTGGTAGAAAAGGCGGTTTTCGGAACATCTTGTGGCCTAATCTTTATCTGATGATACCCTGACCTTAGGTCTATCTTGGAGAACACTCTAGCTTTAGCCAACTGATCAAACAGAACGTCGATATGAGGCAAAGGATATTTATTCTTGATAGTCACAGCATTAAGAGGTCGATAATCCACACACATCCTTAGAGTACCCTCTTTCTTTTTCTTCACGAACAAGGCAGGACATCCCCATTCAGACTTACTTGGGCGGATAAACCCCTTCTTTAATAATTCTTCCAGTTGTTTCTTTAGCTCAGCTAACTCATCCGGAGGCATCCGATAGGGTCTCCTCGAAATAGGAGCTGTCCCGGGGATCAACTCGATTCCAAACTCAACATCTCTATCTGGAGGAAGACCAGGTAACTCGTCTGGAAACACATCCGAGAACTCACACACTACCGGGATCTGGTGGATAGGAACAACTTCCATGGCACAGATCACACTCACAAGGTCTGTTCTTTTAGGCAATGGTACCCGGAAAGTACCCTCTGCCTGGGGATCCTTAAGGGTAAGCATCCGACTGCTTGTCTCTATGACTGCCCCCCAGTCTTTCATCCAGTTCATTCCTATTATTACATCCAAAACTAGTCCAGGCATAACTACCAGGTTCACTCGAAACTTCCAACTACCTAACTCAAGGGTTGCCCCTCTAACCATCTTATTGGTTAACACATCAGCCCCTGCTAAACTTATGCGATAACCATAACTCAATTCTGTGCATAGTTGTTCATGCTTCCGTGCAAATGCTTGACTCATAAAAGAATGCGAGGATCCAGAATCAAATAGAACAACTGCAGGGTGATGGTTAACAAGAAACTTACCAGTAGTTACAGGCTCTCCCTCAGGAATCTCATCAATGGTGGTGTGGTGCACACGAGCATTGTAAGTCTGTTGCTTCTTTTTAGGCGGATAAGGGCAGAACTTTGAAAAGTGGCTTGGCTGACCACAATTGTAGCAGGGCCCCTTCACTGTACCAGCAGACCCTATAGCTCCCTTGGAGTTGCTCTGTTCTGCAGCTGCAGTGATCTTTGTTGGCGGCACGGCCATCTTGTACGGCTTCTGTGGTCCCTTGTAGTTCTGAGTTTTATGCTGTGGCGGCCTGAACCTTGCACTAGGTGCGGACGGACGATAAGAAGGACGATTTGCAGTGACAACTCTGGACTGGGATGGTCCTGACTCAAACACCCTCTTGCGATTCTTGGATGCAGTATAGGTGTTGTTGTTCTTTTCTTGTTTCAAACAATCACTGACAAAGTCATTGAATCTGGCGCGGGTATTGGTACCCACATGCTTCATCATCTTCGGACTTAACCCTCTCTTGAAACTAGCAATTCTCTTTGCATCTGTGTCGACCATGTCTGGAGCATAACGGCACAAGCTGTTAAAGGCATGCAGATACTGTGTCACAGTCTTGGTACCCTGATTCAAGGCCAAGAACTCTCCGAGCTTCATCTCAACCAACCCTGGAGGAATATAAACTCCCCTAAACGCTTCAGTGAAATCTCTCCAAGTAATCTGGGCATTGGGAGGAAAGGTGGTGCGGTGATGCTTCCACCACATTCCTGCCGGTCCCTGTAGCTGATGTGCAGCATACTCTGTTTTTAGAACTTCTGTCAGCCTCAACACACGGAACTTATCTTCCATAGTGTTGATCCATTCTTCAGCATCGAGTGGCTCTGCTGCTTCCTTAAAAATAGGTGGCCTAGTATCCATGAAATCCTTAAAATTGCTGTACTGGTTCACCCCATGGCCACCACCTTGATTATTACCTCTCTGAACATTTTCAGCGATGGTACGCAGAAAATCTTCCATATTCCTCTGTGACTGCTCGGCATTGCGCTGACTTCCAAGAAACTGTGCGAAGAACACCTCTGCAGTGAGCGGTGGAGGAGGGGGAAAATGTGGCTCTGGCTGTGGCTCCTGGTGGTTGACGTTGTTTGCACCACCCCCACCAGCCCCTGCACCGTTGCCACCAGTTTCAGCGGCCTCATATGTGGCACGGCGAGTGTTTGCCATCTACATATTTCAGCAACAAGTAATAATTGAGCGAAGTTGTAGTAATTGTATTCGAATGAACAATCATGCCATACTAAATTCATTGGAGAGAACAAGTCATACAAGAAAACAGAGGCACAATAATCACATTCCAATTAAAACAACATCACCAATTAAGTTACTTTAAATGCAACATCGCGTTCCATACAACCACGTTGCCAGCATACATACACTGGACTTTCATGCGTTCGGGCATCGCATACACAACCAAGATCAAAAAGATCGTCAGACTCAAGATCAAACAGGATACAACACGATACATGGAAACCAAAAGAAGGCCGTCGCGACAAAGCCTAGCTACTAACGCAGGACACTATCCTACTCTTCGGGGCCATCGTCGAGGTCGGAGGCATCACCACCGCTACCTTCAGCAGCAGCGTCGTCGTCGATGTCCATCTGAGCGGCGTCCGGAGGAGCATACGGGCCCATCCCGTTGTAGAGGGCATGAAACTCTTCATGCAAGTTAGCATTGTACTCTTCTAGCTCCTTGACCCTCTGCATCAGAAGGTCCCTCTCGTTCTAGGCTTCATTCCTTTCTTGCACTAGCTGTCCCATCATGCGGTCTGCATTTCTGTTGGCCTGAGTCAACGTCTGCACCCGCTGCATGGAACTCTCACCTCTCTCGAGAGCCCGGTCCCGCTGCAAGCTCATGTCGGCCAACTGCTCCTGCAAGCTAGCTATAGCACGTGCTTGCTTCTTCTTTTGCTTCCTTGCTTCAAGCCGGTCATCGCCACGCAGACCAGTCAAAGTCCAATAGGTATTCTCAAGACCCTGGTATGCTCTGATGGCTGCATACATGGCACTCATGGTGTGGTTGTCGCTAGCCCTTCCTTCACTGGGGCCTCTAACCAGGGCACTTCCCTGCGGCTGTACCCAAATGGCATCGCGAGGATCATCTCTCGGGAAAGTACCGGCCAAAGCTGCTGCCAACTCATTGGGGAACCTGCTCATTATGTCTCGGATGACGCGAAAGGCTGCGCCCTCTGCACCCTCAACTGGAGTGCGTCCTTCAAACTCCAAATGCCAACCATCCCATTCTGGCGCATCACCAAGAGCAGGGACGGTGATTTCCACTACCGCAAGTCCATCCTCAGCTAACTGGCTCTCGCTCTAAGAGTACACCGGCTCTTGACCCTCTGGGTACCCCACATCATGGAGCACTCTCCAAAGCAAGGTGGGCATGCCAAACTCGCTTAGAAAAGTGTCCGTGCTGCGGCGCTCCCGTGGGGCCATCTGACGACGGGGTACTCTCCCGCCGGTGGACTTTCGGATAGTCTGCTTCGTGCGGGCCATCTGTAGCACAAGTTTTAATTACCCGGTGAGAACATATTTTAAGTTGATGTCACTTTTATCAAAATGGGATAATCCTTTTATAAGGGGAGGAATGCATGTCATGAATGAAATGCACAGGCAACATGATGCATGCACGAGTCTTACGTTCTCACAAACTTAGAAAATAAGGACATCTAACGATGAATTCAGTGGCATACAAACGATCTCTCATATACGTAACTAATTCGATCTACACGATAACGCTGTTATGTACCTGCAGAAAAATTCATTTCAGCCCATTCCCCATGAATGCATGAAAGCAGTAAATCTACCTACATGCTCTACACGAATCCCCAGATGTGTGTACAACGGTAGTAACTACCCAAACACATCGTCCTAGTGACGGCATCGCCTCAACGGATGGAACACCCACACATGCGATACTTTCATAAAAATATGTGTAAAACATGAAATTATTCTAGTATCATATAAGCACTCTCCCTAGATCGGCGGTGTATCCGACCATGCTCTCACAGCTCACACTTACCGAAGCGTAGAGGTAACTGATCCATACATTATCACTTAATTAAGTGGCACTCATACAATAGCACGTCGTATGAGCAACGAAAAGAGAAATATGGTGCAAGAACCCCAAGTTAGTACTTAAATAGCCACCTAGAGTCCTTAACTGGGCATACAGGATATGACCACTGGCACACTTTTAGTTTGAAAATCACACTTTTTAAACAGAATTTTGTTTTAAATACACTTATGAACAGTAATCACGCTAAACCATGCTCCGATGCCAGCTATAACAGAACCGCCCAATTATACGAGATTAAGTAAGAAAATCATCCAACGGAAGGACAATTTAACAAACTTAAGCCCGTATAACCCGGTAGTCCGTGAAATCTTGACGGATTTCAAACCATTCACATAACAGCCAAGATCGTACTAAGTTTAGCGGTCATCGTCATAAGTTACATAGAAGTTCGCGGCACAAAATACATCGGAGTTTAAACATAGTTATTACAAACCAGGTTCGAATAAAAGTAGCGGAAGCAGTAGTTCAAATCACGCACACACACAACGTTTTGAAATAAAGTGTCAGCTTATGACCATCTCTAGCAAAAGCATCAGACGAGAAGTAGTGAATGACCATAGCCCATGGTCCTAAGCTTCGCCCATCGCAGGGTAGAGACAGTTGATACAATAACCATAGTACATATGTCCATCTGCAACAAGTGGGAACAAAGCCCTGAGTACGAGAAGGTACTCAGCTAGACTTACCCGACAGAACCAAAATAAAATGACACCAAGGATCATGATAGGCTTTTTGGTGGGGTAGCTGACTCATTTGCAAGAAAAGCATTTAAACTAACAGTTCGTTTACAAAAGCATGCAGTATTTTAATCTTTATTACCCTGTCAACTATGTTTGCACTTATGCTAGAGTAACCATGTAATTAAGCAAGTAAGGATTACCATTGATCATTAACAATAATTACCATGTTATTTTCCACATAACTTATCCAAGTGTTTCATCAATATTACTACGATGAAGTAACTCAAGTCAAGTGTTCACTATCCAGTGAACGATGGCGATTCGAATCGATTATTAACCAGCTGGTAATTTATTCCTCACACAAACCTCACTCACCCGCTAAAGTGAGGTATTGGTCACCGAGTCAACCATTCAGGTAAAGTCACGAGCTTGCCAGGAACCACATGTACCCAGGGGCCGCCCGACTGCTCTTTGGCCTTATCATCGCGCCCCCGTTTCCTGCCACTATTGCTCCGATACAGTGCGTTGCGGGCAATCCACTCGGCCCGAATAATCTCCTAGCTTCGCGGTCGAAAGGTACATTATTCAGCCAGCTAAATGTGAGGCATGCGTTCAACATGACTCGAGGCCCAACAACGGTCGGTCCTTAATCGACACAGACGGAAAGCACTACAGTCCGAAACCCTGCAAGTTTCCGCCCGGTCTCAAATTCATTTCACACTTAGTTATACCATGACTTCATAGTCATCCGAGCAGATCCAGGTAACCACCTATAGCTCGCAGGTGACAGGAAATCACCTGACTTCTACCGGTCTAAGCCAGCTAAGCATTGACTCGACTGCGGATACCAGGTAACAAGGATATAGTATAACAAAGGTAAGCAAGGTATAATGCAGCAACGATTGCAAACAACTCCTGAACTTAATGCATCAAATTAAGTAAAGTTAGTAATAATTTATTTGCAAACCGGGAGAGAAATGCTCCGGGGCTTGCCTCGTTTAAAGGAGCTCGGACGGTGGTCGGGGCACTCCGGAAGATCTTCACCGACCTCCTCTTCGGCTTCGGTCAACTCCTGCTCTGGCACCTTGGACTGCTCTTCTGGGTCCACGGGAACTGCTACCGGGGTCACTTCCTGCGATCCTGTATGATGCAGAAGTATAAGTGCTCATGCGTAGGTGCATTGCAGGGATGACATGAGATGATGATAATGAATGCATGCGGTGTAATGAGCATGTTATGTTATTTGGATTACGTGAAACTTACGACTCTTCTACAAGGTAGTCTACGTCATCCAAGAACATGTACTCAAAAACTACCACCATTATTCTCTAACAGGCAAAGGCACTTCGACACTCAAGATGCTTCAAAGATACACCAAAGTATAGTTTACTAACTAATCTTGCATTAAAGAGTGAATGTAAACCCTAATTAGCCCTATGCTTGAACAGCAACACATAGTTTAGTAGCACAGAAAAATCTTAGAAAATTACAGTGGATTACTAATATCAAAACTAGCCTGCCACAAAATTTTCATTGCATTTGGATTACTAGAACTGTCTATATAAAAATAACAAGCTAAGGCCTAAAAATGAATATTAAAATACTTTGCATTATGAAAAGTATCAAACAACAGATTTAGAAATTTTCTTACTTTCTACACAGTAAACAAACACTATAGAAAATTTATTACTTGCATGTTTTATCCAAATTTATTTAATTAACAAAAATAACAAATAGTAGTGATAGGAAGCATTTGAACTACACCTACACAATTTTCTACAGAACAGACATGATATAAATTTTTCCTAGCAAGTACATGGCACAAAAAGATCAACAAACATGGAATCACATTTTTTTTATTTTTCTAGGATTTATTAAGCATTTATCAAGAAAACAACCATTTCAATAGTTAATTAAAAACTCTACAGGAAAGTATCTCAAATTTGACATGCAATAATTTTATATCATAGATCTGGTTCCCATGAATCTAGATAAATTTATTTCACAATTTTTGGAGCTGAAATGACTGCTAAGATATTTTCCAAAGCATTTTCATCAAGAATAATAAAAGAAAATGGAAAATGAATTTTTCATAACGGCACTGGGCCGGCCCGGGAAGTCAAGTGGCCCATGGCCGTTCTTGGCCCGGCTTGCACGCGCGGGGGAACGGCCGAGCCGGCCTGCTCGGGGCGTGGCCCACAGGCGCAGCCCAGTCCATCGAAAGGGGAGAACGGAGGGCAGAGCGAGGTCGCCGGCTTCCGTGGCCTTGACATCGCGGCGGTGGCCGAGGGCCAACGGCCGGCTCCGGCCAAACCGCAACCAGCTAAGGTGCGCAAAACGCTCGCAAGAGAGTGGCGAACGCGTGAAGGAGACGCGAGAGGGCAGAGATAGGGCGAGCGAGGCGGTGGCGGAGCACGGGCTCGACGGCACCGTCGCGGTGGCGCGGCCAGGCGAGGGAAAAATTGAGCCCTACCGGGGCAAACGAGGAGAAGGCGACACTCGTTCGGAGGAAGGGAGGATGGGGCGGAGCCTCGTGCACGGGCAATTGGACAGAGGTGGTCCACCGGTGCCGGAATAGGGCGGTGACGGTGGCGGAGCTCGGTGGCGAGCGGTGTTCCGCTGCGGTTTTCACCGGAGGGAGAAAGAAAGGGAGCAGGCGAGGTGGAAATGGAAGGGAGACCAGGTGCCCGGTCGTTTTTGAAGCGGAGCGCGGGCGCGGGGTCCACGGCGGCCACGCGGTGGCGTCACCGGCATGCGGCCACCACGCGGCGGGCGTTTGCTGCCGGGGCGCCAGCGTGCGCGCGCACGGGCGGGGAGAAGGGAGATGGGGCTGGCTGGGCCGGGCCGCGGCAGAGGCGGACGCGGGCGCGTGCGCGGGAGTGGCGCGGGCTGATTCGGCCAGCGGGCCGAATCCGAGGCGGCGGCCTGCTAAGCCGGATTTGAATTTTTTTTAATTTCTCAATTCAAACCAATTTCAAATACAGTTTTCAAACCCTATTTTGAACAAGAAAAAGACCTTTTCTGGAAATGACCCAAAAATAAAAGTTGTTTAGAATTTCATTCTCTACAACTTTGATTAAGGGGTCAACTAAAAATTCTCAATAGATTTTGAATTGCAGAATAAAAGCTAAAATAGGGAGTATTTTTGAATATTTTTAATTAATATTTTCGAACAAGTTTTTGACAAAATTTTGAGTCATCTAGTTGCTCCAAAAAATGAACTATGGTTCTAAGTGATATAAAATTTGTAGTTGCAAAAATTTTGGTGTAATGTGATTAGCATATTAATATATTACATCACATATACCGTTTCCAAGCTTTTATTTAACTCAAATTATAATATTAACATGTATGATTATGATGATATGAAATGCCATGCATATGATTGTCATGCAAATGCATTGCGTAACACCGGAGTGTTACAGCCACCGTCTATACCGCTAGCAATTATTATTTTCTCAGTTTGTGAGGACGTATGAAACGTGCATGCATCATGTTTGTGCATTTCATTCATGGCATTGTTGCTCCCTTTATAAGCTAATTATTCCATTTTGATAAAAATGACAACTTAATATCTGTTCTCACTTGGGTAATAAAATTTTGCTACAGATGGCACGCACCAAGCAGACAGCTCGCAAGTCCACTCGAGGCAGAGCTCCCCGCCATTAGCTTGCTCCACGCACCCGTCAGCGCCACACGTTTCTTGGAGAGTTTGGGATGCCTACGCTCTTGTGGAGAGTGCTCAGCTATGTAGGCTATCCGGATGGGATGGAGCCCCGCTACTTCTAGGCAAATGAGCTATTGGGGGATGGTCTTTTGGTTACTGTGGAAGCCGTTGTTCATCCCTGAGGTGATGGTTCTGAGTGGATCGGTTAGCATTTTGAGTCAACTGGTAGGACCGCTGAAGAAGCTGCTGAGAGGCCAGCCTTTGGGATATTGAGGGATATCATGGATCATTTTCCTCAGGAGTTGGCAGCAGCTATAGTTGGAGTCTTTCTGAGGGGCAACCCCTCCACTGACTCATGGCAGCAGGCAAGAGGAAGGTCTCTAGAGATTGGAGTAGCAGAAGCACAGAATAGTGATAACCCCGCTATGAGTGCCATGTTCGTAGTGATGAAGGCCTTCGATGGAGTGGAAGGTAGCCTGAGATGTGTGTCTGGTGCTCTTGGCCAGGCTCATGATGATTGACATCAGCTTCAGAGGGATCATGATGCCGTGATTGAGAGACTCACTGTAGAGATGGCTCAGTTGACACGTCAGAGGGATCATGCGACCCAGAGGACGGGAGTCTTTGAGGGAGACATCCGTGCACTGAGAGAGTAGATAGATCGTCTGACCACCACCAACAGGAATGTTGAGCGCATGTTGATCCATGTGCTCCATCAGAGGAATGAAGCCTGGTCTGCAGAGTATGTTCTGAGAGCTCAACGAGTTGAGCTCGAGCAGCAGCTGGCCAATACAGAAGAGTACAATGACAACCTACATGAGGAGGTCCATCGGCTGAACAACCAGCTCCACCCCTACGTTCCTCCTGGAGCAGCAGAGATGGATCTAGATGAGGACGAGGATCCTGAAGAGCCTGAGGCACCAGTTGATGATGACGATGATGATGTGGATGGTGACAACGCCGACATCTCCAACTTAGACAGCAACCACGATGAGTAGGCTAGTAGTTGTTGCGCTAGCTACTAGGGTTTTGTCTTGCGATGACCTTTTGCTCGGTCGGGCATGTAATAATGAGTAGAAAGACTAAGACCTTAATGTGATGTTGGAAAGCTTGGATGTGTTTGTGGCGATATCCGAACGTCAAAAGTCCAGTGTATGTATGCTGGCAATTTGGTTGTATTGGACACGATATGTTGCGCTTAAGTAATTTAATTAGTGATGTTGTGTTAATTGGAATGACTTATTGTGCCCCTGTTTTATTGTATGAATTTATTCTCTCCAGTGAATTCAGTATGGCATAATCTTTCATTCACTCGCAATTTCTACAACATCGCCTAATAATTACTGTTGCTGAAATATGCAGATGCCGAACACTCGCTGTACCATGTATGACGCCACTGAGGCAGGTGGCAGTGCCGCTAGAAATGAGAACCATGATCCACCACTGCCTCCTCCTCCACCGTACACCGCGGAGCAATTCTTCGCACAGTTCCTCAGAAGTCAACGCAACATGGAGAACATGCAGCAGAATATGGAGGCTGCCTTGCACAATATTGCGGATAATACCCGCCGTGGGTTAAACCAGAGTGGACATGAGGTCAATCAGTATAGCAGTTTTAAGGATTTCATGGACACTCGTCCACCAATTTTCAAGGAAGCCACCGAACCGTTGGATGCAGAAGAGTGGATAAATACAATGGAAGACATGTTTCGTGTTCTGAGGATGACGGAAGTGTTGAAGACCGAGTATGCCGCTCATCAACTGCAAGGCCCTGCTGGAATGTGCTAGAAGCACCACCGCACCACTTTCCCCCCAATGCACATGTCACTTGGAGGGAGTTCACTGAAGCTTTCTGTGGAGTGTACATTCCACCTGGTCTTACAGAAATAAAGCTTGGAGAATTTCTGGCACTGAATCAAGGCACGAAGACCGTGACCCAATATCTACATGCTTTCAACAATCTAAGCCGCTATGCCTTCGACATGGTGAATACCGATGCCAAAAAGATCGCCAGTTTCAAGAGGGGTCTGAATCCCAAGATGATTAAACATGTGGGTACCAACACGAGAATTGGTTTCAATGACTTTGTTAGTGACTGCTTGAAGCAAGAGAAGAACAACAATGTTTATGCTGCATCCAAGACTCGCAAGAGGGCTTTTGAGTCAAGACCGTACCAACCTAGGGCCCCGATGGCGAATCGTCCTCCATATCGTTCCCCTGCCCCTGGTGCGAGGTTTAGGCTACCACAGAGGAAGAACCAAAATGCCTAGCAACCTCAGAGGAACCAGAAGCCCTTCAAGATGGCGATACCACAAGCCAAAGCAGGACAAGGCAGTTCATCTGGAGCTGTTACTTCGGTGAGAGGACCGTGTTTTAACTGCAATCAGTCAGGTGGCCGGAGTTCCCTCCACCCTCTCTCCCTCTTCGGTCTCGGGCACCAGCATCGCCTCCACCTCGCGGTGCTCGTGAGCACTTCCTTGGCCACCACCACGGCCTGCGCTGGCCGGCCACCGTGCGCTAGTGCCGCCACCCCACCATGCACGCCGACGAGCTCAGTGTCGAGCTCGGCTGGCCGCGTTCGAGGCACCCCCTAGCTTTGCCTCGGCACGGGGAGCACGGCGGTGCCCTCCCCGTCACCGGAGGACTCACCGGCGGTGAGTTGGCCGCCGGTCAGCGGCCGCCCCTGCCCGGCTCACTGACGGGTGGGGCCAGTCAGCGCCTGGGGCCCGTTTGTCAGCCGCAGTAGGCAGTCTTGGGTGCATGGCCTCGGGTGTGCGTAGCGTTTAGGGCCAAGTAGATTTTCGGAATTATTGAAAATGATTTCTAGAAATTGTGAAAAAGCTTACAAAAATTGTATCTCAAGATTTATAGCTCCAAAAATTCTGAAACAAATTTTGGTAGACTTCTTAAGACCAGATCTATGATGTAAAAATATTGCATGTCAAGTTTGAAATACTTTTCTGTAGAGTTTTTATTTAATCCTTATAATTGCTATTTTTTTAAGAAATTTATAGTAAATCATAGGAAGCTCGGAAAAATATGGTTCCACTTGCATTAGTTTTCTTTTGTGATGTAGTTTCTGGAAAAAAAATATATGCTAGGCATGTTCTGTGTAAAATTATTGATGTCGAGTTCAAGTGCTATTTATTGCCTATATTTGTTATTTTTGATAGGGAAAAATATGAATAAAACGTGCCTATGATAATTTTTGTGTAGTGGTTATTTACTGTGTAGATTGTTGAAAAGTGCTTAAATCTGTTGTTTGATACTTATCATAGTACAAAGTATTTTCATGCTCAATATCATGCTAGAGCTTGTCATTTTTGTGTAGGTTGTACTCATCCAAATCTCATGAAATTTGTATGGTGTGCTGTTTGGAGTAACACTAGGCTACTTTATTTTTTGTAGATTTTTCTAGGCACCAGAAATGGTTGTCACTGTTGTAACCCTAGTTTAAATAGGAAATAAAATATCATTTTTATGAATATAAGAAGTATTAAGGAGTGTTTGGTGTATCTTTGAAGCACCACAACCACCTTGCTGGTGTTGCTTGATAAGTTAGTGTAGTGGTGTTGATAAAGTATAGTAGCACTCTTGTTAGGGTTATATGCTAGCTATAGTATAAAGAAGATGTCATGCTTTATTAATGATTAGGCTTGGATGATGTTGACTACCTTGTTGAAAGCTTTTTGTCTCTAACATTTACTTTAAGTTTCAATGTACTCATCTGCATACCATGTCATCATGATCATGGCATTCCACCACATCCGTTGCACCGTTTGCGTGCTTACTTATGCAATTGCATCATACAGGATCGCAGGAGGAATCGCCAGTAGCAGTGCCGGAAGAGCAGACCGGGACAGATACACAAGAACTCCACGCACAGGAGGTGTCTATAACACCCTAGTTTTAAACTTTTGCAAGTTTATCAAAATTTATTAGAATTTAAATTACATTATCGCCAAATAATAGTGGAGGAAAATAATAGTTTATTCATGTTGCATTCATGCCTCTTGAATTTATTTTGAGTGGAAAAGAATTCATTAAATTCGGATTAGAAGCGAATTGATTTTGATCTATATATAAAGTAAATAAATTCTTAAACAAGTCTAAGGTTTTGTTAAAAAAATGGGAAAGATAATAGGCTCTCATCTCTCCTTCCAGGGCCGAAGCCCCTTTCCCTCGCACCTCACTTGCCGCTTGTCCATCCAAAGAAAGAGGAAAAAGAAGTGCATGCGGGCCCGCGTCTATAATTAGTACTAATCTCCCTCTTGCTTGCGTAATGAGCCAGCTTGTGGCCTTTGCATGCGCGCATGCACAGCTGCTCCTGGCCGCTCCTTCATTCAAATTAGAAGAGAAGGAGGTGCTGTGAGGCCGCCCTAGGATTCGGCAAGTGCACATGCAGCCTCGCGACCAAGCAAACGCGCGGACCAAGCCACATCCACACGCCCCGGTCTTGATCCGCCCCCATGCGCACTGAGCATGCACAGCAGCCACGGCCTCCACGCCTCTCGTCCCTCTCCTTCTCCATATGTATAGAGCGCCAGCGCCCTATGCACGTGTACTGTATCCACTCCGCCCTGCACGTGTTCCCTATCCCTCACCAAAGCCTTCACCAAACGCCGCCGCCGCTTTGACTGTGTAGTAGCGCCGCCGCATGCCCTGTGCGAGCCGAGCTACCACTGCAGCGTCCCGGTGACCACCGTCACTTCCTCCGCGTCACTCCATCTGCGAGGTCTCCATTGCCGAGTTCGTGGTGAGTTTCCAAACCCAACTGCACCAATCCTTGTTGTCGTTCGTTCAGTGTAGCTCGAGTTTTACTCGCGTCGGCGAGGCTTCGCTGCTAACCACGGTGCCACCGTGCACCCGCACCTCCCTGGCACCTCCACCCATCGCCGAGTAGGGTAGTAGGAAGTAGCGCTCGAACACACACAGCAGGCTGCCTTTCCTCCCAGCACGCACGCACAGCATGCACAAACACGCAAACATGCCACACCGGCGACCAAGCAGAGCTAGCAGCGCCGGGGAGCAATCATGCACTCGTCCGTGTTCAAGTTTCCTCTTATTAGCTTGCGGATCTCATCGCTGACACCATGCTCAATTTTTGGCCGTTTTCCCATAGAAAATAATTCCAGGAATGCAATGAAAATACAAGGATTCATGGACTTGGTCCATAATGGAGCATAAACACACCATAGCACGGGTCCACAGATCATGGACCCAGTCCGCAGCATAGTACGCGCTACTTTGCAGCCTAACCCTTGCATTTATCCCTGATAAAATGAACTATTCCCTCAGTCACGTAAATCTTGCCAGCTACCCCTCCCCATCTATAGTTAATAGCACATACATCCCTATCAGCAATGAATCTCCCAAATAAAGCAGTTTTTCCACCTCCTGCTTATACAAATATATTTATGGCCTGATGAATGTTTTCTTAAACAACATAAATAACATTTTTTAGAAGTAAAATAATTCTAAGAATATTTTGTAGTTATTTCAAAATAAATATTTAATCTTTTAAAACTTTAATAATCCATATCTTTTTATCTGTAACTCCGTTTTTAGTCATTTTTGCGCTCACGCGATCGTAGACATAAGCCCTACGTGTTAGTAAACTTTATTTTATGCTTTGCAGCTGTCTGGTATATTGTTCTTATTATGTTTTGTTTGGGCTATGTTTGGTGTATTGATACAGACAGTGCAGATTTTGAGAACCTCCAGGATCAGGTGTTTGACTTACTGGACCAAACCCAGTTCGAAGGCAAGTGTCCTTGGCCATACTTGCTCCTACATTTATTTATATTTTTGAGTTAGTTAGTTAGACCATTAGTTGCATGCAGAGTCTTAATTCTGAATCCTATGTTAGGGCTTACTAGAATTGCAATATCATCCTTGTAACCGGGCTTTGGATGGGTAGTTGTCATGCTTAGTATTGTCATGGTTGGGATGGGATGGCTATAATTTAATATTGATTAATGAGCTATGGAAACATGTGGGTTGGTAACTTTTTTTAGCAACATGGTGACTAGGAATCTGGCAGGATGGAAAGTTTGGTGGAGGTTGGTTTTTGCCATGGAATGGCAGCTGATGTTGGTGGATTGGGTTTGTGCTTGTCCCTATTGGATTCTAAGGACCGGTTCTCGGAGCATGTAGCCCGGCTTAACAGCGCATCCACAAGGTCTATATGGTACGACCTGGTTGAATAATTAGCTGCCCATTTCTGTGCATTGTGGAGAGTTAGGTGGCACGAGAGGGGGCCTAAATCGGCGAATCCTTAGTGAATGCATAGGGGTGGGAAACACAGCTTTGTAAAGACCTTGTAGTGTGACCCCGCCGAGCACCTAGGTAGTGTGAGGCGTGATGGGGAAAACATGACTCGTGGTGAAAGTGTGCAACCTCTACAGAGTGTAAAACTGGTATACTAGCCGCGCTCGCAGTCATGAGCGGCTTGGACTTCTTCGGGATTAGATGGCTCTGGTTCGGTTGGGTTGGCCTGGATGGTATTCAGGTGTGGGTTTGCTTGGATGGAATCTAAGTGTTGGTCGGCTTGGATGGAATCCAAGTGCGGTTAGCTCGGATGGAATCCGAGTGTTGGTTCAGTTACTTGAGGAGATTGTGGTTTCACTTAGATAAATAGGTGCTTAAGGATTTAAGGTAATAGGTGTGTCGCTTTAGGTGCTGGTGTCAAACAAAGTTAGCCTATCCTTTGTTACAAGCCTCATGTCATATATTTTCCTACACTTGCGGAGTACATTTCGACCCGCTGAGCACCTAGGTAGTGTGAAGCGTGATGGGGAAAACATGACTTGTGGTGAAAGTGTGCAACCTCTGCAGAGTGTAAAACTGGTATACTAGCCGCGCTCGCGGTCATGAGCGGCTTGGACTTCTTCGGGATTAGATGGCTCTGGTTCAGTTAGGTTGGCCTGGATGGTACTCAGGTGTGGGTTTGCTTGGATGGAATCCAAGTGTTGGTGGGCTTGGATGGAATCCAAGTGTGGTTAGCTTGGATGGAATCCGAGTGTTGGTTCAGTTACTTGAGGAGATTATGGTTTCACTTAGATAAATAGGTGCTTAAGGATTTAAGGTAATAGGTGTGTCGCTTTAGGTGCTGGTGTCAAACAAAGTTAGCCTATCCTTTGTTACAAGCCTCATGTCATATATTTTCCTACACTTGCGGAGTACATTTCGATGTACTCACCCTTCCTCTTTGTCCCCCTTGCTACCCCACCCAGACGCTGGAGACGACACGTAGGAGTGCGCGGATGACGATGATGCTTTTGACCCCGATGACGTGTACTAGGCTGGTGCAACCCCCGGTCGACCTTCCTGTGAAGATGGCGTCCCTTTTTTGCTGGAGAATAATTAGATTTTTCTTTTAGACCCACGAGTCATTTTGTAATAATTTTTTGATTATGTAATAAACTTTGATTTTGATACTATAATGAAGTCGATATATGTATGAGTTTTGATCCTGACATACATTATTGTGCATTTGATTTTCTCCTTGAAAATCGGGTGTGACAGTGCCCGAGGAAGAGGAGCAAGGAGAGGACTTGCCCGAGTGCATAGATCACCAGCCTAGTTTGTTTGAAAGAGGCAAGCCCTGGAGTATTCTAAATTCTCTATTTTATTCAAGCAATTCTTTATATATGAGTTATATATTGATGCATTAAGTTATAGGAGTTGAGTGAAACCGTTGTTGCATTTATTACTATCCTTGTCCACTGGGTTATCTGTTACCCTGTTAGGTCAGGATCGAATAATTGCTTAGCCTTGCTTAGACCGGTAGCGATCGGTGATTTCCAATCACCTACATTAATATGTGGTGAAAGAATTTAGCCATGGAAAGAATGATATCCTGGAATTAACCATGTGTTGATGGATAATTGGAGACTAGACGAAAAAGTTGGAGGCAACCAGACAGGGTTCTAGGGTGCTGTTAGTTTTCTGTTTGTGTCGATTAAGGACCGATCGTTGCTCGTCCCTCTTGTCATGTTGAATGCAAGCCTCACATTTAGCTGGCCGAATAAAGTACCTTTCGACCGTAAAGCTAGTGACACTATTCGAGCCAGGATAAACTCAGATTGGCAGACTGGTGCTGAAGGGGGTATGACGGGGACACGAAGAGTGAGCCCAAGGTGCGTCCTGGCTGTCGGGCGGTCCCTGGGTAGTGCGGTCCATGACTGTTATCCCACGGCTACTTGGAAAGTGTCATTGGTGATCTAAGCGACCCTGACGGAGGAAGCATGGTTTGTGTGAGGAATAAATCACCAGCTAGTTAGGAATCGATTCGAATCGCCATCGCTCCTAGATAGTGAGCACTTGACTCGAGCTATGGCATCGTAGTAATAATGATGGAACACTGATGGTTATTGGATGGTATTGGAAATGCTAAATTCAACCGGTAACTGGATGTATTGGTTAATCAAGTGATTGCTATAGTCTAGGTGCTTACCTAGTTGAATAGGTCCTAATAAAGTGGATACAAAATACTTAAATTAGTTTCTCCATTGTAGCTTATGCCTTTCGCATATGAGTTAGCTAGTCCACTAAAAGAAAGCCTTGCATAATCCTTGGTGTCACTTTATTTTGGTTTAAGACGGGTAAATCTAGCTGAGTACCTTCTCGTACTCAGGGCGTTGTTCTCATTATTGTTGTAGATGGTCAAATGGACTACGGCTATTACATTAACTGCCTGTATCCGGCGATGGGCGACAACTAGGACCAAGGGCATTGGTCACTCCATACCTCTCATCTGATGCTTTTGTTGAGAATGGCTACCTACTAGCACTGTATCTGAACTAAATGAGTGTGTGTGTCTTATGAAACTATTTTGCTTCCGCTACTTTAATTTGAACTTGGTTTGTAATAACTTTATGTTCTAAACTTTGATGTATTCAACTGTCGTTGCAAACTTTATGTAACATGTGACGGTGGCTGCTAAACTTGAACGATCTTGCTTTGTATGTTGGTTGGTTAGAAATCCTTCATGATTTCACGGAATCTTGGGTTGTATGGGCTTAAGTTTGGTAAATTATCTGCCTCGGCGGAAGATTTTCTCACTTAATCTCGTATAATTGGTCGGTTCTGTTACAACATCTCCTCGTAGTAACACCCCTGGTGTTAAGCATGCATTTGCACTTCCATTTCATGAGCATAGGTATCATTTATGCATACACGAGCATCACATGAAATAATGATGTGAAACATTGCTTTGCAACATGCCTTGTGATGATATGTTTCAATGTGTGCCTATGCCATGCTCATGCTTGTTATGCCATGTTTGTCTTTGATTAGTCACCAAACCAACTTAGAAATGTTTAGGGTGCAAAATGAGGTCATGTTTATGTTAAGTACTTTGGCAAATTAAGTCATTAAGTCATGGTGACCTAGGTAGGCCCTAGAGTAGTTTTGTTTGACCTAGCATAAAAAGTTTGCTACAGTAATTTTTGCTAGTGGACCCTTGATAAAAAGTGTAGATAATTTTATAAGGAACAAAAGTTATTTTTGGGTCAACTCATGAAAATGTTTGGAACATGCTCAAAAGTTGCTCCAAAGTCAATTTGAGTGTTGTTTTGGAGAAAACTCTATTTTTCTCTAACTCTTTTCAATAGAAATGATCTTTGGAAATTTGTAGTTCAAAAACTAGGCAAAATTTGGTCTTGACTCTTTAATAGGAAATGTTCCTCACTTCAAATCTACAACTTTTATTTTTGGACTCCTCCTTGAAAATGCTTTAAAATGAGGTTTTAGTGCTGTTTTGTATTTTTGGAAAATAGAAATTGAAAAAAAAGAAAAGAAAACCCCCACCTCAGCTTCGCCCACGGCTGAAAGCCGGCCCGGCCAGCTCTAGCACCCGAGCACCACGCCGCACCATGCCCGCGTGCGCTCAGCCTCGCTTCGGGGGAGCCTCACCGCATGGCGGCCGACCACCGGTAGTGGTGGACGGTGGCCGCACTTTGACCGGCCGGCTGCGCCTTCACCAGTTCAAAAAACCGAGCGGCCGAGCTCACCATCGAACGTCGCCGCTGCTCCACCGGCGACGTGTTCCTCCACCCGCATCTCATTCTCTGATTCCTCTCACCCACGGCTCCGCCTCGCTCTGCTCCATCTCGTGCTCCAGCTCGTAGACGCCATCGTCAACGGTAAGGAGGTCAATTTGGCCATTTTCTGCCACCACGCCATGGCCGGAGCTCACGGTCCACACCACCGACTCGTTCCGCTACCTCTCCCTCCTTCCTTTCTCGCACTACAAGTCCGCCATGACCTCGCAATGCTCACGCACGCCTCACCGGGCCTTGCCATAGCTGGAAATGGCCAACACGCCGCCATGTAGCGCCGCCGCTGCGCCATTGTCGTCGGTGAGCCTCGCTCCGGTGACCCACCCCTCTATCTTCACCTCTATCCAACGTGGTTTGATGCAGGGAGCACATTGGTGCCCTCCATTTCGCTGGCAACCTCACCGACGACGAGTTATCGTCGGTCAACGACCGACTCTGCTCGATCCGGCTGACGCGTGGGATCAGCTTGACTGCGGGGCCTGTTGGTCAGTGGACCTGGGTGCACCTAGCGGTTTTGATTTATTTTGTTTTTGAAAATGATTTCCAAAAATTGTTTCAATGCTTGTAAAATCCATATCTTGAGTAGATCTACAGTTTAAAAATATGAAATGTCATTTTTGTGATACTTTTATTTAAAGCATTATTTACTTCATGATATGTTGATAAACTTGGAAAATGCATAACTAATTATAGGAAAGAAAGAAAAATATGGTTCTAATTTTGTTGGTCTTCTGATGTGGTGTACATTCTATGAAAAATATATGTCATGCTATGTTTGTGGAGGAAACTGGTTGAGTGAATTATGTGGATTAAATGTTAAGTTCTTGTAAAATTGCAAGGGCCAAAAATATGTGAAACATGTGCATGTGAAACATTTTCTATGTTGTTCCTATGATGTGTAAATATTGACAAAATATGAAATCTGTTGTTTGATACTTTTCATAGTACAAAGTATTTTCATGTGTATTTATGCCTATTGCTCTGTCATTTTTGTGTAGTCTAAACTACTTATCAATTTAATCTGAAAATTTTATGGTAGACTCCTGTAGACCTGAGTAAGTTACTGTAATTTTTCTAGATTTTTCTGAGTAACAGAAAGTAGTGGCTCTGTTATGTCCTTTTGTTAATAAGTAATAATTTATGCTTAAATGGATGAACCCTATCCATACATGAAAAGCAAGCATCTCACCATCAACCATCTTCTTTCCTGAAAAGCAAGCCCCAGAGCATTTACTCCCTATGGTTTGCAAATATCTAACTTGCGTCCTTTTATGTTTGATGCATTATGTTATAGGAGTTGCTTGAAACCATTGATGTATATCTACTATTTTATATTCCTTGACTACCATGATATATCGTATTACCCTGTTAAGTCTAGTATCGGAATATATGCTTAGCCATCCTTAGACTATTAGAAGTGGGTGATTTCCTGTCACCTATGCTTTAGGTGAATAAATGATCATGTTTAGCTATGTTGCTATCATGGAAGATAACCATATGTGGTTGGATGAATGGAGACCAGATGGAATGTTGGGTAGCAAGGCATGGGTCTTGTGTGCTTGTAGTTTCCATCTGTGTCGATTAAGGACCATACCGTTGTCGGCCCTCAGTATTTTTGAATGTATGCCTCACATTTAGCTAGCTAGATAACTCTTTCCAACTGCGAAGCCTAGTAGCTCTGTTCGGACCGGTGACCGAGATGCTGCCAAGACCACCTCAGGCAGTTGACCGTGCGTAAGAATGCACTAACAACCCCGAATTATAGTGGGCAGGCATGACTTGATTGACCTGGCACTGGAACAACCCTAGGTGTAGAGGGTGCATGGTAGTCCCGTGACGTTATCCAAATAGTACCAAGGGTGACCTAAAGCGACCCTAACGGGGGAAGTGTGGTTTGTGTGGGGAATAAATCACCAGTTGGTTAGTAATCGATTCGAATCGCCATCGCTCCTAGATAGTGAGCAACTGGACTGAGTTACTTCATCATAGTAATGTGGCTATGGAACACAATGATGGTTGTAATGATGATGTTAAAAAGGCTAAAACTGATATGGTTACTATTGATTGCTTATAACTAATCAAGTGGATGATTTAGTCTAGCTACTCACTTAGTATAATCAGGTTTCAACTACAAGCTGCTGCTAAATACTTAAATGAATTCTTATCTTATATTATACTTTTCCGGAAAAATGAGTCGAGCTTGCCCACTTATATAAAGCCTTGCATACTCCTTGGTGTCAAATTATTCTTGGTTTAAGACGAGTAAGCCTAGTTGAGTACCTTCTCGTACTTAGGTTCTATTCCCATTTGTTACAGATGGTGAGATGTACTTTGGCTACTGTAAGAACTGCTTCTACCCTGCTATGGGCGATGAAGAGTAGGACCAAGGGCAATGGTCATTTCATATCTCTTACCTCCATTGCTTTTGTTGGATGAGGCTGCAGTCTGGCACTACTTTATTTGAACTCAAATGTGTGTGTTGGATTTGAACTGTTGCTTCCACTCTTTATCTATCTATTTTGAACCAAGTATTGTAATAATACTATTTGAACTCCGATGTATTTGAACTATGTGTAAACTTTGTGTAAGCATGTGAACTTTAATCACTGAACCATTACGATCTTGGCTGTATAATGAAAAAGTTTGAGATCCTTCGAGATTTTGTAGACTACTGGGTTTATTATATGGGCTCAAGTATGTAATGACGACTGTCTCAATGGTTGTTTTTGTGCTTGTGCTCTTATAAATTAGATGGTTCTGTCACACTCGTCGCCGGGCACAATCCACTCCACGGCCGCAGTCCTCACACGAAGGAGACCGCATTGGACAAGACCCTGCATGCACTGGTGCATGACCTCAAAATTGCACCATAGCTCCATAGAAGGTGGGGGTGGAGGGATACGGTTTCACCGGCGGCAAGGATGCGGAGGCAAGGAACCCTAGCGCTGGCAGCGACGGCAACGAAAACTAAGAAGGTAAGATTGTTGTTGAACGTATCAAATAGGAAGGGCTAACCCTCAGTTTTATAGGGAGGCGTTGAACGAGAGGCGAACCGCTGGCCTCGATCCACGTGCCTACTGCACCTGTCACCATGTCCCTTCATGGGGCATGCAGACGAGACCTCTGGCTATCCCCCATGAGAGACGCACCCAATAACAGTTCACCTCCCTCAACGAGCCGCCTACCGCCATAGGTAAGAAGGGATATGGAGTTGAAAACGCTTCTACGGCCCCTTATGGCCTAGGAGTTTGAAGGTTGGCCCACCAACGGGTTTGACAACTGCTCTAGGGCACCTCTGGAGTGAGGGATGGAAAGGGATGGGACCGCTAGCGGCTAGTACCTAGGCGCACAAGCGCCATGGGCATCCTGGCCCACGTTCGAGTCTTGGCAGTGCACGGCCCATGGTTTCTCCTTCAAGAGAGGCGTCGAGCCCTCAAAATCGGTCAAGCAGGTCCAGGAACTATATGAGCTAGCCATCAGGAATCTGGAGTCGGTCACCAGCTAACCCATTATGGATCCCCATGAACGGGAACCAGGGCCCCACTCGAACTAACCCGTTAACAGCTCGCCGAGCACCATGATTCATCCAGTGAGGAAAATCATGGCATGGCTCAACCCCTCTATTTTATTAGAAGAATGCTTGAGAGGGAACAAGTAGAAGCTGAACTGACCCCTCGATCGGACCCCTGCTATGCACGGGGGCTCGAACTCACAAAGAGGCCCAACGTGTGGTCGCACAACGAATGACGAATTAACTCAGCCGGGGGCGCCCTGCAAGCTACAAGAGTCAAAGCCTAGAGAATACATCCCTCAGGCATGCTCGCAAGCACCCATAAGCGATTGGGGAAATCCCTCCATCCTAAAGAGCCTACGTAGAAGTTCCCAACTTCTGTGCAGGATCCAGGGCTACTGTCGGATACCAATACTAGGGTACTTGGAGAAAAAGAGCTAATGATTATCAACATTAAAACATGCCCAAATGATAAGAGGCGTAACCATGTCTTTGTCCGAGCACCAAAGTGTAGCTCTCGCCTCAACCGACCCTAAGGGTGTAGGCTCCGTCTCGCCTGACCCCTTGGGTACAAGTCTGGCCACGTCTGACCCCACGGGGAAAGGCTCCACCTTGTCCGACCCTAGAGGCGTGAGATCTGTCCCACCCAACTCCCTAGAGAGGATTCCGCCTCGCCCAATCCAAGGGTTACAGAGTCAGCTAATGCTAGGGAGGGGGCGGACACGTTTGGATGTGACCGGCGGCCTCCATAGGCTATACCTAGGCACACACGTCCCCAACAGTGCTAGGTAGACTAGCACTGTGCTATTCGATCCCCATGTGACTCCAAACAAAGGGATCTATTGACCATGCTACGTGCCAGGGCGGGGCAAGGCACTGTGGCCGAGCAATGGTGCTTGCCTATAGCGATAGTGACGAACAGGGGGGCCACGACCAAGACGGTGGCACCTGTCTATAGCACCAGAGATGGACAAGGTCACGACGTGCGTACACCTTCATTGTCATCTGTAGGACCGGCAGGACTCGCTCGTGGAGGAGAATGGTGACGTAGCCCTAGGGCTCCCTTCCTCTTAGTTTTTCTCTTTCCTCTGTTCCTCTTTTTTCCCCTCTCTCTCTCGTATACCCTAGGTCCTTCCCTTGGTCTAAAAAAGGGAAGGCTTGGCCCCGCGCCTGGGGAAGCTTTTCAACCTCTTAGGCTTTGGAGATTTTGAACACTCTAAGGCACTTCAACTCCACTTCACCTTCACCAGAGACTTGGGATCTCATCCCACTCGCCAGTTTATAACCCCTACTGCAAACATCAATGTTAGTAACACGAGCAGCCTCAAACTGGACGTAGGGACGTTCTACCTGAACCAGTATATATCCTTGTGTCCTCTAGCACACCATTCGGGCCAAACACACAATACAAATTCACTCATTGGAGGTTCAAAACACTGACACAATTATAATAACTTCAATCAACCACCATTGAGAGAATTAATTGCTGGTCAATATTGACTTATGGATGGATTATCTAAGAAGGTAGCTACCAATGATAAGATTCTAGAGAACATAAATAATAGAATGGATAGCTGTGCTTCTGCCATTAAGAACTAGCATAGCTTTATAAAATCACAAATAGCTCAGCTAGTGGCTGTTGTTCCTTCGTCCGACAAAGGTAAGATTCTAGGGCAACTAGAAGATCTAGAAACTACAAATCTTGTTGATATTCATAATGCAGCTTTCTACTACATGAAGCCATTGATGGGAAGGTGGATAGATTATTCCCTACCCGATAAGAGAGGTGATCTAGGGAGACCTGTCATCCCCATCACCATTGGACCTCACATTTTCTAAGAAGATATTTGTGACATCGGAGCAAGTGTCAACATCATGACTATGGTACTCTATGAAAAGATTTTAGGAGATCCTTTGTTGTACATAAATATGCGTTGGTAGCTTGCAGATCAGTCACTCTGTTACCCCAAGGGAGTTCTTAAAGATGCTATCATTTGAGTGGGGCAATCATATGTTCCCATAGACTTTATGGTCTTGGAAATAGGTAGTGATGAAAAGGCAGCCATCATTTTGGGCTGACCTTTCCTGAGCACTGCAAAAGCCATCATCTATGCAGACACTGCCAAGATCTGTTTCATGATCAAGGACAAGAAGCAGAAGTTCTCTTTCAAGAACCGCATTTTGCAAACTCCTGCACATCCACAAAAGGCGTACCTACCCAAAAAGACAACAGTGACTAAGAAGAAGAATAACCGGAGAAGGAGGAAGAACAAGACCAGGTAGCCACAAGGAGAAACAGTTAACATGATCAATGCACTCCGATCAGAGTACAACCACCTCCTCACTTCACCATTCCTTGCTAAGAAGGATTATCCTAGTGTATCGACGAGTGTACCATTGGACAAAGAATCTTCCACAAGACCTTCTGCGACATTGGATTGGATGTCAACAAAATGTCTAAGATAATATATGAATATTTATTTAGTAATGAATCTTTGTACCCTACATATATGCAGTTACAGATGGCAAACCAATCAATCTAATTTCCAAAGGGTATAGCAAAAAAACATTATGGTCAAGATCCATGATCACTTTGCCCCCGCTAACTTCATGGTCCTGGACATGGGAGAAGAAGAAGACAATACACCTATCATCCTTGGAAGACCATTCCTCAACACCACCAACGCGATCATCTACGTTGGATCTAGATAAGTCCACTTCTAATTCCCTAGAGAAAAGGTACACTATTATTTTAATAGCTATACTACTTATGAACAACCAAAGAAGAGACGCTCTAGGAGGAGATGTCAATCATTCCAACGCCAGAGGAACCAACCCTGATGGAATGAATGGGAAGATGAAGAACTTAAAGAACCTGAAGAGCCTGTGAAGGAAGAACTTATTCCACCTATGTTAAGCCCACAGACCAAGCAGGCATGGAAAGAGAAGGTGACACCATCACCATCACAAGAAGTACAGTCATCTAGGTCTCCATCACTGAGACCAGATGATGCACCCAAAGAATGAAGGACTTCTTTCCAGCAAGTCCTGTCCGAAGGACTCAAAAAATCCAAACCCTCGCCTTGAGGTAACATCGGTAGTTATCCATATTTACTTTCTATCATTGCATGAGTTATGTTTCACTTTAGCATATTTACTTTTCTGCATTTGGCTTGCATTAGAAAAAAAAAGTTACTTTACTACATATCATCATTATTGCATATTAAAAAAATAATAATAAGTTTCATAACTGCATTCCATTATTGCATCATAAAAATCTTTAAGCCCTATGTGAATAAATCTATGATGTGTAAAAACTCATGGGAATATTCACCGTGGTGGCATAAAATATATATATATATATATATATATATATATATATATATATATATATATATATATATATATATATATATATATATATATATGCATGCATATTTTCTTTATGCATTAAAAAATAGAAAATCCAAATATATTAATAGACATCCTGCTAGAATTTTGCCAATTAGAAAATCTGTTTAAACCCACAAGAACGAATCCTCGAATGACTGACCGCTGACCCCTTATCCTAATCTGTGCCACGAATTTGTGTTCTTGTTGAAGTATTTTACAGGATGATACATATGATCAAGAGCAAGTTCACTCAGCTAGTCATTCCACTCCATCTGAAGTATATCTTCTTGAACCAATCTCCAGATGGACGAGAAGGGCATACGCCGACAAACCCGCTCTAAGAAGGATCACTCAACATTCAACAATCGACCATGACAATATCCAGCTTGGGGGAGGAGCATCCGCGATGTATCTAGCTAAGTATTTCTTTCCTTTAGTTTTACTATTTTTGAGTTTGCTTTATGTTAGCTAAAGAAATAAAAAGATACATAACAAACAAAATAAAATAAAAAAGTTATCTTAGCTAGTTATATATATTATAAGGTGTGATCTTAAAACAAACAAAATAAAGGTGTGTCTAGATTTCTTTAAGTTTGATTCTTAAGAACTGAATAAACAAATGGACTCTGAAGATAATCTCTTGTTATAGAACTAATGAATAGTTGCTCTGTCATAATTCCTTTCAAGTACTTAATTTTCAGCCTTAAATTCTCCTGAGTTTTAGATAAGACTATTTTGATATAAGAATTTGCTCTAAACTTGAAACTCATGGGTAGCATATACTTGATCTAAGTCTAGGAAATTGATGGATATGATATGAGAAGGTCTGAGCTGCTATTTATCTTGTTCCAAGTGATACTAGAATTCTAGAGATTTATCTTTTAAAAATATAAAAATACTTTATAATGAGTTCCCTGTATGACAAAGCTTGAATTCCTACCAAAGCCATATATGATATTTAGACTAGGAAAACTTCCACTCATATATGCTGCTTGTTTTGCATTGAATTGAATCAAGCTTTGTTGATGCCTTATGAGAGGTTTGTCATGCTCTTAAAATCAAGATCACTTATACACCACCCACATATGCACTACTTCTATACTAGGGGTAGGCGCAAAAACATGTCATTCCATCTAGATCCACCCAAAATGTTTTACTCCTACACTGAGAGCACTGAGAGCCTAAATGACCGTTTAGTCCGTTTAAACACCGTTTAAACGGTAAACAAAAGTCGGTCGTGTTGTTTAGGCCCTAAATGGTGAATTAAACGGTTAGGCCATTTAAACCTGTCTAAACCGTTCATTTCCATCTAAACGGTTTAAACAAAATCAGATTAAACGTGATTAAATGAGCCAAATAACCATTTAATCCATAATTAAGTGAATTAAAGGACTACGTCTATCACAATCAGGATGAAACTAATTAATATTGTAATTATATGAAGTGTTGTGGGATTTAGATTTCTTCGAACAAGATTATTTGGTAGAATATTTGATTTTTACATGTGTAAATATGTATGGGTTCTAGCAAATTTTATTTTTATCTAGATAAATATGTATATTTTATTGTTATTGTGCAAAACCGTTTAGGCCGTTTAACTCCGTTTAAACACCGTTTAAACGGTCTAAACGCTAAACGAAGGGTGACCAACTGATTACCGTTTAGTGTTTAGGAAAACATTGACTGAGAGTGAACACCAAAAATATATCCTATAGGATAACCATCAAATATGCTCTAAAGTTCTTGTTGCTATCTCTCAAAAGTTTTTGTTACAGAAAAGAGGCATGTGGCTATGCAAAAGTTATTCATGTTAAAGAAAAAAGTATTGAAAAAATGGACAAGTGTCCGAGATATTTAAAACAATGGGTACTCCAATGCTCGCCTGAAAAAAAGAGAGATGAATAAGATAGCCCATGTTTTCTTGCAAAGTTATTTCTAAGTTTCAAAAAGAGAGATATGTTTTTCAAGGAGCATAGTAGAATTAGGTTAGCCACCATATCCACCATATATTCCACACACATGCACATCTTGATTTGATTGTATGACTTAACTCTCTTTAGATCCGAGGTTTGACTTTACAATATATGTATTGCAAGTATGCTCTTTCATGCTATCTCCCTACCTATGAACTCCACTATAAGCCTTAGTAGTAGGAAGAGAAAGGCATAACATTATCATTGCCTTAGTAAGGATCCACAAATACCATATATATTGAGAGACTTGAGAGTTTCATACAATAAAAGATCTTAGTTTTATTTTGAAAACTTATAAAAAGTCTAGAATAATGGTTGAGCAAAGAACTGAGACATAGTGCTTAACTTGATTATTCTGTCTTTCAATTGCTCAAGACCCAAGTGAAGGCTAAGAAGTCCCATGGTTGAAGGTAATATGGGCAAGTTAGAAAGTCAGACCGGTTTGGTCTAATTCAAAGGAGAATTCTTGTTTTGTAACACCCCAGGTGTTAGCCTTGCATAATTGCACTTGCATTACATGAGCATAAGCATCATCATTCATATTTGAGCATTTACATATGAAACATACATGTGCAATATGTGAAACACACCATTGAAACATGTGAAGGCATGCAACTAAAACATATGTAACTATTGCTATGAAACATACAAGTGAAACCTACGAAGCATTGCCTTGCAACATCTGAAACATTGCCTTGAAACATATGCAACATATCTTTGTTATTTTATGTTTCATTGTATGTATGCTTATGATCATGGGTTGACTAATGCAAGTGGCTGATGTTTGGTCACTAAAACACCTTAGCTACACATAGGAAGCAAAATGGAACATTGTTCATGTTGATCACTATGCCTAATTAAGTAACTAGGGTTAGGGTTGACTAGAAACCACTCTAGACCTCTTTTGGTTGACCAATTAAGAAGTGCAGCTTAGATTGTTTGCATGTTTGCGCACCCTTAAGCAAAGTTGTAGTAAATTTTATAAGGAACAAAAGTTGTTTAATGACCTTTAGCTAGAAATGAGCAGAATATGCCCAAACATGGCTCACAAGTTAGTTTCTAGTGCTGATTGGGGACTTAGAAATATTCAAGTCATGAGCTGACTTACAGTTTCAAAGTACCCATGTTCAGAGCACTGTAGTTTGAATTCTAGACAGAATTAGGCCTTATGTGTATAATCAAACTTGTATACCACATGTAACTCTACAATTTTTGTTACTATGGTGTTTGCCAACTCGAGCAAGTTTGGGAGTTATCGGACACCAAAAACTGAGTTTCAGTCGGTTTTGCTAGGACTAAATCAGTCTATGCCGGTTCAAACGGTCACGGCCAGTGGCCGACCGCACGCAGAGAAGTGCCACCACATGGACGCCATGCACTATGCTCTCTGGCAACGGCACCAGAAATGCTTGTTGGTAAAATTAATGCACACTCTACTTTTCCGCAAGCGCACAGATAACGTCTTCTTAAGTCTTAAGCTTTAATCCTTGAGTAGCTATCAAGGACTGAGAATTTTGAAGGTAGAGGGGATCACTAAGGCTGTCTAATTCTACTTCAAGTATGAAATGCTAATAGTGTTCTTGATGGGGAAATTGTCATAGGAGGTCATAAGCAGAGTATGAATTCTCCTACCAATAAATTATCCTGCTAGTCCTACAAACGGGATAGTGGGCTATAGAAGAATCAACAAGGCTATAAGAGTCACCCTTGCGAACTACCACTAAAATCCGAAATATAGGGTACATTCATGAGCTATCAAGTCTAAGCACCGCGCTTACACCCTCTAACTCCTCTAATCCTAGCGCTACTAGAATTAAAGTACTCAAATGAGTCACAAACCTCAAGAACAATAAGAACAACTTGAAAATAGACGTTGATTACTAGAGAGATCTAGATCCAAGATCTTGAAGAACTTGAATCCACAGGTACAAGATGTTGAAGAAGATCCGATAGGCCAGAGCTCCTTCTAAATCTCCTCTTCTCTCTCTCTTCTAGTTCTAATTCAAGACTAGATTCTATTCCTAAACTAGAGGGATAACTAGTCTTCTTCTTGATCGCTGGCTCTTCAATCCTTCTTCTATGATTTCTAATTCTGTTGGAGGTTCTGATCTGGAGAGATTGAATGAGGCCTGGGGGTCTGGAGGCCGATTTATATAGCCCTAGGGGATCAATCGTGGCCCTTGGATGAAACCGACCTTCACGTAGGGTTGAGATGCATCATAGGAGGTGGTAGAGGCAGCTTTCAAAGGAAGGAGTCGTGGCGGCGTGGGGGGAGGCTGGCTAGCCTAGGGTTAGGGCCGGTCGGCCCACCTGGCAGGAGGTCGAGGTGGGCTGCCTTGTGGAGTCCTCTGGTGCCTTCTAGAATGTCCTTGCGTGGCCGTGACGTGGAGATAAGTCCGATAGGCGTGGGTTCCTTCTCATGTGAGATATCATTTTCCTGCATTTTTTTTGTTTAATCCCTGAAAAATCACAATTCATCAAAACTCGTGGAAATTGTCTGTAGAACCCCTATTCTAAGGTGGGAATCATATTTTTATCCTTTTTATATGTTTAGTTGACGGTTTATATTGATAGTTAATTACCGTCAACAACTCCCCCACACTTAGTCTTTGCTCGTCCTCGAGTAAAGGTTGAATTACCTCAAGACATAACTTTAAGATAAGACATCAACACTAGACCTCTCCCAGTCATACCTATACTGCAGGATTCAATGTGTCTACCATAACACTTTGGGTAGTTGAAGAACAAAACAGCTTGAATTTGATCACCTTCTTCCTATCAGTCAAGTCAATTGGAGATTTTTGCACAAGTTTAAAATAAAAGCATAGTTCACCTTCTCCCTATGTAGCTCACTCAAGTCACTCATATGTAGTATTTGTGGAATCCTCTCCAAGGCATAAATGACTGGTGCCTTAAAACATCCTATCTCTAAAAGTTGTATCTGGAGTGAAAGGTATGATCAAGAATGTAGCACTTTTACCTTGCATTTATTGCTAGGTCAAAACTCGGACCCACAGAGGGAATTGTCATACTCTTAGATCAAGATGTGCATGTGTGCAGTATATAGTGGCTAACTTATATCTACTTTGCTCCTTTGCTCCTTTGAGTGTATATCTCTTTGTTTTGAAGAATTGAAAAATTATACAGAGGCTTTTAAGATCATGGGCTATCGTTGTTTTTCTTCTTCTTTCTCTTTTTTTAAGTACTTGCCTATCTTTTTATTTTTCTTTTATTTTTACATAGCCCAAGTCTTTTTTTCTGTAATAGAAAACTTATAGAGAGATATTGATCAAAGAACTTGGAGCATTTATTGAACCTATAAAATATTTTTGAATGGTAAGGCATGTTTTTGTGTACTCCCAGTGTAGGAATAGCATATGTATGTGGAGTGTAAGTGATCTTGATCTTGGGAGCATGAAAAATCTCTCGACACAGGTCAACAAGGTTTGACAAAACTCAATACAAAAATAAAAGACTCATAAGCTAGTCTTCAAAATTTATCATGTAAGGCTTTGGTAGGATATTACTCAACTACAAAGGAGAAGTGAAACTATTAATTTTGCAAGTTTAAAAATAAAAGTTCTCCAAGGATAAGACTTACCACAACAACTTAAGCAATGCGGGGTCCCTAAAAAGGTTCCCAACAGTAACAAGACTTCTAGGAAAAGTGTTGTGTGAGTCTATCTTTAAATTATATCAAAGTAATTTATTCATTTAATTAGGATTAATAGATCTTGTGTTTATTTAGGGAATTCTTAATTTAATTCGAAATAGAAGATTAAATAGTGAAAAATAGAATGTATGGAATGTGTACCGAACCGTGGACGAAGGAGGAGGCAAGGCATGGTGACAGGGGGCCGGTCGGCCTGGCCCTGGGCCGATCGGCCTGGGCTGAGGCCTAGTCGAGGCCCGCTTCATCGTGCGAGGTCTTAGCGACGTTTGCTTCTGTGTTCTTTTATTTTCGTGACCGAATCTTCTCTGGTAATCCTGTGGTCTTCCCCCCACATTTATTTCCTATTTTCTTTTTATGCGCAACATGTGGAGACAAGACAAAATATTCCAAATAATAATAAAGAGAGAAAACACTTGACTCTAATAAACTTTATTGATATCATTTAAGGCACTTATTACATATCTAGCTAATAATAGAACTCTCACACTATAACAACTTGATAACTCTAAATAATAAATCTCACTTTTAATAAAACTCTCACACTCAAATGACTCTGTGCCTTATCAATCTACTAACTCATACTCTCTCTATTCTTCATCTTTTTCTAACTCATCAAGTCTACGGCATAGAGTGTTTGCAAGAGTTTTAGTGCTTTTCTGCCTGATGACTAGCTTATTGATCCTAGCATTAGACTTCCCTATCGTGTCAGCTAGCGTAGCCACTAGGCCTCGAGTCTGCTCAATAGTTTGATCAGTCATAGAGCTAGATTCTCTCAATCGGGTGAGCAGTTGCCACTGCTCACCTAGCCTTCTATCTAAGGAGTTTATCATTTATGATCACGGGAGATTCTAGATCATTGTTTAAGAAAGCATATCTAAGGCCAGCAGGTAGGGGTTTTAACTCTATGGGAGGTTTAGGTGGTTCTTCGAGGAAGTCTAAAGGATCAGGAACAGAAGGATGATCTTCTTCCTCTATGAAGAATTCAGCATCTTCTTCAAACTTGGGTTGTTCTAAAGTTTCAAGGGATGCTTCCTTAATTTCTTCCATAGGATCTATCTTGGGACATGCATCACTCTCAGTATGTAGGGAGTGAATGATTGGTATGGATCTTTGAAGATTTTTCCCAAGATAAATATTTAATTTCCCTGTTTGACCTTTGAGAAGAAGTCTTTGGATTGGTTGACCTATCAGGAGGTTGAATTCAATGATGTCATAGATATAAAAGCTCATACGCACTCAATGTTTTCCTAAATGCTAAACGGTAAACAGTCGGTCACCCTTCGTTTAGCGTTTAGACCGTTTAAACGGTGTTTAAACGGAGTTAAACGGCCTAAACAGTTTTGTACAATAACAATAAAATATACATATTTATGTAGGTAAAAATAAAATTTGCTAGAACCCATACATATTTACACATTTAAAAATCAAATATTCTACCAAATAATCTTGTTGGAAGAAATATAAATCCCACAACACTTCATATAATTACAATGTTAATTAGTTTCATATTGATTGTGATAGACGTAGTCCTTTAATTCACTTAATTATGAATTAAATGGTTGTTTAGCTCATTTAATCACGTTTAATCTGATTTTGTTTAGACTGTTTAGACGGGATTGAACGGTTTAAACGGGTTTAAACGGCCCAACCGTTTAATTCACCGTTTAGGGCCTAAACAACACGGCTGACTTCTGTTTACCGTTTAAACGGTGTTTAAACGGACTAAACGGCCGTTTAGACGAACAGTGTACGCACTAGAATTCCATCTACCTCAATAGGTAGGACATATAAAATTCCCAAACTAGGAAGAATATATCCTGAGGGGCTTTTTAACAGTTTTGTTGTTGGGGTCAATGGCATGTAACTCAATAAATCTTGAGCAAAAGATGCAGACATGATGTTGACACCCACAACAGGATTATAAAGAGCTTCGAAAGGTTCCAGATTAATTTGTCATTGAATGGAAGTGGAAGGTGAATCTAGGTGAATCACTTCAGAAGAAAGCTCTGATTCTTCCAACCATTCATGGCTTAGTACAAAAGCTAGATTTTTCATAGTCTTTGTAAGGAAAGCGTGTTCAGTAAACTACAAAAGTTCTTTGGGATAAGGTTTTGATTTCTGAGGCTTCCTTATAAGGTGATAATTCGAGGTATTTCCAAATTTGGAAAAATATTCATCCTCAAATTCAAACACAATCGCTGAAACTGGGGTCTCCCCTGTATCAAGAATTATAGCTGAAGGTTGATATGAATTAGGAAAGGATTCAGGCTCAGCTATCTGTTTTTCTACAAGTTCTTGTGGTGTCTTAGCTTCATAGGTAGGAGTAATTTGTGAAAGGTTGAGCAATAATTCCCTTGCTTTAGTAGCTAGGGTATGCAGAAAGGATCCATCTGAAGCTAAGTTAAGAAATGTAGTTGTTTCTCTATTCAGGCCCATATAAAAATGTTGAAGAAGAACAGGGTCTAGGATTGATAAAGATGGACTAGAGCGGACAAGAGTATCAAATCTCTCCTAGGTAGCAATTAGAGACTCATCACTTTCTTGTGTTAACGACAATATCTCTAAGCGTAGGTAAACGATTTTAGAAACTGGAAAGAATTCTAAGCAAAAGCTAGAACATAAAGCTTTCCAATCCCCATCCTTGGTGTGGTTCGATCGTACCAGGTTTTAGCTTTCCCTTCTAAAGAGAAAGGAAAAAGCTTCCATCTTAGGGTTTCATCAGACATGCCTGCAATGTGTAGGCATGTACAGGTCTATTCGAACTCGTTTAGGTGAATGTGAGGATTTTCATCTTCCTTGCCTGAAAAGGATTGGCTCTTAACCATTTCTACCAAACATGGTCATAGCTCATAGCTCTCAGAAAGAATAGGCTTAGCTGATTTTGGGAACTCTAAGTATACTATGGTGAGGTACATATACTGGTTGAGTGGAATGGAATCTATGGAGCTAGTGGATGGCTCTAAGAAATCCATGGGTAAAAAGATAAAAGTATAGTACAAGATTAAGCTTGACTCAAGATGAACTCAACACCGCTCCCCGGCAACGGCGCCAGAAATGCTTGTTGGTATAAATTAATGCACACTCTACTTTATCCGCAAGCGCACAGATAACGTCTACCGATGTAGCACTTCAGCAGGATGACCTAGTTTTAATATCAAACCCAAAGGAACGGAGTATGATCTTCTTAAGTCTTAAGCTTTAATCCTTGAGTAGCTATCAAGGACTGAGAATTTTGAAGGTAGAGGGGATCACTAAGGCTGTCTAATTCTACTTCAAGTATGAAATGCTAATAGTGTTCTTGATGGGGAAATTGTCATAGGAGGTCATAAGCAGAGTATGAATTCTCCTACCAATAAATTATCCTGCTAGTCCTACAAACGGGATAGTGGGCTATAGAAGAATCAACAAGGCTATAAGAGTCACCCTTGCGAACTACCACTGAAATCCGAAATATAGGGTACATTCATGAGCTATCAAGTCTAAGCACCGCGCTTACACCCTCTAACTCCTCTAATCCTAGCGCTACTAGAATTAAAGTACTCAAATGAGTCACAAACCTCAAGAACAATAAGAACAACTTGAAAATAGACGTTGATTACTAGAGAGATCTAGATGCAAGATCTTGAAGAACTTGAATCCACAGGTACAAGATGTTGAAGAAGATCCGACAGGCCGGAGCTCCTTCTAAATCTCCTCCTCTTCTCTCTCTCTCTTCTAGTTCTAATTCAAGACTAGATTCTATTCCTAAACTAGAGGGAGAACTAGTCTTCTTCTTGATCGCTGGCTCTTCAATCCTTCTCCTATGATTTCTAATTCTATTGGAGGTTCTGATCTGGAGAGATTGAATGAGGCCTGGGAGTCTGGAGGCCACTTTATATAGCCCTGGGGGATCAACCGTGGCCCTTGGATGAAACCGACCTTCACATAGGGTTGAGATGTATCATAGGAGGCAGTAGAGGTAGCTTGCAATGGAAGGAGCCGTGGCGGCGTGGGGGTTGGCTGGCTGGCCTAGGGTTAGGGCCGGTCAGCCCCACCTGGCAGCAGGTCGAGGTGGGCCGCCTCGTGGAGTCCTCTAGTGCCTTCTAGAATGTCCTTGCGTGACCGTGACGTGGAGATAAGTCCGATAGGCATGGGTTCCTTCTCATGGAAGATATCCTTTTCCTGCATTTTCCTGTTTAATCCCTAAAAAATCACAATTCACCAAAACTCGTGGAAATTGTCAGTAGAACCGCTATTCTAAGGTGGGAATCATATTTTTATCCTTATGTTTAGTTGATGGTTTATAATGATGGTTAATTACCGTCAACACTCTTTCCCTCCCCTTCTTCATGTTAGCACTAGCTTCAGGTGTAACCTAGCCTAGGTGGTGACCCTATGGTGAACCATAGTTTCACCGGAGTAGAACACGACAGCTAGCGCCACCGCGCTCTCATCGCCGCACCACCACGTACACGGACGAACCCTGTCGACGCTTCCACCCAAACCCTAGGTAGCCATGGTAGATCCGCGTGGTCACCGCGGAAACCTAGCGCCCCTCGTAGGGCCTTGCCATGGCTAGAGACGGTCGGCGCACCTCAGCGCATGTTACCGGTCCTTATCGACACATTTATACTACCAATATAAGTCTAAAAAGGAAAGAACTACACGTTTCTACACACATATACCTTTGCTACTGACCAAATTCCACTTGTACTGGAAGAATTGTCACTCTATAGGAATTTACACCAAGTACAAGGAATTCATACCAAAAAGGCACCAAATTGAGAAATCGTAAAAGGCAAAAGAAGGGAAGAAGCCCAACTAGATAATCAAACCTAGGCCAACCCACATGAGCACCGAGGCCCAAACCCAGAGAGTAGCCCACCGCACGAAGGAGAGGCCGGGCCAGGCCACCCCAAGCACGGCCGCGCCCCCCTCCTGCCACTTGGCCCCACTTCACGTTGGCGGTTTGGCATTGAATAGGACCTGGCGATGCGCGGGTGTATTCGGGGAATATTCTCCCCCAAACCAACTAGGCTGCCCCTATATAAGAGGATGGAGACCACCCTGACTCACACACACCACATAAGGGGCAAGAGCACTCCTCACTTGAGCTAGAGCACCACCACAAAGGGGTTTAGGCCCTAGTGGCTTATGCTCTAGTAGCTTAGTAGAGTTAGGACTAGAGAGATGTGAGGGGAAGCTCGGGGAAGCGCTAGACTTGTTGGTGTCTCTCTGCCTTGTACCTCAATGGATACTTGTGCCTCAATGGGTTTTCCGCTAAGTGAGTATTCGTGATTCGTATGGTTCTAAGTCTTTTGATTAGTTAATCTTTGCTCGTACTTGTTTGCGGGATCATTATTTGTCCTTGTGACGAATGCTCTAGTAGAAGGGCCCTGCTAGATGGGTAACCCGATCACACTAGAGTAGTAGTCGATAGCGTAGACATGATGTCTAGGCTAGAGGCTACCTTCATTTGTCTCGTGTCCTACGATTGAGGGGTAGGCGGTAGGTGGTGATAGCCCTATCCGTCCCTTGCACTCCCCCACGTGTGGGCATGGCATAGAGCCGTATGCCAGAGGTACCTAGCAGACTAGGTATAAGCCGGTGCCCGATGTAAGCAAGTGGAAGTAGGGTTTACCTATCCTTAGACCCAAAAGCCATAGGAATCCATCTCTACACTTATGTTGTCCTTGGATGAATTAGCTATAAGAAATACCTTCATTCCTTGTGGAAATATGATGCCCTGAATACTTTTGGGTGAAAGCTACAATAGTAATTCTGTATGCTTGCGAAGTAAGTTTTGTAGACGTTAAGAAATACCAACAAGCTTTCTGGCGCCATTGTCGGGGACAGTTGCTATTTTCTTCGAGCCTAGTTCGTCCTCGTATCAGTATCTTTTATAAAAACAAAAATATTTGCTTTTATCTTTTCTATCATAAAGCCAACAATTCAAAATCCTTCTGCTTCAAAGGGGGAGTTCTTCGAGCCACCATCTTTTTCAAAATCAAAACTTTCATCCGGCTATGAACTCCACCCTCCATTCAAAGCCATGGTTCGGGCACAACCCTTCTCTGGTTACGATAACGAAGACCCTTTTTACCACCTATGAGAGTTTAAGGAAATGTGTTCTTGCCTGAGCATCCTAGGCATGACACAAGAAATCTTAAGGTGGAAATTATTTGCCTTCTCTCTCACAGGGATGGTGAAACAATGGTACATAGACATCATATAAAGCACGAATGGGGACTGGGATGAACTTAAGGATAAGTTTTGTCTTACTTTTTTTCCCCATGTCCCATATTGACTCTCTGCCTAGGGCAATCCTCGACCTTGAGCAGCGTGAGGAGTCTATAGGTACAACCTAGGCTAGGTTTTCAACGTTACTTTATGCCGGCCTAGATTTGTCATTACCCAATGGCGTGATTTTGCGTCTCTTTTGCACGGGTCTTGACATAGATGCTGACCTATGCCCAGACATGACTATCGAGGGTAGATTTACACACAAAACTATGATGGAACAAGTAGAATTCCTTGAGTGCTTCATAGCCAAACACACTTCTTCCATCATGAGAAGCAAACCCCTCTAGGCAAAAGGCATGTCGAGTGTGAAGGAGTCCTCATTAGTCGAAACCAAAGACATACCATCTCTAAGTTTGACTCATGAGCCCCCACCCGAAACCATAAACACCGAAGGAGAAACTACTTCATCCTTCAGAGTTTCCTATCAAATTCTAGGATTATGGCAATACCTCGAAGTGAAATTCATGAAACCAAGGTTCACTTAGATTTCCACATCTATACCATCCTTGAATTCGATAATCTCATAGGCTACTGAAAGTCCTATGTTTGGTGTTGGTAATTAGTGACAATGCCTAAGTACTAATCCTATGCCTAAGTTGTATGTAGCATATGAGGATTAGTACATTCCAAGGTTGGTGGCAAGATGGACATGGTGATCATGATGGCCACACTTGGATTTGGACGCAACCCTACGTGATCAAGGCAAAGGTATATGCTTAAGGGTTGTGTTTTAGTAACCAAGACACCTAGCGGGTGTGGTTACATTATAGGATAGATAGCCGTATTATAAAGAGGGGAATGACACGGCTATTGAACTCCTAAGTGCCTCTAGGTGTGCATTTCATAATCATATGCATTTGGATAGAACTAATAACGCCTCGAAAAATGATTGAGAAAATGCTAACATACTCGCACATGACGTGATCACTTTGTGGTGTTAGCACATTTGCGAAGGCGGTGGAGTTTGAGTGGTAGAGAGGGTTTGGGGTCCTCTCTCCCTCCCGCCGAGCTTGCGAGGCGGGATTCAGGCATTTTCGAGGAATTAAAACATCTATTTTCAACTACGTCGGAAGTCGGAAATCAAACAGAAGCAAACGGAGGTCACAGTGGTGACCGGACGCTGGACCGGACGCGGTCTCTATTTGATCGGACACGTCTGGTCAGTGTTCAGCGTATGCGCGTGTTTCAGCTTTTTGATCGGACGCGTAGCGCGTCCGGTCACAGTCGACTGGACGCGTCCGGTCGTTGAGGGAGCTTACTGGACTCCAACCGGACACTGGCACTATGGCATCCGGTCAGTTCTCCAGCACGTTCGGTCGCTGTTTCGTTGAGCGCTGCTCAGGCTTGACTAGCGCGTCCGGTCTGTCATGGGACCAGCGCGTCCGGTCAAACTTCGCGCGTCCGGTCGTTGCGTGCAGCGCGTCCGGTCAGTGGTTTGCGAAAGTAGCCATTGTGCGATCAGCGTGTCCGGTCAATTTGACCAGCGCGTCCGGTCAGTACGACTTCGACTGTTTCAAGTGCGTAACGGCTATATTCGAAGGGGTACATCTATAAATACTCATTGGCCGGCTCAAAGCTCCATCTCTTGGACATTTGACATACTTGTGAGCATTTTGAGCTAAGCAACTCATCTCTCTTGCTTCTTTGCATATTCAAAGTGAGATTGAGTGATCCAAGTGCATTTGCATTGTGAGATTGCATCTAGTTGGCACTTGGTGGTTGTTTTGCTGTGGGATTCTTGTTTCTCTTGGTGGTTGCCGCCACCTAAACGGCTTGGAGCAGCTTGGAGGCATTGGCAAGAGTTGGTGATTGTTCTTGGCCACCTCCGATGATTGTGAGGGGTTTGTGCCTACCTTGGCGAAGCACCAAAGGCAACATTAGTAAATTGCTCGTGTCATTGCAACCTTTTGCCATTTGGTAGGTTCTTGTGACGCCTTTTGAGAGGCTCGGTGTGAGACCGATTAGCCACCGAACCACGTGGTGAAGAGGGACACAACGAGGACTAGCATGCCGGCAAGCACGTGAACCTCGGGATAAATCTTCGTGTCATCACTTTCATATTGTGATTGATTGATCTCGGTGTTCGGTTGTCTTGGTATTCATTGTTGATCATATTGGTTGGCTCAATACTTCGCCCCTCGGTGAAACTCTCCTAACTCAACTCCGCATTACTTTCTTAGTTATCTTTGCTAGCTAGTTAGCTTTGCTAGAGTAGCTCTTTTATGTAGCTTGCTAGTTGTAGTTGTAGTTACCTTCTCGGTTTGACTTGTGCGGTTGAGTGCCAATTTACTAGAATTGTGAATTGGATAGGTGGCTTGCAAACACCCCGTAGGCTAAGCAAAACTCGCATCTCGCTATTTGTTGTATTGATAAACTTGTTTAGCTTGTCTTTGTAGAAATTTTTAAAAGGCTATTCACCCCCCCTCTAGCCATCAAGACCTTTCAGCTACCCTATAGAAAAACTTTTTCAACAAAAACCTTTCCTTGGGAGCCATGATGAAAAATTGGGAAAAACTGTCTCCACCATTCATATCCCTAGTCCCAAAAATCCAAAGGCGAAGCAGCAACCCAACCATAACTCGTTCGAAGATCTCCGTTCGTTTCACCTAAGCTTGCTTGTGAAATAGAACGTATACCATCTCCCTCGCTCGAACATAAACCATATCCCTCTGGCCAACATGATATAACCCTCGAGAAAGAAAACTTCTGGGCCATGGACAAACTTGAAGCACCAACTCTAGAGCTTGAAATGAATGATTCTGCAAATGAGCATGAACATTCCTCTTTTGAGTTTCCTCGTGATTCATGCTCACTTTTGGAGTCTCTGGAGTTCGTTGTGCTTAGTACTGCCTGCTCCTACGAGGATCACAACCACCTCTTGATCTTTGTTTCCAAACTTTTAGAGGATGGTTGTGGATGTCATCGTTTACTGCAAGTATTGCAAATCCCGTAGTAGCATTGTGGTACTAATCTTGCAGCTCGAGCATTAATGCTAAACGTCTGGTGGTAAAGCTGGGAACTAAATCACCATCATCAGCTGCAAGATGAAGTTCCCACGGTCAAGCTTAAGACTATAAGTTAAGCACTACCAGGAGATACCCCGGATTATCATAATATATATATATAAACTTTCCTTTTTAATAAAAGCAAGAGCATGTTTCACCTCTCAATAAAAAGCAAGCTGAAGGACCATAGGCCTCGAGCTAGCTTGGGGGAGGACCCCACAGAGGTATCTTGCATTGCATATTTATTTACCATGCATATAAAAATGCAAAAAAGATAAAAAGACCAAAAAAATATTTATTCCACTCTATATATATGTGATGTAGAAATGATAGTTCTATCCTTGTTGAAATGATAAATAGTTTCTCTATCTTATGTTTCAACTATTGCTAGTTTATAACTTATTTTTCCCCAAGATTTGAGTTTATTGGCTAAAAATGTCTCATCCTAAAAACTTGAAACTTCTGGGTTGCATACACTTAATCTGGTCTAATTTGTTGCTAGACATGATATAGTGGAATAGGCTTTGCTATGACTTTGTTCTAAAGAAAGACTTGACATCCGGAGTTTTACTTTCAAAATGCTAAAATCAAAAGTTCCTCAATGATCAAAAAAATTCCTACCAAAGCCATATGACATAATTTTTTACAAACCCTTAGTCATATGCTGTTTGTACTCATGATGAGCTTTGTCAAATTGTTGTGACTAATGTTGAGATTCTTTTCATGCACCCATGATCAAGATTCACATACACCCACAAAAAATGCTAACTCTTACACTGAGAGTTACACAAAAACATGCATTTCCAACCACCAAAATAAAAAACTCTATCATTCATGTTATGAACCTCTCTCTCCAAATTCCACCAAAAAGAAAGTTTGGGCTATACAAAAAGATATGAGAGAAATAAAAGATGCCATGCCAAAGAAGCATGAGCCAAAAAAAGAAAGAGAGAAATAAAAGATGCCATGCCAAAGAAGCATGAGCCAAAAAAAATTATATGATGATGAATGAAAAGATAGCCCATGTAACACCCGCGGTGTTATCTTGCCTCCTAATACACTTGCTTTACATGATCATAGCATTATCATGAGCCTCTTATCTTGTTTGCTAAGTTAAGCTAATGAAACATTGCTTTGAACTAATGCAACATTCTAATTGAACTAGTGCAACACCTTTGTTTCATTAGTGGAATGTGATTGTTGTTGTATGTTTCATTGCCTTGTAATGATAGGATCATGTGTACTAATGCAAGTTATGGCCATGAGTGTTTGTAAACACCTTAGGAGTACTTAATTAGTCTTTTGGAACATTTCTCATGTTAGGTGGTTATGCTAATTAAGCACCCAAGTGCTGTTTTCCAAGTTGATTAGTGGAGTGATCCAAACTAATCCTTCTGAATCTCCAACTTAGGGTTTGAATCTATGCAAGTCAACTCTAACAAAGTTGTGGAAAATTTTATAAGCTCCAACTTTGTCAATTGTCTCATCTCATGGTTCAGCTTCTATGTCCCTCAAAAGTCCAATTTTCTGTTCTGCTGGAATTCCAATGTTTCCTTAAAACAGATTCTGTTCTTGCTTATTATCTCCCAAACTATGCTGATCTGGTCTTAGCTCATATTAACAAAGTTGTAGAGAATTTATTAAGATCCAACTTTGTCAATTGGCTCACCTCAAGATTCGGGTTGGATTCTGAGTTACAGAGCCAAGAAGTAGCTGCTGTTCTTGAAGAGCAGAAAATATTTTCAAGTCTGAATTCAGTTTTGGGTACCCATCTTTGGAGCCTGGTGTCTTCCTAAGCAGGCTGATCTAGTCAAAGGTTCTTTAATAAAAGTTGTAGTACATATCATGAGGAACAAACTTTATTATATGGGACAGAGCTAGTTCAGTTTATAGATTGGTCAAATCGAGCTCACAACATCGAATCCAGTGCTATTATCTGGGATGACTGAATTTCTGGATTCCGTTTCCATGTACCTATCTTTAGAGAATTGTAGTTTGCAAACCATTTGGAATCTGGCCAAAATCCTCTAGTCAAAGTTGGAGTGCTCTTATAGCTCTACGTATTGGTGAAATTGGTTGATCAAATCGTCAAACGGTTTATGAGTTATAAGGTGGAGAAGACGGAAGTTTCAGTAACTAAGCTGCAGAATTCAGTTTTGATGTACCCTCCTTCGGAGCTCGATATCTTCTAATCCAGGCCGATTTAGCCCTTGTTGGTTAAAGCAATATTGTTCACCTCATAAAGTTCTATAACTTTGTCTCTTGCCCCAAAACCAATGGACAAACAGATTGGAAGACAGAGGATGAGAAAGATTGAGTTTCAGTCGTATTTTTGGGGTAGTATTGGTCAGCTCCTTAACCCTTTTGAATCAGCTGGAGCTCGGTGTGGCCGACCGGCTGCAGCACTTCGCTGCCTCGTAGTAGGCGCTCGGCTGCATGTGCACCACCTCACTTGCCACCTCACCCAGCTCGCTCAATTTGGAGAAGCCGACCGCCCTCCCGTCTGTCTTGCTTGCTCACTCTCGCCCTCCTCGCTCTGTGCCAGAGCACGGACGCCGAGCGCCACCATGGCCGCGAGCAGAGCAAGCTCCCACCACCATCCATCCTCGCGTCCCTTCTGTGCTCCTCATCGCGCCTCCAAGCTGCCACAGTCGGCCGCCCCTAGCCAAGCCGGTCACCGCAGACCATGACGCACGCACAGAGCCGGTCACCATTGCCGGTAAGCCGAGCTCCGTGGCCGCCGCCCTCGCTCATCCTTTGAGCCTCCTCCATCCCAGCCGACCTCACCCTTCGACCTCTCCGCTTCGAGCTGCCTCCTCTACGCCACTTTCCCGGCTGCGTAGCCACCGGTAGCCGCCACCATCGTAATCCACCGGCCGTCGGGCCACTGCTCGCGTGGCCCCACCTCCTCGGGCCACCTCGAGACGAGCCGTGGCCACCCACGGGTGCGCGCCGGCCTCCTCTTGCTTCCCCGCATCGCCGCCGACATGGCCTCCTCTAGCCGAACCAGCGAGCTCCCGCGACCCCTCCTCTGTAAATCCCGACCAAGGACCTCGAGCTTGAATTCGACTAAAGACAGGGGGTTTCTGCAGAACCTATGACTCATATGAATAGTGTCATGAGGACTGCTTTGTAATTATTTTGCAGGAAATTTGAAATTTCATAGTAAATCATAGAAAATTCGTAAAATAACAAATGAGGACTTTTTGGAATCCTTGTAAAATTCTCTATGCGGTGGATTTATAATATGTCATGTTTTAGTTTAATATTTTTGCTATAAAAATGAACTTTTCAGATTAGGTTTTTAATACTAGTGGTATTTGTCTTTTTCATAACTGTAGTTGTAGGGCTCCAAATAAAGTCAAATTTCTGTGGCATGCTACTCCTGTAATGTTTGATGTGTGGTAAAAATTTCATGAATTTTGGTAGTAGTATGAATGAGTTATTGATTCATCTTGCTCTCACATGAATTCTTATAATAGCAATTTGTCTTTTTCATAGAGGTTGATATACATGTCCAAATGGCTTGAAATTTGGACAATAGACTATTGAGGCCATATTTAGACCACTGTAATTTTGGTAGAATTTATTGTGCACATTTGATAGGTGTTCATAATTCCACCTAATTATCTAAATAAATTAAGAAAATATATTAAAAGAATTTATTTAGTAATGGACACTATGTTTTTTGGTGTTCATTAGTCATGTGTGACATGTTGGTAAAGTTGGTTTTGTCCAATTATATGGTTGCAACATAAGTTAGTATTTATTTCTTGCAAATGTGGTTTCTGGACAGATCTGGGAACTTAGCAAAGTTCTTCATGATAATGTGCTTTGTTGTGAAACTTGTTTATACAAAAGTTGTAGATAATTCATTTATCTAGCTGCTTTTAAAATTTGGTGTCATTTGACCAAGTAGTTTATGAGTTATAGATGTTTAAAGTCAGGTCCCAGATTTGGTTGCTCTCTGTTTGGAGCAGACCAGATTCTGTAGTTTCATATTTTTGACATATTAAACTTGGGAATCAGGCTTAGTTGGTATTAAATGAATTGTAGACAATTTCATAAGCTTTCCATACTATCCTCTTTCATGTCATTTGGAATTGTGTAGCTCCTGGAATGATGTTATTTCTGGACTGTTCATGCTGATTGCAAATCTGAACCTTTCTGTTAAGCATAGTTTGAGTTATATAAGTATGTTGGTGTTGCTACTTGGTACTTGGGTTGGTACCCTATGATCTTATAAGACTTGTGTCTTGATTTATGTGCTTGCCATCTTTTATGTTATGCCTTAGTGAGGATCAAGTTAATTAGCTCTAGGTGCTTATGAGAACTTTGGTATGCTTGCATGATTGCTTTATTTATTGCACTTCTATGCATTAACACATATGCATTGTTGCACCTTATATAGGTACGCTAGCAGGAAGGTGTGAGGATGTGGCGTTGGAGCCAAACCCGAAGACGGTGTTTGGTTGATCCATCCTAAAGATGGAAGAACTGGAAAGTGCTTGGAGGAGAGGTGTTCGCCAAGCGGGTTTCATCTGACCAACACTAACTTGAGTCGGATCCCAGACAAGCCCCGGAGCACTATAAGCCTCCTAATTTCTAAAAATGCAATTGAGTATTATATGTTACATGTATTGTTGCATTAAGTTATAGGTGTTGGATGAAAACACTTGCTGCATTGATATCATATCCTTGTCCAGAAACTATACCATGAATCCTATTAGCTCAGGATCGAATAGATGCTTAGCCCTACTTTAAGCGGTAGAAGTCAGGTGATTTCCTGTCACCTGCGAGATATAGGAATATTCATATATGGCACGGTTGGCTATATTTGCTATTGTGGAAAAGAACCATGTGCTAATAATATGAAAGAAGACCGGGCGGGATGACGATAGTGAAGCAACAAGGCATGGAGGTCTTGGGTGTGGATCTATCCCCGTCTGAGTTGTTTAAGGACCAATTTGTTGTACGCCCTTGAGTCATGTTGAATGCATTCTAACACTTAGTTGGTCGGATAAGTCATTCTGACCACGAAGCCGAGTAATACAGTTCATGCCAGGAATCGAAGGGTAGCTCGCATCTTGGAGGAAGTAAGGATGTGCTTGGGAACATTGACATAAGACCAAGGGGGGTTAAAGTCCCTATCATCCTGGTAGAGTGTTGCCCTTAGGGATGCGGCATCAGTCGAACCCGTGCTTTCCTGAACGGTACCAAAGGTGACCTGAGCAGCCCTCGCCAGGCGTGTCTCGGTGAGTGTTAGAAATACCCCTTCAGCTGGATAGGAACTCAATTCGAATCACCGTCGCTCCCGGTTAGTGAGCACTTGACTTGAGCAGCTGCAACGTAGATTTAATTAAATTGAACGGATGGTTAATTGGATGACGATGGAAATATTGCCCTCAATTTATACCTGCTATGGTTAATATTGTTTGCTCCTAATCAAGTGGGTGCTCTAGTACAGGTTCTAATATAGATGACAGGTTAATGATAATTAACTTGATGCTTAAGCATTAATGATTACTTATCTATATTAAGCTTTTATGTAAAATGTTGTCAAGCAAGCCCACTTTACTTCAGCCTTGCATGATCCTTGGTGTCACTTTTTTCTGGTTTTTGACGGGTAAGTCTAGCTGAGTACCTTCTTGTACTCAGGGTTTTATTCCCACTTGTTGCAGGTTGTGATGTATCATTGCTACTGCAAGAACTGGCTGGCTCTTGCCGTAGTGGCGGAGTGTGATCACGGGCATGATCCTTTTGAGTTATCTTCTCTCTAATGCTTTTGTTGGAAGTCGACCTTGGTACTAGCATGTATTTGAAATAAGGGTGTTGTTAGTTTCAAATTACTTTGCTTCCGCTACTTTTGAACTTAAGTTATAATAACTATATTGAACTCCGATGTATATTGAAGTACTTGTGAAATGGATGTAATATGTGACTTGTTATGTTGAAGCACTACGATCTTGGCTTGTATGTTGGTTGGTTTGAAATCCCTCGTGATTTCATTGGACTACCAGAGTTATATGGGCTCAAGTGTGAGAATTTGATCACTTCGATGATTGTTTTTATACTTGTGCTCTTATAATTTGGACGGTTCCGTGACAGCCCATACTTTCAAAAAAAATTCAAAGCAAAAGAGAGAGAGAGGCATGACACTGGAGAACACAAAACTTAGAAAAAATATTCCACACACTTGCACAATCTTGATCAAAGTGTATGACTAATCTCTCCTATGGTCTGATTTTTGACTTAGCAACATGACATGATACAAGTATGCCACTTTTTACCTATCTGAGCTCCACATAAGTCTTTTTAGATGGTAGGATAAAAGAAAGGCAAAGTTAAAAGCCTTTGGTGAGGAATACATACACAATTGAGCGATCGAGTGTATCATTTGAGGAACTACAATTTGTTTTGCAAAACTTTCAAAACCTCTGGATAGATGGTCAATCAAAGAACGAATGATAAGCAGGTCTATTAATCTGTTCTGTTCTGCAACCACCCAAGACTTGGAGAAGGCAAAAAAGCCCCATAGGTAACAAGAAAATAATGGGTGGACAAAATGCCAATTTATTCAAATTGTGGAAGAAAACTTCGTTACAAATATGGCATCTTTGAAATGTAATCGGCATAGTAGCAACCCCTAATCAACAACCAACGTCTTAGATTTTGCTCGAGGATGAGCAAAGGGTAAGCTTGGTGGATTTTGTTGGCAGCCTTTGCTACTAATCGAATTCCACTTGTACTGGAAGAATTGTCACTCTGCAGGAATCTACACCATGTACAAGGAATTCATACCAAAAAGGCGCCAAATCAGGAAAGCTCAAAAGGTAAAAGAAGGGAAAAAGCCCAACCAGATAATCAAACTAGGGCCAACCCACATTAGCACCGAGGCCCAAACCCAGAGAGCAGCTCACCGTGCGAAGGTGAGGCCGAGCCAGGCCACCCTAGGCGTGGGCGCGCTAGGGGCGCGGTCGCGCCCCCTCCTGCCACTTGGACCCACTTCATGCTAGCGGTTTGGCATTGAATAGGGACTGGCGGTGCGAGGGTGTATTCAGGGAATATTCCCCCCAAACCGACTAGGCAGCCCCTATATAATGGAGATCCCCTCACTCACACACACCACACAAGGGGCAAGAGCACTCCTCACTTGAGCTAGAGCACCACTCCAATGGGGTTTAGGCCTTAGTGGCTTATGCCCTAGTAGCTTAGTAGAGTTAGGAGTGGAGAGATGTGAGGGGAAGCTTGGGGAAGCGCCAGACTTGTCGGTATCTCCCTGCCTTGTACCTCAACGGGTTTTCCTGCTAAGTGAGTATTCGTGATTCGTATGGTTCTAAGTCTTTTGATTAGTTAATCTTTGCTTGTTCTTGTTTGCGGGATCATCGTTCATCCTTGTGACGAATGCTCTAGTAGAAGGGCCCTGCTAGACGGGTAACCCTATTATGCTAGAGTAGTAGCTGATAGCATAGACATGCTGTCTAGGCTAGAGGCTACCTTTGTTTGCCTTGTGTCCTATGGTTGAGGGGTAGGCGGTAGGTGGTAACAGCCCTATCCGTCCCTTACACTCCCCCACGTGTGGGCATGGCGTAGAGCCATATGCCAGAGGTACCTGGTAGACCAGGTATAAGCCAGTGCCTGATGTAAGCAAGTGGGACTAGGGTTTACCTATCCTTAGACCCAAAAGCCATAGGAATCCATCTCTATCCTTATGTTGTCCTTGGATGAATTAGCTAGAAGAAATACCTTCGTTCCTTGTGGAAATACGATACCCTGAATACTTTTGGGTGAAAGCTACAATGGTAATTCCGTATGCTTGCAGAGTAACTTTTGTAGATGTTAATTGACGCGATGAGCCCTTTCCGGTGTGTCCGCGCTTCAACCTTCTACATCAATCGACGCAGGAGGATGAGAGGATCACGATGGTGGGGTCAGGTTCGCTACAAAACTCACCATTAGCAAGCTAGCACCGGTCAAACCTCCTCCTTTGTCTCTGTTCGGCTGACGGGTGGGACCATTGACCTGTGGGGCCCAGCTGTCAGCGGCTGTAGCTTTAGGGTTTTGTTTTATTCTTTTCCAAAAAAATGTGCAAACTTGTAAAATTCATATCTTGAGTTTTAGGACTCCAAATTGAGTGGTTCAAATTGGGTTGTTGTCCTGGTGATGTCTTGTTTTTATTAAAAATATAAAATGTGCCATGTTCTATAGTAAATTATTTATTGGCTATTTATTTTGTTTATTTCTCAATAAACTTAGGAAATTCATAACTTGAGTTTGGTGTATGCTAAAAATGTGATTCCACTTGGGTTGGTATTGTTTTCTTGTGTCTTACTTAGGAAAATGCTAAAGCTGTAGTGCTCTTACTAGAATAGGACTTTGAGGTTTATTCTAATTAAATGCTTTTATAATCACTGCTGGCTTGTCATTTTTGTGTAGGATGTTATACATGTTCAAATACTATGAAATTTGTACAGTAGCCTATTAGGAGCATATATAAGCTACTGTAATTTTTGTAAAATTTACTGTGCACTTTTGCTATATGTTTATTACTTCACCTAATTATCTAAATAAAATAATAAAGGCATGAAAAGAATTTATTTAGGGAGGGCCACTATGTTTTCTAGTGTTCTTTTGATGTATGCTAACTGTTGGTAACATTGGTGGTGCTCAAACTATCCTTCGTGTATGTAGTGAAATATTATTTTCCATAATTTTCACTTATAGTGACTTTTCTGGATAGTTTCTAGGGTTAAACTAATTACACCATGAAAATGATGTTTGCTATGAATCTTGTCTATAACAAAGTTGTAGATAACTTACTTATCTAGCTTGTGTTAATTTTTCATGGAATTTGGCCAAATGGTTTATGAGTTATGGCTGTGCAAAGTTTGTCTCCAGAACTTGTTGCTCTCTGGAATTTCTAGAGCAATTTTGAAAGATGTGCTTGTTTGACCCTTTTAACTTGGGAGTTTGTTGGCATTTCTTAACACGATCACCAAGAATGGGGGTTTTAAGTCCATCCCTGGTAACTGTGTCAGAAATGCTTGTTGGCATTCCCTAGCATCGCTACTAGAATTGGTTTATCCTAGCAGCAATACTAAGGAATGTCAACGGATAGGTTATAACGTTTACAGAGGTTATCCGTAAGCACATGGATCTATCGTTATAGCATTTCACCCTAAAGTATTATCAGTGTATTGTTATTTATATTTTCCCGTAGGAAGGCATCGTAGTAAGAGTTCTAGCATGGATATGAGCAAAATAGACATACGTGCATAACTAACCAGATGACGATACAGGGGTAAACAGTCATAGTGTAGATAGTGGACACACATACACATCTAATACTCCACTTAAGGGGATAGATAGAAGATGAAAGAATAAAGAATGACCTAATGGGAGTAGATATATCCTAATACAGTTATATGCTATGAACAAGTTGGATCATATATGTACATGAGCTAGAGTTAGGCCTATGTGAGATGGATCAGGAGGCCACCAAGTATTGGTCTGCTAGTAACCTCATGTGATAATTTATGTACTCCTACACTATGGCCGAACGTGGGGGATTATGAAGGACAGATAGGGCTATCACCACCTGCCGCCTACCCCTCAACCGAAAGACATGAAATGCATTCACCCGCCCCTATATATCTAGGCACCTCGCTCGCATACATAGCAACCACCCAAACCCCCTGGGTCCCGACCCTATGGATCGACAGGTAAAGGGCTTTGGTGTACCCAAAAGCATGATGAACCACCACCTCAACATAAGTCTAAATCTATTCATGAACATAATATGAACGATAAAGCATCTAGTCAAGTGTGATATGATCATGACATAGGGACTATATTCTAGTTCATATATCATGAGTATATCAACATGACTATACTCTATTTCATAGCAACAACTATATTGATATGACGAAGATATGACTTTTGGAGAAAAGATATTTTTTTATTTCTCACCAAATTCTTCTCCAAGGAGCCAAGCCCTCCGAGGTAGCTCTACTACTCCTCTACACTACTTCTACTAAGCTAAGAGAGTGAGGAGGAGGGAGGTGGAGAGTGGAGCTCGAGGTGTGTGTGTGTGAGTGAGAGGGGCTCCCCTCCTCTTATATGGGGGTGGCTTCATCGGTTTAGGGGGATATTCCCTGAATACACCCCTGCAACGCCAGCCCCTATTGATGACCGCACCACCAGTGCGAGGTGGGCCCAAGGGGCACCGACCAGGGCACGGGCGTGCCTAGGTTGGGCTGCCTCGGCCCCTCCCTCGCATGGCTAGCCTCTAGCTGGGCCTAGGCTATGGTGGTGCCGTGGGTTGGCCCAAGTTTGGTCCTTTGGTGGGCTTCTTCCTCTTGTCTTGGCATTATGCTTTCCGAAATGGCACCTTTTTGGTACGAATCCCTTGTATTTGGTGTTGATTCCTACAAAATGATGATTCTTCCAATACAAGTGGAATTCGGTTAGTAGCAAAGGTATATGTGTGTCGAAACATATAGTTCTCTCCTTTTTGGACTTATATTGGCGGTATAAATGTGATAATAAGGACCGCCAATAGAGTCATGCTAAGATGTTTAAAGGTGAAATGTAGACAATTTCATAAGCTTTCTAGAATGTCTTGTTGCACATCATTTGGAGTTGTGTAACTCCAGATATGATTTATTTACTCAGTTGTTGTTTGTATGCCCAGATTTGCTGAATTGCTTGAATGACTTGACATATAAGATTATTTTGATGGTGTAGATGCTTAGGCCAATTAAAATAAGTTGTTAGCTGTAGGTGCTAGACCTCTAACTAATGATGAAAAGTTGTACCTTAGATTGCTAGAGCTTGGTGAGTGTGTATTCTTGTTTATAGAAGAGATATGCACTTACTTAGTAAAGTGATTTGAATAGGGCTTTGCACCTACTCGTCAATGAATGTAATCTTGTTATATCATCTTGCTATTAGCCATGTACATGTTCATGTGTTCATCATGTCACTTCATCTCTTGTGCATACATGATATTCATCCTGTGCATATGCATGCAACAGGTGTTCCAGAGGGAGTCACGCTGTTGGAATTCGAGGAGCTGAACCCGGAGGAGCGTCCAGCAACGGAGGAGTAGGAGGTCTAGGAACCAGAAGGAGGAGCCCACGATGAGGAGTTGCCTGAGTGCCCTGACCACCAACCTTCTTCTTTTCTGAAAGGCAAGCCCCGGAGCATTCTAAGCCTCCTATGTTTTGCAAAATACAATTTGAGTATCTTATGATGTTTGATGCATTAAGTTATAGGAGTTGGTTGGAAATACTTGTTGCATATATATCCTCTCCTAGTTCAGTGAATACATCTTGTATCCTATCTAAGTCTAGGATCAAATACTTACTTAGCCATGCTTAGACCGGTAGTGTTAGGTGATTTCCTGTCACCTGCAAGATAGGAGGTGTTTGGTCACAGTTGGCTATATTTTCTATCGTGGAAATAACCATGTGTTAATAATGAATGAAGACCGGGCAGGATGTCGATAGTGAAGCAACAAGGCAAGGAGGTCTTGTGTGTAGATCTATCCCCATCTGTGTCGATTAAGGACTGAGGCATGGAGGCCCTCTTATCATGTTGAACACATGCCTAATATTTAGCTGGCTAGATAAGTCGTTCTGACCGTGAAGCAGAGTAGGTCAACTCAGGCCAGAAGTCGGCAAGTAAAAAGTGCGCACTCTGGAGGAAGTAAGGATGTGCGGGGAACTATTGGCATGAGTCCAAGGGCGAGTAACCAGTCCTGAACGTCCTGGCAAAGTGGTGTCCCTGAGAGTGCGGCGCTGATTAGGCCCGTGAAGTTGGTTCCTGAGTTGTACCAAATGTGACCTATGGTTGCCTTCATGAGGTATGTCAGGGTTTGTGTTAGGAATAATTCTTCAGCTAGGTAGGAATAGATTCGAGTCACCGTCTCTCCTAGATAGTGAGAACTTGATGGATCTTCTACATTGTAGTACCACTAAATAAACTTGATGGTTAAGATGATGATGATGATGATGATGGCTTTACTACACCTAATATGGTTATTAATGTTTGTATCTTAATCAAGTGATTGCTCTAGTACAGGTGCAAATCTAGATGACAGGTTAATATTCATAACTTGCTGTTAAGAAAGGAAAGGTTACTTCTCTATTACATAAGCTTTTCTACAAAATATTGTGAAGCGAGATCCACTTATATATTAGCCTTGCATACTCCTTGGTGTCACTTTATTTCTGGTTTATGATGGGTAAGTCTAGCTGAGTATATTCTCATACTTAGGTTTATTCTCTCTTATTGCAGATGACATGCTTTATCAGGGTTACTGCCAGTATTGTCTCCACCTAGTAGGTGACGAAGACTAGATCATGGGCATGATCTCTTATGTTATCTCATCCATATGCTTTTGTTGGTTGTGACCATGGAACTGGCTTGTATTTAAACTAAGTGTGTGTGTGATGGTTTAAACTATTTGCTTTCGCTACTTTCAAACATGGTTTGTAATAACTTATGTGACTCCGATGTATGTGAGCTACTTGTGAAATGTTGTAACATGTGATGTGTTATGTTGAATCATGTATGATCTTGGCTTATCATTGGTTGGATTGAAATCCGTCGTGATTTCATTAGACTACCAGAGTTATATGGGCTCAAGTATGACAATTTGATCACTTCAGTGATTGTTTTTTTGTACTTATGCTCTTATAATTTGGATGGTTCTATTACATGTTTGAACGCATGTGAATTTTTGAGGAGTTGCATTAATGTTTTCATTAATATAAAAAAATCTTAAACTCCTGATCTAAATTTGCTGAGTTTAGCTTTGCTAAGGGACTAGCAAAGGTTAAGCTTGGGGGAGCTTGTTGATGGTAGTTAACAACCATATTAAACTGTCAAAGAAATATGTATAGGGGCACAAATGAGATCACCAACAAAGGTCTAGGGGTTTAAACTAAGAAATTCCATGAGTTTTGGTAAATCTATGATTTTCGCAGGGTTTATCCAGAAAACCGTTAAGGAGAACCTACATGTTAGACTTAATCACGCTAATCCGTCGCGGTAACAACTCTAGAAGATTCTAGAGGACCCCAGAAGGCAACCCCCCAAAGCAAACCTTGGGAGGCTAACATGTGGGGCCGGCCGGCCGACCCCCTAGCCCCACATGTCAGTCCCTCCTTCGAACATCAGTTTCCAACTACCTCCTAGGTTGCATCTCTACTGTTCCTTAAGTCGGTTTGATCCAAGGGCTCACGTTGCAAGCTCTGGGCTATATATCTAGGCCCTGCCCCCCTGAGGCATAAGTCATTTGAGAAGACAGAAACCCTAATCTTCCTCAGAGCTCCACCATATTTTAGGGCATAGCTAGTTATGCTAGGTCTAGAGGGAGGCAAGCAGGCTTCGCTTGGATTCCCGATCTTGTTAAGAGCGTGGTTTGGTATAATCTTTGTACCCCCTCTCTTTGTATCTTCATTACTTTTATATGCTTGCTACAATTATTATGACAATATTAGTATTCATCTTATTCATGTTCTTTGTTATTATGTTTATCGTCTACTTTGATTATATACTTTGTATAGCTAGTTTATCATTATGTTTATGCAGAAGTTCATATAGCACTCGCTCCAAAGTACACGAGGTGGGTGGTCAATGTTGTGTAAGCGTGGTGCTTATACATTGTTTACCTACGAATACACTCTATATTCCAGGCCATGTGGTAGATCGCGGATGTGACACTCCCGTTGAGTCCTTTGTAGTCAACTCCCTGAGTATAGGCATAGAAGTAGGATCTCATTTACAAAGGAAGATAAGCTCTGTTCTTAATCCTCCTTAGTAATATCCCTTATGTGTATATATGAAGATGATCTTAGCCATGACTACTAGGTGTAATTGCACTAATCAATATATGCTTTGACTTGTAATTAAGAATGACTTAGGAATTATTCCTCTAATATTCTACCTGACTATGCTAATGCCATAAAATGGAGTGCTCTGAGTGATTTATCATTAATCAATACTTATCATATATATATCTTATCCTATGACTTACGCCTATTGTGAGTAGATTATTGGTTATAGTTTATTTCTTCATCAATACTATAAGTTATCAATACATGTCCATGCTAAACCTTCCCTGTGGTAAAATATAAATAACAATACCTGAAATACTCTCGGGTGAAGTGCTACAATGGTATAATTATCTGTGCGCTTGCAGATTCCTTTTCATTCATATATCTTTATATTCTTCCTAGTCACATGAAATAATAAAGAACTACTTAGTATCATTCTAATAGTGACACTAGGTAGAACCAACAAGCATCTCTGGCATCATCACTAGGGATGACAACCTAGTACAAGTAATGCTAGGAGATGTAGGTAATTAATAGGTGGCTACTAAAACAAGTGACAAGTTAATAAATACCAACATTCCTAAATGCATATGCAAGAACAATGTCACCTAGTGGCACTCGATAATAGATTAGCCAAAGATTTCCCCTCTTTATAGTATGGCTATCGATCCTAAACGTGATCACACTCTCCATAGTGTCTTGATCATCTAAAACAAAACCTATCTTATACCTTTGCCTTGATCACTTTGGTTTTGTTTTTCTCTTTCTTCTTATCCAAGGTAGAGCTTGACCATCTTCATTTCATGTCCACCATCATCACCATAGACCTCATCTTGCTCCATCACTTGGATTGGACCACCTTGTTTAATTCACATACTTAGATCAAAGGTTAGTCTTAGGTTTCATCAATTATCTAAAACCAAATTAGGGCTTTTAATCTCCCCCTTTTTGGTAATTGATGACAACCTATTTACAAAGATATTCAAAGAAATCTTTTTGGATTCATGTTGCTTGCCCAAGAATATTACCATGTGTAAAGGTTATAGATAAGTTTCATCAACCCAAATTGGTAGTATTAGCTCCCCCTACATATGTGCTAAGAGTTTGGATTTGAAAGCTTGCACATATGCATGGATTGGAAGTTTAGGAGAGTAATAGCTACCAAAAGATGCTAAGGTGTAAAGAATGGAACTTTGAAGCGTGATACCAATCGGAGTTGCCATTTGAACACCATCCTTAGCACCATGGTTAGTTAGATACCACTTGCAAAACATAAACACTAGATACCTCGTGAGGTCAACATTATAAGCAAGGCTCTAGTATCACTTGTAAAACATGCAAGGCACATCTAACTATCCTCCTATGCATGCTAATTTTCATTTCATCAATCATTTTCTATAATCTAGCATACACCACACAAGCATGAATATGGAATTTAAGAACTTGTGCCATGCAAGCAAACATATGCAATGCACATATAAATGCAACATACAAGTTTATGAGCTTGCTCCCCCTACTTGTGTGCTTCAAATTTTAATTGATCTTCTTACAATGTCATTTCATTTGTTTGCTCCCCCTATCTCTTACTATCTTTGTGAATTCTCTCCCCCTTTGTCAATAATTAGCACAAAAGGTGAGCTCAAATTTTAGATAGATTGGGGTGAAACCATGTGAAGCGAGGATCATTTTCCTAATTTGGTTCAATCTAGATCACTTGCAAAACATATTTAACTCAGTTTGATCCAAGGGCAAGCTTCTTCACACCTCCAAATAAGGGTTATCATGCACCATGTTGAGTTAAACACTTATAGCTTATTTTCTAGATCAAACACTAGGTTCATAAGCCCACAAACATGTCATATGCTACCACTAGATCATTTCAAGCATACAAGCAATAGTGGTACCATGCAAGCATCAAATCCATTTAATTTTTAGAATGAGCCTAAGACATGATAGGAATGAATAGATGCACTAAACAAGTCCTTAGCAATGGATGAATGACATGTCAATCAACTTTACCTTGCTTTGCTGGAAGGAGAGGCATGTCATATAATGGGGGTGCATCAACACATATTTGAGAAGTCAAGTATGTTCAATTCATTCTTTAGCTTGCAAAACCTCTTCTCATCAAGTGGCTTGGTGAATATATCAGCAAGTTCATCATCGGTGCCCACACTCTCAATGCAAATGTTCTCTTTTTGTTGGTGATCTCTTATGAAATGATGGCGGACATCTATATGCTTTGTTCTTGAATGTTGAACTGGGTTGTTGGTGAGCTTCACGACACTCTCATTGTCACATAGCAATGACACTGGTTTGAACTTGATTCCAAAATCACTCAAAGTAGCCTTCATCCAAAGTAATTGAGCACAATAACTACCGGCCAAAATGTACTCTGCTTCAGCGGTTAAAAGTGCTACACTATTTTGCTTCTTTGATGACCAAGATACAAGTGATCTTCCCAATAGTTGACAAGTGCCCAATGTGCTCTTTCTCTCAACTTTGCATCTCGCATAATCGGAGTCTGAATATCCAATCAACTCAAATCTAGCTCTTTTGGGATACTACAATCCAACATTTTGTGTATGCTTCGAGTACCTCAATATTCTCTTGGTTGCTTTCAAATGACTCTCTCTTGGTGAGGCTTGAAATCTAGCACACATGCATACACTAAACATCACATCCGACCTTGATGCAATCACATAGAGTAGGCTTCCAATCATAGACCGATATATCTTTTGATCTACCATATTGTCACTAGCATCACTATCTAAGTTTTCATTTGTCCCCATTGGTGTACTAATAACTTTAGCATCATCCATTCCAAACTTCTCGAGCATGTCTTTGATGTACTTGCCTTGACTCACAAATGTGCCATTCTTCATTTGCTTGATTTGAAGACCAAGGAAGTAACTAAGCTCTCTAATCATGGACATCTCAAACTCACTTGCCATCATCTTTCCAAACTCCTCACAAAAATCTTGATTTGTTGATCCAAATATGATATCATCAACATAGATTTGCAACACAAATAAGACCTTGCTTAGCTTCTTGGTGAAGAGAGTGGTGTCAACCTTGCCTATCTTGAATCCCTTAGAGAGTAGAAAATCTCTCAATCTCTCATACTATGCTCTTGGTGCTTATTTCAATCCATACAAAGCCTTCTTCAACTTGTAGATATGGTTGGGCTTCTTCTCATTTTCAAAACTGGGAGGTTGCTCAACATACACAAGCTCATTGACGTACACATTGAGAAATGCACATTTCACATCCATTTGGTACAACTTAATGTTGTGGCACAAGCATAGGCTACCAAGATCCTAATTGCTTCCAATCTTACAACTAGGGCATATGTTTTTCCAAAGTCAAGACCTTCAACTTGAGTGTAACCTTGAGCTATGAATCTTGCTTTGTTCCTTATAACTATCCCATCTTGATCTTGCTTGTTCCGAAAGACCTATTTAGTTCCAATCACATTATGATCCTTAGGCCTCTCAACTAACTCCCATACTTGATTTCTCTTAAAGTTGTTTAGCTCTTCATGCATGGCATTTATCCAATCAACATCCAACAAAGCTTCATCTATCTTCTTAGGTTCAAGGAATGACACAAATGAGAAGTGTTCACAAAATGATGCCAATCTTGATCTTATTTGCACACCTCTTGATATATCATCAATTATGGAGCCCAAAGGATGATCTCTTATAACATTGGTAGGTTGGAGCACTTCCACTTGATTGCTTGCATTTAATTGATCACTTGGTTGAGATGATGAAGTAGTCACTTGTCGTTGATCTTGCACTTTGTCATTACTAGTACTTGCTTGAACTTGATTATGAGAACCACTGGCTTGACATTTGAGTTAGAGAGCACTTGATTCTTGTCATCTTCAACATCAATCACCTCTCTAGGCCTTATGTCACTGATGTCCATGTTTTTCATTGCATTGACCAATTGAGTGCCTCTCACATCATCTAGATTCTCATTTTTTCCTCTTGAGAACCATTAGTTTCATCAAATTCCACATCATGAACCTCCTCAAGAGTACCACTAACCAAATTCCAAACTCTATAAGCCTTGCCAGTAGTGAAGTAACCAAGCAAGAAACCTTCATCACATTTCTTCTCAAACTTGCTCAATCTAGTGTCTTTTCTTCAATATGTAGCATTTGCAACCAAAAACCCAAAAATATGCAATGCTAGGCTTTCTATCATTCAAGAGCTCATAGGGTGTCTTCTCCTTTAATGGATGACAATAGAGTCGGTTGCTATAGTAGCAAGCCATGTTGATTGCTTTGACCCAAAATGAATGACTCACATTGTATTTACTCAACATTGATCTTGCCATGTCAATCAAAGTTCTACTCTTCCTTTCAAGTGTACCTAGCCAAAAATTGATGCCTAATCCCAAATTCATCACACAAATCATCAACTCTTATGTTCATGAATTTACTTCCATTGTCACTTCTCACTTTCTTGATAGTTGTTTCAAATTCATTGTGAATTCTCTTGATGAATGTCTTGAAGGTTGTAAATACATCACTCTTATCAACAAGAAAGAACACCCAAGTGTATCTAGTGAAATCATCCACAATCATAAATCCATATTTGTTTCCATCGATGCTAGTGTATGTGGTTGGTCTAAATAAATCCATGTGCAACAACTCAAATGCCTTAGATGTGCTCATCATGCTCTTCTTAGGATGAGTGTTACCAACTTACTTTCCGGCTTGACATGCACTACAAAGCTTATCCTTCTCAAATATGATATCTTTTAAGCCTCTAACTAAGTCATACTTGATCAACTTGTTCAATTATTTCATTCCAATGTGACCAAGCCTTCTATGCCATAACCAACCCATGCTAGACTTAGTGAGCTAACATGTTGACAATTGAGCTTTTCTTGCATTGAAATCAACTAAGTATAGATTCTCATATCTAAATCCTTTGAATATCAAGTAAGAGCCATCTACACTTATGATCTCTACATCATCCACACCAAATATACACTTGAAACCAAGATCACACAGTTGAGCTACCGACAATAGGTTAAAGTTCAAGCTCTCTACTAGTAGCACATTGGAAATGCTCAAGTCATTGGATATTGCAATCTTACCAAGACCTTTGACCTTGCCTTTCCCATTGTCACCAAATGTGATACTATCAATCCTATTGCTCTCATTTGCATTGATTGAATTGAACATTTTTGAATCACCGATCATATATTGTATGCACCCACATAGTATGTCTTCTTCTTGTCTTCTTCCTTCTCATCCTTGTCAACCTCTTTTCTTTCCACATAGTATGTCTCTTGTGTCATAACATCACCTAGTACTTGGTTAGGGATGAGTTGCTTCAATCCTCCTCTAATGATGATTAATCTCAATGTCTCAAATATTGGAGGTAAGCACATTAAGAACCGATGAGAGACATCATCATCATTGATCTTCTCTCCCAATGCTTTCAAATTATTGACAATCACTTGCAATCGATGGAACATCTCCGGAATGCTCTCATCATCCTTCTCTAAGTGCCCAACTTACTTGTCTTTGAGGATGTATAGCTTGGCACTCTTTACCACTCGTGTGCCTTCATAGGTCTCCTCCAATCTCTTCCACACTTCACTAGCTTTCTCACAATCCTTGATTTGCTCAAACACCTTGGAATCAAAGGCATTATAGATGGTATTGAGAGCCATTGTATTGCATTGCTTGTTGGCCTTATCAGTGTTGGTGAGATTGTTCAGATCAAGAATCATATAGTCACTCTTGGTCACATCCCACACTTGATCATTGATTGAACTAAGATACATCTTCATCTTTCTCTTTCAATAATCATAGCATGTGCCATCAAAGAACGGTGGTTTGCCCCCCACATGGTTGAACACAACTTGAGCCATAATTTGACACCGAGGTTGTTAAGCCTTCAATCAAACGGTAACCATGGCTCTGATACCACTTGAAAGGTCCTAATATGGCTAGAGGAGGTTGAATAGCCTATTTAAAAACTCTACAAGGCACTAGAGCAAACGATTAGTACAACAAACGACGTAATGCAATTTTGCTTTAGCTCTACAAGGGTTGTAAGCCACCTATTACAGTAATTCTAGTTGTTAAGATCACTAGGCACACACAAAAGCTAGGTCACTACTCACTAAGCTAGTGTTCTCTTAAAGACTAACTAAAGAGCCACACTAACCAAACTAACAAGCTCTCAAAGACTAGCTACACTAAAGAGCTTGACAACTAGTTTGCAAGAATGTAAAAGAGTGAGTAAGGTGATTATACCGCTAAGTCGAGGAGTGAACCAATCACAATATGGAGACAATCTAATCACTAAGAGAAATCTAATCACACAAGAGACATATGATTTTCCTCCCAAGGTTCACATGCTTACCGACACGCTAGTCCCCAATGTGTCGACCAACACTTGGTGGTTCGGCGGCTAAGAGGTGTTGCACGAACCTCATCCACACAATTGGATATTGCAAGAACCAACCTACAAGTGAGGTAACACAATGACACAAGCAATCCATTAGAGTTACCTTTCGGCTCTCTATCGGGGAAGGTACAAGACCCCTCACAATCACCGGAGCCAGCTACGAACAATCACCAATACGTGCCGAAGCTCCTCCACTACTCCAAGCTATCTAGGTGGCGGCAACCACCAAGAGTAATAAGAAATCTACAACCACAACGATCCCTAAGTGCCACTAGATGCAATCACTCAAGCAAATGCACTTGGAATCACTCTCAATCTCACTATGATGATGAATCATTGATGGAGATGAGTGAAAGGTGTTTGATTAGGCTCATAAGGATGTCAAGTATGTCAAAGTGCCAAGAGGGTGAGCCCCAAGCCGGTACCTTCCTATTTATAGAGCCCCAAGACTCAAAGAGCCATTGGGCACTCTCGGGCTGACCAGAAGCACTGACTGGACGCGTCCCTGTGTCTGGTCAGCCAGCGTCCGATGGCCTACGGCCATCCACATGACCCCATTTGAAGCAGAGCTACTCGATCTCAACGGTCACTAGCCGATCAACGCCACAGTCAAAGAATGACTGGACGCACAGCACGAGTGACCAAACTCTAGGCTCCTCAACATCAGATTAGATCTAGTAAGGGTCTAGAGCTAGAAATTAGTGACCAAACACGCCTGGTCGAATGCGACCTGACGCACTGCAGCGTCTGGTCTTCACTGTCTCGCTCACTATGCACGTGACGTCAGCGTACGTCAGTGAATTTGCTTTTCGCCTGCGCATCTAGTCGTGTGAACGCACCTGTGTCTGATCTCACCACCAAGCACTGCGCCTCCACTGTTGTGCATGACCGGATGCGACTGCTGTGTCAGATCCTAGCATCCAGTTGCTCACAGGCCTTCTCAGCCAGAGCTGCGCCACCTCGTTATAAATGACCGGACGCACCGGGGTGAGTCCGGTCACCCCGCGGCCAGTGTCCGGTCATTGACTTTCTCTCCTTTTTCTTTTTCTAAGTCCACAACCACTTCACTCTTGCCTCCAACTTGCTAACCACAAAGTGTAGAACTTGTGTGCAGGTGTGTTAGCATTTTCCAAAGCATTTTACAAGGGTCAAAGTTAGCGCACTAGGTTCCTAAATGCATATGCAAGAACAATGTCACCTAGTGGCACTCGATAACCGTTTAGCCAAAGATTTCTCCTCTTTATAGTACGGCTATCGATCCTAAACGTAATCATATTCTTTATAGTGTCTTGATCACCAAAAACAAAACCTATCTTATACCCTTTGCCTTGATCACTTTGGTTTTGTTTTTCTCTTTCTTCTTTTCTAAGTTAGAGCTTGATCATCTTCATTTCATGTCCACCTTCATCACCATGGGCCTCATCTTGCTCCATCACTGGGATTGGACCACCTTGTCTAATTCATACACTTAGATCAAATGTTAGTCCTAGGTTTCATCAATTATCCAAAACCAAACTAGGCCTTTCACATGCCTAGCCCAACACTTGGGCACCATAAGAACCAACACAAATGAGAGCACTCAATGTCACGAGCAATCCACTAGAGTACCTTTTACGAACTCCCGTGGGGACAAGGTCAAGAACACCTCACAATCACCGTGATCAGAGCCGGCAACAATCACCAATAGTCGCTCAATGATCCCACAAACTCTAGGGTGGCTAGGTGTCAGCAAACACTAAGAGTAACAAGAATTTCACCAGCCCAATGTGCTCTTCTAGTGCCACAAGATGCTAAATAACTAAGCAATGCACTAGAGGCTCTTTAAACTCACTCAAATGATGAAATCAAGTGTACAAGTGAGTGGAGTGTGAACTTTAGCTCCCAATATGTTTTCTCAGCACTTAGGGGGGTCCAAGAGAGTGGCCAAGGCCGATCTAGGGGATATTCATAAGTCCCACCATGAAATAGAGCCATTGGCCACTTTGAGCAAATTTCTGTGTGGTCACCGGACAGGCAGTGTCGCACCAGATAGCCTGTCCGATGACCCTAACGGTCAAATTCCAAAGGCTAGTTTCAACTAGCCGTTGGTACTAGTGTGTCACACCCTAAAAAATTCAGTTTTGGGATGCGACTAGAAAACACTAAAAACATAACAGAAGATTTTTACTATTTTCTAAAATATCCAACTTTACTTAAGTTGTCCACAATTTAGATGTTGGAAATGTGAGTTTCTAATTTTTTTTTTTGGAATTTAATTAAATGGTTTGTTGCATTTCATGCCTTTGCATAGTGTCTTTGTATGAAAGATGAGTTTAAATGTTTTTAAACGCGCTTAGGGTTTGATTCAAATCAAATCTCTCAAGATCTTTGATCAAGTTTCCATAACCTCAAAACCATGATCAAATCCTTAGAAACCATTCATCTTGATCCTTGTTCCAAAAACCTTGGCCGGTCTTCAAGTTTCATCTTGTCAAAACCCTAACTAGCCCGGTCTCTTTATCTCTCTTTTCTCCTTATTTTAGAGCTTCTGATTATTTCCGACCGAGTTTCCTCCAAAGCACTAAATCTATGCTTGATGGCCAATCATTGTATGTCATCACTCTCACGCAATTCTACCATCATGTTCAAGTAAAATCACTCAGATGTCACATACCCAAGTTAATCTCATTTCTTCCTCTTATCAACCCAATGGCAACCCTAACATTGTTATCTCTTTCTAATGGACTTATTCTTTTCTCTCCTTTCCTCACCTTGGGCAACATCATCATGGACTCTTTTCTCTCTATATTTTATCCTTTTGATCAAAGGCCACAATCCAAGAAAGACCACAAGTAACCAGCCCCGTAATACTATCATCGCTTTGGGCCAAACCTGGTCCAAACTTTGCCTTAGCTCTCGCCATGGGTCAAAGCCCAACCCTCCTCCTCTCCTTTGGGGTCCAACATCAAGCCCAACCAGCCCTCTATCTCTTCCTCTCCCCTCTCCCACATCACCTCCCTAGAAGCCCTCTCCAATCTTGCAAAAATATCAACCAAGGCAAAGAATATCAAGCCATAACCCTTTGCCTTTCTACCCCTTCACCTCCCATCACTTCCCCTTCATATATACCTCCCCCATCTCCCCCTCACTCCTCCCCCTTCATTTCTCACATGAAGAATAGGGGAGGGACGCCCCTACAGCTCCTCCTCCTTCCCCATGGCTGCCCCGATCAACCGCAACGCGAGAAGGATGCCCCGTTCTACTATACCGTCGTCACCGGCCATCGTCGATGCATCTCCTCACTCCACCACACCCTTCCCCTTGGTGAGAACACTCCATCATCTCTCCCATCATGTTTTCATGTTCACCTCTGCATATCAAGTACCTTAGATGATGTATGGTTGATCCCCGACGAAGTTTACCCGATGTATGTGTTGCTGTCCTCACGGCTAGTTTTGCTGCTGCTGACGGAATCGGCGTTCCTCACTGTTTCATGACTCCAATCATCAAACCCTTTGGCAAAATTGTAGCTAATATCCTTGAACACACCTCTGTAAGATGGTTTTGCCATAGGAGTTCAGGAACTAGAGATATCGTCATCACCGCGCCCGCTGTTCCTGCTGTTTGGTCGGATTGCAGCTCTGAGTGGTTTTGGCGTTCCCCGCTAATCCACTGTCCAAATCATCAAGCCCTTGTACCTACATGTTCATGACATCCCTGCACATGATCCCACAAGTTGGTTCGACTATGCAATCCCCGATGGCCGAGATATGGAGATCAAAGTGTCTACTACGCCTGCTGTCCAAACAGCAGACACCCTGTGTTTGGCAACGACGTTCCCGTTGATCCAGTGAACCCCAGGATGCATTCTTTGGTTATACCATCATCTATATAGTTGCACATTCCTCTGCAAAGTTTTATGGCGATATGACCAAAGATAAAGATATATGTTCCTATCTTGTGCTCGTTGTCCCTGCTGCCCCGCAGCCGTGCTGATGCCAGTTGGCATGTGTGTTCTCGATGTTTCGCCACTCTCGTGGTCAAGCCCTTCGACCACAATGTGCAACATATACTTGCACACATATCTGCAAGTTTTCTTGGTCATATGAACCACAACACTGAGGATATAAGCATCACCATGTCGCTGCTCCTGCCATGTCAACAGCCACATAGTGCCACCTTGCAATCTTGTTCCCTGCCTATTCGACGGTCAAAACATCATGTCCTTTTGTCACAATATGTTCCATGCAGTGCCTTGCAACCCCATCCAATGAATCACCATTTGTCTTTGTTATAACCATGCAATTAGTCATCATAACCACCGCTGTCCGTCGACATGTATGTCTTGGATACCTCAACAATTCGCCATGTTCCCCGCTAAACCGCTACATGATTCACTGAGCCCTCTACCATGACCGTGTGTTTCCTAGTTGCACATGATCCTACCAAGTTCTATGCCAATAAGTTCGATGCGTCTCTACCTTCTCATGGCCGCAGCCGCTACTACCTGCCGCTGTCCGCCACCGGGTACGCTCAACCGATGCACAAATCGCCATAATCGTGTTTCCCTTTGATCTATCATCCACCTTAGTGCACTGGTTTATCATGATATGTTCCCAAGTAACCTATACACATGTCCAACCCTTTTTGTTTCGAATATGTATCTTCAAGTCCAAACTTCACCTTCTAATATGAATTCAATCCTTCCCATCTATACCTTTCAACTATCATATCTTTTAATCATGGCTCCTGTTTTGATTAGTTTTTGCACTCTCGCGGTCTTAGAACAAGCCCTACTTATTTAATAAACTTTATATCTTGTTTTATATATAATGGTTGATGTAATGCTTCTAGGTTTGTCTATGATGCTTGTGATGGTTGTTGCTATCGTTAGATGAAGCTATACAAGGATGATCTAGAAGGAGAGTTGGACAAGTTTGAGCACTATTTTGAGGCAAGTGTAACATGAGTTCCCTTGTCACCTAATAACCTTATAATCACTTTCATATGCATGTGTCTAATATGAAGCTAAGGACTTTACCTAGTACTTTTGTACCCTCTTCCTTGTTACTTTGGGTTCATGCATATGGGTAGTTTTGCTTAGCTTGCAATCACCAAATATTATAATGTTAATCCTGATTAATGACTTATGAAATCATTGGATAAAATGGTGCCTTTCGGCAACATGGATAGAAAGGGAGTTAGAGCATTAAGCCTTGTTGGGTGCTCTAGTCTGCCCTCCGTAAGGACTAAATCTTAAAGCGGTAACCCAGGACTTCTATACAGCCTTGAGAATCAAAATGGGCACGATCTTAGTCATATAGCTAGTTTTCTCTAGCTTGTTAGTAGTTACCGAAAGTTTTTGGCGCAAGAGGGGGGACTAGGTTGCAGAATGGCTTCTTGCCTGTCAAGGTGAGTACTGGGCTGCGGTCATGGTGTGCCACTCTTGAAGGTGGGCTCCATTCGCCTAGACGCTGAAACCTCGCGGCTACTAACTTGTTAGGGTAATTAGTGAAAGGCTTCGTAGTGAACCCTGCCGACTTATCTTGGAAGTGAGTCAAGAGGTTGGTCACCTTGGGCATAGGGGTATTCACGACTCAAGGTGAAAGTGTACACACTCTGCAGAGTTTGATCAAACTGATATATCAGCCGTGCTCACGGTCATGAGCGGCCTAGATCCTTTTCGAGCTAGATGGTTCTATGGATGGTTTGGGATATGATTAATCTTGATGGTGATAACTAATTATATTCACATGGGAGTCATAAAGCATAACTTAGAAACATAGGCATAATAAATAAAATATGACCAACTAAAAATACTTACCGCAGTACAACCGAGTCAAGCCTTCTTGAGCCTTACATAACCTCATGGTATACTTGCTGAGCATGGTGAGCTGACGCTTGTCGCTGTCACTAATAAAAATTCTAGATGGGTACCAGATGGTGAATCAAGTGAAGAGTTTCTTGCGGAGTCCATGAGTACTAGGCGAGTGCTTCCCCCAGTCAACCGTCCCTGTGGAGTATGAAGCCCCGAAGAGAAGATCAAGAATAGTTTCTGCTATGCTTTTATAATAGTTGTAAGTCCTGCTGTAACTATGGTTGATATATAATAAAGCATTACTCTTGATATTCTCCATATTTGTCACTATATGTGTTGTGTGGACATCCTGGGCACACATGTAGTTAGCGCTTGGTATTCTTCGAAAAACCAGGTACGACATAGTGGCACTAGACAGCCTGTCTGATGGCCTTGAGTGACAAGTGTCGCATTTTTCCTCCCTCTCTAGAGAAATATGGTGGTGCACCAGACAGCCTGTCCGGTGACCCCATTTCATTCAGTCACGTTTTCGCTAGGCTCAGGAAAAATGAGGCGGTGCCCACGTCGGTGCACTAGGCAGGCTATCCGGTGCCCTATTCGGTGCACACCGAACATGGCGGTACTGCCTCCCTCACATTATTGCGCTCGGCTGTTGTTTGGCTGCCTGACCGGCACATCGGATAGATGTCCGTTGCCACCCACGTGGCGACACCGATTGCCCAAACTTTCTTTTGCAAGCATTGCTAACTCTCAAATGTTTTCACAAACATATTTAGAGCCAAGTTAGTGTTTTCAAAATATTTTTCATAAACATTTTCGCTTGCTCACCTATGTGCACTAGGCCTATATGAAATGCATAGTTTTCTAACACCTAGTGGCACTAGATGACCAATTTGTCTAATAGAGCTTTCCTCTTAATAGTACGACCATTTATTCTAAACCTGATCACGCACTCTATTGCATCTCGATCAGTAAAACAAAATCCCTATTTATACCTTTGCCTTGATCTCCATAGGGTTTTGTTTTTCTCTTTCTTCTTTTCTAAGTTGGAGCACTTGATCATCATCACATGTGGCCATCTCCATCACTTGAGTGCCACCTTGCTCCAATACTTGGTGTGAACAAACCTATCTCATGTCACTTAAAGCAAAGGGTTAATTCACTTAGGTTTCATCAATTATCCAAAATCAAACTAGGGCTTTTAGAGCTCCACCTATGAATAAGGCTAACGAAAGGTACACTTCTGTCCACTAAATTACATGTCACTGAACAATACCCTAAACTAATGTTACCTTGATATAAGCTCCAACAGAAGAAGCTAGTCCTTCACAAACGAAGAAAAATAAAGTATAGAAGAAGGAAGACACCCCAAAAAAGAAGGCACCCATCAAGAAGAAGCAAAAGAAGGCTACAACCAACCCACCTACTACCATTGTTAGTAGCACAAGAAAGCTGGTGTTTGAAGACTTGAGCTTCTGAGATGGTTATCTGATTAGCACTATGATATGCTTTGTAATAATTTAAGAACTTGTATAATATTCTAGATTCATTTGGATCTTTGTAGTTGGTATGCTAGAGTGTCATGGTTGAACCAGTGAAGTATGGCAACCTTATTGTCGCTTTATTTTTAACCTCTGTGAACCTGCAAACTTCATTGCACTATCATGTTCAGTGAAGTGTGGCAACCTAAGAACTCCTTAGTGCAAAGTCTGTGTACCTTGTGTAATGTTGATGCTGGCCATGGAACATTTTATGTTGAATCAGTGAATATGTGCAAAATTTGTGTTCATTGTGTACCTAGGACTTGTAATTGCCATCAATATGCGCCTATGATTGAAATGGACATGTGCATAAGGTTCTCTTTGGTTCTATTTCATTACTCTATGCACAAATCATTAAGAACTCATGTTATGTTTAGTATGGCAACTTGAGAGCTCATGTATGTGAATGTTTCCTACGATTTACATGATAAATAGGCTTACAAACAGGGACAATTAGATTTCACATTGACTTCAAATAACATTACATCGTAGCATCAAGGGCAAAAGGTGATATGATTCCAACATTACATGACAACACCACTTCCACATTTTACACAGAACCACACCCATGACTACACATACACAGCTGCTAATACAACATACTCCATCTTCTTCTTCTAAACACCACTTCCACATTTTACACAGAACCACACCCATGACTACACATACACAGCTGCTAATACAACATACTCCATCTTCTTCTTCTACACTTGCACCTACAAGTTCCAAAGATCGTTCACAACATTGTCTAGCTTTTCCTTCACTTCATCTAGTTCTTCCTTCAAGTCATGATCCACGACCAACATCAACTTTAGTCGAATGGCTACTATTCAATGCACGCAGTTGGCGATCCTTTGATCCTTGTGCTAATTTATGATACTATTTCTCATACAATATGAAGCCATAAGTTGTTGAATCGTCTTGTAGGGAACGAAACCATAGCCGCATCAATGCCATCACAAATCAAAATTTAATTTTGAAGAACATAGTATACACCTTGATGTTCTCCGAGCACTTGATGAAGTCGCTGTAACTGTCCAATTGCTTGCTCTGAATCCTTATGAAAGGAGCACCGCATCTGGGGCACTCTGTGAGGTCTGGCTAGACCAATTTGTGGAGGTCGACTCGTCATCACTGCTCCTCTCAATAGGCTGCCCCTCATCATCCGGGATCTAGCAGGCGACGACGACAATGGCTTCACGACTCTGACGCCTAGGGTTAGGGTTACACCACCGTTCGGGAGGAAGAGAGACACAGCGAGCGGCAGGATGAAGAGAGTGCGAGCGGATTCACGTTGGTCTAGGGCCGTGGGCTCCAGACAATGGGATGGCAGATAAAAACGTCCATACGGAAATATGTATAGCCTGTAGGTAGACCCAGGCATGCGAAAAATGTATAATGTGACGTTCAGAAGAGAATTATAATGGTACATTTCAGAAGAAGCAAATTATAATAACGGCCCTGTTCGGCAGGCTGTTTTTTTGGCTTATAAGCCGGCTGTGGTTAATTTGCTGTGAGAGAAAAACACTGTTCCACGGCTGATAAGCCGTGCTGATAACCTCAGCCGAACAGGGAACATATATCAAAACTTTGAAAATGGTAACGGTACCATCGTGGATCTAGGGGATTTTCGATGTTAAATATGGAAATTTCTATGAATAATAGGCCTTGTTCGACTGGCTGCCCAGCCAGTCAGCAGTGCTTTTCTCTCACACTAATTCAGCACCAGCCAGCAGCCACCAGCCAGCTAGCAGTATTTTTCTCTCACGGTAAATCAGCATCAGCCACCAGCCACCTGGCAGCCGAACGAGGCGATAGTCCCTCCGAACCTCCAAATCTAAAGAAAAACCTCCTCGGCCGGACCTAAACCATCTCGGGAGGACCTCAAATGGCGGCCTCCGGTGAGGGCGCGTCGCTGCCGTCTCCGGCGGGCGGGGAGGATGCGCACCGCCGACGCGTGAGCTATTTCTACGAGCCGTCGATCGGTGACTACTACTACGGGCAAGGTCACCCGATGAAGCCCCACCGCATCCGCATGGCGCACTCGCTGGTGGTCCACTACGGCCTCCACCGCCTCCTCGAGCTCTCCCGCCCCTACCCGGCCTCTGAGGCCGACATCCGCCGCTTCCACTCCGACGACTACGTCGCCTTCCTCGCGTCCGCCACCGGAAACCCTGGTGTCCTCGACCCGCGCGCCGTTAAGCGATTCAACGTCGGTGAGGACTGCCCCGTGTTCGACGGTCTCTTCCCCTTCTGCCAGGCCTCCGCGGGGGGAAGCATCGGCGCCGCCGTCAAGCTCAACCGCGGGGATGCCGACATCACCGTCAACTGGGCTGGCGGCCTCCACCACGCCAAGAAGAGCGAGGCCTCCGGGTTCTGCTACGTCAACGACATAGTCCTCGCCATCCTCGAGCTCCTCAAGTTCCACAGGGTTCGTGTGCTGATTTAACTTTTACTACTTTATTACATTTATTAAATGTTTGGATACTTGGCTTTGTTTTCAGAGGAGATAGTTTATTAGATTGATTGCTGGTCTTAGATGTGAATTTTTAGTGATTTTTTTTATCGGTTCATGTGGTTGTTGGGCATTTGTGATTCTTGTGAGTGGATGAGTAGGGCACTGATCTGGAGATTGCTTTGAGTTTCACAGGGGCAACAGATTTTTTATTCCCAATTCAGTAACCACTTAGGTTATAGGGGCGCTAATCTAAACTCTTGGCTTTGGTTGTTCAACTTCCATCATTGGAGGGGAGGGTTTATTAGGTTCACTACTAGATTTGGATATTGAATTTAATGGTTTCTAATGGTGTTGTTGTTAGGGTTTGGGGATTTGTGGGTAGTAGGGCGCCTTCGAGTTTTGCAGGGGCAAAATTTTGTTTGTCATGATGCCCAATTCAGAGACCCATGTGATTAATTTGTATACTATTTGTTTGCTGCCAGTGAAACTAGGAATTTTAAGGAACTGTTGTAATGCATTTCAGGAAGTTTAGTTGTCCTATGTGTAGATGTTTATTGCTTTATGCTATTAAAGCCTGGTATGTGTATGCAACTGCACATATTTAACTTTGACTGCCTTCTTTTTGTAATTTTATAGATTGTCTATGTGAGAATATACTGGTGATCATCATATATTTTTTTTGTATTTAAAAACATCGTAAAAGGGAAATGACAAGTGGAAGTTGTTGTTGTCATTACTCTGTTCTAAACAGCACTGCCTTGTTGCTAGTACAAACGGTTTCTTGCAGCTTTTGCTGCTGCCTCCTAAAGGTTGTTTTAGTTTTTTTTGCACCATGGACCAACCGGAACCAAAAACTCACCGAGCAAACAGTTTAACCAGACGACAACGCCACCGGAATTGAAAACATATTTAACTACTACCAACGCTGCTATGCTTATTACACCGGAGTTGTTTTAGTTGTCCTGGTTGGCGTTTTTTTGAGTTTCAGTCACGTGTGTTCCTTGAACAAGTAAGGTGTGGTGTGAATTTGTCTCTTGTAAATATTTTCTCTAGTTCTTAAAGCAATGATATGAAGTCCTCCTGCGTATTCGAGAAAAAAACACTGCCCTGTTGCCAAGGAAAGTCATTTCTACTTCTTTTGTTGAAACCATGTCTACTATCACATGCCTAGTTATTCTGTACCTAATGTGAACTAATGTCAGGTCTTATATTTATTCAGTGCATGCTTACTTGTGTTCTGCCGATGGCTTCTCCTTGAGATGGCAATTTTTTTTATCGGATTTGATGCTTTGGAACTTGGAAACACCATTTTTGGTAAAGGGATGTGTATTTCAGATGAGTACATGGTGAATGTGGTTCCCCCCAGGATCTAATTCTAACAATAGAAAGATGTGTTTGGTGATATTTAACAACATGGATATCATTACTGTTTCTTGGATTAATGGAGTTGATTTTTGTCAGTGGATATGCATGGAATGTTTTTTTTCAAAACATGTTATTGCTCGTGAGATGGACATCAATTTATGTTATTGTTTCAAGCATTAATGTTCTTTGTCAGTGGAGTAGGGTGTTGATCTGGAGATTACTTAGTAGTTAACAGGGGCAACAGAATTTTGCTTGTCTTCATGCCCAATCAAGCGAATGTTTCCACTATTGGGGCTAATCTGGACTCTTTGCTTGGGTTGTAGTGTTATATCACTTGAGGAAAGAGTTTATTTTGTTGCTTGCTAGATTTAGATGCAAATGTTCAATTGTTTTTGATAGATGGATGTAACCCAAGAATTGGAATTGGCTTTGATTTTCAGAGGGGCAAGAGAATTTCGTTTGTCGTGATGCCCAATTTGGTGACCACTGCCATTATAGGCGCTGTTGTGTGAAAGTAACCCATGGAATAATTTTTATTCGAGTTGTTTGTTTCCACTGAAGCTAGGAGTTCCAAGGAACTGTGCAATGGTGTGTTTGTGCCATTTTGAATTGTCGTATGTGGATATGTTTATTTTATGTGAGGGCCTGGCCCAGTATGTGTGTATAACCTTGCGTGTTTAACTTGACCACATTCTGTGTGATTTTAGACTGCCTCTGTTCATCACAACTTTATTTGGATTTGTAGCCATCTTAAAAGGTAAACGACAAGTTGAAGTTTCTTTGGTTACTCTGCTATTGTATTCAAAACTGTCCTTTGGCCAGAGCGCCAAAGAGAGCAGTTTGTACTTCTTTTTTTGAAAGTTGAAACTATTATTTTGTGGAGCCTAATTTGAACAAACTCAGGTCTTATATTTACTCTTTGCATGCTCTGTTCTGTCTGCTGATGACTTATCCTTGAGATGGCAGAAGATATATTCAAATTTTATGCTTTGTAACTTCGAAGTGCCAATTTTGGTATAGTGGTGTATATTACAGATTTAATAAATGATGAATGTGATCCCCCAGTGAATCTAATTCTAACAATAGAAATATATGTTTGCTGATACTAAATGACTTGGATATCATTCGCATTTCTTGGACGTAGTTTTACTTTTATCAGTCTATATGCATGAAATGTTTTTTGGGACATGCTTATTGCTGGTCAGGGTGGATATTTTGACCATTTTAAGTGCGAGATAGATGCCTCTCATATTGTGGTTTTTGCTTTTAAACTATAAACACTATGCTGGTGACTGGTTTATGATTCTAATCCATCATTTCAGTCTGTTTCTTGTAAATACATATTTCATCCAGTTTTCTGCCACTTTGAGTGCTGTAAGACAATTCTGTTCTGTTTAAGTATATGTTTCCTGATGAAATATCCTCACTCATTTATGCATACTGTAAGCATTTTTAGATAAATACTACTAATATAATTGAAGGGATTGTCGACAAATATGATAGTTAAGATACAATCAGGTTTCCTTATATGCTTCTTGTCAACCTTTTCTTCAGTCTATAAAATATTTTAGCATTCATACACACTATGCCACATATGTACTTTGATTATATAATTCTGATGGCTATGATGTCTCTTTGTTCCAGCGTGTGCTATATGTAGACATTGATGTCCACCATGGAGATGGCGTGGAGGAGGCCTTCTTCACTACAAACCGAGTCATGACGGTTTCCTTTCACAAGTATGGGGATTTTTTCCCTGGTACTGGACATATCACTGACGTTGGGGCGGCCGAAGGGAAGCATTATGCACTGAATGTTCCCCTGAGTGATGGTATCGATGATGCCACCTTTCGTGATCTGTTCCAATGCATCATTAAGAAAGTTATGGAGGTTTATCAGCCAGACGTGGTTGTCCTCCAATGTGGAGCTGACTCTTTGGCTGGAGACAGGCTAGGTTGCTTCAACCTGTCTGTGAAGGGTCATGCTGACTGCCTCCGTTTTCTTAGGTCGTACAATGTTCCTATGATGGTTTTAGGTGGTGGAGGTTACACCATCAGAAACGTTGCACGCTGCTGGTGCTACGAGGTATTGTTTTTCTGTCTTATTCCAAATTCAGCTGAATGTGGTAGGTGTGTTCAAATTTATCACTTGCCAGTGCTGATAGAATTGGGTTGTAATGCAGACCGCAGTTGCTGTTGGAGTTGAACCTGATAACAAGCTGCCTTACAATGATTACTACGAATACTTCGGCCCCGATTATACTCTTCATATACAACCAAAAAGTGTTGAAAACCAGAATACTACAAAGGACTTGGAGAACATAAAGTAAGTGTACTGTTTGCTGTCAGTATGACATTCATTTGTTGTAACTTGTTCCAGATGCTTCATTGTTGAGCACTTGGAATGTAATGTTTTGTCATGTGGGGCAAGACATTCACCCACAGAGCAAAGATGGCAAGCGCAGCGAATCAGGAAAGTGGCTAGATTGGCGCCAAATTGAGGGCAATCTTGGGTGCATCATTAGCTGGTGCTAATTTATAAGCTTAGCAAGAGTAATTGGGAGATAATTAAGGGGTGATTGGGCTGCCTAATGGCTATGTATTCGGTGAGCTACCTGAGAATAATCAAGCAAAGCAACTGAATTGTTGTTGGGCTTCTCCCTGTGTCTCTCACTCACGCTTCCTCACGCATGCCCTCACCGCGCCCACTCACCACCAGTGGTTCAAGCCCCGGCCACCAGTCTCGTACCCCTATGCCCTCCGTGGTTGCTGTAGGATCCTCAATCCTATCAATCTAGTATTGCCAGGCTCTGATGGTGGCGACAAGCAGCTGAAGGGCCCTCCCGTGCTGCTGCCTGACGCCACGGCGAAGGCCCTGGCGGACCTAGCGAAGCAGATGGTTGCCAGTGGCTATGGGACGACGGCCTTCTCCTTCCCATGTCTACCTTCACCACCCCGGGTGCCTCTGCTTTTGGGTAGGGTGCGGTGTTTCCATCCGCGGCGGACACGACGTTTCTATCTAGGGGGCCGTCAGCGCCAATCGGCTGGCCGAACTGGCTCGGCTACCGTTCCTCTCCATAGCCCAGGAGTGTACCGAGCACTTCAATGCACTGCTCTGCTATACTTCGAACATGGCATCTGCCCAGAAGGCTGAGTTGTTCATGGGCGGTCATGCGGAGCACATCCGGATCGATGTCGAACTCCGGGAGCTAAGGGACCTTCAGTCGACAATGCAACTCGCCCGAGCGTATGAGCGCCGGGCCGAGGAGAAGGCTGAGTTGTTCATGGGCGGTCATGCGGAGCACATCCGGATCGATGTCGAACTCCGGGAGCTAAGGGACCTTCAGTCGACAATGCAACTCGCCCGAGCGTATGAGCGCCGGGCCGAGGCCATGACACCGGCGTCAGCCCAGCGCGCCATGCACCTTCCGCAGCGCCTGTTTCCAGCCCTCCCCGCCCCGCCGTGCCCCGCTGTTGGTGCCTCGATTGCCCTAGCTGCAGGCGCCCAGGCAGCACCGACCACCGTGCAGGCGCGCCCAGGCCTTCCGCCGCCTCTCCCTGGCTGAGATGGCCAAGCGTCACCGCCAAGGGCTTTGTTACAACTGTGATGAGCCGTATGTGCGTGGCCGCAGGTGCTAGCGCCTGTTCTTCCTGGAGGCCTCAGACTACATCGACGACGACGCGGTTGAGAACGTGGCTGCTGTGCTGGCAGCCGAGGACGTTGCTCTAACGAGCCCGTAATGTCCCTCCACGCGATCGCCAGCATCCGCATGGAGGACACCATGCATCTCTACATCCACGTCCATAGCCACCGCCTCCTTGCGTCGCTTGACTCTGACTCCACACAACTTCAACACCAGGGTCATGCGCCGCCTCCAGTTGGTCATTTCGTCCAGCGCCAATATGCGGGTAACCGTGGCCAACGGTGACCCACGTCGCTCGCAACGTCGCCATGAGCTTGGACCACGAGGACTTCTCCTTCAGCTGCTGCAACATCGATTTGGGCGGCTTCGACTTGGACCTTGTCCTGTGGACTCTGGGCCCCATTCTGTGGGACTGAGGACCAATGCCGGGCATTCTGGTGAGACAACCGCCGCATCTTCTGGAAGGGGGTGGGCTCCCCCGTGAGGACGTCCAACAGTCGGCTGTCCGCACCATCGTCCGGGCACCACAACCACCAGTACTGGACGTACATCGCGGTCTTCATGGTGCCCCGCGGCCTTCCACCGGCGCACCCCTATGACCGCCGCATCCACAGCACCAGTGGCTGTTCGCCCCTACCGCTACCCCCAGCTGCAAAAGGACAAGCTGGAGCTCCAGTGCACCACAATGCTAGAGCACATCGGGCAGGTGGCCTTTCGTCTTCAACTTCCGGAGGGTGCCAAGCTCCACGACGTGTTCCACGTCGTGCTTCTCAAGCCTTACCGTGGCACACCACAGCCGGTGCCTCCCGCTCACGATGGCCGTCTGCAATCCGCCTCGGAGCGTGTCCTGACTCCTGAGCGCCCAACTTCGCCTGGGTGTCTGGCACGTTTTGGTGCAGTGGCATGGCATGGCCCTCGACGGCGCTACTTGGGAACAGCTGCCGAACTTCAAGGAGGTCTACCCCGACGTCCAGCTCGAGGATGAGCTGTTTGCGGAGGTGGGGAGAGAGGTCATGTGGGGCAAGACATTCAACCGCAGAGCAAAGATGGCAAGCACAGCAAATCAGGAAAGTGGCTAGATTGGTGCCAAATTGAGGGCAATGCTGGGCGCATCATTAGCTGGTGCTAATTTAGAAGCTTAGCAAGAGCGATTGATAGATAATTAAGGGGTGATTGGGCTGCCTAATGGCTGTATTCCGTGAGCTACCCTGAGAATAATCAAGAAAAGCAACAGAATTGTTGCTGGGCTTCTCTCTGCATCTCTCTCTCACTCTCGCTCCCTCACGGCGCCCACCGCCGCCGGGTGTTCAAGCCCCGGCCACCGGTCTCATACCCTACGCCCTCCACAGTCACCGTAGGATCCTTGATCCTATCATGTTTGTATATTTTTTTATTATGCATTTCATTGAGAATTCAGAGTTTCTATATTCTGCATGTAATTGCTTCATCGTTACCATGAATGGTAGAATTTCCCTGTGATCTACGCCTCCTGAGAAATTCTCTCTTTTGTTGGATAGATTGATATTACATCAGTTCATTTACATGTTCTTACAATTCCATTTCTCAATGGTGCATCATCTGGACACCTATATTTGACACTATGCATGTCTTCCTGCCTGTGTACATTCCCTGACTGCAGGTTAACCTTTTCTATTCAAATCTGCAGGAACATGATATTGGAGAACCTGTCAAAGATAGAACATGTTCCCAGCACTCAATTCCATGACAGGCCATCAGACCCTGAAGCTCCAGAGGAGGTTTCTCTCGTGCCATTGTCAATTCCTTGTTTATGCTCTCTTTGCATTTTTCTTGTTTGCCCATTTGAGTATTTTGCATTGTAGAAAGAGGAGGACATGGACAAGAGGCCACCTCAGCGCAGCAGATTATGGAGCGGAGGAGCTTATGACTCTGATACAGAGGATCCTGACAACCTGAAAAGTGAGAGCAAAGACGTAACTGCCAACTTGCAGATGAAGGTTGGCCCTTCTACCACTGCACAACATATATTTCTTGGCTCATAAAATTGTTACAGGTAGTGGATACTGTCACTAGCCATGCCCATTCCTTGTTGATGCTGTGGAAGTCTCAGTTTGTAAACAGTTACTATTTTAGGGTTTTCTTGAAACAGTATTTGCTAATGTCAAGAATATAGAATGAACCAAAGACGAGTGTTTCTGAGCATGTTATGGCCAAATCTTATTTATAATCAACACTTTTGTCCAGAAAATTCTGTCGTCTAAACCCAAAAGCTCAATTTTGTTGCAGGATGAACCAAAAAAATGATCTGTAGAAGTTTCGGAAGTGCCCGTGTTACTGAGTGGTCAATGGGATGGTCGACATGCATGCTGAAGAGCGGGGACGCATCTGAACCTGTCTGTGCTGATATCGGCCCCTGTGCCAATTTAACACACTGAATGTTTTTCCTGCGTGTTGGTAACTAGATCTGGCCATCTAGCGCGTCCCAAACTATTGAGCTGGAGAAGCGATATCCCCGCATGAGTTTCTGTAGCATGCCTGTAATCATTAGTCCATTACTTTTGTTGTCTGTGATAGTTCAGAGCTGTATTGCTCTTTCTTTGATGGATTGATACATGCCGTATTTGGTCATGTGATTGACCTGCAGCTGCAGGAATGGTTACTGTTGGTGAGGATGTGGATTGGGGCGTGCCTGCAGGACGTTGATCCAACTTCTTTCTGCCCGAACAAAGGGAGGCCCCCATCTTTTAATTTGGCCATCCTCGCCGTCCCTCTCCCGGCCGTGGTGAAATCTAATATTGCAAAACAATACTATTGTTGTCGATTGAAGCGACGGGAACTATATATTGCTGGTTGAGCTGGTGGAATATTAGTTACTGCCGTTTCAATTGACAAAATTTATTTTATATTCTTTTTTTGTAAAAATATTTGTCTAAATCTAAAGATTGCAAAACTATACTACTCGTCGATCGAAGCGACAGAAAGTAACTGGTGGAATATTAGTTACTGCCGTTTCAAAAAAAAATTTCTATCAGCTCATCTTAAAAAAAATCATAATTTTTATATATGAACTCGGAAGACTATAAAGTTTATACGAGCGTTATTATAGAAAAAAAGATCTATAACTTTTTAGTTCACCACCTTATTTGAGGTCATTTTAATACCTAAAAAATTTGATAAAATATTAGGATGTGTATTTGTAGATCTGAACATTGAATCGGTTATTTATGTATCAAGATGGTTTTATACGAAAATATTGTAAACCACAAAATTATAGATCTCTTAGGTATCTATAATATATGTATAAATGTTCTGTTATATGAAGAAGTTATGAGTTTTCTAAATTATGTTGCACTAGCTAGTGGATAAATCTAGGCAATTATTCACACCCTTACATAGCACATCTTCAAAGTTTTATATTTTTTTAACATAATCACATATGAAGATTATATATATATATATATATAGGGAGAGTATATTCTATAGCTAGCTATAAAATAAGTTATTTTGTAGCCAGCTGTAGGGTAATAGTTCTATAGGGAGAGTATACTCTATAACTAGCTACAAAATAAGTTATTTTGTAGCCACCTCTATTTACGATAATTTTATATACTAATTTACGACAATATCAGTATATATTTACGATAGTTGAATTACTATAACACATGGGGATATTTACCATAATGTTATAGTAAATCACATAGTAAGCAGTTACTATAATCTCGTAAATTAGCATAACAATTATCGTAACTCAAAGTGGCTACATAATAAGTTATTTTGTAGCCAGCTGTAGGGTAATATATATATATATATATATATATATATATATATATATATATATATATATATATATATATATATATATATATATATATATATATATATATATATATATATATATATATATATATATATATATATATATATATATATATATAGTTTTTTCTACTCGCCAGGAGTAGTTACTCCCTCATCCGAGCACACACGGAGAGGCCGACTGGCTAGTTAGCGGAGCTAACGGGTTAAAAAAACTTGACCCGTTTGCAGTGTCACGTGTATATACGCGAATTTGAAATCAGCGTACGTCTGCAAGGCAGGATAATTAGCGTAGAAAGCGGATCAAGCTGACGATGGGTAGAGTATATACGGAGGCATAGATGATGGCTGACATTTATAATCTCTCATTTCTCTCTCATCGCTTCTCTCTAGGACGGCGCACGGCGGCTCCCTCCATGATCCGCCGGTGGATCTCTCCTAGCGGCTGCTGCGGCGAGCTCTCCCCAGTCCCCACTTTCACTAGCGGCTGTGACGGCGAGCCCTCCCCTCCTCCCGGCGACGTCGACGGCGGCAGCGCGCGGCCCCTCCACCACCGGCGACCATCACGCAGGGGCGGCGGCACGGTCCTCTCCACCACTGGGCGAGCGTCACGCAGGGGCCGTGGCGCCCCCCGTCCTCCAACCCCTCGGCAGCGTCCAGATCCAGATCGACATTACCTTGCTGCGACTTCCCTGCCTTCCATCCGGTGGCGGCGCGGTACATACGTAAATCCTCCTCTGTTCTCCGTCGTGCGTAAGAAAGGAGCCGACATCACTCTAGTCTCCGTCGGCGGTGTGACAGCTGCATGCGTGCGTTGGTATGTCTTCTCCTTCATAATACGCACTCTCTTTTTCCGTTCTTGATCTTTCTGTTCCAATCTACACGCTAGTTTCCGAATTGAACTAACATGATTTTTTCCTTGCCACAAGGACTGGTCTCCGGCCAACGGTAGTACACCAGATCGATCTTTGGTCATGGGTCACCACACCAGATGCGGGAAGCCAGACTATAGTCGATTAGTAAGGCCCGACTACCATGTTTGCTAGATCCTCTTGCATGTCTTGGCATTTCTCGATCTTCTTTCGTCTGGTGCCGGTGGCTCCTATCACGCGGATGAATATCCAGCGCTGCCTATCTATCTAGGCTTTCTCCATGACGTGAACATCCAGTGGAGGAGCACAAATTGCCGCCTGCACCAAAAAGGAATCCATGCGGATAGTTTGCCAGCATTGGCAGTGAAGGCTGGGTCTATTATCTTTGGATTCTTATTACTAATGCTTTGATTTCTGCATGTGAGTTGTAATTTTGTCAACAAAAGTATATACACAAACGTCTGAAAAAAAGTATATACACATACTCCATTCTCACAGAAGTATGCACATATATTTTATTCCAAAAATAGTATGAATACATACTCTCGTTTTTTTATCTCCATACATGAATGTATGAACATATACTCACTCCGGCCGTGTTGTTTAAGTATGTATACATACTAGCTAAATTTGGGCGTATGTATGCATACTAGAAAAGGTATGCAAACATACTCCTTTTAAAAAGTATGAATAAATACTCCTTCCAAGGAAAAGAAAAATAAGTATGCGTATATACTTCTCTTCAAAAAGAATGAATATGTACTCTTATGAAAAAAAGTATGCTTGCATACTTTATTCACGCTAAACAAGTATACAAGAATACTCATTTTTCTTATTAAAGTATGCATCCATATTTTACTCACACAAAAGCAACATGCCATATAAATACGTCCAAACATGCCTAAGCCCTTGTTTAGATTTCAAAGTTTGCCTCCCAAATTCACTATGCAGAATTCCTATTCCCCGTCACATCAAAATACCGGCACATATATGGAGTACTAAATATAGATGAAATCAAAAACTAATTACACAGTTTTGTTGTACTTTGCGAGACGAACATTTTAAGTCTAATTAATCAATATTTGGATAATTATTACCAAATAAAAAACAAAATTGCTACAGTGTGACGGGACACTTACTATACAAACTTTGCCTCCAAAGTTTGCTATCTAAACAAGGCCTAATATGTATACGCAAGCGGCCAACCCATTAAACAACCTTATCCGTTTTCTACGGGAGTTCGCTGGCCATCGGCTTTTTTTTTCATTCACGTATGTCCTGATAAATACGACCACTGCCGTATAACCACCGCCAACAGACTAAACGGGTCGTGTTTGTCCACCGTTAACCAGCGCCTAACTAGCTGCACATCTGGTGTATATATATATATATATATATATATATATATATATATATATATATATATATATATATATATATATATATATATATATATATATATATATATATATATATATATATATATATATATATATAGAATACTCTATTTTGTAGCCGAGTCTACCGACGGAACCACCCAGCAGGTCCGCCAGCCTAGAGACTAGTCCACCCCCCGCCTGCACTCCCCACCCTCTCGGCTCGGCTCGTCAAGCCATCAACGCGCCTCACCCTCCCGGCTCGGCTTCATATGGACGCTCACGAACCAGCCGAGCGTTGGACCTACCCCAAATCCTTCGTTGCTGGTCCCTTCCAAGAAGAACCACATAAACTAGAAATCTGCCGCCGCTCCCCCGAAGGCGACGTCGGGCTTGGACGATCCCTCCCGACCACACCGGCGGCAACGATCCCCTATATCTCCGCACCGCCATTTGTTTCATTCACCGTCGGTGCCCTCTCCCTTCCACCTGGCGGCCTTCCTCTGCTCCCTTGCCGATGGATGATCCCGCGGATCCATCGCGGAGGCAGCGGACGGTGGCGCGTGGTGGCTTCCCCGTCCTCCCTCCAGCGATGTCCACGTCATCCCCTCCGCCGCCGCGGATCCATCGGGGAGGCAGCGGATGGTGGCGTGTGGTGGCTTCCCCGTCCTCCCTCCGGCGACGGTGCCTCACTCCCCCAACAGCGGCGCCTCCCTCGGCTCCCCAGCAGCGGCGCCTTCCACGGCACCCGGCGGTGGCAGCCCATGGCCGCAGCGCCCCTCCCCCTCCCGGTGGTGGCCGTGACTCCCGTAGGTTCCTTTCTTGATTAATTATTCATCAGTCATTTAGTTAATTCCATTTGTCTGATTAACCATCGATTTTGGTACCTGTTTGTGACTCTCATAGGTTGAAATATTGTTTATTGTTGCAGATCTATTGGCCATATTAGCCAGAGTGCATAGGTTTATTGATCCTATCGATTTTAGGTTGTGTTAGCTATGCTGTTTTACCAAATTCTTGAATGTCAGATCCCTTGTTTAGTAAATTCCTATGTTTATACTACAAAATATCGCAATTATCGTATCCACTAAATCAATATACATTAATCATATGATAATAAGCATTGCTGCCTTACGCTAATTATCACGATTTACTGCTCAGACATTTGAAGCAGTTATGTTATGATACTTCAATATATACATTGTATAGAATTCTCGTAAATCATATAGACCAATCATATATAGTAACCACTTTTGTTTTATGGTAACTGTGTTTGGTTAACCAAATTATTATCAAAATTCATTCTCGTAAATTACATAGATCAATCTTCCGGAAACAATGTTTCCTTATGGTAACTTTCTTTGATTAACCAAATTGTTGAGTGAAAGATCGCCGTCTTGCTGCTATAGTAAATACATATATTCATAGGCCGAAATTCTTGTAAACCTTGTTCAAATCAAAAGATGCAAAAGGCGAATCATGATTTACCTAAACTTGGTGCTAAACGATTGTTGGTTTTTGGCATTGAGATTCAGGTTGCAGATTGAGACCCACATTTATTTCAGCTCATTGACTAGGAGTGTCATTGTCCCTCGGAATATTTTTGGTCTAGCTGTGGTCAATCTGAGTGATCAGGATGAGATTCAACTATGCACATTGCAATGTTTGGTATATGGTGTCTGCAATCCATGACCCATGGTGAATCCTTTCTTTGATGTTCACCTGAAAGTTGCTGACATGACGATTGGAGTGTTGCTTTTCTTTCTCAGTCATGCTCTATTTTGAAACTGCATTCCTTCAACCTTTCAATATACCATATGAAAAGCAGGGCTGTCTTATTGTATTTTCTCTGTATAAATTATGTCTTTATATATGTGTTTGTCTTTGTTAGATCGCTGATCTATTCTTTTAAATAAGTGTCATAACTGTATTGTGGTAAATTAGTGTCGACACTATAGTAACTAGTTATTTGAAACTGCTTGATGCCAACTTGTGATACTTCCCATCCTAATCACCGTCTTGCAACATTTGAAATATTGTTACTGTCTTATGGTAAACCGGTTTCGACATTGTAGTAACTAGTATCATGACATTGTAGTAATCCTTGGAATATCATAATTTTGCCTTTGAGTAAATCTTATATATAAATCTTTCAGTAATCTTGATTAACTTATGGTAACTCCAAATGGTAAAATGTTGTTGGTCTGGTTACCTGTGAGGATGTGGGAGTTGACGGAGTTCATGTTGTACTCATGTCAATATTGCTTTTTTACACCAGGCTGCATTGCTTTGTTTGATTTTATCCATATTGTGGTTTTATTTTCACAGCAAATGCAGGAAATTGTGCATCTGAACAACTCACAGCTCCTCTTCTATAGAATTTACCACCCAATCTTCAGCATCACGAGGCTCCCTGTTGGACCTGAAGCACACATGTCTTGCTAACGATCTTCATGGCTATCCTTATCGTCACTATGAACATGTACTCATATCAAGATGCCAGATTGTAGTACCTCACTTTCATTGTTACGGTCAACACTCATTCAGATTATGGTGAAGCTACGACAAATCCGATAACACATTGTAGTAAATAATGCCTGATGTTATAGTAAGTGGTTCCTCGTAGCATCTTGATGCAAATTTGTAGGAACTCTACTTACTAATTATCACCTCCGATCATTTGAATTTATTGTAATTACTATTTGGTCTTATCATTATAGTAAGTTCTTCCTGGGAGCATCAGATTGTAGTACCTCACTTTCATTGTTACGTCTAAGTGCATTCAGATTATAGTAAATCTACAACAACTCTGATAACACGTTGTAATTTACCATGAAATTTGTTACGAGAAATAAACCCAATAGACTGTTACGTTAATCCTGACCTGGAGTTACTACAATTGTGTGCAAAGTTTGCGAGAAATAAACCAAACAAAAAGTATTTCAGTAACTTTCTCAATATTTACCATAGTTTGGGTTTATTTTAGTTCAAAATGTATTTACCAGCATAGAATTTCCGAAATTACCGTGAACTTAATAATTACCAGCATTGATTGGTCATATATTCTGGAAAATCGGCTCCCTCAAGTAGCCAGGACAGCTGCGATCGGCTCGGCTCCGTAGGCAGCAGTTACTCCCGATCATTAAACGCTCGCGCCTGCCCTTGTTGTCACCGGGTCTGTCTGGTGCGGTAACTTGGTTTGGCTACATAATAAGGTATTCTGTAGTTGGCTATAGAGTATACTCTCCTAAAAAATTATATTTAATGGTGAAATATGTAACCTTTTATCCACAACATTTTCTTTTGAAGCCATCTTGGTACCAAAATAACGAATATAACGTTTAAATCTATAAGAGTTAAATGCGCCGTAGGTCTATGTGTCAACTTGGTACATAAACTTTGAAAGTGGAGCTTCGAGTCCTAGAAATTTTTAAGTGGTTCACTGAGATCCATATCCCTTTGTTTGACATTTAGATCTGACGTGATGTGTACACTCAGCAGCCAACACCGCGTGTAAATTGTAATTAGCCCCGTCTCTGTCTTTTCCCTCTCCTGTTTAGCCCCACCCGTGGTACACATCAAAAAGTTATAATTGGCTGCTGAGTGTACATGCCAAATGAAGGGTTATGGACCTCTAATGAATCACTTAAAAAGTTTAAGGACTCAAAACTCCACTTTCAAAGTTCATGGACCTAGTTGATACACATGCAATAGTTGATGGACGTATGGTGCATTTAACTCAATCTACAAATATAGATATGAACATTATATTAATTTTTAGGTATCATAAAGATCTCAAATGAAAAATTCATCATAAACTATAAATTTTTAGATTTTTTCCTACAAATTTGATATCAGACTTCACATATAAAGTTATGATTTTTTAAGACGAGCTGGCAGGGAAAAAATTCCACCAAACGATATATGGCGGTAACAAATATACCGCTTCAGTTGTCGACAGTAACATAGCTTTTGCAATTTTTTATTTAGATTTTTCTTTTTGCAAAACACGAATTTTAAAATATTTATACCTAATAATAAAAAGGCAAAATTTTAGGTTCTTTTTTTTCGTCCATCTATTTGTTTGGTCCATCTCTCTTTAACTACCGGACGATGAAGAATTTTTTTTTATCTAGACTCATATATATAACCCGTGCTCATACGAGTTAGAATAACTCTTGTTTAGCACGATACGGAGTTCGATTCCAGTTTTATGTATGTCCTATATAGGGTAACCTAGATAGCTACGAATCTTAATCCTAATATAAATAGATTACTCTAATCTTTTGAGTAAGCTAAATAGGAATTCTAATCAAGAGTTTGATTCCAGATTTATATATGGCCGGCCCTATATAGGGTAACCTTGATAGCCAGGAACCATAATCTTAATATAAATAGATTACTCCAATCCTAATCCAAATAAAAAAGATATAAAATATTCTATTTTCTTGCTTTAGCTTTTTTTTCTATTCTTTTTCGTCTGTCTGTCCCGGACTACTACTACATCTGATTCTATTCTTTTTTCCTCTTTGGTCGTCTCTTTTTTTGTCCGTATTTTATTTTATTTTATTTTATTTTTAGATTCATTTTTTCTATTTACACATCATGAGTTTATTTTCTTGTGTATATGCGCCCTCATTCTTGGACCGGCAAAATTTTTGCCATATACTTTTTTTCCGCCTCTTCTTTCTGATCTGGGCTCAGTCTCGGCCTACATGGCCTCCTCGCACGGACCTCCTAGAGATGGCGCTCCGTAGTCTAGCTGCACACAAGCATTTCGCTTGCTCATTCGCTAGCACTTCCAACTATCAACCACCTTCTCGGCCCTGCTTGCTTGTCACCACCTGACCACCATAAACCGCATCTCCTGCTTGCCTCATCCGCCCTAGAATGACATCGTAGGATGTTGGAGCGGAGTTGCAGAAAATTGAGAAATTGAGGCCGACGGCGCATGAGTTGTGATGGTGCGGGAGGGGTCGCTGGGGATGCAGGATTTGACAACGCATGGGTCCCCGGGGCTAGCTGCGTGTCACCCATGGACCAATCAATCTCTCTAAATCACCTCATCATTCGTACCGTCACTCCGCAAGCCTTCTTGCTCACCTCCCGCAGCTCCGGCTCCACCGTGGAGTCCTCCATGGAGGTCGAGTCATCTAGAGCGGTGGTGCCGGTGCTCCAGCATAGGAGGGCTATGAAGCTACATTTTCCATGACAGACACTGATGCTGACTGGCAACTGCTACAACGACTGCTCCTCGTCGACCTACATCTGTCATGGATAACAATGACAACACCTCCAACCTCTTGGGTCCTGGCGCTACTCGACGATGGCCACGGTTCTGAGTGATCGGATCCATGAACTGACAAAGCCACGATTTTGCTTTGGTCTTAGAGATGACGGGATAAGATAGTTTTGCTTTGGTCTTTTTTTCTTGACCACGTTCTACTTTGACTTGTGCTTGAGGTACTTTTCTGTACGCCATACTCATACGAAATTAATTATGAATGGCAATACTTGGAGTGATGATAAGATTAATTTCGAGATTAGATCGTCTATAGTCCCTAGATTTGTGGATAAGAAGGCAATGAAAAATAAAGTTTTTCCAATCCTTGACATGTGGCCACTAAATTCTTGTCAACTTTAATTAGATATTAGAATTATATATTTTATTTGTCCTCAAAGAAGTCACGGAACAGGGTTTTTAGCGGTAGTGATATATTTGTGTCTAACATCTATGTGCTTTGTGATGTATTTTTAAGAACATTGTTATATTATTACCAACATTAACTTACATTATAGATGTTATAGTCATCATAACATAAATTATAGATTTGAAATTTTATATTTTATAGAAAGAATAAAACATAAATACATTTTTATGATTCCGGTTGTCGTTTTTCATGAATGTTCGATAGTTTTTTTTTCTCTTCCATTGTAACGTATGTGCATGTTTTTGCTAGTAAGAATAAAAAGCTCCCCCACGTGCTGTGACTGTACTTCACGTCAGGGTCAAGGGGCCCAAAGGCCCGACGGTCACCTGCGAGTAGGGATGTGTCCAGTAAAGTTGAAACCGGACGGGATAAATCCCGTATACCATATTTTTCCGTTTATTTTCATTTTTTCTAGGATAAACAGAAACCGGATCAAAAACGGGAGGGAGTTAAACGGGAGCGGGATCGAAAACGGTGGAGCGTTTGTCCGTCCGTATTTGCAGAATCCCATTTTTGATCAGGATATTTTTTTCATCCCGTTTTTCATCAATCCGGGATTGAGCATGAGGCCTGCAAGGGAGCACTGCGCCCCTGCCTTCCCCGCGCCGGAGCCGCGCCCACCGAGCCGCCCTCACCTTGCTCTGCTGCGTCGCACTGGAGCCGCCTGCTTCCTGCTTTGCTCCGCCGTTCTTCACTCGCTGCTGCACACGGACCGCAGGGAGACGCCGTACGCCGCGCCGGCCTGCGCCTCCGCCAGCTCGGGCTCGAGTCCGCCGCCGGCGCACTGTCCTGATCCCTCCTTCTCTCCTTGCTCTCTGCTCTTCCCCACCTCCCTCCATCTCCCTTCTCTCCTTCTCTCCCTGCTGAAGACCGCCACAAGCCCCGCGCGCTGCCGCCGAAGCCGCTGAAGCGCCGCTGCCCGGTGCCTTGCTCTGGCCGCTCACGCCCTCCATCCTCTCCCTTCCCCCCTCTCTCTCTCTTCCTTCCTCTCTCTTCTTTCCCTCTCTCTTTCTCTCCTTCTGACCGCACGGCATGAATGGGAAAAGGACGAGGACGACGACATCCAGAGCGGAGTACTTGGCTACGTCGCCTTGGCCAATTGGAGCAGGCCATGCCTAACCACGGACTCCACCCATCATAGGCTCCACTCCTTCTTCTCCTTCACTGTCCACGTGAAATAAAGAGAGGGATGAGGCAAGTTCACAGATCGGTGTATAAGCCCACACGCACAGAGCAGCAGGCAGTGCCCACAGTTTGGGTCCACGCGTCAGCCAGCAGGGATAAAACACTATGCGTACACGGGAAACATACACAGTATATGCATATAATTGAGAATTTTAAAGCGAGATGTCATATGCGCATTCATTCTGACTTAAGTTTCCTCTTACCGTCCGTTTCTGTCTATTTTCCGATCGTATTTACCCATTTTCGTATTATAGTTTATCCCGCTACTATTTTCGCTCCCGTCTATTCCGCTCCCGTTTCCGTTTCCATCTAAAAATATGGAAATGAAAACGGTAAAGGCATTTTCCATTGAGAAAATTTCTTATTTGACACTGAAAAAACTTCTGGTTTCCAATTTAACACCCAAAGTTGAAATGTTCCTTATCCGACCTCAGCTGAAATTTACGTTCCCAGAATGGCACTACTGTCAGAATGGGCATGTAACGGTGTTAACTGAGACGCAAAAAGATGATTTTGCCCCTCCTTCAGCTTTTTAGTCTGGACACCTTCTCTCTTGTACATAAATTATTGTTGGCCGGCATGGAGGTGTTTTAAGGCCATCTCTTTTTTTAATTTAACATGGTTGCTGTTCCTGGAGTACAAAAATGATTTGATGTTTTTTTTGACAATTTTTGCAGCATTTTTTAGGCCATTTGTGCACCTTTTTTTTGGACAATTTCTGCACCAATTATTTGGACAGAGTGCATAGATAAATTTTTGCAGCAATTATTTGCACCATGATAATAAGGCAAACAAAGTTGAAAGAACATCCACAATAACATGAGATCAACAACATCCAGCTAGCATATACACTAACATTCAGATTCACAAACCATCCAGGTTCACATCCAAACAACATAAATATGAGGTTCACACGCACGGTTCTCTTCACGTAAATATTGAGACATACAGGTTCACATCTAAACCAAAAGACATGTCATTTCAACTTCTCAGATTCACAAACTCAGTCTTCTTTTACTCCTTGTGCTCATTGCAGGACTTGCAGGCTGAACCATTTTGCTCCTTGTGCCCATTGCAGGGCTATCAAGTACCAACTTCTTTTTTGGAGTCTTTTTAGAAATTACCTTCTTTCTTTTGCCCTTCCCCTTCTTTAACACCTTCAGGTTCGCCAATTGAAAGTCCCTCGGGCTGATTTGAGCCACTTCGTGACCTATACATGTTCATGTATATCAACAATTATTTAAAGAACATGTGTAAAAGTGCTATGCAAAAGAAGTCCAGATTTATTACAGCTACCTTTTGGAGCTTGCAGAGTTCGAGTTACCAAGTTTTTTCTTTTTGTTACTTGAAATTTTCATGCTTTGGCTACTAAAAATCAGAATTAGTATATTATACTTAGAGTTTAACATGAGCTTTCAGATTTAGAAGTACCTTTTTGAAGCTTCAGAACACAAGTCAGCATGTTTTCTCTTTTTAGTAGTTGTAGCCTCCAAATTTTGACTACAGAAGTGTCAAGGACTATAATGAGTCACCATGCGATGCAATATAAATTCAGAACAATGAGAGATGAGGAAACCTTGGTGGAAAAGACATAGAAGCTGCTGGAGCTTCATCTTCTAATGCCATAATGGAACTTTGATCAGATACAATTGCATTTTTTCTCTTTTTTGGTGGTCCTCTACATAAGAAATTACAAATTAAACATTTATTGATTGTACAAACTATGCATGAATGGAACCTGAAACATTGGCACGTACCTCACAGCTTTCATTGCTTCTATGTCTTCTTTGCTTCCCTTTTTGCAGTTGTGCCAATGGTGGCCATAGTCTTTACATATAGGGCATTGGTGCTGCCCTTTCTTCCTTTTATTGTCACTACAGCCTTTGTGCCTCTCAGTTTTAGGCCTACCAGCAACAGCTTCAGCAGTGGTGGATGCATGAAAAATCCATGCTCAGATTTAGGCCATTGAGACTTGTCAGGCAAAGCAGGGATTAGTGCACTATAAGCTGCTCGAAACTTCTCAATGGAGTAGTACAAATCAACATGTTTCTCAATAGGTTCATTAGTAAGTGAGGTAATAAATGCTAGTGGATGTTTGCAAGGAATGCCAGATACATCCCATTGTCTACAAGAACATTTCCTGTTAACTAAATTCACCACAAACCGAAAGCCACTGCCACCAAATGCTGTCACTTCAGCCACATCTTCTGAGCACTCTGATACTTCTAAGGTCAATTCTCTGCTTTTCTCATCAACATCTTAATTATGTGAGGCAAAATCAAGCCATCTAATTTCTTCCCAATTTTCCTTCTTTGGTTCCACTTCACCATAAGTAATTGTCTAAGCTTGTCCATGAAATCATCGAGATTCATAGCCTTCAGGTCCTTAATCCAATTGTTGAAGGACTCAGCCAAGTTGTTGGTCACATAATCAACTTTACAAATGGTTCCGAATTGACTTCTAGTCCACAACTTCTTGTGACACTTTCTTAGGTAATTTGTTGCAGCAGACTTTGCTTTCACCATTTCAGTCCAATGTTTCTCAAACAAGTATGGGTTCCATGAGTAAGCTGCTGCCCAAAGGTGGTCATCAAAAACCTTTCCATGATACTTCTTCTTGAAATTGCTAACCAAGTGGAACATGCACTCCCTATGCTCTGCTTGAGGGAACACTTCAGCAACCCCTGCCATCACTGCCTGCCCTGCATCTGTGCTTATTGTTAATCCCCTTGGTGACCCAATAGCCTCCCTGAGCTTACTCATGAACCAGATCCAATTTTCATTAGTTTCTGAATCAAAAACACCAACACAAACTGGATACAACCAATTGTGGCCATCAACTGCATTAGCACTTGCCAATTGCCCCTTGAACCTGCCTGTCAAGAACGTACTGTCCACTGCTAAGTAAGGTCTGCAACCATTAAGAAAGCCATCTATGCAAGGTTTGAATGCAAAGAAGAATCTCCTAAATCTAATTTTCTCATTTATTGTGTAGTGATCAATGATTACTAAGCTGCCAGGACAAGAGTTCTCCACTTGTGCCTTGAACCTAAACAAATTGTTGAAGCTGCTGTCCCAATCACCATATAATTGTTTCAATGCTAACTTCTGGCCATAATATACTCTCTTGTAGTGAATATGCACTTTGTGATGTTCCTTAATCTTCTTTTGCAGTTCTCTTGCTCCTAAAGTAGCATCTTCTATTAGAAAGTCCTTCACCTTCTTGCATACCCAATGTTTAGTTCCATTCTTCACCTTCTTTTTCCTTCTAGTGCTAGAGCAATCATGCTTAAAGTTGTTCTTCTTGACCTACAAAACAGCAGCATACATTATTAGTTAGACACACATAGCAAGTATATAATGGACAAAATAATGAATAATGAGAATAACATAATGAGATCTCCAATACTTACCACTACAGTCACTTTGTCTACTGTTGTAGAAGCATGTATTTTCCATGGACAGTTATCCAAGACCTTCCTTGAACAGTAACCCCTAAACCTATGCTTTGAACTCTTCTCCGTGTCGAATTCAAATTCATGTTTGATTGCATGCTGACAAAGAGCCAACTTGAACTCGGCCATATTAGGATAAGTAGAGCCTGGTTCCATAGGAGGATCTTCTTCATCATAATCAACAATTGGGTGATGATTTACTTCTTCATATCCCTGCTCAGGCTCTACTTCATCCTCTGAGTCATCCTCCAAATCAATGTCACATTGTAAGTCAGATTTCGAGTCACCCTCGAAATCATTTTCATCCTCAGCCACAACCTTTTCCTTCCCTCTATCAGAACACCCAACCACAGTTAGAGCATTGACAGGTTCATTTTGCATGTAAATTGTCTCCTCATCAACACCGACATGTTCATTCATTGGATTTGGATTTCTTAGATAATCATCGTCAGCTTGGACCCTATTGTTGTCAGGTTGCTCTTCCCCACCAAAATCCCATTCAGTGATAGGCTCAAATGTTTCAGAGGGATCACAATAAATAATAAACATGTCAACTACCTTCTCCTTATTGTGCATATCAAACATGTACATCAAATCTTGGTCTGAATTTACTTCTGGAAAAGTTTTCAGAACATGATCATAGTACTGAATATGAGCAACTTCCAAATAACCTGGTGGATACTTGTCTACAATTGACTCAACGAAATCCATATAATTTGACAAGTCCGAATCAACAACCAGATCAAATCTAAAACATTTGACATCCTTTCTAGCCTTTTTGCGATTGCCAAGCAATTTGATTTTCAGCAAATAACTGGTATTTGTATCCAGACTGATATTTCACAACAATAGGAGCATGCATCAGATCTCAACTATCTATGTACAGGCGGTCTGTGTACTCCTAAACTGCTAATTGGATGAAACTCATGTAAGGACAAGGGACCTACTAATACATGGGCAACATTCCGTGTCTTTTTTAGAAATATCAGCATATGTGCACAACATTTCCTTATAAATCAATCTCTCTGAAACCAGCTAAATAATTTTTCATATGAAAATTACTTCACTTATAGTCAGACTGTGCAAGCAAATCTCAGCAATTGAATGGTGAAATACATGCAAGGCTATGACAGACACTACTACAGGAGAAGGAAGCTAAGCTGCATCTGCTGACATGCTAACACCTTCGGCAAGCAGTGCACAAGACGATGGAAGGCAACGAACTCACCCTGTACAGCCGGCCGCAGTGCTGGCCGCCCCGCCCACGGAGACGATGCGAGCGGCACCCTCTCTGCCCGCGCAGGACGCGCGCGCAGGGCTCCCCCTGGCTGAGCCGACCCCTCTCGCGGCAGCCGCCCTGGCCGCACCTGCCACGCCTGGAGAGGCCGCGCCGTGCTTCCTCGCTGCCTCCTCGCACGGGGAGACCGCCCAAGCCTGGCTGGTGGCGCTTGCCCGGACCGCGCTGGGCACGGCGGCGCCGCCCGCCGTGCCCGTGCTGGCGTCGCGCGGGGAGCCTGCCCCGGCCCTGCTAACGGCGGCGCCCGCCCTGGCCACGCTGGGCTCGCATATGGAGTCCGCCCCGGCCTCGTGTGTGGCTCCAGCCCAGCCCGCGTCGGCCTCCGATGCTCCGCTGCCGCCGTCGTCCATCCGATGCGGACGAAGCCAAACCCTATGAGATTTGAAACCGTATCCCCTTCTCTTCTATCTTTCTATGTGAGCCAGGGGCATATTAGTATTTTAACAGGTGGCCCTACACGTCAGTTAACCATACAGTAGGTCTAAAGTGACGGTAGTGTCATTTTAGGAACCTAAATTTCAGCCGAGGTCGGATAAGGAACACTTCAACTTTAGGTGTTAAATTAGGAACAACAAGTTTTTTCAGTGTCAAATAAGGAATTTTCTCTTTTCCATTCATTTCCGTCCGTTTTCATCCCAAGCTGGGGGCGGTGGTCTGAGCCTCTTAGGTGGAAAAGAGGTAGGCCGACGGTGATAGACAATGCAGGCCCGTGTGCAGGAGTAACAAGGACATGGCCCATCCACCAATACTTTGCCAAGTGTACGTACACTGTGCCAAGACGTCATTCACATCTGGTGGCGGTGGCGGTTCTACGACTCCTTCGGCGATCAGCTGCAGGAGGATCTCGACCTGCTCTCTCCTTCCACCTGAACACTCGGGCTGACCACGGGACTGCCTGGCGCAGCTGCTCGGCCTTGGTGGGAAGGTGGAGGACCGTTGGGCGTGATCGGTTTAACTGGCAGCGAGGATGGAGGCAGAAACTTCCCAAGGCTGATCGAAGAGAGCCGCTGGACCTAGTTCGCTAGGGTTGCTGACTTCGTCGACGCTCCGCACCTAGCGAAGGAAATCCGTCTACTGCTGCTTGCGCTCGTCTCGCGTCCTCTCCCCTCTCTCTCGGGTTGACCAGGGGCTGCGCCGTTCAGCTTCCCGGCCATGGAGGTGGGGGCGGCTAGGGCTCTTTCGAGTGTAGCAAGATAAAATGAGGGTGAAGATGATGACTGAAACATCAGAAGCTTGAACGAAGGAGGATGTCGATGTGAAGCTGTGGCTTCGTGAGCCTGAGCAATTGGCAGGACGGTGAATCTTAAAAGACGGTGTAAGAAAATCATCCGGCGAAATCCGACTAGGAGGACCGCCTTCACCAATGAGTTGTCTCAGTTGGAATTGTCGGGGTCTGGGTAGCGCCTCGACGGTTAAAGAGCTTCCTCGGTTAGCGAAGAAAATTGCCCAGATCGTGCTTTGTGTCCTCGAAACTCAGGTCCACCGAGCACGGGTTGAAGGTCTAAAAGGTACCCTAGGTTTCGACAATGCTTTCGCTGTAAGTAGCTCAGGTCGCAGTGGTGGCCTTGGAATTTTTTTGAATAATAATACTATAGGGTTGTATTGTTACCGTACTCTCAATATCACATTCATACAATTATTACAGAGAATGGGGGTGAGCCGTGGCGTTTGACGTGTGTCTATGGTGAGGCGTAGGTTCTAGAATGCTACAAGACATGAGAGATGTTGAGGTTCATCGAGGCTTCTTATCTTCCAGGGTTGTGTATCGGAGATTTTAATGAAGTTCTTTTACATATAGAACATGAAGGTACACAGGAGCCGAAGGGTGGATGTCTGCAGCCTTGTCGACCTTGGTTTTGAAGGGCGCTGTTGGGGTATAACCCCGTATACCCTCATGGCTATACATGGGCCACGCCATCATAGGTGGCCTAGCCCACAAGGTCAAGTCGTGCGGCGCACGGCGCTGGTCAGCGTACACCGCAAGGCTACGAGAATATATTGTACCAAATAGGATACTTTACTTGTAACCCTGTCCCTTTAGAGTATATAAGGAAGGACAGGGGCCTTCTAGTCGAGAGGTCATGGAGACGACAAGATCTCATACCAGATCAATACAAAATAACAGAGCATAGGACGTAGAGTTTTATGTCACGCTGATGGCCTGAACGTGTATAAATCTTGTGTCTTGTGTCTCTGTTACTATCTGGTTCCTGATTACGTACACCTCTACTGATCAATCTACATTACGTACACCTCTACCGATCAATCTACTATCGTGGGTATACCCCTCGGTGGACTGCCGATCATATTTCATCGACAGTGGCACGCCAGGTAGGGGCTGCGCTTGATCCATGGTGAGCCTGATGGCGTACTTCAAGATCAGAATCACGTTCTCGGCGGAATCGATCTTCAATTCTGTACGAGAATTCCTTCATCGTTGTCCTCTGCAGGAATTCGGCTCCTCGCGCACGCCGACCTGCAGATCGCCAGCCATAGACCAAGCACGACTCTGACACGATGCGATCTGCTCCAAACCTCAGATCAACTCCAACTCTCCGAGAGGAAGCCTACGAGCACCGTGCGGGACTTGGGCTCGATGAGTAGCCCATCTACGACACACAATATTCACGGAAGATTCTTTCCGTTTCACTCTTCAATATTCGATCTAATCTGCTTGCAACTAGATTTAATTTATTCTCGATCGGCGGCTCTACTTCAATTGGCGACTATTCGAGGACCGATGACTTCATCTGTAGCAGAGTTTTTCCTACACCACCACGAGATCAGTGTTTCGATGAATAGCCTTGATGCCTATGGGTCTGTCTTCGGAGTCACTAGAAAATTAGGCGCGCCAAGCTTTTTTCATATATAACCCTTGGCTTTCTCTTTAGATGGAGTTTATGTCGATTTGATCGTGTCATTTATTTAAGAAATTGAATTAAGGCTAACAATGGGTGTGCAGCCTGAGTTTTTATTTCATTATCAGACATAAAAGAAATCTCAATTCTGATTGGAGCACCGCTAATGGCTTAGGGATGTCACATGATTGATGTGAGGATTCATGACATCCCCATTAATATTATTTTGATCTTGTTTAAACTCTGATGGTGGTCAATATCCGTCTTTGAACATAGAGAGGAACACAAGCACAGTCTCGCTTAAGCCATCACAGTATTGATTAAGTATTCTCTTTAAGGACGGAGGAGCATAAGTAGCCGGAAGATTAAGGTAATTGTGAAATGAGTAGAATTCGGCCTCGAATTATGAAATTTGGCAACTAGATTTTCTTCTTTTTTATTTTTATTTTTATTTGAAGTTCATATTTACCGTTAGAAAATATAAAAAAAAAAATGTACAGTAAAAACTTTTTAGTAAAACATGTTATATTATGGATCCATTGCATAGATCTATCTATGAGGATTCTGAAACAATTTGATTTTCTATTTTATGATTTTTCTATGATTTATTATACTATTTCAAAGTTCTAGCAAATTTATTCATAAAAGAAAAAAATAATAGATAGGTATACCAGCTTCGGGCCGAATTGAGTCCTCTAAGGCCCAGGGAGCGGGCGGCAGGCTGGCCCATGAAAAGTTCTAGATTGCAGGTTGGTTTTGGAAAAGTTAGAGGGCTTTTCCGCAAAAAGAATTGAGAAAGAATGTGAGACTGTGGGTTGATTTCGCTAAAGTTAGAGGTCTTTTTTGCAAAATGACCGAGGCTCGTCTGGGCTGTATACGTGCCTGATCCGACGGACGAAAATTGCCGGCGACGTGGCACGCGAAGAAGGCCCAAGCGATGGGGCAGATTTCGTTATAAGAAGATTGCTGGACAGCACGAGGAGGAAACACGCATCTACGCATCTTGCAAGCAACGCGAGATCAACCAATCGCTAAGTCAAGTTATTTGTTCGATCTAGCAATTTTATTGTGTATCTCTCCATATACGTGTATTTGTCTTCATCATGGCTATTGATGATAGGATTTGACTGTGTGTCTGGTCGACCTGTGGCGGCGTTCACAACTCGTGGTGGCATCTAGCGGCGCTCAGAAACCGGCGTCCGGCGTCCAATCGTCACACATGCACATACCGGATCAACACCAGGCACGCACCGGCCGTCGGAGCTCGATACAACTCTGTCCGAGCTGTCAAGCGAACTGCCGAGCTCCATTCGAGTTGCCAAGCGACTCATCTGAGCTGTCAAGAAAGCCGTCCGAGCTATCAACCAAGCCGTCCGAGCTGCCTAGCCGTATCCATCTCTTCGGACATCACGACACGCATCGGACATCACGACACGCAGCTACTCCATCAGATCGCTTTAATATTTTTTAAATATTCTTTCATCTTCATACGTCTCCGCATATTATCTCCAAACGACAATTTTTGTTCATACATACAATCTTAAAGATGTATATGTTTTACAATGATTAGCCGACTGGTTAAGTCTCCTACTTGAGTTTTTCAGAGCCAGCGCCGCCTCCGACACCTCCCCACACGTGCATGAAATCCGCTCTCTACTTTCCGGGTGGTCGGCAGTAGCTCTCTGGCAAGGCCAGTACTCTCACACGTGCCTAGGCTCCGTGCCTCACGCTCCGAGGTCACTGGTCAGACCAGAGCTGACGAATCTCTAGGACCGACTAATTACTTGCGCTGATCTAAACGACTTAATGACTAAAAACTGAGTTTTTCGCGTAACGAATTATACTGAGTATAATGCATAACCAAATAAACACTGAGTGTTTATACCAACTGGTCGGAGCATATTTATACTGAGTATAAATACTAAAAAAGAACATGAGCTCTTATACTTTATTTGTACATCATGTACTACCTATTCTCCATATTTATTTTTCAGGAGCAAGGTTTGGTTGCCGAGCTTATACTTGGGGACTAGATTACTCGGAAAGGACAAGAAGATCATCGTTCAGGTTGTCGCACCACCTCGCAGACGGACTTCACCATCAACCAACTGGTTGGTGCGTTCGGCGCTCACTCCTGCTCGGCGATCATTCTGCCGCCGACCAGTTGGTTTTTCTGGTCGGTACTCGCCGACCAGTCATTCTAGCAATTTGTCGCTTGGACTTCATCGTCAGCTACGCTGGGTGCTCGCCAGCTGCGCTGAGGACTTCTTGTAACACCCTAAAAAATTATTTACAATTTAGTAACTAGATCTGAGCATTGATTTAGTTTTTGGTGCATTTTAACCTAGGCAAAATAATAATTTTTGGTAATATAAAATTAACTATAAGGTTTAGAAACATGTTTTAGACATTCATGCTGGTGCATAAATATTTTGGTTGCGTGTAGGGTTAAAATTGTGTGGCTTTGAATTTAAAATTTGTTTCAATTTGAAGCAAGTTTGTGAAAATATAAAAAGAAAAAGGTTTCTTTTTCCCTCTCTCCCTCCCTCACTCTTTTGGCCCGAAGCCAAAGATGGCCCGGCCTGCCTCTCTCTGTACTCCTCTTCTTTTCACGTGGTAGCCGACCTAGGCCAAGGCCCGATGGTCTCCCCTCCCCACCGCCCCGTTCTTGGCCCGCTTGGCGGCCCAGTCCCGCCTCTTCTCCCCTTCACGTGCACGCGACCCAGCTCTACCACGCGCAGTGGCCCAGCAGCGCGGCCTGCTCAGCCCGAGTGGCAGCCTGCTCACCTCTCCCTCCTTCCCCCTCTCTCTTCTCTCTCTGTGTGGAGGGACCCGCACGTCAGCGCCCCTTTCCCCTTCTCCTTCCTCGCGTCGAGCAACCCAAGCTGGCATTCACCCTCGCCTTCACTCCTTTCAAAGCTCGAGTGAAGAGGGGTCATCAAGGGCGCCTTCACGCCCTGCCTTGATGCCTAGGCATTAACGCCTGCTCTAACCGCCTCGACCCTATAAAACTCCATGCCAAGCCCCTCTTCTCCTCCTTCCGCTCACCGACCGAGCTCTCTCTTCACTCGCCCCCAATTCCTCAGTTCCAGTGCTCAATCACCGTCGTAGTGGTGTCTCAAAGCTCCGAGTGCCTCTTTGCGGTTGTAGGTGCTCTTCTCTTCCATTTTCACCTTGGTTTTGCTGAATCCGAGCTCACCCGTGGCCCTCTCTCTCTAGACCACCGCCGCCATCATCGGTCCAGTTCGGGGGCACCCGTGGACGCCACGAACCTCTCAGTCGAGCCCGCGGTATAGCCCTCTCCCTTCCCGTGCCCTCGTTTCTTTTTCCGGCGCATGGAATCGCCATACCAGCGAGCTCTGCCCCCTCGTTAATGGCGCTGCCGCAGGGGCCATCGCCTGACGTGCTCCCTGCCCTTTCTTTTTCACCTCATTGAGTTCGCGATCTCACGCTCGTCATTTCTGTGCCCTTGGATCGACTAGGCATGGCCAAAATCGCTGTTCCGGTGAAGCACCGCCGTGCACGGCTCGTCGTTAGCCATGGCGCCACCACCACTGGCACTGTGCGCCGGTGGGAAAATCCTCTTTCACCCAGAGCTGTTAGATCTCGTATGGGTGGTGTAGATTAGATCATACCCCTTTGGGTATGTAACCGGTCCATTGGTTGGATTGTGGACTCGGTCCACACCTTCACCCGAGCTAGTCCACGCGCACAGTGGTGGACCGCACCAACCACAGAGCACCATGTGGCGGTGATGTCAGCTGACGTCATCGCTGACGCAACTGCTGACGCCAGCCGTACCGCAGCCGCCCGATGCTTTTGCATTTTAACCCCTCAGTTTTCGCAAAATCAACCCGCAGTACAACTCAGTTCAAAATGATTTAATTTTAACCCTGTTTTCTTTTGATTTACCTGAGCTTTTGAAAAATAGTACGCGCCATCCACCACATGCCAAAGATCAGTTTTATTTATTTAAAATTCAATTTTGACCTTGGTTTATTTATAGAAATGCCACTAGACCTTATTTTATGCATAACTTTTACGTTTTAAGTCTGATTTGAGTGATTCTTTCGCCCACGTGTTCATAGCAACGCGTAGATTAGTTTTATAAACTTTTTAGTTACTGTTTTTACTGCTTGGTGTACTGTTCTAATAGAATTTTATTTGCTTGCATGTGATAACTGGTATGAATTCTTGATTGATGATTTGCATCACGTTTAGAGGGCGATCAGAACGTGGTTGCCGAGCAGCAAGGTTGTGAGCTGTACCAAGCAAGTCTCTTTGAGAAAGGCAAGTGTAACAAAGGCTCCTTGTTTCCTATTCCCTCTATGAATTAATACATATGCATGTGTCTAATTTGATTCAACATTAAGGACTTTTCCTAGACTACTCTTGTACCATATATCCTTGTTACCTAGGGTTAGTTTTGCATTTGTATAGATGCTACAATGCATAACCAACAATTATAATAATCTTGATTAATGACTTATGCAATATTATAACATTGAGCTTTTTAGCAATCTACAAAGGGGTCTAGAGTACTGGGGTTTTATGAGTACTCTAGTGCCTCTCCATAAGGACTCAGTCAATGAACAGACCATCCAGGAGCTCCCGTACAACCACGAGTGCCACATGGCTCTGGCCTTAATCATATAACTTGAATGTCTCTAGCTTGGTAGTAGTTACCAAAAGGCGCAAAAAGGGGGTACCATGATGATTATGGGCCCTGTCCAACAAGGTGAGTACTGGGCTGCGGTCAGGAAGTGAGCCATCTTGTGGAAGGTGTCCATGACGCTTGGGTAACAGAAACCTAGCGGCCACTATCTTGTTAGGGTGTCTTGTGAAAGGTTAAGTAGCGAGTCCCCGCCACATTTCCTTGGTAGAGGCGGTGTGGACCTTGCAAACCCCAGTAGTTGGACTCACGGCTTAGGGGTAAAGATGTACAAACTCTGCAGAGTATAAAACTGTTAATTTCTTCTTCCCTTGGAGGATTTTGGGGTATTGATGGTTTAGGATTGATAGCAAAATCTTGGGGTTGGAGTGGTTATGATTTGGCTATCAAAACTTCCTTTTCTTGTCTAGGAGTGGCAACCAAATTATTGGAAAGATTTGAAAAACAATTAGATTCGGTTGCGTATTCCTCCTCTTTTGGCTCGGGGCTAGACTCGTTTTCTTTTTTTCTTTGGGAAACTCATCATAGATGCCCCGTGTAAGGGGTGTTTTCAAGGATTTTCTGTAGAATGGTTTCCCCTCACTAAAGGACATGTGTGTGAATGAACCTCCGGAAGATAGGTCAAGATGAAAAGCACCTTCTTTGCTAAGACCATGATGGAAGTGATTTAAAAGTATGTGGTAAGGCAAATAGAGGTCTGGGCCAGTGTTTTTAAGGCTTGTGAATCTAGCCTAGGTTGCTCCTAGAGTCTCCTTCTCCTTCTATTGGAATGTAAGAATTTCTATTCGAAGGGCATTAACTTGGGATATAAGACTTCTAATGTGGACATATAAGGGGAGAGGATAGAAGTGTCTTCTAAAGGGCTTGACTCTCCTTCTATGGCATCACTAGACATGCCATCCTTGAATTCTTCCCAATGTTCTATATGGGAATAAGGACACTTTCTAAGAGATCCCTTCTTGAGAGGATTTGAATTATAATCACTCAAAGGTCCCTTACAAAATCGAAAGTTCAAACTATTCTCAAAATAAGCATCAAACAGATCATCCTCACAAGAAATTTCAAAAGGTTGACTTTCTTTTTCCCTTGGGGGATTTAGATTCTGGGATATTGATGGTTTAGGGTTGATAGCTAAATCTTGGGATTGGAGTGATTCTAATTTGGCTATCAAAACTTCCTCTTCTTGTCCGGGAGATGATTCCTTCTCTTCCCCGGGGAGCTCATATTGAATGCTAGTGCAAGGAGTCTTTTCACTAATATTATTAAGCATAGACCTTGCTTCACTAGCAGACAAATAAAGGAAAGCTCCCCAGGAGGCTAAATCAAGGGATTCCCTAGAATCCTTGCTAAGACCCATGTAAAAATCTTGAAGGAGTATTGGGTTTGGAATAGCAAGGTCCGGGCCAGTTATGATGAGTTCATTAAAATGATCCCATGATGTACCAAGAGATTCTTCTTCTAGTTGTCTAAAATTTAGAATCTCTTTTTGAAGGCTAACCACTTTAGAGACAGGAAAGAAACATAAACAAAATTTTGAGCATAAAATTTCCCAATCTCCTTGCATACTTCCTACGATTAGATCATACCATTGTTTAGCTAGGCCTACTAACGGGAGGTGGACTACAGAGGATTCAGTGAGGCTATAAGAGTCACCCTCGCAAGCTACCACCGATCTGGAAAATAGGGTACATCCATGAGTAGCCGAGTCTAAGCACAACACTTAGACTGTGAATACTACTTTGACCCAGGAGCTACAGGGATTAAAGTACTCAAAAGAGAGTCTCAAACCTAAAGAACAATATGAACAAGTTGCTTACTTGAATTAGAAGTCGATTACCAGAGAAATCTCAGAAGTAAGTTCAAGAAGAGCTTGATTCCGCTAGGGTACAAGCCGTAGAGAGAGCACTGACAGGCCAGGACTCCTCGAAAACTCTTCTCTCTCACTCTATCTCACTATCTCTAATACAAGACTAGATCCTATCGAGGACTAATCTTCTCTTGATTGCTAGCTCTGATCCTAGTGGATATGTGGACTAGGGTCTCTAGCTTTTCAACTCTCAGGATCTAAACATAGTATTGAATTAGGTTTCTAGGGGAGGTGTAGGTAGATATATAGCCCAGAGCATCAATCCTCAGCCCTTGGATCAAACTGATTTGAATAAATGGCATAAATACATCCTAGGTGCCGTGGAGAACCGACATAACAACAAGAGGTTGACATAGGGACCCATGGCCCGGGCGGCCTCTAGGTGGGACTGGCCAGTCCCACATGCTAGTGGGTCAAGCCCTTTCTCAGTGGAGAGCCTCCTGGAGTCTTCTTGAGTCTTCCCACATTGGTTACGCGACGGATTTCCATGATTTCCTTTGACGAATAGGTCCTCCTTGATGATTTTCTGATTAAATCCTGCTGGAAACATAGATTCACCAAAACTAATGGAATTTGTTAGTTTAAACTCTACATTGGTGATCCATTTCAATCATTTAATCAAGTTATATTGAAGGTTTATGATATATGTTAACTACCGTCAACAAGCTCCCCCACACTTAGGATTTTACTCATCCTCGATAAAAGGATGGATTACTCAAAACATAACCTTAGGACATGGCATCAACATAAAACTATTCCTAGTCATACATGCACTGTGGGATTCAAAGAGTCTACCATGCAACTTTGGGTGGTTGAAGAATGGGACAGCTTGAAATAGATCACCTTTTGCTTTCAGTCAAGTCAATTGGAGAAAGATTTTAGAATTTTGAAAACAAAACATAGCTTACCTTCTCCTTTTGTGGTACTCTCAAATCACTATGTATATCTGGTATTTTTGGATCCTCACCAAGCCATTACTGATTGTGCCTTCTTTTTGCCTACTTCTAAAACGCTTATATTGAGCTCAGGTAGGGATGAATCTGAAAGCATACTTGTATTGCATATATTGTAAAATCAAAACAAGGATCTGAGAAGAAAAGTGTCATACTCTTAGATCAAGATGTGCATGTGTGTGGAATATATTTATAGTGGCTAACCTAATTCTACTATGCTCCTTGAAACATGTCTCTCTTGTTTGAAATTTGGAAAACACTTCTGTAAGAGAACATGGGCTAACTTATTCATCTCTTTCTTTTTTCATGGAGGGCATCCAAGTACCCATTGTTTTCATATTTTGGACACTTGTCCATTATTTCAATACTTTTTCTCCTCTTTTTTATGAATAACTCTTGCATAGCCTATGCCTCTTTTTCTGCAATTGAAACTTTTCAAGAGACATTTACAAGAACTTGGAGCATTTATCCTATGAAGCATATTTTTGGTGTCTATTCCCAATGCAGGAGTAGAACATTTCTAGGTGGATGGAAAACATGTTGTTGCGTACTCCCAGTGTAGGAGCAGCAGATATATGTGGATTATACGTGATCTTGATTTTGACAGCATAACAAGTTTCTCAACAAGGGTCACAAGGTTTGACCAAACTCAACACAATGGCAAGTAGTATATGTAGAAGGTATATCTATCCTATATATGGCTTTGGTGGGTCATTGCTTTACCACAAAGAAGAGGTATAGCTATTCATTTTACTTTTGAAATAAAATTCTCCAATAACAAGACATCAAGAATCAAGTTCTCTTTATTCTACTATATCTCATTCCATAACAACTTAAGTAACATGGGGTCCCTAATAATATATTCCCAATAGTAGCAAGACTTCTAGGAAAAGAGTTTTGTGAGTCTATCCTTAAGTCATGACTAAAATAATCTTTCCTCATGTTTTAAGTTATTTATCATAAGATTTTCAATTCAGTTCAAAACGGAAAGCGTAACATATGAAAATAGAGTGTATAGGCCGCAAACCTGACTGTGCACAAAGCAAGAGGTGAGGCGGTGCTTTAATAGGCCGGGCCGCCCAAAGAGGAGGCCAAGCGGCCTGCTCCAGAGCCCATTCGGGGCCTACTTCATTGGATGTGGTTCATGTCTCAGTACTTCCCAAATTTCATGATTTTCGTGATCAAATTTTGTCTTGTTGTCGCGGTGTGTTCCCCCACACTTGTTTTCCTATGTACCTTTATGCATAACATGTGGAGACAAACACATATCCAAAAGAAATAGAGAGCAAGTAACAATAACAAGACTCCATTAATATAAGGCACTTTATTACACATGCATGAACTAAGCACAAACTTTTGACTAACTAACATAAACTTCCAACTGTTCTAACAATCTAAGCTAAGTGACAAACCTAAAGATACAATCACACATGACCTAAATACTCATGCCTTATCATTGACTATCTAACTCTCACTTCCTCATCTAAGCAACAAAATGATTTAAAGCGTTAAGATCGTGTTGTAGGCTCTTGCGATAGACGTGTTCTTCATCGATTCTTTGCTCTAAGGTATAGATAACATTGGAGCGATCTTCAATCCTCTTCTCCTAGTGTGCAATGGTCATCCTTGGACACTTCTCAACCTTTGGGATAGGTGGTGATGGCGCCTTCTGTTGGTGGTCCTTAACTCATATCTTACCCCGCCAACATTTGCATAGGATTCACTGAAAACAACGTAGATAGGGGATTTGAGCTAACCATTTCCAAAAGTTTTGGTGATTGTTCATTTGTAGAAGGACATGTCAAAGATTACATAGAAAACAAGCTTAGAATATACAAGAAACATAGCAAAACATATACTCAACATGAGCCCAACAGAAAGCAGGCCCGTTACCAGACAAATCAGGGCCTAGACGATAGGGAATCAAGCCCAAGCCTAGACAAACACACCTCAACTCCATGAGTCCACCCCCTAGGCCAACTCAAGAGGCACAATGGAGCAAGCCCATCAAAAATGAGCGCATCTAGGCTCGATGGGGGAGCGGCCATGCCATTCCTGGCTCCTTTCGAGCATAGTTTTCTCTAGCAGGCCCATGCCGACAGTCTAAACATGGTGGCAGGGTGTGATGGTGCAATTAATGCACAGAAGGGCGGTTCCTTGGTCGGATTGGGGTGTAATGAGGGGAATCAAGGGAATATTCCATGGATCATTCCCCCCTCATCCACCTATAAATAGAGGGCCTCCCCCTCTCACTCACACAACACTCAAGAGCAAGAAGAGGACCTCATAGCAACAGCTAGGGCTCCACTCCAAAGGGCTTAGGCCCTAGTAGCTAGTAGAGTAAGAAAGAGAGATGTGAGGGAGAGAATGGGGAAGAGCTGAACTTGTCAGTGTCTCCCCAAGCTTGTACCTCTATGAACAAGTGCTTGGCTCCTTAGCGGGATCTTGGCTAAGTAAGTGTTCGTGATTCTTATAATTTCTCATGTCTTTTGTCGAGTTGAGCTTTACCTATACTTGTTTACGGGATCATCGTCCGTCCCCATGGCAGATGCTCTAGCTGAGGGCCCTGATAAAGATGGACAACCCTCCATGAAAGCTAAAGTAGCAGTCGATAGCGTAGACGTGGTGTCTGTGCTAGAGGCTACCTTCGTTTGCCTCACACTCTCTGATTGAGGGGTAGGCGGCAGGTGGTGAAAGCCCTGTCCGTCCCTAGCACTCCCCCATGTTTAGGTGTGGCATAGAGTGGCTATATGCTACAGGATGGCATCGCTTAGCAGACCAGGTGATCACCAGTGCCCAAAGTAAACAAGTAGAAGTAGAGTATCGCTAGTCTTAGGACCTAAGAGCTATAGGAATCCATTTCTACCCCCTTTCCATCTCTACCCTTGAGTTGTCCTTGAACGAATTAGCTAGAAGAAAATACCTCTGTTCCCTGTGGAAAATATGATACCCTGAATACTTCTGGGTGAAGACTACAATGGTAATTTCTTATGCCTGCGGATTCTTCTGCATTCATTAAGAAATACCAATAAGTTTTCTGGCACCGTTGCCAGGGAACGGTTGCTATTTTCATCGAAGCTAGTTCATCATCGTATCTGTATCCTTTCTTTTTATAAAAAAATAGTTTTCTTTTATCTTTTCTATCATGAAGCCAACATCTGTTGCAAACCCTTCCGCTTCAAAGGAGGAGTTCCAAGAGCCACCACTTTCCCTAAAACTAAACCGTTCATCAGGCTATGAACCCCACCCGGGCTTAATAGCCATGGTTCGGGCATTACCCTTCTTAGGGAACGACGATGAAAACCCTTGCCAACACCTACTAGATTTTGAGGAAATGTGTTCATGTCTGAGCATCTCGGGCATGACATAAGAAACCTTAAGGTGGAAATTGTTTCCCTTCTCTCTCATGGGGAGGGCAAAACAATGGTACATAGACGCCATAGAAAGCACGAATGTGGACTGGGATGAACTTAAGGAAAAGTTTTGTCTTGCTTTTTCCCATGTCCCGTATCAGCTCTCTACCTAGGGCAATCCTTGACTTTGAGCAGCGCGAGAAGGAGTCTATAGGTACAACCTGGGCTAGGTTCTCAACGTTAATACATGCCAGCCCAGACTTGTCATTACCCAATGGTGTGATTTTATGTCTCTTTTGTACGGGTCTTGACATAGCTGATCTATGCCTAGACATGACCGCCGGCGGTCGTTTCACACACAAACCTATGACGGAACAAGTAGAATTTCTTGAGAATTTCATATAGAAACACACTTCTTCCATCATAAGAACCAAACCCCTCTCGGCAAAAGTCATGTTGAGTGTGGAGGAGTCCTCGTTAGTCGAATCCCAACTCGTACCATCCCAAGTTCAACTTATGAGCCCCCCCGAACCACGAACACCAAAGGAACGAGTTATTCATCCTTCGGAGTTTGCTATCAAATTTGAGGAGTATGGCAGAACCTCGAACCTTCATTGGCATGAAGAGAATACATTTCTTTCTAAGGAAGTCTCCCCTAATGCAGAGCCTTCAAAAGAATGGTTAATGGAGGTGAAACATTCTTCTAAAGAAATTCAGATTCTTTCACCTTGCATAAGTGTCTTGTTCGATTAAGGGAAATTCCATAGAAGCCCTACACAGCCCCACGGTCAAAACAAATATCATGTCATAATTCATTGCGGAAAACCTTTTGGGCAATATGCCGCTAGTCTCAACCGATAAACTCTTCAAAAGTCCAACTGGGCACATCTTTGAGTGTTGTGGGATTGCTATCGCTGTGCCAGTTGAAATTCATGAAACTAAGGTTTTCTTGGACTTCCATATCTATGCCATCCTCAATTTTGATCTTCTGATAGTCTACCCACTTGCAAAACTTTTCAAAGAAAAACCTTCCCATGGGAGCCTTGATGAAAAGTTGGGAGTAGCTACTTCCATCATTCCTATCCCTAGTCCCAAAAATCCAAAGGCGAAGCAGCAACCCAACCATAACACATTCGAGGAGGTGAAGTTCATATCTCCGTTCGTTTCACCTAAGCTTGCTTGTGAAACAGAACGTGTACCATCACCCTTGCTCGAACCCAAGTTGTGTCCCTCTGGCCATCCAAATGTTGTTCTCAATAGTGATCAAGATTCAACATTGACCCTACACGCAAGATTTCATGCCATGGACATGCCCAAAGCACCAACTCTAGAGACTAAGGGTTCCACCATTGAGCATGAAAGTTCCTCTGTGGAGACCCCTCATGTTTCATACTCACTTCTAAAATCTCTAGAGTTCATTGTGCTTAGTACCATATGCAATTATGAGGATCCCAACCATCTCTCTATCCTTGTTTCCAAACTTTTTAAGAGGATGGTTGTGGAGCATTCGTTTATCACAAATATTGCAAATCCCGTAGAAGCACGTGGTACTAACCTTGCAGCTTGAGCGATAATGCTAAATGTTTGGTGGTAAAGCTAGGAACTATACCACCATTGATAGCTGTAAGATGAGTTCCCGAGGTCTAGCTTAAGACCATAATTCAAGCACTGCCGGGAGATACCCCGGATTATCATAAAAAACTTTCCTTTACAATAAAAGCAAGCTTGTGTTATCAAGTTAGTATGCACCTTTGGGTATTCTTGGTTACTAACCTTTCAGGAAAGAGATAAAGAAGAACAAGGGTACATATGATGCGCTTCATCAATTATATACCTTGGTGCTCTCTGGTAATGGAACACACTCAAAAAAAAGGGGAGAACCTAACTCTGCACATTTGACTTTTACACAAAAGTCCAAGTGTGGGGGAGGGTGGTGTGAACCTCGCCACATGTTCCATTTACACCAAAGATCACCTTGGTTAAAAAATGATGATGATAGTTTTCTTGCTATATAAAAAAAGAAAGAAGAAAAGAAAATATATATGAGAAAAAAAGAAAGAAAAAACAATTATGATAAAAAAATGATAAATGAAAAAAAGGGAAAAGAGAGTTAAAAAAGAGAGAGAAGAGGAGGATTCTCCTCTTCTAGACCTTTGCTATCAGCAAGGCTTATGATCTATGCACACTATCTATGTGTGTAACTTAAGCCTTGTTGATCACCTGAGTTGGGTCATGTGCAACCAAGCAACCACTGCAGCAATTTTGAAGCTCCATCCACATGCTACTAGTAATTATACTCAGGTATACAAAGGTAAATAAATGTCACACCCGGTTTTAAGGACAAAACCAGACATACACCATATGTGAAATAAAGAAGACAAATCTCACATATAGCCACAGATAAGTGGAATATCAAAAGACAAATGCTTAATATACATAACACAATAGAATAAAATATACCTTAAAGAGCAACACAGCGGAAAGACAACTCCGAACACCGGGTGTAACCTTCACTCCAGGATCAAACTAACTGGTTGATCACAAGCCTAACAATTCCAGAATCTAACAGTCTGGTACCCTTCCTGAGATGTGGAAAATAGCAAGAGTGAGTCCATGTCGAACTCAACAAATATAACATAGGGTTCATGAGGCTCAAAAAGTTTAACACGGGTTTACTGCAATAGCTTTTAGTGAGTCATCTCTTTAACAATTGAGTAGCAACAAGTTTACCAAAATCCCAAATAACCTCATGATCATGTAAACAAGAATAATGTATAGCAAGAAACAATAATCATTAGTGAGCATCAATATCATCAGTATTATCATTATCATCAGTGTTCATCATTTATTCTGTAAGGGTCCAAGGCCACTCGTGACCGTGAGCACGGCTGTTATAACAGTTTTACACTCTGCAGAGGTTGTACACTTTCACTGTGAGTCGTGATTTACCCTTTCGCCCGAGGTAGCTAATCTCTTGACCCACTTCCAAGGAAGGTCGGCAGGGTTCACTATGAAGTCTTTCAAAGGTTCGTCTAACAAGTTAGGGCCATTAGATTCACTCGGCAAACAGATGTAGAGCCCCCCTTCCAAATGGCACAATAACGCGCAGCCTATACACATAAGGATAGAGGCCGCACTATACCCGATTCGTCAAGCCGTTCTTACGCCATGAAGGAATACCTCTAACAAGCTAGAAAAGGTCCTCATACTTGACTAAAGCCAGAGCCATATAGCCCTCACAGTTGTACTGTAAGTCCCGGATTTTCGCTTACAGATAAGTCCTTATGGAGAGAAACTAGAGCACCATAAAAACAACCAAATATGCTCTAGCCCTCTTGAGCCATATTGCTTTAAAGCATCTTTTAAACATTTATTGCATATATCATTAGTCAAGTTATAGATCATGATTATTTATCTTGAGCACTATCATAAATACTACCCAATGCAATGTCCCATGGTTGTCAAGGTACAAGATACAAAAACTAGGATATCCTTAATGGTAACAAGGTAGACACATGCATATGAATTAAGTATATTAAAGGTGAATAGGAAACAAGGATAATCCCATGCTATACTTGCCTTAAACACCGATCCTTCGGTAAGCTTTAATCTTCAACGTTCTTCTTCTTCTTCTTGATAACCTCGTATATCTCACCGACTGGACGAAATCATAAATCACCACACACGTATCCATACAATCATACACGAAGCAAACAATAGATCTAAATTAGAACAGTACACCAAACATAAAATTAAGATGAAAAGTTTATAGAACAAATCTACGTCTCACTACGAATACACAGACGCGAAAATCATACTAATCAGAGCTACGGTTGAAAAGATACATCTACCGAAAAATTTGCTCATAGAAGAAAATATAAAACTATTAGTTTCATGAATTTTAATTATATAATAACATATATAAAATATTTTATAAATACTATATACGGAATTAAATCAAATTTAGATTCAAATGATAAAACTAAAGTAAAACAATTCATAATTTATTTACAAAACCCAGTTGCATAATTATTAATCAAGATATGATTTAAACCATAAAATTTCAGAATTAGTAATATGGTAAATACTGTCACTAACGCGTAGATCTCGTTGCTATGAATCTAACGCAACTCAAATGAGCTAAAACGGATCTAAAACGTAGAAGATATGATTTAAACAAGATCTACTTTATTAAAGTAATAGATTAAATCTCACATCGGAACTTAAAAATAGAAAACCTAACCAACAGTAACACTAACAGTATAACAAGTTTGTAAAACTCTTCTACATGTTACTATGATCACATAGATATAAAGATCACTAAATTTGGATTTAAAACGTAAAAGTTATGAGTTTTCTAAGATTTCCTATATATAAATAATTACTTTAATATAAACTCAAAAATAAATTATCTCAAACCTAATGTACAGTTCTATCATCATGTAGAGCTCGCAAATATGAATCTAACGCAATTTGAATGGATCAAATCGGAGTTAAAACGGATAATTTATAACTAAAATAAACTCAGTGGCAAAACTGTAAATATCAGAAAACGTATTTTTCAATTACCGAGACGAAATACGCTTTCAACAGATCAAAACGAACGCGGGATAATACGTTTTGGACTGCGGGTTTACAACTTAAACGAACGGCCTAGATCTAATCGGGGGAGAGAGAGAAAGTGGCGGCGGTGCTCCGGCCGGTTTTTGGCCCGACGGCGACTCTCCGCGGCGGCGCCATGACTGGAAACCACAAGACCTCGATTCCCGGCATCATTCAGCAAGCGGAGAGCACGGGGAGGAAGACCGAAGCATGGCGAACTCACCTAGGGTGAAATCTAGGGCACGGGATGGACGAAGACGGCGGCGTGCATGCGGTGGCGGACGGTGGAGGCGGAGCTTCGGGCGTAGCCACCACGGAACGATAGAGACTGCGATTTGTAGTCCAATGTGAAGCGGAGGGAGGCGGCACCCCGTTTTTATAGCCCGAAGGTGTCGATATACATGGAAAGAACGAAGATTTGCGGCGGATTCGATTCACCGAATCGGAGAGAGAGAGGAAGGCGGTGCGAAGCCGGAGGAAGAAGAAAGGAAAGGAGACACGTCGCTGACAGGTGGGTCCCACATGTCGGCGACTCGGTGAAGCAGCGCGCGCGAGTTGGGCCGGCAGGCCGCGGCTTAGGCACGGTCCACGCGGGAGCGGGGCGCTGGAGTGAGCGGGCCACGCGCGGGGAGGCAGGCCGAGCTGTGGGCTGCGGTAAGAAACGGCCCGAAGAGGAAAATTCCCTTTCTCTTTTTTCTTTTTCAAACTTTTCAAAGCCAAATTTCAAAGAATTTTCAAATCCAAATTTGAATTGATCAAACCACTCATCTCAAAAATTTAAATGCAACAGCATGAGTGCACAAACATGTTTCTACTCTTATATTTGATTTTAAATTTATAAAAATTATTCTTATTGCATGCTCACAAAAATATATAAAAATCATATTCTTCCTATTTTTCATTTCTTCAAAATTTCAGGGTGTTACAATTCTACCCCCCTTAAGATGAATCTCGTCCCGAGATTCGGAAGATGATGACAAAAGAGATAGGGATAGTTCGTCTCTAGATTGTTCTTTACTTCATCGTGTAGTTCCATCGTCTTGATAAGAATTCCGTCTTACTTTGCATACATGTAACTAATTCCAAGATTTTGACAAATGCTCCAAACAATACTCTGATACCTCCAATCACTAGGCACCTTTCCTACAATATGAATTTTCTTCCTTAAAATACTTATCTTCCAACAGAGCCTGACAAATCTCTTAGTCAGAAGGAATTTCTACTACCAACCTTCAAAACATTAATGATTCTGGTCAAGTTGCTCAAATTTGGAATACGATTCTTAATCCTTGGTGTCATCCGAACCTTCTTAGCATTATTCTCCATTGCTAAGGGCATCGGCTGCGACTTTTACTTCTCCAAGTAATAGCACTTTTCCAAGTCCTAATCCATTTCATTCCAACGAGGATATCACAAATTCAAGACCAACTTAGCGAAGATGTCCTGTAGATTCTTGTGACCCTCCTATATGTCACTTTTCTTCCAAAAGACAGTACTCCATAGTGGAAAACTCTAGATAACACGTTAGGTAATTCAACCCACACTTCCTTAGTTGACTTAATGAACAAGGTACTATATTTTTCTTCTTGCATAAGGACACATCCCACACCTTGATAAGGTGCATTATTGTAGATATGAAGCTCTTGTCTGGATCTGACAAAGCTAATACTTGGGTTTTACTTCAACCTTTTCTTATACTCCTTCAAACATTTGCCTGAGGTCTCTTGATCTAAACGAACTTAAAAGCTTCTCCAAAGTTATTTGTTCCTCTGCTATGACTCCAGTAAATTCATGGTCCACTTTGCTATCCTTGGTGTACCTATCTTCTAATTGATCATTCTCGTCTCCCTCAGGTAAAAGTCGATCACCTTGATACTCAATTCTTTTCCCTGACGGTGTTGTTAAGAGCATGGTGCACCGAGTACCATGAATCACTCCTTTGTGTGCACAGAGCCATCCATTACCAAGAACCACGCGAATTTTAAGTGACTCCAACACAATGAGTGTTGTGGTGAAGTTTTTCCTTGTTTATGACAAGACTGACATTCGGGCATATCTGATCTGCCTGCATTTCTCCCACTGGGGTTTGAACTAGCAAAGACCTCCTCATTGGACACTTCACCATCTTGCACGTCTCTTCCATGTCGGTGGAAATGAAAGAATGCGAAGCACTAGGGTCAAATAAAGCAAAAACTTGTACTGAGCTTACTTGAATATAACCTCCCACTACTTTGGTAACTCCATGAATTTTATCCATATCCACATTGCTCAGTCTTCCATTGACATAGTTTTGCTGCGTTTTGCTTCCTTGAACAGGCTTCTTAAGGGCTTTAGTTTTTCGCTTTCGTTGTTGTGGATTCTGACTTAGTTCACTCCCAACTTGCTCTTCAACATTGTTGTTTTGATAGTGCTCGGCTTCATCATACCCATAACATCCTTCAATGGCAGAAACATCAATCTTTTCCCACATACCAATGAGAGACGTCATATAGGGCTCCTGAGTCATGAGACACGACACTTCCTGTCATCAAGTGACCAACATCAGCAACACGAGCAAATATAGATGATCATAATCATGAACTATCCAAAAGGACAACTCTTGTCTCCATGGATCCAAAATTATCAACCTTGTTCACAGAACATTTTTGCTCAAGAGTGGCAACTCAATCATGGAGACTAACCAATACTTCTAACTAAAGAGTTCAATCTTAATAATCCTTCTTTACATTGGCTACCCCCCTTAAAATAAGAGACACTAAATAGGGTAGCTTTGAACCTTTTTCTTCTAGATGAGTTAAAAAGTGTTCTGACATCCCAATGATACTCTTGTACATGGGTAAGAACAAGAAATCTGAAATTTCGCACGAGCAGAAAATCAGCAGTGTAATAAAACAGCTGTAACTCTCATTTTGTTAATCCAATGAAGCTGTAGTTTACACCGATGGAAAGCTTATAAAATTTCCCACGAGTTCCTTATAGAACACTTTTCCAAATTCTGCAGTTAACTTGGTCAAAAACAGTGCACAACAGAAACTATTCTGAATTTCCAAACAGCACAGATGTATTGTCTTGTGATTTTCGTATCTCCATAACCAAAATAGATATCGAGCCGATTCTTGCGCTCAGAGAAAGATATTGATGTCTACTATTGTCCAGAATTTTCTCATGATTTTTTTATCATCCAAAATTAGAGTTATAAACCGAAGAGTGCAGGCTGTTCCGGAAGGACAGGATAGAGAGAACACCAGAAATCCATACCCCAACTATTTGTTTCATTAATCCTTATACCTTAGGCCTATAAACTAAATGAAATTATGGGATCCACAAATTCATTGCAATCATTACAAAGCTCCAAATCAAGCAAAAACATAATTATAATTCAACCAGCAATAAAGGTGCACAACACAATCATTGACTCGACTTACGATGCTATTGTTCTCTTCATACCAAGGGTAAAGATCCTAAAGCTCCTCTTTCAATTTTGCAAGAAGGGGGTGAGAAATGGTTCTAAAAAGCATATCAAATCAAGGAGTGTAGATGAGATCAAAGGCTTAAAACAAGCATCATGGAGAAAATGAATATCAAGGGTGGGGATATAGTGGAGAAGAAACATCAAGGTTTATAGACCAAGGAAGTTATAGCAATTTTAAAACCTTAAGACGACCAATTTCTAATTAGGCTTGCGTCCTACAGTCAGCATTGCTCTGATACCAATCTGTCACACCCGGTTTTAAGGACAAAACCAGACATACACCATATGTGAAATAAAGAAGACAAATCTCACATATAGCCACAGATAAGTGGAATATCAAAAGACAAATGCTTAATATACATAACACAATAGAATAAAATATACCTTAAAGAGCAACACAGCGGAAAGACAACTCCGAACACCGGGTGTAACCTTCACTCCAGGATCAAACTAACTGGTTGATCACAAGCCTAACAATTCCAGAATCTAACAGTCTGGTACCCTTCCTGAGATGTGGGAAATAGCAAGAGTGAGTCCATGTCGAACTCAACAAATATAACATAGGGTTCATGAGGCTCAAAAAGTTTAACACGGGTTTACTGTAATAGCTTTTAGTGAGTCATCTCTTTAACAATTGAGTAGCAACAAGTTTACCAAAATCCCAAATAACCTCATGATCATGTAAACAAGAATAATGTATAGCAAGAAACAATAATCATTAGTGAGCATCAATATCATCAGTATTATCATTATCATCAGTGTTCATCATTTATTCTGTAAGGGTCCAAGGCCACTCGTGACCGTGAGCACGGCTGTTATAACAGTTTTACACTCTGCAGAGGTTGTACACTTTCACTGTGAGTCGTGATTTACCCTTTCGCCCGAGGTAGCTAATCTCTTGACCCACTTCCAAGGAAGGTCGGCAGGGTTCACTATGAAGTCTTTCAAAGGTTCGTCTAACAAGTTAGGGCCATTAGATTCACTCGGCAAACAGATGTAGAGCCCCCCTTCCAAATGGCACAATAACGCGCAGCCTATACACATAAGGATAGAGGCCGCACTATACCCGATTCGTCAAGCCGTTCTTACGCCATGAAGGAATACCTCTAACAAGCTAGAAAAGGTCCTCATACTTGACTAAAGCCAGAGCCATATAGCCCTCACAGTTGTACTGTAAGTCCCGGATTTTCGCTTACAGATAAGTCCTTATGGAGAGAAACTAGAGCACCATAAAAACAACCAAATATGCTCTAGCCCTCTTGAGCCATATTGCTTTAAAGCATCTTTTAAACGTTTATTGCATATATCATTAGTCAAGTTATAGATCATGATTATTTATCTTGAGCACTAGCATAAATACTACCCAATGCAATGTCCCATGGTTGTCAAGGTACAAGATACAAAAACTAGGATATCCTTAATGGTAACAAGGTAGACACATGCATATGAATTAAGTATATTAAAGGTGAATAGGAAACAAGGATAATCCCATGCTATACTTGCCTTAAACACCGATCCTTCGGTAAGCTTTAATCTTCAACGTTCTTCTTCTTCTTCTTGATAACCTCGTATATCTCACCGACTGGACGAAATCATAAATCACCACACACATATCCATACAATCATACACGAAGCAAACAATAGATCTAAATTAGAACAGTACACCAAACATAAAATTAAGATGAAAAGTTTATAGAACAAATCTACGTCTCACTACGAATACACAGACGCGAAAATCACACTAATCAGAGCTACGGTTGAAAAGATACATCTACCGAAAAATTTGCTCATAGAAGAAAATATAAAACTATTAGTTTCATGAATTTTAATTATATAATAACATATATAAAATATTTTATAAATACTATATACGGAATTAAATCAAATTTAGATTCAAATGATAAAACTAAAGTAAAACAATTCATAATTTATTTACAAAACCCAGTTGCATAATTATTAATCAAGATATGATTTAAACCATAAAATTTCAGAATTAGTAATATGGTAAATACTGTCACTAACGCGTAGATCTCGTTGCTATGAATCTAACGCAACTCAAATGAGCTAAAACGGATATAAAACGTAGAAGATATGATTTAAACAAGATCTACTTTATTAAAGTAATAGATTAAATCTCACATCGGAACTTAAAAATAGAAAACCTAACCAACAGTAACACTAACAGTATAACAAGTTTGTAAAACTCTTCTACACGTTACTATGATCACATAGATATAAAGATCACTAAATTTGGATTTAAAACGTAAAAGTTATGAGTTTTCTAAGATTTCCTATATATAAATAATTACTTTAATATAAACTCGAAAATAAATTATCTCAAACCTAATGTACAGTTCTATCATCATGTAGAGCTCGCAAATATGAATCTAACGCAATTTGAATGGATCAAATCGGAGTTAAAACGGATAATTTATAACTAAAATAAACTCAGTGGCAAAACTGTAAATATCAGAAAACGTATTTTTCAATTACCGAGACGAAATACGCTTTCAACAGATCAAAACGAACGCGGGATAATACGTTTTGGACTGCGGGTTTACAACTTAAATCTTACAGGGTCTCTTTAGCAAACGTTACAGCCGAACGGGTATCTTTGATTTTCGATCGTCGGATTCAAAACGAACGGCCTAGATCTAATCGGGGGAGAGAGAGAAAGTGGCCGGCGGTGCTCCGGCCGGTTTTTGGCCCGACGGCGACTCTCCGCGGCGGCGCCATGACTGGAAACCGCAAGACCTCGATTCCCGGCATCATTCAGCAAGCGGAGAGCACGGGGAGGAAGACCGAAGCATGGCGAACTCACCTAGGGTGAATCTAGGGCACGGGATGGACGAAGACGGCGGCGTGCATGCGGTGGCGGACGGTGGAGGCGGAGCTTCGGGCGTAGCCACCACGGAACGATAGAGACTGCGATTTGTAGTCCAATGTGAAGCGGAGGGAGGCGGCACCCCGTTTTTATAGCCCGAAGGTGTCGATATACATGGAAAGAACGAAGATTTGCGGCGGATTCGATTCACCGAATCGGAGAGAGAGAGGAAGGCGGTGCGAAGCCGGAGGAAGAAGAAAGGAAAGGAGACACGTCGCTGACAGGTGGGTCCCACATGTCGGCGACTCGGTGAAGCAGCGCGCGCGAGTTGGGCCGGCAGGCCGCGGCTTAGGCACGGTCCACGCGGGAGCGGGGCGCTGGAGTGAGCGGGCCGCGCGCGGGGAGGCAGGCCGAGCTGTGGGCTGCGGTAAGAAACGGCCCGAAGAGGAAAATTCCCTTTCTCTTTTTTCTTTTTCAAACTTTTCAAAGCCAAATTTCAAAGAATTTTCAAATCCAAATTTGAATTGATCAAACCACTCATCTCAAAAATTTAAATGCAACAGCATGAGTGCACAAACATGTTTCTACTCTTATATTTGATTTTAAATTTATAAAAATTATTCTTATTGCATGCTCACAAAAATATATAAAAATCATATTCTTCCTATTTTTCATTTCTTCAAAATTTCAGGGTGTTACAATAAATATTCACCAAACTCCTTTAGTCATACTTGTCTCCATGAGATCATACAAATTCATGCCTCACTTGTTTATGTCACATGCTCTAGTTTGGGTGTATTCTATATAGGTATACCCATAGGCCTTTTTGAATTAAGCATGGTGCTTAGGTTAAAAAGACCTCCTTTAATCAAAATTTAATATGGTGTTGAATTCTGGTTAATGAACCTAGAGTATTACTTTCATAAACAATGGTGGTAATCAATATGGAGATGAAACGAGGTGATGATTATCTTGCAAATTTTACATTAGCCTTGCTTGAGTATGCAAAGTCTGGTGAACAAACAAAAAAATGAATAAAAAAATTCAATGGAGAATAACACTAGTAATAATAATATAATATATATATATATATATATATAACAATAAAGTTTAGGCTCCTCGGTATTCAAAACTAGTAGAGCCCTTGTTTCCACTTTGTTCCTTTTTGAATAAACATGTATAAGAATAAGTGTGGGGGAGATCTCTCAAGTATAACAACCGCACATTTCAGATCTCCCCCAACACGTTGCACAAACATCGAGCGATCCATCATGCAGAAGGAGAAGACAAAAGGTTTTAGAATGGACTGACCTCTGGTTTGGTCAGACCATCTCTAAATCCTCATAAACTCCTTCATCTTCAATGGTGGTTTGTGCAACTCTCTACCTCAATCTCTATACAACTTTGAGTTTAAACAAACACAATCTTTATCACTAAAATTAAACTTAATTGAACCAACTATGCCTCCATGTAATATTTTTGAACCACACTTCAATCAAAATTGTGAAAAGTGACATGATCATAATATTTTTAAGATAGAAGCTTGCATGAATTATGTTCCACATACATGTATTTATGCCTGTGGGAAAATATTCTAATAGGACAATCATGTTGACTAAGTTGTTGTGGGGTGTGATATAGTTCTGACTTAGAAATCCTACCATTTCTATTCAAAGCACTTGGAGAATTTGTTTTGATCAAAATGTTATAAAACCATAGTATCACATACTCCTCAATTGGTGAGCAAATCCCTACCAAGGCCAAATATAACATCTAGCAATTTTCAAACCTTCCACATATGCTGCTTGTCATTGTGTTGAGTTTGGTCAAGTCTTGTTGACCCTTGTTGAGAGATTTATCATGCTCCCAAGATCAGGATCACGTACACCCACATACACTTGCTGCTCCTACACTGTGAGTAGACAAAAAATGTTTGTTAGGCAAATACTCCATGTTCTAAACAGATAATGATCTCTCTAAATATCTAGTTTAAGAGACATGGGCTATGCAAAAGTATGAAAAAATATCTAGACACATGAAGGTCCCAAGGTATTGAAAAAAAGATGAGCACATGAAGGCTCATATATATCAGAAAATAATAATAATAATAATAATAATAATAATAATAATAATAATAATAATAATAATAATAATAATAATAATAATAATAATAATAATAAGAATGATAGCCATGTCTCAAAGTAAAAAGTTAGAGAGAGATCATATCCACAAAAGGAGTATAGTTTTAGTATTAGTTCTTACTTTCCACACACATGTACATCTTGATCTAAGAGTATGACACTTCTCACCTTGGATCCTCGATTTGATTTTACAATATATGCAATGCAAGTATGCTGCTTTGTTTATCCCTACATAAAGCTCCACAAAAGACCTTTTTAGAGGTAGGAGAAAATGAAAGAAGGCAAAACTTGCTATGCCTTTGTAAGGAAGTATACACCATTGAGTGATTTGAGAGGGCCATTTGAGGAGTATAAAGTGAACTATGCTTTTGTTTGTGAAAACGTTCAAAACTCCGAGTAGTTAAGATGTGAAATTAGGAAGATGACTTTGTTTCAAGAACTATTCCACCTTTCAACAACCCAAGGAAACATGTTAGCCAATGCCACATATCCCACTTGTGTAAAGAATATGTGGGAATAACTTTCATGTATAGCTGTATATCTTGGGATGTTATGCTCATGATTGCTTTATCTCTAAGCTTTGCTTGAGGACGAGCAAAGAAGTAAGTGTGGGAAACTTGTTAGCGGTCCTTAACCCATATCTTACCCCACCAACATTTGCATAGGATTCACTGAAAACAACATAGATAGCGGATTTGAGCTAACCATTTCCACAAGTTTGGTGATTGTTCATTTGTAGGAGGACATGTTGAAGATTACATAGAAAACAAGCTTAGAATATAAAAGAAACACAACAAATCATATACTCGGCATGAGCCCAACAGAAAGTAGTACCGTTACCAGACAAATCAGGGCCTAGACAAGAGGGAATCAAGCCCAAGCCCACACAAACACACCTCAACTCCATGAGTGCACCCCCTAGGCCAACTTAGGAGGCCCAAAGGAGCAAGCCCACCAAAAACGAGCGCATTTGGACTTGGTGGGGGAGCGGCCGCACCAGAGCAGTGGCCATGCCATTCCTGGCTCCTTTCGAGCCTAGTTTTCTCCAGTAGGCCCATGTCGATAGTCCAAACATGGTGGCAGGGGGTGTTAGTGCAATTAATGCACAGAAGGGCGGTTCCTTGGTCGGTTTGGGGTATAATGTGGGGAATCAAGGGAATATGCCATGGATCATTCCCCCTCATCCACCTATAAATAGAGGGCCTCCCCCCTCTCACTCACATACCACTCAAGAGCAAGAAGAGCACCTCATAGCAACAGCTAGGCCTCCACTCCAAAGGGCTTAGGCCCTAGTAGCTAGTAGAGTGAGAAAGAGAGTTGTGAGGAAGAGAACGGGGAAGAGCAGGACTTGTCGGTGTCTCCCTGAGCTAGTGCCTAGTAGCTGGGCTTGTTAGTGTCTCCCTGAGCTTGTCCTTGTACGAACAAGTGCTTGGCTCCTTAGCAGGATCTTGGCTAAGTAAGTGTCCATGGTTTTTATAATTTATTATGTCTTTTGTCTAGTTGAGCTTTAGCTATACTTGTCTACGGGATCATTGTCTGTCCCTATAGTGGATGCTCTAGTTGAGTGCACTGATAAAGACGGACAACCTCCGTGAAAGCTAGAGTAGTAGTCGATAGCGTAGACGTGGTGTCTAGGCTAGAGGCTACCTTTGTTTGCCTCACACTCTCTGGTTGAGGGGTAGGCAGCAGGTGGTGATAGCCCTGTCCGTCCCTAACACTCCCCCATGTTTGGGTGTAGCATAGAGCGGCTATATGCTATAGGCTAGCATCGCATGGCAGACCAGGTGATCACTAGTGCCCAAAGTAAACAAGTAGAAATAGAGTATCGCTACTCTTAGGACCTAAGAGCTATAGGAATCCATTTCTACCTCTTTTCTATCTCTACCCTTGAGTTGTCCTTGGACGAATTAGCTAGAAGAAAATACCTCCGTTCCTTGTGGAAAATACGATACCCTAAATACTTTCGGGTAAAGGCTACAATGGTAATTCCATACGCTTGTGGATTCTTCTACATTTCTTAAGAAATACCAACACCTTCCTTTTCTCCTTCAGGGGAACAACCTTGATCTGATTCGGCATAGCCTAGACTCCATCAATGGTGGCGTGAGGGGTGACTAATTTATATTTCGCACATGTGACATCCCTAAACTTATTGGTCTTCACTCTAGTCAGCACCTCATGGCCCTTCAGAGGAAGGAGGTTGATCTCCTTCGTCACCTTGATCAACTTCTGGATGTCTAGACGAGGCTCTTTTTGACGTGGCTTGTCTTCAAGAAGTGGACATGCCGGTGGTGGAGTGATCACTAGACGACGGATGGCTTGGGTGAAGTAAGACTGGCTTGAGCAAATGGGGGTAACTTCTACAGGAATGACGGTCAGCGCAAGCGCATCAGGATTCTTGCTAAGATCAAAACTGTAGGGGATGATCTCTTTGTTCCCATGGGGACTAGAGAGGAGGAGAGCCTTGTTGCTATTGGAAGAAGAAGGCTTTGATGGGATGGCTGTGGAGGCAGGCATGGGCTCATTTATATAGGGGGGCACAACTTGCAGTAGGGATCAAGATGTATCCATAGGAGGTCTCGTAACAAGGAAAAATTGAATGCGCCGAAAAACTATGGGATTTTGGAGAAGAAGGATCTAGAAGACATGAGAGAGTTGACCAGGGCCAAGGGGGGCTGACAGTGGGCCAGGTAGCCTCTAGGTGGGGTCGGCTGGCCCCATATGTCACCCTTTTGCGCGGGTTTTCCTCACAGCGGTTTCTTATCCCTATCTAAGCCTAAAAAGTATATTTTCACGTTACGAAACATAAGGAGGATGGCAGTGGTGTAAATCTATGGTAAAATCAAGAAATCTACCTCATCCAAATCCTCAGGTGGTTTTTTAGGTTCTAGAAAGATCTTGAGACGGTAGCCATTTACCTTGAATAACATACCTTCGTCATTTTGAAGTGTTACCACTCCATGCGACGAAGTGCTTATCACCTTGAATGGTCCTTCCCATTTGCTTCAAAGTTTTCCATGCCTGAATAATTTAACCCTAGATTTAAAAAGTAATACCTTATCTCTAGGGGCAAACTCCTTCTTGATCCTCTTGTCTTGCCATCTCTTGGTTTTGTCCTTGTAAATCTTGGAGTTGTGATTGCTTTTTCACACCATTCGTCAAGCTCAGAGAGTTGCATCTTCCTCTAGTTCCTATAGCTTCAAAGTCCATGCTCCACTGCTTGATGGCCTAGTGAGCTTTGAATTCTAGCTCAATAGGTAAATGACTTGTATATCTTGGGATGTTATGCTCATGATTGCTTTTATCTCTAAGCTTTGCTCGAGGACGAGCAAAGAAGTAAGTGTGGGGAAACTTGTTAGCGGTCCTTAACCCATATCTTACCCCGCCAACATTTGCATAGGATTCACTGAAAACAACATAGATAGGGGATTTGAGCTAACCATTTCCACAAGTTTTGGTGATTGTTCATTTGTAGGAGGACATGTTGAAGATTACATAGAAAACAAGCTTAGAATATAAAAGAAACACAACAAATCATATACTCAGCATGAGCCCAACAGAAAGTAGGCCCGTTACCAGACAAATCAGGGCCTAGACAAGAGGGAATCAAGCCCAAGCCCACACAAACACACCTCAACTCCATGAGTGCACCCCCTAGGCCAACTTAGGAGGCCCAAAGGAGCAAGCCCACCAAAAACGAGCACATTTGGACTTGGTGGGGGAGCGGCCGCACCAGAGGAGTGGCCGTGCCATTCCTGGCTCCTTTCGAGCCTAGTTTTCTCTAGTAGGCCCATGTCGATGGTCCAAACACGGTGGCAGGGGGTGTTAGTGCAATTAATGCACAGAAGGGTGGTTCCTTGGTCGGTTTGGGGTATAATGTGGGGAATCAAGGGAATATGCCATGGATCATTCCCCCCTCATCCACCTATAAATAGAGGGCCTCCCCCCTCTCACTCACACACCACTCAAGAGCAAGAAGAGCACCTCATAGCAACAGCTAGGCCTCCACTCCAAAGGGCTTAGGCCCTAGTAGCTAGTAGAGTAAGAAAGAGAGTTGTGAGGAAGAGAACGGGGAAGAGCAGGACTTGTCGGTGTCTCCCTGAGCTAGTGCCTAGTAGCTGGGCTTGTTAGTGTCTCCCTGAGCTTGTCCTTGTACGAACAAGTGCTTGGCTCCTTAGCTGGATCTTGGCTAAGTAAGTGTCCATGGTTTTTATAATTTCTTATGTCTTTTGTCTAGTTGAGCTTTACCTATACTTGTCTATGGGATCATTGTCTGTCCCTATGGTGGATGCTCTAGTTGAGTGCACTGATAAAGACGGACAACCTCCGTGAAAGCTAGAGTAGTAGTCGATAGCGTAGACGTGGTGTCTAGGCTAGAGGCTACCTTTGTTTGCCTCACACTCTCTGGTTGAGGGGTAGACAGCAGGTGGTGATAGCCCTGTCCGTCCCTAACACTCCCCCACATTTGGGTGTGGCGTAGAGCGGCTATATGCTATAGGCTAGCATCGCATGGCAGACCAGGTGATCACTAGTGCCCAAAGTAAACAAGTAGAAGTAGAGTATCGCTACTCTTAGGACCTAAGAGCTATAGGAATCCATTTCTACCTCTTTTCTATCTCTACCCATGAGTTTTCCTTGGACGAATTAGCTAGAAGAAAATACCTCCGTTCCTTGTGGAAAATACGATACCCTAAATACTTTTGGGTGAAGGCTACAACGGTAATTCCATACGCTTGTGGATTCTTCTACATTTCTTAAGAAATACCAACACCTTCCTTTTCTCCTTTAGGGGAACAACCTTGATCTGATTTGGCATAGCCTGGACTCCATCAATGGTGGCACGAGGGGTGACAAATTTATATTTCGCACATGTGACATCTCTAAACTTATTGGTCTTCACCCTAGTCAGCACCTCATGGCCCTTCAGAGGAAGGAGGTTGATCTCCTTCGTCACCTTGATCAACTTCTGGATGTCTAGACGAGGCTCTTTTTGACGTGGCTTGTCTTCAAGAAGTGGACACGCCGGTGGTGGAGTGATCACTAGACGACAGATGGCTTGGGTGAAGTAAGACTGGCTTGAGCAAATGGGGGTAACTTCTATAGGAACGACGGTCAGCGCAAGCGCATCAGGATTCTTGCTAAGATCAAAATTGTAGGGGATGATCTCTTTGTTCCCATGGGGACTAGAGAGGAGGAGAGCCTTGTTGCTATTGGAAGAAGAAGGCTTTCATGGGATGGCTATGGAGGCAGGCATGGGCTCATTTATATAGGGGGGCACAACTTGCAGTAGGGATCAAGATGTATCCATAGGAGGTCTCGTAATAAGGAAAAATTGAATGCATCAAAAAACTATGGGATTTTGGAGAAGAAGGATCTAGAAGACATGAGAGAGTTGACTAGGTGCAAGGGGGCTGACAGTGGACCAGGCAGCCTCTAGGTGGGGTCGGCTGGCCGCACATGTCACCCTTTTGCGCGGGTTTTCCTCACAGCGGTTTCTTATCCCTATCTAAGCCTAAAAAGTATATTTTCACGTTACGAAACATAAGGAGGATGGTAGTGGTGTAAATCTATGGTAAAATCAGGAAATCTACCTCATCCAAATCCTCGGGTGGTTTTTTAGGTTCTAGAAAGATCTTGAGACGGTAGCCATTTACCTTGAATAACGTACCTTCGTCATTTTGAAGTGTTACCACTCCATGCGATGAAGTGCTTATCACCTTGAATGGTCCTTCCCATTTGCTTCAAAGTTTTCCATGCCTGAATAATTTAACCCTAGAATTAAAAAGTAATACCTTATCTCTAGGGGCAAACTCCTTCTTGATCCTCTTGTCTTGCCATCTCTTGGTTTTGTCCTTGTAAATCTTGGAGTTGTGATATGCTTTTTCACGCCATTCGTCAAGCTCAGAGAGTTGCATCTTCCTCTGGTTCCTATAGCTTCAAAGTCCATGCTCCACTGCTTGATGGCCTAGTGAGCTTTGAATTCTAGCTCAACAGGTAAATGACTTGTCTTCCCATAAACTAGTTGGTATGGTGACATTCCAAGTGGTGTTTTATAGGCCATTCTGTAAGCCCATTGTGCATTAGGTAGTTGATCCTTCCATGCAATCCCCATTTCATTGACCATCTTTTATAGAATGTTTTTGATTTATTTGTTTGATGTTTCTGCTTGGCCACTTGTCAGAGGGTGGTATAGAGAAGTGACATTGTGGCGGATCCCATGTTTTGTCAAGTAATTGTGAAAGTTCTTATCAATGAAGTGAGTGCCTCCATCACTAATCACCATTCTTGGAACTCCAGATCGGGGAAATATTGTTTCTTCAAACATCTTTTTGGAGTTCTTAGCATCAATAGCTCTACATGGCATGGCTTCAACCCACTTGGAGACATAGTCAACTACCACAAAGATGTATTCACAGTCTTTGACTTTAGAAAAGGTCCCATGTAGTCGATTCCCCAGACATCGAAGAGTTCCATCTGGAGGTTTGTAACACCCCTGGGTGTTAAGCATGCATTATCATTCAAAGCATAAGCATTCAACATCATTGCATGATTAGCATTATTTGAATTGTAGCTCTTTCAAATTTAATTTGAAAAACAAATAAATGGGAACCCTAAGTTTGATATAAGTGTTAAAAAGTTGGTGAACTTTTGAGAAGTAGCAATTTTAAATAATCTAGAATAAATCAACTTGATTATTGGAGCAAATTTTGAATTCAAGTTTTCCTCAAATTCTGTTTTAAAAATATTCTAAATAAATGAGTTTTTGATTTTAAATTAGCTTTAATTCTCAAATTCAAAATCTATTGAGAATTTTGAAAAGTGCTCTATATGAAAGTTGTAGAGAATAAAATTTTGAACAACTTTTATTTTGGGCCAAATTTCTGAAAACCCCTTTTTCATCTCCAAATTCGAATTTCAAATAGAGAATTAAATCTGGAAAATGTTTTGAAAAAGAAAAATCAGATTTTCGCCTTAGTGGGCTTCGGCTTCCCTTTCGGCCCGCTCGGCAAGCCGGCCTGGCCCACGCCCGCGCCGTCTCCCTCCCGCCCGCGCGCGCGCGCTCGCGCGCGACGCCGTGGCGCCGCGGCAGAGCTCGGTCGCCGCGTGGCCGAGCGACGGCGACGCCGCGCGACACGCGCCCCGGTGGCCCCCACGTCCCCCGCGCCAGCTTACCCCCCCTCCACGCGCTCGCCCGCATCAGCTGCTCCCTCCATTCCCTCCTCTCGCCCCGCCAGCAGCAGCAGCGCACCGCCGCGCCATCACCGGCTCCCGGAGCTCCGCCACCGCCGTTCGCGCTCGTGGCTGCTTCTCCGGCCAATTCCTCCCGGCCTCAGCTCCGCCCCGCTTCCCTCCACCGCGTGCGCGCCTCCACTCCGCCGCTCGAGCTCAGGTGAGGGCCCATTGGCCGCCCCTCCTCCTCCACTGCCGCCATGGCCGCCATTGGCCGGCGCGCATGGCCGGAGCTCCCTGGCCCTTCATGCCTCCTCCGGTCGTGAGCATCCGCTTCCCCTTTGCCTAGCGGTGCTCGCGCTCGTCTTCTCGGCCGCTCCCGTGGCCTGCATTGGCCGACCGACGAGCTCCAGCGCCGCCGTGCCGCCATCTTCGCCGGCGAGCCTCCTCCGGAGCTCCCGCGCCGCTCGGAGTTGGTGCGCTGGGTTCGTCTCGGTGCGGGGAGCACGTTGGTGCCCTCCCCGTCGCCGGAGACCTCACCGGCGGCGAGTTCGCCACCGGTCAGCGCCTCCCCCGCGCTGCTCTGGCTGGCCGGTGGGTCCGTTGACTCGTGGGTCCCGCATGTCAGCGCGTGTGGGTGCACTGCACCGGGTGTATTCAGCGTTTTCACCGGCGAATTTTTAAAAGAATTAAGGAAAATGATTTCTCAGAAATTATGAAACAACTTTGAAAAATCATATCTCAAGATTCATAGCTCCAAAAATCATGAAACAAATTTTGAAATGCTCCTTTTGAATAGATCTACAGTTTAAAAATATCTCATGTTATTTTTGTGACACTTTACTGTGCAACTTTATTTAATTGTTATATATGCTGTTATCTTAGAAAAAGTGTAGTAAATAAAATAATAAAGGGAAAAATGTGATTCTTGTTACATTAGTCTTTATTAGTGATGTACTTTCTAGGAAAAATGCTAGTGAAGCATGTTCTGTGGGAAATTTTTGAAGTGTAGTTCAAATGCTTTTAATTGGTAATATTTGTTATTTTTAGTAGAGAGCAAAATTTGTATACAACATACATCTGATAATTTTTGTAGCATGTTGGTTTACTGTTAGTAACCTAAGGAAATTGTGAAATCTATTGTTTGATACTTTTTCTGGTATAAAATAATTTCATGCTCACAATTAGGCTATGACTTGTTTATTTTGTACAGGCAGTTTTACTTATGCAATTCTCATGAAAATTTAGTAGTAGGTTAGTTAGGGTAAGAGTAGTCTACTGTAATTTTTGTAGATTTTTATCTATACCAGGGATAGGTGTTGCTGTGTAACCCTAGTTAAATAGGGAATAATTAGTGGAACCGCAATGTGCATACTTTAGGGTACATGTTCTTGGATGACGTGGACTACCTGGTAGAAGATGAAGTTTTATCTTAACTGCTCATTCCATGTGCTCATCCACATCTCATGTCATCAAAGCACTCCACCATAATCCGATGCATCATTCGCATGTACTTATGCACTTGCATCATACAGGATCGCAGGAGGAGTCGCGGGCAGCAGTACCGGAGGAGCAGGCTTGGACGGATCAGCAGGAACCCCAAGCACAGGAGGTGTCCGAGGAGGAAGAGCCAGGCGAGGAACTGCCAGAGTGCGTCGATCACCATCCTAGCTCGTTCGAAAGAGGCAAGCCCCGGAGCATTTTAAGTCTCCTAATTTATAAAAAGTTATTCCTTATTACATGAGTTATAGTTATATATTGTTGCATTAAGTTATAGGAGTTGAGTGAAACCGTTGTTGCATTATTACCTTGGCCACCGGATTATCTTTTACCCTGTTAGGTCAGGATCGAGTAAATTGCTTAGCCATGCTTAGACCGGTAGAAGTCGGGTGATTTCCTGTCACCTGCGAGTTATAGGTGGATACCGGGTTATGGTTAGCTGTAATTGTGATCATGAATAGTAACCAAGTGTTGATGGATAAACGGAGATCGGGCGGAGTCTTAAAGGGTTTTGGACTATAGTGATTCCGTCTGTGTCAGTTAAGGACCGATCGTTGCTCGTCCCTCTTGTCATGTTGAACGCATGCCTCACATTTAGCTGGCCGAATAAAGTACCTTTCGATCGCGAAGCTAGTGACACTTTTTGAGCCGGGATAAACTCGGGTTGGCAGACTGGTGTTGAAGGGGGTGTAACGGGGACGCGAAGAGTGAGCCCAAGGTGCGTCCTGGCTGTCGGGCGGTCCCTGGGTAGTGCGATCCATGATTGTTATCCCGTGGCTTCTCGGAAAGTGTCATTGGTGATCTACGCGACCCTGACGGGGGAAGCATGGTTTGTGTGAGGAATAAATCTCCAGCTGGATAGGAATTCGATTCGAATCGCCGTCGCTCCCGGTTAGTGAGCACTTGACTCGAGCTATGGCATCGTAGTATTAATGATGGAACACGGGTGGTTATGTGGATAATGTTGGAAAGGCTAAACCTGAGATGGTAATCTTTGATTTTAATGGTTAATCAAGTGATTGTTTTAGCCATAGGTGCTTACTTAGCATGAATAGGTTATCCTAAAAATGATGCTAAAAGTACTTATCCTTAGTCATTCATAATAACTTGTGCTTTTCACAAATGAGTCAAGCCAATCCAGTATATAAAGCCTTGCATGCTCCTTGGTGTCATGTTATTTCTGGTTTATGACGGGTAAGTCTAGCTAAGTACATTCTCGTACTCAGGGCGTTGTTCCCATTGTTGTTGCAGATGGTCAGATGTACTACGGGTACTGCTCCAACTGTCTGTATCCGGCGATGGGTGGCAACTAGGACCTTGGGCAAGGGTCTTTCTGTTTGTCTTATCTACTGCTTTTGTGGACCATGACTATCGACTGACACTGTAACTGAACTAAGTGTGTGTGCGTAAAACTATTTGCTTCCGCTACTTATGTTGAGCTATGTTGTAATAACTTTTATTTCCGAACTCCGATGTGTCCTACCTTTATGATCAGATTGATGTATCGTGTGAACTGTGGCTGCTAAATCAGTACGATCTTGGTTGTATGTTAGTGGTTTGAAATCCTTCGTGATTTCACGGAATCTCAAGTTATACGGGCTTAAGTTTGTTAAATTAACCGCCTCGGTGGAAGATTTTCTTACTTAATTTCGTATAATTACGTTGATCCGTTACAGCTGGCATCGGAGCATGGTTTAGCATGTTACTGTTCACATGAGTATTTAAAAATAAAACTGTGTTTTCAAATAAGCTTTTGAACTTAAAAGTGTGCCAGTGGTCATATCCTTTATGCCCGATAAGGACTCTAGGTGGCTTAATTAAGTACTAACTTGGGGGTTTGCATCATATTTTAAATTTCGTCGCTCATACGGCGTGCTATGGTATGAGTGCCACTCACTTGAGTGGTAATGTATGGATCAATTACCTCTACGCCTTGGTAAGTGAGAGTTGTGAGTGCATGGTCGGATACACTGCCGATCTAGGGGAGTGCTTATGTGATACCGAAATACTTACGTGCCATGCGCGTGTTCGTATGAGGGTATCCAAATTGTGGGGAATTCCGTCATGCGGTGACGATGCGTCAACAGGACGACGATTCGGGTAGTTGTTACCGTTATACTCGTATCTGGGGATGCGTGTAGAGCGAGTAACTTACTTTACTGCTTTCTGCATGTTTTCATACTGTGAGGTTTGGGCTGAAGTGATTTTCTGCAGGTACATAACAACGCTTTCGAGTAGTACGTATTAGTTACGTTACAAGAGATCGTTGTATGCCACCGTTTATTCCGTTAGTAGTTATTAGTTTTCTAAGTTTGTGAGGACGTACTGAACGTGCATGCATCATGTTGTGCATTTCATTCATGGCACTGTTCCTCCCCTTATAAGTTGATTATCTCATTTCGATAAAAATGCCAACTTAAAAATCTGTTCTCACCACGGTAATAAAATTTTTGCTACAGATGGCACGTACCAAGCAGACCGCTCGCAAGTCCACCGGCAGAGCTCCCCATCATCAGCTTGCTCCGCACACTCGCCAGCGTCACACTTTTCTTGGAGAGTTTGGGATGCCTACACTCTTGTGGAGAGTGCTCAGCAATGTAGGCTATCATGATGGGATGGAGCCCCGCTACTTTTGGTCAAATGAGCGGTTGGGTGAAGGACTTTTGGCGACTGTGGAAGCAGTAGTTCATCCCCGAGGTGATGGTTCTGAGTGGACCGGTTGGCGTTTTGAGTCAACTGGCAGGACCCCTGAAGAAGCCGCTGAGAGGGCAGCCTTTGGGATCCTGAGGGATATCATGGATCGCTTTCCTCAGGAGTTGGCAGCAACTATAGTGGGAGTCTTTCCGAGGGGCAACCCCTCCACTGACTCGTGGCAGCAAGCAAGGGGCAGATCTCTGGAGATTAGCGCAGCAGAGGCACAGAACAGTGACAACCCTGCTATGAGTGCCATGTTCGCAGTGATGAGGGCCTTCGATGGAGTGGAAGGTAGTCTGAGACGTGTTTCTAGTGCTCTTGGTCAGGCTCGTGATGACCGTCGTCAGCTCCAGAGAGATCACGACGCCGAGATTGAGAGGCTCACTGCTGAGATGGCTCAGTTGACTCGTCAGAGAGATTAGGCCACTCAGAGGACTGTGGTTTTTGAGGGAGATGTACGTGCCCTGAGAGAGCAGCTTGGGCGACTGACCACCGCCCACAGGAATGCTGAGAGCATGTTGGCTCATGTGCTCCATCAGAGGAATGAAGCCTGGTCCGCAGAGAATGTGTTGAGAGCTAGACAGTTTGAGCTCGAGCAGCGGCTAGCTGATGCAGAAGAGTACAACGATAACTTGCATGAAGAGGTCCATCGGCTGAACAATCAGCTTAACCCTTATGACCTTCCTGGCACAGCAGAGATGGATTTGGATGCAGACGAAGATCCTGAAGAGCCCGTGGCGCCAGCTGAGGAGCACGGTGACGCTGCAGTTGGCGACAACACCAACGTCTCTGACCTAGATAGCGACCACGATGAGTAGGCTAGTAGTTGTTGCGCTAGCTACTAGGTTCCGTTTGCATGATCTTTTGCTTGTTGGCACTTTGGACATGTAATAATGAGTAGACAGACTAAGCCTTTGATGTAATGTTAGAAAGCTTGGATGTGTTTGTGGCGGTATCCGAACGTCAAAAGTCCAGTGTATGTATGCTGGCAACTTGGTTGTAATGGATGCGATGTGTGTGCTTTAAGTAATATAATTAGTGATGTTGTGTTAATTGGAATGACTTATTGTGCCCCTGTTTTATTGTATGAATTTATTCTCTCCAGTGAATTCAGTTCGGCATGATTTTTCATTCGGTCGCAATTCCTACAACATCACCTAATAATTACTATTGCTGAAACATGCAGATGCCGAACACTCATCGTACCGTGTATGGTGCCGCTGAGGCTGGTGGCAGTGCAGCTACTAATGATGATCGGGATCCACCACCGCCTCCTCCACCCTACACTGCGGAACAGTTTTTCGCCCAATTCCTGGGAAGCCAACGCAACATGGAGAGCATGCAACAGAATATGGAAGCGGCGCTGCGCAGTATCACAGATAATACCCATTGGGGGACAAACCCGGGAGGTCACGAAGCAAATCAGTACAGCAGTTTCAAGGACTTCATGGATACTCGTCCACCGATCTTCAAGGAAGCCGCAGAACCTTTAGATGCAGAAGAGTGGATTAATACGATGGAAGATAAGTTTCGTGTCTTGAGAATGACTGAAGTGTTGAAGACTGAGTACGCAGCTCATCAGCTTCAAGGTCTGGCAGGAATGTGGTGGAAGCATCACCGCACCACTTTTCCTCCCCACGCCCATATCTCTTGGAGGGAGTTCACTGAAGCCTTCCGTGGAACATACATTCCACCTGGTCTGACCGAGATGAAGCTTGGGGAATTCCTGGCATTAAATCAAGGCACGAAGACTGTGACTCAATATCTGCATGCCTTCAATAACCTGAGCCGTTATGCTCTGGACATGGTGGATACTGATGCCAAGAAGATCGCTAGTTTCAAGAGAGGCCTGAGTCCCAAGATGATGAAACATGTGGGTACAAACATGAGGACTAGTTTCAATGACTTTGTTAGTGACTGTTTGAAGCAAGAGAAGAACAACCATGTGTATGCTGCTTCCAAGATCTGTAAGAGGGCTTTCGAGTCGGGTTCATCTCAGTCCAGGACCCCAGTAGCCAACCGCCCAGCTTATCGATCGCCTGCCCCAGGTGCAAGGTTTAGGCCACCGCAAAGGAAGAATCAGAATGCTCAGCCACCCCAGAGGAACCAGAAGCCATTCAGGATGGCATTGCCTCAGGCGAAGACAGGACAAGGCAGTTCATCTGGAACTGTGGCTCAAGTGAAGGGACCGTGCTTCAACTGCAACCAACCCGGGCACTTTGCAAAGTTTTGTCCCTACCCTAAGAAACAGCAAACGCAGTATCAAGCTCGTGTGCACCACACCACCGTAGATGACATCCCTGAAGGAGAACCTGTGACAGCTGGTATGTTTTCTATCAACAATCATCCTGCAGTAGTTTTGTTTGACTCCGGATCATCTCATTCCTTTGTAAGTCAAGCATTTGTTAAGAGGCATGAGCAAAAGATAGTTGAATTGGAATGTGCATATAAAATCAGTTCAGCTGGGGCTGATCTGTTGACTAATCAGATTGCTCAGGGAGTAACCCTAAACATAGCAAACCGGCAATATAAGCTTAACCTGATAGTCATGCCAGGGTTAGTTTTGGATGTGATCATGGGTATGAACTGGATGAATCAAATGGGAGTTGTAATTGATGTTGAAGGAAGGAGTATCTCTCTTAAGGAACCCAGTGGGGAAGGCACCTTTCGGGTGGTCCTACCTCGAAGGGTAGACCTAGCTAGCACATCTTGTGCGATCCAAGCTACCTTGCTAGCCCAGATTCCAGTGGTCTGTGAGTTTCCAGATGTGTTTCCAGAGAAGTTACCTGGACTTCCACCAGACCGAGATGTTGAGTTTGCCATTGAGTTAATTCCAGGAACAGCACCGATCTCAAGAAGGCCTTATCGGATGCCTCCCAATGAGTTAGCAGAATTGAAGAAGCAACTTCAGGACTTGCTAAAGAAAGGGTTGATTCATCCTAGCTCGTCTGAATGGGGATGCCCCGCTCTGTTTGTGAAAAAGAAAAAGGATAACTCCTTACGCATGTGCGTGGATTATCGGCCACTAAATGCAGTGACGATTAAAAACAAGTATCCTCTTCCTCGGATTGATATCTTGTTTGACCAATTGTCTAAAGCCAAAGTGTTCTCTAAAATAGATTTGAGATCAGGGTACCACCAGATAAAGATTAGACTGCAAGATGTGCCTAAGACTGCGTTCTCTACCAGATATGGTTTGTACGAGTATCTTGTCATGTCCTTCGGATTGACAAATGCTCCTGCATACTTTATGTACCTGATGAATTCGGTTTTCATGCCCGAGTTGGACAAGTTTGTGATAGTGTTCATTGATGACATACTAATATACTTAGAAAATGAAGAAGAACATGCGGAACACCTCAGGATAGTCTTGACTAGACTCAGAGAACATCGACTGTATGCTAAGTTCAGCAAGTGTGAGTTCTGGCTTAGGACAGTTCCTTTTCTCGGCCACGTGTTGTCTGAAAATGGCATTTCTGTCGACCCTAGTAAGGTACAAGAGGTTATGAACTGGAAGTCACCAATTTTAGTTAACGAAGTTCGCAGTTTCCTTGGTTTAGCCGGTTACTACCGTCACTTCATACCAGATTTCTCGAAGATTGCCAAACCAATGACAAGCCTGTTACAGAAGGATCATAAGTTCGTATGGACAGAGGAGTGCGAAGCAGCTTTCTGTACCTTGCGAAAGTTGTTGACCACTGCTCCTGTTCTGGCCCAACTAGATATAGAAAAGCCATTTGATGTTTTCTGTGACGCATCCAAGAATGGGTTAGGATGTGTGCTAATGCAAAATTGAAAAGTCATTGCTTACGCCTCACGACAATTGAGGAAGCATGAAGTTAACTATCCTACACATGATTTAGAGCTTGCAGCAGTGGTGCATGCTCTAAAGATTTGGAGGCACTACCTGTTGGGTAATGTGTGTAATATCTTCACAGATCATAAGAGTCTCAAATACATCTTTACCCAATCTGAGTTGAACATGCGACAGAGGAGATGGTTAGAGTTGATAAAGGACTATAATCTGAACGTGCACTATCACCCTGGAAAGGCTAATGTAGTAGCAGATGCACTGAGCAGAAAATCCCATGCTATTGATGTGCAACCGTTGTTTGAAGAAGGGTTCAATTTGTTACATCCTGCTGTGTTACATAATATTCAGATCAGTTGTACTCTGGAAAGCCAGATCATAAATGGTCAGAAAACAGATAAGGGAATCTTTTATATCAAAGAAAAGATGAAGAGAGAACCCACCAAACACTTTCGATTGGATGACCAAGGAGTGTTATGGTTCAAGGATCGCCTGGTAGTACCTAAGGATAGAGAGCTTAAGAACAAGTTGATGGATGAGGCCCATCGTTCTAAGTTATCTATTCACCCCGGAAGTAGTAAGATGTACCAAGATTTGCGACCCTGTTATTGGTGGACTAAGATGAAAAAGGAGATTGCAGCATATGTTGCTCGTTGCGACATGTGTTGTAGAGTTAAAGCTCTTCACATGAGACCTGCAGGACTTCTGCAACCTTTGTCGGTACCCGATTGGAAGTGGGATGATATAAGTATGGACTTTATCACTGGTCTCCCCACCACACAAAAGGGCCATGATTCTATTTGGGTAATAGTAGATCGTCTCACCAAGACAGCTCACTTTCTGCCAGTTAAGACAATATTCCGACCACCTCAATATGCAGAGAAGTACATTGCTGAGATTGTCCGATTGCACGGGATACCAAAAACGATTGTGTCCGATCATGGTTCGCAGTTTACCTCTCACTTTTGGGAACATCTGCATCAAGGTTTGGGTACTAGTCTGGTTCGTAGCACGGCTTACCACCCACAGACGGATGGGCAGACAGAAAGAGTTAATGCGGTACTAGAAGATATGCTTAGAGCTTGTGTACTATCATCCAGAGGCTCATGGGAATCCTGGTTACCGTTGGCAGAATTCGCTTACAACAACAGTTACCAAGAGAGTATCAAGATGGCACCTTTTGAAGCTTTGTATGGCAGGAAGTGCAGGACACCGTTAAATTGGGTAGAGCCTGGAGAAAGAAGGTTTTATGGAATTGATTTTGTAGATGAGGCAGAGAAAAAGGTCCGTGTTATCCAACAAAACATGCAAGCTGCACAGTCTCGTCAGAAGAGTTATGCAGACAAGAGAAGAAGAACATTGGATTTCCAAGTGGGTGACTATGTCTATTTGAAGGTTACCCCAATGAAGAAGAAACGGTTTGGAATCAAGAAGAAACTGTCTGCGAGATATATAGGACCATACCAGATCGTAGAGAAAAAGGGTCCCGTGGCGTACAAGTTGCAGTTACCAGAAGAGATGAGTTCGATCTTTCCCGTTTTTCATGTATCCCAACTGAAGAAGTGTCTGCGTGTTCCAGAGGAGAGAATAGAACCTCAGGGTATTCGGATCAAGGCAGACTTGGAGTATCGTGAGCAACCGGTTCGAGTCCTGGATACTAAGGACCGAGTCACTCGAAATAAAGTGGTCACAACCTACAAGATTCAATGGAGCCACCATGATGAGAGCGATGCTTCTTGGGAAACGGGAGAATATCTTCAAACCGCATATAAAGACTTTTACGATAAGTGGTTCGTAACTCAAAATCTCGGGACGAGATTCTTATAAGAGGGGAGGGCTGTAACACCCCTAGGTGTTAAGCATGCATTATCATTCAAAGCATAAGCATTCAACATCATTGCATGATTAGCATTATTTGAATTGTAGCTCTTTCAAATTTAATTTGAAAAACAAATAAATGGGAACCCTAAGTTTGATATAAGTGTTAAAAAGTTGGTGAACTTTTGAGAAGTAGCAATTTTAAATAATCTAGAATAAATCAACTTGATTATTGGAGCAAATTTTGAATTCAAGTTTTCCTCAAATTCTATTTTAAAAATATTCTAAATAAATGAGTTTTTGATTTTAAATTAGCTTTAATTCTCAAATTCAAAATCTATTGAGAATTTTGAAAAGTGCTCTATATAAAAGTTGTTGAGAATAAAATTTTGAACAACTTTTATTTTGGGCCAAATTTCTGAAAACCCCTTTTTCATCTCCAAATTCGAATTTCAAACAGAGAATTAAATCTGGAAAATGTTTTGAAAAAGAAAAAACAGATTTTCGCCTTAGTGGGCATCGGCTTCCCTTTCGGCCCGCTCGGCAAGCCGGCCTGGCCCGCGCCTGCGCCGTCTCCCTCCCGCCCGCGCGCGCGCGCCCGCGCGCGACGCCGTGGCGCCGCGGCAGAGCTCGGTCGCCGCGTGGCCGAGCGACGGCGACGCCGCGCGACACGCGCCCCGGTGGCCCCCACGTCCCCCGCGCCAGCTTAGCCCCCCTCCACACGCTCACCCGCATCAGCTGCTCCCTCCATTCCCTCCTCTCGCCCCGCCAGCAGCAGCAGCGCACCGCCGCGCCATCACCGGCTCCCGGAGCTCCGCCACCGCCGTTCGCGCTCGTGGCTGCTTCTCCGGCCAATTCCTCCCGGCCTCAGCTCCGCCCCGCTTCCCTCCACCGCGTGCGCGCCTCCACTCCGCCGCTCGAGCTCAGGTGAGGGCCCATTGGCCGCCCCTCCTCCTCCACTGCCGCCATGGCCGCCATTGGCCGGCGCGCATGGCCGGAGCTCCCTGGCCCTTCATGCCTCCTCCGGTCGTGAGCATCTGCTTCCCCTTTGTCTAGCGGTGCTCGCGCTCGTCTTCTCGGCCGCTCCCGTGGCCTGCATTGGCCGACCGACGAGCTCTAGCGCCGCCGTGCCGCCATCTCCGCCGACGAGCCTCCTCCGGAGCTCCTGCGCCGCTCGGAGTTGGTGCGCTGGGTTCGTCTCGGTGCGGGGAGCACGTTGGTGCCCTCCCCGTCGCCGGAGACCTCACCGGCGGCGAGTTCGCCACCGGTCAGCGCCTCCCCCGCGCTGCTCTGGCTGGCCGGTGGGTCCGTTGACTCGTGGGTCCCGCATGTCAGCGCGTGTGGGTGCACTGCACCGGGTGTATTCAGCGTTTTCACCGGCGAATTTTTAAAAGAATTAAGGAAAATGATTTCTCAGAAATTATGAAACAGCTTTGAAAAATCATATCTCAAGATTCATAGCTCCAAAAATCATGAAACAAATTTTGAAATGCTCCTTTTGAATAGATCTACAGTTTAAAAATATCTCATGTTATTTTTTTGACACTTTACTGTGCAACTTTATTTAATTGTTATATATGCTGTTATCTTAGAAAAAGTGTAGTAAATAAAATAATAAAGGGAAAAATGTGATTCTTGTTACATTAGTCTTTATTAGTGATGTACTTTCTAGGAAAAATGCTAGTGAAGCATGTTCTGTGGGAAATTTTTGAAGTGTAGTTCAAATGCTTTTAATTGGTAATATTTGTTATTTTTAGTAGAGAGCAAAATTTGTATACAACATACATCTGATAATTTTTGTAGCATGTTGGTTTACTGTTAGTAACCTAAGAAAATTGTGAAATCTGTTGTTTGATAATTTTTCTAGTATAAAATAATTTCATGCTCACAATTAGGCTATAACTTGTTTATTTTGTACAGGCAGTTTTACTTATGCAATTCTCATGAAAATTTAGTAGTAGGTTAGTTAGGGTAAGAGTAGTCTACTGTAATTTTTGTAGATTTTTATCTATACCAGGGATAGGTGTTGCTGTGTAACCCTAGTTAAATAGGGAATAAAAGATTATTCTTTATGGGAAATCAAGAATAATAAAATATGTTTGGTGTATCTTTGAAGCATCATTATGCCTTGCTGATGTTGTGGATGAGTTAGGTTGGTAAGGTTTGGTCATTTAAGGTCACTTGCTTGTGTAAGGTGCATGATAATTAGTGGAACCGCAATGTGCATACTTTAGGGTACATGTTCTTGGATGACGTGGACTACCTGGTAGAAGATGAAGTTTTATCTTAACTGCTCATTCCATGTGCTCATCCACATCTCATGTCATCAAAGCACTCCACCATAATCCGATGCATCATTCGCATGTACTTATGCACTTGCATCATACAGGATCGCAGGAGGAGTCGCGGGCAGCAGTACCGGAGGAGCAGGCTTGGACGGATCAGCAGGAACCCCAGGCACAGGAGGTGTCCGAGGAGGAAGAGCCAGGCGAGGAACTGCCAGAGTGCGTCGATCACCATCCTAGCTCGTTCGAAAGAGGCAAGCCCCAGAGCATTTTAAGTCTCCTAATTTATAAAAAGTTATTCCTTATTACATGAGTTATAGTTATATATTGTTGCATTAAGTTATAGGAGTTGAGTGAAACCGTTGTTGCATTATTACCTTGGCCACCGGATTATCTTTTACCCTATTAGGTCAGGATCGAGTAAATTGCTTAGCCATGCTTAGACCGGTAGAAGTCGGGTGATTTCCTGTCACCTGCGAGTTATAGGTGGATACCGGGTTATGGTTAGCTGTAATTGTGATCATGAATAGTAACCAAGTGTTGATGGATAAACGGAGACCGGGCGAAGTCTTATAGGGTTTTGGACTATAGTGATTCCGTCTGTGTCGGTTAAGGACCGATCGTTGCTCGTCCCTCTTGTCATGTTGAACGCATGCCTCACATTTAGCTGGCCGAATAAAGTACCTTTCGACCGCGAACCTAGTAAAACTTTTTGAGCCGGGATAAACTCGGGTTGGCAGACTGGTGTTGAAGGGGGTGTAACGGGGACGCGAAGAGTGAGCCCAAGGTGCGTCCTGGCAGTTGGGCGGTCCCTGGGTAGTGCGATCCATGATTGTTATCCCGCGGCTTCTCGGAAAGTGTCATTGGTGATCTACGCGACCCTGACGGGGGAAGCATGGTTTGTGTGAGGAATAAATCTCCAGCTGGATAGGAATTCGATTCGAATCGCCGTCGCTCCCGGTTAGTGAGCACTTGACTCGAGCTATGGCATCGTAGTATTAATGATGGAACACGGGTGGTTATGTGGATAATGTTGGAAAGGCTAAACCTGAGATGGTAATCTTTGATTTTAATGGTTAATCAAGTGATTGTTTTAGCCATAGGTGCTTACTTAGCATGAATAGGTTATCCTAAAAATGATGTTAAAAGTACTTATCCTTAGTCATTCATAATAACTTGTGCTTTTCGCAAATGAGTCAAGCCAATCCACTATATAAAGCCTTGCATGCTCCTTGGTGTCATGTTATTTCTGGTTTATGATGGGTAAGTCTAGCTAAGTACATTCTTGTACTCAGGGCGTTGTTCCCATTGTTGTTGCAGATGGTCAGATGTACTACGGGTACTGCTCCAACTGTTTGTATCCGGCGATGGGTGGCAACTAGGACCTTGGGCAAGGGTCTTTCTGTTTGTCTTATCTACTGCTTTTGTGGACCATGACTATCGACTGGCACTGTAACTGAACTAAGTGTGTGTGCGTAAAACTATTTGCTTCCGCTACTTATGTTGAGCTATGTTGTAATAACTTTTATTTCCGAACTCCGATGTATCCTACCTTTATGATCAGATTGATGTATCATGTGAACTGTGGCTGCTAAATCAGTACGATCTTGGTTGTATGTTAGTGGTTTGAAATCCTTCGTGATTTCACGGAATCTCGAGTTATACGGGCTTAAGTTTGTTAAATTAACCGCCTCGGTGGAAGATTTTCTTACTTAATTTCGTATAATTACGTTGATCCGTTACAAGGTTGTTGGTGAGTGACATGACATCTCTTGAATTGATATTCCCATGCCTCTGACACACTCCACATCTCCGAATGAAATCCTTCGTGTCTTCGTACATGGTTGGCCAAAAGAATCCACTTTGCCAGATCTTCGCATGAGTGCAGAATGCTCCATAATGTCCTCCATATGGTGATGAGTGGCATCATTCGATGATCTTGATGCCTTCTTCTGCCGGTACACATCTTTTAAGTAGGCCATCAGAGCAAACTCTAAAGAAGTACGGCGCATCCCATATGTGAAGACAACTCTTGTAGACGAGCTTCCTTTTGTTCTCCCCAGGTGGCACATAACCTGCAACCATAAAATTGACAATATTCACGTACCAGGGGTCTGATTTTGAGACCTTGAAGATCATGTCATCCCTCAATGAATCATTGATGGGCAGTTCCTGCAAATTCTCAAATTGTATTCTGGACAAGTGATCGACAACAGAATTTTCTACTGTCAAATTCTTGGAGTAGAAAATCCATCTTATAAGTCTAGGTTTAGCATTTTTCTTAGTGAGCAAGTATTTTAAAGCAACATGATCAATATAAACAATCACCTTAGCTCCTACTAAGTAGATCTAAACTTATCAATAGCAAAAACAACAGCCAAGAGCTCTTTTTTAGTTGTTACATAATTAAGTTGAGGTCCTGTTAGAGTTTTGCTAGCATAAGCAATTGCATGATACTTATTATCTTTCGTTTGTCCTAAAACTGACCCCATAGCATAATCACTAGCATCACACATAATTTCAAAAGGTAGCAACCAATCAGGGGTTGAATGATTGGTGCAACGATGAGTGCTTTCTTAAAAATATTAAAAGAGTTCAAGCATGCATCATCAAATTCAAAGGGAACATCCTTGGCCAAAAGATTTGTAAGAGGTCTAGCAATATGTGAAAAATCTTTTATGAAGCGGCGGTAAAACCCCGCATGACCAAAAACACTATGGATCCCTCTGATATTTACGGGAGGAGGTAACTGTTCAATTACTTTAATTTTAGCTCTATCTACCTCAATCCCTCATTCAGACACCAAGTGTCCAAGCACTATGCCTTCTCTAACCATGAAATGACATTTTCCCAATTGAGGACTAAGCGCTTTTCTTCCCATCTTTGCAAAACCGTGTCTAAATTTTCAAGACAATCCTCAAAAGTTTTTCCATAAATAGAAAAGTCATCCATGAATACTTCTATGATTTCTTCAATCATATTAGAAAATATAGACATCATGCATCTTTGAAAAGAAAGTTGGAGCATTACATAATCCAAAAGACATTCTACAATAAGCATAAGTTCCATATGGACCTGTAAAGGTGGTTTTACTTTGATCATCTGGATGGACAGGAATCTGGTGATAACTTGAATACCCATCAAAGAAATAGAAGAAAGACTGATTTGCCAGTCGCTCTAACATTTCATCAATGAAGGGCAATAGAAAGTGATCTTTCTTTGTTGCCTTATTAAGTTTTCGGTAATCTAGGCACATCCACCATCCAGTGACGGTTCTTTGGGGATTAATTAATTCATTTCATTTTTAACTACAGTCATGCCTCCCTTTTTAGGCATAACTTGAACAGGGCTTACCCACACACTATGCGGCACACGATAGATGATCTCAGCATGCAGGAGTTTCAAAACCTCTTTCTTAACTACCTCTCTCATCGCATTGTTAAGCCTACGTTAGGGCTCCCTAGAAGGTATAGAATTAGGATCTATAGGGATGCAATGGGTGCAAAGAGCAGGGCTTATTCCCTTAAGGTCTTGGAGCGAGTAGCCAAAAGTAGAATGATGCTTTTCTAAGATAGTTTGCAAGCAAAGGGATTCTTTGTGAGAAAGTTTATCACTTATGATCACAGGAGAATCCTGATCATTATTGAGAAAATCATATCTAAGACCAGAAGGTAGGGGTTTAAGTTCAATGGTGGGCTTAGGTGGTTCTAGCAATTCATCTAAAGGTTCAAGGTCTATGGGGTTTTTGTCTTCCTCCTCGATGAAGAACTAGGCATCATCTTCAAGGTGTTCGATCAGATCATCAAGAGATGCAACCTTAACCTCTTCTATTGGATCTTGCTCGGGAATTGGCTCAGTCTTAGCATTTAGAGAATGAGTAATGGGTATGGAAGGCTTAAAGTTTTTCCCAAGTCTTATATTCAACTTCCCCGTTTGTCCTTCTTGGATAAGTCTTTCGATTGGTTGTACAACAGGTCGAACTCCATTATATCAAAGATATAGAAAGTCAAATGAACTTTGGTTCCTTTTACCTAGATAGGGAGGACATACAAAATTCCCAAACTTAGGAGAATGTGTTCTAAAAGACCTTTCAACAACTTTGTTGTGGGGGTTAATGGCATGTGTTTCAATAAATCATGAGCAAAAGATGCAGACATGATATTAACACCCACAACTGGATTATAAAGAGCATCAAAAGGAGCTTTATTAATATGGCAGTGAATGGATATAGAAGGTGAATCTAAGCAAATCACATCAGAGGAAAGCTCTGATTCTTCTAGCCATTCATTGCTTAAAATAGATACTAGCTCTTTCGTAGTCTTTTAGAAGGATCTAAAGGTTCTTCATATGATGATTTCCTAGACTTCTAGGGTCTCCTCATCATATGGTAATTCAAGGTATTTCCATATTTGTTAAAAAGTTCATCCTCGAATTCAAGCATGAAATCCAAAATTGGAGTTTCCTTCTTTTTCGGTGGTTTGGGGTCTGGGATAGCTAAGGTTTGTGATCCGCCTGGCAAAGATTTGGGTTCAGCTATCTAGGATGCTTCCTCTAATGGCTTCTCTTCTACTTCTTCAGGGATGTTCTCTAAGATTTTCGTAAGAATTCTCCTCCCTAAATTGGTGGAGACATGCAAGAATGAGCCTTCTAAGGCCGTATTAAGAAGCTTTGAGGCTTTCCTATCAAGACCCATATAGAAGTGTTGAAGAAGAATGTGACAGAACCGTACAATTTGTAAGAGCACAAGTATGATAGCAATCACCAAAATGATCAAACCGTCATGCTTGAGCCCATATAAACCTGGTAGTCTAATGAAACCACGACGGATTTCAAATCAACCAACATACAACCAAGATCATACATGATTCAATATAAACAAGGCACATATTACATCATAGTTCGCAAATAGTTCACAAGTATCTCACATACATCGGAGTAAACATAGTTATTACAAACCTAGTTTCAAATAGCAGAAGCAAAATAGTTTGACATCAACATCGCACTTAAGTTCAAATACATGCCAGGACTAGGTCACTTTCCAACAAAAGCATCAAGAGAGGATAGCTTAGAACGATCATGCCCCATGATCTAGTCCTCATCCACCATATGGTGAAGGTAGTTCTTACAATAACCGTGATACACCATATCATCTGCAACAAGAGGGAATAAACCCTGAGTACGAGAATATACTTAGCTAGACTTACCCGTCATAAACTAGAAATAAAGTGACACCAAGGAGTATGCAAGGCTTTATCAGTGGAGCTAAATTGACAACATTTGCATAAAAGAGCTTAAGTAACATGAAGTAACAATTATCATCTCTAGCATCAAGTTAAAACTTATTCACTTAGGCATCTCTAGGTTAGCACCTATACTAGAGCAATCACTTGATTAAGCTAAATAAACATTAGTAACCATATCTAGTGTAGTAATATCAACATCATCATAACCATCAAGTTTCATTAAGTGTTTCTATGTTGCCGCTGCTTAGTCAAGTTCTCACTATCCGGGAGAGACGGTGACTCGAATCGATTCCAACCAGCTAGGGATTTATTCCTAACACAAACCCAGACAACCAGACAACTGTTACCTTAGATCACCTTTGGTACAACTCAGGAACCAACTTTGCGGGTCCAATCAGCGCCACACCCTCAGAGATTCTACCAATCTGCCAGGAAGATCAGGTCTAGCCTGCCCTTGGACTCACGCCATTGTCTCTATGCACATCCTTACTTCCTCCAGAGTGCGCACTCAAATAGAACAGTTTCTAGCCTAAGTTGAGCTACTCAGCTTCGCGGTCAGAACGACTTATCTGGCCAGCAAAGTGCTAGGCATGCATTCAACATGACATAAGGACGTACAACACATCGGTCCTTATCCGACACAGACGGGGATAGATAGGCACCCAGGACCTCCATGCCCTGCTGCTTCTCTATTGCAATCCTGCCCAGTCTCCAAGTATACCTCAACACATGGTTATTTCATTATAGCAAATATAGCCATCTGTGACCAGCCACTCTCCTATATCTCGCAGGTGACAGGAAATCACCTGACTTCTACCGGTCTAAGCATGGCTAAGCATTTATTCGATCCTAGACCTAGATAGGATTCAAGGTATATTTATTGGACAATGGTAATATATATGCAGCAAGTGTTTTCAATCAATGCCTATACTTAATGCATCAAACACTATACTCAGGTTATGATTTTGTAAAACATGGGAGGCTTATAATGCTTCGTGACTTGTCTTTCAGGAACAAGGAGGGCTGGTGGTCCGGACACTCAGGAAGGTCTTCTTCATTGGCTTCTCCTTTGGTCACCCGCACCTCCTACTCCTGGGTTGTCTGTTGCTCCTCCGGTTACTCTTGTTCGTACTTGAGCAACGTCATCCTTCGGGAACACCTATTGCATGCATATGCACAACATAAGTATCATGAATGCATAGGAGATGATATGACATGATGAGATGCATACACATGTATATTTAACAAATTGGTGACATGGTGATACATGATTAACACTCATTTACTGAGTAGGTGCATATCTCTTCTCTATCTTGTTTTTACCGAGTAGGTGTATATCTCTTCTCTAAAACAAGAAACTTACACTCACCAAGGTGTAGCAACCTAAAGTAAAGTTGTTCATCATCTATACGAGGCTTAGAACCTGTAGCTAACAACTTATTTTAATTAGCCTAGGCACCTAAACAACAACATCAAGCTCATACAAAGCAATCAAGTCATTCAATCATTTCGAGCAATTTCTAGACTGTAGACAGCAGCTACATGTTTGATCATAACTAGAGTTATACAAATCAAACAAACATGAGATAAGACTTTTTGGAGATCTTATGAAATTGTCTACAACTTTCTTATAATCAGCTCAAGATGATTCAACAGTTATCAAGGTCAGACACAGTAAGTCCCTAGATCTATCTAGAAATTCTAGAGAGCAAGCGCTTCTGACTACAAACTTCAAGTAGCTAAACTCACAAACCATTTGGCCTATTGCCATGAAAATTTAACACAAGTAAGTTCTCTACAACTTTGTTATAATCAAGTTTCATAGCAAACATCATTTTCATCGTGCAATTAGCTCAACAATAGAAACTGCACCAAACAACCCTTATAATTGAATTATAGAGCAAAACAATATTTCACCTCATACAAGCAATTAAATCTAGGCACAACCAATATTACCAACAGTTTATAAACCTCAAAAGAATGCTATAAAACATAATGGTCAAGCCCAAATAAATTATTTTCATGCATTTATTAATTTATTTAGATAATAAGGTGAAATAAAGAAAATATATTTCTAGTGCTCAGTAAATTCTAAGAAAATTACAGTAGCCCATGTATACTCTCAATAGTATATTGTACAAATTTCATACCATGTGAATATGTATAGCAACCTCTACAAAAATAACAAGCTATCAAGGCTTATAATAGCATAATTAGTTTGACCTAGTGAAAAGTGTCAAACAACAAATTTCATACTTTTCTTATCTTCATTTCTACACAAGAACACTGTGTATCAAGTTTCACACTCATAGCTTACCTACATTTGCCATAATAAATTGCATGAGAATTTTGCATTAAAATAAGTGAATTTCATAACTCAAACACACAGTACTCAAAAAGCCTAAAATTTGTACTACAACACTCACATATCATCACTAGCCTCCCATAAAATTTTTACAGCAATTGGAGCACTATCACTTTGGATATGAATTTCTCCCTAGAAAACCTAAATAAACTTAGATAAATAAAAATAGTATAAACTTTCCACTAACTATAGTCATATTATTACTCTGCTGATTAGATCTATTTACAAGGATTTCAAAATATCTTCATTTGATATTTTTGGATTTTTCTATAATTTATTATGATTTTCCAAAGTTTGCAAGCATTTCTTAAAAAAATAAAGAAAAACATTTCAAATCTATACACAGGCGCGCTGACAGCTAGGCCCGGAGTCAACCCGACCCCACGCGTCAGCCACATCGAAAACAAAGCGGTGGTTTGACAGGCTAGAACTCGCCGACGGCGAGGTCTCCGGCGAAACCACTACCACCATCATGCTCCCCGCATCGGTCCACATCGATGGGTGGTGATGGTTGAATGGGAGGTGCACCGGAGCATGCTCGCCGACGGTCATGGTGGCATAGCGGTGGTGCGTGGCGGTGTGCCAGTCGTTTTCAGCCACGACAGTGCTCGGCGACGGCGGCTACAACCTCACAGAACCCTAGGCTACCTCTACGCAAGAAAAGAGGAGGCAAGATGCACCAGAGAGGTATGGCCACGGCGAGCGCACACTCGGAGGAACTCCAGCGAGGTTTGCTACGGCGGTGAGCTAGCTGTGAGCCCTTACCTGAGTTGGAACGACGCATCTAGCAGGCTGAGGAGGTAGCATAGAGCGAGGCAGAGCCGGTGGCTTGCTGGAGGTGGCAATGGCATGGTGACGAGGGCGCGCGAGCACGGTGAAGGTGCGTGGCGGCTCTGCAATCGCTCCGATGAGCACGGGGGCGAGAGTAAGGCGAGGAAAAAGCGAAATGAGTGAGGGAGAGAGAGTAGGGCAACGCGGCACGTTCTTGTGCCCGTCCTAGCCTGACCAGTGGGGCCATCGTCGGTGTATGGCTCCCACGTGATGGGTGTGGCCTATGGCCGGTCGGCCATGATGCCGTCTGGATCGCCCGTTTGAGGACTGATTCACATGGTTGACCAAGCAACTTCAGGCCATTAAATCTCCTAATCCGCTTGGCCTTAGCAAAAACTTCCCTAATACAAGTTTTAGAGCTACATCTATACTCCAATTTTGCTTAAATGAGTTTCATCTAATTCGGCGTAGATTTCAAACTACAAGGCTCCAAACAGGGATACAATGAAACTAGAAAGGAGTTCATGACTTGGAAAAAAATCCTAAGTCTAAAAACAGCCCCCACTTTCACCTTGTGAGCCATTTTTGAGCAAGTTGTGCACTGATCTAGCTCCAGGTCATAAAACAAAGTTTGTTCCTTATAAAATTTACTACAACTTTTATTAAGGATGCACTAACATGCAAACACTCTAAGTAGTACTTTTTAATTGGTCAAGCAAAAGCACTCTAGAGGGGTTTCTAGTCAAACTAATACCTAGAAGCATAATTAAGCTAAGTCATTAACATGAACATTGTTCCATATTGCATCCTAAGTGTGTCTAGGGTGTTTTAGTGACCAAACATCATCCACTTGCATTAGCCACACATGATCACAAGCATATACATGTAATAATAACATATGAAACATACGAAACATTACTAATGAAACATAAGTTGCATGAGTGAAACATTGCTCATGTAACCTATGCAACATCACTGGTGTAACACATGAAACATTACCTATGTAACACATGAAACATTCCCAAGTTACATATGAAACAATGTTTATGCCACATATGAAACATCACCAATACAATATATGAAACATCACATGTGTTAACAACATAGAAAAAGGAATGCAATGACACATGCTCATGCTCATATATGAATAAATGATGCTTATGCTCATGCAATGCAAGTGTAAAGTGCAAGCTTAACACCTAGGGTGTTACAGCCCTCCCCCTTATAGAAATCTCATCCCGAGATTTGAATGACCTACCCTTTTTCATAGAAAGAGGGGTAGACGTTGTAACACCCTAGGTGTTTGGCTCCCATAATTGCACCTGCATTTCACAAGCATGAGCATCATTCCATTCATTTATGCATTTGTTTGGCTTGTAACAAGAGTGTGCAACATACTTTATTAAGTTTGTTTCAAAATTTGTAGCTTATGAAATGCGAGTAGTGCAACATGTATAGGCAACATGGGTGTCTTATACTTTGAAACATGGCAATGTTGGTGGTATAAAATGATAAGATTCCTTGTTGCAACAAGGGCTTGAAACATATGCAACATGGTGTTGCAACATTTTAGTTGAAATACTTGTTTTATTTATTTCAACCTATGTGACAATTGGAAGTGGGTGTAACTAAAGTGTACAATGGTCAATTATGTCCTATAGTACCTTAATCACACTTAGGATCATTAGTGGAACAATGTTCATGTTGACCAAATGACCAAAATGCCCTCCTATGTGATGTTGACCAAGCCTTGGGCCCTAGAATGCTTTAGTTTGACTATTTAAAAAGTCTAGCTTAGAGATCTTATATGGAGGATCACCCCTAATAAAAGTTGTAGAGAATTTCATAATGAACAAAAGTCTCAATATGGCCATCTCATGAAAATGACAAGAACATGCTCAAACAGGGCCCACAAGTCAGTTTTTCCATGCTGAAAAATTTCTAAGTCTGGCCCTGACTTACAGTTTCTTGAGCCCCTCTTTGAGACCTTGTATCTCCCAATCTAGGCCGAACCAGCCCAAGCTCCAATTGATAAAGTTGTAGTGCTCATGTAGCTCTACAACTTTGCTGTTAACACTTACCACTAACTCGAGCTAGATTAGGAGATATGGACACTGAAACTTCGGCTATCAGTCACTGCATTAGACACCGATTCAGAGTTCAGTGAACTCGGTGGCCGACCGGTCACAGAACCATGCCGCCGCGTGGGTGCGCTGAGGCGGCCATACGCCGGCCGCGGTCCCACCGGTTAGGTCGCATGAGCCTCAAGCCGCCACGCCGTCCACCGCTCGCCTCTCCATCCATTTCCTCCTCCTCCTTCCCTCTGTCCTCGCCAAGGCGGAAGAACCGAGCCGCCATCGCCGCCACACCACCGGCCACTACACCACTCCCACAGCTCAGCCACCACCTCCCGAACCTCATCGACCCCTCCTTTGGAGCAACCGATCTAGGGTAAGGGCGCATTGCTGGCTTTTCCCCGCTCGGAGCTCACTAGAGCGCCACATTTCTAGGTTCTCTGGACAGCTGGTAGCATTTTTGAGTTTAGACATTGAAAGAGGTGTTTTCTGGGAATCTTGTGAATACCAAAAGTGGTAGTAAACTTGTTAAACTAGCTTGTGTCAAAAATTGGTGGCATTTCGCCTAGTAGTTTAGGAGTTACAGTTGTTTGAATTGACTGTCTAGAAATGGCTGCTCTCTATTTGGAGAGGGCAGAGTTCTGGAACTTTGGGAATTTGACTAGGTAAACTTAGGAATCAAGTTTTGACGTCTGAAAATGAATTGTAGAGAATGTTATAAGCTTTCCAGATTGTTTTGTATCATATCATTTGGATTTTTGGATCTCTAGTTATGGTTAAAATACTTATCTGCTGTCCAGATTGCTGTTGTGCTGTATTATGCTTAGGTTTGTGATAAGCTTAAGTAATGTTGTTCTTGTTGATTGTTAGGTGTTAGGCCCTTAACTGAGGAAGAACAATTGTACATTAGATTGTGTTGATTAGGTAAGTACTTCTCTACCGGAGAAGAAATATGCACATGTTGTAAAGTGATTTGAATAGAGCACTAGTGTTGCTGTAGTTACTTTTCATTCCGAGCATGTTGCATTCCTTCTTATGCATCCATGAGATTTGTTGTGCATTCATGCAATAGGTGTACCAGAGGGAGTGACACTTCTGGAATTCAAGGAAGCACTTCCAGAGGAGCAGGAGCAGCCGGCGGAGGTCGAGGTGCCAATCGGCGAAGGAGTTCCCGAAGAAGAGCTACCCGAGTGCCCTGATCATCGCCCTTCTTCTTTCCTGAAAGGCAAGCCCCGGTGCATGCTGACCCAATCTTTATATATCAATCATTTAGTACTTTTACTTGTTTATTGCATTAAGTTGTAGGAGTTGAGTGAAAACACCTGCTGCATTATATCTATCCTTGTCCAGATATCGCACATGAATCCCAGTTTAAGTTTAGGCACGTGTTAATGCTTAGCCCGACTTAGTGCGGTAGAAGTCGGATGATTTCCGGTCATCTATGAGAATTAGGTGAAGTGGGTCATGGTTGGCTATATTTGCTATCGTGAGAAATGAACCATGCTGAAAAATAAATTGAGACCGGGCGAGAGTTCGATAGTGCAGCCGCAAGATACTTCACATCTTGGGTGCGAAGCTATGCCTGTCTGAGTCGTTTAAGGACCGATCATTGTACGTCCTTGAGTCATGTTGAACGAAGTCTAACACTTAGTTGGCCGGATAAGCCGTTCCGACCACGAAGCTGAGTAATACGGTTCAGGCCAGGAATCAAAGGGTAGGTCGCATCTTGGAGGAAGTAAGGATGTGCTTGGGGACATTGGCGGGAGGCCAAAGGGGGTTAGAATCCCTATCACCTGGCAGAGTGTTGCCCTTGGGGATGCGGCATCAGTCGAACCCGCGCTTTCCTGAACTATATCAAAGGTGACTTGTGCGACCCTGCCGAGGGTTCTGCGCGGTTTGTGTTAGAAATAGCCCTCCAGCTAGATAGGAACTCGATTCGAATCACCGTCGCTCCCGATTAGTGAGCACTTGACTTGATCAGCGGCAATGTAGATTTCATTAATTGAACAGATGGTTAATTGGATGATGAAGTACATGTTGCCTCAAATTTATACCTGCTATGGTTATTATTGTTTGCTTAATCATCAAATGATTGTTTAGTATAGGTGCTAAGATAGCTGACAAGTTAATGTTAAAATAACTGCTAGTACAGGTTAAAAGAGTTACCTATACTTATGCTTTTCCGCAAAACATGATGTCAGCTAGCTCCACTTTAAGAAAGCCTTACATGATCCTTGATGTCTTTTATTTTCTGTTTCGACGGGTAAGTCTAGCTGAGTACATTCTCATACTTAGGGTTTATTCCCTCCTGTTGCAGATGACAAGCTATATCAGGGCTTCTGCAAGAATTGCCTCCACCCGGCGGGTGATGAGGACTAGATCACTCGGGTGTGATCGTCTTTTAGTTTACTTCCCTTAATGCTTTTGTGGGATGTTGATCTGTAAGACTGGCAATCGTACTTGAGCTAAGTGTGTGTGTTCATGCTTCCGCTACTGTCGTGCCCGGTTTTAAGGACAAAACCAGACATACACTATATGTGAAATAAAGAAGTCAAATCTCACATATAGCCGCAGATAAGTGTAATATCATGAGACAAATGCTTAATAAACATAACACAATAGTATAGAATGTAACCTTAGAGAGCAACACAGTGGAAAGACATCTCCGAACATCGGGTGTAGACTTCACTTTAGGAATAAACTGACTGGTTGATCACAAGCCTAAAAACTCCAAAGATTATCTTGAGGTGTGGAAAATAGCAAGAGTGAGTCCATGTCGAACTCAAGAAGTATAACACAGGGTTCATGAGACACAAAAGGATAGACACTGTTTGACTGCATTTAGCTTTTATTCATTACATAATTGGCAATTGAATAGCATCAAGATGAACCAATTCCCATTAATGAACCAATGATCATTAGTAATAAAGATAATGAATAGCATTAACATGAGCATAATAGTAACAACAATGGTATAAAAATGGTGATCAACTACTCTGTAAGAATCCCCAAGACCGCTCGTATCTGTGAGAACAGCTAGTATACTAGTTTATTAAACTCTGCGCAGAGGTGTACACTTTCACTGTGAGTCATGATTTCCAAAATGCATGGGATAGCTAGTCCCAAAACACCGAAAATCATATAAAGCCATTCAAAAGTTTGTCTAACAAGTTAGGGTCATTAGATTCACTCAGCAGGCAGATGTAGGAACCCTCTTTTCAAATGGCACAATTCCTTCTCGGCTATACTCATGGACTAGAGGTTGTCCTACAGTCAACGTGTCAAGCTATTCTTACGCCAATTAAGGTAACCACTAACAAGCTAGAAAAGGTCTCTTAAACAACTAAAGCCAGAGCCATATAGCCCTCACAGCTGTACTGTCAATCCCGGTTATCACTTACAGGTATGTCCTTACGGAGAGTAACTAGAGCAACAATATAACCCCTTGCTCTAGCCCTCTTTTAACAGTAGTAAAATCATCGTTAAAGGTTGGTCGCATAATTCATTAATCCAATTACAAGATCATCATTCATAATTAAGCGCTAGCAATAGCTACCCAAAAGCACAACCCATAGGTGACAAGGAAACAAGATATCAATAGCTAAGTTATAATCTTTATGGTTTTCAAGGAGGACACATGCATATGTATGATAATTTCAGTGATTAGGACAACAAGGATGGTCTCATGTTATACTTGCCTTAAGCTCAGATCTTCTATTAGTCCAAATCTTCAAAGAGTTACTTCTTGATCACCACGTAATAAACCTCACCGACTGGACAAGATCATAGAGCACCACACAAGCAGCCATGCAATCATACACGATGCAAACAATAGAACTAAATTAGAACAATACACCAAACATATGAAACAATAAGTAAAAAGGTTTTAAAGACGTTCTCCATGTTGCTACGAATACACAGACACGAGAAGCACGCTAATCGGAACTAGATGCAAAAGAAATCGCTACCGAAATATATCTACTCATAGGAGAAAATGTGAAACTAGCTTCATGTGTTCTAACTATATAAAAGCACGTATGATATATTTAAGAGAAATATATAAATGAAATTAAGTAAAATTATATTTGTATGAGAAACAAGTTTAAACTAAGCAAATTATAATTAAGAAAACATGTTTAATTGGCATTAATCAAATTAATATTTATTTACAAAAGATTGGTATTTACTTACATTGCTTTTAATTATACAAAGTATTGCATCCATATCAATCAATTTAACATTTAATTAAGAACAGCTAATAAGTTGTGATCACGTGATTACAAATTCAGCACAACTTGGTCACACTAAAAACAAAGCTAGGATAGTGAAACTACTGAGACTTTTATATTATATTAAAGAAAAAAAATATATATGCTTGATTTATTTTAATTAAGCAAAACCATATGAAGCATGTTAATTCAGATAACACAAATTCGCATTTTATTTTAAAAGCCGAGGTAAACTAGTCATATTTTATTTATAAACAATGCCATATAATTTTGATCAAGTTAAACTTTATCTTTGCAAAAGAAAAGTATAGTATAAGCATCTAGACAAGTTGTATATGGTGCGTGTTTAAGCTAAGTGAATTAATAATCGAAAATAATACTAATAATATTATCAATCAACCATATCAATATTTGTACATAAAACAATGCAGTAGAAAACCTATGTTGCTTTTAATTATAAAACTACTTGTATTAACATTAAATCAATTTGATATTTATTTAAGTTATAATAAGCTCGAAAATATTTAACATGATAGCAACGTTGATCACGTCGGCACGAATCTAATATAATTTGAATGGACTAAGATGCGAAAACTACACATAGAGTATATAGAAAGGGATATAGGCAAACGTGCAGGACATGGAAAATTGGGAAAAGGATGAGAACCTTGTGTCCATTCTCGGCGAGGCAGCAACTTATTTGCCCCCTTTCGGTCAGTGCTGACTGCTTGTGCAGATGGTGAGCGATGTGACTTTCAGGTCGGCTTGCATCGCGTGCTGGTGCAGATATTGTAAGGTACCATGATGCATGGGGCTAGCAACAGCTCAGCTATGTGGTGCTCAGGGCGCAAGGGAGTCCGGTCGATGCGGGAAAGGGGCTGGGATGGCCAGAATTGAAGATGCTCTCGTCCATGGCGGATAACCTTGCCGAGAATAAGAGAAAAACAATGGGGCGTGTTATATGGTATTGGATTGACACAAACAGCGAAAATACGGGATAGATAACGATGAGACAAACCTGATGATAATGACGGTGGCATAGGTGAGACATTAGAGGCAGCGTGTCACGCCCGGTTTTCCAAAGAAGACCAAGCACTCGTTATATGTGTGCCCAGGAAGTCCACACATACAACAATAGAATAGAGATATCAAAACAATATTTATATAAAGTGGAATACTTACTATATTAACACTTACAACTATCAGAGTATCGCAGAACGGTGGCTAAGCTTCTGCTCGGGCTCCATTCTTCTCAGGGACGGCTGACTGGGGGCTCTGTATGCCAAGCACTTTGAAAAGACTTCTGGAAACTCTACTACACCTTTATTCTTCTTCTAAGCAACACCTCACTACACACTGGAGTGTAGGGAAATAGCAAGGGTGAGTCCATGTCGAACTCAATAAATATAACATGGGGTTCATGAGGCTCAAAAAGATAGACACTGATTTACTGCATTTAGCTTTTAATTATCACAGTTTTATCATATGAGTAGCATCAGGTTTTCATTTATCCCACAATAAACATATGATCAATGTAAAGATGAATAATGAATAGCAAAAACACATTTATAGTCATTAGTGATCATCTATTTCGTAAGGGTCCAAGGCCACTCGTGACCGTGAGCACGGTTGATATACCATTTTTACACTCTGCAGAGGTTGTACACTTTTACTGTGAGTCGTGATTTACCCTTTCACCAGAGGTGATCAACCTCTTGACCCACTACCAAGGAAGGTCGGCAGGGTTCACTATGAAGTCTTTCAAAGGTTCATCTAACAAGTTAGGGCCATTAGATTCACTCGGCAAACAGATGTAGAGCCCCCTTCCAAATGGCACAATGACACGCAGCCTATACACATGAGGACAGAGGCTGCACTATACCCGATTCGTCAAGCCATTCTTACGCCATGAAGGTTACCACTAACAAGCTAGAAAAGGTCCTCGTACTTGACTAAAGCCAGAGCCATATAGCCCTCACAGTTGTACTGTAAGTCTCGGATGTTCGCTTACAGATAAGTCCTTAAGGAGAGAAACTAGAGCACCAAGAAAAATAGCATCATGCTCTAGCTCTCTTTAAACAGTAATCAAAATATCATCTTTTAGTGTTGTTGCATATTCCATTAATCATATTACAAGATCATAGTTTATGTTCAGCGCTAGCAAAAGCTACCCAATGCAAAATCTCATAGGTGACAAGGTATAGATCAAAAACTAGGAAAATCCTTAATGGCAATTCAATACAGACACATGCAATATGATTTTATGTGATTAAAGTGAATAGGACAACAAGGAAATCCCATGTTATACTTGCCTTTAACTTGCTTTACACCCAAAGCAACTTGCTCAGAGAACCTTCAGTTATCTTCTGGTCATCCCCTCTTGATCTTCAGCGCTCATGAACAATTTTCATTCTACTCATAGCAAGCACCACGCACAGGCAAACATACAAACAACAATAAAAGCAACTAAGAATAGTACACCACATGATATAAAGCAACATACTAAGAGAGCTAGTTGCTACGGTCACAAGAATACAAAAGACACCAAAAACGAAACTACCGTTAGAAAGAAACGTCTACAGGAAGTTCATATATTATAAAAGAGAAGCTGTAACAGAACCGCCCAATTTATAAGAGCTCAAGTACAAAATCAGCGATTTCCCGCTCAATTTACATACTTGAACTCATATAAACCCGGTAGTCCGTGAAATCACGAGGGATTTCAAACTTTTTCAAGCTTACAACCAAGACCATACATGATTTAGTAACCACAGTCCACATGTTACAACAAGTTCACAAATACATCGGAGTGCAACATAAACTTAGTGCAAAACCCACTTCAAAATTGAAGTAGCGGAAGCGAAATAGCTTGAAACCACCTTTTATACACACTTAGTTAAATTACAGTGCCAACGCATGGTCATGTCCAACAACAGCAAATAGGTACGATGTAAGAAGGGACCATTCCCCATGGTCCACTCACCACCTGTGGGGGTATTAACCCCTATACCCTTACGGCTAAGCTTGGGCTGGCCCGGATCGATGGTTTCAGTCCACCCAAAAGGCGACGTGCGGCCCAGTTAACCTGATCAGAGTCCCGCACAAGGAATCAAGACGGATTTGGCGACCAAGAAGGATCCTGGTCGGTTAGAATAGGAATCCTTATCCGGCCACATATGGAAATTGTAATTGACTAGGATTAGTTTCCAGATCTGTAACCCTACCCCCCGGACTATATAAGGCGGGCAGGGGACCCCTCTAAAGAACATCTCTCATTGACATACCACAATACAAATCAGACGCATGACGTAGGTATTACGCCTTCTTGGCGGCCGAACTTGGATAAAACTTCGTGTCTGTCTTGCGTCACCATCTTGTTTGGAGCTTACGCATCTCTCTGCCGATAATCTACTACCTTAGGCATACCCCTAGGTAGACTACCGACCATATTTCGTCGACAGTGGCGCGCCAGGTAGGGGGTGTGCATACTGCTCTCCAAGCAAACAAGATGGTCATCATCTCCAGCTCCATGGCTGTGCCCAACGGCCTCACGTTCACCGTCGGCCAGATCACCTGGATCACCGGTCCCGACGTCTCCATCGCCATGACCGTGGAGGAAGCGTGGATTCAACCCGTGCCGACGACTACTTCACCTGCATCGGCTACGGCTCCGACCACGGCAAACACGGCTCCGACCACGATGGATCTGCCTCCGACCACGGTACATCTGGCTCCGAGCACGCCTACAGCCACGCCGACAACCCGTCGTCCGCTTCCCCGCTACAGAGGAAAGCAGATCGACAACACCGACCTGCTCGACTCCATCGATCGGGTCGGCATCAAACTCACTAAAACCCTAGCTCTGGTAAGTACGATTCGAAACCAACCTAATGAGCAGGTAACGGCTCCCCACAACAGATCTATCCGACCGGCTCAGACCAGTCGTCCTGCACGACTTGGAACAGATCTTGTGATCGTATCTACTCCTGAGGGGCGCTCCGCTCATCGCCAGCCAGCCTTCGCGACGGGTCTCTGACTCTGCGAGTACGAAGCCCCGACGGAGAACCACCAGGTCCAGCCCTACGGCCTGCAAAAAGCTGCCTCCAGCTACGCGCACAACCTACGACGCCGCTCGGATCCAGGTCCTATACACCGATCTCGGCCGAAGCCATGCAACATCGTCAACATGGTCCGGATTGAAGATTACTGAGAAGGATCTGTTCACACAGTCCGAGAGGGTGACTCCGGCTCCTCATCCGGCATCGCATCCAACACATCTGTTCACACAGAGCTTCAGCGTCACGAAGATGAAGGCGTCAAATACGATCTGGATCTACCAGATCACGCCCCGGGTTTCCCCCAATTTCCGTCTTTCCCGCCAAGACGAGGGGATTTGATCCATGTCGTCAGCAACGACGAGCCGCTAGCAGTTGGTGAAACAGAACAAGAAAAGATTGCACGCGAAGCACGCAATATTGACCGGTTTAATCGCCTGCAAATCAAAGCTGAAGCAGACAAGGAGGCACGACGCATAAGGGTCCGACCATGTGACCTCAACGATGCTTTCGACAGGGTGGGGGACAAACAAGTCTTCAAGACCCCCAAGTGCCAACGTGGCCGTCGCCTTGGCGACAATGCAGCGGCTGCCTAACACTCCCGAGACCCAGGCAGTCCGTGATGTCATACAAGCTTATCTGACAGCTGCTATGGCTCAGACTGCAGAGATGAATCAAGCCCGGGCTCCATCCGTTTCTGTCGAATCAAGCCACAGCCGCCAATACTCAAGTCGCTCACAGCCATTCAATCAACGCGGCTCGCGCAATAACGACCCATCGGACAATCGTCAAGGCGAAAACGGTGGTTATGATAGTGGTCGGGATGACAACCGCCACCGGGAGGGTAACCGCCACGGCATTCGAGGCGACGACCGCCGAGATAACCGCGACAATCGCCGTGATAACCACGGTCGCAGGGCTAATCTAGATGGCAATCGAGATCGCCGCGATGGCAATAACGATCTTCGCCATTACCTCGTCGGACGTGATCTGCGCGCTCGCATCAACCAGAGAGCCGACGATCGTGCATCCCATGAAAGCTATCGCCGTATGGAATATGACACCGCCCACGGCCCGCCAGGTTTGAAACAGTTCACTCCACACCTTCGCCAAGTCATATGGCCCAAGAATTTCAAACTCGAGAAACTTCAGAAGTACGACGGCAAGGAAAACCCCGAATTATGGGTCATGCTCTACGAAACTGCGTGCCACTCAGCTATGGCTGACGAGCACGTCATGTCTAACTACTTCCCAGTCGCTGTTGGTCATGCAGGTCACCAATGGCTGGTTAGCTTGCCAGCGAACAATTTTGACTCTTGGTAGGAACTCAGGCAGACCTTCATCAACAATTTCATCGCTACTTGTGAACAACCCGGCAACAAGTACGATCTGCAACGGATCCGAGATCGAAAGGATGAACCACTGTGCGAGTACGTTCGGCGTTTCTCGGAGATGCGCATCAAGGTCCCATCAATCTCCGATAACGAAGCAATCGAGGCTTTCGTCACCGGCCTCCGGTTCCACGACGCCCTAAGAGACAAGCTCCTCCGGAAGAGACCTAAATCAGTAACAGCGCTCCTGGCCACCGCTAAGAAATACGCGGACGCTGACGACGCTAAAAAAATAATCATTGAAGAAGCAGCAAGGTTTCCACGCTTCGACCACCCTCCACACCACGACGATTACCGCGGCAATCGTGGTCGGAACGACAATTTGGACCACGGCAATCAGCGCGACGACTCCCGCGACCACCGTGATCAACGTAATCCGCGGCGCAACCGCCGTGACGATTACATGAGCAAGCGCACTCGGGAAGACGACGGCGAGGTCAATACCGTGAAAAAGGGTGGTGGACGTCGTAACTACGAGGATGATTACGCCAAAACATTGAAGGGGCCCTGCCAGCTCCATCCTAAGTCGAACCATACCATGGAGAATTGCCGCGTCCTCAAGACTATCTGCATGCGTCAACAGGCTCCGGATGCGTCCGATAAGCCTAACGACGCGGGGGAACAGCGCAACGAGGACAACGACGACGATGATGCAGACCCTCGTCATAAATACGTCAAACCGACTGATCGTGTGCACACCATCATCGGCGGCAAGGTGTCCATTGAGACCAAACGAGAACGCAAGCTGCTTGCCCGCGCTTGCTTGAACGTGGCAAACACCGACAACCTTCTCACTAATCCGCGGTTTCCTCCGTGGTCTCACCGTGAAATCTACTTCAGCAGGAAGGACCAATGGGCGGCCATACCCGAGCCAGGGCGTTTTCCCCTGGTCCTCAATCCTTGTATCAACAAGGTTCAATTCGACAGGGTACTGATCGACGGCGGCAGCTATATTGATATACTGTTCAAAAACAGCCTGCCCCTCTGAAAATAGCCCAGGCGGACCTGAAGCCGTACGAGGCACAGTTCTGGGGCGTTCTCCCCGGACAGAGCTCCACGCCTCTCGGGCAGATCACGCTACCTGTGCAATTTGGGACTCCGGACCATTTTCACACCGACTACGTCAACTTCATGGTCGCTGACTTTGATGGCACCTACCATGCTATTCTTGGTCGACCGTCGCTCACCAAGTTCATGGCCATACCTCATTACAGGTATCTGGTGCTCAAGATGCCTACTGAGAAAGGAGTTTTAACCCTCAGGGGCAACGTATACGCAGCTTATACCTGCGAGGATGACAGCTTCAAAATAGCAGAGGCCCACGACCTCTCTATTCGCATGGCCGAGACCATCCTCGATGCTAAGAAGACCTCGCCGACCACCTGGAGATCCCAGAGCTCGAGGCTCCACGTAAGAACATCAGGTCCAAGGAGCACAAGACGATCCAGCTGGTCGAGGGCGATCCCAGCAAAACGGTCCTCATCGGGGCCAACCTGGGTTCCAAATAGGAAGACGCGCTCGTCAGGTTCTTGAGGGGCAACGTGGATGTGTTTGCATGGAAACCTTCCGACATGCCCGGTGTACCTCGGAACCTTATTGAGCACTCCTTAAATGTCAACAGCAAGGCCAAACCAATCAAGCAGAAGCTACGACGTTTCGCTCGCGACAAAAAGGAGGCGATTAGGGTAGAAGTTACACGGCTTTTGGCAGCCAGATTTATCAAAGAAGTGTATCATCCGGAATGGTTAGCCAACCCGGTTCTTGTACGCAAAAAGAATAATGAATGGAGAATGTGCGTTGATTACACTGATCTCAACAAACACTGCCCTAAGGACCCCTTTGGTTTACCTCGCATAGACGAGGTCGTAGATTCAACCGCCGGTTGCGAGCTGCTTTCCTTTCTCGATTGCTACTCTGGTTATCACCAGATCGCTCTCAAAAAGGACGACCAGATCAAGACGTCTTTCATCACGCCTTTCGGCGCTTACTGCTACACGACTATGTCGTTCAGGCTCAAAAACGCCGGTGCTACCTACCAACGCGCTATACAAGCCTGCCTCAACGACGAGATAAAAGATGGCCTCGTCGAGGCTTACGTCGACGATGTAGTTGTCAAAACCAAGGAAGCACATACCCTTGTTGACAATCTGGAACGCACCTTTGCAGCCCTTAATACGTTCCAATGGAAATTAAACCCAAAGAAGTGCATCTTTGGTGTCCCTTCTGGCATATTGCTCGGCAACTTCGTCAGTTACGACGGCATACGCCCTAACCCGGAGAAAGTCAAAGCTGTCTTAGACATGAAGCCCCCAAAAAAGGTGAAGGATGTCTAGAAGCTCACTGGCTGCATGGCTACTCTAAGGCGTTTCATATCAAGATTAGGAGAAAAAGGACTACCGTTCTTCAAACTGCTCAAAGCATCCGAGAAGTTTGAGTGGTCGGAGGAAGCAGACGCTGCCTTCACGCAGCTGAAACAATACCTCACGTCACCTCCGGTACTTACTGCTCCCAGAGAAGACGAAACTCTCCTCCTTTATATTGCGGCAACCGATCGGGTGGTTTCCACTACAATGGTGGTCGAGCGCGACGAGCCGGGCCACGCCTACAAGGTACAGCGGCCAATCTATTTCATTAGTGAGGTACTCAACGAATCCAAGACCAGGTACCCACAGATTCACAAACTGCTCTACGCCATACTGATAACATCCCGAAAGTTGAGACATTACTTCGACGGATATCGTGTGGTGGTCATGACCGAGTATCCTTTGGGGGACATCATTCGCAATAAGGATGCGAACGGACGCATTATCAAATGGGCAATGGAGCTATGCCCCTTTTCCTTGGAATTTGCAAGCCGTACTACAATCAAGTCTCAGGCACTCATCGATTTCATCGTCGAGTGGACAGACTTAAGCACGCCTGTCTCTCCGGGATCCGACGAATCTTGGACGATGTACTTCGACGGTTCTCTCAATATTGACGGTGCGGGAGCAGGAGTTCTTTTCGTATCACCATCCAAGGAGCAGCTCCGGTATGTCTTCAGGATTTACCTCCCAGCATCTAATAATGCCGCTGAGTATGAAGCCTGCCTGCATGGTCTACGCATTGCGGTTGAGCTTGGAGTTAAACGTCTCTATGTCTACGGAGATTCGGCTCTGGTCATTAACCAACTCAACAAGGACTGGGACACGACCAGTGAAAAGATGGGCGCATATTGCAAGTCGATAAGAAAGCTGGAAGGCAGGTTCTATGGCATCGAGTACATACACGTGGTCCGGGACAAGAACCAGGCAGCAGATGCGTTGTCAAAGTTAGGATCCTCCCGAGCCAAAATCCCACATGGAGTATTCATCCAAGACCTGCTCACGCCTTCCATTGAAGACGAAGATTCAACGACCGATAAAGTTTCAGACCAGCAATTAGTGGCCACGGTTCCGGCGCCGATCACAACTGAGCCGCTTCCGACCACTAATGAGCCGGACTGGAGAACACCCTTCATCAAGTACTTAACAGATGGTAGCGGTTATATCGATCGAATAGAAAATGAGCGCCTGATGCGTCACAGTAAGCAGTATCTGCTCGTCGATGGCAAGTTATGGCGCAAAAACGCTAAGGAGGAAATCTTGATGAAGTGTGTAACCCAGGTGGAAGGTGAACATCACCTAGACCAAATCCACTCTGGCTCCTGCGGCAACCACGCGGCCTCAAGAACACTGGTCGATAAGGCTTTCCGAGCAGGTTTCTATTGGCCATCAGCAGTAGCCGACGCAGAGAAGCTAGTTCACCGCTGCGAGGGTTGTCAGTTCTTCTCCAAGAGAATCCATGTGCCAGCACACGAGATCCAGACGATTCCAGCCTCTTGGCCCTTCGCATGCTGGGGACTGGACATGATCGGGCCTTTCAAACCGGCTCCTGGGAAATTTACATTCGTCTTCGTGCTAATTGATAAATTTTCTAAGTGGATAGAATACATGCCTCTGGTACAGGCATCTTCAGAGAAAGCTGTCACATTCCTCGACCAGGTCATCCACCATTTCGGTGTGCCCAACAGCATCATTACCGATTTGGGTACTCAGTTCACCAGGAACGCTTTTTGGGACTTCTGCGATGAAAGGAGCATAGTTGTAAAATACGTCTCGGTGGCACACCCTAGAGCTAATGGACAAGTCGAGCGGGCAAATGGCATGATTTTGGACGCATTGAAGAAGAGGATGTACAGAGCAAACGATAAAGCTCCTGGTAGATGGCTCAAGGAGCTACCAACCGTGGTATGGGGCCTCCGAACTCAGCCCAGTCGTAACACCGGCGTCTCACCATACTTTATGGTTTATGGCGCTGAGGCAGTCCTCCCAATAGATATAGCTTTCAGATCAACACGGGTAGAGAACTTTGACGAGGGCAAGGTCAAGGAAGCACGGGAGCTAGAAATCAACATCGCAGAGGAGAAAAGGCTCGATTCTTGCGTACGCACAACCAAATACCTTGCTGTTTTGCGCAGGTACTACAACAAGAACGTTAAAGAGCATTTCTTCGTGGTCGGGGATTTAGTACTAAAGTGGAAGACGAACTAGGCCGGCGTCCACAAACTCGCAACCCCATGGGAGGGACCCTTCATGATCAAGGAAGTCACACGCCCAACGTCTTACAGGTTAGCTCACCTGGACGGCACGGACGTACCAAACTCGTGGCACATCGACAAGCTTAGACGTTTATATGCTTAATTACTGAGATATGTACTCAACTTACATTTTCGATTTACTTTAATAAAGCAATCATGATTTCTCCGACCACTCTAATGTGTCACTATGAATTTTATGGATATTCTAATTTAGCAAGTACAAGCCGACCACCACTCCTTCTACGGTTTTCGGAGCAGGTCCTGTCTCCGGTTCCTCCCAACACGTGCATGAGACCCGTTCTCCACGTTGCGGGTGATCGGCAGGTCCCCCCTTGGTTTGACTTGTCCGTGTCCACGTGTGCACAGGTCATGTTACCTCACACTCCGACCACATGCCAACCAAGGGCCGCACAAAACCTTCGGGACGATGTGACGAGCAAAACGGTACAACTAAACTGAACGTTAACACGTTCCTACTTAGTTACACCAACACAAAAAAAAATCAAGCTTAAACACGTTTTGTATAAAGCAAACAAGCTTATAATGATATGCAGTTACGTTATTACAAGCTTACCTGAAGAGGCTCAAGTTTACTATAACACAACTATGTCCTCCTTCTACAGCTCTAAGCCTATTACATTGGCTGGTCGGAGAGCAGGGCATTTACTGCTCGTCGCCTCTGATACCCTACTCGAGTCTCGGGGACTCTTGAGCTAGTCAAGCTGAAGGGGATGGCCCCACCGGTGCCTGGCTGGTCGAGACCGCAGGCTTCGTTGGTTGGCTTGCAGCTGATGGCATTTCCAGCTGGCTTGTCGACAGCGTACCTTGTACAGGTGCTGTCCCACCTCCGCACAGGTTAATATCGCTAATTATCTTTGAAGACAATTCTAGCTGGGTCGTCCGAAGCTCTTCGGCCTTGTCTGGGTCTATCTCCTTCGGGTACCCAGCCTCCAAGTGTTTGAGATCGATCAGGGGGTAGTGAGCACGCACCATGCTCAGCACATGGGCACCCGTGTACTCACCCGCCTCCTTCACGAAGTCTTGGAACCATCCCCATGCTTTCTTGCATCTCTCGACCAGTCCGAGCTGGGGCATCTTTAGCTCTTCCTCTGTGAGCGCCGGGTCGATAAGGTCGAGGACGGGCACAATGCCAGTTGCCATTTCTTGGCACCGCTTTTTCCACATGTCCCGCTCCTCGGTGGTCTTAAGGCATTGTGCTTTCCAGTCGTCACGTTCCTTGATCACGGCCTCCAGGTGCCTCTTGGCATTGACCTTCAAGATTGAAAATAGTACAAGACATCAAACGTGATGACACGGCAAGGCAAGGTGGGCAATAGAATGAGAAAGGAGGTCTGGAGTGCTTACTTTTCAGGTCGTCTTTCATTTTGTTATTTTGGTTTTGGAGTTCCGACTGGCTGTGTGCCAGTTTCTCATTGTCCTCCTTTAGGCGATCACATTCTGCAAGCACACAGCTGTTCTCCCCCTGGAGGCGGGTCACTTCAGCTTCTAAACCTGCATTACAGCTATTACTGCCAAGAACAAATTAACACAAGTCTTGCACTTGTTATGATACGGTGAAAACTCACCTGTTTTCTCCTGCTCTTTGCGTTGGAGTTGGCCGACCAGGTTTTGGTTTTGTGCTTCTCGGTTTGTCCTCTCCTGGTTGGCGGTTTCAAGTTGGTGCCGTAGGTGTTCCACTTTAGCCATCAGCTCCTTATTGGTCATCGTGATTCCTTCTATCTGGTCGAAGCACCTTTTTCGGTATCTTGCAGTTTTCATCAAGTCCTGCATACAGACAAGCTATGTCAGACAGTTCGACTACACAACAGGGTCAGGGGTTCAAGCCAAATATACCTGGACTTCCGTCACCAGGCGCTTGGCCGCCCGTTCGACTCTTAAGGTCTCTTCGATTTCTGGGATTTCTTCGTGCATGACCCATTCGTCGTTCCGATAGCGCGACACATATACATGTTGTCGCCTATCTTGGGGACGGCCCAGGATTTCTTCCACTTCATCCTCTTCAGCCTCCTGTTCGGGAGGCGACACTGGTCTGGAGTTCGCAGACTCCACTAGGGCTTTCCCACGAGCCGTCGCGTCAGCAACCATGTTCTGGACAACTTCTGGCTGCTGCTCCTCGGCTAGATTCAGCTCCCTTGGCGCCGTGGTATTCGCCTCAGCAGGGTTCGTGCTTGGAGCACTCGTATTCTGTTCGGTTGTTTTCTCGACCAGCTGCTCGGGGACTGGCGTCTGGTCGTTCGCCTGCTGAGGCTCAAGCGGAGTCCCTGCTACCGACTCCTCCATGGCTGATTGCTGAGCAGTTTGTCCCGCTGTTGTCGGTGAGGACGTTCCGCACCCAGCTAGCTGGTCGGGGCTTTCGGTGGAGGCCGATCTAATGAACTTAGAGATAAATTAAGAAGGTAATAGCATCCAATGCAAAATGCAAGGCTTACATCAAACAAAATACTTACAGTTTCGACTTGCGGAAGGATGTGGCGAAGGAACGTCTCCTCGACCGCCCCTGCTCCGCTTGCTCGGCAGTTTCCACCGGGACTTCTTCAATCCCCGGCATGGGCGTCGGAGTATGGTGCGGCATGTTTCCTTCGTCTGTCCTCTGCGCAGCAGTGGTCGGTGCTGTGACCACTGCTGGCCTAGAGGAGCCACCCTGCTCCGTCGGTCCCACTTGCCTTCTCTTTTTGGGGATGAGCCGGAAGATGTCCGCATCCTCTGCTTCGTCGTTCGACAAAGGAAAGATGGCTTGACGTCGTTTGCTGGCAGCCGGACGCTTGCCAGCGGCTCTGGTCGAGGCGTCTTCACTAGTCTCGAATACCGCCCAGTGAATGTCGTTGGTCCTAGCGCTGGTATGGGTGGCTGGGCTGGTAGGTTGCGGCCATTCTACACCAGGGGGAGGCGACACGAACACTTCTGCCCGGTCACGGCCATTACACTAAGACACAAAATAAAGGAAAAGACAGTTATTTTCTTGATATAACATGACTATACAGTTAAAAGGAGGCGTTATTTACCTTTGGGGGAGGTCGAGCCAGTTTGAAGGCGTGTTCGATGGCGTTCAGTACATCATAATTTGGATCGGCCAAATTGAACAGCTCTCCAATCCTGGCTTTGATCTCCATCTTGTCGAGCAGCTCTTTCCTGGTCCTTGTCGGATCCGCGCTCCCTTGGTATTCGAAGCCAGGATGAATCCTTTTCTGGCATGGCTGAATTCGTCGGCTAATGAAGTTGCCGACCACGCTCGGGCCATCAAGTTTTCCCCATGGGATCATTCTGAGCAGTTCGGCGATCTGTTCCAAGTTCTCGGGTTTCTCTGACCAGCTATTTTTCTTCTCTGGAATTAGCCCCACGTCGCACAGAGTGATGGTGTTCGGCTCTTCACGGATGTAGAACCATTTCTTGTACCACTCGTCCAAAGAAGTGTTCTAGGGACAGTGCAGGTATTGCGCCTTCATGCCGTCACGCAGGTTCAGGTAGACGCCTCCGGCGATCTTTGAGCCACCGCTTCCTTTTTTCCGAAGACAGAACAGGTGGCGAAAGAGGTCGAAATGGGGCTGGAAGCCACCATACGCCTCGCAGAGATGGATGAAGGTAGAGACGAGAAGAATCGAGTTGGGATGCAGATTGCAAATCCCAATCTCGTAGTACAAGCAGAGACCTTGAAGGAAAGGGTGTACTAGAATCCCAAAACCCCGTTTGAAGAAATCTTCGAAAACCAGGATCTCACCTGGTTGTGGATCAGGGAAGCTTTCTCCTTCCGGTGCGCGCCATCCAGCGAGGGCTTTGTTGTGGAGCACTCCCATGGCGACAAGGTCTTCGATGGTTTGCTCGTTGCTTCGAGACTTCCACCACTCCTTGGCCATGATTTCGCTTTTCTTCTGGGCGTTTTTTCTCGCCATTACGCAAAGTTTTCTAGGGGGGTGGATGCGATGGTAAGGGGATTTTGGCACTATTTATCGGAGGAATAGGGTTTGGCAAGAGGAAGACGAAGATGAAGGTGGTGGCGGCGAATGACGATGGGGAACGGTGACAGTAAGTTGCCAGATCTATATTATAAATAACAAAGAGTACCGTCGTTTCGCCTGCCCGAGATTCTTGGGAGACGTGCGCACGCGTGACAGATGGATTTTTCGCACCACCTCGAGATCTACGCCAATAAATGCGCTCCTTCGTTACCAGTGTATGCGCCTTTTCGTTGATGGTATAAGAGGGCTCACACTGACACACCTCAATACAGGTGTCAACCGACTATTTGCAAAAAAAAAGGAAGACAGAATGATGTACTATACCAATTTGCTTTTTGACCAGGCATGTTAGATTGGACTTGGCAGAGAAAAGAGAAAAATAAGTATACCGAATAATAGTACAAGCAGTGCAAGTGATCATGGATTGTCCTGACCACTCCTGTGTTCAGGAACTGCCCCGGCCACTACTGTGCTGGGACATTGCCCAGACCACTTTTCATGCCTGAGGACTGCCCTGATCACTGCTTGAATAACGGTTTTCCTTGGCTACATGTGATTTGTACTCACATACAGTTAAGAGACATTTCTTTCCGACCACGGCTCGGGGACTTTGTTGATCACTCTCCGACCACGGCTTGGGGACTTCGTTGCTCATTCCTCGACTTACGCTCGGGGACTGCCTCGATCACTCTCCGACCACGGCTCGGGGACTTCGTCGATCACTCTCCGACCACGGCTCGGGGACTTTGCGTCTCAACTACATGCGAATGGCGACTCGCATATAGTTGGGATATTCTTTCTCGTTTAGACCCTGCTACAAGGCTCATACCTCGCCTTCCAGCAAGCTCAGGGACTATATTGATACGATGTACCTGCCGGTGCATCTCGTATCGCCTATACGACGGTTGGATTCTCAACTTAACTGGGAATTCTTTTTAGACCCTGGCACCACGTGCCTACGTCACCTACTACCAGGCTCGGGGACTAAGTGGGCACACTTCACCTTGCGGTGAATGTGTTTGTTTTTTGACCTTTACGTTCCTGATGATCAAGGACGTCATGCTTCAAGACCACTTACATTTCTTTTCAGAAATACAAGTGGGCACACTTAACGGGACAGAAATCTTTTTCTTTTTTCTTAAGAGCATCATACATTCTTCGGACAACCAACTTCTCTGGTGATGACGGTGGTCGGAGGTTTCAAGGATTCAAGCTTCGCTTGTCGGAGAAGGTAAAAATGGTGTGTCGCAGCATAATACATGATGCTCGGGGACTAGCTGTGGCGGTATTAACCCCTATACCCTTACGGCTAAGCTTGGGCTGGCCCGGATCGATGGTTTCAGTCCACCCAAAAGGCGACGTGCGGCCCAGTTAACCTGATCGGAGTCCCGCACAAGGAATCAAGATGAATTTGGCGACCAAGAAGGATCCTGGTCGGTTAGAATAGGAATCCTTATCCGGCCACATATGGCAATTGTAATTGACTAGGATTAGTTTCCAGATTTGTAACCCTGCCCCCCGGACTATATAAGGCGGGCAGGGGACCCCTCTAAAGAACATCTCTCATTGACATACCACAATACAAATCAGACGCAGGACGTAGGTATTACGCCTTCTTGGCGGCCGAACCTGGATAAAACTTCGTGTCTGTCTTGCGTCACCATCTTGTTTGGAGCTTACGCATCTGTCTGCCGATAATCTACTACCTTAGGCATACCCCTAGGTAGACTGCCGACCATATTTCATCGACACCACCCGAGGTGGGAGAGAGATCCAACTTGTCGCCACAGTAGTACGTCTTACTACCTGCAACAGGTGGGAACAAACCCTGAGTACTGGAATGTACTCACCTAGACTTACCCGTCATAAACCAGAAATAATATGACACCAAGGAGTATGTAAGGCTTTATAAGTGGACTAGCTTGACTTGCTTTGCGGAAAAGCATAAGTTATCATGAATAACTAATTTAAGTCCTTTTGCATCATCTTTATTATAACCTATTCAATCTATGTAAGCACCTATGCTAAAGCAATCACTTGATTAACCATTAACATCAAAGGTTACCATTTCAGGTTTAGCATGTTCAACATCATCCACATAACCATCCGTGTTCCATCATCATTACTACGATGCTGTAACTCGAGTCAAGTGTTCACTATCCAGTGAACGATGGCGATTCGAATCGATTATTAACCAGCTGGTAATTTATTCCTCACACAAACCTCACTCACCCGCTAAAGTGAGGTATTGGTCACCGAGTCAACTATTCAGGTAAAGTCGTGAGCTTGCCAGGAACCACATGTACCCAGGGGCCGCCCGACTGCTCTTTGGCCTTATCATCGCGCCCCCGTATCCTACCACTACTGCTCCGGTACAGTGCGTTGCGGGCAATCCACTCGGCCTGAATAATCTCCCAGCTTCGCGGTCGAAAGGTACATTATTCAGCCAGCTAAATGTGAGGCATGCGTTCAACATGACCCAAGGCCCAACAACGGTCGGTCCTTAATCAACACAGATGGAAACTACAAGCACCCTAGAACCCTGTCTGGTTGCCTCATACTTATTCCGCCCGGTCTCCAATTATCCATCAACACTTGGTTATTTCCAGGATATCATCCATTCCATAGCTAAAGTATTCCAGTAACCACCTATAATTGCAGGTGACCGGAAATCACCGATCGCTACCGGTCTAAGCAGGGCTAAGCAGTATTTTCGATCCTGAACCAAAATAGGATTCAAGGCATATTTTCGGGACAAGGAAGGGATATATATGCAACAAGTGTTTTCAATCAACTCCTATAACTTAATGCAACAATACATATATAACTTATATATACTCAATTGCTTTTGTAAAGTAGGAGGCTTAGAATGCTCCGGGGCTTGCCTGGGATCCGACATAGAGTCAAATCAGTTAGCTTGCATCGTCTTGTCGACATCTCCGATCCTAGCACGTGTCCAGCCTTTCCATCTTCGAGAGGGTCCACCAACACTATCTTCGGGTTCGGTTCCACACCACGTGCTTCTCATGTACCTAGCGTACCTAAATGAGATGCGACAATGCGGATGTTTGAATGCATGGAAGTGCGATAAGCGTACATGATGATAAGGAGTGCACTTGGAATGACTTGCACATGACATGATGATGTGAATGCGAGCATACATACAAACATAGCCACATTCAGGTGATAAGCAATTTAACCCTATTTGACCGAGTAGTTGCATATTTCTTCTCTAGTACTTATAACACAGACTCATCATGATCAAGTAACATAAGACAAAGCAACTTATCACATGTAGCTAACATCATGTTTCTCTTAACATTCGTACACACACATCAAAGAGCTACCTGTGTTCATTTATAAGCAAGCATGCACGCATACATAATAACAAGGTATACCTAGCGACACAAGGCAAGTCTACCCTATGCATATAACATACACATAAACACATACTACAATTACAAATAATAAGCTAAGATATGCCGGCAGGTTATTAGTGCTTCAAAGATACACCAAAACAACAAATATCCACTAAGCAAGGTAATTATACTTACACCCGCTAAGTCCACATCCACACAGAGCAAGTCTAGTCCTATGCATACACCTATATAGACATGCACACATGAATGACCTCATGGTATTTCAAGTTGAACCAGGCCAAACACACCAGCAGGTTACTCATGACACAAAAGTACAAAAAAGTGCCATGAAGCACTTACATCACATGTAACAATTCATTTTAATTATAGTTATTGAAATGCATAGAACTAGGCCACATATTTCCAGAGCTCCAAAAATGCTATAAAAATTACATCAGGTTAAACATGCTCTGTGGACCCTATCATAAAAATACCATGCCAAAATGATAAGCATATTGACCTATACAAAAATGACAATTAGCAGGGCAGAGCATGCATGAAAATACTTTGTACTATGAAAAGTGTCAAACCATAGATTTACTATTTTTCTTAGCTACTTCATAGTACAGGAGCAGCTCACAATTTTTCTCAAGATTTATCTATACATATTTTATTTACTAAAAATGCCACAAGAATCAGCATTAAAGCAATTTAAATAATAAGTACAATTTATTCCATAATAATAGCACCTCCAAATTTTACCACAGATTCTACACCTCAAGATCTATCAAACAAATCAAGTCTCACATTTTTCTGACCCCTATTTTATTTACTACACATTTCCAAAGATCACAAGTATTTAACACATTAAATACAACTCTAGATAAAAGTATCACAAAAATGCTATTTCACATTTTTAACAGATAGATCTATTCACTAGAAACACAACACAACTTGTTTCACCTCATTTGGACACCCACAGGTCAAGATATAAATTATACACGCATTTCTTCTTTTCTGAAATCATTTAAAAAAAAACCTTTTCTTCTTAAACCGGAGCCCAACACTAAGTGCACCCGTGACTGTACCCCAGATCCGTCCCTGAGGCATAGACAGCCGGGACCCACGGCCTGACCGGTCCCACCCGTCATACCCAGTGAAGCAGGGGGGGTGCTCCGGGCAACGCCGGCGGCGAGCAGGGGCAGGACGGAGGCCGGCAAGGGCCATGGCGTCAGCAGGGGGTGGCGTGGGTAGCAGTGGACCCAGCCACGTGCACAGGTGACCGCAGTCCACCCAGCCATGGCTCACAGCGGCGTGGCCATGGACGGCGGCGGCTTCCAGCCGTCGGCCTAGCAGCGGCGGCCCGCGGCGGCGAATGGGACCACGGCAGGATACGGGGATGTGCGCGAGGCAGCTGCGAAGCCAGTGGCAAGCTCGGCTTGGCCTGCAAGCACGTGAGGCGGAGGAACGGCGACAGCGGCATCGGTGGCTCGCCGCACGCACGGGTGAGTGCGGAAGGGGAGCAGCAGCTACGCGAGCACGGGAGCGAATCCGAGCTAGGGCTACTGCGACTGCATGCCATGGCGGAGCTGGTGGCGATGGCGGCGCGAGCAGGCGACGGCGGCGCGAGCAGGCGACGGCGGCGCGAGCAGGCGACGGCCCGGCTGCTGCTCGGCCACGCGAGGAAGCGAGGAGAGAGGCAGGGCGTGCGGGCGCGGAGTGAAGGGGAGGCGCTCCTAGACGACATCCGGACAGGCCTCTTAACGTGGTCGGAGGCGCGCCGGCCGCCCCTCGTCACCGGTAGGCGCGCGCCACGCGGCGGTCTCCCTCTCGGGCGAGGCGGGACCGGGAGCTGGAGGCGAGGCAGGCTTGGGCCGGCTTCTGGAGTGGGCCGGGAAACAACGCGCGTGGCCCAGTTCAAAACTTCTTTTTTTTCTTAAAAAAACGAAAACAGCCCCCAAATCTGTCTTCTTAGCCCTAAAACACCATTTTAGGCACAATATCATGAGTTGGCACCAAAACAACTTTTGTTCCCAATCAAATTATCTACACTTTTTGTAAAGGGTGCACCAACATGCATTGACTCTAGCTAGTGGTTCAAAGCAAGTCAAACAAAAGCACTTCAAGGGTCAACATAAGCATGTCATTAAGTGAAAGCTTGATTAACCAAAGTCATTAACTGGGACATGGTGTCATTTAGTGTCCTAACCATGAAGTAAGTATTGTTATAAACATAGGTGCACAACTGCATTATTAAAACTACGTAAGTCCAATCATATATCATATGAAACATCACATTTGTACTACTGAAACATTTCAATTCTACATTTGAAACATTGTGTTGCAAAGGTTATAAATGCAATGTTTCACCTATTTTATTTTGCAACCCAACCAGGTCTAAGTGAGTTTAGTGACCAAACAAGGCAATCACTTGTCTTAACTAAGCATAATTATAAAACATACACATCATGCAACATAAGATAACTAGCATTGTTTCATTAACACATGTCACACGTTTCAGATGTTTCGAATATACGTTTCAAGTGTTCCTTGTGTTAATGCTCATGTATGAATAAATTATGCTTATGCCCATGAAATGCAAGTGTAAAAAAAATGCATGCTTAACACTGGGGTGTTACAGCCTTCCCCCTTAAATAAATCTCATCCCGAGATTTGGTACGAAAAGTTATTTATGGAAAGAGAAGCAATGTCACCCACACCACAAGCAGCGATAGCAAAAGGCTATCCAGATTGGATTGTTAGATAGGCTACACTGGTCACCACAACTTTCTGATACTTGCTCCTTGTAGGAAGTTTTTGTCTGAAGAATTTCCTTCATTGACTCCCATGAAGCATTGACGTTCCGGTAGGAATCCAAGAGACCACTGTTTCAAGTACTTGTTCTCCTTTCTCTGACGACAACACTATATTATCTCCATCCATTAAGTACACGATGAATGTGCTAGCTAACTCTGTCAGCTCATGACTTCCAATATCCTTGTCAGCGGTATCCTTTGACGTAACCTTTTGGGTAAAAACACCAATTAACGAAATGATATGCTACCAAGTCGGTCGAGTACCATTTCTCATATGGTGTAGTTACACAATAAGTTGGGTCGACACACATTGCAGCAAAATAATTCTAACTCACTCACCTTGATATTCCAACAAGCATATCCCTCCAACACAAAAAAAATGAGAGTGAGTAGATAGATCACAGATTTTGTTCCTCCTGTTAATCTGCTCGTGTCTGCTAAGTTTGTGCTCCATTATGCACGAAATTTGGTAGATGTGTAATCCATAAGTCTTCCCATTGTTGACCAAAATTTAACTCAAGCAGACACTGTTGGTTGCTCAAACCATACTTGTACCAAAACTGCACCATTCTGAAATTTCGGCAATCTAACAAATGGAACCTCTTCTCATAACCCATGCTTTATGCAACGAATCCTCAGTCCAACTTGTCAGATTAGAGTGCTCCAAAAAGTGTGGAGTAACTCACAACATTTGAGGCCGTTCCAACCATGTTTGAGGCACTTCACAAAAACCGACATGGTCACTTAGGAGTCATTACCTGGATAGAGATTGATCTTCTCATTACTAACAAATTAGTTGTCTCTCAACACTAAAAAGCTCCAAGGCTTCAGCTTTTGCAATAAGCATTCACAGTTGTTGTCGATGCCGATGATCGTTCTCGAAGTTAGCCGAAAGGGATTCACGCCTAAGAGGGAGCATGAATCTTCCTGGATCCTTGTACATCTGACAATTTTTCCAACATTCGAGCATTGGATGCCTCCTTTTGATCCAATAGAGATGACACATTTCCAATAGCAGGTAGCATTACTCATAGAAACGGTCAGCAAAGTCACTTGTCTACCACCTCTTGTAGTCTATTAAGGTTGATGTCAGTAACCGTTCTTCCAAAGTCATCTTTCTAGCAATTCCAGAAGAATCTTGTTTACAAACAGACTAATAAAGATCTACTGATAAGATACAGAAAGACGACCAAGGGAGGAATCACAAGAAAATAACACATTGGTGGAATTTCCATAATAGATCTTGACTACAATCCACGATACCTGCGCGTGCCAAGTAGTCCAACCTTGTGTTGGCCGCCACAAGAGGCTCTCGGTTTCGTCACGGCACCATCAGTTTTGGAGCAAGATGCCATTACAGACCTTACCACCAACGTGAAATCTCACATGACAGGTAGATCTTGCATGGACAAACATCACATGCAAGACGAATTTAAGCAAACAATGATGTTCACAAGGTTTAGGAGGGAGCAAGTGAGGGATCAAAGGGCAAAAACATGGCACAAGACCAACATGAAGACATCATGTGCCCATCAAAGTTATCATCAGATGTAAGATTATCCAAGATTTGGTCCTATTAGGCAACAATGTAAGACCAACGTTGACAACATTGAAGTACTAGAGAGAGGAAATGAGCAAGGGTTTAAAGAGCGAAACCAAAATGACTCTCAAGGTTGAGTTGATGGAGCAAGAATATACATGACAAGGAGGAGATGTCGAGATCATGACATAGGGAGATCACATTAAAGACCTGGCTCGAGACATGAACCCTATAGGATGATCACAACACAAACCTTACATATGCAACATGTTACTTGTGCGCAAGAACGAAGCAAAGGGAAGCATATGTATGCATGAGCAAAATGATCATGATGCATGCTCGTCCTATTCGTCCTCACCAAACTTATGAAAAAGTTTAAGTTCTAGCGATATAGACGGTGGCATACATTCGATCTCTCATATATACGAAACTAGTCGGGCTACACGTTTTGCGTGGTTAGCGTACCTGCAGAAGATTCATTTCAGCCCAACAATACCCATATATCACATAAGAAAGCAGTAAATCTACACACTCCGCATACACCCCAATGGATACAAAGGTGGCCACACCCAATCATCATCCTAATGACGGCATCGTCTCCCAAGGGACGGAACACCCAACATGTTGACACTCTTCATAGTTACGTTGTTCAACACGTAACTAATCCAGTGACCAATAAGCACTCCCCTAGATCGGCAGTGTATCCGATCATGCTCTCACAGCTCACACTTACCTGGGCGTAGGTGCGACGTTGCATAAAAGTAATCTATCAACATATATGGCTATTTCATATATGAAGGCTACCTCGACCATTAGACCACCGGGTAGCATAGTGCGGTCAAGTTATCACACTTCTTACCTTAGCCACAGCCGTAGATGCATAAATTAAAAACCCCCAAGTCAGTACTTATATAAGCCACCTAGAGTCCTTATCTGGGCATAAAGGATATGACAACTGGCACACTCTTAGGTTTTAAATCATAGATTTTAAACACCTATATATGGCTATAAGTTGGCAATCCGCTTGATAAAACAAAATCTTTTTGTTTTAAATACACATGTGAACAGTAGTATACTAAATCTTGCTCCGATACCAGCTGTAACAGAACCGCCCAATTTATAAGAGCTCAAGTACAAAATCAGCGATTTCCCGCTCAATTTACATACTTGAACTCATATAAACCCGGTAGTCCATGAAATCACGAGGGATTTCAAACTTTTTCAAGCTTACAACCAAGACCGTACATGATTTAGTAACCACAGTCCACATGTTACAACAAGTTCACAAATACATCAGAGTGCAACATAAACTTAGTGCAAAACCCACTTCAAAATAGAAGTAGCGGAAGCGAAATAGCTTGAAACCACCTTTTATACACACTTAGTTAAATTACAGTGCCAGCGCATGGTCATGTCCAACAACAGCAAATATGTACGATGTAAGAAGGGACCATTGCCCATGGTCCACTCACCACCCGAGGTGGGAGAGAGATCCAACTTGTCGCCATAGTAGTACGTCTTACTACCTGCAACAGGTGGGAACAAACCCTGAGTATTGGAATGTACTCAGCTAGACTTACCCGTCATAAACCAGAAATAATATGACACCAAGGATTATGCAAGGCTTTATAAGTGGACTGGCTTGACTTGCTTTGCGAAAAAGCATAAGTTATCATGAATAACTAATTTAAGTCCTTTTGCATCATCTTTATTATAACCTATTCAATCTATGTAAGCACCTATGCTAAAGCAATCACTTGATTAACCATTAACATCAAAGGTTACCATTTCAGGTTTAGCATGTTCAACATCATCCACATAACCATCCGTGTTCCATCATCATTACTATGATGTTGTAACTCGAGTCAAGTGTTCACTATCCAGTGAACGATGGCGATTCGAATCGATTATTAACCAGCTGGTAATTTATTCCTCACATAAACCTCACTCACCCGCTAAAGTGAGGTATTGGTCACCGAGTCAACTATTCAGGTAAAGTCGCGAGCTTGCCAGGAACCACATGTACCCGGGGGCCGCCCGACTGCTCTTTGGCCTATCATCGCGCCCCCGTATCCTGCCACTACTGCTCCGGTACAGTGCGTTGCGGGCAATCCACTCGACCCGAATAATCTCCCAGCTTCGCGGTCGAAAGGTACATTATTCGGCCAGCTAAATGTGAGGCATGCGTTCAACATGACCCGAGGCCCAACAACGGTCGGTCCTTAATCGACACAGACGGAAACTACAAGCACCCCAGAACCCTGTCTGGTTGCCTCATACTTATTCCGCCCGGTCTCCAATTATCCATCAACACTTGGTTATTTCTAGGATATCATCCATTCCATAGCTAAAGTATTCCAGTAACCACCTATAATTGTAGGTGACCGGAAATCACCGATCGCTACCGGTCTAAGCAGGGCTAAGCAGTATTTTTGATCCTAAACCAAAATAGGATTCAAGGCATATTTTCGGGACAAGGAAGGGATATATATGCAACAAGTGTTTTCAATCAACTCCTATAACTTAATGCAACAATACATATATAACTTATATATACTCAATTGCTTTTGTAAAGTAGGAGGCTTAGAATGCTCCGGGGCTTGCCTGGGATCCGACATAGAGTCAAATCAGTTAGCTTGCACCGTCTTGTCGACATCTCCGATCCTAGCACGTGTCTAGCCTTTCCATCTTTGAGAGGGTCCACCAACACTATCTTCGGGTTCGGTTCCACACCACGTGCTTCTCATGTACCTAGCGTACCTAAATGAGATGCGACAATGCGGATGTATGAATGCATGGAAGTGCGATAAGCGTACATGATGATAAGGAGTGCACTTGGAATGACTTGCACATGACATGATGATGTGAATGCGAGCATACATACAAACATAGCCACATTCAGGTGATAAGCAATTTAACCCTATTTGACCGAGTAGTTGCATATTTCTTCTCTAGTACTTATAACACAGACTCATCATGATCAAGTAACATAAGACAAGCAACTTATCACGTGTAGCTAACATCATGTTTCTCTTAACATTCGTACACACACATCAAAGAGCTACCTGTGTTCATTTATAAGCAAGCATGCACGCATACATAATAACAAGGTATACCTAGCGACACAAGGCAAGTCTACCCTATGCATATAACATACACATAAACACATACTACAATTACAAATAATAAGCTAAGATATGCCAGCAGGTTATTAGTGCTTCAAAGATACACCAAAACAACAAATATCCACTAAGCAAGGTAATTATACTTACACCCGCTAAGTCCACATCCACACAGAGCAAGTCTAGTCCTATGCATACACCTATATAGACATGCACACATGAATGACCTCATGGTATTTCAAGTTGAACCAGGCCAAACACACCAGCAGGTTACTCATGACATAAAAGTACATAAAAGTGCCATGAAGCACTTACATCACATGTAACAATTCATTTTAATTATAGTTATTGAAATGCATAGAACTAGGCCACATATTTCTAGAGCTCCAAAAATTCTATAAAAATTACATCAGGTTAAACATGCTCTCTGGACCCTATCATAAAAATACCATGCCAAAATGATAAGCATATTGACCTATACAAAAATGACAATTAGCAGGGCAGAGCATGCATGAAAATACTTTGTACTGTGAAAAGTGTCAAACCATAGATTTACTATTTTTCTTAGCTACTTCATAGTACAGGAGCAGCTCACAATTTTTCTCAAGATTTATCTATACATATTTTATTTACTAAAAATGCCACAAGAATCAGCATTAAAGCAATTTAAATAATAAGTACAATTTATTCCATAATAATAGCACCTTCAAATTTTACCACAGATTCTACACCTCAAGATCTATCAAACAAATCAAGTCTCATATTTTTCTGACCCCTATTCTATTTACTACACATTTCCAAAGATCACAAGTATTTAACACATTAAATACAACTCTAGATAAAAGTATCACAAAAATGCTATTTCACATTTTTAACAGATAGATCTATTCACTAGAAACACAACACAACTTGTTTCACCTCATTTGGACACCCACAGGTCAAGATATAAATTATACACGCATTTCTTCTTTTCTGAAATCATTTTCAAAAAAAACCTTTTCTTCTTAAACCGGAGCCCAACACTAAGTGCACCAGTGACTGTACCCCAGATCCATCCCTGAGGCATAGACAGCCGGGACCCACGGCCTGACCGGTCCCACCCGTCATACCCAGTGAAGCAGGGGGGGTGCTCCGGGCAACGCCGGCGGCGAGCAGGGGCAGGCCGGAGGCCGGCAAGGGCCATGGCGTCAGCAGGGGGTGGCGCGGGTAGCAGTGGACCCGGCCACGTGCACAGGTGACCGCAGTCCACCCAGCCATGGCTCACAGCGGCGTGGCCACGGACGGCGGCGGCTTCCAGCCGTCGGCCCAGCAGCGGCGGCCCACGGCGGCGAATGGGACCACGGCAGGATACGGGGAGGTGCGCGAGGCAGCTGCGAAGCCGGTGGCAAGCTCGGCTTGGCCTGCAAGCACGTGAGGCAGAGGAACGGCGACAGCGGCGCCGGCGGCTCGCCGCACGCGCGGGTGAGTGCGGAAGGGGAGCAGCAGCTACGCGAGCACGGGAGCGAATCCGAGCTAGGGCTACTGCGGCTGCATGCCATGGCGGAGCTAGTGGCGATGGCGGCGCGAGCAGGCGACGGCGGCGCGAGCAGGCGACGGCCCGGCTGCTGCTTGGCCACGCGAGGAAGCGAGGAGGGAGGCAGGGCGTGCGGGCGCGGAGTGAAGGGGAGGCGCTCCTGGACGACATCCGGACAGGCCTCTTAACGTGGTCGGAGGCGCGCCGGCCGCCCCTCGTCGCCGGTAGGCGCGCGCCACGCGGCGGTCTCCATCTCGGGCGAGGCGGGACCGGGAGCTGGAGGCGAGGCAGGCTTGGGCCGGCTTCTGGAGTGGGCCGGGAAACAACGCGCGCGGCCCAGTTCAAAACTTCTTTTTTTTCTTTAAAAAAACGAAAACAACCCCCAAATCTGTCTTCTTAGCCCTAAAACACCATTTTAGGCACAATATCATGAGTTGGCACCAAAACAACTTTTGTTCCTAATCAAATTATCTACACTTTTTGTAAAGGGTGCACCAACATGCATTGACTCTAGCTAGTGGTTCAAAGCAAGTCAAACAAAAGCACTTCAAGGGTCAACATAAGCATGTCATTAAGTAAAAGCTTGATTAACCAAAGTCATTAACAGGGACATGGTGTCATTTAGTGTCCTAACCATGAAGTAAGTATTGTTATAAACATAGGTGCACAGCTGCATTATTAAAACTACGTAAGTCCAATCATATATCATATGAAACATCACATTTGTACTACTGAAACATTTCAATTCTACATTTGAAACATTGTGTTGCAAAGGTTATAAATGCAATGTTTCACCTATTTCATTTTGCAACCCAACCAGGTCTAAGTGAGTTTAGTGACCAAACAAGGCAATCACTTGTCTTAACTAAGCATAATTATAAAACATACACATCATGCAACATAAGATAACTAGCATTGTTTCATTAACACATGTCACACGTTTCAGATGTTTCGAATATACGTTTCAAGTGTTCCTTGTGTTAATGCTCATGTATGAATAAATTATGCTTATGCCCATGAAATGCAAGTGTAAAAAAAATGCATGCTTAACACTGGGGTGTTACAGAAGCCTACGTGCTTGGTTTATTTTAATTAAGCAAAACAATGTGAAGATTATTAATTTAGATTAGTTAAATCATATTTAATTTCTAAAGTCGAGTTAAAGCTAATCATATCTTATTTATAAACATATCTCATATTACTTAAGCTATTTAAACTTTACTTTGCAAAGAGAATAAACGTGTGAGAGCATCTATATGAGTCTATTATATGTAGCATGTTTAAACTAACCATTTCATAACTAGAAACACATATGTTAATATTAATCAAATTAAATTTATTTATGAAACATCCATGTTTACTTACGTTGCTTTTTCTTATAAAACTGGTTGCACGTTTATTAATCAATTTAATATTTAACTATATATAGTAAAACATATGACATGAATGACATTGACACTAACATATGGATCGCGTCGATATGAATCTAACGCAACTTGAATGAAGCAAAACGCAACTAAAACAAGAAAATAGCGGAGATTAAAAGATCTCATACGTGAACTAGTATTATACAATTCAGAATAAACAGAAAGGATCAATTATTGCATATGAATGAAATAAGCATGACATCATTAGCATATTAATTTGATGAATAAAATATCTACGTAGCAAGGGAGGTTGACCTTTCCATCGTGTAACAGGGAGCACGTACAGCTATGAGAGCCAGGACAGCGAATATGCAGCAGCTGCAGATGGTGGCCGGTGATGATGGACAGCAGCGAACTGCTCGTGGGATTGTCCGGTTTCCGGAGAGCCTGCAGCGCCGGTGGCGTGGATTTGCTCGTCTCAGGCTGAAGCTCGAAACAGGATCATGAGCATGTAGATAGTAGAGCTGTAGGGAGAAGAGTATGCCGGCCTTGGAATTCTCACTAACTGGTGACAGTTAAGAGGCAACAGAGCCGATGGAAACGACAATGGCCGGATCAGAAGTTGTGAAGATCACAGCAGCCCACACAACATCGAAGGACGGAGCAGTTCAGGGGCAGGTGATGAAATTTCTCCTAGGGACGGCTTTCGTCGCTTATCGCAGTTTAGATCGTGTGAGCAGCCGATGATGCAAAACAAGGTGGCGGCGTAATGCTGTGATGGATGGTCGGCGTCGCACATGGTCAACAACTGTGGTCAGTGCAGTTGGCATTGACAGGCCTGCTCAACTAGATGAGAAGAACTCCAGCGATGCATCAACATATGGGTCTCAGATTGCGGTTGGTCGTAGAAAGCTGCCACATGATGCAGAAGGACAACGAAACCAACAGTTAGAGATATGAGGACGAGAGCGATAGAGAGACCAGGTGAGGGACGACTTGAACCTTCGTGCAAAGCTCACGGCGTTGTCTTCTCGTCGGCGGATTGGCATGCAAACCAAAGATCAATGGCGGCTTAGGCAAGACGACGAAGATGACGTAGTAGAGAAATGACGGATGGAAAAATCTAATTTACTGCCTTAGGGATTTCTAAACTAGGGGCTTCCCTTACGGTAGTTTTGGTGTGTTTTGCCCATGGGGTAGGTACATACTTATAGGGAGGAAAACTCTCCACCTTCACATCAACTAGCAATATGGTACTAATTGATATTGCACCGTCCACATCCACTAATAGATCTAAATAGACATTAAGGCCCATTAGTAAATAAAGACATATGCCTTTATGATTATTGCACATAGGCTTTGAGCGTTGGGAAAAATGAGATATTTATTTATTTTCGAAATCAATTAATTTCATGGATAAAATAATTATAGAAAAGTCTAAAATTATTATTTAAGCCATGAAAAATACTCCAAAAGCTCTAAAAATTCACGGAAAATTCTCAGAGACATTATGGAATATGAAGAACCTACATAAAGTATTTGGAGCACATGAAAAGATATTTTGGAGCATCTAAAAATTAGATAACGCTCGCAGAAAAGCATGAACTAGCTCCAGAAAAAGCCAGAACAATTCCCAAAGAGTTCACTGAGATTGATTGACACATGAGGAACTGAAAGGAATAATTTACGTTATAAAGAAAAGATTTTAGGAAACTCCCAACAAGAACTTAAGATGAGAAACAAGGAACATTGATTGCGGAAAAAGATAAAGACGTGCTGGAGAAGAAAGATCGATCCACTAAACGTATTTTGAAAGACTTTGTTCGCTCTTAACACACAAGAATTAAAGAGCAAACATCACATCAAACAATAGCCCGTCAAATTAATTTAGGAAAATTTAAAGATTCTTATTATTTTTTTTCATTTTTTATAACTAATTGATGCTATCATAGACTAAACTTAGGAAATTTTATCCGAATATTAAAACATTTATTTTATTTAGTGTTTCCTATGCACAACCTAAAATTAGAAATTTTGGGGTGTGACACAGCGTAGGAGAAATCAAATTTATTACCTTAGGGATTCCCAAACTATGGGCTCCCCTTTTGAGAAGATGTGGTATGCTTTGCCCAGGGGTTGGTAAATATATATAGGGACAAAGATTGTGCACCTCTACATCAATTAGCAATATGGTACTAATTGATGTTACACCATCCACCTCCACTAATAGGCCCAAATAAACATTTAAGCCCATTAGTAAATAAAGGCATAGACCTTTGAGAGTTGGTGGAAAATTGGGCTTGGATTTTTTTCTAATTTTGAAATTAATTAATATCATAAAATAAAAATAATTCTAGAAAGTCAAGAATTATCATTTATATCATGAAAAATGCTCTGAAGCTTAGAAAAATCCATGGAAAAATCCAGAAAGCAGATTGAAGGATGAAGAACTTAAATAAAACATTTGAAGCTCATGAGAAGATTGTTGGGACTTGGAAGATAAAGATTAAGGTCAAGGAGGTAGGAATTAAATTTCAGAAAGAAGATGGAAAATTTCTAGAAATAGATATTCATCTCCTAAATGTATTTAAAAAATATTTTGCACATAGAAACATAAGGTGCGACTGGCATGAATGCAACAAACATGTTTCTACCTTAAGATAAATTTTAATTTAATGAAAATTTTATTATTTTCCTATGTTTTTATGAGCACAAAAATACAAAATTAAATCATTTTAGCTCTATTTTAACAGAAGCAATTTTTAGGGTGTTACAATTCTACCCCCCTTAAGATGAATCTTGTCCTCGAGAATCAGAAGATGATGATCGAAGAGATAAAAACTCTGACTATAGATCTTTTTCGCTTGATTCAAGAAGCCTCATCCTCTTAGTTTCACTCTAATGTTTTAACATACTTTGATCATCTTACTCTGAGTAGCTTGCTCAACTATTTCCAATACATCGACGGGTACTCCGAACAACTCTTAGTCCATGGTGTCGTCCGAATCTTCTCAGCGTAACTCTCCATTACTAAAGACATCGATAACGACTTTTACTACTCCAAGCGAGAACACTTTTGTAGGTCATAACCTTGATTAGGATAAAACCGACGATGATACCACAATCTCAAAACCAACATAGTGAAGATATCCTTTAGATTCTCATGATCCACGTAGACATTACTCTTATAATCCGTTTAAATGCCATAATTACCTCTTTGAGTGAATTCCAAATAATTTACTTTCTAGAGCTCTTCTTCTTAACTCCATCATTAGAGATACCCTATCCAAAAACTTACTAGCCATGTTTGGTGTAACATTGAGGTCTTCTAAGTCTTCACAGAACATATGTCATGAATGCCGACTTGTCTTGGTTGACGGTTGAACTCTCAACAAATGATAGCTCGAAGTAGATCAATCTTGATGAATACACGAGCTCCATGTAGTGGATCCAACAAGTCACCAATTATAAGCAAAAGGGTACACACGTTTGATGAGGATCTCGCAACAATTGGGTGAACTGATACTTCCAAGTGAAGCACTCGAACATATGAAACCTTGGTCTCACATCTTCTTTAACTTGCCTACCCCCTTAAGAAAAGATCAGCTAGGGGATGCCAAGGGTAACTTGCATCATCTTCAGCATAAGTTAACTACCATCATGTCCTAATTCTCTAGATGCTTGTGTATAGAAGTAGAAGCAAATAGCCTGAAGTTTCCTCGTGAGATGAAAAAAACAGCAGTGCAATAAAATAACAATAACTCTCATTCCATTCATCCAATGTAGTTGCATATTATACTGTTGGAAAGCTTATCAAATTCTCCACAACTTTCATGTAAAACACTTTTCCAAATTCTGTAGTTAAGTTGGTCGAAAACAGTGCACAATCAAAACTGTTCTAGGTTGCTGACCGCATAGTTGTATCATCTTGTGATTTTCATAACTCCCAATCCAAAATAGATATGAGGTTGGTTCTTGTGGCTAGGTAAAGATGTCGAAGCCTAATGTTGTCCAAAGTTTTGTCATGATTTATGGTCATCCAAAGACAGATGTATAAACCAAATGAGATATACTGCTCTAAAAGGATAGGATGTAGAGAGTCAAAATAAACCAACCCATCTACCTATTCACTAATCCTTATATCTTAAGCCGATATATAAATGAAATTGTGGGATCCCCAAATTCATTGCAATCATTACAAAGATCCAAAACAAGCATAGGCATAATGACAATCCAACAAGGCAATATAGGAGCACAACTCAACATTGACTCAACTTGCGATGCTATCGTTTTCTTTCTATTAAAGGCAGAGATTGCTAAAGCTCTTCTTCTGATTACACAACAAGGTGGTAAGTGAAGGTTCTAAAAGCATGCCAAAGGAAGGAGTAAGGCTGAGAACAAGACTTTAAAACAAACAACAAGGCGGGGATAATATCAAGGCCAAGGATATAGTATGAAAGAAACTACCAAGGTTTATAGAACAAGGATTGTTATAGCAGTTTCAAAACCTTAACACGACCAATTTCTAACTAGACTTGCGTCCTACAGTCAGCATTGCTTTGATACCACTCTATCGCGCCCAGTTTTAATGACAAAACTAGACATACACTATATGTGGAATAAAGAAGTCAAATCTCACATATAGCCACAGATAAGTGTAATATCATGAGACAAATGCTTAATAAACATAACGCAATAGTATAGAATGTAACCTTAGAGAGCAACATAGCGGAAAAGACAACTCCGAACACCAGGTGTAGACTTCACTTCAGGAACAAACTGACTGGTTGATCACAAGCCTAATAGCTCCAAAGACTATCCTAAGGTGTGGAAAATAGCAAGAGTGAGTCCATGTCGAACTCAACAAGTATAACACAGGGTTCATGAGGCACAAAAGGCTAGACACTGTTTGACTGCATTTAGCTTTTATTCATTACATAATTGGCAATTGAGTAGCATCAAGATGAACCAATTCCCATTAATGAACCAATGATCATTAGTAATAAAGATAATGAATAGCATTAACATGAGCATAATAGTAACAACAATGGTATAACAATGGTGATCAACTACTCTGTAAGAATCCCCAAGGTCGCTCGTCTCCATGAGCACGGCTAATATACCAGTTTATTAAACTCTACGCAGAGGTGTACACTTTCACTGTGAGTCATGATTTCCAAATGCATGGAATAGCTAGTCCCAAAACACCGAAAATCATATAAAGCCATTCAAAAGTTCATCTAACAAGTTAGGGTCATTAGATTCACTCGGCAGGCAGATGTAGGAACCCCCCTTTTCAAATGGCACAATTCCTTCTCGGCTATACTCATAGACTAGAGGTTGTCCTACACCCAACATGTCAAGCCATTCTTACGCCAATTAAGGTAACCACTAACAAGCTAGAAAAGGTCTCTTAAACAACTAAAGCCAGAGCCATATAGCCGTCACAGCTGTACTGTCAATCCCGGTTATCACTTACAGGTAAGTCCTTACGGAGAGTAACTAGAGCAACAATATAACCCCTTGCTCTAGCCCCCTTTTAACAGTAGTAAAATCATCATTAAAGGTTGGTCGCATAATTCATTAATCCAATTACAAGTTCATCGTTCATAATTAAGCGCTAGCAATAGCTACCTAAAAGCACAACCCATAGGTGACAAGGAAACAATATATCAATAGCTAAGTTATAATCTCTATGGTTGTCAAGAGAACACATGCATATGTATGATAATTTCAGTGATTAGGACAACAAGGATGGTCCCATGTTATACTTGCCTTAAGCTTAGATCTTCTATTAGTCCAAATCTTCATAGAGTTACTTCTTGATTACCATATAATAAACCTCACCAACTGGACAAGATCATAGAGCACCACGCAAGCAGCCATGCAATCATACACGAAGCAAATAATAGAACTAAATTAGAACAATACACCAAACATATGAAACAATAAGTAAAAAGGTTTTAAAGACATTCTCCATGTTGCTACGAATACACAGACATAAGAAGCACGCTAATCGGAACTAGATGCAAAAGAAACTGCTACCGAAATATATCTACTCATGGGTGAAAATGTGAAACTAGCTTCATGTTTTTTAACTATATAAAAGCACGTATGATATATTTAAGAGAAATATATAAATGGAATTAAGTAAAATTATATGTGTATGAGAAACAGGTTTAAACTAAGCAAATTATAATTAAGAACAACTAATAAGCTGTGATCACGTCATTACAAATTCAGCACAACTTGGTCACACTAAAAACAAAGCTAGGATAGTGAAACTACCGAGACTTTTATATTATATTAAAGAAAAAAATCTATATGCTTGATTTATTTTAATTGACTAAAACCATATGAAGCATGTTAATTCAGATAACACAAATTCACATTTTATTTTAAAAGACGAGGTAAACTAGTCATATTTTATTTATAAACAATGCCATATAATTTAATCAAGTTAAACTTTATCTTTGCAAAAGAAAAGTATAGTATAAGCATCTAGACAAGCTGTATATGGTGCGTGTTTAAGCTAAGTGAATTAATAATCTAAAATAATACTAATAATATTATCAATCAACCATATCAATATTTGTACATAAAACAATGCAGTAGAAAACCTATGTTGCTTTTAATTATAAAACTACTTGCATTAACATTAAATCAATTTGATATTTATTTAAGTTATAAAGCTCGGAAATATTTAACATGATAGCAACGTTGATCACATCGGCACGAATCTAATATAATTTGAACGGACTAAGACGGGAAAACTACACATAGAGTATATAGAAAGGGATATAGGCAAACGTGCAGGACATGGAAAATTGGGAAAAGGATGAGAACCTTGTGTCCATTCTCGGTGAGGCAGTAGCTTATTTGCCCCCTTCTGGTCAGCGCTGACTGCTTGTGCAGATGGTGAGCGATGTGACTTTCAGGTCGGCTTGCATCGCGTGCTGGTGCAGATATTGTAAGGCACCATGATGCATGGGGCTAGCAGCAGCTCGGCTATGTGGTGCTCATGGCGCAAGGGAGTCCGGTCGATGCGGGAAAGGGGCTGGGATGGCCGGAATTGAAGATGCTCTCGTCCATGGCGAATAACCTTGCCAAGAATAAGACAAAAACAATGGGGCGGTTTATATGGTATTGGATTGATGCAAACAGCGAAAATAAGGGATAGATAATGATGAGGCAAACCTGATGATAATGACGGTGGCATAGGTGAGACATTAGAGGCAGCATAGGAGAAATCAAATTTATTACCTTAGGGATTCCCAAACTAGGGGCTCCCCTTTTGAGAAGATGTGGTATGCTTTGCCCAGGGGTTTGTAAATATATATAGGGAGAAAGATTGTGCACCTCTACATTAATTAGCAATATGGTACTAATTGATGTTACACCATCTACCTCCACTAATAGGCCCAAATAAAACATTCAAGCTCATTAGTAAATAAAGGCATGGACCTTTGAGAGTTGTTGGAAAATTGGGCTTGGATTTTTTATAATTTCGAAATTAATTAATATCATAAAATAAAAATAATTCTAGAAAGTCTAGAATTACCATTTATATCACGAAAAATGCTTCGAAGCTTAGAAAAATCCATGGAAAAAATCCAAAAAGCAGATTGAAGGATGAAGAACTTAAATAAAATATTTGAAGCTCATGAGAAGATTGTTGGGACATGGAAGATAAAGATTAAGGACAATGAGGTAGGAATTAAATTCCAGAAAGAAGATGGAAAATTTCTAGAAATAGATATTCGTCTCCTAAACGTATCTAAAAAAATATTTTGCACATAGAAACATAAGGTGCGACCGGCATGAATGCAACAAACATGTTTCTACCTTAAGATAAATTTTAATTTAATGGAAATTTTATTATTTCTCAATGTTTTTATGAGCGCAATACAAAATTAAATCATTTTAGCTCTATTTCAACAGAAGCAATTTTTAGGGTGTTATAGCTACTTTATAAACTTGGTTTGTAATAATTGCGACTCCGTGGTGTTGTAATTTTATTTTCGAACTACTTGTGAAATGTAACATGTGATGCGTTTGTGTTGAATGATGCGATCTTGGTTGTAAGCGAGTTGGTTTGAAATCCTTCGTGGTTTCGATTGACTACCGGGATTATATGGGCTCAAGTTTAAAAATTTGAGCGTTTTGGCGCTTGTTTTTGTACTTGTGCTCTTATAATTTGGTTGGTTCTGTTACAGGCGTCTCGCAAATAATCCTCCATTTTCCAAGTTGCATCCTGTTCACCATGATTGCTCCTCGTTACTTTGTAGAACTTGATCACTTGGTTTCGAGTTACTCTTTGTTTACTATCTAAAATTTGCACCGGCTTCTCTTCATAGGCTAGGTCTAATTTTAGCTTGATATTTTCAAATAGGTATCTTCAAACAGGGATATGGACCTATGTATCTAGGTGCAAGCTTTCTTTTTACTCCCTTCATCAGTGATACCTTCAAATACATATAATCATCTACTTCAAACTCAATAGATTTTTTTCTCCTGTCAGCATAACTCTTTTGTCTAGCTTGAGCTACCTCCATATGCTTCTAAATGATATGAACTTGCTCTTCAACTTCTTTGACAAAGTCAATACTGTAGCACCTCCTTTCTCCAGGTTCAACCCAATTCAAAGGGGTTCTACATTTATGATCATACAAGGCTTCGAAAGGAGCCATCTTGATGCTTTCTTGATAACTATTATTGTAGAAAAACTTAGCTAAAGGTAGCCACTTTTCCCTTAAACCCTTTGAACAAATAACACAAGCTCTTAACATGTCTTCCAATATCTGATTTACACGCTCGGTTTGCCCTGATGTCTGGGGGTGATAGGTGGAACTTCTGACTAAGTGGGTGCCTAATAATTTGTGCAGATGCTCCCAGAAACGAGCAATGAATTGAGGTCCTTTGTCAGATACAATAGTTCTTGGCACACCATGTAGACGTACTATCTAGGAGAAGTACAATTCAGCATACTCATGAGGTCGGTAGTTAGTTCTGACTAGAATGAAACGTGCAGACTTGGTTAAACGATCAACGATCACCCATATGGAATCAAAGTTCTTATGAGTAGGTGGAAGCCCAACAATAAAATCCATGCTGATTTCTTCCCATTTCCAACCTAGAACAAACAAAGGTTGAAGTAGCCCAGCAAGTTTCAGATGAACTGCTTTGACTCTACAACAAGGGTTGCATCTTGCAACACAAGCTGTGATCTCCTTCATTTTGGTCCACCAAAAATGAGTCTTCAAGTCTTGATACATTTTACTACTACCCGGATGAATAGATAATTTAGAGGAATGAGCTTCACTTAAGATTTGGTTTCTAGGTTCTCTATCTTTTGGCACTACAAGTCTATCATTAAACCATAGAACACCATTCTCATCTACCCTAAAATGCTTGGTCTCTTGTTCTTTCATCTTTCTCTTGATATGGAACACTCCTAAATCGGTCTTCTGAAGCTCGATGATCTTACTTTCAAGAGAACAACTGACCATAATGTTGTGCAATACAGCAGAATGTAACAAATTGAAGCCCTCTTCCAACAGAGCATTACAACAAGACTTCCGACTTAAGGCATCGGCAACCACATTTGCCTTGCCCAGATGGTAATACACCTCTAAGTTGTAATCCTTGATTAATTCCAGCCATCCGCTCTGCTTCATGTTCAATTCAGGTTGAGTGAAGATATATTTGAGACTTTTGTGATCAGTATAGATATGACACACATTGCTGTTGATGGTCCTTAACGCCAACATTATACCTTCAATTAATGCACAATATAATGGCAAAAGTGTTATTAGTGCATGGTTGTAGGACTTTATTCTAATAAGTTCCACGACTTGTGTTGTTCTCACTTGTTTTGCAGACTATCAATATTTTACCACATAAAAGTACCTCAAGTAATGAAACAAAGCACACCATTGCAAAGAGCTCATCGAGATGATCGAAACGGACATATCATTTGCTCTATTTGGAGTTCCAGAGAGAAAGTCCCCGATGGATACGACTCGGAAGATTCAAGAAGACTCTGGAACCATCACCAAGAAAGAGTTTTAGGGACTAACATAACAATTTCCATAGCTTTTGTGAATTATGAATTTTCAGAGATAAAAACAGAATAAGCCGAGAAGGAGTAGGAGTCAAGAAACCGAACCAAATCAAGTCAGAATTCCGTGAAAATTGATAGAAAGATTCTAGAGGACATGAGAATACACGGGAATGAAGCGGAATCCTGGAGGCTAACAAGTGGGGCCGGCCAGCCCCACATGTCAGGCTGGTCGGCCTGGGCCCACCTCCAAGTGAGACCAGCTTCGCATGACATCCTCCAACCGACCTCTACGACACATCTCAACCATTGTTTCAAGTCGATTTGATCAGAGGGCTGCGGTTCACCCCACCGGGCTATATAAGCAAGGGTAGACCCCCTCCCTCAGGCCATCTCCTTCACATTAGCTACCTCTAGAGCAAAAGCTAGGGTTTCACCCCTCTATCCAACTAGAAGTAGAGGTCCCTCTAGATGATTGTCTAGTTCTAGTTCTTCTAGTTCATCTTCTAGTTCTAGTTCTAGTTCATCGAGTTGTAAACTAGAGAAGAGGGAGGGAGAAGAGGAGAAAGCCGAGGAGGAGCCGGATCTATCAAATCTTCTTCAACATTGTACTTTTGCAGCAGTCGGTTTGTCTTTGAGCAATCTCCATGTTCTTTAATTTTATAATTCCTGAGTTCTTCATTTAATTTCTGTATATTTACTTTTAAGTTATTTATTGGATTCCCGCTTGCATCAAGTGCTCTAGTCTTTGCAATGCTAGAGTAGTAATTAATAGATTAGGTGTGGCGCTTAGTCATGTGATTACCTAGAATTGCACCCAATCCAGTGGATTGTTGTGGTAGCCCTAGGGTAGTGACAGCCCTAACGGCCGACGTATTCCACCATGTTCGAATTGGTGTTTGTAGGACTATAGTCAGAGCTTCCTAGCCCCCTTCTCATCCCTAAAGTAAACCCTGATTCCTAGATCACTCCATAGAACTCTTAGAAAAATTCCTCTCCCCCACAAAAACATATAGTTATCTTTAGGTGATCTAAACCTCAACTAGTGCACTTCGTGTTCCCCGTGGAAAATCGATACCTTGGAATACTCCTGGGTGAAAGCTACATCAGTATCCATGTGCTTGTGGATTTATCTTTTTGTGTTTAAAATACTCAACAAGCTTTCTGGCGCCATTGCCGGGGAACGGTAGCTGTGCTAGTTTCGAGCCAAAGTTCATCCTTTTCTTTTTCTTTTTATCACCTTTTTATCACCACCATCATACCACATGGATTTCACGCCTATTTATAAATTCTTTGCTCCAAAGGGCGACTTGTTGGAGCCTCCACCATCATCACACCCATTCTTACAGATGGCTATGAGCTTCGCCTTGCTTTCATAGCCATGGTTCAGGAGAAATCCTTCTCTAGGTTAGCAGATGAAGATCCGTACACCCACCTTAGGGAATTTGAGCAGTTGTGTTCTTGCCGGTCTATAGCTGGCATGACACAAGAGACCCTTAAATGGAAATTATTTCTGTTCTCCCTATTGGGAAGAGCAAAAAAGTGGTATGCTCATTCTGTAAGAGACGTAAATGGGAATTGGGATAAACTCCGAGACAAATTTTGTCTTGCGTTCTTCTCTCTTTTTTGAATCACTGATCTTAGAATAGAAGTTCTTACATTTAAACAAAAAAGAGAAGGAGACTCTTAGAGCATCTTAGGCTAGGTTCACAAGCCTTATCAATTCCAGTCCAAACATTGCCTTTCCTGACCATGTCCTGCACTATCACTTTTATCGTGGTCTTAGCAAGGAAGCTGCTCTACATCTCGACATCACTTCAGGAGGTTCATTCTCACATAAACTCATTAGTGAAGGGAAAGCCATTCTAAAGAAAATCCTTGAAAACATCCCTTACACTAGCATTTTTTATGAGTTTCCCAAAGAAGAGAAAGAAATCGAGCCCAACCCTGAACTAAAAGATAAGGAATCAATTCCTGTACAAGAAAAGGAAGTTTTGATAGCCAAATCACACCCACTCCAATCCCAAGATTTACCTATCAATTCTAAACCATCAACCCAAAATCCTCCAATGGAAGAAAAAATTCCACCTTTGGAAAGCTCTGATCTTTCTGATACTGATGGTTTAGACTTCCAGTTTCATAAGAGACCTTCAAGCGAATAAAATTCAAATCCTCTCCAGAAGGGATCTCTTATAAAATGTCCTTATTCCCAATGGGAAGAATTTGAGGATGGCATGTCGAATGATGCCATAGAAGGACAGCCTTGCCATACGGAAAATCCTATCTGCTGTCCTATTATGTTCATAGACGACACAAATTCTGGACCTATCTCTAAACCCATCCTTGTCTTCGAAGATCCCCCTTATGCTCGTCCTTTTCAGTTTCATGATGATCCTAGAAATCCACTAAGACAACCAAACCATAGGAGTCATGAAGACCATGAGGATGACCAAGAGAGGCTACGACAGTGGCTAGAATGTATAGAATGGATGGACAAGGAAGAAGCCTTAATGGAATCCAACCTTGACTTAGCTTCAAATGGTGAGATTTCAACTCCCTTTGAAGATGAGACTCATCCATCTATAGAAGAGGCCCTAGACAAGACCAATTCAAGAGTCACTAATCCAAGCGAAATTCTGAACATTCAGATTGGAGACGAAGATGACATCAATGAGCATGAAACCTATTCCATAACGACCTCATTAAATCCATGCTCATATGAGACATCTCCCAATTCAATTGGTCTCTCCAACCCCATCACATTCGAGATCTCCACCCCCCTTATCCTCTCTATTTGCAAAAACTTTAAAAGGATGGTTGTCAATGCATATGTTTATCATAAATATTACAAATCTCATTATGTTGAATCTTGAGATAGGTACACTTAAGTTGGTGTTGGAGGGGAAACCACTTCACCAAATTGCATTTTGAAGGTTTCCTAAGGACAAGCTTAGTGTCCTAAAACAAGCACTTTTCAGATCCAAACACGAGTGTTCACCTTTCTGCTACACTGCCCTTATGAAATGAGCTTAGGGATTTAATTATGAAAATATTCCTTTGAGTATTCTTGTCACTAACCTCTCTAGGATTGGAGCAAAAAGATCAAAGGAATGTCCAACCAATCATCATGCGACATTAAATTAAATTCATCCAATCTCGATTTTACAAAAAATCAAGTTTGAGAGGTAACTTTCTAAGAACATCCCTTGCCATGTTGCTATTCTGGTTGTCCCTACCTTTTAGACATGCTCAATTTGATATACACCAGTCATGTTCTCTTCCATCACCATTTGAGTAAATCTCTATAATGCCTTCATGCTACCTTTGTCCATCATAAGTAAGTGTTGGTTTAGAAGTACTGGACATACTTCTATTGGCTTTTAACATAAGCGTGGTGCTTAGGTTAAACAACCTTCCTTAATCCAACTAGACATGGAGTCAAGTTTGGTTATTGAACTAAAAACTGCTTGTGTACACATTGTATATTTTTGTTGGACTAACTCCTACAACAGAAACTTTCAAAAGTCAAACTAGGAAGTCCTGAGATGAACTCACACGGAGAGAAAAGAGATACATGAACTTTATCAACCTTGCACAAGTGAAACATAGCTCATGCATCATGGAGAGATCCATGGAACAAGAAGATGAGTGCTACAAAACAAGATCTACACTCACTCCATGAAAGAGGGTGAACAAATCTCCATCAAGCCCCTTCAAGACAAAGGCCATCATGGGGAAATTCTCAAGATAATGAAGGGAGCACAAGGACTGTCAAGAATATCAAGATCAGGAGAACAAAAAGATGCTCCCATCACTAAAGCACACTGTGAGATAAGCAAGAGAAGACAAGCCATTCACAAGCACAACCATTTGAGCAAGAGAAGCTTCCATAAGGTGGTTCGGTACCATCACCCTTCAAATGATACAGATACACTTTGAGAAAAACATGGAGTTGGTCAACTCCTAAATTCTACAAGGTCCTGAATCTACAAGAACATGCACACTAAGCAAGATGCGGCCAGCTTCCACAATTAATGATTTACTTCAAACGGCTGTTGGACGAACGAAGAACATGGGTGACACCATATCAAGAAGTGCACATATCATGGTCTCCACCTTGGGGAGTCACCTAAGGAATAAACATGGTGAAAAGTCTTGTTCAGAGGACTTGAAACATTGAACCCTGGCTAGGAGGTAAAATCGGTAGTTATCCATATTTATCTTTTCCACATAATCATTTTTTTAGCATATTTACTTTTCTGCTTTAGCATTGCATTATAAAAGGAAAATAAAAATATTTATTTGATGCATCATAAATCCTAAAGCCCCATGTGAACAAATTTATGGTGTGTAAAAACCCATGGAGATATTCACCGTGGTGGCATAAAAATAAAATAAATATGTATGCATTCATCTTGTTAAACTTTCTTTGCATCATAGAAAATATAAAAATACAAAAATATTAAGAAAGAGATCCTAATGAAACTCTACTTAAATAATCTCAAAAGCTTTGGACAACTGAGGCTTAAGTGGCCAACCGCTAACGCTTAATTCGTTCCATAAGTTTTGTTGTGTATTTGAGTTTCACAGGATTCAAAGAACCAAAAAGAGCTGACAAGCAAGTGGATGTTCCATCCACTACTGGAGCACTGTCTCATCCGTCACTAACACCAATCAATGCTTCGATAGAGGAAGTATAGCTCCACTGCCAGTCTGCTACATCACAAGATCGAACGACTACGTCAACAATCAGCTTGGGGGAGGGCATCCCCATGTATCCAGGCAAGTATCCTTATCCTCTTATGTTTTCTTTTTACATAAATTAATCAAAAAATAAAAAATGTGAGCACATGAAGGTTCACTTTATATATCTATGGAGTTTTCACTATCTACTTTATCTAGTCGAGTATTTGTTCTATATTGTGTTATTTTATAATAATGTGTGTTAGTTAGAGTGTGTCAAGTTTGCTTGAATTAGTTTATAAATAAAAAGAACCTGGTCAAATTTCTATGCATGGAAATGATGAATAGTTGCTTTGCCATAATTCCTTTCAAGTGCCTAGTTTTCAACCTCGAACTCTCCCAAGTTTTGGAAATAATTATTTTGACCTAGGATTTACTCTAAACTTGAAACTTGTGGGTTGCAAATGCTTGATCTAAGTCTAGGTGATTGATGGATATGATATGAGAAGGTTTGAGCTGTTGTTTATCTTGTTCCTAGAGAAACTTGAGTTCCAGAGATTTATCTTTTGAAAAACTTAAAAATTGCCACATGATGAGTTACTATATGACGAGAGCTTTAATTCCTACCACAACCATATATATGCTTGCTAGACTAGGAAAACCAGCTCAAAAGCTGCTTGCTTTGTATTGAATTTGGTCAACCCGTGTGAGACCCTTGTCGAGAGGATGGTCATGCTCCCAAGATCAAGATCACTTACACCCACATATATCCTGTTGCTCCTACCTTGGGAGTATGCAAAAACATACCTTTTCACCCCAAAATCTATCTCCTACCCTAGGAGAGGATCCAAAAAGATTATTAGGTTTCTAAATAAATGCTCCAAGATTTTGATTTATCTCTTCTCCAAGTTCATTGTAAGAGGCAGGAGATCCTTTGTAAAAAAAGAAAGAAAGAAAAAAAGAGAAAAAAGAAGTCTATGATCTCTATGCCAAGAAGTTCATTATTGTCATCAAAGAAAGGAGAAAGAAGATATCCCAAGACCTCTACAGCAAAGTTTTTTATAAATTCTTCAGTTGGAGGGAGTCTCTCTAGGAGCAAAGTAGAATTAGGTTAGCCACCAAATATTCCCACACACATGCACATCTTGATCTAAGGGTATGACACTCCCCTCCTCGAATCCCGTTTTGAGTAGGCAATGCATGCAAGGTAAGTATGCTACATTCTTGAAATACCCTCAGCTCCAGATAAGCCTACTAGTTATAGGGTAAGAGAGAGGAGGCATGATGCTACCCTGTCTTATTCCAAAAATACCACATAGTGAAAGAGAGAAGGCAAAACACCATTATTACCTTGGAAAGGATCCACAAATACCATATATGAGGGACCGGAAAGGGTCATACAAAAAGGAATCTCTGAGTTTTATTTTGAAAACCAACAAAAACTCTAGAATGAAGGTTGATCGAAGAACTCGAGACGCAGTGCTTGACTTGATTGTTCTATCTTTCAACTACTCAAGACCCAAGTGAAGGCTAAAAGCTCCATGGTAGAAGGTAAAACAGGTAAGTTTGAAAGTCAGAATGGTTTGCTCTAATCTAGAGAAGAATTCTTGTTTGAACACATGTGTACTTTTGAGGCGTGAAAGCATAGTAGCAACTCCTGATCCATTATTGAGATTACCTTTGCTAAGGGACTAGCAAAGGTTAAGCTTGGGGGAGCTTGTTGACGGTCTTTAACACCAACATTATACCTTCAATTAATGCACAATATAATGGCAAAAGCGTTATTAGTGTATGGTTGTAGGACTTTATTTTAACAAGTTCCATGAGTTGTGTTGTTCTCACTTGTTTTGCAGATTATCAATATTTTACCACATAAAAGTATCTCAAGTGATGAAACAGAGCACACCACTACGAAGAGCTCATCGAGATGATCGAAACGGACATATCATTTGCTCTATTTGGAGTTCCGGAGAGAAAGTCCCCGATGGATACGACTCAAAAGATTCAAGAAGAATCCGGAACCATCACCAAGCAAGAGTTTTAGGGACCAACATCACAATTTCCATAGCTTTTGTGAATTGTGAATTTTCAAGGATAAAAACAGAATAAGCCAAGAAGGAGTAGGAGTCAAGAAACCGAACCAAGTCAAGTCAAAATTCTGCGAAAATTGATGGGAAGATTCTAGAGGACACGAGAAGACACGGGAACGAAGCGGAAGCCCGGAGGCTGACAAGTGGGGCCGGCCGGCTCCACATGTCAGGCCAGCTGGCCTAGGCCTACCTCCAAGTGAGACCAGCTTCGCGTGATGGCCTCCAACCAACCTCTATGACGCATCTCAACTATTGTTTCAAGTCGGTTTGATCCGAGGGTTGCAGCTCACCCCACCGGGCTATATAAGCAGGGGCAGACCCCATCCCTCAGGCCATCTCCTTTGCATTAGCTACCTCTAGAGAAAAAGCTAGGGTTTCACCCCTCCATCCAAATAGAAGTAGAGGTCCCTCTAGATGATCGTCTAGTTCTAGTTCTTCTAGTTCATCTTCTAGTTCTAGTTCTAGTTCATCGAGTTGTAATCTAGAGAAGAGGGAGAGAGAAGAGGAGAAAGCTGAGGAGGGGCTAGATCTATTGGATCTTCCTCAACATTGTACTTTTGCAGCAACCGGTTTGTCTTTGAGAATTCTCCAGGTTCTTTAATTTTATAATTCCTGAGTTCTTCATTTAATTTTCATATTTACTTTTAAGTTATTTATTGGATTCCCGCTTGCATCAAGTGCTCTAGTCTTTTCAATGGTAGAGTAGTAATTAATAGATTAGGTGTGGCGCTTAGTCTTGCGATTACCTGGAATTGCACCCAATCCAGTGGATTGTTGTGGTAGCCCTAGGGTAGTGATAGCCCTAACGGCCAACGTATTCTACCATGTTCGGATCGGTGTTTGTAGGACCGTAGCCAGAGCTTCCTAGCCCCCTTCTCATCCCTTTCTGTGGTTAGTGTTCTAATGTCCCAAAATAAGTAACCCTAAAGTAAACCATGATTCCTAGATCACTCCATAGAACTCTTAGGAAAATTCCTCTCTCCCCACAAAAATATATAGTTATCTCTGGGCGATCTAAACCTCAACTAGTGCACTTCGCGTTTGAAACAATCCATGATTTCCTCGAAGGGAAATCCACAGATTACAACATAATGTGATAATCCCAGAAAGACCAAGTTACCACATTATCTTTATTCAGCTGATATCATAATCATACATCATGGAAGTACAAGTCACAAGTCATTACAACACTGGTTAACACACCTAATTAAATCGTTGATCTAGCGGAAACGCACATAGATCTTCATCAGAGTTGACGTAGCGCGTCGGCGGGAGATGGCTCCTCCTTCACGGGCAATCATCAGAGTTGGCGTAGAATGTCAGCGGGCGTAGACTTCATCTCCTCAACCAATCTTGAGCGTAGGAATGAGACCAGCTAATCCTACTCCTTCAATCTCCGTTATCGTCGCAGATGACATCTAATCCTGTTGGACAATTATCAGTACGTTTTGTACTAGCCACTGGCTCCCACCCTATGCTTTGTGGTAAATGGAATGCAAGGGTAGAGCAAAAGGCCTATATATGGCCGGCATCTCACATGGCGAACGCCTAGGTAGCACCCTCCGGCAAGACTCGTCATAGATCCTGCTCGGTCAACTCGACCCTCACCACACACCCAAGACGCACGCCAAGATCTCCCCAAGTTCATTACCAAGTTATTACCGTGTTCTCGACACCACATGCCTTACCCACTCACAATCACTTCTCCAAGCATCACATCACAGGTATAATGCATAGTAGAAGTAAAGCGGTAAGTAGAATACGAGCATCTAGCCTGACAGCGGGTGTGCAGGGGAATAGGTTGCGACAAGGTAATGGCTCACAAGCAATTCTACCATGCAACCTATCACAGTTCATTTGCATAAAAGTAAAGCACTAGCATCTACATTGTAGCATGCCTAATAGTATTCTACGAGGTTGGGTGGGATGTGGCACCTATTGAATGTCATCTCTGAGATCCTCAGTGTACTTGTAGTCAGTTTTACTCCAAGTCTTGTTGTCCTTCGCGTGTCCTCCTCCAACAGGTTCTGGCCCGGTCAACATTAATCCTCGAAGCAACTACCTCGATACAGTGACAAGCATAAGAACAATCAGACCACTAAACCCAGAAAGACTGCGAAAGGGGAGGCAACGAGGCACAGAAAGAATGACTACACCGAAAGAACACAAAAAGAGAGAATGACTTAGCCCTCTCAGCGGATGTTCGATCCCTGGGCCAAAAGAATAGGAGTGGTGGTTTGCTAAGCACAAGCTTAAGCCTTAGCCCAGCCAGTACTTCTTGGGTTGATCGTGTCGACCTACACAGCTTTAGGTAAAATGACCTAGACTCTAGCTTAGCTTGAGCAAACACCACGGGAAAACAAGGCTAGCCCTCATGAAGCGAGTTCATTTTCCTTAGGCTCAAAAAGGGGCGAGGGAGAAAGTCGGCTAAGCACGCCCATGTCACATCCTCGGTAGAGACTACACTCTAATGGTCGATCAAGTCAACAAACATGGTTCCGAGAACACAGCATAAACGTTAGCTTTGCTAAATGGAAGTGATAGCTTGGTCTTTGATCCAATCATCATGGCTAAGGACGGGATCGAACAGAGCAGGCTAAGGAGAAAACAGTTCTGGTCTCTCTCAATTCGTACGCCATTGAAATTGATGTGAACCGAAGAGAGGGTGGAACAGTAGAAGGAAAAGAAAGGGCGGCACACAAGAGAACACAACACCCAACCCCCTCGTAGGGTACCACAACCTATGTGCACTAAATGGCGCTAGACACCCCTAGGGTTCTTAGCGGTGCAGTTGTCACCGCGAGAACCTAAGGCGTGCTATGGTTCATAGTGGGTACGAGCATACAAGGGTTTGGGCATGAAGAGCCAAAATAAAGGGGGAGGGAGTAGGGATTCACCTTCCTTTAACTCACTCACTATAGTGACCGGCAGGAATTAAAGGAAAGGGATCAAAAGAGCATCAAACAACTACTAAGGCACGCAAACGATGAAATAGGAACTTTGGTTCCACAACACTTCAATCAACATGTCATGGCAAGAGACATCAATCGAAGAAGTTAGAACAAGAAGGTCAACCCACATCTTACAGGATCGACGGGGATCGATAGAGAGGAGAAGAGAGGAGGGAAAAAACGGTCCCCACATTCTTTTGGCCCACTTGCCATGGGAATGGGCAAGGGTTGAAAGAAAGGAGGCACAAACCCCACGGCTCTCGATCCACACCAACTCATAAGGCTTCCACGACCTAGGTGCAATATCGGCACAAGGCTACCCCTATGGTCCCTAGCGATGAGGTTGTCATTGCGAGAGCCAAAGAAATACCTAGGTCTAGGTGGCACAAGCATACAAGGTGATTAGGATGGACGAGAGGGCAAAAGGGGAAGCAAAAGAGCGAGGGAGGTAGAGCCCAAAGATCATAGTGAGGCAACTCGTGGTCATGAGCTTTTACCAACATGGGTCAGCATCCATTGATCCCACTAGGGTTGTCCCCCAACTCTATCCCCCTAGACTAGATCATGGAGGACTCGAAAGGTGCGGGTAAGAACCGTGTGAAAATCGACATCAAGTCCGCAATGGCCACATCCTAGGGACGAAGATAGGGCTAACGATCATAGCTCGATGGAGATGACCAAGGCATGAGGAAACGAGTTAGCTTGGCATTGCGGCCACGGTGGGATGAACCCCACGACCGAAACGTTCAAGCGAACTACCATTCCCTGACCGGCTAAAAGGCACAGTCCACAGGTAAACAACACAAAACACAAAATGGACCACCAACATAAAGGATGACCGGAGTAGCACAAAACCAAAGCACTGGAGATAGACCGGTGCGAAGGCACGACATAGGCATAGATATAGATATATCATGGATAAGAACAAGTATAGATGGCAAGTATGAATTGAAAAGCAAGAACTTTGCCGACGTCAAGGATGTCGTCAACGGGGTTCAAAGGTTCAACCTTGGAGGCAGAGGGCTGCAGCGGAGCGTCTCGGGGGAGCTACGGCTAGCTACAACAAGCTTTGGCCAGCTATGGCTTGCCACAGCTAGCTGTAGCCCGCTGCGGCCTACTGCTAGCTACCTGTGGTTGGCCACAGCTTGCTGTTCGCTGGCTGAGCTGGCCGAACTTGGCTGTAGGTGGCCGAGGCCTGGCTGCTGCTGACCGAGACGTGGTAGCAAGCGTCCTAGAGGCGTCGTAGCTACGGTGGCGCATAATGGGGCAGCCACGTCGAAGGAGAAGCAAGGCGCAGCCTTCCTACAAGGTGTAGAACACGGCATGAAGGCCGGTCTCAGACAAGATCATCGACGAGAAGTGGAAAAGGTGGGGATTTGGCTTTGGTGGCTCACCGGCGGTGGAGGAGGGTGACGGGTCGATGGCGAAGTTGCTGTGGCGGTGGGGCTGCTGTCGGCGTCTAGGTAGCAGAGGCATGATGTGGATGAGGATGAGGTCAGAGCACGACGCCGGTGGTGGCACCACTCCTGTGTCCATCGGTGAGTAGCAGGCTGAGATCGAAGGGGAGGCCAAGATGTGGACGAGGCAGAGCACAGCGTCACAGGCTCTACGACCGGTGAAGGGAGCACAGGGGAGATGGTGGCGGGGCAGAGGCGCTCGTTGAGCGGTGGAGACCGGCAGCTTGGGGGCATCGTGGTCGCGGTCATTGGCTTGAAGACGAGGCAGGGCAAGGCTGGAGCAGAGGCGGTCGCGGTCCTTTGCGGTCAGCTGGGAACGAAGGTGCACAATGTAGGCACTGCCGTGGTGTGGCTGTGGACGAGGACATAGCACGGAGTAGAGGCTTGAGGTGGATGTCGACGGTGGTGGCTTGGGGTCACGCCGCCGTGAAGCCAGAAAGCAGGGTGGCGCGAGCTCGAGGAGGTGTCGGTCTTCAATGGTGTGGAGGTGCTCTTGAGCGCCATGGTCGTGGCTGCGGGCTCCGGGTCGATGCTGCATCACGCCCCATCGAAGCCTTCATGGTGGCAAGCGAGGCAGTGCAGAGGAACCCGATGCAGCACAGCTGCTGGAGACTGGTGGTGCAGAGGCCAGTTGTGGTGATCGCGCGACAGGTGGTGGTGAGACCGAGGCACGGTGAGGCGGGCCGTGCGGCGGTGTCGCTGGTGTGAGCCATGGAGTCAGCGAGGGACGCCAGTGGTGTGGCCGAGCAGGAAGGGAGAGAGGGAGATGGTGGCGATGGCTTGTGGAGGGCATGGAGAAGAGCGACTGCTACTGGCTTTTATATGGCACCGAGCTAGGGCTTCATGGGCTCCGTTCATCCTCGACGTCCGTGCAAGGGGAGGGACACGTGGTGCAAATCGTCGAGTGTTTGGTACGGATGTCGAGGCTGGGTGGTGGCATCGGGGTTGCTCCCCCAAGCGGTGAACGCGGTCTGCAGTTGTAGTGGCGTGCTGACGCCATGTGGGGCCAAAATGTCATAGACATGGAGGGAACACAAATGCGGGCCAGCAGGCCTCCACATCACCGATCTGTGGCGGGTGTTGACCAGCCACTAGTGGAGCGCCACGTCGGCCATGCGGGGGTGTCGTAGCGGTGGCAGCTGCTGCCCAGGGTGCGAGCGCTTAGGGTTTGGTGCTGGGGCGCGCAGTCATGGGCCAGGCGGGACTTAGCTTGGGCCCTAGGCCTTGTGCGTGCGTTGGGCCAAAGGAAGGGGCAAGCCGCAGAGTGGGCCTGGCGGCTTGGGCCTCGCGCGCCGAAGCAGGCCAGGAGGGGAGGTGGGCTGTGGCTAGGCTGTTGGGGAGGCCAAGGCTAGCTAGGCTAATGGGCATAGGTGGGCTGCTAGTGCACAAGCTGGGCCTGGTAGGAGGAGGGCCGGCTGGACCAACGTGGGAGGGGATAAGAGGAGGCTGGTGAGGGTAGAAGATAGGAATAAGGATTTTTCCTTTTGTGACTTGGAATTTGCGAGGGAATTCAAATGGATTTGAGGTGAATTCGAAAAGGGATTTGAGAGAAATTCTTGCTACGGATTTGTGCACTCCAAACTCCAAACAAGACTCAAACACAAAACCAACTCAAAGGCACTGGCACTTCCTACAAACAATTCTTAAAATGAATGCAACAGTTTGTTAGTAAGCTTCGCTTGGTTGACTCGGGTTTGACCTAATGACTACATGATTCACACATTGCAAGAAAAATTTTAAAAAGCTCATATTTTTTGTTACACAAAAACCCGGGTTGTTACAATGTTCCCCGTGGAAAATCGATACCTTGGAATACTCTCGGGTGAAAGCTACATCGGTATTCGTGCACTTGCGGATTTATCTATTTGCATTTAAAATACTCAACAATTGCCAAGCAAATAGTGTCTCCAAATCTTTAAAGCATGGACAATGGCTGCTAACTCTAAGTCATGGGTTGGGTAATTGACTTCATGCTTCCTCAACTGACGGGAGGCATAAGCGATGACTCGGCCTTCCTGCATAAGAACACATCCTAAACCGGTACCTGATGCATCACAAAACACATCAAAAGGTTTCTTGATATCAGGTTGTGCCAAAATAGGAGCTGACGTTAACAAAGTCCGCACTGTGGAAAGCAGCTTCACACTCCGGAGTCCACACAAACTTCTCATCTTTTTGAAGCAATCTTGTCATTGGCTTAGCTATCTTAGAAAAATCCAGAATGAATTAACGATAGTAACCTGCCAAACCAAGAAAACTCCAAACCTCAAAAACTAAAGTTGGTGCTTTTCAATCCAAGACTTCCTACACCTTGGTTGGATCAACGAAAATTCCCTCATCAAACAATACATGACCTAAGAAAGGTACTTTCTTTAACTAGAACTCACATTTGCTGAACTTGGCATATATCTTATGTTCTTGCAATCTAGATAAGACAACTCTCAGATGCTTTGCATGGTCTTTAGTACTTTCAGAATAGATCAAGATGTCATCAATAAACACAACTACAAACTTATCTAGTTCAGGCATGAATATCGCATCAGATACATTTAGTATGCAGGAGCATTTGTCAACCCAAAAGACATGACAAGTTACTCCTACAAACTATATCTCTGGTGGAGAAGGCGGTCTTAGGTATATCCTCTAGTCTAATCTTGATCTAATGGTAGCCAGATCTCAAATCAATCTTGAAGAATACCTTTGCCTTTGATAATTGATCAAACAAGATATCAATGCAAGGCAATGGGTACTTGTTCTTGATCGTCACGGCATTAAGTGATCTATAATCCACACACATGCATAATGACTTGTCCTTCTTCTTCACAAATATAGCTGGACAACCCCATGGAGATGCACTCAGTCTGATAAGACCCTTCTCTAAAAGATCTTGCGACTGAATCTTGAGCTCTGCTAGTTCATTGGGTGGTATTCTATATGGTCTTCTAGAGATAGGTGCAGTGCCCGGCACTAACTCGATCTTGAATTCTACATCTTGATCTAGTGTTAAACTAGGCAATTCATCAGGAAATACATTCAGAAACTCACATACTACTGGAACATCGGCAATTGTTCTTGCCTAGATAGCATTAACTATGTTGTGGAAATCAAAATCTCTGGGAAGTGGTACTAGAAAAGTATCATTCCCATCTGGTTCCCTCAACATAACAACTCTACTAGAAGTGTCAATAAGAACTCTTTGGCCACTCATCCAGTTCATGCCTAGGATTACATCTATCCCCACCCTGGTAGTATTACAAGATTTGCGGTATACTCTCTTTCACTTATTGAGATGCTCACATCTCTAACTATTTGATTGGTAGAGATATTACTTTTGGCTGCACTTATGCAATAACCACCCTTGTCTACAATCTCTACATTCTTGTCATGCTTGGATGCAAAGGTTGGACACATGAATGACTGCAATGCTCTAGAGTCGAACAAAATAATTGCAGGATGTTAGTTCACAAGAAACTTACCTGCAGTCACAACTTCACCTGAGGGGATCTCTTCTATGGCGGTGTAGTGAACATGACCCTAGTGAGCATTTGGATTACCTTGCCTCTAATGGTCATTCTTCTTAGGATATGGAAATTTCTTGCCCAATGGCCAGGCTTGTGACAGTTCTAGCAGGGCATATTGCTTGGTGGAACACTCGAGCTTCCCTGCACTATGGTGCCCTTGGGTAGAGCAACCGAAAAGGCATTGTGGAACACTTTCTTGGCTTTACTAGTCTGGGTCATCTTCTTCTGAGGTGGTTTGTACCTCGGAGCTAGAGGGCAAAACTAGGGTTTCGCTGCAACTGGAGCTTTGGCTTGAGATGCACTGGCTTCATAAGCCCTCTTGTGACTTTTGGAAGCTGAATAGATATTGTTCTAATTTTCTTGGGTGAGAGCATCACTAACAAATGCATTGAACGTGGCACTCTTATTATTGGCCATAGTCTTCATCAACTTGGGACTGAGCCCCCTCTTGAAACTAGCGATCTTTTTCTCATCAGTGTTCACAAATTTTGTAGCATATCTAGACAGATTGTTGAAAGCATGCAAGTATTTAGTTAAGCTCTTGGTGCCCTAAGTCAGCCTCATAAACTCTGTATGCTTCATACTCATGAGACCTGGTGTTGGCGGATGTTATCAACAAATATTTACTGCCAACATTCTACAAAAAAGGAAGGAATAAACATTATTACACACATATACATGTGATAAGCCTTGTTTCCAATTGTGCCCTCGAATTACTAGGAATGCAGAAACAGGGACGGAAACAGGTGTTGAAAGTAGATAAGTGTCAATTTTACCCGTCAACGAAACATGAAAAAGGACCTAAAAGCAAATACCACATAGATATAGGGGGTTCACTGATAGAATTCTATGAGTTTTGGTGAATGCCTATTTTTGCAGGGTGTCTACTAAAAAGAACCAAGGAAGGCCCACATGTCATGTTTACATAGAGAGAAAAGACCCACACACATGAAGGAAGACTCTAGAAGACACAAGAAGGCACCGGAACGAACGGGAGGCCAATCTGCCATGGTGGTAGGGCGCCCGCCCACCTATGTGGACCAATCAAGTCAAGTCTCATGGATCATGCCTCCACTGCCTTTGAGGATCAATAATCACCGTTGATTAAAGTTGGTTTGATCCAAGGACTGTCATGCATCCTAGGGGGCTATATAAGCAAGGCCTCTGGCCCCTACAGGAGCAATCCCATGAAACCCTAATTTATTATTTTCAGTTGGGATCAGCTGAGAGGGGTCCCTTGAATGGATCTTCTCTCCTAGGGCACATACAAGAGAGATTAGCTTTGTAGTCTCTATGTGAGATTAGAGTTCTTCTTCTAGATTGAGAGAGTTAGAGTGGAGGGATGAGTTGGAGGAAGCCTGACATGTCAGTGTCTCCTCTCTGGCTTGTACCTACGGGATCAAGTCTCCTAACCTGAGGCTTGGTTCTAGGAGTCTTCGGCAATTCAACTTCTAATACTAAGTAAGTACGTTCTTATTATTGTTCTATGGTCTACGAGTTTATTCTCTTCTAGTTGAGGGTAGAGTAATCATCTGTAGCGTAAGCGTGGTGCTTGGGCTAGGATACTTGTAGATGCCCCTGTCTAGCTAGATCTGTGGTAGCAGCACGGGACGTGACAATCCCGTTGCTTCCTTTGTACCCACATCCTGTTAGAAGGATTCGTAGGATTTGTGTGCCAGGGTTAAGCATCCTTTGTGGTGTCTCTTTTCCTTCGGTACGTCCCCACAGAGCAGTAGTCGCATAGCTTACCATAGGTTAGAACTAGGATGTTGTAGCAGTCTTCTCTATATTGCTTATATCTTCGCTACCTTGTAGTGCGGCCCAGGGGTTAAGTATAGACTTAGGTTAGTCATCGCACACTTTCTCCTAGCAGATAAAACAAATACGATAATCTAGAAATATCTCCCGGGTGAAGTGCTCACCGATATCCGTGTGCTTACGGATTATTTCTCTTAGATTCTTTCGTGTGCATAACCAATATCAACAAGCATTTCTAGCACCGTTGCTAGGGAGAAAGACGTCAGCTGAGTTAACCTTAAGTCATGCTTAACCTTGTATTATACTTTATCTTTTTATCTTTTCTTTTTCTTTTCTATCCTTATGGATAACCCAAATTCCATGTCTATCTTTGAATTATCTGCACCTTTGGAGACCAGCTATAGACCATGGGAATCACCAAAGCCTATCTTTGCCCCTAATTATGAGCTGTGTCCGAAGTTGGTTGCAATAGGTCATAACCAACCCTTTTCTACAGCCGAGGTCCTATCTTCTCATCAAGAAGGTAATGAACTTTTGGCTACACCTAGAGAATCTTTCAATCTTCCTATAAATTCGGTTTTAGACCTAGCCTTACAAGACCCTATCCGTCTTGAATATTTTTATATGGGTCTTGATAATATCGCCTTTGGAGGAGTTTTTCTTTCTTTATCCATTAGAGAAGTGAGAGTCATCCTTATTAGTGGACACACTCCTTGCATTAGCCTTCATGATGAACTCCTAGAGGTAAAGAAGGAATCATCCTCCCAAACTAGAAGAGGAAGTTTCCATAGCCACATTACAAACATTCTAACCCCATGATTTGGCTATCCATCCCAAACCAGCTACACTCCAAAATCCTCTAAGGGAAGAAGAAATTCTACCCTTGGAAATCCTTTCTAATGACGATTTTGGGGGGATGATTCCTTCTTAAGAGACCTTTTAGTATATATAGTTTGAATCTTCTCAAGAAGGGATATCTTAGAAAGCTTTTCAAATCCAATCCCTTGGAAGGATACTTAGGAATACTCAAGGATGGTATGTTAAGTGATGCCATAGAAGGAGAGCGAAATCATCTAGAATCCACTCCAATCTTTTCCCCTTCTATGCCCTCACCAGATGTAAAATTCAAACCAATCTTTAAACCCATCCTTGACCCCTATGACTCCTCCTATGCTCCTCCTAAGACTCATGATGATCCTAGAAATCCATCTGCACATCCCACGCATAGAAATCATCTAGACCATAAGGGGGATCAAGAAGACCAACATCAATGGCTTAAGAGCATTAAAAACCTATGTGCTATTGCCATTGAATGTGTGGACAAGGCCTTATATGAGACCAGTTCGAGAGGCAATCCAAGGGAAATTTTGGACATTTATGGCGAATCATCCTTGGAAGCTGGAAATGATGAAGACTTCAATGAGCAAGGTAGCTACTTCATAAAGAACCCATCAAATCCTTACTCATATGAGATATCTCCTGATTCACTTAGTCTCTCTCTAACATTGCCCCACACGAGATCTTCAACCCCCTCATGCTCCTTGTTCCTAAGAATTTTGAAAGGGTGGCTGTAGATGCATATGTTTATCATAGATATTGCAGATCTCGTTGTGTTGAATCTTGAGATAGTATACATAAATTGGTGTTGGAGGGGAAACCACTTCACCAATTCATATCTTGAGGCTTTCCCAAGGACAAGCTTAGTGTCCTAAAACATGCACTGTTTAGACCATAACATAAGTGTTCACCTTTCTGCTGTGCTACCCTTGTGAAATGAGCATAGAGTTATAATTGTGAAAATATTCCTTCGGGTATTCTTGTCACTAACTTTCCAGGTTTGGAGCAAAAGATCGAAGGAATGACAAACACAGGTATGTCCAACCCATCATTATGCAACATTGAATTACATTCATCCAAACTTGATTTTTTGCAAAATTCAAGCTTGGGGGAATATAATTCTATAATACATCTTTGGCCATGTTGCTACATTGTCTTGGTTATCTCTACCTTTAAGACATGCTCAATTTTCTAAACCACAATAATGCTCTTTCATCACTATTTGAGTAAATCTCTATAATGCTTTCATGCTACCCTTGTCTACCCTAGTAAGTGTTGGTTTAGAAGTACTGTACATGCTTCTATTGGCTTTTAAATTAAGTATGGTACTTAGGTTAAACAACCTTCCTTAATCCGATTAGACATGGAGTCTAGTTTGGTTATTGAACTAAAAACTGCTATTATAGACAATGGTATATTTTGTTAGACTAACCCCTGCAGAGAAACTTCCAAATTCAAATTGGGAAAGTCCTGAGATGAACTCATACTAGAGATGAAGAGAGACAAAATAATCTTGCACAAGGGAGACACAACTCATTCATAGCCAAAGAGAAAGAACAAGAGTGCCACAAAACAAGATCTACAATCAAAGCACTCCATGGAAGTAGGTGAACAATTTTTCATCATGCCACTTGAAGACAAAGACCATCATGGAGATATTCGACTTGCAGTTGCATTCTCTTGTCAATTATTAACCAATGAGAATCAAGAAAGATTGACAAGAGAAGAGCATACAACTTTTTGCACCGTCACTTCCTAGATTGAAAAGCTGATGCATGAGGAAGGAAGGCCAACTCCTCTAGATGATCCAATTGAGTTCTTCCTCCTCTCATCGCTTCACACGCTAGTTTGCAATCTCTCAATTCACTTTGCTTTATTTCTATAAGTTTGAGTTATTCCATAATGCCAATATATGAGAATCAAATATAAGATAAAATCAATCCTCTAGAAAGGAAGTAATAGTGAATGTTCTGTACTACCATGTTCAAACAAATTCTTTTGTAGCATAGAAAAGTGACCCTTAGCTTTGTGACAACAATGCCCCTGTCATTGCTTGTATATTCCTTCGGGTATGTGTTGTCCACTAATGATATGCAGGAATGAAACAATAAGAAGAGCCAAAGGTCCAAGCACAAATTAAAGAGAGAACAAAAGATGGCATGACTAAAGACAAGAAAAAAGAAGTGCAACAGAAGACAATCAATGCAAGAGCAAAGACACAAGACCAACCAACAAAGGAAAGCATCCACAAGGTGTCACAATACCAGCATGATCCAACATTAAAGGTAATATCCCAAGGTTAGTGATCAGTACTTTAAAAAGCTTTTCTTCGATTCTGGTATAACATAAATAGAGAACCAACCATGTTTGAGTTACAACCTTTATTGATCTAACCTAATTAACTCAACATGTTTAGTTCTTTAATCTTTGTTCCTGTCACCACTTTCTTGATCACACAGTCTTAATTCAATAAGTTAAAAATATTGCACATCTTATCTTTGGAATATGACAGTCATAATCATAAAATCATTACACAATATGTATAGATAGACTATCCTTCCATAAGGTTGAGTAATCTGATCTGCCAAATGTTTTAAATGTTACATCTATAATTATTCATTAATCCTATCACCCATGTTAAGTTCGAGCAAAACACATAAACATCAAAATTATCTTGCTCAATTCACCAAAGGTTAGAGAAGAATAAAATTTTGGTTCTGTTGGTGTTTTTCCACCAACAGAGCCCATGCACTTGATCTCTGCTTTATCTCTATGAGCAGGACACACTTTGAACAAAACAGCGGAAGAGTTTGTCAACTCCCCAAGAATCCTACAAGTGAAAGTCCTAAACCTACAAACATGCACACTAAGCAAGATGCTACTAGCTTCCATAACTAGTACTTCACTTCAAACTGTTGGAAGAACAAAGAACATGGGTGACACCATCTCAAGAGGTGCAAGCTATCAAGGTCTCTACTATGGGACCAGATGATGCACCTACAGAATAAATATGGTAAGAGGTCTTGTTCAGAGGACTTAAAACACTGAACCCTTGCCAGAAGGTAAAATCGGTAGTTATCCATATTTATCTTTTTTATCATTGCATTAATTAGTTTCCCTTTTTGCATATTTACTTCCGAGCATTTGCATAATCATTTTCCTTTTTTACATGTTTACTTTTCTGCATTAGCATTGCATTAGTGTCACACCCGGTTTTCTAAAGAACAAAACCAGGCTAATCATATGTGTACCCAGGAAGTCCACACATATGTCAGAATGAAAAAGTATTAGAAACAATGTTATTATATAATGTATACATAGCTATATTAACACTTACATCAGAGTATCGCGAAACAGTGACCAAACTTCAGGCTCCATTCTTCTCAGGGACGGCTGACTAGGGGCTCCGTATGCCAAACACTTCTGAAAGACTTCTGGAAACTCCACTATCTCTTTATAATTCTTCTGAGTGGCACCTCACTACATACTGAGGTGTGGAGAAATAGCAAGAGTGAGTCCATGTCGAACTCAACAAGTACAACATAGGGTTCATGAGGCTCAAAAAGGCTAGATACTGTTTGACTGCGTTTAGCTTTTATTCATCATGTAATTTAGCAATTAAGTAGCATCAAGGTATTCCAATTCTCATTAATGAACCAATGATCAATTGTAATAAGGATAATGAATAGCATTACCATGAGCATAATAATAACAACAGTAATTAAGCATGATATAACAATGGTGATCAATTATTCTATAAGAATCCCCAAGGCCGCTCGTATCCGTGAGCACGGCTAGTATACCAGTTTATTAAACTCTGCGCAGAGGTGTACACTTTCACTGTGAGTCATGATTTCCAAATGCATGGGTTAATTACTCCCAAAACACTGAAAACCATATAAAGCCATTCAAAAGTTTGTCTAACAAGTTAGGGCCATTAGATTCACTCGGCAGGCAGATGTAGGAACCCCCTTTTCAAATGGCACAATTCCTTATCGGCTATATTCATAGACTAGAGCTTGTCCTATACCCAACGTGGCAAGTCATTCTTACGCCATTTAAGGTAACCACTAACAAGCTAGAAAAGGTCTCTTGAACAACTAGAGCCAGAGCCATATAGCCCTCACAGTTGTACTGTCAACCCCGGTTATCACTTACAGGTAAGTCCTTACGGAGAGAAACCAGAGCAACAATATAACCCACATGCTCTAGCCCCCTTTTCAACAGTAATAAAATCATCATTAAAGGTTGGTCGCTTAATCCATTAGTCAAATTATAAGATCATTGTTCATAATTAAGCGCTAGCAATAGCTACCCAAATGCATAACCCATAGGTGACAAGGAAACAAGATATCAATAGCTAAATTATAATCTCTATGGTTGTCAAGGAAGACACATGTATATGTATGATAATTTTAGTGAATAGGATAACAAGGATGGTCCCATGTTATACTTGCCTTGATCAAAGCTTTTCTATTGATACTGCTGGTCTGGCTCAAAATAATACTCCTGATCATCAAGAAACTGCTCACCGTCTATACACGATCATCAAGCATCAACACACAATCATCCGAGCAATCATATACGAAGCAAACAAAGAAATATAATTAAAATAGTACACCAACAGTAGCAAAATAGTATAAAAAGTTTGTAAAACTCTTCTACACGTTACTACGGTCACACAGACGTAAAGATCACAAAATTCGGATTTAAAACGTGAAAGTTATGAATTTTCTAAGATTTCCTATAGATAAATAATTACTTAAATATAAACTCGAAAATTAAATTTCCCAAACCTACTGTACAGCTATACTAACATGTAGAGCTTGCAAATTCGAATCTAACGCAACTTGAACGGGTCAAGTCAGAATTCAAACAAAGATTTTATGATCAAAACAAGATTAGTGGCAAAACTGTAAATAGTATCATCTTCTATCTTGGGCTTGGAGGAGCTCTGGTCAGCCGCAAGATGAGATAGGAACTCGATAAAACGGCGATGGATTCGCGCAAACGGATATACCACGGTGTAGAGAACGACGAGGGCTGCCTCTTGGTGGTGGTGGCTGGTGTCGGGACGCGACGGTTTGGCCGTAAAAGTTCGTCGGAAGTTCGTCGGAACGCAAGCTGTAGATGCAGAACTTCGGCGAGGGGTGGAGGGAGCTACGAGCGGTGGCTCGCGATAAGGGTTGTACTTCTGAAACCAGGGCGTCGAGGGCTACACTGGCATATATATAGTTGTAGGGTTTGGAAACTTTTCGGATTTTCTTAATTTCAGGATTATTTTAATTCCGCGAATAAAAATAATTCTAGAAAATCTAAAATTACCTTTTTGGTCGTGAAAAATAGCCTGGAGCTCAGAAAAATCATGGGAAAAATCCTGGAGACTCTTGGGGAGATAAGGAACTCAACCAAATATATCATAGGGTTCATGAAAATATTGATGAAGAGCTATGTTGCCCAGATACGGATACGAGTATCGGATACGATACGTATCGGATACGCGGATACGCAATTTGCTAAAAAAAACAGTGACACGGGAATACGGCTAGTATATTTATAAAACCAATAATAATTCATATATAAATAACTCAATAATCATCACGTGGGTCCATCTACTCGTACTAACAGAGATTAGACAAGAAAAAAATAGATCAGAGAACGTATACAATAAACAAAACTATTGTAGTGTGTACTCGATAGTGGACGCATGGGAACAAATGTGAGAGACTTGAGAAGGGAAGAGACGAGGGTCGACGAACATACTTCGCTAGTTGAATAATCTTGCAGCGGATGGAGGGAGCCGCCGCCCGATTGAGTTGCCTACAGAATCTCGTCGCTGCCAGCCGTCGGTCGTGAGTGCCCAGCCTAGTGCGCTGCAGCGTCGAACGTCTTGCCTGATAGGTTCAAGACGATCTGAACTACGATGGGGAGTGCCGAGTGCGGCTGAAAGCATCGAGGCGTTGTCAACTACGATGGGGAGGAACCGAGGAAGTGCTGGCCGCTACGTGTCACGCACGATGTTTGGGCCTTCACATGCCGTATCTAACATGTCCGATACACGTATCTGAGTAAATATGTATCCAATATTTTGAGTACGGCCTGGATACGTATCTGAGGCGTATCCGAGACGTATCCGTATCCGATACGTGTCGGATACGGGATACGCACCCCTCCTGAAGTATCCGTGCATCGTAGATGAAGAGATCAAGGAAAAAGATTAAGCTCACGGAAATTGAAATTTTAAATCCAGAAAATGCCAAAAAATTTTCCGATGAGAAGTAAACGTCGTCCTATGGTATTTTAAAAAAATAATAGCACTCACCAACACCAAAGACAAGCATCACACAAACACCACATTATCAAATTAATATGAAAAAGTTTAAAACCACAATTTTCTATATTTAAATTAGCAGCAACTTAACTTATCTAATAAATTTATTCAAATATTGAAATTATTTATTTTATTTAGTGTTTTCTAAGCACAACCCAAAATTGAAAATTTTAGGGTGTGACAATTAGAAAAGAAAATAAATATTTATTTGTTTGCTTTGCTGCATTATAAATTATAAGCCCCATATGAATAATTTTGTGGCGTGTAAAAACCCATAGGAATATTCACTATAGTGGCATAGAATAAAAATAAATACGCATTCATCTTGTTATACTTTCTCTGCATTATAAAAATATAAAAATTATTTGAGAGAAATCCTGTTGAAACTCTGCCTGAAAGAATAAAGAACAAATCTCAAAAGCTCTGGACAATTAAGTCTTGAGTGGCCAACCACTAACGCTTAATCTATTTCACAAATTTTGTTGTCTATTTGAGTTCCATAAGATTTGAAGGACCAAGAAGAGCCGACAAGTAAGTGGATGTTCTATCCACTACTGGAGCACTGTCTCAACAATCATCAACTTCAATTAATGCTCCACTAGAGGAGGAAGAACACCCCTGCTGCCAGTCTGCTACTTCACAAGATTGAACGACTACGTCAACATCCAACTTGGGGGAAAGCACCCCCATGTATCCAGCTAAGTATTTTCTTTCCTCAGTTTTACCTTATTCTTTATGAGTTTTCTTATTTAGTAATAATGATGGTCTAAAATAATAGAAACAAAATAAAAAGAGTGTGTCTAGTTTGCTTTTGTTCTTAAAGAAGTTGATAATAAAAGAGGAGTCTCTGAATAATCACTTGCATGGAAATGATGAATAGTTGCTCTGCCGTAATTCCTTTCAAGTACCTAGTTTTCAACCTCGAACTCTCCCAAGTTTTAGACACTACTGTTTTGATCTAAGATTTGCTCTGAACCTGAAACTCATGGGTAGCAAATACTTGATCTAAGTCTAGGTAGTTGGTGGATATGATATGGCAAGGTCTGAGCTGCTGTTTATCCTGCTTCTAGAGATACTAGAGTTCTGGAGATTTTATCTTTTGAAAACATAAAAATGTTGCATTATGAGTTCCTGTATGACGAGAGCTTGAATTCCTACCACAACCATATATACATGCTTTGTTAGACTAGGAAAACTTTCACTTATATTTACTGCTTGTGAGCATTGAGTATGATCAAGCTGTGTCGTCCCTTAGGGATTGGTCATGCGGTTAAAATCAAGATCACGACTCCACCCATATATGCTACTTCTACCCAGGAAGTACGCATCCACATACTTTCCATTTAGATACATCCCATAATTGTTCTACTCCTACACTAGGAGTGAGCATCAAAAAATTTCCTTCATCCATTGCTAGCCCTTTTATTATGCAATAAAGCTCCAAAATATCCCTTTGTTACTACCTCCATCAATATTTCCAAAAGAGACTTGGGTGCTCTAAAAAAAGAGAAGAAGAAGAAAGAGAGGAAAAGAAAAATAAAAGCAAGAGGACAAATGTCCCAACATAGAGGAATTTCGAGCAGTCTAGGTTCTCCCCAAAGTCTTCAAAGTTCAAAGAAGAGGTATGTCTTTCTTCAAAGGAGCAAAAGTAGAATTAGGTATTCACCATCCCTTTACCCCTTCATTCTTACATACATCTACCATTATCACCATTTGCCACTATCACCATATACCCATTCAACCCATATACTTAGGACACCACACATGCACATCTTGATTTGACTGTATAGCTAGACTCATTCCTCTAGATCCATGGTTTGACTGTGTAATAAATGTTTGCAAGTATGTATTAGCTGTCTCCCCACCTATGAGCTCCACATAAGCCTATTAGTTATAGGGTGAGAGAGAGAAGGCACAATGTTACTCTGTCTTATACCAAAAATACCACATATCTTGAGAGAAGAGAGAAGGCATACACCATTAATGCCTTAGTAAGGATCCACAAATACCACAAATGAGAGACTTGAGAGGGTCATACAAAGGAATCTCTGAGTTTTATTTGAAAATCCTACAAAACTCTAGAATAATGGTTGATCAAAGGGCTAGAAACATGGTGCTTGACTTAACTGTTCTGTCTTTCAACTGCTCAAGACCCAAGTGATGGCTACAAGCCCCATGGTGAAAGGTAACATGGGTAAGTTTGAAAGTTAGAATAGTTCACTCTAATCCGGAGGAGAGTTCTTGTTTGAATGCATGTGTACTTTTGAGGCATAAAAGCATTGCAGCAACTCCTGATCCATCACTGAGTTTATATTTGCTCAGTGACGAGCAAAGGGTAAGCTTGGGGGAGTTGTTGACAGTAGATAAGTGTCAATTTTAACCATCAACGAAACATGAAAAAGGACCTAAAAGCAAATACCATATAGATATAGGGGGTTCACTGACAGAATTCCATGAGTTTTGGTGAATGCCTATTTCTATAGGGTGTCTGCTAAAAAGAACCAAGGAAGGCCCACATGTCATGTTTACATAGAGAGAAAAGACCCACATATGTGAAGGAAGACTCTAGAAGACAAGAGAAGGCACTGAAACGAACGGGAGGCCGATCTGCCACGGTGGCAGGGCGCTCATGCTACCTTCTTGGGCGCCTGCCCAGCTACGTGGACCAATCAGGTCAAATCTTGCGAATCATGCCTCCACCGCCTTTGAGGATCAATAATCACTGTTGATTAAAGTCGGTTTGATCCAAGGACTGTCGTGCATCCTAGGGGACTATATAAGCAAGGCCCCTAGCACCTGGAGGAGCAATCCCATGAATCCCTAATTCATTATTTATAGTTGGGATCAGCTGAGAGGGGTCCCTGAATGGATCTTCTCTTCTAGGGCACATACAAGAGAGATTAGCTTTGTAGTCTCTATGTGAGATTAGAGTTCTTCTAGATTGAGAGAGTTAGAGTGGAGGGATGAGTTAGAAGAAGCCCGGTATGTCGGTGTCTCCTCTCCGGCTTGTACCAACAGGATCAAGTCTCCTAACCTGAGGCTTGGTTCTAGGATTCTTCGGTAATTCAACTTCTAATACTAAGTAAGTACGTTGTTATTGTTGTTCTATGGTCTACGAGTTTACTTTATTCTCTTTCGGTTGAGGGTAGAGTAATCATCTGTAGCGTAAGCGTGGTGCTTGGGCTAGGATACTCGTAGATGCCCCTGTCTGGCGGGATCCGTGGTAGTAGTGGGGGACATGACAATCCCATTGCTTCCTTTGTACCCCACATCATGTTAGAAGGATTCGTAGGATTTGTGTGCCAGGGTTAAGCATCCTTTGTGGTGTCTCTTTTCCTTCGGTACGTCCCCACAGAGCAGTAGTCGCATAGCTTACCACAAGTTAGAACTAGGATGCCGCAACAGTCTTCTCTATATCGCTTATATCTTCGCTACCTTGTAGTACGGCCCAGGGGTTAAGTATAGACTTAGGTTAGTCATCGCATGCTTTCTCCTAGCGGATAAAATAAATACGATACTCTAGAAATATCTCTCAGGTGAAGTGCTTACCAATATCCGTGCACTTGTAGATTATTTCTCTTAGATTCTTTCGTCTGCGTAACCAATATCAACAACAGGCAGAGCAGAGGAGAAAAGTGTGCTTTCTGAAAAGCGCACTAGAGGGAGAAGAGGAAAAGGGCTAGCTTGGGACAGAACTGGGCCAAGCCCACACCAGCACAACAATCCAGGCCTAGAGGAGAGGCGGTGGAGCGAAGCTAGGCTAGAGGGGCGTCAGCCCTGGCACGCGCATGCCAATGGGGCGGCCGCGCCCTCCCCGATGCAGCTTGGCCCCGCCACGCGCACACCAACATCAATTAATGCAGTGGAGGCGGTGTGGGGGTGGGTTCTCTGAACCTGGATGCCAGGGAGCCTCCACCAGCTCCTATATAAAGGAGGGCACACCCCACACACACAAGACACAACACACTCAACACACCACACTACATTCTCTCACTCCTCACTCCCTCTAGCTCAAGGAGCTCCCTCTCTCCCTCTACCTCACTCTCACTTAGCTAGGTTAGATTAGGAAAGTAGAAAGAGAAGTAGAGAAGCTACAAGGATACCTTGACTCCTTGATGGAGTATTGGTGAGAATAAAGTTAGATTCTTTCTACCTTATGATCATCATATTCTATCATACCATCTTGTTCTCATATTCATATAGTTGTTGCTATGAACTAGAGTATAGTCATATTGATATGTTCATGACATGTGTACTAACCTATAGTCCATGTGTTATGGTTATTTCATATATGGTTATTTATGGTTTGTTTAGTATATTTGTGATGTGTAGATTAGTCTATAGTTTACATATCATTCATATGCTAATCTAACCTAGGTGCTACATGATGAGGACATTGCCACACTGGACACACCGACGCTATGGTCTTTCCCAAGTTGCAATTTGTCCCCGACTCAGCTGTCACGTCACCCTCGGATTCAGCAGACACGTCGTCACTGTTTCAATCATAATTTTCTCATACGACATCAAAACGGGGCGTTCTTGGATGCGTTAGAAAGGGGATGACGACGCCGTCATTTTGAATCTGGTCTCAGCTCCAGAAGGTCCCTGGATCATTCTGTGTGACCATGGCAAGGTGTTGTATCACCTATTTGGGCCAACTTGGCCATGTATCGTGTCGGGCCTTAAGCCGAAGTTGTGGGTGCCCAACCCCTAGTCGTCCTCAACCCTAGGTCGAGTCTTAGACTATAAACACAGCTACCGCCTCTGCTAGACAATTGGGTTTTGTTTAGAGTTTAGTTTTCCATCGAGAAACTGAATCGTTCATTGTAACTGTGGTGACAAATTCTTTTACAGTGATCCAGGGCCCCTGTTCTTGATCTCCTTCACTGTGTCGATTAGTCCTTTGGAACCGAGTTCTTGAACCCTCTATTGATATTCGCATCATTCATATTTGCAATTTCAGATTGCGTGTTTTACCTTCTTGCTTGTGCTCTTCTATTCGCTTGCAGGAAAAGCCTTCTTGGCGAGGTCAATCAAGTTGTGCTTGGTTGATAACCAACAGAGCAGTGGTGTAATGGTTGCAGGTTTTGAATCGTGTATGATTTGAAGTTGGATCGCCAACATCGAGATCTCCATAAATCGAACTTACCGGCTACCTCTTAGAAGATCGGGCCTGTACCTCATCAATTGGTATCAGAGATTTTAGGTTTACCGTGAGGTATATTCTCGTTTGCCTTAGATTCATATTTTTTCATTACCTGGAGTCCACAAAAAGCCAAAAAATATTTCAATTTCTGCTGTCCTATGACCCTTTGTGCCTTTGCAATTTTGTTTCAGATTCGTGTTGTTGAGTTTGTGTCCGTGGTCAAGTCTTGTTGCTGGTTTAGGATTGTGTTTGTGGTCGTAGTTCAATCGTCCGTTGCTGTGATTTTTGTTTTCTGCCGCTATCCCATCCACCGTTTCCAAACAACTAGTCAAAGCCACCACATTACTCGACTTGCCCCGCTAGCCGCCTTGTGTAAGTTCTTGCCGCCGCGCAAACCCTAGATAGGTTGCCAGTCGCTCTTATTTTGCCTGCATCGTAGCCCTCCTTACATCATCAGGCGAATACCTACTACTGTTAGTCACAAGGATGATCTTGTGATCGGTGTTGGAGTTTAGGGACGTTTTGCAACTGCCGCTGTCGTGTTGTGCCTTTCGGAAAACATAACTCGAGACACCTTCGGTAAAACAGGCATAACTTTTCGCTCGTTTATCAGAAAAATCTGAAATTTTTACAGCAGCTTCTTGACACCATTTGGAGCCGACCCAAACTTGGCTTTGCCCTATTTGGTTTCATCAAAATTTCAAAAAAAAATCAGGAAAATAAAGAAAAAATTGTCAAAGTTTTTGCACGCTTTTCAGAGCATGTGCTGTATTTCTGTAGACCACATCCCACCTCAGTTGTAGGTGCCAATTTTTGTGGTTGCATCTTTTTTGATCCTTGTTTAGAGAAAAATATAAAAAAATAGTGAAAAAATAAAAAAGTTTGATTCCTACTAGTGCCTTTTGGAAAAATCAGGGCAAAATTCAGGAAAAAGGAAAAATCCGGGTTATTTGCTTGTTCTGTGAGTTCTTTCCATCGTCCTTTGTTTTTACCTTGTTGCGCTACGTCTCAACACGTCTTAGCCAGCACCTGTGATTTGTACTTTGGATCCAGATTGAATAATCGCTAATCTGCATTCGTTAATTGCTAATCCTTGCTGTCATATTGGTGCTTACCCATAGCTCCACATATTCCTCTGTCAGCACAAGTTCATCTTGTAACTGTTACCAACGCTCAACAACAGATTACTTTGTCACTTTGGTTTTGCTCTTATTTGGCGTTGGTAAGAATACAGGCAAGACGGTGATAAGCCACTTGTGATTTTGCATTCCACTTTCACCACCACCACCACTTGTTTCCTTTTAGTTGATAGGGATAATACTTTGGTGTTGTCTTTTTCTATCTTCTAACCATGGCAGGATCTCCGATGGACTTCAATGAGTGTGTGTGTCCAAGGGCGAGCTTACAACGTTCATGACTGAACAACGCAATCTTATGACCGAGCTGACGCGCAATGTGAACAATCTGGTCACCCGCATTGAACAACTCAAGCAACGTCCTCCACCTCATCGTGCTGCTGATGAAGATGCAGATGATTTTGGTGATGAAGATGCGGATGCGGATGCGAATGTTGACGGTTATGCCCGTCACCACCTCAACTTCAACCGTCACGGTATGGGAGGTAATAATCATGGTAATAATGATCCTTTTGCTAAAATTAAATTTAGCCTTCCTCCTTTTGCTGGTAATGTTGATCCAGAGGCTTATTTAGATTGGGAGCTTGCTGTTCAACAAAAATTTGATTCTCATAATGTTCCTGCTGAGCATAGAGTTAGACTTGCTACTAGTGAGTTTACCAATTTTGCTTTGTTCTGGTGGAGTGATCTTTGCAATGCTAATAATGCTGCTGCTGTGCCTCAAACTTGGAATGCTTTAAAGCAACGTATGAAATCTCGTTTTGTTCCTCCTTATTACCAACGTGATTTACGTTTGAAACTACAAACTTTAAAACAAGGTGATAAAGGAGTAGAAGCTTACTATCAAGAATTGCTTATTGGTTTAGCCCGTTGTGGTATAAATGAAGATGATAATGATGCTAGTGCTAGATTTTTTGGTGGTTTAAACCATGATATACAGAACATACTTGATTACAAAGAATGGCGCAATTTTTCCCAATTGTATCATCTTGCTATTAAGGTAGAACGTGAAGTACAGGGACGCAAACAACACCAGCCTTTCAGGTCTAACAATGGGAGGAATTTTCAGCACCGTTTAGAGCCGGATATGCCCAAGATTCCTGTTGCATCACATCCATCTACACTTCCATTTTCTTCCGGGGTAAGTAAATTGTCTAATGTGCAGACGAAAGGTGCCACTCCGGGTGCTTCTACTAGCTCCTCCTCGTTCAGCTCTAAAATCATTTGCCACCGATGCAAAGGCATGGGACATGTCATGAAGGATTTCCCTAGTCGTCGTGCTTTCATTGCTACCGAGGATGGATATGTAAGTGCTAGTGATGTTGAAGATGATTTAGCCCTTGCTGCTAACATTGATGCAGATTCCACCAAGGGCGATCAAGACAAGGAGGCCATCATCATTGATTCTATGGCTGCTGCCGCGGACTACCCTAGCCTTCTTGTGCAGCGTGTGTTGAGTACACGTGTGGGACATGAAGAAGAGATGAAGATCCAATGAAACAATTTATTCCACATGTATTTCATTGTGCAAGGTTGTCGTGTTCTCACTATCATTGATAGCGGAAGTTGCAATAACTTGGTGAGTTCAGATTTGGTTGAGAAGCTTGGCTTGACCACATGACAACATTCGTATCCATATAAACTTCAATGGTTCAATAATAGTGGTAAGACTAAGGTAACTAAATCAGCACGCATTAGCTTTTTCACAGGTTCTTATCATGATACTGCTGATTTTGATGTTGTCCCTATGCAAGCTTGTTCCATTTTGTTAGGTCATCCATGGGAATTTGATAATGATGCTTTACACCATGGTAGAACTAATACATACACTATCATACATAAGGACAAGAAAATTACATTGCTGCCTTTGTCTCCTACGGATATTATTAAACATGCTAATGAGATTAAAAATAAACCTCCAACTGACATTGCTAAAAGTAATGGAATTAAGTTAAAAGGAGGTACTTTTCTTGCTACAACTTCTGCTACTACTGAGTTATGTGATAATCCTGATGCACCATGTTATATTATGTTTTGTCAACATATTATGTCTGGTGCATTGCCTGCTGTCACTAACCTTTTGCAGGAGTTCACTGATGATGGGATGAAGTCGAGGACGACTCCAATTCTAGAAGGAGGGGATGATGAGGACATCGCCAAGATGGAGTCGAGGACGACTCCAATTCAAGAAGGGGAGGATGATGAGGACATCGCCACGCTAGACACATCGATGCTATGGTCTTCCCCAAGTTGCAATTCGTCCCCGACTCAGCTGCCACGTCACCCTCGGATTTAGCAGACACATTGTCACTGTTTTGGTCATAATTTTCTCATACGACATCGAAACGGGGCGTTCTTAGATGCGTTGGAAAGGGGACGACGACGTCGTCGTTTTGAATCTAGTCTCAGCTCCAGAAGATCCGTGGATCATTCTGTGTGACCACGGCAAGGTGCTGCGTCACCTATTTGGGCCAACTTGGCCATGTATCGTGTCGGGCCTTAAGCCCAAGTTGTGGGCGCCCAACCCCTGGCCGTCCTCAACCCTAGGTCGAGTCTTAGACTATAAACACAGCCGCCGCCGCTGCTAGACAATTGGGTTTTGTTTAGAGTTTAGTTTTCCATCGAGAAACTGAATCGTTCATTGTAACTGTGGTGACAAATCCTTTTACAGTGATCCAGGGCCCCTGTTCTTGATCTCCTCCACTGTGTCGATTAGTCCTTTGGAACCGAGTTCTTGAACCCTCTATTGATATTCGCATCATTCACATTTGCAATTTCAGATTGCATGTTTTACCTTCTTGCTTGTGCTCTTCGATTCGCTTGCAGGAAAAGTCTTCTTGGCGAGGTCAATCAAGTTGTGCTTGGTTAATAACCAACGTAGCAGTGGTGTAATGGTTGCAGGTTTCGAATCGTGTCTGATTTGAAGCCAGATCGCGAACGTCGAGATCTCCACAAATCGAACTTACCGGCTACCTCTCGGATGATCGGGCCTGTACCTCATCACTACACTTACATATGCGTCATGAGTAGAGCTACTTGTGTGTGGGGAGGTGGTTCATCATGCTTTTAGGTATATCCTAGTCTCTTATCTATCGATCCGTAGGGTTAGGGACCCGGGGGGACTAGGGTGGTCAATATATATGCGGGCATGGTGCCCGGGTATATAGTGGTAGGTGTTTGCATGCCTAGTCCACGATCGAGGGGTAGGTGGGCAGGTGGTGATAGCCCCATCCATCCCTTGTATTCCCCCATGTTCGGCTAGGGTGTACGAGTTCGTAAATATGCTATTCGGGGTTGCTGGCAGACCAGTACTCGGTAGTTTCCCGATCCAATACACACATACTTAGCACTACCTTGTGAGCATATATGTTAACTTAGCTCATAGCATACTAACTATATTAGAACCCTCTACTACTCATTAGGACATTCTTTTATTCTTATTCTTGAGAGTTGGGAGCACTTGACTAGATTAGGTGTAGGTGTATTTATGTGTGTCCACTATCTTAAGAACTGTATGCTTACCCCTGTTATGATCATCTGGATATTATGCATACATAAGTGCTTTGCTCATACACATGTCAGACCATTTGTTATCACCGCCTTCTTCAGTGAAATATAAATAACGATACCCTGAATACTTCCGGGTGAAATGCTACAATGATAGATCCGTGCGGTTGCGGACATTGTCTGTAATTGTATATACCTATCGGCTAGCGTTCCTTAGTATCCTTGCTAGGGGATGCCGACACGGCATTTCTGGCACCATTGCTAGGGATGGGTCCTAAGCCTATTCTTAGTAGTGACACTAAGAAATCCCAACAAGCATTTCTAGCATCGTTGCCAGGGAAGGCAAATGATACCAAATGTCTAACATGGATATGTTCATAGCATGCATGTGTGTATGGTAGCCATTTGCTCATACAGGATAATCTTCTATGTTTTCTTCCTTGTGGATGAAAATAGGATAGTGTATGAGTGGTCACGACTTGCCGGAAAACTTCATTGACAATCCAGAGGCACTCCTAAGGAAGAAGAGGACTTGTGCCCCTACTTCCTCTACCATACCACTAACAACCGCTCCACTCACGTCTGTATTGGCTACTACTACTACCATGGCCCAGAAGTCTCTCCGTGAGTTCTTTGTTTCGGCTGTTACCAACGTGCCTACCGGGCCCGCTGTTAACCTCAGGGACAAGAACTTCGAGATTCGTACTGGCCTGATCACAATGGTACAGGCGAGTCCATTCTGTGGACTTCCTAGCGAGGGCACCAATGCTCATCTACAACAGTTCCTTGAACTATGCGACACCATCGTCATCAAGGACGTCACACCCAAGGCTATCAAGCTCCATCTGTTTCCTTTCTCCCTAGTGGGGAAAGCAAAATAGTGGTTCTACAAGGACAAGGCTGTTGTTGACACATGGAGCAAATGCTTTGCTACGTTCCTTGCCAAATTCTTCCCCGTGGGCAAAACCAATGCTCTGTGAGGAAGGATCGCCAATTTCCAGCAAACACAAATGGAACCCATACTAGAGGGTGGGAGAGGCAACAGGAGTACATCCAAAACTGTCCCCACCACTTGATGGAAAGTTGGTTGGTGCTCCAAAGTTTCTACAATGGGTTAACAGCCATGTCAAGGGGGCACCTAGATGCAGCTGCTGGATGCGCATTTCTGTCACTCACTATCAATGAGGCCACGACCTTGATTGAAAAGTTGGTGACAAATTAGGGCTAGGGTGAGGACAGAGCCCCAGCTAAAACACAAAAATACATAAATACCGTGAAGGAGACGGATATGCTTGCCGCAAAAATAGACTTGCTCCTCAAGAAGTTTGATGAGCGTGCCACCGACGCCAACACTGGCACCGTCAATGCCTTGGACCCATAGATGATGTGCGAGGTATGTGGGAATGTTGGCCATTCGAGCAATGATTGCCCGGAGACCCACGAAGACGCTGCCTACATCAACAATGGGTTTTTCCAACAAGGAGGAGGCAACAATAATGGCTCGAGTAACCAACCCCGACCGCCATTCCAAGGTAATTCGAATTTCAATTCCAATTATAATTCGAACCAACCTTCACTTAGGGATCTAGTGCTAGGCCAAGCTAAAATAAATGAAAATCTCACCAAAAAGATTAGTGATAATGATAAAATCTTAGAAAATATAAATACTAAACTTGAGGGATTGTTGGCAACTGTCCAAATGTAGTTGAGCTTTAACAAACACTTAGAGAAACAAATAGCTCAACTGGCAGCTGCTACTCCTGTGTTTGATTCGGAGAAGACTCTGGGGAAACCCGAAGTACAATTCAAATCAGTTAACCTTGTCTCCACAGTTAAAGCTAAATGCAGATCCTAGAAAAGGCATGGCTACTTCGTAGACCCACCTTTCATCACTAAGCAAGGAGACCCAGGCCGCCTGACAATCACCATCGGCATTGGCCTACATGTCATTGAGAACGCCTATTGTGACCTTGGTGCTAGCATCAATGTGATGTCCAAGGTAACATTTGATAAAGTTCTGGGAGGTCCTTTGGACCCCATAAACTTCAAAATGCAGATGGCAGATCAAACGTCATGTGAGCCGGTGGGGATAGTATGTGACATACTGGTAAGGCTGCAGGACCAGTACATCCCCACCGACTTCATCATCATTGACATGGGCCCAAACAGGGAAGTTCCTCTCCTTCTTGGGAGACTGTTCCTATATACCACTCATGCTGAACTGCATGTAGGAACGGGGTTTGCTCATTTTCATATTAAAGATACAACATTAACATGTCCATCCAATGGGTATAAAATGTATAATCAACCTAAAAGCAAGCGGACCGGGAAACAAAAGCGCAACCCTGTTTTGCAGGCATAGCTAGAGCAATGCTCCATGATTTGGATCAAATATGGTCTAAATCAACAGGGCATAGCCGAGGTTGAAATTCAACCTCAGCTAGTGGATGGCCTCAAGAAGAAGAACAAGAGGTCGGAGCAGAACAGCTCCAAACCTACAAAGGTAAGTCCGAAGGCTGTTCCTTCACCTTCTAAAAAGAAGGTAGAGAAGCCGCTCAAGGAAGCTCCAAAGTCCACCACCACACCAGCAATAAAGAAAAAGAAGAAGGTATGTGTAACAGAATCGCCCAATTATACGAGATTAAGTAGGAAAATCATCAAATGGGAGGACAATTTAACAAACTCAAGCCCGTATAACCTGGTAGTCCATGAAATCTCAACGGATTTCAAACCATTTCACATAACAGCCAAGATCGTACTAAGTTTAGCGGTCACCATCATAAGTTACATAAAAGTTCACGGCATAAAATACATCGGAGTTTAAACATAGTTATTACAAACCAGGTTCGAATAAAAGTAGCAGAAGCAGTAGTTCAAATCACGCACACACACAGCATTTTGAAATAAAGTGCCAGCTTGTGATCATCTCCAGCAAAAGCATCAGACGAGAAGTAGCGAATGACCATTGCCCTTGGTCCTAAGCTTCGCCCATCGTAGGATAGAGGCAGTTGATACAGTAGCCGTAATACATCTGCCCATCTGCAACAAGTGGGAACAAAGCCCTGAGTACGAGAAGGTACTCAGCTAGACTTACCCGACAGAACAAAAATAAAATGACACCAAGGATCATGATAGGCTTTCTGGTGGGATAGCTGACTCATTTGCAAGAAAAGCATTTTTAACTTAACAATTCTTTTCTAAAAGTATGCAGTAATTTAATCATTATTACCCTGTCAACTATGTTTGCATCTGTGCTAGAGTAACATATAATTAAGCAAGTAAGGATTACCATTGATCATTAACAATAGTTATCATGTCATCTTCCACATAACTATCCAAGTGATTCATCAATATTACTACGATGAAGTAGCTCAAGTCAAGTGTTCACTATCCAGTGAACGATGGCGATTCGAATCGATTATTAACCAGCTGGTAATTTATTCCTCACACAAACCTCACTCACCCGCTAAAGTGAGGTATTGGTCACCGAGTTAACCATTCAGGTAAAGTCACGAGCTTGCCAGGAACCACATGTACCCGGGGGCCGCCCGACTGCTCTTTGGCCTTATCATCGCGCCCCCATATCCTGCCACTACTGCTCCGGTACAGTGCGTTGCGGGCAATCCACTCGGCCTGAATAATCTCCCAGCTTCGCGGTCGAAAGGTACATTATTCGGCCAGCTAAATGTGAGGCATGCGTTCAACATGACTCGAGGCCCAACAACGGTCGGTCCTTAATCGACACAGACGGAAAACACTACAGTCCGAAACCCTGCAAGTTTCCGCCCGGTCTCAAATTCATTTCGACACTTAGTTATTTTCATATGACATACTTTCACATAGATCCAAGTAATCTCCTAGAACTCGCGGATGACAGGCAATCACCCGACTTCTACCGATCTAAGCAAACTAAGCAATTATTGACCGCGGACACCAAGGTAACAAGGATCGGGTAAAGCAAGGTGAAACAAGGTGTAATGCAGCAACGTTTGCAAACAACTCCTAAACATAATGCATCAAATTAAGTAAAGTTAATAATAAATTATTTGCAAACCGGGAGAGAAATGCTCCGGGGCTTGCCTCTCTCAAAAGAGCTCGGACGGTGGTCAGGGCACTCTAGAAGATCTTCACCGACCTCCTCTTCGGCTTCGGTCATCTCCTGCTCTTGCACCTCGGACTGCTCTTCTGGGTCCTCGGGAACTGCTACCGGGATCACTTCCTGCGATCCTGTATGATGCAGAATTATAAGTGCTCATGCCTAGGTGCATTGCAGGGATGACATGAGATGATGATGACGAATGCATGAGATGTAATGAGCATGTTACTCTATTTGGATTGCGAGGAACGTACGACTCTTCTACAAGGTAGTCTACGTCATCCAAGAACATGTACTCGAAAACTACCACCACTAATCTCTACCATGCAAAGGCACACTGACACTTAAGATGCTTCAAGGATACACCAAAGCATAATTTATGAACTAATCTTGCATTAAAGGTTGAATGTAAACCCTAGTTAGCACCATGCTTGAACAGCAACACATATTTTGGTAGCATAGAAAAAATCTTAGAAAATTACAGTGAGTTACTAACATCAATTCTAGCATGCCACAAAGTTTTCACTGCATTTGAATTACTAGAACTGTATATACAAAAATAACAAGCTAAGGTCTAAAAATGAATATGAAAATACTTTGCATTATGAAAAGTATCAAACAACAGATTTAGTAATTTTCCTACTTTCTACACAGTAAATAATCACTGTAGAAAAATTATTACTTGCATGTTTTATTCACATTTATTTAATTAACAAAAATAGCAAATACTAGTGATAGAAAGCATTTGAACTACACCTACACATTTTCTACAGAACATGCATGATATATAATTTTCCTAGCAAGTACATGGTGCAAAAAGATTAACAAACTTGGAATCACATTTTTCTGATTTTTCTATGATTTATTAAGCATTCATCAAGAAAACAGCCATTTCAATAATTAAATAAAAACTCTACAGAAAAGTATTTCAAATTTGACATGCAATATTTTTATATCATAGACCTGGTTCCAATGAGTCCATAGAAATTTATTTTACAATTTTTGGAGCTCAAATGACTACAAAAACATTTTCCAAAATATTTTTCATCATGAATAATAAAAGAAAATAGAAATTGATTTTTCAATATTGGTACTGGGCCGGCCCGTGGCAGTCAACCGGCCCATGGCCATTCTCGGCCTGGTTCGCACGCGCGGGGGAAAGAGCGAGCAGGCCCGCTCGGAGGCGCGGCCCACAGGGCGGTGGCCTAGTGAAGACCGACGGGGGGGAAGAATAGGGCGTCCTCGTCGGCGTTCGGAGCCACGACGGCGTGGCGGTGGCCGACGGCCAACGGCCATCTCCGGCCACGACCCGACCAGCGAGCACGCACACAGTGTTCGCGAGGAGGTAGCGAACTCGAGAGAGAGGCTCAGGGGGATGGAGAGGGAGCGAGGAAGACGGTGGGCGGAGCGCGAGCTCGGCGGCCCCGTCGTGGTGGCGCGGCAGGAAGAGCTCGATTGAGCCTTACCATAGGCGAACAAGGCAAACGGAGGTCCGTTCGGAGGAGAGGAGAAGGTGGCGGAGCTTCGTGCATGACCAATCGAACGGTGGTGGTCCACCGGCGTCGGAACACGGCGGTGAAGGCGAGGATGGCGGTGGTGAGCGGCGCTCCCGCTCGGTTTCTCCGGAGGAAGGGAAAGAGGGAGCGAGCGAGTGGCGAGTGGGATGGAGACCGGATGCGCGTGGAGATTTGAGGCGGAGCGTGCGCGGGGTCCACGGGCGGCCACGCGGGGGCGTCGCCGGCATGCGGCCGCCACGCGGCGGGCGCGTTCTGCCGCGGCGGACAGCGAGGCGCGGGGCGAGCGGGAAGAGGAGGAGGAGGCCGAGCGGACGCGGGCCGGGCCGCCTGCGTTGCGCGGGCGCGCGCGCGCGCGGGAGTGGCGCGGGCCGTTTTGGCCAGTGGGCCGAAACCGAGGCGGCGGCCTGCTTAGGTTAGGTTTTGATTTTTCAAATTTCTAATTTCAAACAAAATTCAAATACAGTTTTCAAAACTCATTTTGAGCAAGAAAAAGACTTTTTCTGGAAATGACCCAAAAATAAAAGTTGCTTAGAATTTAATTCTCTACAACTTTGATTAAGGGGCCAACTAAAAATTCTCAACAGATTTTGAATTGGAGAATAAAAGCTAAAATAGGGAGTATTTTTGAATATTTTCAGAATACATTTTTGAAACCAGTTTTTGACAAAACTTTGAGTAATTTAGTTGCTCCAAAAATTTGACCTATATTTCTAAGTGATATAAAATTTGTAGTTGCACAATTTTGATGAAAGGTAATTAGCATATTAATATATTACAACACGAATACCATTTTCCAAGCTTTTATTTCACTCAGGTTATAATCTTACCATATATGACTATGAATGATATGAAATGTCATGCTTATGATTGCAATGCAAATGCTTGCGTAACACCGGAGTGTTACAGCCCTCCCCCCTTATAAAAATCTCGTCCCGAGATTTGGGTTACGAACCATTTATTATAAAAATCTTCGTATGCTTTTTGTAGGTATTCACCCGTTTCCCAAGATGCATCCCCTTCATCATGATGACTCCATTGTATCTTATACGTTTTCACCACACTGTTTCGAGTAGCCCTTTCTTTGGAATCCAAAACTTGAATTGGCTGCTCACGATACATCAGATCTGACTTAAGTTTTATGCCTCGAGGTTCAATTCTTTCCTCTGGAACGCGCAAATATTTCTTGAGATGTGATACGTGAAAAACTGGGAATATAGCACCCATTGCTTCTGGTAATTCCAATTTGTAAGCCACTGGACCCTTCCTTTCCAAGATTTTGTAGGGTCCTACAAATCTGGCAGCAAGCTTTCTGCGTATTCCAAACCGCTTCTTCTTCATTGGCGTGACTTTTAGATAAACATAGTCACCAACTTCGAACACAAGCGGTCTCCTTCTCTTATCCGCATAACTTTTCTGACATGACTGAGCTGCTCTCATATTTTGCTGAATGATATGAACTTTCTTTTCGGCTTCTTCCACGAAGTCAATACCATAACACCTTCTTTCCCCTGGCTCAATCCAGTTTAAAGGTGTTCTACACTTTCGGCCATACAGAGCCTCAAAAGGTGCCATCTTGATACTTTCTTGATAACTATTATTATATGCGAACTCTGCTAAGGGTAACCATGACTCCCATGAACCTCTGGAAGACAACACACAAGCTCTTAACATATCTTCTAAAACAGCATTAACTCTTTCAGTCTGACCATCTGTTTGAGGATGATAGGCAGTGCTACGAATTAGACTAGTCCTCAAACCTTTGTGCAAATGCTCCCAAAAGTGAGCAGTGAACTGTGACCCTCTGTCAGACACTATAGTCTTCGGTATACCATGCAATCTCACAATCTCCGCAATATACTTCTTGGCATATTGAGGTGGTCTATAATCTGTCTTGACAGGCAAAAAGTGGGCTGTCTTGGTAAGACGATCCACGATTACCCAAATCGAATCATGGCCTTTCTGAGTAGTGGGCAAACCCGTGATGAAATCCATACTTATATCATCCCACTTCCAACTAGGTACTGACAAAGGTTGCAACAATCCGGCAGGTTTCATGTGAATAGCTTTCACTCTACAGCATGTGTCACATCTGGCTACATAAGCTGCAATTTTCTTCTTCATCTTTGTCCACCAATAGCGAGGTCTTAGTTCTTGATACATTTTACTACTGCCAGGATGAATGGACAACTTAGAGAGATGAGCTTCATCCATAATTTTATTCTAAAGCTCTCTATCCTTTGGAACAACAAGACGGTTGTCGAACCACAACACGTCCTGCTCATCCACTCTGAAGTGTTTTGAGGGTTCTTCTCTAATTTTCTTTTTGATGTGGAATATCCCTTTGTCTGCTTTCTGACCTTCTATTATCTTACTCTCCAAGGTGCAACTGATCTGAATACTATGTAACACAGCAGGGTGCATTAGATTAAAACCATCTTCGAGTAAGGGTTGCACATTCAGATAATGTGACTTTCTACTCAAAGCATCAGCTATCACATTGGCTTTCCCAGGATGATACTGTACATTCAAGTTGTAATCTTTGATTAATTCTAACCATCTTCGCTGTCTCATGTTCAATTCTGGTTGGGTGAAAATGTACTTGAGACTCTTATGATCGGTGAAAATATTGCACACATTACCAAGTAAATAGTGCCTCCAAATCTTTAAGGCATGCACTACGGCGGCAAACTCAAGATCATGTGTCGGATAATTGATTTCATGTTTTCTCAACTGACGGGAGGCATAAGCAATGACTCTTCCTTCTTGCATCAGAACATAGCCTAATCCTGTTTTTGATGCGTCACAGAACACATCAAAAGGTTTCTCGATGTCTGGCTGTGCAAGAACTGGAGCAGTGGTCAATAGTTTCCGCAAGGTGTGGAAAGCTGTCTCACACTCCTCTGTCCACACAAACTTGTGATCTTTATGTAACAGACTTGTCATCGGCTTGGCAATCTTCGAGAAGTTTGGGATAAAGCGGCGATAGTAACCAGCTAACCCTAGGAAACTCCTAACTTCTGACACTGTGGTTGGAGTTTTCCAATCCATAACCTCTTGTACTTTGCTCGGATCTACCGAAACTCCATTCTCAGATAGAATATGACCAAGGAAAGGAACTTTCTTCAACCAAAATTCACATTTGCTGAACTTAGCATACAACTTATGGTCTCTCAGTCTGGTCAAGACAATTCTCAGATGCTCTTCATGATCTTTCTCATTCTCAGAGTATACTAGAATGTCATTAATGAAGACAACTACAAACTTGTCCAACTCTGGCATGAAAACCATATTCATCAGATACATAAAATATGCAGGAGCATTTGTTAAGCCAAAAGACATAACAAGATACTCGTACAACCCGTATCTGGTAGAAAAGGCGGTTTTCGGGACATCTTGCGGCCTAATCTTTATCTGATGATACCCTGATCTTAGGTCTATCTTGGAGAACACTCTAGCTTTAGCCAACTGATCAAACAAAACGTCGATATGAGGCAAAGGATATTTATTCTTGATAGTTACAGCATTAAGAGGTCGATAATCCACACACATTCTCAGAGTACCCTCTTTCTTTTTCTTCACGAACAAGGCAGGACATCCCCATTCAGACTTACTCGGTCGGATAAACCCCTTCTTTAATAATTCTTCCAGTTGCTTCTTCAGCTCAGCTAACTCATCCGGAGGCATCCGATAGGGTCTCCTCGAAATAGGAGCTGTCCCGGGGATCAACTCAATTCCAAACTCAACATCTCTATCTGGAGGAAGGCCAGGTAACTCGTCTGGAAACACATCCGGGAACTCACACACTACCGAGATCTGGTGGATAGGAACAACTTCCATAGCACAGGTCACACTCACAAGGTCTGTTCTTCTAGGCAATGGTACCAGGAAAGTACCCTCTGCCTGGGGATCCTTAAGGGTAAGCATCCGACTGCTTGTATCTATGACTGCCCCCAGTTCTTCATCCAGTTCATTCCTATTATTACATTCAAAACTAGTCCAGACATAACTACCAGGTTCACTCGAAACTTCCGACTACCTAACTCAAGGGTTGCCCCTCTAACCATCTTATTAGTTAACACATCAGCCCCTGCTGAACTTATGCGATAACCATAACCCAATTCTGTGCATAGTTGTTCATGCTTCCGTGCAAATGCTTGACTCATAAAAGAATGCGAGGATCCAGAATCAAATAGAACAACTGCAGGGTGATGGTTAACAAGAAACTTACCCGCAGTTACAGGCTCTCCCTCAGGAATCTCATCAACGGTGGTATGGTGTACACGGGCAGTGTAAGTCTGTTGCTTCTTTTTAGGCGGATAAGGGCAGAACTTTGAAAAGTGGCCTGGCCGACCACAATTGTAGCAGGGCCCCTTCACTGTACCAGCAGATCCTGAGTTGCTCGGTTCTGCAGCTACGGTGATCTTTGCTGGCGGCACGACCATCTTGTACGGCTTCTGTGGTCCCTTGTAGTTCTGGGTTTTATGCTGTGGCGGCCTGAACCTTGCACTAGGTGTGGACGGACGATAAGAAGGACGATTTGCAGTGACAACTCTGGACTGGGATGGTCCTGACTCAAACACCCTCTTGCGATTCTTAGATGCAGTGTAGACGTTGTTATTCTTTTCTTGTTTCAAACAATCACTGACAAAGTCATTGAATCTGGCACGGGTATTGGTACCCACATGCTTCATCATCTTCGGACTTAACCCTCTCTTGAAACTAGCAATTCTCTTTGCATCTGTGTCGACCATGTCTGGAGCATAACGGCACAAGTTGTTAAAGGCATGCAGATACTGTGTCATAGTCTTGGTACCCTGATTTAAGGCTAAGAACTCTCCGAGCTTCATCTCAACCAACCCTGGGGGAATATAAACTCCCCTAAATGCTTCAGTGAATTCTCTCCAAGTAATCTGGGCATTGGGAGGAAAGGTGGTGCGGTGATGCTTCCACCACATCCCTGCCGGTCCCTGTAGCTGATGTGCAGCATATTCTGTCTTCAGAACTTCTGTCAGTCTCAACACACGGAACTTATCTTCCATAGTGTTGATCCATTCTTCAGCGTCGAGTGGCTCTGCTGCTTCCTTAAAAATAGGTGGCCTAGTATCCATGAAATCCTTGAAATTGTTGTACTGGTTCACCCCATGGCCACCACCTTGATTATTTCCTCTCTGAACATTTTCAGCGATGGTACGCAGAAAGTCTTCCATATTCCTCTGTGATTGCTCGGCATTGCGCTGGCTTCCAAGGAACTGTGTGAAGAATACCTCTGCAGTGAGCGGTGGAGGAGGGGGTAATTGTGGCTCTGGTTGTGGCTCCTGGTGGTTGACGTTGTTTGCACCACCCCCACCAGCCCCTGCACCAGTTTAAGCGGCCTCATACGTGGCACGGCGAGTGTTTGCCATCTGCATATTTCAGCAACAAGTAATAATTGAGCGAAGTTGTAGTAATTGTATTCGAATGAACAATCATGCCATACTGAATTTATTGGAGAGAACAAGTCATACAAAAAAACAGAGGCACAATAATCACATTCCAATTAAAACAACATCACTAATCAAATTACTTCGAATGCAACATCGCGTTCCATACAACCACGTTGCCAGCATACATACACTGGACTTTTATGCGTTCGAGCATCGCATACACAACCAAGATCCAAAAGATCGCCAGTCTCCAGACTGAACAGGATACAACACGATACATGGAAACCAAAAGAAGGCCATCGCGACAGAGCCTATCACTAACGCAAGGCAACTAGCCTACTCCTCGGGGCCGTCGTCGAGGTCGGAGGCATCACCATCGCTACCATCAGTAGCGGCGTCATCGTCGACGTCCATCTGGGCGGCGTCCGGAGGAGCATACGGGCCCATCCCATTGTAGAGGGCATGAAACTCTTCATGCAAGTTGGCATTATACTCTTATAGCTCCTCGACCCTCTGCCTCAGAAGGTCCTTCTCGTTCCAGGCTTCATTCCTTTCCTGCACTAGCTGTCCCATCATGCGGTCTGCATCTCTGTTGGCCTGAGTCAATGTCTGCACCCGCTGCATGGCACTCTCACCTCTCTCGAGAGCCCGGTCTCGCTGCAAGCTCATGTCGGCCAACTGCTCCTGCAAGCTAGCTATAGCACATGCTTGCTTCTTCTTCTGCTTCCTTGTTTCAAGCCGGTCATCGCCACGCAGACTAGTCAAGGTCCAATAGGTACTCTCAAGACCCTAGTATGCTCTGATGGCTGCATACATGGCACTCATGGCGTGGTTGTCGCTAGCCCGTCCTTCACTGGGGCCTCTAACCACGGCACTTCCTTGCGGTTGCACCCAAATGGCATCACGAGGATCATCTCTCGGAAAAGTACCGGCCAAAGCGGCTGCCAACTCATTGGGAAACCTGCTCATTATGTCTCGGATGACGCGAAAGGCTGCGCCCTCTGCACCCTTAACTGGAGTGCGTCCTTCAAACTTCAAATGCCAACCATCCCATTCTGGCACATCACCAAGAGCAGGGATGGTGATTTCCACTACCGCAAGTCCATCCTCAGCTAACTGGCTCTCACTCCAGGAGTACACCGGCTCTTGACCCTCTGGGTACCCCACATCATGGAGCACTCTCCAAAGCAAGGTGGGCATGCCAAACTCACTTAGAAAAGTGTCCGTGCTGCGGCGCTCCCGCGGGGCCATCTGACGACGGGGTGCTCTTCCGCCAGTGGACTTACGGGCAGTCTGCTTCATGCGGGCCATCTGTAGCACAAGTTTTAAATTACCCAGTGAGAACATATTTTAAGTTGATGTCACTTTTATCAAACTGGGATAATCCTTTTATAAGGGGAGGAATGCATGTTATGAATGAAATGCACAGGCAGTATGATGCATGCACGAGTCTTACGTTCTCATAAACTTAGAAAATAAAGACATCTAACGATGAATTCGGTGGCATACAAACGATCTCTCATATACGTAACTAATTCGTTCTACACGAAAATGTTGTTATGTACCTGTAGAAAATTCATTTCAGCCCATTCCCCATGAATGCATGAAAGCAGTAAATTTACCTACACGCTCTACACGAATCCCCAGATGCGTGTACAACGGTAGTAACTACCCAAACACATCGTCCTATTGACGGCATCGCCTCAACGGACGGAACACCCACACATGCGATACTTTCATAAAAACATGTGTAAAACATATAATTATGCTAGTATCATATAAGCACTCTCCCTAGATCGGCGGTGTATCCGATCATGCTCTCACAGCTCACACTTACCGAAGCATAGAGGTAACTGATCCATACATTACCACTCAATTAAGTGGCACTCATACAATAGCACGCCGTATGAGCAACGAAAAGAGAAATATGGTGCAAGAACCCCAAGTTAGTACTTAAATAGCCACCTAGAGTCCTTAACTGGGCATACAGGATATGACCACTGGCACACCTTTAGTTTTAAAATCACACTTTTTAAACAGAATTTTGTTTTAAATACACTTATGAACAGTAATCACGCTAAACCATGCTCCGATACCAGCTGTAACAGAACCACCCAATTATACGAGATTAAGTAGGAAAATCATCCAACGGGAGGACATTTAACAAACTTAAGCCCGTATAACCCGGTAGTCCGTGAAATCTCGACGGATTTCAAACCATTTCACATAACAGCCAAGATCGTACTAAGTTTAGCGGTCACCATCATAAGTTACATAAAAGTTCGCGGCATAAAATACATCGGAGTTTAAACATAGTTATTACAAACCAGGTTCGAATAAAAGTAGCGGAAGCAGTAGTTCAAATCACGCACACACACAGCATTTTGAAATAAAGTGCCAGCTTGTGATCATCTCCAGCAAAAGCATCAGACGAGAAGTAGCGAATGACCATTGCCCTTGGTCCTAAGCTTCGCCCATCGTAGGATAGAGGCAGTTGATACAGTAGCCGTAATACATCTGCCCATCTGCAACAAGTGGGAACAAAGCCCTGAGTACGAGAAGGTACTCAGCTAGACTTACCCGACAGAACAAAAATAAAATGACACCAAGGATCATGATAGGCTTTCTGGTGGGATAGCTGACTCATTTGCAAGAAAAGCATTTTTAACTTAACAATTCTTTTCTAAAAGTATGCAGTAATTTAATCAATATTACCCTGTCAACTATGTTTGCATCTGTGCTAGAGTAACATATAATTAAGCAAGTAAGGATTACCATTGATCATTAACAATAGTTATCATGTCATCTTCCACATAACTATCCAAGTGATTCATCAATATTACTACGATGAAGTAGCTCAAGTCAAGTGTTCACTATCCAATGAACGATGGCGATTCGAATCGATTATTAACCAGCTGGTAATTTATTCCTCACACAAACCTTACTCACCCGCTAAAGTGAGGTATTGGTCACCGAGTCAACCATTCAGGTAAAGTCGCGAGCTTGCTAGGAACCACATGTACCCGGGGGCCGCCCGACTGCTCTTTGGTTTATTATCATCGCGCCCCCGTATCCTGCCACTACTGCTCCGGTACAGTGCGTTGCGGGCAATCCACTCGGCCCAAATAATCTCCCAGCTTCGTGGTCGAAAGGTACATTATTCGGCCAACTAAATGTGAGGCATGCATTCAACATGACTCGAGGCCCAACAACGGTCGGTCCATAATCGACACAGACGGAAAACACTATAGTCCAAAACCCTGCAAGTTTCCGCCCGGTCTCAAATTCATTTCAACACTTAGTTATTTTCATATGACATACTTTCACATAGATCCAAGTAATCTCCTCGAGCTCACGGATGACAGGCAACCACCCGACTTCTACCGGTCCAAGCAAACTAAGCAATTATTGACCGCGGACACCAAGGTAACAAGGATCGGGTAAAGCAAGGTGAAACAAGGTGTAATGCAGCAACGTTTGCAAACAACTCCTAAACGTAATGCATCAAATTAAGTAAAGTTAATAATAAATTATTTGCAAACCGGGAGAGAAATGCTCCGGGGCTTGCCTCTCTCAAAAGAGCTCGAACGGTGGTCGGGGCACTCTGGAAGATCTTCACCGACCTCCTCTTCGGCTTCGGTCACCTCCTGCTCTTGCACCTCAGACTGCTCCTCCGGGTCCTCGGGAACTGCTACCGGGATCACTTCCTGCGATCCTGTATGATGCAGAATTATAAGTGCTCATGCCTAGGTGCATTGCAGGGATGACATGAGATGACGATGATGAATGCATGAGATGTAATGAGCATGTTACTCTATTTGGATTGCGAGGAACGTACGACTCTTCTACAAGGTAGTCTACGTCATCCAAGAACATGTACTCGAAAACTACCACCACTAATCTCTACCATGCAAAGGCACACTGACACTTAAGATGCTTCAAGGATACACCAAAGCATAGTTTATGAACTAATCTTGCATTAAAGGTTGAATGTAAACCCTAGTTAGCACTATGCTTGAATAGCAACACATATTTTGGTAGCACAAAAAAAATCTTAGAAAATTACAGTGAGTTACTAACATCAATTCTAGCATGCACATAGTTTTCACTGCATTTGAATTACTAGAACTGTATATACAAAAATAACAAGCTAAGGTCTAAAAATGAATATGAAAATACTTTGCATTATGAAAAGTATCAAACAACAGATTTAGTAATTTTCCTACTTTCTACACAGTAAATAATCACTGTAGAAAAATTATTACTTGCATGTTTTATTCACATTTATTTAATTAACAAAAATAGCAAATACTAGTGATAGAAAGCATTTGAACTACAGAACAGGCATGATATATAATTTTCCTAGCAAGTACATGGCAAAAAAGATTAACAAACTTAGAATCACATTTTTCTGATTTTTCTATGATTTATTAAGCATCTATCAAGAAAACAGCCATTTCAATAATTAAATAAAAACTCTACAGAAAAGTATTTCAAATTTGACATGCAATATTTTTATATCATAGACCTGGTTCCAATGAGTCCATAGAAATTTATTTTACAATTTTTGGAGCTCAAATGACTACAAAAACATTTTCCAAAATATTTTTCATCATGAATAATAAAAGAAAACAGAAATTGATTTTTCAATATTGGTACTGGGCCGGCCCGTGGGAGTCAACCGGCCCGTGGCCATTCTCGGCCTGGTTCGTGCGCGCGGGGGAAAGAGCGAGCAGGCCCGCTCGGAGGCGCGGCCCACAGGGCGGTGGCCTAGTGAAGACCGACGGGGGGGGAAGAACAGGGCGTCCTCGTCGGCATTCAGAGCCGCGACGGCGTGGCGGTGGCCGACGGCCAACGGCCATCTCCGGCCACGATCCCTACCAGCTAGCGCGCACACAGTGTTCGCGAGGAGGTAGCGAACTTGAGAGAGAGGCTCAGGGAAATGGAGAGGGAGCGAGGAAGACGGTGGGCGGAGCGCGAGCTCGGCGGCCCCGTCATGGTGGCGCGGTGGGAAGAGCTCGATTGAGCCTTACCGTAGGCGAACAAGGCAAACGGAGGTCCGTTCGGAGGAGAGGAGAAGGTGGCGGAGCTTCGTGCACGACCAATCGAACGGTGGTGATCCACCGGTGTCGGAACACGGCGGTGAAGGCGAGGATGGCGGTGGTGAGCGGCGCTCCCGCTCGGTTTCTCCGGAGGAAGGGAAAGAGGGAGCGAGCGAGTGGCGAGTGGGATGGAGACCGGATGCGCGTGGAGATTTGAGGCGGAGCGCGCGCGGGGTCCACGGGCGGCCACGCGGGGGCGTCGCCGGCATGCGGCGGGCGCGTTCTGCCGCGGCGGACAGCGAGGCGCGGGGCGAGCGGGAAGAGGAGGAGGAGGCCGAGCGGACGCGGGCCGGGCGGCCTACGTTGCGCGGGCGCGCGCGCGGGAGTGGCGCGGGCCGTTTCGGTCAGCGGGCCGAAACCGAGGCGGCGGCCTGCTTAGGTTAGGTTTTGATTTTTCAAATTTCTAATTTCAAACAAAATTCAAATACAGTTTTCAAAACTCATTTTGAGCAAGAAAAAGACTTTTTCTGGAAATGACCCAAAAATAAAAGTTGCTTAGAATTTAATTCTCTACAACTTTGATTAAGGGGCCAACTAAAAATTCTCAACAGATTTTGAATTGGAGAATAAAAGCTAAAATAGGGAGTATTTTTGAATATTTTCAGAATACATTTTTGAAACCAGTTTTTGACAAAACTTTGAGTAATTTAGTTGCTCCAAAAATTTGACCTATATTTCTAAGTGATATAAAATTTGTAGTTGCACAATTTTGATGAAAGGTAATTAGCATATTAATATATTACAACACGAATACCATTTTCCAAGCTTTTATTTCACTCAGGTTATAATCTTACCATATATGACTATGAATGATATGAAATGTCATGCTTATGATTGTAATGCAAATGCTTGCGTAACACCGGAGTGTTACAGTATGGGTGCCCAAGGAGAAGTCCGTACACACTCCCTCGGGTACGGTTCATCGAGCAATCAATGAAGGGGGAGGAAGTCCTATTCATAGAACTATAAAGGTATGGACCCTCACCGTAGGTAAATGGTAGTTATCCTTCTTACTTTCTGCAATTAAATAAAACATTACTAGTATAGTAGTAATGATAAAAATGAAAACAACAAAAACATTTACTGCTTTAGAAAATATGAAACTTCATTCATATAGAATCATTTATCTTGGGGGAGCGATGATTGCGCCATCACCTTCCCATAGGTACATAATGCAAGCATGGTGCTTGGATTATTTAACCTACCTTGACCATGCTAAGTTCTTAGCTTGATCATGGAGGTAGATTGGTTATATATGACATGAAAACAAAAATATTTCATAACCTAATAAAGTTTGGTTAAAAGTTTAAAGTCTTATATGAAACATGTTATAGTTTGGAAAATGGTTTTCCTATCATGCTCCATAGGTCTTTTAATCTAACTCATGCTAAGGTTAGTATACCTGCTTTGATTAAATTTCAAATTTGATCATTGTGCTAAAACTTGTCAAGTATAAAACTTTGAATGATTAATCAAACCAAACCAAAAATATTTACTATTTCAAATAAACTCTTGCTTATGCTAAGTAAAACTTTGGTTTGAAAATATGGTTTCATCGAGTCATGTTTTCATAGACTTCTCAAATTAAGCATGGTGCTTAGGTTGACTAGTCTACCTTGATCAAATTAAACAATCTGCTTGATTTAGTCATTGTCCCAAAATTTGTTAAGTACTCCCTCCGTATCAGATTTAGAAGTCGTTTAGGACAGTGACACGGTCTCCAAAACACAACTTTGACCTCTTGTTTTTATAAAAAATATATATGGAAAAGTGATATATGTATACTTTTATGAAAGTATTTTTCAAGACAAATCTATTCATATAATTTTTATATTTGCAAACTCAACAACTTAAAAGTTATTAATGATTTATATTCCCAATGTTTGACCCAAACCTTGTCCAAAACGACTTCTAAATATGATACGGAGGGAGTATAAGACAAGCTTAAAATATAAAAATTCAAAATAAACTACATAATTTGGAGTCTTCATCAAGCAACCTCGCTTCGAGCTAGATTCGGGGAGGGCCCCGCTCAGGTATGGCTGCATTGCATATTTACTTCCTAACAATTTGCTTTCTATTTGCATGTTTGCTTATTCCCTTGCATAGAAAACCAAAATAAAAATATTAATAATATTATTAGTAATAAAATAAAAATAAAATGAATAAACAAATTCCACTCTATACATATATGATGTAGAAATGTTGATTCCATCCTTGTTGAAATGATGAATAGTTGCTCTGCATTATATTTCATACTATGCCTAGCTTATAGCTTAGCTTTCTCCAATATTTGAGTTTATTGTCTTAAAACATGTTTATCCTGAAAACCTGAATCTTGTGGGTAGCAAGTGCTTAATCTGTCTAAGTAGTTGCCTGACATGATATAGAGAAACAGACATTGCCATGACTTTGTTCCAAAGAAAAACTTATCATCCAGAGATTTCAATTTCAAAACTTAAAATCAAAAGTTCCTCAATGATCAAAATTCCTACCAAAGCCATATGGCACATACATATTCAAAACCTTAGTCATATGCTGCTTGTATTCATGGTGAGCTTTGCCAAATTGTTGTGACCAATGTTGAGATTCTTTTCATACACCCATGATCAAGATTCACGTACACTTTATAAAATAAAAACTCTATGTCAAAACTTTTCCTCTAGAAGTGATCAGAAAGAGTTTGGGCTATAAAGATGCCATGCCAAAGAATAAAAGATGCCATGCCAAAGAAGCATGAGCCAAATAAAAGATGCCATACCAAAAGGGTATGTGCCAAAAAAAGAAAAAAATGAGAGAAAACAATGGGTACTTAGATGTCTGCCAAAAAGAGAGACAAAAATGGGTACAAAATTACCTACTATTGATGGTCACTAATGATGAAATTCGACCGTCGATAAGCTTCTAAAAAGGAGGAATTAGCAAACTTTGGTCACATATGCTTTTACTATTAACCGAGTTCCACATGTATTTGGAGTATATCACTTTACAGGTCACAAACACAAATACATGGAATAAACCATCAAAAGGCGCTTTCCAACATTGATTCACGCAAAGAATGGAGAAGGCACCAAACATCGGAACACCAACGGGGCAAAACACCACACAGCAGTATTCCAAGCCCAACCAGAGTCCACCTCACAAAGGCGGTGGCCATTTGGGCCCCTTGGTGGGCCGGCCGGCCCTAGGGCGGCCGCCCCTGGTACCGCCATCGCCCCTGGTCTTTCTCTGGCGGTGGCATGGAAGCATGCAACGTCGGTTCCTAGGGTGCCTCACGCCAAGAATAGGGAGGAGCACCGCCTTTCTTCCTGCATAAATAGAGAGCCAAGCCCCTCAACTCAACACACACAACCACATCAAGCATTACCTCACTCTCTATTTCCTAGTTGTAGCTTTACTTTTATTTAGTTGTTTTAGAGCAAGGCAAAGCTACCTTGGAGAGCTTGGCTCCTTGGAAGAAGACATTCTTGGGTATGAATAGAATTATGAGTTCTTCCAAAGTCTTGATCTCATTATATATTTATAGTCACACTTATGAATTAGAGTATAGTTTTGCTGTTATGATCTTGATATATGAACTAGTCTATAGTTTATGTGTCATGGGAATAACATGCTTAACTTATGCTTAATAAATCACATAACATATGTAATCGGGATTAGAGCTAAGTTGAGGTGGCAGTTCATCGTGCCGCAAGGTGTGCCCATTTCCTTTACCTGTCGATCCGTAGGGTCAGGGACCGCGGGGGATTTGGGTAGTTGCTGCATACGCAAGCATGGTGCTTGGGTATGGAGGAACAGGCAATGTTTTCCCAAACGCTAAACGGTAAACAGTCGGCCACCCTTCGTTTAGCGTTTAGATCGTTTAAACGGTGTTTAAACGGAGTTAAACGACCTAAACGGTTTTGTACAATAACAATAAAATATACATATTTATGTAGGTAAAAATAAAATTTGCTAGAACCCATACATATTTACACATGTAAAAATCAAATATTCTACCAAATAATCTTGTTGGAAGAAATCTAAATCCCACAACACTTCATATAATTACAATGTTAATTAGTTTCATGTTGATTGTGATAGACGTAGACCTTTAATTCACTTAATTATGGATTAAATGGATGTTTAAATCATTTTATCACGTTTAATCTGATTTTGTTTAGACCGTTTAGACGGGATTGAACGGTTTGAACGGGTTTAAACGGCCCAACCGTTTAATTTACCGTTTAGGGCCTAAACAATACGGCTGACTTCTGTTTACCGTTTAAACGGTGTTTAAACGGACTAAATGACCGTTTAGGTGAACCGTGGGAACAGGTGATTGCATTGTCCCTTTCTGCGGAATGAGGAGTAGGCGGCAGGTGGTGACAGCCCTATCTGTCCTTTGTATTCCCCCACATTCGATTGGGGTGTAGGAGTCTAAATTGTCACTAAGGTTGCTGGCAGACCAGTACTCGAGTTGTCTCCTGACCTGCTTCATCCTTAGTCCTGATCCTAATTATGTAAAGTTGTATGATCATTGTCACGGAACCGCCCAAATTATAAGAACAAAAGTACAAAAACAATCGCCAGAGCAATTAAATTCTCGTACTTAAGTTCCTATAACCCTGCTAGTCCAATAAAATCCTGAGGGATTTCAAACCAACCAACATATAAGCCAAGATCGTAGTGGTCCAACATAACAGGTCATATGTTACATCCATTTCATAAGTAATTCAACATATATCGGAGTTCAGTAGAGTTATTACAACTCAAGTTCAAAAGTAGCAGAAGCAAAGTAGTTTGAAAACTAATATCACCTTAATTCAAATACATGCCAGTACCGAGGTCAATTTCCCATAAAAGCATGAGAGACAAGATAGCTCAGACGGATCATGCCCATGATCACACTCCGCCACTACAGCAGGAGTCTTCCAATTCTTGCAGTAGCTATGATACATCACAACCTGCAACAAGTGGGAATAAACCCTGAGTATGAGAAGGTACTCAGCTAGACTTACCCATCATAAACCAGAAATAATGACACCAAGGAGTATGCAAGGCTTTCTTTCAGTGGGCTAGCTTGACTCATTTGCGAAAAGCATAAGTTATCATGAATAAACTAATTTAAGTCCTTTTGCATCATATTTATTATAACCTATTCAATCTAGGTAAGCACCTATGCTAAAGCAATCACTTGATTAACCATTAACATCAAAGGTTACCATCTCAGGTTTAGCATTTCCAACATTATCCACATAACCATCTGTGTTCTATCATCATTACTACGATGCCGTAACTCGAGTCAAGTGTTCACTATCCAGTGAACGATGGCGATTTGAATCGATTATTAACCAGCTGGTAATTTATTCCTCACACAAACCTCACTCACCCGCTAAAGTGAGGTATTGGTCACTGAGTCAACTATTTAGGTAAAGTCGCGAGTTTGCCAGGAACCACATGTACCCGGGGGCCGCCCGACTGCTCTTTGGCCTTATCATTGTGCCCCCGTATCCTGCCACTACTGCTCCGGTACAGTGCGTTGCGGGCAATCCACTCGGTCCGAATAATCTCCCAGCTTCGCGGTCGAAAGGTACATTATTCGGCCAGCTAAATGTGAGGCATGCGTTCAACATGACCCGAGGCCCAACAATGGTCGGTCCTTAATCGACACAGACAGAAAATACAAGCACCCCAGAACCCTGTCTGGTTGCCCAATACTTATTCCGTCCGGTCTCCAATTATCCATCAATACTTGGTTATTTACAGGATATCATCCATTCCATAGCTAAAATATTCCAGTAACCACCTATAATTGCAGGTGACCGGAACTCACCGATCGCTACCGGTCTAAGCAGGGCTAAGCAGTTATTCGACCCTAAACCTAGGAGGGTAAGAATGTAATAAGGTAGGCAAGGATAGTAATAAATGCATCAACGGTTTCACTCAACTCCTATAACTTAATGCAATAATACATATATAACATATATATACTCAAATTGCTTTTATAAAGTAGGAGGCTTAGAATGCGCCAGGGCTTGCCTGGGATCGAACACTTATGTTAGTGTTTGATAGATGACACTCGCTTGGCGAGCATCTCCTATCCCAACAGTTGCTTAGTCCTTCCATCTTCGGGATAGGTCCACCAAACACCGTCTTCAGGTTTGGCTTCAACATCTCGTCCTTCACGTGGTACATCTAGCGAACCTAATTGAGATGCAAGATGCATGTATATGAATATGATGAATGGTAACACAAGATGTATCACTTAAGCATTCAAGTAAACACAAGATTACGCAAAACATAGACACCAATAGTTATTTAACTAACATCACACAACCAATTAAAGAGGGCAAGCACATCAAGCATAACACAAGTTTAACAAGATCACAAGTATCTTAACTTGACCATCATCAAGGGTATAAGCCACACTTAGCAACACATGGAGTAAACAACCATAAGTAGCATCTGACAATTTCTGGACTGCAAACAACATCTACATGTTTAGATCATAACTAGAGTTATACAAATCCAATAGCCATGCAACAAGACATTCTGGAAATCTTATGAAATTGTCTATAATTCATATTTAATCATCTTAGCATGATTCTCAAGTTAACCAAGTCAAACATGCATAATTACAGAATCTGGTCCAGAGATTCCAGAGAACAACTATTTCTAGAACCCAACTTGAAACAGTCATTACTCACAAACTATAAGGCTAAATGCCACCCAAATTTAATACAAGATAGATTAATGAGTTATATACAACTTTGTTATAAGCATGTTTCTCAGCAAACATCATTTTCATGGTGCAATTACCAAAGTCCCAGAAACTGTCCAGGAAAGCATCAATTGCAAGAATAAATATTAACTTACATTCCAAACATACATTTGGCCACAACCAATGTAACCATCATAAAGTGCATGTTAAATGATCACCAAAAAGCATAGTGCTCATCATCAAATAATTTCTTTTAATGCATTTCTTAATTTATTTAAATAGCAAGGTGAAATAATAAACATATACCAAAAGTCCATAATAAAATCTATAAAAACTACAGTGGCTCTTACATACACCCAATAGTCTACTGTACAAATTTCAAGCCATTTGGACATATATATCAACCTCTATGAAAAAGACAAATTGCTATTGCAAGAATTCATGTGAGAGCAAGATACACTAATAACTCACTCAAATGGCAACCAAAATTCATGAAATGTTTACCACACATCAAACATCACATGAGTAGCATGCCACAAAAATTTCACTTCATTTGGAGCCCTAGATCTACAGTTATGAAAATGACAAATACAACTAGCATTAAAAACCTAGCTGCACAAATCCATTTTTACAGAGAAAACTTTAAACTAAAACATGACATATTATAGATCTACTGCATAGATAATTTCACAAGGATTCCAAAAAGTACTCATTTACTATTTTACGATTTTTCTACAATTTACTATGAATTTCCAAATTTCCTGCAAAATAATTACGAATCAGTCCCGAGAGCACTATTCATGTGAGTCACTGACTGTGCAGTTAGGCCCCTAGATTTAGTCGAATTCTCCCGCGAGGTCCCTGGTCGCGATTTGAAAACAGAGGATGCCGGGGAAACGACCGATGGCGGCCGGAGGAGGCACGACGGCGAAGGGGGAATGGTGGGGGAGCATCAGGGGGCGCCCGCGCACCTGCTGGTGGCCTCAGTTGGCCCCGTGGTGGCCCGTGGCTAGCTGGCCACGAGAGCCCGCGGCTGCCACGGCGGCTGCCCGACGCTGGGCAGCACTGGCGACGCGTAGGGCGCGACGAGGGCACTGAGGGTCGCGGGTGGCTATGCCCCAGCGGTGCGCACACGCGAGGAGGAGGAGGGATGGAGTGGTAGGCAGCAGCGGCTCTTCTCGGCAGAGCTTGTCACGACGACAATGGCGACGGCGTCCGCGCACTGCAGAGGCAAGGAGAAGCAAGGAGGAGTGAGTGAGCACGGAGACGAGTGAGGAGTGGAGGGCTCGGGCATCCACACAACATGGGGAAAAGGCGCGACCACAGCAGGGCGCCCACGGCGCGTGGAGCACGGGCGCAGGGCATGGCGGCCGCGTGGGCGAATCGTCGAGCACGTGGCGAGCGACGAATGGGGCATGGTGGGCGGCGCTTTTGGGCTAGATCTGGGCCGAATCAGGACATGGGTCAAAAACGAAGTTTGCTCACCTCGGCCTGCTCTACAACTTCTATTAAGGCACTCAGGTCATTAGAGCAACCAATTAGCGGTAAAATGGTTGCCAAGACAGCAGTGTCAACACAACAATGGTGATCGCGGAAACTCACTTTCGGAGGTCAAAACTAAGTCAAACTGGTGTCATCCTTTTGCATACTCTCCTCCACAATATCTACTCCAACTTTTGTATTTGGCTCAACTAGAGTTGCTTAGCAAAAACACGAGAACGCGACGTGCCAACCGTCTTGTCGTTGCCGGTCCAACTTCATGAACATGACGAAACTAGCAGTTTTGTGAATTGATTTTGAAGGTCCAACCAAGCTCCAAATTTGGTGAGACTTGATCTATTCTTTCCTTCACAAGGCGTACTCCAACTCGTATTAAGGTCTCCAATTGAGCTTCCATATGAATTTGGAAGATAAAAGGTCACAAACATATCAACTCACTACTGTCAATCCAGGACTTAGAATTATTTCTAGGGCTGAAAAACAGCAGCTGATCCAAACTTCGAGCCTCTGTTTAACAAGCTTACAAGCTAACATAGCCCTTGCTCCAAAAACAAAGTTTCTTCTACACAACATGAACTACAACTTTCATTTAATGTCCAACATCAAAACTGGTATAGAAACTATATTTCTACTTTGACCAAAGTGGCATCGCAATAAAGCTTGAATTGTCCGTTTTGATCCATTGGAGCATTTTCTAGGCATTTGCTCAACATGAACCTTTCACGACTTTTGTTGTAGAGTCCATCTGGAGTCTTTTGGGTAAGGTTACAAGGTTTGGTTGATGACCTATATTTCCATCCACTTAATAATGCAATTCTAGCACTTAGTAAAGTCATTCCAACAAGGATATAACTTATCATTTCATGTGACTTTTTGATTCCAAACGTCATGAAACTTTTCGAGTGACCAATATAGATAGGTACTAAGGTGAGACACATGAAGATATTGCAATCACACCACCCAAGCATATATATTGAAAACTGCATATATGTAAAGCAAGGTGCAACATCCAAGTTTAGATTGGGGCTCCTGCCCATAGGTTGACCTTGACATCTTCATCACCACTTAATCATTTGAGCTCAAACCCACTGCTTAACTGGTGGCAAACACCTCGAGTGTTACAATCATCAACTAGTCATGATGTGAATCTTGTTTCTTTATTTCTTTTCTTATTTATCCTTTGAGGAATGCCATGTGTGTGTCCACTATCTTGAATATCACCGTTCTTACCCCTGCATTAAACATGGATAATCTTACATCGCATTATTACCCAAGTTCATATCCATACTAGGATCTTAATCAAATTCCTTTCCATAGGAAAAATATAAATGAACGATACTCGAATACTCTCTGGGTGAAATGCTGCAATGATAGCTCCGTGCGCTTGCAGATTAATAATCTAAAATGGACAAGGAACTATCACAGTCACGATTAGTAGAATCCAACTACTAATGAACGAGGCATTCTTGGCGCCATTGCTAAGGATGGATTCAACCCCGTTCTTAATGACGGAGCTAAGAAATGCCAACAAGCATTTCTGGCGTCGTTGCCGGGGATGAATTTTAATTCTATTCTTGGTAGTGACGCTAAGAAATGCCAACACCTACCAAAAAGTGAGAATAAATATAGCCCATGCTCTCAAAGATCTCAAAAGGAGAAAGGTATGGCATATGAGTTCATAAAAACACAAAAATATTCACTTGCACAATCTTGATCAAAGTGTATGACTAGTCTCTCCTATGGTCTGGTTTTTGACTTAGCAACATGACATGATGCTAGTAGGCCACTTTTGTCCATACCAAGCTCCATAAAAGCCTATATAAATGGTAGGATAAAGGAAAGGCAAAGTCAAAAGCCTTTGGTGAGGAAAACTTATACACTTTGAGTGATTGAGTGTATCATTTGAGGAACTACATTCATCTTATAAAAACTTTCAAAACCTCCGGAATGATAGTCAATCAGAAGAATAGAGGATAAGCGAGTCTATCTATCTGGTCTGTCTTGCAACTGCCCATGACTAGAGAAGGCCAAAAAGCTCCACATGCTGCAAAGTAATACATGGATAAGCAGTAGCCAATTTATTCAAATTGTGGTAGAAAACTTTGTTATAATCTATGCATATTTGAAATGTAATTGGCATAGTAGCAACTCCTGATCAACAACCAACGTCTTAGCTTTTGCTCGAGGACGAGCAAAGGGTAAGCTTGGGGGAGTTTGTTGGCGGTTGTTATCGACAAAAATTTACTGCCAACATTCTACTAAAAAGGAAGGAATAAACATTAATACACACATATACATGTGATAATGCCTTGTTTCCAGTTGTGCCCTCGAATTATCAGGAATGCAGAAACAAGGACGAAAACAGGCAGAGTAGAGGAGAAAAGTGCGCTTTCTATAAAGCGCACTGGAGGGAGAAGAGGAAAAGGGCTAGCTCAGGATAGAATTGGGCCAAGCCCACACTAGCACAGCAATCTAGGCCTAGAGGAGAGGCGGTGGAGCGAAGCTGGGCCTGAGGGGTGCTGGCCCTGGCGCGTGCACGCCAATGGGGCGGCCGTGCCCTCCTCGATGCAGCTTGGCCCCACCTCACGCACACCAACTGCAATTAATGCAGTGGAGGTGGTGCGGGGGTGGGTTCTTTGAATCTAGATGCCAGGGAGCCTCCACCAGCTCCTAAATAAAGGAGGGCACACCCCACACACACAACACTCAACACACCACACTACATTCTCTCACTCCTCACTCCCTCTAGCTCAAGGAGCTCCCTCTCTCCCTCTACCTCACTCTCACTTAGCTAGGTTAGATTAGGAAAGTAGAAAGAGAAGTAGAGAAGCTACAAGGAGAGCTTGACTCCTTGGTGGAATATTGGTGAGAATAAAGTTAGATTCTTTCTACCTTATGATCATCATGTTCTATCATACCGTCTTGTTCTTATATTCATATAGTTGTTGCTATGAACTAGAGTATAGTCATATTGATATGTTCATGACATGTATACTAGTCTATAGTCCATGTGTTATGAGTATTTCATATATGGTTATGTATGGTTTGTTTAGTATATTTGTGATGTGTAGATTAGTCTATAGTTTACATATCATTCATATGCTAAGCTAACCTAGGTGCTACACTCACATATGTGTCATGAGTAGAGCTACTTGTGTGTGGGGAGGTGGTTCATCGTGCTTTCGGGTACATCCTAGTCTCTTACCTGTCGATCCGTAGGGTCAGGGACTCGGGGGGACTAGGGTGGTCAATATATATGCGGGCGTGGTGCCTGGGTATATAGTGGCGGGTGTTTGCATGCCTAGTCCATGGTCGAGGGGTAGGTGGGCAGGTGGTGACAGCCCTGTCCATCCCTTGTATTCCCCCACTTTCGGCTAGGGTGTATGAGTTCGTAAATATGCTATTCGAGGTTGCTGGCAGACCAGTACTCGGTAGTCTCCCGATCTAATACACACATACTTAGCACTACCTTATGAGCATATATGTTAACTTAGCTCATAGCATACTAACTATATTAGAACCCTCCACTACTCATTAGGACATTCTTTTATTCTTACTCTTGAGAGTTGGGAGCACTTGACTAGATTAGGTGTAGGTGTATTTGTGTGTGTGTCCACTATCTTAAGAACTATATGCTTACCCCTGTTATGATCTTCTAGATATTATGCATACATAAGTGCTTTGCTCATACACATGTCAAACCATTTGTTATCACCGCCTTCTTCAACGAAATATAAATAACGATACCCTGAATACTTCTGGGTGAAATGCTACAACGATAGATCCGTGCGCTTACGGACATTGTCTGTAATTGTATAGACCTATCGGCTAGCATCAATGTCAAGGGGCAGAGCCAAACTAGTACAGTGACATCAGCTCCCCATAACACACTGTCCTTCCGCAAGCATAGCCATCAGCTCGGCTGGTGTGGGTGGCGGTGGTGGGGGAAGGTTCTCGTTGTCATTGCCATGCTGGCCACTACAACCAGCCCCACTTGATGAATAGAGGTTGCGAGGCATCTGTAGAGTTTGCAACAATGAGTAATTATTGATGATGTTGAAAAAATTATAGATGAATTGTATACTTATGCCATACTGAATTCACTGGAGAGAATAAATTCATACAATAAAACAGAGGCACCATAATTCATTTCCACAACATAACATCACCAATTATATTACTTAGCGCATCCTCACAATGCGTTCACATACATGCCAAAATTTTGCCAACAACAAAGCTGGACTTTATTAAGGTTCAACATAACATCCATAGGAGATAAACATGCATGGTTCGAAATTACATCATAGTGCCGAGATTACCACATAGCCCATAGTCACTAATGGAAATTAAATTGCATGTCCATACATAAGAGGATAGCAAAAGACATCATCTAGCGCATCAAGCTAAATGCTATAGCTAACTATGCCTCGGAGTGGTCCCTGTCAACATCGAACACACCATCACCATGGTCGTCCTCGAAAGGCTCAATGTTCTCCTCCTCTTCCTCTTTAGGCTAGGCCTCTAGGTCCACCTCCATGCCATCGTCCTCAGCAATCAACACATTTGGTCCCTCTTCTTCCACTAGAGCTGGGGGAAAATAGGATCAATCCTGTTGTTGAGACAATGCACATCAATCTGAAGCTCCTCAATCTAGCATAAGAGTTCCTACTCTCTACGATCAAAGTCAGTCGCCTACCTAGCAGCTGCAAACACAACCCTTATCCTAGCTACCTCTCTAGCCTCTGCAAGGCGGATGGCCTCCTCCCTCTCGGCAACGGTGTTCACAAACTGAACTCGGTGAGCTTCTAAAGCTGTCATAGCATTATCTATCTCCCGCTGAGCCTCTCTAGCTGCCCTCCGATGCCCATGCACATGCGCACGTAGCCTGCATTGCGTAGCCTGAGCTCGTTGGAGCTCTAGCATGCAGCTGATATAGCTGTTCTGGCAGGAGTAGAACATCTTCATGGCGGCATACATGGCACTCATAGCATCATTTGAGCTTCCTGCACGCTTATCATAGTATCTTACCAATGGATTGCAGCTGGGTTGCATCCAAACTATCTGTGATGCATCAACCTGAGGGAAGGATCCAGCTAGACCATTAACAAGCTCATCTCCAAACTCCTAGCAAATCTCACTTGATTAGTGCCTTGAAGTCTACCACTTGGGCACCCTCCTAAGGAGACTGTCCATCAAACTCGATACTCTAGCCTTACCACTATGGATTGTCTACACGGGCTAGAATGGTCACCCGCACATCATACCATGGCTGCTCCTTAGCTGCCACCTCCCTCTAGAAGTAGCGGGGTGGATTAGCATACCCACTGAGTTCAGCACCCTCAGCAGAGTGGGAGTGCCAAACAAGTCCAAGAAAGTGTTACTCCTAGCAGGGGCCACTGGTGCTGGCATCTGTAGCAATATGGTGCAACTTGGTGTGAGAAGATATCTTACGTGATAAAAAATTTTATAATTAGGACAAGTAATTATAAGGGGAGGAATAATGCAAAGATGTAAATGCATGAGTGAACATGATGCATGCATATTCCTTACGTCCTCACGAATCTTAGGAAAAAAATAAAATTCTAGCGACATACACGATGGCATACATACGTTCTCTCAAGTATACGCAACTAATCGAGCTACACGTTGCGCTATTAGTATACCTACAGAGAAATTCATGGTAGCCCAAACCCACATGATATATATATATAGCACACAAGTCTGGTCTCTAGGTTGCATGATAAATATTTCCACAGATACGATCAAGAGCCACAGTTCATATTTGAAACCAGTAAACTAAGTACTATCCACATATATACCTCCAGATATATACTTCTGTACCAATCTACCCACATCATTTATAAACCCACAATTAAGTATGCACCATACATACATGTAAACATGCATATATAGTCATACCAAAGCTAGCTCTCCCTGACCGCACGCACACACTTACAGTCATACCACTCATCAACTTACCTTTCTTACCTTGCGTAGGTGCGACATTGCAAGCACACATGTAAAAGTAAACCCCCAAAGTTAGTATTAAATAATGCCACCTACTGGTCCTTAATTGGGCATAAAGGAAATGACCACTTGCACACTCCAGATTTAAATTTCAGACTTCAACACACCTATGTATATAGCTATAAGTTGTCAAAATTGATTTTGTAAAACAAAAACTTTTGTTTTAAATACACATATGACAAGTTTAGTGTTGAATCTTGCTCCGATGCCAGCTATGACAGAACCTCTAATTTATAAGAGCACAAGTACGATAACAATCACCGAAATGATCACCAAAATATAAACCCGGTAGTCCGATGAAACCACGATGGATTTCAAACCAACCAACATACAACCAAGATCGTACATGATTCAACATAAACAAGTACATGTTACATCATAGTTCACAAATAGTTCACAAGTATCTCGCATACATCGAAGTTCACATAGTTGTTACAAACCTAGTTTCAAATAGCGGAAGCAAAGTAGTTTGACATCAACATCACACTTAAGTTTCAAATACATGCCAGTACTAGGTCACTTTCCAACAAAAGCATCAAGATAGGATAGCTTAGGACGATCATGCCCCATGATCTAGTCCTCATCCACCACAGGGTGAAGATAGTTCTTACAATAACGGCGATACACCATATCATCTGCAACAAGAGGGAATAAACCCTGAGTACGAGAATGTACTCAGCTAGACTTGCCCGTCGCAAACCAGAAATAAAGTGACACCAAGGAGTATGCAAGGCTTTATCAGTGGAGCTAGATTGACAACATTTTCATAAAAGAGCTTAAGTAACATGAAGTAACAATTATCATCTCTAGCATCAAGTTAAAACTTATTCAATTAGGCATCTCTAGGTTAGCACTTGTACTAGAGCAATCACTTGATTAAGCTAAACAAACATTAGTAACCATATCCGGTGTAGTAATGTCAACACAATCATAACCATCAAGTTTCATTAAGTGTTTCTACATTGCCGCTGGTCAGTCAAGTTCTCACAATCTAGGGGAGATGGTGACTCGAATCGATTCCAACCAGCTAGGGATTTATTCCTAACACAAACCCCATGTAACCAACTCAGGAACCAACTTCGTGGGTTCGATCAGCGCCACACCCTCAGAGATTCTACCAATCTGCCAAGAAGATCAGGTCTAGCCTGCCCTTGGACTCACGCCATTGGCTCTCTGCACATCCTTACTTCCTCAAGAGTGCGCACTCTAACAGAACAATTTTTGGCCCGAGTTGAGCTACTTGGCTTCACGGTCAGAATGACTTATCCGGCCAGCTAAGTGTTAGGCATGCGTTCAACATGACATGAGGACGTACAGCGCATCAATCCTTAACTGACACGGACGGGGATAGATAGGCACCCAGGACCTCCATGCCCTGCTGCGTTTCTATCGCAATCCTGCCTGGTCTCCAATTATACCTCAACACATGGTTATTTCCATGATAGCAGATATAGCCATCCATGACCAGCCACTCTCCTATATCTCGCAGGTGACAGGAAATAACCTGACCTCTACCGGTCTAAGCATGGCTAAGCATTTATTCGATCCTGGACTTAGATAGGATTCAAGGTTTATTTACTAGACAAGGGTAATATATATGCAGCAAGTGTTTTCAATCAACGCCTATACTTAATGCATCAAACACTATACTCTGGTTATGATTTTGTAAAACATGGGAGGCTTATAATGCTCCGGGGTTGCCTTTCAGGAACGAGGCGGGCTGATGGTCCGAACACTCAGGAAGGTCTTCTTCGTTGGCTTCTCCTTCGGCCACCCGCACCTCCTGCTCCTGGGCTATCTGTTGCTCCTTCGGTTGCTCTTGTTCGTACTTGAGCAACATCACTCCTTCAGGAACACCTATTGCATGCATATGCACAACATAAGTATCATGAATGCATAGGAGATGATATGACATGATGAGATGGATACACATGTATATTTAACAAATTGGTGACATGGTGATACAAGATTAACACTCGTTTACTGAGTAGGTGCATATCTTTCTCTATCTTGTTTTTACTGAGTAGGTGTATATCTCTTCTCTAAAACAAGAAACATACACTCACCAAGGTCTAGCAACCTTAAGTTGTTCATCATCTGTAAGATGCTTAGAACTTGTAGCTAACAACTTATTTTAATTAGCTTAAGCACCTAAACAACAACATCAAACACATACAAAGCAATCAAGTCATTCACTCATTTCAAGCAATTTCTGGACCGGAGACAACAGCTACATCTTTTGATCATAACTTGAGTTATACAAATCTAACAAATATGAGATAAGACTTTTTAGAAAGCTTATGAAATTGTCTACAACTTTCTTATAATCAGCTCAAGATGATTCAACAACATAGCAAGTCCCCAGATCTGTCCAGAAATTCCAGAGAGCAAGCACTTCTGACTACAAAATTCAAGCATCTATAACTCACAAACCATTTGGCATATTGCCATGAAAATTTAACACAAGTAATATAAGTAAGTTCTCTACAGCTTTATTATAATCAAGTTTCACAGCAAACATCATTTTCATTATGCAATTAGCTCAACAACAAAAACTGCACCAAACAACCCTTATAATTGAATTATAGAGCAAAATAATATTTCACCGCATACAAGCAATCAAATCTGGGCACAACCAATATTACCAATAGTTCATGAACCTCAAAAGAATGCTAGAAAATATAATGGTCAAGCCCAAATAAATTATTTTCATGCATTTATTAATTTATTTAGATAATAAGGTGAAATAAAGAAAATATATTTCTAGTGCTCAGTAAACTCTGAGAAAATTACAGTAGCTCAAGTATACCCTCAATAGTCTACTGAACAAATTTCATGCCATTTAGATATGCATAGCAACCTCTAAAAAATGATAATCTAGCAAGGCCTATACTAGCATAATTAGTTTGACCTAGTGAAAAGTATGAAACAACATATTTCATATTTTTTCTTATCTTCATAACTACACAAGAACACTATGTAACAATTTGCACACTCATAGCTTACCTACATTTGCCACAATAAATTGCATAAGAAATTTGCATTAAAATAAGTGAAATTCATAACTCAAACACACAGTACCCAAAAAGCCTGAAATTTTTACTACAGCACTCACATATCATCACTAGCCTCCCATAAAATTTTCACAACAATTGGAGCACAATAACTTTGGATATGAATTTCTCCCTAGAAAAACATAAATAAACTTAGATAAATAAAAATAGTATAAACTTTCCACTAACCATAGTCATATTATTACTCTACTGGTTAGATCTATTTATAAGGATTCCAAAATATCTTTATTTGCTATTTTTGGATTTTTCTATAATTTATTATGATTTTTGAAAGTTTGCAAGCATTTCTTGAAAAAAATAAAGAAAAACATTTCAAATCTATACACAGGCGCACTGATAGCTGGGCTGGAATCAACCCGACCCCATGCGTCAGCCACACCAAAAACAAAGCGATGGTTTGACCGGCTAGAACTCGCCGACGGCGAGGTCTTCGGTGAAACCACTGCCACCATCGTGCTCCCCGCATTGGTTCGCATTGATGGGTGGTGATGGTTGAACGGGAGGTGCACCGGAGCATGCTCGCCGATGGTCATGGCGGCACGGCGGCGCTACATGGTGGTGCGCCGGTCATTTCCGGCCACGGCAGTGCTCGGCGAGGGCGGCTACAGCCTCGCGAAACCCTAGGCTACCTCTACGCAAGAAAAGAGGGGGCAAGATGCGCCGGAGAGGTATGGCCACGGTGAGCGCACGCTCGAAGGAACTCCGGTGAGGTCCGCTATGGCCACGAGCTCACTATGAGCCCTTGCCTCAGTTCGAACGACATGTCTAGCAGGCTGAGAGGTAGCGTAGAGCGAGGCGGAGCCGGTGCCTAGCTGGAGGTAGCAATGGCACGATGGAAAGGGCACACAAGTGCGGCGAAGGTGAGTGGCGGCTCTACAATCGCTCCGGCGAGCACGCGGGTGAGAGTAAGGCGAGGAGAAAGCGAAATGAGGGTGAGAGAGCAGGGCAATGTGGCGCGTTCTTGTGCCCGTCCTGGCCTGACTAGTGGGGCCATCGCCGTTGTACGGCTCCAATGCGACGGGCGCGGCCTATGGCCGGTCGGCCACAACGTCGTCTAGATCGGCCGTTTGAGGCCCGATTCATGTGATTGACCGAGCAACTTCAGGCCATTAAATCTCCTAATCCGCTCGGCCTTAGCAAAAACTTCCCTAATACAAGTTGTAGAGCTACATGTATACTCTAATTTTGCCTAAATGAGTTTCATCTAATTTGGCCTAGATTTCAAACTATAAGGCTCCAAACAGGGGTACAATGAAACTAGAATGCAGTTCATGACTTAGAAAAAATCCTAAGTCTAGAAACAGCCCCCACTTTCACCTTGTGAGCCATTTTTGAGCTAGTTGTGCACTGATCTAGCTCAAGGTCATAAAACAAAGTTTGTTCCTTATAAAATTTACTACGACTTTTATTAAGGATGCACCAACATGCAAACAATCTAAGTAGTACTTTTGAATTGGTCAAGCAAAAGCACTCTAAAGGGGTTTCTAGTCAAACTAATACCTAGAAGCATAATTAAGCTTAGTCATTAACATGAAAATTGTTCCATCTTGCATCCTAAGTGTGTCTAGGGTGTTTTAGTGACCAAAAATCATCCACTTGCATCAGCCACACATGATCACAAGCATATACATGTAATAATAACATATGAAACATAGGAAACATTACTAATGAAACATAAGTTGCATGAGTGAAACATTGCTCATGTAACCTATGCAACATCACTGGTGCAACACATGGAACATTACCTATGTAACACATGAAACATTCCCAAGTAACATATGAAACATTGTTTATGCCACATATGAAACATCACCAATACAATATATGAAACATCACATGTGATAACAACATAGAACAAGGATGCAATGACACATGCGCATGCTCATATATGAATAAATGATGCTTATGCTCATGCAATGCAAGTGTAAAGTGCAATCTTAACACCTACGGTGTTACAAAGAATGGGATCTTGAATGGCAAGGTCAGGGCCAGTATTAATAAGGATATTAAAATGTTCCCAAGCCATGCCTAGAGATTCTTTTTTCTTTTGTTTAAAAGATAGAACCTCTAAACGAAGTCTGACTACCCTAGAGATTGGAAAGAATTGCAAGCAAAAGCTAGAGCAAAGGGCTTCCCAATCTCCTTGTCTACATTCTATGGTAAGGTTGTACCAACGTTTAGCTTTTCCCATCAAAGAGAAGGGAAAGAGCTTCCATCATAAGGTTTCATCTGACATACCTGCAATGCGTATGCATGCATAGGTTTGCTCAAACTCATTTAGGTGGGAATAGGGGTTTTCATCACCTTCACCTGAAAAGGGTTGATCCTGAACCATGTTGATTAAGCGCGGACGCAGCTCATAGCCAGGGGTTAGGATAGTCTTTGAAGATTCTGCTGGTTGTAGGCTTATGCTCATGGGAGCACCATATTGGTAGATAGGGGTGGATTCTAGATCCATGGTAAAGATAAAAGAATAATGATACAAGGTTAAGCTAGACTCAAAGTTAACTCAACAACCGTTCTCTAGCAATGGCACCAAAAATGCTTGTTGGTATAAATTAATGCACACAGAATTATCCGCAAGCGCACATATATTATACCGTTGTAGCACTTCACCGAGAATAACCCAGTTTTATATCAAACCCAAAGGAACGGAGGTGAGAATAACTAAGTCTTAACTTAACCTAACTTCACAACCAAGGCTAGAGAATAGGAGCGTAAAGGAGAGTACTAAGGTCTTCTAGTTCTAACTTTGCTAAGATTTGTCTTCTATTGTTCAATTCTGGGGATATTACTAGAGAAAGCACAGGCAGAGTATATTTCCTATAGCAACAAGGTCCTGTTAGGCCTACTAACGGGAGGTGGACTACAGAGGATTCAACGAGGCTATAAGAGTCACCTCGCGAGCTACCACTGATCCAAAAATAGGGTACATCCACGAGTAAACGAGTCTAAGCACCATGCTTACACTACAAATAATGCTTTAACTCAGGAGCTACAAGGATTAAAGTACTCAAAAGAGAGTCGCAAACCTAAAGAATAATATGAACAAGTTGCTTACTTGAATTAGAAGTCGATTACCAGAGAAATCTCAGAAGCAAGTTCAAGAAGAGCTTGATTCCGCTAGGGTACAAGCCGTAGAGAGAGTAGCGATAGGCCAAGACTCCTCCAAAACTCTTCCCTCTCACTCTATCTCACTTTCTCTAATACAAGACTAGATCCTATCGAGGACTAATCTTCTCTTAATTTCTAGCTCTGATCCTGGTGGATATGTGGACTAGGGTTCCTGGCTTTTCAGCTCTCAAGATCTAAACATAGTAATAAATTAGGGTTTCTGAGCGGAGGTGCAGGTAGATATATAGCCTAGAGCATCAATCCTCAGCCCTTGGATCAAACCTACTTGAATAAATGGCGTAGATACATCCTAGGAGGTGGTGGAGAACTGACATAACAACGGGAGGCTGACATGGGGGACCCATAGGCTGAGCGGCCTATAGGTAGGGCCGGCCAGCCCCACATGTTAGTGGGTCAAGCCCCGCCTCGATGGAGAGCCTCCTGGAGTCTTCTAGAGTCTTCTCATATTGGTTACGCAGCGGATTTCCGTAATTTTCTTTGATGAATAGGTCCTTCTTGGTGATTTTCTGATTAAATCCTGCTGGAAACACATATTCACCAAAACTCATGGAATTTGTCAGTTTAAACCCCTTAGTCTACATTGGTGATCCATTTCAATCATTTATGCAAGTTATATTGATAGTTTATGATATATGTTAACTACCGTCAACACACACCATGCCCGAGGTTTGCTTGATTTTTGAGCTTCTAATTCCCTGTTCCTTAAGCGCTGAACTCTTCTTTTCTAACTCCTTGTCAGACCCCCTAGACACCATTGGCCTTCTTACCAAATATACTCCTTTTCTTCTTCATCACAACTGGCCCAGTTCTGATCATATCTACTCTTACCCAATCGGTTGTGAACTCCTTCATTTTTTATGCGCCGATCCATGTTGTTAGATAGATGACTTAGACACTCATGGATAGAGTGACAGTTAGCTTGAGATTGCCTAAACTCTAAATACCGATTGCTGCACTCGGGACAGTTATGTCTTGTAGGCAATTTCAAACCTTCATTCTAGCAGTGTCTGAAGAAAGGATAATTCCAATGTAATTTGGCTTGCTCTCTTTCATACCTTTCTTCTTTGCACTGACATTCATATTCTTCTTCTTTGAGCCAGCGTTGGTAGTCCTTCTCCTTCTGGTGTTGCCACTTGTTCAACAAATTCCTGGAAATTACACGATGATGCATAGCGCCAACTCTGGAAGTCTCACCCTGCTCATATCGGCTCTTTTGTTGATCGCGCCTCTGTCTAGCCTTCTTATATCGCTAGCCAATATCTAAACCTTAGGGTCGACTGACCCATCTTCTTTGGCCTTAGCTGACATCAACACCTTCATCTTTCCTTTAGCCAGATGAAATTCTACCATATTCACCCCTAGGAAAGAATGCCTATCTATGTCCATTGCTAATTTCTTGGCTGGCTCAAACTTCATCTTTCCTTGCACAATGGCCCTCTGAACATGCTGGTGCAAGATTCTACATTCATTGGTATTATGATGAGTAGCATTATGGAATTTGCAGTATTTCTTCCCTTTGAGCTCTCCAGCCGAAGGGATCACATGATTTTACGGGTAACCTCAATTGCTTCTTCTCTATCAGCAAAATCAAAGATCTTATCAACCTTCTTGATGTCAAAATCATAGGCAATCTCTGTCTCTTTTACCTAAGGGTAGGATATAGGAGCCTTGCCCCATGTACACTCAGTGGATGCACTCTGGATCATCTTCATCAAAGTCTATATCATATGGATCAATCATAGTAGTAGCACCCTTCAAATACTTTTCTTTGCACATGGTTCGAAGCTGGCCTTCAAAAGCAGACACTCTCTAAACTAGGTGGGCCAAATTCTTAGATTCTTAGCCATAAACTTTTCTCTAAGTATTAGGGACATCCCTTAAAGGGCCATTTCAGCCAATTGGCCATCAGTCAGATTCAATGAGTAGCAACGGCTCCTTACTTCTCTAAATATCTGAATGAACTTAGAGCTTGACTCATTATTTCTCTATCTCATATTAGTCAAATCTATGATCTTCTTCTCTCCTGTCCCACTATAGAAGTATGCATGGAACTTTTTTCTAGATTGGCCCATCCAATAATCGAATTTGGTTCGAGTGATAAAACCAACTGAAGGCCGGTCTAGATAGAGATAAGGGAAAGAACCAAACTTTATGTGCTTCCTCAACATATGCTTCTCCAAGCTGAACAGGATAGCGACCGATATGCTCCATAGTTGACATTTCATCTATCCTAGTGAACTTGGAGAAATCAAGGACTCTGTAGCGTGGAGGGAGCTGCACGATATCATGCCAGGCTAGGTACGAACGCTAATAAGAACCAACCTGACCTTTAGGCTTTAGACCAAACTGGCTCTGTATCATAGCAGTTATCCTATTGACCAAATCATCAGCATTCATGCCAGCAATCTGTTGTCTCGGCTGGCCTTGGATTTGAGCTTGAGAGCCTTGCACTTGAAGTTGCTGCGCATTGTAATTATACGAATTTTGATACCTAGGGTGTGGTAGAAGCTCATATGTGCTGGCATTAGAAACCAGATGATATCCTTCTAGGTACTCGATTTGAGCATTGTGAATCTCATATCCCTGTAATCGACTATTGAAATAATTTGGATCAACATCTCTGATGATTCTTTGCATTGATGGAGCAATTTTATGAGCTAACTATGGCATCTAATATGAGGTATTGAATTCACCTTGAGCCAGCTGTTGCACAACCTGTTGAGTAATCGATGAGGTTGGCTGCTGGACTGAATACACAAAGGTTTGTCCAATAGGAGGTTGAGCTGTCTGTGTGACAGGGGCACTTAGTCACTGCTGCGATGGTGGTTGCCTCCCTGTCGTCTGGCCTTGAACTTGACCCCTGCTGTTTGTAGAACCTGACCTTGACCCCCTGCTATTTGCTGAACTTGAGGATCTTGAGCTTGTCCACCTGGAAGTTGCTGCATAGATGACTGTTGAAATTGTTCACCATTCGGCTGCTGACTAGAACTAGGCTTGCTACTTCCAATAGCCGAAGGATTATAGCTATTGAAATATGATGGCCCAGCTTGATCAACTGGCGCTCCATAGAAGACTTCCTTCATAACATTGCCAATCGAATTGACCAATACCTGATTGTGATTTGTAAAAGCTTCATGAACGGTCTTGTGGACCAACTAGGTAGCAACTCTTGCTTCAGCTTCCTCACTCTATTCATGCAGGAGAACACTTGGCAATGGAGTTTTCTAGACAACTGAATCATGAGTTCTACTGTAAGACAGTAGACACTTCTCACGAAACTCCTCTGTCACCTTGGTGATGAGTGTTTGTTGATCTTCAGGCAGTTCCTCAAAATTGACCTTAAGGATTGCATCATTGTTCATATTGACAATTGTGGTTCCACCAAGCGTGCCAAGGACGTGTTGACAGCGAAAACGGTTGCCTTGCTATCAGCATAGCAAGCCGGGAGAAGCTGCGAGGCCCAAGATCTCCTAGGACTTCAGAAACACAGGACCGGATCATCGTGACCTGAGGCGTGCTAGTCAATTTGACACTGTAATTGACAAGGAGGAAAGATTGATCAATAATTTAAGGTGGAGCATATCGGTGTTACTCTAGACAATTCTAAATATGCGGCTAAATAGCCAATAAGATAAGGCTATCGACTAAAGAGTTGATATCCAACATGTTCATAATGCAGAATAGGTAAAATAAGCATGCCAACAATTATCATATGCTTAAATATAAAGATCTTAACAGCCGATGATCATGAGAGCATGTAAGGGTGTGATGAGTAAACATGAAAGCATTTATATAAATTGAGAATCATGCTAGCTTTTAACCAGGATAAAAAACAAGTACAAGGATGTAGATGGCTAGTATATTCTCAATGAGCAGACTATCAGCTAAGAATAGTCGATTCCAGTGATAAAGTTGTACAACATGCAAACATTCATCCATTGGATATAAGCAAATCTATAAACTAACTAGACCCAATCTACTGTACCGCCAACAGATCGAATCAGCTGATGCAGCATTGACAATAGGACCTAGATTAGAGACTATCAATCGGTAAATTTGCTTATATTTCAATACAATCATGAACACACATTGTACATGTGAAAGCTCAGATTATCTGCTAGACAGTCGAAATATGTGAAAGTTAGCTCATAACATGCAAGCAATCAACCATTAAGCATAGACAGATCTATAAACCTATCAAATATAACCTATTATCTCTAACAGTGGGGTTCGACCGGATCGATGGCTGCCATAATAAAGATAACAGATTAAACCTTCAAAGAAAACAAATCTATTCATACTTAACATAACAGAGTCATGAAAACATGCTATGATCGTGAAAGCACGGGCAATCGGCTAAATAGTCGATGTGAACATAGCATGCAGTCAGAGGCTATGTTTGACCATAAGTAAAACTTGTCAATTGATAATTTATGATCTATAGTGCTAACAGTGGGGGTCGACTGGATCGATGGCAGCCATAATAGCAGTTCTAGACTAGATTTCATCAACTAATAAGCTTACTTAAAATCAAACATGCCTTGACCACATGCTATCTTTGATCAAGATTGGAATAAAACGACTAATTTAGTCAAAACCATCGTCAAAGTGAGATCTAGGTGTCGATGTTTGATGACTGACAACTCATCACGGGGTTAACCAGGACGTTTGTTCGGGGGGCATTGGCATATGCATAACTCTACGGTGAACGCAGAGACAACGATTTATACTGGTTCGGTCCGCCGGGGTGGCATCCTACGTCTAGTGAGGGGTGAATAGTATATTGCGTCCTGCGCTTTGGGGTTTAGACTGTGAGGTCTCTTTCTATCGTTCTTCCGATCTAGGGAGCCTTGCCCTCCTTTATATAGTCTAGGAGGCAAGAGTCCTAGTCGATTACAATATAGAAGTCCTATTAGGATTACATGATAGCAATGTTACTAGAATTACATGAGAGGAATCCCAGTCGAACTAGATCTTCTCCCTTCCTTATGGGGTACCCCAGGTACTATATACCCACAAGCCCCCGAACACTGTATGGTTGATCTTGGAAGACTCTTCTTATTTCTCTAGGTCTTGCCGAGTAGAAACAAGCTTCGTTCAAGTGCTTTCTTGAGATTAACCATGTAGCGCTTCTTGAAATCTTAATCGAGTGAGGGGTAATGTTGTTACAAATAGTAAGAGAACTAATTATAACAAGATCAATAACTAGCAAATCTACTAAAAATAGCAAGGAAACCCTACTAATCTTAATAGATTTAACCGATAACTGATCCATATCAAAATTTGTACGAGGTCGCCCGGACCGATGCAGCCTTACAAATTTTGATAAGAATCGATAAGAACTTGAATCAGGAATTGTACGAGGTCGGCTGAACCAATGCAGCCTTACAGTTACTAATAAAAGTTGATAACTAACTTATACAAAGCTTACAAGAGGTCAGCCGGACCGATGCAGCCTTACAAACAAAGTATAAGTTGTGATGGTACTCACAAACAAACCGAAGGTCAGCTGAACCAATGTAGCCCTGCTTGCCCGAAGAACTCATCGAGATCTAGTCTACTGGTTTGATTGATTGTTGAGAGATATCTATTACAATAGCTGGAGTTCAATACTTATACCGGAGGCTTGACTACGAGTCCTAGTCGAACAAGATCAGTTATAAAATTTAGAAAAGAAAATGAAAACATCTTAAATTAAGATAACTTGGACTTCAATCTTTCCCTTCTATGAAGTCCACCGTGCCTCCCTGCTTCTGATCACCGCCATCACCGATCGATGTTAGCCGATTCTAACAGCGTCTCGGCTAGCCAATTCTACAGATATTTCGGCTTTCCTCAACAAACCTTGAGATTCAGGGAACCAATATATTGATCCAAAGTTTGGTGTCAACACTATGCAAGAAAGTAATCTATATAAATATGCAACAAAGGTTTTGCTAGGTGTGTTGCTATCTTTACCGTAAAAGGCGTTATGTAACCTAGGTTCCAATCCTATCAACTAGCCTATCAACTAAGCTAGGAAAGTGAAGCATACAACTAAGGTAGCAATGTAAATGCGGAAGATAAAGATGAGGTAGAGATGCAAACTCCGTTGATGACTCCGGTATTTTTACTAAGATATCAAGAAGCGCTTAAGCTTCCCCTAGTTTTCGTTGGAGCCCCTCGTAAGGAATCCTTCGCAAGGGCCAAACTCCCATCTGGTAACTCCGCGGATGGCTCCTAGCCTTCCTCACGTGTAATTGGGTCTCCGGTGTGCTTTCCGCAAGCCACTCCCGGACCATTCCCTACCTGGTCTAACTAACCTAAGCACTTCGTAAAGCACCTATACTAATCACTGAATATTTCGCTAAGCACTATACATGTGGAGATCACTAAAATGGAGTATGTCACCCATCTTGGTATTTTTCTCAGCCTCTTAACTTCTCATTTGGCCAGTTGCAACTTAAATTTATAGCCCCATAACAAATAGAGCCGTTGCTAGCTTCGATGGACAATTCTGCGTACTGTCGGACCAGATGCACTGTAGCGTCGGCTAGTACTGTACCAGTCCGACGCCCCAGTGTCCGTAGCTGTTGATTTCGACCGTTCCATATTTTCTGTGACTGAAGGGTGGGCCACACTGTTGGACTAGTCCGACGCCTAGTCTACCGACTGGGTCGACTCAAAAAATCCTCTCGGGAATGTTTCTGGAACTGCTCGGACTTGGTGCGAAATAGTCTGACTCTTTTTCTTCCACCGGTCCGACTCTCACGTGTTGTTTGCCCTGTTCGGCAGGCTATTTTTTTTAGCTTTTAAAGTCGGCTATGGCTGATTTACTATGAGAGAAAAACACTATTTCACGATTGATAAGCCGTGCTGATAAACTCAGCCGAACAGAGAGTTTGTTAGGTGCATCTGAACAGTGATCCGTGATGGTCCGACTCAAATTTTTCTCTGGTCCGACTCTCTTTTCTACGCTACGTGAATATCGGTCGGACTTGTTACTGTGGTCCGACTCTCTCTCTCTGGCTTCCCCAAATTTGGATCCAAAATCTACTGTACAAAAATCTACTATGCAAAAAGAAGATTCTCCGTCACATCAAAATACCGGTATATGTATGGAGTACTAAATGTATATGAAATTAAAAACTAATCGTACAGTTTTATTGTAATTTGTGAGACGAACATTTTAAGCCTAATTAATCAATATTTAAACAATTATTACTAAATAAAAACAAAAATACTACAGTATACAACAGTGATTTGGCACTCCCCGATTTCAAACCAGGCCTCTCTCTCGTCGGACTCCCTGCCTGGTGCCGCTGCAGCACTTTTATTTGAGTCGGACTGGGGCGGCCTTGGTGGTCCGACGCTGCCCACCTGCCTGATGCCACGCCTGGACGTTTACTTGCATGTTTGCTTGCTTCTCCTCTTTTTTTAATATATTTATTTCTTTGTGATTCATGCGTCAGGCTGGTTCCAAACATCACAACTTGAGTTTTGCTTGATTACATAGATATTCAATATGTCTTCGAAGTCTTGTGTGATGTATTGATCTTCCGTATCGCCTCATCTTCTTTGTCCAAGTCGAGATTTGCACTCTTTTGAACTACAAAATAATTACTCTCTAACACGTTGCTCCAAAACGGTCTTGTTAATCATCAAATACCAAAATTCAGATTAAATGGGTCGATGGTCCATTTTTCTTATAGGCAACCACCAGAGCATTACCATTCTACAGCTGAAAAAGAATTTACTCTCTGGCAGTCAGTGTCAGCAGAGTTTGGTAGCAGCAGCAGCCTTGTCTGGCTCCTATACAGGAGTCCATGGTCGACGACCATTCCTCTTGGCGTTTGCCGAGGCGAGGTGGGTGCCGGCTTGTTTCAAGGATGGAGAGGAAGCTTTGGGTCTTGCGGCAACGTGGAGGACAGATCGAGCTCGATCTTCCCGTGGTGGCGGCTGTTGTCGACGGCGAGCTTCGATCCAAGGTCGAGGGGGCTCGGGGCGTGGCCCCGGCCAATGGGCCTTTAGCGATAGCATATCTCGTTCTTAGGGATGAGTGTCTACTTTGGCTCTTTCCATAGCCTTTGCGTGATGGAGTCCACTCGGACCTGGGGAAGATGGTGTCTGCCGGCATCGGATCCTGGCAGCGTTCAGTGGCGGCCGATGCAGGTGACCTCGACGAGAAGAGGGTCCAGGGGCTTGTTTTGTAATTTCTGTTTTTTCTAGGTCCCTGTGTGTGATTCGGTTGGGACAGCTATCCTCAGTATCCTACTGTGCTATACCTGTATTCCTATGGGTTCTTGTATGTGTTCCTTGTCTTTAATACAGGTACGTTTGATAAAAAAACAATAACTTCTCCGGCACAATACCACCACAGTTAGCGGCACAAGAGAGGAGGCGTTGTTTCTGGGAATGAGGTCGGCAAGATCGCCCTGGTGCTGGGGTGTTGTTCGAATTCTTTGACATCGGTACAGAGCGGCTGGCCCAGTTGCTGGCTGTGCACAGTGCACTCTTCTGGCCCTACGAGGATCTACGCTGGAATGGTAATCGCTCAGGAGAATCTAAGCCTTGTTTAGATGCAACCAAAAGTTAGAATTTTTTCACTCTCTCTCCATCACATCAATTTTTAGTCACTTGCATGGAGTATTAAATATAGGTAAAAAAATAACTAATTACACAGTTTAGTTAGAAATCACGAGATGAATCTTTTGAGCCTAGTTGGTCTACGATTGGACAATATTTGCCAAATAAGATGAAAGTGGTACTATTCATCGGGTTGAAGAAATTTGCAAACTAAACGTGGCGCTACAAGAATTTGGGACATGGATTGGCTACCCAGGGAGGGCAGGCCTATTTGCAGCATAAAAAACAATCCACCGGTGTGGGTTAGACAATTAATTGACCAGACGTCAAGACGATGGAACAAGCAGATCTTGATGGAATTCTTTACCCCGCTGGATATAGAGACCATAGAGAGCATTGCCTTGTGTACTGCTCCAGTGGAGGATTATTGGGCATGGCATCACGAGAAGTTGGGCATGTTCACGGTGAGGTCGGCTTATCGGATGTTGGCACAAGCTCGAGAATCGATGACGGCTTGGCAGGAGAATTCAGCAAGCCGCTCAGATACTATGTCAGCTAGGAAGGAGTGGCGTGAGCTTTGGAGGATTGGGGTGCCTTAAAAAATCCAGGTGTTTCTGTGGAGGCTTGCCCGGAATTCAATACCAACTGGGGATGTTCGTCACTGCAGGAACTTGTGACGCCAAGAGAGGGGTGAATTAAGCAACTTAAAATTTACTTCTATCTATGGCCTCTAATTTCATCTAGTCAAAACATATACAAGAAAATAATCTATCTAAAAGTGCAACTACGATTTTGCTAGGTGTGTTGCTATCTCTACCGCAAAAGAGTTATGCAACCTAGGTTCCAAACCTATCAACTAGCCTATCAACTAAGCTAGAAAAGTAAAGCAAACAACCTAGATACGGAGTATAAAATGCCAAAGATAAAGAGCAAGGCAGAGATATGCAAACTCTCATCGATGACTCCGGCATTTTTACCGAGGTATCGAGAAGCGCTCAAGCTTCCTCCTAGTCCTCGTTGGAGCCCCTAACAAGGAATCTCACGCAAGGCCCAAGCTCCCGGTCGGGTAACTCCGTGGATAGCCCTGGTCCTTTCCCACGCGCAAGTTAGTCTCCGGTGTGCCTTTCGGCAAGCCTCTCCCGGACCGCTCCCCGCCGTCTTCACTATCAAACCTCCGGCCGAACCGCCGCGGGCCTTGTTCCCTTAGGTACACGGTGGCGGCCACACCACAAGCATGGTTGGTTTGGTCTCGCAAGACTACAAGCCCCACCGATGTACAAGCACAGTGCACGCAAACACCTTTGGATGAGAGGTATGCAAACCTCACTAGCAACTAGACCTAAGTCTAGAGCAAGCGCATATGAGCATGGTCTACCAAACATAAGCACTTCGCAAAGTACCAAAGCTAATCACCTTGTGATCTTTGTGCTCTATGCAAGTGGAGAGCACAAAAGTGGTGTAGCAACACCCTAGTATCTTTCCTCAACTCCCACACATACCAAATGGCTAGTTGGGGGTCTATTTATAAGCCCAAGTCGAAACTAGCTGTTGTCTTCAAAATAGGCAACTGTCGGGGGCAATAGACACACCATCGCCATCCATCGGACACGTCGGTCGCGTAGAAATACGGTTGAACCAACTAGCCGTTGCCGGGATCACCAGACGCTGACCTGTGTCTATTGCCTCTGCAATAGACGCGTCTGTTGCTCATGAGTGCTCTCTGCACTGCGTCTACTGCTCTTGCTTCACGTCTGACGCCATGCCCTAGCTGCATCTGATGCCTACTGAGTCGTCCCACCACTGTATCAGGAGGTGATGCGTCCGACGCTGCTCTAGCACCATGTCTGTTGCACAGAGAGGATCCAGAGGCACACGCTGCACTGGACAGACACTGACGTCAGCGTCTGTTGCTCACACTTCCAGCGTCTGTTGCTGAAATGAAGCCCTATTTCACTTCTGATTCAAACGCTTGGTGAACGGCTTCGACTCCAATCTATTAAACTACAAAAAATATATACTTGCAAACACATTAGTTCAATTTGGTTGTGTTGATCATTAAACACCAAAATCCAAAGTAAATGGACCTAGAGTCCATTTTTCTTACAATCTCCCCTTTTTCGGTGATTGATGACAACACGACCAAAGCAAGCAAATAATAAAGAAATTTTGGAAATTTAAATACTATCTACTTGCTAGGATGCAATGCAAGGGCAAGATTATATGATGCTCAAAGATATCATACGTAAGAAACAATGAATGCTTATCTTGGCCTTGCCATTTGTCCCATTTGTCCCCAAATGATATTATGAACTTAAGCCTCCCCTAAATCCATAATTCATTATCCTCCCTTCCTCGGACCATTACCATTTATAATTTAGTATATCACTTGTGGTTTATTATGATTTTTCTTGCTCTTGGTCCAACAACTTCTCCCCCTTTGGAATCAAACACCGAAAAGGAAGACATTAGTAGCACAAGGGAGGGTCAAGTTTTGTGATCCTTTGTATGTGGAGTGGAATATATCACAAAAAATGACTCTCACATTACATAGACTAAACTCCCCCTAAATATATGCATACATATAGTGGAAGGCAAAGTATATGCATAGTTGGCAAATTAATGCACAAGGGAGTTCAATCTATATAATGCATGGAGAAAGCATATAAATATCAAATTGAAATCAACACAATGAAGTAGATTAGAGGTACCACATGTAGAAATCAATTTGATTGACACCATCTAAAATGGGTGGTGAGTATTTGAAGCATGATTGCTTATCTCCAGGGAACTCCATTTTCCTTGCAATGAGACTAATACGCACAATAATCTTGAAAAGGATGTTAGTCTCAAAACATCCAATTTGTTAAATAATCTCCCCCTAAATTTGTGTATACAAGCATAGAATACTTGTAGGAGACATTGAAAGGTCTTGATTGCTAGAGGGGGGTGAATAGCCTAATAAAACTTTCTACAAAATGTGCTAAACAAGTTTATCAATATAACAAATAGCGTGGTGCAAGTTTAGCTTAGCCTAAAGGGGGTTTGCAAGCCACCTATCCATTACACAATTCTAATGAATGTCACACAACCGCACAAGTTAAATCGCAAGAGGTAAACTAAAAAGCCACTCTACTCTAGCTACTAAGCACTAGAGAAAACAACTAAGTACTTGAAATGTAATGCAAGAGTAGGGTAAGAAATATTTCATCAAGGGGCGATGAATTGAGCTAACCAATCAATAATTTCAAGTGATGATATTCAAGATAATCAATCCACCGAGACAAATCAATCACAATCAACGAAGAGAAGACACGATGATTTATCCCGAGGTTCACGTGCTTGCCGACATGCTAGTCCCCGTTGTGTCCCCCTACACCACGTGGTTCAGTGGGTAATCGATATCACACACCGAACCTCTCAAAAGGCGCCATAAGAACCTACCAAATGGTGAGAAGTTCCGACACGAGCAATCCACTAGAGTTGGAATTTGGCGCTCCGCCGGGGAACCACAACAACTGATGAGGACATAACACCAACGGATACGACCATTGATTATAAGGTGTGCTCGTTCCTACATTTGCATAGTAATTTTGGGTATAATTCACTTGGTTCCACATGTACATGTCGTTATTGGAATGTAGGTACAAATGTGTCTCAAAGTACAAATCCATCAAAGTTGAACTTTTAGTTCGTCGGCAGCCCGATAGTGCTTCATTGGGAAGGTCATAACTCATCCATCCGGAGTGCGATTGAGGTCAATGAGCACTTGATGGAAAGCTTATTTGATAAGATTTCAAATAGATCTGGTCCCACCTCAATATCACATTGGCAAGGCCTCGAAATCATTGAGACATGCCGTCGCTATTTCTGTCGGGTGCTACAGCGTCGTCGCGGGCTTGTTATTCACACTTGGGACCCAGGTCCAAGTTGGAGCATGCCCCAAGAAGATGGAGAACACCTAAGAGATGTCCAAGGACGTCCTCCTCCTTGGCCACCACCTTAGGAGTCAAGCAAGGGCGTCCTAGCCAAGTTGGAGGCCCAATCCATATCAAGTTCGAGTCCATCTTAGGCTCCAGGACCAGTCTGTAGTAAAACGGACGCACAAGACGCATCTGGACTCCGTTTTCGATGATCCACATATGGATGGAAAGATAATTTCATAAGCTAACCAATGGCTTTAGTTTGAGGCCCAAATTCCATTGGAGTCAATGGGAATCGACGAAACAAGTTGACATCCAGAATCTGTGAGGGCGCTGCATCGCCATCTTTTGGGCCGTTTGGCCCTTGTAACGTGTCGAGACTTCTTAGCGACGTGAGTAGGGGTCCTTGGATGCCCCTTAGGCTTTATAATCAGTAGCCGCCGCCTATGTTAGGGTTTGGGTTTTGCTTAGATTATTCTGTCCATTGACAGTCACCGTCTTTCGGTTTGCGAGACTCCAACTTCAAGTGCTCATTCATCTGCAATTGTCACTTCAATTGAGTTGTATTTTATCTTATTCTTGCTTGTGTTCTTCGATTCACAGCAGGGATTAGCCTTCGTGGCGAGGTCAACCGGATTGTGACACGGTTGATAACCAGAGGAGACGTGGTGCTAAGGTTGCAGGGTTCGGATCTTTGAGATCTGAAGCCGGATCGGTGTGTCGCTTCTGATCAAATCGATAGTTATCTTGAACCTGACGGAAGATCGGGAATCACGCCCCCATCAAGTGGTATTCAGAGCTAAGGTATACCGTCAAGTTCATATTTACCCTAGTTTAGTTGATTTTTGCCTTCGTCCCATAGTCCATCGCCATATTTGTTTCCTGTCCTACAACCATCCGTGTCATAGCCTTTGCATATTTCAGTTTCAGAGTCCGTCGTGTTGAGTTTGTGTCCTAGGTCAAGGTCTTGTTGCTGGTTTAGATTGTGTTCTTTTTTAGTTTGTGTTGATCCCTCCATCCGCCATCATCCTATCTTAACATCAGTTTGCATCTTGTGTTCACATAAAACCCTGATTCGAGCAGTTTTCATAAAACAGCCATAACTTTTGCATCCGAACTCGAAACGGGGCAAATTTTATATCTACGGAGAACGCTAGAAAATTTTAGATCTGTTTCATTCCAGCATAGCTGGGTTCACAAAATTTAGAATTGCGAAATTCGATCAAGAACATCGAGTTTCGGGGCCCACAAGTTTTAACCAGCTTTTTAGATCACAATCCTGAATTTGTATAGGCCACATCTTTTGTCCAATTGAGCTCAAATTTTTTAAGATTTGTTCTTGTGTGCTCCTTGATGAGAAAAATATCAAAAGAGCAAAATCTAAAAAAAAGTTTGGACAAAAAAAAGAAAAGAAAAAAATAGTAAAAGAAAAGAGAAGATAAGAGAAAAGGGAGCACATAAGGAACACGTCAATAGCTCTATTATTTGTGGTGCCTTTTTACCTTGTCCGTATTTCCGTTGCTACCTTTCATACTTGTTTCACTCTCTTGTTTGTCACAACTGGTGTAGGAACACATATAGGCCAGCAACTAGGACAAGTGCTCTAGACATTTATTCAATATTGCTATCTGTTACTGAATTGTGTGCCACATATATATATTTGTTCTTTGTGTGCCTTCCAAGCTCCACATATATACTCCAGATCATTACAGAAAAAGATCCTTGCAATCTTAGTGCCACGTCCTCACAGGTATCTCGAACCAGCCACCGATTGTACCGTCTACTGCTTTGCGTTGGTAAGAACCTTGTAAGAACTTGGTAAGACGTGTGAGAGTGTATTTCCACCAACACATATAAAGTTGACAGGAATTTATTTTGATTTCTAACGTTATCAAACAACGTATTTCTATTTAAGAGTGAATTGCAGGAATTCATGGCACAGATGTTTGCAAGGATGGACCGCATGACGAACAATCCATTATCACATATTGATTATAATCATCAAGGTATAAGAGGTAAATTTACCATACCATCTTTTGTTGGATCTTATGATGGAGAAGCATATTTAGATTGGGAGATGACTGTAGAACAAGAATTTAATTCTCGCCTAGTTCATGAGATACATAAGGTTAAACTTGCTACTAGTGGATTCAAGGATTTTGCTCAAATCTGGTGGCGACAATTAGCTAATCTGCATCAACAACCTCAATCGTGGGATAGACTTAAAGAAGCAATGCGTGATAGATTTGTTCCTGTTTCGTATAAACGAGATTTGCGTAAGAAATTACAGCGCTTAGAGCAGGGAGTTATGTCTGTTCAATAATATTTTGCAGAGCTTCGAAAGGGCCTGATTCTTTGTGGGATAAAGGCGGATCTGGAGGATAAATTGTGTCGTTTTTATGGTGGTTTGAGACGTGAAATTCAGGATATTGTTTATGATAAAGATTTTAACACTACAAAACAGTTGTTTCAGCTAGCTATGCTTGCAGAAAAAGAATTACAGGAACATCAACAAAAGAACCAGACCAACATTGGCGACAACCTCAATCAGGTTTTAGCAAGGGTGGAGCAAGCATTCACGAAGATCGAGACTACAATAAGTAGACGAGTGGTTGTTTCTGCCGCTACAGCAGCATCTTCACCACCACCTCCCACACCCACTTTGGAGCATGGTAAAATTTTAAACTCGACTGAAATTGTACAACTTCATAAACAAAGTGTTTCTACTAATAACAAAGAGATTGATATTAAAAATGAAAATCACCACGTACCTAAACTAGAAGATTCTTTTATGCTTGCTACAAAATATGATAATGTTCAAATTGGTGATGATGTGCTGAATTTATCCACCACTCATGCTATAATAAAGCAACAATTAGTGGATACAAAGTCTGAATTTCCTTTGTCATAAAATAATTGTTCTAATAGTGCTTATGATAAGGAAGAGTTGTGTGACAATGCTTTTAAGACACAACTAGTGAATGAGCATGACGCTTTTGTTTTGGAACCAAATACTTGTGCTGAAAATAAGAATTTGAATGAGCATGATGTTTTTGTTTTGGATCCAAATACTTATGCTAAAAATAAGAATTTGCTTCCCATTGCTGCTAAAAAAGATGAGCTAAAATTGTTGACTTCTTTAAATACTTTGGGATATATTGAGTTTGAAACACTATGTGCTCTGAGTAGTTTGGAGGAGACATTTTTATGTGCTGAATTACCATGGTTGTCTACATGTATATATCAATTTATTGGCAAATATAATTATAAAGGAGAATATATGGTACACCGAGTTTATATTTGTTCAAATCTGAAATCTCCTTTTTCTGTGCATCAATGTGACCAATCAAAGGGCTGCATTAGATATAATCATGTCATGTCAAGATCTCCAAGTTTTGTTATAAAGAAACAGGTTAAATTTCAAAAAGAGAAGCAATATTGGCTACAACCTACAATCTATCCTCCAACTAAGCTCAAACCGAAGATGGATTGTTGTCAAGAAGGGGAGGATGATGAGGACATAACACCAACGGATACGACCATTGATTATAAGGTGCGCTCGTTCCTAATTTTGGGTATAATTCACTTGGTTCCACATGTACATGTCATTATTTGAATGTATGTACAAATGTGTCTCAAAGTACAAATCCATCAAAGTTGAACTTTCAGTTTGTCGGCAGCCTGATAGTGCTTCATTGGGAAGGCCATAACTCATCCATCCGGAGTGTGATTGAGGTCAATGAGTACTTGATGGAAAGCTTATTTGATAATCTTTCAAATAGATCTAGTCCCACCTCAATATCACATTGGCAAGGCCTCGAAATCTTTGAGACATGCCGCCGCTATTTCTGTCGGGTGCTACAGCGTCGTCGTGGGCTTATTATTCACACTTGGGACCCAGGCCCAAGTTGGAGCATGCCCCAAGAAGATGGAGAACACCTAAGAGATGCCCAAAGACGTCCTCCTCCTTGGCCACCACCTTAGGAGTCAAGCAAGGGCGTTCTAGCCAAGTTGGAGGCCCAATCCATATCAAGTTCGAGTCCATCTCGGGCTCCAGGACCAGTCTGTAGTAAAACGGACGCACAGGACGCATCTGGACTCTGTTTTCGATGATCCACATATGGATGGAAAGATAATTTCATAAGCTAACCAATGGATTTAGTTTGAGGCTCAAATTCCATTGGAGTCAATGGAAATCGATGAAACAATTTGACGTCCAGAACCTGTCAGGGCGCTGCGTCGCCATCTTTTGGGCCGTTTGGCCCTTGTAACGTGTCGAGACTTCTTAGCGACGTGAGTAGGGGTCCTTGGATGCCCCTTAGGCTTTATAATCAGTAGCCGCCGCCTATGTTATGGTTTGGGTTTTGCTTAGATTATTCTATCCATTGACAGTCGCCGTCTTTCGGTTTGCGAGACCCCAACTTCAAGTGCTTAATGATTCATCTGCAATTGTCACTTCAATTGAGTTGCATTTTATCTTGTTCTTGCTTGTGTTCTTCGATTCACAGCAGGGATTAGCCTTTGTGGCGAGGTCAACCGGATTGTGACACGGTTGATAATCAGAGGAGACGTGGTGCTAAGGTTACAGGGTTCAGGTCTTTGAGATCTGAAGGCAGATCGGTGTGTCGCTTCCGACCAAATCGATAGTTATCTTGAACCTGACGGAAGATCGGGAATCACGCCCGCATCAACAACCCCTCACAACAAGCTCACCGGAGCCAGCCACAAACAATCACCAACACGTGCCGGACTTCCACCGTTGCTCCAAGCCATCTAGGTGGTGGCAACCACCAAGAGAAACAAGAATCCCACAGCAAATGAACATCCAAGTACCAACTAGATGCAAACTCACGCAAATGCACTTGAGATCACTCAATCTCGCTTTGATTAGGCAAACAAGCAAGGGAGATGAGTGGGAGGGGATGTGCTCAGCTCAAAAGAATGTTAGAGAGTCAAAATGTCTAAGAGCAACTTCTAGGAGCTGGCCAACAAGTATATATAGGAGCCCCCGAAAGAATAGAGCCGTTGGCTCACAAAATAGCCACACTCGGGGTGACCGGACGCGCTAGTCCGGCCTGACCGGACGCGCATAGCTTCCGGTCGCTCCACCGTGACCTCCCCGATGAACGGCACGTGTCTCACTTTGAATTTCGTTCGTTCGATTGTAATGGTCATTTAGATGTACTCGTTCACACACTAGAGTGACTGGACGCGCAGCTTGAATTGACTGGACGCGCCGATCGCACAGCGCCTGTGCTCGCGAAGCACCGACCGGACGCGCTATAGAACTGACCGGACACGTTACACCCAGGGTCCGGTTTGAGTCCAGTAAGCACCCACCACGACCGGACGCGTCCGATCGATCGTGACCGGACTCGCCACCGCGTCCGGTTAGCTCTTCGCTGATGCTGCTCCATGCCATGTTGACCGGATGCACCGGTCCCGTGAGGCGTCGGATGCTCCAGTTAGAAACCCTAGCTGCCCCTTGCGCTGCTTGCTAACACTGACCGGACTCATCCGGTTACGCTGAGACCGCGTCCGGTTCAGCGTCTGGTCACCTCTGTGACCTCCGTTCGCCTCCGTTTCTTCGCGCCAGGCGCAGTGGAAAATAGGCGTTTCATTTCCCGAACCCCAAACCCCTCTCTACCGCTCAAACTCCACCGCCTTCGCAAATGTGCTAACATCACCAAGTGTACATCACCATGTGCATGTGTGTTAGCATTTTCACAATCATTTTTGAGGCGTTAAATTAGCTCTCCACTAGATCTAAATGCAAATGCAAATGAATTTCATCTAGTGGCACTTAAGTGATCAATAGCCCTAGAAATTCTCCTCTTTATAGTACGGCTATTGATCCTAAATGTGATCACACCCTCTAGGTGTCTTGATCACCAAAATGCAAAAACCCTATTGATACCTTTGCCTTGAGCTCCATAGGGTTGCACCTTGTTCCTCCTTCATCACCATGGTAAGCACTTCATCATCCACACTTGATCATCATGCTTCACCATGCTATGTGCTAACCATCCTTTGCTACAAACAATCTTAAGCACATGATTAGCACTTGGGCATTGTCACTAATTACCAACACCAAACATAGAGCTTTCAGACATGCACATTGATTCTTCAAAATCAACATACCACTTGAAAGATGACATCACATGAATGTGAGAATCATTTTAATCATTACAAAGATTCATTGCAATCATTACAAAGATTCATTGCAATCTTAAGCCTATATCTAATTGAAATTGTGGGATCCACAAATTCATTACAATCATTACAAAGATCCAAAACAAGCATAGGCATAATGAGAATCCAACAAGGCAATACAGGAGCACAACTCAACATTGACTCAACTTGCTATGCTATCGTTTTCTTCATATAAAGGGAAAAGATCCTAATGCTTCTCTTCCGATGTCGCAAGAAGATGGTAAGATGAGGTTCTAAAAGCATACAAAATCAAGGAGTGAAGATGAGAACAAAGACTTTTAAAACAAGCAACAAGGCAGGGATAACATCAAGGGCAAGGATATAGTATGGAAGAAAATACCAAGGTTTATAGAACAAGGATTGTTATAGTAGTTTCAAAACCATAACACGACTAATTTCTAACTAGGCTTGCGTCCTACAATCAGCATTCCATGTCAAACTCAACAAATATATCATGGGGTTCATGAGACTCAAAAAGGCAAGACACTGGTTTAACTGCGGTTAGTTTTTAGTCATCATATTCTCAGCAATTGAGTAGCATCAAGGTAAACCAATTCCCATTATAAACAAATGATCAATTGTAATAAGAATAATGAAATAGCAATTAAGATAAGTATAATAATATCAACAATAATAAGCATGATATAACAATGGTGAACATTTATTCTGTAAGAATCCCCAAGTCCGCCCGTGTCCGTGGGCACGGCTAGTATACCAGTTTTTAACTCTGCGCAGAGGTGTACACTTTCACTGTGAGTCATGACTTCCAAATGCTTGGGTTCGCGACTCCCCAAAACACCAAAAATAATATAAAGCCATTTAAAAGTTCGTCTAACAAGTTAAGGCCGCTAAGGATTCTCAATTGGAAAGCATGAACCTCCCTCCAAGGGGCGACTTACAAAAGACTGCACCCACCTTGGCAGACCAAGACCATACTAGACATGAGCCCTCTTGCGCCTTTTGGTAACTACTAACAAGCTAGAAAAGGTCTCTTAAACAACTAGAGTCAGAGCCATATAGCCCTCACAGCTGTATTGGCAATCCCAGTTATCACTTACAGATAAGTCCTTACAAAGAGAAACTAGAGCAACATAAAAACAACATAATGCTCTAGCACCCTTTAACAGTAATTAAATTATCTTAATAGGTGATTGCACAATTCATTAGTCATATTACAAGATCATTGTTTATTATTAAGCACTAGCAATAGCTACCCAATGCAAATCCCATAGGCAACAAGGTATTAGGATATCAAAGCCTACTTTATAATCTATAGGTCGTTAAGGAGGACACATGCATATGTAGTATGATTATAGTGAATAGGATAACAAGGATGGTCCCATGCTATACTTGCCTCAAAACTCATATCCTTCTTCTAGTCCAAAGCTTCAATGAACCGCTTCTTGATCACCACGTATGAAACATTAAGTAAAAAGGTGTTAAAGACATATGAAACAGTAAGTAAAAAGGTGTTAAAGACGTTCTCCACGTTGCTACGAATACACAGACGCGAGAAGCACGCTAATCGGAACTAGATGCAAAAGAAACCGCTACCGAAATATATCTACTCATAGGAGAAAATGTGAAACTAGCTTCATGTGTTTTAACTATATAAAAGCACATATAATATAATTAAGAGAAATATCTACATTGAATTAATAAAATTATATTTGTATGAGAAACAGGTTTGAACTAAGCAAATTATAATTGAGAAAACATGTTTAACTGAAATTAATCAAATTAATATTTATTTACAAAAGATTGGTATTTACTTACATTGCTTTTAATTATACAAAGTATTGCATCCATATTAATCAATTTAATATTTAATTAAGAATAGCTAATAAGTTGTGATCACGTCATTACAAATTCAGCACAACTTGATCGCACTAAAAACAAAGCTAGGATAGTGAAACTACCAAGACTTTTATATTATATTAAAGAAAAAGTCTATATGCTTGATTTATTTTAATTGAGCAAAACCATGTAGATGTTATTAATTCAAATTAGACAACAAATATTTAAACTTAAAAACCGAGTTGAAGCTAATCATATTTTATCTTATAAATATTATGACATAATTTATTATGCAAGTTAAATGTTATCTTTGCAAAAGAAAAGAAGCACATGAAAGCATCTAAACGAGTTTTATATGACCATATTTAGCCTAAACAAATTATGATGAAACATATTTAATCCGACGTTAATCAACTTAATAATTACTTACAAAAGATCAATATTATCCTGTTTTGCTTTTATTTAAAAACGTATTTGCGTAAACATTAATCAATTTAATATTTTAAATTATAAAATTCACAAGTATAGCATATGAAGACGTCGGTACTAGTACGTAAATTAAGTCAACAAAAACCTAAAGTCGTTTGAATGGATACTAATGGAGTTAGAATGACTAAACGGCACATGATTAAGATGGCACGGATTTTTGGAACAATAGAACGAATAGAACAAATAGACGAGCTTAGCTGCAGAATGTGCACCTTCTTCCTTGTACGCACGGAACATGAGCCTGGCCAATTGGAACTCTTGCCGTGGGAACCTTCTACCGACCAGGCAAGGTGAGGTGGGGCTAAGCTCGGCTGCTAGGTAGGCAGAGCCGCGTTGTGCAGCTGCGTGCAGCGAAGGCAGGGAACAGCTGCCCTGCTCGTACACCCTCAGAAAGGGGCCGAGATGCGAGGCCTGGCCAAGCTTGCAGGTGGCCAGAAAACGAAGAGCAAAAAAAATGAAGAAAATGCATCATTGGTGGTTCGCCGGAGAACCTCCCTTATGATGATGATGATGGTGGCGTCGACGAGACTTTGGGGGCAACTTGGAAAGAAAGGAGAAAATTTAGTTTACCACCTAGGCATTCCCAAACAAGAGGCTCTCCTTTATGATAGTTCTGATGTGCTTTGCCCAAGGGTTGCTATATAGGGAGAAAGCCTCATCACCTTCACATCAACTAGCAATATGGTACTAATTAATTGATTTTGCACCATCCACCTCCACTAATAGGCCTCAATAGTCATTTAAGTCCATTAGTAAATAAAGGTATGGGCCTTTGAGAGTCCGTGGAAAATTAGTCTTGAATTTTTTCAAATTTTGAAATTAATTAATATCATGAAATAAAAATAATTTTAAAAAGTCTAGAATTACCATTTATATTACGAAAAATACTTCGAAGCTTAGAAAAATTCGGTGAAAAATCCTGGAGATAAATGGAAGGATGAGGAACTCAAATAAATTATTTGGAGCTCAATAAAAGATTGTTCGAAACTTGGAACATAAAGATTAAGGTCAAGGATGTAGGAATTAAATTCTAGAAAAAAGCTGAAAAATTCCTAGAGATAGATATTCGTCTCCTAAACGTATTTTAAAATATTTTGCACATAGAAACACAAGGTGCGACCGGCATGAATGCAACAAACATGTTTCTACCTTAAGATAAATTTTAATTTAATAAAAATGTCACACCCGGTTTTAAGGACAAAACCAGACATACACCATATGTGAAATAAAGAAGACAAATCTCACATATAGCCACAGATAAGTGTAATATCAAGAGACAAATGCTTAATATACATAACACAATAGTATAAAATATACCTTAAAGAGCAACACAGCGGAAAGACAACTCCGAACACCGGGTGCAACCTTCACTCCAGGATCAAACTAACTGGTTGATCACAAGCCTAACAATTCCAGAATCTAACAGTCTGGTACCCTTCCTGAGATGTGGGGAAATAGCAAGAGTGAGTCCATGTCGAACTCAGCAAATATATCATGGGGTTCATGAGGCTCAAAAGGTTTGACACGGATTTACTGCAATAGCTTTTAATGAGTCATCTTTTTAGCAATTGAGTAGCAACAAGTTTACCACAATCCCAAATAACCTCATGATCATGTAAACGAGAATAATGTATAGCAAGAAACAATAATCATTAGTGAACATCAATATCATCAGTATTATCATTATCATCAGTGTTCATCATTTATTCTGTAAGGGTCCAAGGCCACTCGTGACCGTGAGCACGGCTGTTATAACAGTTTTACACTCTGCAGAGGTTGTACACTTTCACTGTGAGTCGTGATTTACCCTTTCGCCCGAGGTAGCTAATCTCTTGACCCACTTCCAAGGAAGGTCGGCAGGGTTCACTATGAAGTCTTTCAAAGGTTCGTCTAACAAGTTAGGGCCATTAGATTCACTCGGCAAACAGATGTAGAGCCCCCCTTCCAAATGGCACAATAACGCGCAGCCTATACACATAAGGACAGAGGCCGCACTATACCCGATTCGTCAAGCCGTTCTTACGCCATGAAGGAATACCTCTAACAAGCTAGAAAAGGTCCTCATACTTGACTAAAGCCAGAGCCATATAGCCCCCACAGTTGTACTGTAAGTCCCGGATGTTCGCTTACAGAAAAGTCCTTAGGGAGAGAAACTAGAGCACCATAAAAACAACCAAATATGCTCTAGCCCTCTTGAGCCATATTGCTTTAAAGCATCATTTAAACGTTTATTGCATATATCATTAATCAAGTTACAGATCATAGTTATTTATCTTGAGCACTAGCATAAATACTACCCAATGCAATGTCCCATAGGTGTCAAGGTACAAGATACAAAAACTAGGATATCCTTAGTGGTAACAAGGCAGACACATGCACATGAATTAAGTATATTAAAGGTGAATAGGAAACAAGGATGATCCCATGCTATACTTGCCTTAAACACCGATCCTTCGGTAAGCTTTAATCTTCAACGTTCTTCTTCTTCTTCTTGATAACCACGTATATCTCACTGACTGGACTTGATCAATAAATCACCACACACACATCGAGCAATCATACACGAAGCAAACAATAGATCTAAATTAGAACAATACACCAAACATAAAATTAAGATGAAAAGTTTGTAGAACGAATCTACGTCTCGCTACGAATACACAGACGCGAAAAGCACACTAATCAGAGCTACGGTTGAAAAGATACATCTACCGAAAAATTTGCTCATAGAAGAAAATATAAAACTATTAGTTTCATGAATTTTAATTATATAATAACATATATAAAATATTTTATAAATACCATATATGGAATTAAGTCAAATTTAGATTCAAATTATAAAACTAAAGTAAAACAATTCATATTTTATTTACAAAACCCAGTTGCATAATTATTAATCAAGATATGATTTAAACCATAAAATTTCAGAATTAGTAATATGGTAAACACTATCACTAACACGTAGATCTCGTTGCTATGAATCTAACGCAACTCGAATGAGCTAAAACGGATCAAAAACGTAGAAGATATGATTTAAACAAGATCTACTTTATTAAAGTAATAGATTAAATCTCACATCAGAACTTAAAGATAGAAAACCTAACCAACAGTAACACTAACAGTATAACAAGTTTGTAAAACTCTTCTACACATTACTACGATCACATAGACATAAAGATCACGAAATTTGGATTTTAAACGTAAAAGTTATGAATTTTCTAAGATTTCCTATAGATAAATAATTACTTTAATATAAACTCGAAAATAAATTATCTCAAACCTACTGTACAGTTCTATCATCATGTAGAGCTCGCAAATACGAATCTAACGCAATTTGAATGGATCAAATCGGAGTTAAAACGGATAATTTATAACTAAAATAAACTCAGTGGCAAAACTGTAAATATCAGAAAACGTATTTTTCAATTACCGAGACGAAATACGCTTTCAACAGATCAAAACGAACGCGGGATAATACGTTTTGGACTACGGGTTAAGAACTTAAAATTTACAGGGTCTCTTTAGCAAATGTTACAGCCGAACGGGTATCTTTGAATATCAGCCGTTGGATTCAAAATCAACGATCCAGATTGGATCGGGGAAAGAGGCCGGCGGCGCTCCGGCCGGGTTCTTCTCGACGGCGACCTCCCGCGGCGGCGCCATGGCCGGAGAAGGCTAACTCGCGCTACGGTGGATGAAATCGTGAAGCAAAAACACCAGCGGGTAGATAACTTCAACGCGATCTTACCTAGAGCAAAATCGAGGCCGAGAACGAAGCGAGGAGCGCGTGCGGCTCGGAGAGGCGGGCGGTAGAGGCGGAGCTTCGGGCGTAGCCACCACAGGGTATTGGGGCTGCGATTTGTGGGCGAATGTGGAGCGGGGAGACGCGGGGGTTCCGTTTTTATAGCCCGGAGGCATCGCTAAAGAAGGAAAGGGGAGATTGAGCCTTGGATTTGGCATCGACAAAGAAGGAAAGGGAGATCCGGCGGCGGCTTGGGGAAGAAGGCGACCTGACGTGCGGGCCCGTGTCGTCAGCGACTGGAAGCGAGGAAACGCGCTCGCGCGGTGAAGCTGGGCCGGCGGCTGCGGCTGGGCTCGGCCCATGCGGGAGAAGGCAGGCGCTGGAGTGAGCGGGCCGCGCGCGGGGAGGCAGGCCGAGGCGTGGGCTGCGGTAGGAGAAAACGGCCCGAGAAGAAAAGAAATTCCTTTCCTTTTTCTTTTTCCAATTTTTCAAAGCAAATTTTCAAAAGATTTTTAAATCCAAATTTGAATTTGATCAAACCACTCATCTCAAAAATTTAAATGCAACAACATGAGTGCACAAACATGTTTCTACTCTTATATTTGATTTTAAATTTATAAAAATTATTATTACTCTAAAGTTGCATGCTCACAAAAATATATAAAAATCATATTTCTCCTACTTTTCTTCTTTTCAAATTTTTAGGGTGTTACAATTCTACCCCCCTTAAGATGAATCTCGTCCCGAGATTCGGAAGATGATGATAAAAGAGATAGGGATAGTTCGTCTCTAGATTGTTCTTTACTTCATCGTGTAGTTCCATCGTCTTGATAAGAATTCCGTCTTACTTTGCATACATGTAGCTAATTCCAAGATTTTTGACAAATGCTCCAAACAATACTCTGGTATCTCCAATCACTAGGCACCTTTCCTATAATATGAATTTTCTTCCTTAAAATACTTATCTTCCAACAGAGCCTGACGAATCTCTTAGTCAGAAGGAATTTCTACTACCAACCTTCAAAACATTAATGATTCTGGTCAAGTTGCTCAAATTTGGAATACGATTCTTAATCCTTGGTGTCACCCGAACCTTCTTAGCATTATTCTCCATTACTAAGGGCATCGGCTGCGACTTTTACTTCTCCAAGTAATAGCACTTTTCCAAGTCCTAATCCATTTCATTCCAACGAGGATATCACAAATTCAAGACCAACTTAGCGAAGATGTCCTGTAGATTCTTGTGACCCTCCTATATGTCACTTTTCTTCCAAAAGACAGTACTCCATAGTGGAAAACTCCAGATAACACGTTAGGCAATTCAACCCACACTTCCTTAGTTGACTTAATGAACAAGGTACTATATTTTTCTTCTTGCATAAGGACACATCCCACACCTTGATAAGGTGCATCATTGTAGATATGAAACTCTTGTCTGGATCTGACAAAGCTAATACTTGGGTTTTACTTCAACCTTTTCTTAGACTCCTTCAAACATTTGCCTGAGGTCTCTTGATCTAAACGAACTTAAAAGCTTCTCCAAAGTTATTTGTTCCTCTGCTATGACTCCAGTAAACTCATGGTCCACTTTACTATCCTTGGTGTACCTATCTTCTAATTGGTCATTCTCATCTCCCTCAGGTAAAAGTCGACCACCTTGATACTCAATTCTTTTCCTTGACGGTGTTGTTAAGAGCATGGTGCACCGAGTACCATAAATCACTCCTTTGTGTGCACAGAGCCATCCATTACCAAGAACCACGCGAATTTTAAGTGACTCCAACACAATGAGTGTCGCGGTGAAGTTTTCCTTGTTTATGACAAGACTGACATTCGGGCATATCTGATCTGCCTGCATTTCTCCCACTACTTTGGTAACTCCATGAATTTTATCCATATCCACATTGCTCAGTCTTCCATTGACATAGTTTTGCTGCGCTTTGCTTCCTTGAGCAGGCTTCTTATGGGCTTTCCTTTTTCGCTTTCGTTGTTGTGGATTCTGACTTAGTTCACTCCCAACTTGCTCTTCAACATTGTTGTTTTGATAGTGCTCGGCTTCATCATACCCATAACATCCTTCAATAGCAGAAACATCAATCTTTTTCCACATATTAGTGCGAGATGTCATATAGGGCTCCTGAGTCATGAGACACTACACTTCCTGTCATCAAGTGACCAACATCAGCAACTCGAGCAAGTATAGATGATCATAATCATGAACTATCCAAAAGGACAACTCTCGTCTCCATGGATCCAAAATTATCAACCTTGTTCATAGAACATTTTTGCTCAAGAGTGGCAACTCAATCATGGAGACTAACCAATACTTCCAACTAAAGAGTTCAATCTTAATAATCCTTCTTTACATTGGCTACCCCCCTTAAAATAAGAGACACTAAATAGGGTAGCTTTGAACCTTTTTCTTCTAGATGAGCTACTTAGCATAAAAGTGTTCTGACATCCCAATGATACTCTTGTGTATGGGTAAGAACAAGAAATCTGAAATTTCTCACGAGCAGAAAATCAGCAGTGCAGTAAAACAGCTGTAACTCTCATTTTGTTAATCCAATGAAGCTGTAGTTTACACCGATGAAAAGCTTATAAAATTCTCTGCAACTTACTTATAGAACACACTTCCAGATTCTGCAGCTAACTTGACCGAAAACAACACATAACAGATTCTGTTCCAGGTTTCAGACAGCACAGTTGCATCGTCTTGTGATTTTTGTATCTCCCAATCCAAAATAGCTATGAGGGTAGTTCTTGCATTTAGAGATAGATGTTGAAGTCTACTCTTGTCCAGAATTCTCTCATGATTTTTGGTCTTTCAAGAACAGAGATATAAGTTGATAAAGACAGGCTGCTCCGAAAGACAAGATATAGAAAGCAGGAGATAACCAAAACCCAGCTATTTATTTCATTAATCCTTATACCTTATACATATAAACTAAATGAAATCATGGTCAAAACCCACGAGATCATTCCACTCATTACAAAATTCCAACTCAAGCATAAACATAAGCACAAAGCAACTAAACACTTAAATGTTCATTAGCCACACATTAAGATGACTCAACTTGGCTACTAACGGTTTTATTACACGGGACATAACTCCTATTCCTTAAACATGGTGTGATTGTAGCAGCTTCCAGAGTACATAACGTCTCTTACATTCCTTATTGCTTTATACGGACATCTGAATCTCTGCATCTCTCTTTACCATTCTTATAACTCATACCTTAAGATGGGTCAACCTGGTATCCCTCAGGTATAGATTTAATACCCTCATACTTAATCCTTTCTACTGAAAGTGTAGTTAGAAACACTGAACATTGGGCATACTCAATCACTCCTTTACAAGTAGATAACCAGTCTATTCCAAGGATAACATCAATGCCCATTAATTCCAAAACAATGAGGTTTACCTTAAAATTTACCCCCTTTATGTCCAGACTAACTTTTGGGCATACGCGGTCTGCCTTTATTTCACCTCTTGGTGTTTCAACCATAACTGTTTTCCCCCTTGGAAGCATAAGTATGTTATGATCTTTTATATATTGTCTAGATATGAACGAATGTGAGGCACTGGGGTCAAACAAAACCTTGGCATTTCCTGAACTTACTGGAATTGATCCAAACACGACCTCCTTAGCTCCAGGAATGGTGGAAATATCCACATGTTTCAACCTTCCATGGATGTAATTTCTCTTTAATTTATTTCCCTGCACATGCTCCTTTTGGACATCCTGTCCTGAGTCTCGCTGTTGTTGATTCTTCTGTGGGCAAGATTTGATATAATGTCCTTCCTGCTGGCAATGATAACACTTTCTCTTAGCTGGATCTTTTGTGATGTCATACTCTACGGAACTGTTGTTTGGTATGCTGCTATCTTGCTGACCATAAAAGTTCACCTTCGTCCCTTTGGCTTGTTTCTTAGCTTGTTTGGCCTTTCGGGGTTGATACTCCTTATAGGTAATTGTCCATCCATCTATGACTACTTCATGGGGAGTAGTTTTAGCGGGAGGGGCTTCTAACTCTTCAGGGTTTGGATTTGTTTGACAGGGGATCAGGGCTGCATGTGACAATGTAGTATAACTCGCTTGCTGATTGCTTTCCACAAGTGGTTCTAATGAGATTGCCTTTCTCTTCTTGTCCATGTTGATCGCAAAATTTGGATCCACCTTGACTTTCCCCTTATTAGACTCGTTTCGAAGACAGGGAAAACCATAATTCTTACAGCAGTGACATTGTTCCTGCTCTCCAAATGCCTTATTATCAACATCTTTATTGGATTTCATATTCTTCCAAACTTCTGCTACTTGTATCTTCTCTGACCCCTCGGATATGTTGGCTTGACCTTGAGATAAGCATCGTTGAGAATTCCCATGTTGAGCCATTTCTTCTAGTAATAGGTTTTGCATCGCTAATGGTTTCTTGTCAAAAGTGAGCAAGAGCGACACAATTCAGTCCTCTTAACCTCTGAAATCCACAGTCTTCTCGTCACGAGCCGTCTAATAGACAAGGAGAAAAGGTTCAAAATAGAGACAAGGTTTTTATAACAGAACGGGGATAGAATTAAGCATAACTTTGAGAAAATAATAAAGTTAAAGAGAAGCAAGAAATAGGCAACAATGAGAACATGCTAAACGTCCAGTTCTAACTAGGCTTGCGTCCTACAGTCAGCATTGCTCTGATACCAATCTGTCACACCCGGTTTTAAGGACAAAACCAGACATACACCATATGTGAAATAAAGAAGACAAATCTCACATATAGCCATAGATAAGTGTAATATCAAGAGACAAATGCTTAATATACATAACACAATAGTATAAAATATACCTTAAAGAGCAACACAGCGGAAAGACAACTCCGAACACCGGGTGCAACCTTCACTCCAGGATCAAACTAACTGGTTGATCACAAGCCTAACAATTCCAGAATCTAACAGTCTGGTACCCTTCCTGAGATGTGGGGAAATAGCAAGAGTGAGTCCATGTCGAACTCAGCAAATATATCATGGGGTTCATGAGGCTCAAAAGGTTTGACACGGATTTACTGCAATAGCTTTTAGTGAGTCATCTTTTTAGCAATTGAGTAGCAACAAGTTTACCACAATCCCAAATAACCTCATGATCATGTAAACGAGAATAATGTATAGCAAGAAATAATAATCATTAGTGAACATCAATATCATCAGTATTATCATTATCATCAGTGTTCATCATTTATTCTGTAAGGGTCCAAGGCCACTCGTGACCGTGAGCACGGCTGTTATAATAGTTTTACACTCTGCAGAGGTTGTACACTTTCACTGTGAGTCGTGATTTACCCTTTCACCTGAGGTAGCTAATCTCTTGACCCACTTCCAAGGAGGGTCGGCAGGGTTCACTATGAAGTCTTTCAAAGGTTCGTCTAACAAGTTAGGGCCATTAGATTCACTCGGCAAACAGATGTAGAGCCCCCCTTCCAAATAGCACAATAACGCGCAGCCTATACACATAAGGACAGAGGCCGCACTATACCCGATTCGTCAAGCCATTCTTACGCCATGAAGGAATACCTCTAACAAGCTAGAAAAGGTCCTCATACTTGACTAAAGCCAGAGCCATATAGCCCCCACAGTTGTACTGTAAGTCTCGGATGTTCGCTTACAGAAAAGTCCTTAGGGAGAGAAACTAGAGCACCATAAAAACAACCAAATATGCTCTAGCCCTCTTGAGCCATATTGCTTTAAAGCATCATTTAAACGTTTATTGCATATATCATTAATCAAGTTACAGATCATAGTTATTTATCTTGAGCACTAGCATAAATACTACCCAATGCAATGTCCCATAGGTGTCAAGGTACAAGATACAAAAACTAGGATATCCTTAGTGGTAACAAGGCAGACACATGCACATGAATTAAGTATATTAAAGGTGAATAGGAAACAAGGATGATCCCATGCTATACTTGCCTTAAACACCGATCCTTCGGTAAGCTTTAATCTTCAACGTTCTTCTTCTTCTTCTTGATAACCACGTATATCTCACTGACTGGACTTGATCAATAAATCACCACACACACATCGAGCAATCATACACGAAGCAAATAATAGATCTAAATTAGAACAATACACCAAACATAAAATTAAGATGAAAAGTTTGTAGAACGAATCTACGTCTCGCTACGAATACACAGACGCGAAAAGCACACTAATCAGAGCTACGGTTGAAAAGATACATCTACCGAAAAATTTGCTCATAGAAGAAAATATAAAACTATTAGTTTCATGAATTTTAATTATATAATAACATATATAAAATATTTTATAAATACTATATATGGAATTAAGTTAAATTTAGATTCAAATTATAAAACTAAAGTAAAACAATTCATATTTTATTTACAAAACCCAGTTGCATAATTATTAATCAAGATATGATTTAAACCATAAAATTTCAGAATTAGTAATATGGTAAACACTGTCACTAACACGTAGATCTCGTTGCTATGAATCTAACGCAACTCGAATGAGCTAAAACGGATCTAAAACGTAGAAGATATGATTTAAACAAGATCTACTTTATTAAAGTAATAGATTAAATCTCACATCAGAACTTAAAGATAGAAAACCTAACCAACAGTAACACTAACAGTATAACAAGTTTGTAAAACTCTTCTACACATTACTACGATCACATAGACATAAAGATCACGAAATTTGGATTTTAAACGTAAAAGTTATGAATTTTCTAAGATTTCCTATAGATAAATAATTACTTTAATATAAACTCGAAAATAAATTATCTCAAACCTACTGTACAGTTCTATCATCATGTAGAGCTCGCAAATACGAATCTAACGCAATTTGAATGGATCAAATCGGAGTTAAAACGGATAATTTATAACTAAAATAAACTCAGTGGCAAAACTGTAAATATCAGAAAACGTATTTTTCAATTACCGAGACGAAATACGCTTTCAACAGATCAAAACGAACGCGGGATAATACGTTTTGGACTACGGGTTAAGAACTTAAAATTTACAGGGTCTCTTTAGCAAATGTTACAGCCGAACGGGTATCTTTGAATATCAGCCGTTGGATTCAAAATCAACGATCCAGATTGGATCGGGGAAAGAGGCCGGCGGCGCTCCGGCCGGGTTCTTCTCGACGGCGACCTCCCGCGGCGGCGCCATGGCCGGAGAAGGCTAACTCGCGCTACGGTGGATGAAATCGTGAAGCAAAAACACCAGCGGGTAGATAACTTCAACGCGATCTTACCTAGAGCAAAATCGAGGCCGAGAACGAAGCGAGGAGCGCGTGCGGCTCGGAGAGGCGGGCGGTAGAGGCGGAGCTTCGGGCGTAGCCACCACAGGGTATTGGGGCTGCGATTTGTGGGCGAATGTGGAGCGGGGAGACGCGGGGGTTCCGTTTTTATAGCCCGGAGGCATCGCTAAAGAAGGAAAGGGGAGATTGAGCCTTGGATTTGGCATCGACAAAGAAGGAAAGGGAGATCCGGCGGCGGCTTGGGGAAGAAGGCGACCTGACGTGCGGGCCCGTGTCGTCAGCGACTGGAAGCGAGGAAACGCGCTCGCGCGGTGAAGCTGGGCCGGCGGCTGCGGCTGGGCTCGGCCCATGCGGGAGAAGGCAGGCGCTGGAGTGAGCGGGCCGCGCGCGGGGAGGCAGGCCGAGGCGTGGGCTGCGGTAGGAGAAAACGGCCCGAGAAGAAAAGAAATTCCTTTCCTTTTTCTTTTTCCAATTTTTCAAAGCAAATTTTCAAAAGATTTTTAAATCCAAATTTGAATTTGATCAAACCACTCATCTCAAAAATTTAAATGCAACAGCATGAGTGCACAAACATGTTTCTACTCTTATATTTGATTTTAAATTTATAAAAATTATTATTACTCTAAAGTTGCATGCTCACAAAAATATATAAAAATCATATTTCTCCTACTTTTCTTCTTTTCAAATTTTTAGGGTATTACAAAAAATTTATTATTTCCCTTTGTTTTCATGAGCACAAAAATACAAATTTAAATCATTTTAGATCTATTTTGAAAGGAGCAAATTTTAGGGTGTTACAATTCTACCCCCTTAAGATGAATCTCATCCCCGAGATTTGGATGATGGTGATCGAAGAGATGAAAACTCTGACTATAGATCTTCTTCTCTTGATTCAAGAAGCCTATCCTCTCTGTTTCACTCCAATGTTTCAACATACTTTGATCATCTTACTCCAAGTAGCTTACTCAACTATTTCCAAGACATCGACGGGTACTCCGAAGAACTCTTAGTGCATGGTGTCGTCCGAATCTTCTCAGCATAACTCTCCATTACTAAAGACATCGACAACGACTTTTACTACTCCAAGCGAGAACACTTTTGCAGGCCATAACCTTGATCAGGATCAAACCGATAATGATACCACAATCTCAAAACCAACATAGTGAAGATGTCCTTTAGATTCTCATGATCCACGTAGACATTACTCTTATAATCCGTTTAAATGCCACAATTACATCTTTGGGTGAATTCCAAATAATTTCCTTTCTGGAGCTCTTCTTCTTAACTCCACCATTAGAGATACCCTATCCAAAAACTTACTAGCCATGCTTGGTGTAACATTGAGGTCTTCTAAGTCTTCACAGAACATACGTCATGAATGTCGACTTGTCTTGGTTGACGGTTGAACTCTCAATAGATGATAGCTCGAAGCGTAGATCAATTGATGAATACACGAGCTCCATGTAGTGGATCCAACAAGTCACCAATTCTTAGCAAAGGGTACGCACACTTGATGAGGATCTCGCAACAATTGGGTTAACTGATACTTCCAAGTGAAGCACTCGAACATATGAAACCTTGGCGTCGCATCTTCATTAACTTGCCTACCCCCCTTAAGAAAAGATCAGCTAGGGGATGCCAAGGGTAACTTGCATCATCTTTAGTATAAGTTAACTACCATCATGTCCTAATTCTCTAGAGGCTTGTGTATAGAAGTAGAAGCAAATAGCCTGAAGTTTCCTCGCGAGATGAAAAAACAGCAGTGCAGTAAAATAACAATAACTCTCGTTCCGTTTATCCAATGAAGTTGCAGCTTATACCGTTGGAAAGCTTATCAAATTATCCACGCTTTCATATAAAACACTTTTCCAAATTCTACAGTTAAGTTGGTCGAAAACAGTGAACAATCGAAACTGTTCTAGGCTGCTGACAGCATAGTTGTATCATCTTGTGATTTTCATAACTCATAATCCAAAATAGCTATGAGGGTGGTTCTTGCGGCTAGGTAAAGATGTCGAAGCCTAATGTTGTTTAGAATTTTCTCATGATTTATGGTCATCCAAAGACAAATGTATAAGCCAAATGAGACAGACTGCTCTAAAAAGATAGGATGTAGAGTCAAAATAAACCAACCCATCTACCTGTTCACTAATCCTTATATCTTAAGCCTATATCTAAATGAAATTGTGGGATCCACAAATTCATTGCAATCATTACAAAGATCCAAAACAAGCATAGAAATAATGAGAATCCAACAAGGCAATATAGGAGCACAACTCAACATTGACTCAACTTGCTATGCTATTATTTTCTTCATATAAAGGGAAAAGATCCTAATGCTTCTCTTCCGATGTCGCAAGAAGATGGTAAGATGAGGTTCTAAAAGCATACGAAATCAAGGAGTAAAGATGAGAACAAAGACTTTTAAAACAAGCAACAAGGCAGGGATAACATCAAGGGCAAGGATATAGTATGGAAGAAAATACTAAGGTTTATAGAACAAGGATTGTTATAGCAGTTTCAAAACCATAACACGACCAATTTCTAACTAGGCTTGTGTCCTACAGTCAGCATTGCTCTAATACCACTCTGTCATACCTGGTTTTAAGGACAAAACAAGACATATACTATATGTGAAATAAAGAAGTCAAATCTCACATATAGCCACAGATAAGTGTAATATCAAGAGACAAATGCTTAATAAACATAACGCAATGGTATAAGATATAACCTTAGAGAGCAACACAGCGGAAAGAGAACTCCGAACACCGGGTGTAGACTTCACTCCAGGAACAAACTGACTGGTTGATCACAAGCCTAATAACTCTAGAGACTATCCTGAGGTGTGGGAAATAGCAAGAGTGAGTCCATGTCGAACTCAGCAAATATATCATGGGGTTCATGAAACTCAAAAACGCAAGACACTGGTTTAACTGCGGTTAGCTTTTAGTCATCATATTCTCAGCAATTGAGTAGCATCAAGGTAAAACAATTCCCATTACAAACAAATGATCAATTGTAATAAGAATAATGAAATAGCAATTAACATAAGCATAATAATATCAACAATAATAAGCATGATATAACAATGGTGAACATTTATTCTATAAGAATCCCCAAGTCCGCCCGTGTCCGTGGGCACGGCTAGTATACCAGTTTTTAACTCTGCGCAGAGGTGTACACTTTCACTGTGAGTCATGACTTCCAAATGCATGGGTTCGCGACTCCCCAAAACACCAAAAATAATATAAAGCCACTTAAAAGTTCGTCTAACAAGTTAGGGCCGCTAAGGATTCTCAATTGGAAAGCATGAACCTCCCTCCAAGGGGCGACTTACAAAAAACTACACCCACCTTGGCAGACCAAGACCATACTAGACATGACCCCTCTTGCGCCTTTCGGTAACCACTAACAAGCTAGAAAAGGTCTCTTAAATAACTAGAGCCAGAGCCATATAGCCCTCATAGCTGTATTGTCAATCCCGGTTATCACTTACAGATAAGTCCTTACGGAGAGAAACTAGAGCAACATAAAAACAACATAATACTCGAGCACCCTTTAACAGTAATTAAATCATCTTAATGGGTGATTGCACAATTCATTAGTCATATTACAAGATCATTGTTTATTATTAAGCACTAGTAATAGCTACCCAATGCAAATCCCATAGGCAACAAGGTATCAGGATATCAAAGCCTACTTTATAATCTATAGGTCGTCAAGGAGGACACATGCATATGTAGTATGATTATAGTGAATAGGATAACAAGGATGGTCCCATGCTATACTTGCCTTAAAACTCATATCCTTCTTCTAGTCCAAAGCTTCAATGAACCGCTTCTTGATCACCACGTATGAAACATTAAGTAAAAAGGTGTTAAAGACATATGAAACGGTAAGTAAAAAGGTGTTAAAGACATTCTCCATGTTGCTACGAATACACAGACGCGAGAAGCACGCTAATCGGAACTAGATGCAAAAACCGCTACCGAAATATATCTACTCATAGGAGAAAATGTGAAACTAGCTTCATGTGTTTTAACTATATAAAAGCACATATAATATAATTAAGAGAAATATCTACATTGAATTAAGTAAAATTATATTTGTATGAGAAACAGGTTTGAACTAAGCAAATTATAATTAAGAAAACATGTTTAACTGGAATGAATCAAATTAATATTTATTTACAAAAGATTGGTATTTACTTACATTGCTTTTAATTATACAAAGTATTGCATCCATATTAATCAATTTAATATTTAATTAAGAATAGCTAATAAGCTGTGATCACGTCATTACAAATTCAGCACAACTTGATTGCACTAAAAACAAAGCTAGGATAGTGAAACTACCAAGACTTTTATATTATATCAAAGAAAAAGTCTATATGCTTGATTTATTTTAATTGAGCAAAACCATGTAGATGTTATTAATTCAAATTAGACAACAAATATTTAAACTTAAAAACCGAGTTGAAGCTAATCATATTTTATCTTATAAATATTATGACATAATTTATTATGCAAGTTAAATGTTATCTTTGCAAAAGAAAAGAAGCACATGAAAGCATGTAAACGAGTTTTATATGACCATATTTAGCCTAAACAAATTATGATGAAACATATTTAATCCGACGTTAATCAACTTAATAATTACTTACAAAAGATCAATATTATCCTGTTTTGCATTTATTTAAAAACGTATTTGCATAAACATTAATCAATTTAATATTTTAAATTATAAAATTCACAAGTATAGCATATGAAGACGTCGGTACTAGTACGTAAATTAAGTCAACAAAAACCTAAAGTCATTTGAATGGATACTAATGGAGTTAGAATGACTAAACGGCACATGATTAAGATGGCACGGATTTTTGGAACAATAGACCGAATAGAACAAATAGACGAGCTTAGCTACAGAATGTGCACCTTCTTCCTTGTACGCACGGAACATGAGCCTGGCCAATTGGAACTCTGGAAGTGGGAACCTTCTACCGACCAGGCAAGACGAGGTAGGGCTAAGCTCGGCTGCTAGGTAGGCAGAGCCGCGTTGTGCAGCTGCGTGCAGAGGCAACAACTGCCCTGCTCGTACACCCTCAGAAAGGGGCCGAGATGCGAGGCCTGGCCAAGCTTGCAGGTGGCCAGAAAACGAAGAGCAAAAAAATGAAGAACTTGCATCATTGGTGGTTCGCCGGAGAACCTCCCTCATGATGACGATGATGGTGGCGTCGACGAGACTTTGGGGGCAACTTGGAAAGAAAGGAGAAAATTTAGTTTACCACCTAGGCATTCCCAAACAAGAGGCTCTCCTTTATGATAGTTCTGATGTGCTTTGCCCAAGGGTTGCTATATAGGGAGAAAGCCTCATCATCTTCACATCAACTAGCAATATGGTACTAATTAATTAATTTTGCACCATCCACCTCCACTAATAGGCCTAAATAGCCATTTAAGCCCATTAGTAAATAAAGGTATGGGCCTTTGAGAGTCCGTGAAAAATTAGGCTCGAATTTTTTCTAATTTCGAAATTAATTAATATCATGAAATAAAAATAATTCTAGAAAGTCTAGAATTACCATTTATATTATGAAAATACTTCGAAGCTTAGAAAAATTCGTTGAAAAATCCTGGAGATAAATGGAAGGATGAGGAACTCAAATAAATTATTCGGAGCTCAAGAAAAGATTGTTCGAAACTTGGAAAATAAAGATTAAGGTCAAGGAGGTAGGAATTAAATTCTAGAAAAAAGCTGAAAAATTCCTAGAGATAGATATTCGTCTCCTAAACGTATTTTAAAATATTTTGCACATAGAAACACAAGGTGCGACTGGCATGAATGCAACAAACATGTTTCTACCTTAAGATAAATTTTAATTTAATGAAAATTTATTATTTCCCTATGTTTTCATGAGCACAAAAGTAGAAATTTAAATCATTTTAGATCTATTTTGAAAGGAGCAAATTTTAGGGTGTTATAATTAGCATTTGGGCATTGTCACTAATTACCAACACCAAACATAGAGCTTTCAATCTCCCCCTTGTTGGTAATTGGTGACAACCCTTTCACAAAGATGTTATGATAAAATTTTGATTGACTTCATGTCACGTTGCCCAAATATGTTACCATGTGTAAGAAATATGGACAAGTGATCATGAAATCAAGTTGATAGCAATGGCTCCCCTTACATGTATGCTATATGTTTGGATTTAGGAAGCATACATGTTTAGATAGGAAAATATAGGAGCATTGACTACCAATAGGTGCTAAGTGTTTTAGATTATAGACCTTTGAAGCGTGATACCATCGGAGTAGCGATAAACACCATCTTAGCACCTTGTGTAGTTAGATACCACTCGGAAAAGCACAAGCATAACTAGAAACCTCATGAGTCAACAATATAAGCAAGGCTCTAGTACCACTTTGAAAACATGAAGCAAGAAAAATCTAACTACTTCCTATTCATGCTAGTACCTCAATACATCATTCAATTGTATACTAGCAAAACATCACACAAGCAATGTATCAGAGAAAAAGAAATATATAACAATGCATCATACATATGAATTGCACAAAGAAATTCAACATTCATATTTAAGAGCTTGCTTCCCCTACTTGTGTGCTCAAAATTTTAGTTGACCCCCTTCTTTTATCATTTTCTCCCCTTTTAGAATCTATCTTTATGAACAATATTTTCTCCTCCTTTGGCACCAAAGACCACAAGGGACCATTTTTAGATAGATTATCATGTCATGTTATGGGGTGAGGATAAAATTTATGATTCAACCTAGATTGCTTGCATAAATAAAATGCTTCGCTTTGATCCAAGGGCAAGCTTCTTCACACCTCACTAGAAGGGTTATCATACACCATGTTGAAGCAAATATTTAGACAAGTTTTCTAGATTAAACACTTAGGATCACAAGCTTCTCAAACAAGTTTTATGCTACCACTAGATCATACAGGACATGGAAACAATAGTGGCACCATATAAACTTCAAAATCATTTGATTTTCATGAATGAGCCTAGAACATGTAAATTATGACTAGATGCACTAACCAAGTCCTTAGTATAGAATGTATGACATGTCAACTAATTGTACCTTAGGGCTCGAAGGAGAGGCATGTCATATATAGGGTGCATCAACTCATGTTGAAGAAGTCAAGTATGTTCAACTCATTCTTTAGCTTATGAAATCTCTTCTCATCAAGTGGCTTGGTGAATAGATCGGCTAATTGATCTTCGGTGCCCACATTCTCAATTGCAATATCACCCTTTTGTTGATGATCTCTAATGAAATGATGACGAACATCAATATGCTTTGTTCTTTGATGTTGAACCAGATTATTGGTTAGCTTCACGGCACTTTCATTGTCACATAGCAATGACACATTTTTGAAATTGATTCTAAAATCCTTCAATGTTGCCTTTATCCACAAGATTTGTGCACAACAACTACCCGCGGTGATGTATTCGGCTTCGGCGGTAGATAGTGCAATACTATTTTGCTTCTTTGATGACCATGAGACAAGTGATCTTCCTAACAATTGACAAGTCCCGGAGGTGCTCTTTCTCTCCACTTTATCACTGGCATAGTCAGAATCTGAATATCCAACTAGCTCAAAGCTTGCACCTTTGGGATACCATAATCTAACATCTTGTGTATGCTTCAAATACCTCAATATTCTCTTTGTTGCCTTCAAATGACTTTCTCTTGGTGAGGCTTGAAATCTTGCACGCATACATACACTAAACATCACATTGGGCCTTGATGCCGTCACATAGAGTAGGCTACCAATTATTGATCTATATAGCTTTTGATCTACCATGTTGCCACTCTTGTCACTATCCAAGCTTCTACTAGTGCTCATTGGAGTAGTGATTTCTTTTGCATCTTCCATACCAAACTTCTTTAGCATATCCTTTATGTATTTGGTTTGGCTCATAAATGTTCCTTCCTTCATTTGTTTGATTTGAAGTCCAAGAAAGAAACTAAGTTCACCAATCATTGACATTTTAAATTCCTTTGCCATCATTTTCCCAAACTCATCATAATAATCTTGATTGGTTGAACCAAAGATGATATCGTCAGCATAGATTTGCAACACAAATAAGTCCTTGCCTATCTTCTTGGTGAATAGTGTTGTATCAACTTTGCCCATGACAAATCCTTTGGATAGCAAGAAGTCCCTCAATCTTTCATAGCAAGCTCTAGGTGCTTGCTTCAATCCATACAGAGCTTTTCTCAATTTGTAGACATGATTGGGTTTCTTGTCATCTTCAAAACCGGGAGGTTGCTCCACATACACCTCTTCTTGAATGTACCCATTGAGAAATGCACTCTTCACATCTATTTGATATAGCTTGATATTGTGAGCACAAGCATAGGCAGGGCATATGTTTCACCAAAGTCAAGACCCTCTATTTGTGTGTAACCTTGAGCCACTAGTCTTGCTTTGTTCCTTACTACTATCCCATCTTGATCTTGCTTGTTGCGAAAGACCCATTTTGTTCCAATAATATTATGATCACTAGGTCTCTCAACTAATTATCATACTTTATTTCTCCTGAAGTTGTTGAGCTCTTCATGCATTGCATTTACCCAATCCAGATCTCTCAATGCTTTATCAATGTTCTTGGGTTCTTCCATTGACACAAAAGAAGAGTGATCACAAAATGATGCCAATCTTGATCTAGTTTAAACTCCCCTTTGTATGTCACCAATGATGGAATCCAATGGATGGTCTCTTGCAATGTTAGTTGGTTGAAGCACTTGGACTTGATTGCTTGGATGTTGATGTTGATGTTGATCATGAGTTGGAGATGATGAAGTAGCCACTTGTTGATCTTGTTGCACTTGAGATGATGTACTAGCTTGATTTTATATTAGAAAACCACTAGCTTGTGTAATTGGACTTTGGAGCACTTGATCTTTGTAGTCATCCACATCAATCACTTGCTTTGGCCTAATATCACCAATATCCATTTCTTTCATAGCATTGGTCAATTGAGTTCCTCTCACATCATCCAAGTTATCTTCCTCATCTTGAGAGCCATTTGTTTCATCAAACTCAACATCATGAACTTCCTCAAGTAAACCACTAGCCAAATTCTAAACTCTATAAGCTTTGCTAGTAGTTGAGTAACCAAGTAAGAATCCTTCATCACATTTCTTCTCAAACTTGCTCAATCTAGTGCCCTTCTTTAAGATATAGCATTTGCAACCAAATACCTAAAAGTATGCAATGTTGGGCTTTCTTTCATTTAAGATCTCATATGGTGTCTTCTCTAGGAACTTGTGGCAATAGAGGCGGTTGCTATAGAAGCAAGTCTTGTTGATTGCTTCGGCCTAAAATAAATGACTCACATTATACTCATTCAACATTGATCTTGCCATATCAATTAAGGTTCTATTCTTCCTCTCAACTAGGCCATTGGATTGAGGTGTATACTTGGCCGAGAATTGATGCTTGATTCCAAGCTCCTGACATAGCTCATCAACTCTTGTGTTTCTAAACTCACTTCCATTGTCACTTCTCACTTTCTTGATTGTGGTCTCAAACTCATTTTGCACTCTCTTGATGAACTTCTTTAATATGTCAAATACATCACTCTTGTCCATAAGAAAGAATACACATGTGTATCTAGTGAAATCATCCACAATCACAAAGTCATACTTGTTGCCACTAATGCTTGTGTATGTAGTTGACCCAAATAGATCCATGTGCAATAACTCAAATGCCTTGGAAGTACTCATAATGCTCTTCAATGGATGAGTGTTGCCCACTTGCTTTCCGGCTTGACATGCACTACATAGCTTATCTTTCTCAAATGTGACATCCTTCAAGCCTCTAACTAAGTCATGCTTCACTAACTTGTTCAATTGCTTCACGCCAACATGACCAAGTCTTCTATGCCATAACTAACCCATACTTGATTTGGTGAGCAAGCATGTTGAAAGTTGAGTGTCACTAGCATTAAAATCAACCAAGTATAGATTCTCATATCTAAAACCCTTGAAGATCAAATTGGAGCTATCAACACTAACTATCTCCACATCATCAACACCAAATATGCACTTAAAACCAAGATCACACAATTGAGCAACCGAGAGAAGATTGAAGTTCAACTTTTCAACTAAGAGCACATTGGAAATGCTATGATCATTTGATATTGCAATCCTTCCAAGCCCTTTTACATCACCTTACTATTGTCACCAAATGTGATACTTTCAATGCCACTATCATTGGGTTTGATCGAGTTGAACATTCTTGAATCACCTGTCATATATTGAGTACACCCACTATCAAGCACCCAATGCCTTCTCCGGCTTTGTAATTGACCTACAAAACAAATTAATATTTCTTAGGTACCCATACTTGTTTGGGTCCTTAGAGGTTAGTCAATAAGCTCTTTGGTACCCAAATAGCCTTCTTCTTTGGGCCCACAATTGGTGTACCAACAAACCTAGCATGCACACTTTTCTCACCCTTGGTAAGCACATAACAAGCGTCAAAAGGAATGTAAGGTACATTAGCATTTTTCTTGTTCTTGTTCATTTTGTTGCAGTTATGCTCTAGGTGCCCGACTTGCTTGCATCTATTACAAAACCGACCATCACTCTTCACAAAGCTAGGCTTGTGAGTTGTGAAGGCTACCTTACCTTTCTTGGGGGTGTAGCCCAATCCCTCTTTATTGAGAGAAAATCTTTGGCTACCCAAGCACTTTAGCAAGCGGGCCTCGCCACCGTAGGCTTTGCCTAAGACGCGGTGAGCTCATTGACTTCCTTCTTGAGGGTCTCATTCTCAACTATGAGTGAGGCATCACAAGTGAAACCATCACTAATAGTAGAGGTAGGAGTGGAAGTGCTATAAGAGGGGTTAGTGGACTCAACAATAATAGATTCATCAATAAGATCACATGTTAGTCCAATATCATAAGTCACAATGACTTGCTCCATCACGGCCTTCTTCTTGAGCTTCTCTAGCATGATGTCCTTCTCATTGACAAGCTCAAGTAGAGTGGAGTGGGCTTCTTTAAGCCTAGTGTGAGCGATCTCAAGATCCTCGTGGTCTTCCTTTAGACACTCACGAGAAGCTTCGAGCTCATCAAAGGATTTTCTAAGAGCTTTGAGCTCTTGTTCTAATCCTTTGCACTCCTTGCTCTTCTTGAGGTCCTCAAGTTCCTCCATCAAAGTCTTGTTCTCATTGCTCTTTGCAATGAGTTCTTTCCCAAACATCTTGCTCTTCTTGTGTAACCTCTTGTAGCCCTTGCTCATTTAGTCAATGATGTCCATAAGATCATCCTTGGAGTAGTTCTCATCATCATCATCATCATCACTCCTACAACCATCACTAGCACAAGAATCATCATCACTATCATCATATTTTACCTTGGTAGGCTTGGCCATAAAGCATGTCGATGTAGTGTCAAAGAGGGATGACTTGTTGGAGAGAGCGATGCTTGCAATGGCTCTCCGAATGGGCTTTTCAGCATCACTTGAGCTATCATCATTGTCATCATCGGAGTCATCACTATCCCAAGTGACCATATAGCCACCACCATTCTTCTTCTTGTTGATAGTGAAGCTCTTCTTCTCTTTCTTCTCCTTCTTGTCCTTCTTGTTCTTCTTCAACTTCAACTCCCCATCATGATATCTTTTGTCTTCATAGGGGCACTTCGCCACTACATGATCGGGGCTATTGCAATTGTAGCAAAGCACCTCCTTTGCCTTCACGAAGTCCCTTCTCTTTCTTGCACCATAGCCTCTCTTCTTCATGAACCGACCCATCTTTTGCACTAGAAGGGCCATGGTCTCATCATCAAATGGATCATCATTATCACTATCAATCTTGCTCTTCCCTTTGAGGATGAAGCTTTGAATGTGGTGGTCTTCTCTTGCTTGACCTTGATCTCCTTCTTCTCATCTTCATCATCATCATATTGAGCATCGGTCATGACATCTTCAAGCACTTGGTTTGGAGTCACCTTGTCCAAACCCTCTCTTTGGATCATCTTCCTCAAGATAGCAAACTTCTTAGGTAAGTTCATCAAGACTTGTGTGAGAAGTCCTTGTCCTTGACATCTTCTCCTAGGCTCTTGAGATCATTGACAATAACTTGTAGCCTATAGAACATCTCTAGTATAGACTCATCATCCTTCATCTTAAAGCTTGCAAACTTGTCCTTGAGCATATAGAGCTTGGCACTCTTTACCGTTGAAGTGCCCTCATATGTTTCCTCTAATCTTATCCACACTTTACTTGCCATCTCAAGATCCTTGATTTGCTCAAAGACCTTTGCATCAATCTCATTATAGAGAGTGTTGAGAGCCATAGTGTTGCATTGGTTGTTGATGTGGTCATTGTTGGTGAGGTTGTCGGGATCAATGATAGCATAATCATGATGTGTCACCTTCCAAACCTTCTCATTAATAGAGCCAAGATATTGCTTCATCTTTCTTTTCCAATGATCAAAAGATGAGACACCATCAAAGAATAGAGGCTTGCCCCTGACATGGTTGAACACAACTTGAGCCATCTTACACCGAGGTTGTTAAGCCTTACAAACGGTGACCACGGCTCCGATACCACTTGAAAGGTCTTGATGGCTAGAGGGCGATGAATAGCCTAATAAAACTTTCTACAAAATGTGCTAAACAAGTTTATCAATATAACAAATAGCGTGATGCAAGTTTAGCTTAGTCTAAAGGGGGTTTGCAAGCCACCTATCCAATACACAATTCTAATTAATGTCACACAACCGCACAAGTTAAACCGCAAGAGGTAAACTAAAAAGCTACTCTACTCTAGCTACTAAGTACTAGAGAAAACAACTAAGTACTTGAAATGTAATGCAAGAGTAGGGTAAGAAATATTTCACCGAGGGGCAATGAATTGAGCTAACCAATCAATAATTCCAAGTGATGATATTCAAGATAATCAATCCACCGAGACAAATCAATCACAATCAACGAAGAGAAGACACGATGATTTATCCTGAGGTTCACGTGCTTGCCGACATGCTAGTCCCCGTTGTGTCCCCCTACACCACGTGGTTCAGTGGGTAATCGATATCACACACCGAACCTCTCAAAAGGTGCCATAAGAACCTACCAAATGGTGAGAAGTTCCGACACGAGCAATCCACTAGAGTTGGAATTTGGCGCTCCACCGGGGAACCACAACAACCCCTCACAACAAGCTCACCGGAGCCAGCCACAAACAATCACCAACACGTGCCGGACCTCCACCGCTGCTCCAAGCCATCTAGGTGGCGGCAACCACCAAGAGAAACAAGAATCCCGCAGCAAATGAACACCCAAGTGCCAACTAGATGCAAACTCACGCAAATACACTTGAGATCACTCAATCTCGCTTTGATTAGGCAAACAAGCAAGGGAGATGAGTGGGAGGGGATGTGCTTAGCTCAAAAGAATGTTAGAGAGTCAAAATGTCCAAGAGCAACTTCTAGGAGCCGGCCAACAAGTATATATAGGAGCCCTCGAAAGAATAGAGTTGTTGGCTCACGAAATAGCCACACTCGGGGTGACTGGACGCGCTGGGCCGGCCTGACCGGACGCGCACAGCGTCCGGTCGCTCCACCGCGACCTCCACGATGAACGCCACATGTCTCACTTTGAATTTTGTTCGTTCGATCGTAACGGTCATTTAAAAATACTCGTTCACACACTAGAGTGACCGGACGCGCAGCTTGAATTGACCGGACGCGCCGATCGCACAGCGCCTGCGCTCGCAAAGCACCGACCGGACGCGCTGTAGAACTGACCGGACGCGTTACACCTAGCGTCCGGTTTGAGTCCAGTAAGCACCCACCACGACCGAACGCGTCCGGTCGATCGTGACCGGACTCGCCACCGCGTCCGGTTAGCTCTTCGCTGATGCTGCTCCACGCCATGTTGACCGGATGCGCCGGTCCCGTGAGGCGTCGGACGCTCCAGTTAGAAACCCTAGCTGCCCCTCGCGCTGCTCGCTGACACTGACCGGACTCATCCGGTTACGCTGAGACCACATCCGGTTCAGCGTCCGATCACCTCTGTGACCTCCGTTCGCCTCCGTTTCTTTGCGCCCGGCGCAGTAGAAAATAGGCGTTTTATTTCCCGAAAAGCGATGAATCCCGCCTCGCAAAATCGGCGGGAGGGAGAGAGGACCCCAAACCCCTCTCTACCACTCAAACTTCACCGCCTTCGCAAATGTGCTAACATCACCAAGTGTACATCACCATGTGCATGTGTGTTAGCATTTTCACAATCATTTTCGAGGCGTTACATTAGCTCTCCACTAGATCTAAATGCAAATGCAAATGAATTTCATCTAGTGGCACTTAAGTGATCAATAGCCCTAGAAATTCCCCTCTTTATAGTACGGCTATTGATCCTAAATGTGATTACACCCTCTAGGTGTCTTGATCACCAAAATGCAAAAACCCTGTTGATACCTTTGCCTTGAGCTCCATAGGGTTGCACCTTGTTCCTCCTTCATCACCATGGTAAGCACTTCATCATCCACACTTGATCATCATGCTTCACCATGCTATGTGCTAACCATCCTTTGCTACAAACAATCTTAAGCACATGATTAGCACTTGGGCATTGTCACTAATTACCAACACCAAACATAGAGCTTTCAGTCATGCACATTGATTCTTCAAAATCAACATACCACTTGAAAGATGACATCACATGAATGTGAGAATCATTTTCAAAAATTATATTCGGGGGAAATTATCTACAAATTGGACTTTGGTACATATTAGATAAACAAAAGTAAGACAAGCTATGTGTCGTGCTCCTAAGCAATTTAATCCATGTAGATTTGCTCCAAAGGTTAAGAGTGAAACCGAGCAAACCTACCATAAGATTTACCTAGTGTATGCATGACAAAAGATTAAACATGTAAATGCAAACATATGCATGAAAAGGAACTAGATGCTAATTGAAATTGCAAGAATTTAAATCTAGTTACCTAACATGGGAAAGGGAATTTGGGTCCATAGTGTTCACTAACCCACTTGGCAATGGCATGATCCAATATGATGCACCCCATGAAATGCACCCAAACTTTGCCAAGTCTCCAAATTCCCCAAAGTCCTTTGTGACACTTTTTAGGTGCCTTGGAGGGGGTTGTACCGATGGCTTCAAGACTTGCAACTTTATTTGTTAGCTCATCACAATGTTTGCACATGATTTCCGTTTTAGTAAGCAAACTCTTATAATCATCTTGTGTGCTACCTAACTTTTCCTTTAATTTTTCATTTTTCTTTACAAGTTGCTTGTCATTGATTGTGCATTCATTTGTTGTTGCACTAGTCTCAAGTTGCTCAATTTTAGTAGATAGTTCCACGTTTAGATTAGCAAAGGTTTCATATTGTTCAAAGCATAAGCCTTTTGAGAGCTATCTAATTTTTCTTGCAACAAAGTGAGCTTCTTTTGTTGATTAGTGCAAATTTTAGCATATTTAAGATTTTCTTGCACAAGTTCATTGAGAGAAGGCATTTCATCATCACTATCACTCTCACTAGAGGAAGAGCTTTCATTACCTTGTGCCATAAGGCACACACGAGAAGAGCTTGATGATGAGTGCTTGTGGCCACGCCTCTTGCGTATGTTGCTCAAACAAAGCCCTATTTCACTTCTGATTCAAACGCTTGGTGAACGGCTTCGACTCCAACCTATTAAACTACAAAAAATATATACTTGCAAACACATTAGTCCAATTTGGTTGTGTTGATCATTAAACACCAAAATCCAAAGTAAATGGGCGTAGGGTCCATTTTGCTTACAGTCACAACAGAAACATGGCACCGCATGGTGGCTGCTCGCTATGTGGGCAACCGGACTCATGGCGGCATTCATTGATTGATTGCAATGTTGCAAGGTGTGTTTGGAGCTTAGAGAAAGTTGAGATAGCAGAGCTAGTGTCCAACGCCGGCGGAAAAGGTGTGTGGGGATGGCTAGCAGAGCTGTTGCAACATCTAAAGCAAGAGGAGATGATATAGGTAGTGGTGCGTTTGTAGGCAATCTGGTACGTGAGACGCAAGGCGATTTACGAAGACCAATTCCAGAGCCCACTATCCACCCATTGCTTGGTTGACGTTTTGTCGTGGAGCTGGAGTTGATCAAACCGGAGTCGAAGAAGAAGCAGGCGACTTCACCCAGACCACGATGGATTAGGCCACCCAGCGAAGCGATGAAGATTAATGTGGATGCTGCATTGTCAAAAAATACTAGAAGAGCGGCAGTGGTGGCCATTGCGAGGGATGGAGAAGGCACTTTCTTGGATGCCTCGGCTCTAGTCTTAGAAGGCCTCTCGGAGGCAGAGGTGGCTGAAGCACTTGCATGTCATGAAGGCCTCGCTCTCGCGGATGACCTAGGCCTCCAAACTGTGAGAGTGGCATTGGACTGCGCTAAGGCAGCAAGGAGTATCCAAGGGGCTGGTTTCGGGAGCTATGGTCCTATCATCTTGGAGATCATGAGAAGAATGGAAAGCTTCGCCAGAGTTGATTTTGTGCATGAAAGGCGGCAAACGAATTTTGATGCACATCAGTTAGCGAAGAGTTCTGTTAGTTTAGATTTTGGTAGACATGTGTGGCTCATCTCTCCTCTATTTGGAGTTTGTAATATAATTGGTGATCAATAAAAGGAGGGGTGCTGTTCCTCAAAAAAAAATCTACACCTTCGATAATAACGGAAGCAGGAACTTCCTCGATTTGTCATACAACAGCCTCACAGGAACAATTCTGGAAACCTACATGATGTCCTTAAGGGTCCGTTCAGTTCCTCACAATTGGACCCATGACCTATTCCAGCTCATCAAGATTGTATAAATTAGTGAACCATTTCAACTGGGAATCATTCCAAGGACTCAATCCAAAGCAACCGAACGAGCCCTAACTTCGAACATGTGGCCTTGGCCTTACTGGCACAATTCCAGATGCATTCAGGGCACGATCACGACAATGATACCATCCCGCCAGGCCTTGGTGTTTGTGGTCTGCATTTCCTTACAGCCTGCGATCTCTCCAATAACAATCTGACTGGTGAAATCCCGACATGGGAGTAGCTCATGACTTTTCCAGCATCTCGCTTCGAAAACAACTCTGGCCTTTGGCGTCCCTTGCCTCCCTGTGGGCTGTGGCCAGGTTGACCCTGGAGATGGCGGTCCTGAGCATCCAGATTTTCCTGATGGGCAAGGCCGCAAGGGCCTCTCGTCTCTCCATCCGGGCTCAGCATAGGTGTAGCATTTGTTATCCCTGTAGGTTTTGGTCGAGGAATCTTGCTCTAGTGTGATTCACCGATCTGGGACTGACAGTAGAGCTGCCTATGACCCAAAAAATAACTCCTATTTTTCCAACAGGCTTGAATCAAATGTTGCTTGCATTACCATCTACCTGAAGCTGTAATGCCATGTTTGTGCAGTGACAGTGTGACACCATTGCTCAGATAGGTTAGTGCAAAAGGACTGTAACAAGGCACAAATCCTGGGCATATATTTATGGTAACACCAATGAAGCAACAATATGAATGCCTTACGGCTTAGCTTTTTATTTGATTCTTCACTAAATTAGTTATTGGCTTACTGTCAGCAACCGAACAACCCTGAAGGCTCCACACAACATTATTGAAACAAGCAAGAACGATGAACTGATTTCACTCTCCAATATGACCTTCTAAGATACCCAACCCTTAACACACCAGAACAAACTTAATCCATACTTACTATTATTTCAAGCACTACCAAAAATCAGTAGAGAGCAGCAATACCATGTCACCGCAAACCTTAATAAATTACGAGGGAGCACCAAGGTAAGAAGATAGACGCAGTATGTCGCTGAAGACACCTCCTGCAGTAACTTCTGCACCAGCCCCCGGACCTCGTACAATCAGTGGTTGCTCCTTGTACCTCGAGGTGGTAAAGGCTATGATGTTGTCAGAACCAGATAACTGCGCGAATGGGTGGTCCCTCTTGTAGCGTCGCAACTCTACCTGCCCTGTCTTGTTGACCACATCCACGACTCCAACATACCGCAAAACCTAAATACAGAAATGGATCAGTGAATTCTTATATAGTCAAATTTTTTAAACATATCTGGAAATGTGACGTGTGCTAGAGTAATTGACAAAGGTCAGTTCAATAGTTGCTGAAAGATTAGCATTAAGTGGTCACATGTTTCCGCTGTAACGCTTCATACTGATCATTGTAATTTCGTTACTATCGTAATGAAATTCGGTTGCAACCCGTGTGGAAAAAAGTGGTCACATGCCAACGGTAATACTTTATATTTGCTGCTTGAATTTGCAAATGCTTTCGAAGAAAAAAAAAACAACACCGACCTTGTATGTATCGACCGCTAACGGCAGTTGCCCTAATTGGCCTGTAGTGAGTGATGTGCAAGTGGAAACATGATATATGCACATTTCATAAAAAGAATGAGAGAGTACTGACTTCTCCTGCAGCTTCAGCATCTTTCCTATCTCTTGTCCAGTCCTGGTCAAAAGATGGTAGTTTTTGCATGTATTCATCAGCTGACGTACATGACTGCATAAAAAGAATAGTTAGAAGTATTTGTATAAAAAAACATACTCCCTCTGTTCTAAATTATAGTTCATTTCAGCTTTCTTCTATGTCAAACTTCTCTAACTTTGATCAAGTTTATAGAAAAATACATCAACACCCAAAATAGCAACTAGTTTCACTAAATTCTCTATGGAATGTCTTCATAGTTCATTTGTTTGAACTTCTAGATATTAATATATTTTTTCTACAAATTTGGTCAAAATTAGAGAGTTTGACTTAGAACAAAGCTAAAGTGAGTTATAATTTGGAAAGGATGGAGTAGCTATTACTCACTTCATTCCAAATTATAAGTCGTCTTAGGGTGTTTTCGGTTTGGTGGATATCCTTATATGGGAGATGGCGGTCCATGGACGAGCGACGTTTAGTTTGTGGGCAACTTCGACAGGGATATCCACCACAAAGGAATATTCTCTATATATGCTCGATAAGCTCGCTCGTAAAAATCTGCTAGACAAGTTTGTCCATGTTTTCTAATATTTTCCATTAATAAATAAATTAAGCATTATTAGTATGTTATACTCCCTCCGTTCATTTATCTCCATCATTTTAGCCTTCGGCGTAGTGACCAAGGAGCAGAGCAAAACCACTTAGTTTGCATTTAATCATCACATGCTTGGCGCATATGAGGAGTCACATGCTAGGAACAACCAATGAGTAGCAAAGAGACAATAAGTGCAGGCGGGTGGTAGCCAATGAGCAGCAAACGGACAATAAATACGGGCAAGTCCTAAGCTAATATGAAGGAGATTTTTGAATAAAAAGTTTTTACTTAGATGAAGGAGATAAATGAATGGAGGAAGTATTATTACTTAGTGATTATGATGCCAAGATTCATTTTGATAAGTGCTAATATATTGATTAGTACACGTTAAGTGTGCTAATTAGGATAGTAGTAGTGCTAATTAACATATTTTATTTTAATTAGTGATTATCATGAAAAAAATTAGTGTTAGTGCATGTTTATTAGTGCATAATTAGTTTTTATTCTATTTAAATAATACATATAATTAGTCAGCTATTCTCATCCCACCCACTCTCATCCATCCAACAAAGGGAAAAATGGCTCATTTCATTCATCCAACCAAACAGGCAGTATGGATAAGTCCATCATGAAATCCACATATAGCCATATCCCATCCAACTTTGCCCTTAAACCAAACTCACCTTTAGCTTTTATAGACACATAGCTTTTGCTATATATGTTTTTTTTGAGCGAGAATACAGCAAGGGAAGCCCCCACTGTAAGATTTTTTTATTCAATAAAAAAGAGGAAAAAAGAACAAGCCTTTACAACTAAACAACAGACACCAAAACAGACAGAGCAACAGGTCTAAGGATGACGGAAGAAGAAACTAAGCTAGAGAGTCTATACAAAGAGAGAAAGCCGGTCGTTTAGCATCACAGAATCTCCAAGCTTGCAGTTTAGCTTCCTCTATGAATAGCCTCTTCCAAGAACTAAAGGAGGGACGTCCTCTATCAAAGATGAAGTCATTTCTTTGCTTCCAAATTTGCCAGGCTGCGATGGTGAAGATCTCCATGAAAAAAGGGCTCTGAAAATGCCGCTTTGCCTGTAATAGCATCTAAAAGAATTCATTTGCATAGTTCCATTGGATACCCAAATACTGCCAACACTCCTTACTGAAAGGGCAACTAAAGAACAAATGAAAAGCAGTTTCTTCCACATTATTAGTGCAAAGAACACAGTGGTAGTTGTTCCCTTCCAACTTATGTTTTTTCCTCTTTAGAATGTTTCTTGTGTTCAACCTATCCATGAATAGAAGCCATGAGAAAACTATCAGCTTATTGCAACACTTGGAATCCCAAATCCAAACAAAAGGGGCTGGGGGCTGAATGTTTTTCTAAGGAAAATTGTAGAAACTAGACGATGTATAGATGTTGCTTCCCCAGATATATCGCCAAGAATCTTTTAAGTCCTGCTGTACTTGGATTGTTTGAATGTATTCTTGGAGGCTTTGAAATTCCTGATAGGCTTGCTCAGAGAGGGGGAGATGAAACTGAGACTCTAGGCTGTTATTTAGCAAGAACTGCGAAACTAAAATCTTCTTGTGTCTTGCGAAAGAGTAAAGCCTAGGGAACTTAACTTGCATAACATTGTCATTCCAGAGGTCAGACCAAAAAAGGACAGTGGAGCCATCACCAATCCTGCAATTAGCAATACCTCTGAAGAGATCACACAATTTTAGAATATGCCTCCACCAAAATAACCCCTTGTCAGTTGTTGCATGGGGGATTTCACCACCAGAATAATGAGCAAACCAAACTAGTTTCACCCAGGGGATTTCATTTTTGTTATAAAACTTGTCTAAGTGCTTGAGAAGGAGAGCAGTGTTTTGGCTTCTGAGGTTGATAATGCCTAGCCCACCCTTTCTTTTAGGCTTGCTACATTTTTTCCATGCAACCAGTGGCTTCATTTTAGCATTACTGTCAGAACTTCTCCATAAACAGTGCCTTCTAGCTCTGTCAATGTAGTCAAGGACTGATACTGGCAGTTGTAATGTGCACATGGCATAAGTTGGTAGGGAAGAGATAACTGAGTTTACTAACTGCAGCCTACCAGCATGAGATAGCAGATTTGACGTAGCAGCAAGTCTTCTTTCAACCTTATTCATGACGAAGCCGAAGTGCTAAACTCTGGGCTTGGTGGTACCCATTGGTAGACCAAGGTATGTGAAGGGAAGTGATTCAAGCTTGCAGCCAAAGACTCCGGCCAATTGCTGTGCTTTTTCAGCGGAAAGGTTTAGAGGCACCAAACAAGATTTTTTGTAGTTAAGGTCCAGTAGATTGAGAAAAAGATTCAAGGAGCCCTTTGAGGGTGAAGAGCTCGCGCTGTGATGCTTTCATGATCAAGATGGTATCATCCGCATATTTGATTATAGGATAGTTAGCCATTTCATAGGAAGGAATTGGTAACTCAAACAATCCATCTCTATGACCTCTGTTGATAATGCATTGTAGTAAGTCAGCAGCTAGCACAAAAAGAAGGGGGGAGAGTGGGTCACCTTGCCTAACCCCACGTTTACAATGAAAGTGTTTACCAGGGACCCCATTGAGGAGAATGGAAGAGGTTCCAGAGGCTAGAATTCTTTGGGTCCAGTCACACCATTTCTCATCAAAACCAAGATGTTTCAGCATTTGAAGGATCACATTGTGCTCCACAGTGTCAAAAGCTTTTGTGAAATCCAACTTGAGAATAACAAGTTCCCTCTTAGAATGCTGGCATTGATAGATGTACTCATATGCCCAAGCAAGACAATCCTGAATTGTCCTTGTTTTGATGAATCCGTACTGGTTTGTGTGAATAATCTTTGACTGTAACCTATTGGCCATCAACTTAGTAATAATTTTGAGGACACAATTTAAAAGCGAGATGGGCCTAAAATCATTCACACTTGTTGGGTTGTTAGTTTTGGGGATTAGGGTAATGAAAGAGCTGTTGATGGCCTGCAGGTCCAAAGAACCATTGAAGAAATCAAAGCAGAGTGTGTAGAAATCTTCTTTTAATATTTCCCAGCAGCTCTTCAGGAAGAACCCATTAAAGCCATCAGGACCTGGCGCTTTGTTAGCTGGCATGCACTTGACAGCAGTATCGATGTCATGGGCGGAGAAAGGCCTTGATAGATGTTCAAGGTCTTCTCTGGTAACCACCAGTTGAGTCAGGTTATATAGCATCATTGGGTTTGAGGTGCAGCCCATTCTTTTCTTATATTCTTCGAGGAGTAGAGCAGCTTTTTCATTGTGATCAGAGACAATCCTACCATCATTAGCTTCAATTGTGGTTATGGTGTTCAGCCTATACCTTTTAGTTGCAGCAGCGTGGAAAAAACTAGTGTTTTCATCTCCAAATTTGGTCCATCTGACATTGTATCTTTTCTTCCAATACTCATTTTTATATTTCAATAATCTGAGAATATGGTCCTTCAGAATTTTCCTGAAGTTGAATTCCTGTGTGAATAAAGGTCTTTGTTCCTCCAAGGCATCAAGGGTAGTCAAGACCTCATTGCAGTTTTGTATCAGAATATTTAGATTAGACAGACCCTTGCTCCATTTTTTCAGAGCAGCTCTTAGGAGTTTGAGCTAAGCAACAAATCTTGTAGCACTGTTAGTAGCATTGACATTTGAACTCCAAACTGATTTCACCACATCAAAGAAACCGGGATGCTTTACCCAAAAATTTTCAAACCTGAAGACTTGAGCTTTTGGGATTGAAGTGCCAATCTGTATTTTGCAAGGGATGTGGTCAGATGTTGGCCTGGCCAATGGGAGGAGCAGTGTGTTGGGAAAATCACTTATCCAGTTGATGGATGTGAAGACCCAATCAATTTGCTCTAGAAGCGGTTCACTTTGCATATTGCTCCAAGTGAAATTTCTTCCTTTTAGAGGAATTTCTAGCAACCCCAAGTTACTGATTATCTCATTAAAAATCATGATATCATTCATATTTCCACCATCCCTATTTCTGTCAGAGATTGACCTGTAGAAGTTAAAGTCTCCTGCCAACATCCAGTTATCAGCAGCATCAATTTGAAGATTATTGAGCCATTCTACAAATTCATCTCTGGTAGGACCATTACAAGGACCATAGACAGAGGTGAGAGTCCAGATTTGTCCATTATGGGTTGAGGTGAACTTGACTGTGACAGCAAATTTATTTGGCCCACATCACCAGTAAAGACTAAGCTATTCCAGCCGATCAAGATACCTCCAGATGCCCCTTCTGAAGGTGAGTAAGCAAATTTATTGAAGCGCTTGGGAGCAACTTTTTTATATATGAATGGTCAAAGTGCTCACGTTTAGTTTCCTGGATGCAAAAGAAAGAGCATGCACTTTCCTCTATTTTTTCTTTGATTGCATTACATTTATCTTCAGAATTCAATCCTCTAATATTCCAATTCAAAATATTCCAACTTCTGCTTGTGTCCCTGCTGTTAGCATTGATGATATTATCCATTAGTCACTAAGTGCATATCCTTGGCGCTACTCCCACTGGATCTTGCTTCATTAAGCCTTGAAGCAAGGAGTAGCTCTGCCGTCACCACCGAAGGAGCGATGCGGCACTTCTCTGTTGCCACTTTCTGGATTTCTTGGACTGGAATTTCAGGAAAGATGGCACCAAAATCATTGTATTTAGTTATATCAGAGAGCCCAGGAAACTCATTTTCTTGACACAAAGGAGAGAGTAAGATATTGTTCAGCAAGTCAGGTTGAGCTGCCACCTTCTTGCCTTTCAGCTTGTTTCTAGTGACTGGCCTTTTTGAAGAGGAAGCACTTTCTGGTTTGTGTCCATCTAACTTATCTTTAAGCCTTAGGCTCCTTCTCAACATCAGTGTAGAAACTGGGGCATTGCTCTTTCTCCTTGAGACACTTGCTGCACCTTTTCTCATTTATGGTGAGTTGTAGATTGACTGGCACATAGCCCACACGAAAGTCAGCAAAAACATTGTCTTCATGCACTGATTGTTGCGCAGCTTCTGTAATTCTGCTCTTGGACCTCCTTCTATAGTAGACCTTAGTGATGGTTGTGGTTCTTCTGGTGATTAGTTGTTTGGTGAAAGTCTTCTTTGTAGTTTGCTTATCATAGATACCACTCTTGTTCTTGAACCTTTTTCTGTAGTAAACCTTGGTGATTTGAGAACCTTTGTCCATAGAATCCGCTGTAGGACCTTGCAGATTTGGATGAATCTGGACATCAGAGTTTTGCAGTGTAAGTTGAGCGCTCATAGGAGAGGTAACCAGAGAAGCATCACTCTGATTAGGGATGTTAGGAGAGGTAACTAGAGAAGCATCACTCTGATCAGGGATGTTGACAGGAATGCTGAGTGATGTGATCCCGAGAGCAGCAAGGTCAATGTGGATCAGGGAGTTTGAAATGTTGAGACTTCCCATTATCTTGGCGGAGGCATCATTGCTTTGGTTGACAATTAGTTGCCTTAGACCATCAACAATGAATTTTGAGATGGCATGTCTCTGATCAATGACCTTGCAATTTTCTGGCAGCCTGTTGGTGTTGCTTCCTGTTGTGACAGTCAGAGCTAGAGGATCAGTGATCTGCTGCTGATTAACTTGCAGTTGATCTTGGTTAGTTTCAGACTTGTTATCGATCACAACAGGCATTTGAGAGTTGCTGATTGCAAGAGCTTGGATTTGTTGGATTCAAGCATGTTCAGCCACTAAATTTTCTTGCTCATCATGCTGCTTGTCAATAGAGATTTTCTTTTCAGTGCCCTGTCCAAGCTGGAGAAGAGCAGGGGCAGCATGGCATGAAGCAGCATCAACCATCACAGTGTAACATTGTTCTGTTGGCCTTCTACTCAACAACCAGGTGAGCAGCACCGGCACTCCTTCCCTCCTCTCCTTTCTTGCACCAAGGTAGAAGAGCTGAGCTCTCAGCTCACACACACTCACACAGGCAACAGCAGTGGCCGAAAACCTGAGAAACTGAATGTGAGGCAAAAGACTGCCTTTGATTGATTGCATAGCATAGGTATATATACAAGCCTCATACCAACTATGGTACTTGAGGTATGGCTGAGTACAGCCCCAACTACTCCTAGTACAGATGAAGTAAGCCATGGACATGGCTGTCTACTTCTACTCCTAGAAGGCCTAATGCCATGCTGTTGCAGTACCAAGGGTGGGCAGCAAAGCTGACCACTACAACTGCTCCTTGACTGCAAACAGGGCAGAGGGAGAGTGGAAGATCAGCAGATTACTTCTAACATGTTCCTCTTCCATAACACTAGAGAGAATACAATGAGTATAATCATGGGAGCCGAGCATAGAATGCACAGCGTCATCAGGTGCATTGGCCCAAGGGACCATTGAATATAATTTGTTCTTCCTTCTCCGCCATGGTCTTCACCCGAGGGTTGTGTGCTGGGCTTAGTGACCCATTTACGCTTGAGGTCTGATCGTCTCTTAGCACAATAACGAGCACGATCACCATAATTGAAGCAGTAAATACAGCGAGTCTCCCCCCAGCAATCTTTAACAAGATGAGATGGACTTAAGCATTTGAAACAAAGGCGAGTTGCATGATTTGGGAAAAAACTAAAGCGTTCACCCTGGGGAGGAGACCCGACATTAAACCTTGCTGACGGCTGAGTGTTGGCGGCCTGATCGAGATTGGTGTTAATGTGGAGATCTCTTTTCAGATTTTGAAAAACCTTCTGGATTGGGACATCAGTTCACCTAGCTGTCGAAGAGCAGGTATACTCGATAGGAGTATCACCATGATCACCATGAGTAACATTAGCAGTATCCCACACTTGGTTAGCAAGAGAACCAAAACCTCTTTCATAATCTGAAGAGATTGAAGACTTCCTCAAAACATTGCAGGAGTCCGTTGTAAGAGGGCACAAAATAGCACCAATCTTGATCATCAACAAAAGCTCCCTAGGACGAGATTTATTAACCGGAGAATCTTGGATAAGCTTTCTATGAAAAGAAACCCTCTTGGCAGACGTCTTGTGTTTGTTTTTACTTTTACTGATCACAGCTGACCAGCTTTCCTTCTCCTCTTTTTCCCATTTTTTGTGCTCAAGTTTCCAGTTTTCACCTCCATCACGCCACATGTGGAAGTAGATGTCAAAGTGATCAGTGGTAATCCTCTTAAGGGCACGAACCAACAAACCCACATGCTTCGAGGCAACAGAAAAGCGGAAATGTCGATCTTGCATGTAGGAAACATGAAATCCAGCAGGAGAGCCAACCAGACAACAGTGAAGAGCCATAGCAATTGACTCTTCAGTCAAACGAAAGAGGTATCTCCGGAAAACCACAAGCATGAAGAAGGAGCCATCCGGAGACGATGACGGGTGATGTACTGAAGAGGAGAACTTGTGAAGGACTTCAGCTTGGAATCTCTTACCCGGAGAGAAATCCCAGTCCTCGACTAACTCTGCAAGAGCAGGATCTTGCTCAAGTTCCAGGAGAGTGCCAGGGGAGCAAACCTGCCGAGCCATGGAGCAACTCCAGCGAGCCAGCAGCAGCAGAACAGCACCGAGCAGCAGCAGAGCAGATCAGCACCGAGCAGAGCAGAACAGAGCACGTCGACACCACCGAGCAGCAGCAAAGAAACATCAACATGCAGCAGAGCAGAGCAGCAGCAGCAGATTAGCACCAAGCAGAGCAGTCGCAGAGTAGATCAGTAGCAGCAGATCAGCACCGAAGAGCAGCAGAGAAGAGCAGGTCAGCACCGAGCGGAGCAGAACTGAGCGCACGTCGACACCACCGAGCAGCAGCAAAGAAACACCAACTCCCAGCAGAGGACCACACCGAAAGTCCGAGAGGCGGCCGCCGGACGAGTCCGCAAGGAAGGCGGACGAAGAAGTCAATGGGGGGGCCGGCGGCGGCGGAAGATGGAGGCCGCGGAGTTGAATCGCCATACGGGCGGACGACGGAAGCTGCGGACGACCCACGTCGACGCCGTGCCTTCTCCTTCGCTCTCGCGTGGGAGCAGGAACTTCTCCGCGGCCTTTCTATCGCGAGTTCAGGCCGGTCATGGCAGAGCGGAAGGAGCTCCAGGGCCAAGCCATGGGGGTGTGCAGCGAGATCCAACAGGGAGCTCTATGGCCCGACCATGGGCGCACGGGGCTGCGCGGAGCGAGTTCCAGGGCCCGTCGCAAGGTCGTACTGAGCAACGCTGCCCTCCGCCGTACACAGCGCTAGCCGCCGGCGCGGGGCCACGTGGGCCGCAGGGTGGCGGGGAGGGGCGGGGCAGCGCTATGCGTCGAGTTGGTTTCTGCTAAGAAAATAGCAATTGTACATTTGCTATATATGTATCTAGACATAGCGTATATCTAGGTGCATAGCAAAAGCTATGTACCTTGAAAAGCCAACGCGACTTATAATTTGGAACGAAGGTAGTCAAGAAGTGCCAAAACTTACCCTAAGTGCCTCTGGCACAAGACTTCGTACTGGAATATCAGAAAGCTCAAGGCTCAAACCAGATTCCCTTGCAAGGATTATGACCTGTCCCAACAGTACCAATTAACTGTCACAAATAATAGTAAACAATTTTGACAAAGAAAATTGTGCCTCATTCTCAACACAACTATTTACAAACATTGATCATTTTAAAAAATTTGTTGATCATAAATTGAAAAACATACAGCAGTAAAGAGGTACTCTTTGAACAATCCATTGGAAAACTTAAAAATAATTCATGTTGTGTCATCTAGAGAAGTGATACATTAGCTTCACAAGAGGAAATGGTAATGAAAATGCTTCCCTATATGATGAACACAAAAGCTCAAGTCAGATTTATTTTGGGGTAATGAAAGCATGGCAAGACTGAAGTTGCCCCATTGACTCCCCATTGACATGGATAATGAGGAAGAAATGTGGAGCCTAGAAGAAGGTTTTAGAAAGTGTATACCCGAACAATGACTAAATCAGAAAAATGTAGCCCACTCCTTCCCATACCTAGACCTCCAAACCATAATGTCATTCTAACAGAAATTGTACCCAAAAACCATATATATCCAACAGTAACAAGTAAAAGTTGTACAGTTTACAAATTTAGTTGAAAATAATCAGTACCTTCCTGGCAACATCAGTACCAGACAGATCATCTCTGGGATCTGGTTCCGTGTATCCGGCTTCTTTTGCTTCAGCAACAACATCACTAAAGGTTCTTGCTCCTTCAAAGTTGTTAAAAATATAACTTAACGTTCCACTGCAATTAAGTAAACAGTTTAAAACATATTAATGGCAATAAATTTAATAACCGAACAAAAATGTACGAAGCACGGTCATACAGGTTCAACAAGGACTGTATAAACAGTGAAAAATGTAGTATCAGAAAAAATAAATGTGAATCCAACACATGAAGAAAAAGCGGCAGTCATTGATGAATATTTTGAATGTGTTGGGAAATTGCACAAGAAGGGAGTACACTATCAATTTGGCAGAATTAGGAATTAATGCACATGATCTGTCTGATCTGGAACTTCCCTTTACTGAAGAGGAGGTGTGGATGACAATCAAGCAATTACCTTCAGATAAGGCTCCAGGGCCGGACAGATACACAGGTCGCTTTTACAAAACTTGTTGGGCCATCATAAAAGAAGACATCATGGCAGCCATCTCTGCAGTTTGGAGTAGGAAGCTTGCAAATTTTGGGGTGCTCAATTCTGCATACATCACACTCCTCCCCAAGAAGGAAGGGGCCGAACAGCCCAAGGATTTCAGACCTATAAGTCTGGTGCATAGCTCTGCCAAATTAATCAAAAAAAAAGGACAGACCCAGTGCCAGAGGCTCCCACACGAGTGGGGTCTGGGGAAGGGAATAACCAAAGCAAAGTCTCACCCCCCGCAGAAATTCTGCAGAGAGACGGCTTCGAACCCAGGACCTGGTGACTCGGCGAGCTAGCACTCACCAACTGCACCAAGCCTGCCCTTCGCCAAATTAATCACAAAGATGCTATCTAATCGTCTTGCTTCATGGCTGCAACAGATGGTATCTCCCGTTCAGAGCGCCTTCATTAAAGGACACTTTATACAAGATAATTTCATGCTGGTGCAGCAGACAGCGAGATTTCTTAATCAACAGAAACAGGCCCGTATTCTTCTCAAGTTGGATATTTCAAAAGCATTTGACTCCGTGGCTTGGCCTTTCCTCCTTGAAATTTTGCAGCAGCTAGGCTTTGGGCAAGTTTGGAGGGATATAATCAGTGGGCTTCTTTGCTCTTCATCCCGTCTTTTTTATTTTTTAGCCCTTTTTCAAAAGATTTTCTCAAATATGCCCCTGACGGAAAGATTTCAGGAAATGGACCCAGGGCTTGGCGCCATCCACGCTGGCGCCAAGGTAACACAGCTTGGCGCCGTTAACTTTGACGCCAAGCCCCCATGCCACTTGGCCGACGACGCCGAGCTGGCGCTGACGTGGCAGCACCTTGGCGCCGTCACCATTGGCGTCAAGCTTGGCGCCATCGTCATTGGCGCCAAGCCTGGCGCCATGGATCTTGGCGTCGAGCTGTTGGAATTTCTTCAATCTGGAATTTTACCATGAGATGGACATATGAAAATTTGTTAAGGCTATAAATTTACCATGAGATAGGACATGTTAGAATTTTATCATGACATTGACAAATTTGATGTTATCCCATGGTAGTTGGTATTCTAACATATCCAGGCTATGATTTGGACATTGACAAATTTAAAATTTTACCATGACTTTGAAAAAGGGCTTCATGTTTTGGATTTGGATATTTAAAATTTTACCATGACTTGGACCCTAATTTTACTATAAGATGGAATTTTAAGTCATCGTAAAAAGGGCTTCATGTTAAGTCATAGAATTAGGGCTTCATGTTAATTTTACTATAAAATTTTACCATTGACTTGGACCCAAATCCAAAACATGAATAATTTGGAATTTGGCTAAGTCTTGAATTTGAATATTTAAAATTTTACCATGACTTGGTCCCTAATTTCATGTCTTAACATCAAGCCCTTTTTACTATGACTTAAAATTCTATCTTATAGTAAAATTAGGGTCCAAGTCATGGTAAAATTTTAAATATCCAAGTCCAAAACATGAAACTCTTTTTCAATATCCATGTCATGGTAAAATTTTAAATTTGTCAATATCCAAATTACAGTAAAATTTTAAATTTATCAATGTCCAAATCACCAGACTTAGCCATATTTTTCATCCCCATCCAATAGTAAATTTAAAGACTTAGCCAAATAAATCTGGATTTTTGCTACGGCTTGGATATGTTAGAATACCAACTACCATGTGGTAGACATATGGAAAAATGGTTTTTTACCATGACTTGGACATTTACAAATTTGAAATTTTACCATGACTTGGATATTAAGAAAAGTGACTAACTCTAGAGTTTTTACAGTGACTTTCTGTTTGATCACTTAGAACAACCTAGAAATACTTAGCATAAAAAATGATATACATGGTATCAGGTCTGTGGCGCTAGGCTTGGCGCCAATGGTGACGGCGCCAATGTGTTGCCACGTCAGCGCCAGCTCGGCGTCGTCGGCCAAGTGGCATGGGGGCTTGGCGCCAACGTTAACGGCGTCAAGCTGTGTTACCTTGGCGCCAGCGTGGATGGCGCCAAGCCCTGGTTCCATTTCCTGAAATCTTTCCGTCAGGGGCATATTTGAGAAAATCTTTTGAAAAAAGGGCTAAAAAAATAAAAAAGACGGCTCTTCATCCACCCAAGTGCTACTGAATGGAATCCCTGGAGATCATATCTTCCATCGGCGTGGATTACGGCAGGGCGGCCCCCTTTCCCCGATGTTGTTCATCTTGGTCATGGATGTTTTAGGGCATATGATTTCGAAGGCTGAAGCCGAGGGCTTGTTGATGTCACTGTCAAGGCGGGCCTTGCAACACCGAATTTCTATTTATGCAGATGATGTGGTGTTATTTCTTAGACCAGTGGCTGGGGATATCAATTTAACAATGGGCATTCTTGATCTGTTTGGAGAGGCAACAGGGCTCAAGACAAACTTACAGAAAAGTAGTGTATTACCCATTAAATGTGGTGAAACCGAGCTGGCAACTATACAGAACCTGCTGCCATGTGAACTTGCCAGTTTTCCATGCAAATATCTAGGTTTGCCCCTCTCTTTGAAGAAACTTACAAAGGAGCAAGTGCAGCCCATTATTGACCGCATTGCCGATCAGCTTCCGGGCTGGAAAGCAAATCTGATGACCAAAATTGGGAGAAAAGTTCTAGTTCAATCTGTGCTCACTGGCATGCTTATCTATATGCTCATGGCTATTGATCTTCCACCATGGGCTATCAAAGCAGTGGACAAAATTAGGCGTGGTTTTCTTTGGAAAGGTCGAAGGGATGCACAAGGAGGGCACTGTCTGGTCGCGTGGGTCAAAGTATGTCGACCGATTGAATTGGGTGGGTTAGGAATTGCAGATTCAAGTCCCTTAGCTGGGCCTTGCGTATGCGTTGGCTCTGGCTGCAAAAAACAGAACCTGATCGGCCATGGGCAGCCCTCCCAATCCATGTACCTGAACAAGTAAGGGTCTTCTTTGCAGCGGCAATTTATTCTGAGGTTGGAGCCGGAGCAACAACCCTTTACTGGACAGATAAATGGCTTCATGGACAATGCATTGCAGATGTAGCACCTCGCCTCTTTGCTGCTGTTGCTGTTAGGAGACGCAAGAAGAGAATGGTACAAGAAGCCCTCACTAACCATGCATGGATTTCAGACATACAGGGGGCTCGCACGGTTGGGGTCATCACCGATTTTTTCCTCCTATGGGACCTCTTATCAGACTTTGAGCTGCAGCCTGAAGTACAAGATAGACATATATGGCGACTTGCTTCAAATGGGCAATATTATGCTAAATCAGCTTATGGAGGCCTATTTTTGGGTTCCATTCCTTTCAGGCCGTGGGAAAAAATTTGGAAGACTTGGGCGCCGCCTAAACGTCGTTTCTTTTTGTGGTTGGTTGCTCATAATAGATGTTGGACAGCAGATCGTTTAGCTCGCCGAGGTCTCCCTCATACTGAGCGCTGTCCTTTGTGTGACCAAGCAGCCGAAACCATTGATCATCTCCTCATTGGTTGTGTCTTCACAAGAGAGTTCTGGTTCCGTTTCTTGTCACAAGCTGGCCTGCAATCCCTCTCCCCTCAGCCCACCGAACTATCCTTTTTAGATTGGTGGGATAGAGTGACTAGTGCTACCAGTGACATAATTTCACATGGAATCAATTCTCTCATAATTCTTGGAGCCTGGACTGTATGGACTCATCGCAACAGGTGTGTTTTTGATGGAGCAGCCCCTGATATTGGAAGAGTTTTGATCATTGCTAGAGAAGAGCGAAAATTATGGTCGTTGGCTGGGGCTCGAGGAATTTCCCTCCTGACTGCCCGCCATTCAGAAAGCTAGGATCCTAAAGCTTCTGTTGGTCGCCTTTTGAATCATAATGGCGCGCATAATATCCTAAGGATCAGAGAGTTCTTGGGGAGTCGTGTGAGTTCGCGTGAGTTAGTGTGAATGTGTGTGCTGGCTCTTTTTTCGGCTGGCCTGGGGTGTGTTGTGTGGGTTCTTCCCTATTTATTCACTTCTTAATAGAATGATGCGCAGCTCTCCTGCGTTTTTCGAGAAAAAAATCCAATAAAAAACCTGTACTATAAAAGTACTCCCTTGTGCTCGTACTTATCTAAGGATCTGGTAAATCCCTTGTGCTCATACAAAACATGTACTATAAAATTACTCCCTTGTGCTCATACATAACAAAGGATCTGGTGTATCACATAAAAATACTAATATGCGCCATCATATAATCTGAAACTATACTGACCTGAAAATCCCTTCAATACGCAATATCTTGTCACCTGTCTCTAGGAGACCACGCAGAGTGCTAATGATAGGGAGGCCAGCACCAACAGTTGCTTCATAGAAGTAATGAGTATATGATGCACGCTGAAGAGTTCTAAGTTTTAGATACTGCAGGTCCGGGATAATACAATAGTTAGTCAAAGAAAGCAACAGCATAGAGTCTAGCAAAATATTGGTTCAATCTATTTAATGTTCACATAGCCCGTAACCATCTAACAGCCAAACCAAAACTACTATCAAACAAATGCAAAAACAGAGAACATTCTCAGCAAAAAGACATGGTCAACAAAATTATTACCCTGTCAAGTGGCCCTGAATTTGCTTTCTTGTTTGGAGTGATGACATGGATTCCCTTCTTTAGCCAGTCATAATAGTGAGATGCAACATTTGTGTCTGCTGTACAATCTACCAAAACTCTGTTAGGGAAGAAGTGGTTCTCAGATAAATGATGAACAAACTTATCAAGATTGGCAAGTTCTGCTTCAGTTTGTAGCTTCTCTTTCCACTGGGTCAAATCTATTCCTCTACAGAAAAAAAACTGAATAAGCTACATACAGAGAAATACCATGTCCATATATCAGTATCAGTATCATTACCACAACAGTAAATGCAAGGGGCTGTTTGACAAGCCAAGGCAACAAAGCATAGCAATTGCATATGCTATTGTCATAAAATAAGAATTCTGTAACAGCATAATCTGACTACAGAAAAACTTATGGTCACACTGCCCCACTTAGTAAAATTACCACTGGAAAGAATAATCACCAACTTAATAAATCTACTCAGTTCAGATAAAAGTAGAGTTGCAGATGTAAAATGCCGAGGGGAAAAAACCACCACTTTTTTACTTACATATCACTTAAAAGCATTGTCCTAGAACCAGTTATTCCCATGACACGCAAATCAATGTTCAAATTTTCCTTGAGGACAGCAGCCTGCACAATAGTTTAGATGAAATGTAAATTACAATATAAAATCCTGATCAAAGAGGAATTACAATATACAACCCTGATCAAAGAGGACTTGCAATATAAAACCCCAACCAAAGAGGAATCGGCAACTTGTTCACAAAAGAAAGTAAATGGTCTAGTGAAACATTTTTAACAATTCACTGTGACAGCTGTTAGGTTTAGTGGGCACAGGCCCTGAGCCTCTTGAACATCTTGAAAGATGATTAGTCATAGGCAAGGATCTCTGTTGATTGGTCATAATTCTATAAACCAAACCCAATGAATCCTTGCCTATATATTCATGTACCGTATACAATCTTATTATTCAAGAGCTTTTACATTCCCTAATAATGCACTTCTCCATGCAGTATGGAAACACAAGGCTTTGTTTGGTTTTATATACCTGATCCTTCAGCTGATTAAGTAGTGTGCGACCAATCAACCCAGGTCCAATGATTCCAACAGCCAGTGTGGTTTTGGAGAGGAAGAACCTTGAGTGGGCAGCCCTCAAAGCCCGCACGCAGTCTTCTTGCTTCAGTACAACAGTAATGTTGTACTCACTGCAACCTTGAGCTATTGCCCTTACATTAATATTTGCCTAGATACATCATTTTAATGGTATATTAGCACCACTACCATGAAAAATATCTCAGGTACCAAATTTAGAGTGCAGAATACCTTAGCTAGTGCATCAAAAAGGGTCGCACTGACTCCAGGTGTACTGGCCATCCTCAGGCCGACAGCAGCAAGGATGCTACAATTATGAATGACTTCAACCTGAGAAATAGAAACTAAGCAAATCAAGATTGTACTCACATATTGAGATGTTATCCAACTCTATATAAACTACAGTCTACAGATGTTCATATATGATAATATGAACAAAAGTTTCAAAAAAAATAATATGAACAAAAAAGAAAAAAGCAGCTCCAATCCAGTAAACTCCAAACAACTTGGCCTCCTGCACTGTTTAGAACTGTTATGTTCAATATGACCGTAGAATCTTCTGAGCCTATATTCCAGTGTATACTGTATAGCATTCCTGATTTCTCAAAAACGTTACTTCTAGCATGACTTTTAAGTCCTTATAATATAGAAGTGTCCATGAAGACTCACTACAGTGAAAGTCACAGACAATAAATATTTTGCACAGCTGACACTATAAAGCTAAGTTGTCTCTGAAGTATAAACCAGAAAACTGCAAGCCCCCAGGTATTGCATTAAGAAGACCTTCTCATGCAGGCCGTCGAGAAAACCCCCGAACCTCTGCCCCACTCATCATACATAGCGGCACCGTAGCCCATGTGAGAACGACCATGACCAGGGCCAGGCCTTAGACCCATGCTTTGGCGTGGGACAGACCAAGGGAGTTTTTAACCCCAGCCTATCAGGACCTGAGGAGTGCTATTCAGGCCACCTATCCAACACAGCTAGAGGCCCTTTCGCATGCTTCCCTGACATTCATGCTTATACTATTAATATGTTTTCATATGATTTATGATCCTGACTGACATTCTAAAAATCATATGGTACCAAGGTACTAAATATTGCAGACTTAAGTACAGTAATATATTTAGGCTAGTGTAGCATATGTTGATCTCAAGGATATCTAAATTCCATTCAGGGTAAATATTATTTTAAATATTGACAACAAAATTACAATCCGCATTACTTGTTTGTCACATGATCTCCGAGGGTAAATATTAGATAATCATAGATGGGCAAAGCTAGAGCAACAACCCCAAAAAAAATATCATGATTCATGAATATACCTTAGATAACCTCCCTGCTGCCAATGCTTCACAAAACCTAACATGCAAGGCTGCAGAAACCGATGCAACTTCCTTTTCTGGAACAGCAAAGCACACAGAGTGTTCACTGCTAGCCTGCAGAAGTGCAGATATATTGCAGTCAGGAAGAAGATTCCTCATTGGCAGATAAAAATAAGATGACAACACAATACTCCCTCCTTCCCAGTTTATAAGGGTCAGTTTGACTTAGCATGGTCTCTTAAGTTACAATTTGACCATTCATTTATCTTATATTATATTGTTTATAACTAACTCTGCCTATGTTGGGGTGCCTATGGTGTTCTAGCATAGCAGGTCCTAAGCCCTGATAAAGGAGGAGGGTTGTGTTAGGCTTGGCGAGCCAATGTAAAAATTTAGCCACTAGTATGGAGATGAAACCCAAAAGAATCCCATTGGGGCGTAACCCTCTTAGCGACGCACCATGCCGGAACCCGGGTATGGTGTTAAATGAGCAAAGGCCGGGTCGTCACCCCTGTGACGCACCGTGTCGTGATCTGGGCACGGTGTCAAGTGAACAAGGATCGGGTCGTCGCACCCTCAATGAGCAAGGGTCTTCACACCTGACTCGGGTGGGCCCTCATTCGCCAGGTCTTTGAGTGCCCGTCGTACCACGTGGACCAATTATGGAATTTCTTCTCGAGACATCCCAGGACCCTACCCTATTCTCGAACCCTCTGTCGAGCCTGCACCGGGTTGGGTCTGTAGTCTGTCGTTATCTGCGAAAGTCGTCTCGAAGCTCTGACTCTCGAGAGAAAGTCTTGCCTTTTGCTTATCGGAAGGTCTCCGAAAGTCCTACATTAGCACCAAGCCATCCCCCAAGGGAGGCGACAGGCTTTGTTGTTGTTGTTGTATATTGTTTATAACTGTGAAATTAAAATTAGAAGAAAGTAAGTTTGATTACAAATCTAATAATATCAATTTTGTATAATAAAATTTGCAGATTGTTAAGCAAATTATTGATCAAAGATTACAATATTTGAATCTTGATATACATGTGCGCCTTATGAACTAAGGGTCTGATTTGTTGTTTGCATTAGCCTTAGCCTGCAGTGATAAAGCGTGATGCCAAACAGCAGCTGGAGCAGCAGCAATGAGGGCACATGAAGAGGAGGAAGTGGCCGGCGGTATCACGGAGTAAAGGGGTCCGAAGCTATTGCACCTGATGATCTCATTCCTGGAATGAAGATCCTTCACAGAGAGACCAAAGGGATCAAACTCAACAGAACAGTTGTTATCGGTCGTGAATTGACGAACAGAAATGAGGTTCTTAATAATGTTGGGAGCAACAAGAACATTATTAAGACGAAAGATTCGTGGAAGAACAGCATCACCAGTAGCTGTCACAGGAAGAGTGGAACCGTTTCCAACAACAATGGAGGAAGGACAAGTAAAGTGGGGCGGTCGGAAAAGAGAAATGTTACCGGCATCATGCATCATATGATTCGAGGCGCTGGAATCCATGACCCAGTCAGTGACAGCAGGCGGAGTGAGGCTCATGGTGCTGAAGGAGTTGGCCAGAGACCGCGGGTCCCAGGAGCCTGTCCAGGGAGACTGGGAAGGCGCCTGGTACACCTGCTGTTGCGGCTGCTGCTGATGGTACTGCTGCTGGTTCATGGAAAAAGCCGGGGCAGTCAGCATGGGTGGAAATCCCGGTGGTGGAGGGACGCCGTAGGGATTGGATGCCGCCATGAATGCCTGCTGAGGTGCAAGGTGACCAGAGCGCCCGTCTGGAGGAGGACCATGGGGCTGCTGCTGCTGCTGCTGGCTGTGAGTGAGCCACACGGTGAAGGAGCCCATCCAGGGGTTGTAGAAGGAGGGCCAAGGGAAGCCACCCTGGCTGCCGTTGCCACCTTTGCCGCTGTTCCCACGGCAACGATGCCGCTTGCTGCCATTGCTACCAGAACCGGCACTGGTGGCTGGGACCGGTGCCAAGAACCCGATTGGAGGCGCCGTGGATGGAGGGGCCACCAGGTTGTGGCACCTGGGAGGTGTTGGTGGCACTGGACTTCGGCTGCGATGCGAGAGCCGTCAACGGCTGGGACGCAGGGGGTTCCAGTGTGAGCTCCTCAAGTTGGAGATCGTTGCGGACTTCACTGAATGTCGGGAACAGACGGGTCCGCTTCAAGAGGGCCTTCATGTGGTCATACTTGGCGTTGAGACCACGAAGGACATTGAGGACGAGGGTGTGGTCAATGATGACCTCGCCAAGATCACCTAGAGCATCTGCCATACCTTTCATCTTGCGGCAGTAGTCGCGGATGGGCAAGTCGCCTTGGACGAATGCGCGGAACTCTGCGTCGAGGTAGAGAGCGCGAGTCTCGCGGTTGCCCAGGAATTGTTCCTCGATGCCAATCCAAGCATCGCGTGCTGAGCCACCACGTTCGCGAACGGGGTCCTGGAGTTCGACAGTGAGGGTGCCAAACAGCCAAGACAGCATGACGCAGTCCATCCGGTGCCATGAAGGACGGGCGGGGCGGGGCGCGGTGGAGGGGACATGGTCGGCGAGGGCGTACCGCTCGAGAGTGAGCAGCACTAAGTCACGCATCGGTTGTAGTGGGGGACAGGAAATCGAGGACCACTGGCACGAGGTTGCGGATGTTCTGGACACCCGCAGCCTGAGCGTGGAGGTGGGCGACGAGGTGGGTGACGAGGCCAGCTTCATGGTGGAGAAGAGCGTCCTCGTCGCTGAGGTTGGAGCCGTCGTCTTCAAGGGCCGGTGAGACGGCGCGGTCCTGAGCCGTGGCAGCCACACGCTCGGCCTCCACGGCAGCAAGGGCGGCTTGGACACAGGCCTGGGCAGCGGCGGCGGCCTCGGTAGCAGCCATGGCGGCCATCTCCAGGGCGGCCTGCCCATTAGCTGCAGCGGCGTCCTCTGCGCGCTAGCGGGTGGCGGCGTCCTCTACACGCTGGCGAGCGATGGCCTGCTTGTCCTCAGCCTGCGTGGCAAGGGTGGCCGCATGAGAGGGAGGCTGCAGCGCAGGGGCCATGGAGATAGGGAGGGAGGGAGCAGAAGGAGACTGCAGGATCTTAAGAGTCTCATGATACCATGATAGAGGATGAACTAGCTATTGTATTCATTGATAGATAGCAAAACCAGAGTACAGGGATATATAGAGAAGCTAGACTAACAGAAGAGGTAGAGGGAGGTACACAGGCCAGGGGACATCCCCAGACAACAGTCGTCTAGCAATGAATAGGAGAAGAAAACAGTTGGGGGAGAACCCAGGCAGACAGCTTGGGGGAGAACCCAGGCATCAGCCAACTAACAATTAAGAAGGGAGTAAATATGCTAACATGCAGCATAACTTAAGCCAGCGTAAACGTATGCAGTATCTTGGTGGTTGTTTGCATTAACCTTAGCCTGCAGCATAACTTAAGCCAGCGTAAACGTATGTAGTATCTCGGTGTTTGGTTGTTCTGCACAGGAAACCGCACGATAAAATTGTGTTTAGTTGTTTACATTTTGTTGTATGTAGTCATCTCCATGTTCTAGTTGAGAGATCTCATGTTTCTTTGGGCTCTTGCCCTTTTCTCTTCTTAATATAATCATGCGCACCTCTCATGCGTTTTCGAGGAAAAAATGTCTCATGTTTCTAATAAGGGGTATGGGGATGAGAATATTTCATTTTTGTGTGTGTCTCAGCTTGTGCAAACCTGCATTGTCTAATACAACTAAATCTGCCGTACAAGCTAATGCAGCATTGGCCTGCTTTGAGCACTGTGCAAGCCTACATGAAAGTCTATGTAGGCAGCCAAACACAAGCAAATTGTACTACATAAGTCTAGATACAGGCTAATACGGGCAACAATCAGACCATCTGAGTGGAGGGAGTATATACCTGCGATATCATGATAACATTAGCTCCAACATCCTTCACAGCACCAAATATGGCATTTGCCGTACCTGGGACACCAGCCATTCCCGTCCTGAATGAGAGATTAAGGTAATGTTAAGGAAATATAAGAAATTAGTCCACATAATTACTCAAATCTGGAGCATCTGGCAGTGCTTCGTGACCATTCTATTATCCACATGCTAAGCGCTAACTTGTTAAGGTCTTCCCTTGGCCTTATCCACATTCATTTGTTATTAGAAAATTAATGTATCTCGAAGTAGCAAAAAGTACAAAAAATTCTTCATTACATATCATCAAGATAGTTATGGCTTACATTTATCAGACTTACCCTTCAACATTAACCAAAGCCAATTTATCTATAGTTGCAAAAGCTTTGACACAAGCCTCCAAATCACCGTTTTCATTAGCAGGCTGTTGACAGATCATAGTTCCAGGAGCAGAAGTATTGAATATGTTCCTTATAACAATAGGGATATTATATTTCATCACAGGTATAATAGTACGTGGATGCAAGACATTTGCCCCAAAATATGACTGCATAAGAAAAGAAATTCAGGTTAGTTACGAGATACTAAAGCCAGCACAGATCCAATAACAACAAGCATAACAGTAGTTTGAGCACCAACGCTTCCCACGATTGGTAGGCCTGTGTAGTAAGCACCAAAAAAAGCCTAGCTCCATAGCAGCATTTAAGATGATGAACCATTGTTATCAAGGAAAAGCCAAGCGTGTAACATTCAGCTTCACTCATGTACAATGGCTCTTTAAATAATTAATCATACAAATGCCAATGGAAGTAGCCTGACAGTAGAGAAATTACCATTTCCCAGGCCTCCTGATACGATAATGTGCTTAAGATCACAGCCTCACTAACTGCATTAATAAGATACTCATCAGATAGATACTCAAAATGGACATATTGTACCAATAACAAGATTATATAAACTTGTATAGATGGAAAAATGAAATCTAAGGGTCTGTATTCGATTAAATACTGATATACATGGGAATCTTTGTGCAGCGGTAGCCTGACTATGTTTTGCTTGTCACGTGCTAGACCCCCAATTGGTTCCCAAACTTGGAAAAAAGAAAAAAAACTAATAGAATAATACAGCAGCTTTCCAAGCCTTTCCATGCGGTTCCCAATTTCTTCCACTTTGCTGGGATGTAACCATACTACTAGATAGATTTGATTTGGTAGATTTCTTTTAGAAAAAAAAAACTACCTGTTTTTGGCATATACATAAAAATAAACATTTAAGGTCATGAATCATAAAAGTATATATTTCAGGATACACATTTTAAAAACTACAGGTTTTAGAATTTCCATCACCTCTGACCCATCACAGCAAAGGTAGCCTGTCAGCATTACAAAATATTATGGCTTCCATTATGTTGTGTTCTGTTGAGTTGACAAGTGGTCCATCCTGTCAGATGGGGGTGGCAGATGACAAAAAACTCTCAAATCTGTAGGTTTTTTTTTATAATGTGTAGACTTGAATAAATATATAGTTAACCTATAGTTTTTTAGAAAATGTTATTTTAGAAATAATGTCATGATGTCAAATCATCTCTGTGTAGCCTGGTAGCCTCCTGAATATGCAGATTTCTACTTGCAGGATCATTCGGTGTTCCTTCGATGTACCACAAATAGACAGATTGGAGAAATTCTAGCTGGCAGCATAGAACTGGAAATGGATTGAGCATGTCATGTATGTGTATCATCGCATCTAACATGACAAGCAAGCTAAAAAATCATTGAATAGTTTCAAACTGAAGAAGAAATTATCCGGGATATGAGTACCTTTTCTGGGATCTGCACTAAATACCCCATCAACATCAGTCCAGATGGTCACCTGGCGAGCCTTAACAAGGGAACCAATTATAGCTGCAGAGAAATCACTTCCATCTCTTTTTAAGGTTGTTGGGATGTTTTCAGGTGTACTCGCAATAAACCCAGTAGCAATTATTGTCTGAGCCGGAGATCGAGAAAACCATTTTTCAAGTCGTTTTTCAGATTCCAAATAGTCAGGATCTACCTGGTTGGCTCCTGACGGATTCACAACAAGAACTTCCCTTGTATCCATCCAACTGCATGGTGTTCCAGACTGCACATGGTAAGACATTTCGTCATAAGTCACTAATTTTGAAGTAAAATTTCTGTATTACATATTTGTGCACATCTTGCAGAGGTAAAGTTATAATTTGCATATGAAATTTATATAGTTCTACGACCATGCTACTTGTACTTTGGAGCAAGAAAGCAACAGCCGAGAAGAATTTTCTTAGTAGTCTCCTCTTTTAGAATAAATGTTGTTAGGTGGTCGACATGAATTTATCACTAAAATCACCAAAAGGTTAGTAAGCATAACGTACAGGCTCTGAAATGATGCATTTATCAAGATTTCTTTAAACAGTAGCATAGCTTCATAGAAACCTCAAAGGCGCCTCATCTCAGGTAATGCCCAGGATAGCTTAAATAAGCCCTATTGAGCCTGTGACATAATTACTTAAATACTTTATATTTCAATTTCTTCAATCGCACTAATGGTCATGAAAGAATATGAAACAGTAATATCCCAGCAGAGAAGGTGCATATATTACCAAAACTTTGAAAACTACGAACATGACTTGCTCTTTCCAGTACAAATGAAGACTCAGCTCATTAATTATCTACGAGCGACCTAGCCAGAAGCCTTGCAATGCGGATGCCCCTGCCAAGCACCACAAGGCACCCTCACTGGCAACCGAATCAAACAGCACCTCTATGTTAGGCTTAGCACCCTCAAACACACAAGCATTTTGGTGCTTCCATATTTCCCAAGCCACTAGGATGATAAGGGTATTAAGGCCATTGTGTTCAACTCTGGGAACAGACTTTATAGTACAACACCACCAGCTGGAGAAACAATTGTTCATTCCCGGAGGAGCAAAAACTAGCACGTCCAGTCTCTGCAAAATTAAAGCCCAAGCTAGCCTACAAGAGGTAAGTTATAGATACATGTGACATGCCAAACTACGAACGTTGGCTTGGTCCTCCATTACAAATGAAGCTACAAGAGGTAAAAATTATACATACATGTGTTAAACTTTAGTAAGCTACATAGGCATAATGTTCTACAGAAGAATAGTAATTTATTGCCATGTAATTTCCCCAATTCTTTTGTCCAAATTTCAGTTTGTACCTTCTGTATTGCATATGACAACATTTGAGCAGACCATAACTCTCCATGACCAACAACAAAATCAGAGAAAGACTCTGTTGCATGCCCAGCTGCAAAAAAGAAAAGAAATATCAGCTAAAAAGCTATCTCTACTATCAATCATCATCTTAACAAAAATGAAGTAAGTAGGTACTAGGTACTGAATTTGCATGTAGCACAATTGTACTAAGTACTAACACACGAGCTGTTCATATGTGAAAATATTGTGGAAACCGACTTCACTTGCAAAGCAGGGCATATCACAATAAGAAAAGTTAAGAACATGAAGGATATTGATTCAACAACTTGAACCTATATATATGGCCCGAAGCATTGCTTTTAGGTTACTGATGTCTGCATGCAACTGAGACAGGAATCTTGCAAGGTCTTCTCCAGTAAGCAAATCCTTTGCTGTTGCCATATGCTTATCAAAAACTTCATCCAGTGCAGCAATGTAAGAATCATCCCTTGATTGAGCCTTGTTTACAAGATTGTACATCATGTCGGTAACCTTAGACATTGCAGATACAACTACCAGTTTCCTCTCAGAAGGATCACGAAGGACTATATCAGCAACATTGTGAATTCTCTCGGAGGTCCCCATGCATGTGCCACCAAACTTGTGCACCGACCACATGTCACCTTTTGGAAGGTCAGCAATAGCTTCAGCTTGCTCAATTGAAACAGCTGGGAAGAAATAACGTAACATGGATGCATATATGTCAGGATAAAGAAAGACACAAATGTTTTGTAAGAGAAAAAATAACGGTACAAGATAGTAACATATATAAATTGGAACCTTGGGATTCAATACTTATACAAACAAAAAATAGTTGATCATATACAAACAAAACAAAATCTGGAAGACTAACGCATAACAGACTAATCAAAATAATACTTCCAACCTCCAAATGAGATGAAGGTGAACCATGCTGCAACTAGTATTTATCACGACATAGGCAGCAGGTTTGTATATGATTAAATATGACTGAGCAGCAAGAATGAACAACATGAATGTAATGTAATGTAATATGCTATGTAACTCCTGAGAGAAATATCTAAAGGTTGTGTTTCCATTTCAGGATCATTGCTATGTTTAGTTTGGTCAACCTTCCGTTACAAGATTTTAACCCCAGCATTTACCCTTTTTCTTCAACTACATATGGCTTGTTGACTTTCAAAACCAGGAAGTACCCCATTGGCCCATTCATTGACAAAATCTTCAACTAAAATTAGTGCTCAACAAATAGTAGCTCTGACTGCTAGCATCTACACTCACGATGGGGACATCAAAATAATGGCCATGCAGGATAGATGAAATACCACCAGCAGTTGGTGCGAGCAAATTCTTCGAAATATCTCTGTGCACAGTTATTGGAAGGCGGCTGATCCTGAATAGAATAACAGTAGAATTATGTACACCGCTAAAAGTTTGACAATTCCTAGATCCTAACTGCTAACAGATATAACATTATTAAGCTGAAAATAACAAGAAGCTACATTGGTATATTGAAAATTGACTACAGGTGCCACATAGCCTCATTGGTGCAAATCATTGAAATGAATATTTCTGTGTACAAGTGTCGGGATACCAAACACATGCAAATCATTGAAATGAATATTTCTGTGTACAAGTGTCGGGATACCAAACACATCAATCAATTCCATTCACAACTGGAGCCTACCAACCTTAGTGAGTTCCCATAGGAGCTGTCCTGAGTTTTCTCGCATCGCCAGCACTGCTGTAAGATCGATTCCCTGCATTGCTACCAATCAACACAGTAATTTTTAAGGGAAAGAAAAATGTGGACAAAGAATACAGAGAAAGTGACAAATTCAGCATCTCAAGCGGGGAAAAAAAGAAAGGTGACAAATTAGAAACTGCGCTCTGAACAGTAGACGACCCATCGGCACCAACTTAACTCAAGCATACGCACATCTCCACAAGACACGCAAGTAGAAAACGGAGGCGGGATTGAAGATGGGGACCCCAGCAGCGAGAAGATGCGAGGACTCTGGTGAGATTCTGCCTAGTGGAGACAAGAGAAGGAGAGGGACAGGAGGTTCAGAGGAGAGGAAGGACCTTCCGGCTGCGGCGGGGTGAAGAAGGGGGCGGCGGCGGGCAGAGAAAGCGGCGCCCGGGTGGGGGCTGGCCGCGGCGAGGCTCCTCATGACAACGAAAGCGAGCGGGGAGGAAGGGGAGGCGTAGTAGCAGGATTAGAATGGACCCGTGTTAGCTCCCGGCTGATCAACCGGAGCCGGAGAAGGAGAGGTTGGGGATCGCCGGCCAGAGGTCCGGTTACAGACGAGTAGCAATAGCAATACAGAGTATATGCGATACAAGTTTGATGCCTTTTCCCTTCCTCACGACACTGCCTACGTACTCCTTGCTGGGCTCGCAGCGGATACAGGACCGGCGAGTCTTGTGTAAGGATGAAAACCCTAAACCGTTTTTTACTTTTATATTTAATATAAAAACGAAACGAAAGAGGTAAAGCCAGACATAAAAACGAACGCAAGCTTATGAAATATCGAAAACGAACCAAATCGAGTGGAATAATGTTGAACACGGTCTATATACAAAAAAATCAATACGAAATACCGACCGATAGGACCTGACTTTTTCCTTATGCTAAAATTCACTAAAAGTTTAAATTTTTTAAAATTTTATAACAAATTAAAACTTGGTGAACTTATTTTCTGCATAACTATTTAGAAAGTCTTTTTCCAAAAACATTATGTAACCCCTTCCTAAATTTTCTAGGAATTACAAAAGTTATCACAATAATACAAAATCTTTGGAATAGTACAAAAGGTTGTACGTTGTCACAATAATACAAAATCTCCTCCCTTCTATCCCTACACTTGGCTCAAGAGCCCACTTGGCCCGAGCCGCTCAGCATGGCAGGCCGCCTGGCAGGTAGCAACAGCCAACACCCACGCCGCATGCAAGCTGCAAGTCCCAGTTGTAGGTGCCCTTCTCAATTTGTCCCACCTCGTTTACACACATAAGATTGAGAGAGCCGCTGGTGTATATAAGAACATCCAAGGGGTAGGGCACGCCTTGTGTCGTCTGCTTTAGTTGGGCTGGCCTGTGCCTAAGATTGGGTTCTTATTTGGGCCCGAATTCGGGATGTTCCGGTCGGACAAGGCTCAAATTGATTCCATTTTGATTTAGTATTCTGAATTTCGAACTGAATTCGAATTAGTCTGAAAATACAAAATCAATCTGGTCAAATGTAGGAAATGATGTTCGGTTTAGGATATTTTTATTCTGTTTTCAACCTTAGTCTTGTGTTCTTGACTGGCCCCGCTTCCCTAGCCTGGGTCACCTTGCTCTTTCGAAGAAGTGCTGATATGTGGGGCGATGGCACCCTCCCCTCCTTGGTATCGGTGTGTCCTCAGGCCGGAGCAGCAGGAAACCTTTGGTACAAAGCTTCTTCGTTGGTGCAAAGCTTCTTCGTCCTCCCAGGCGGCAAGCGATGTGTCGAGGCTGGTACAAAGCTTCTTCGTTGGTGCAAAGCTTCTTCGTCCTCCCAGGCGGCAAGCGATGTGTCGAGGCTGGACCACTTGATGAAGACCTGGGAAACTGTGTTGTTGCAGGCTGGACCACTTGATGAAGACCTGGGAAACTGTGTTGTTGCTGCAGTGGTGGACGCGTTGTTACAGGATCGCCTCTGGGATTTTTAGATCATCATTGAGGACAGGCAGAGCGCCGGAGACTGGGTACTTGCTTGACGGCGCCAGCTTCAACAGGGAGATGTGGAAGACCGGATGTACTGTGGATGACGGCGGTGTCGGTGTAAGAAACGGCGGTCCTAACACCAACGAGTAATGAATGTCTACGCGTCGGGGGTCCGGATGGTGTGCAAAAAGAACACAGGCGGTTTATACTGGTTCGGACTGAGAAATGCCCTACGTCCAGTGGGGAGGTGAGTTCTGTATTATCTTGCACCGAAGTGCTCGTAGTAGGGGTTATAAGCGGATGTGAGAGAGGGAGGGGCTCCCAAGTCTCGAGGTGTGAGTGGAGAAAGTGGGTGCGTGTGACTCTACTGGTGACCTCGCAAGGCCCAGGAGAGTTTCCTACTCGTGTCTTATGTTGTGTTGCTGCGGTGGTTCTTTTTTCTTCTTCTTTTCGTCCCTTGGAACGATCCCTACATGCTCCCATAAGGCGCTTAAGTCGGGGGCTCTCTCTTCTCCTGGCGAGGCTGGTCGGGTGGCCTAGTGGGTGGCCGCTGCTGGGGCTACCCTACAGCGCGGAGCTGCCTAAGTTCACACTGCCGAGGCGGCGCAAGTCGCACAGGAGGAGGCCAGCGCTAGGGCTAAGGTTGCCAAGCAGCGAGAAGCTGAGGGGGCCGTGGTGGGCGAGACCTCGACGGCAAAGAGTGACGAGGCCGCGATGGCCAAGGCCACGACGGCCAAAGTTGACGAGGCTGACGAGCGCACGGTGCCCACCGAAATAGAGAGGGCGGTGGTGGAGGCGGCCTTGACGTCGTCTCGGCCGGAGAATCAGCCGGGGGGTCATGGCGAGGAGAGGGAGGTTCATACCATCTCCTCGGATGAGCCCCCCCCCAAGCCACATGGGAAGGCGGTGATGGACGCTGAAGTGTCCAGCACCGCGGAGATGGCCCCCGGGTGCACCGGAGGGGCAGGAGGTCGAGGGGAACTTGGCCCTTGTTCGCTTCGGGGCCGGTCCGCAGATTGTCCCGACGCCTGTCTTCATGGGCAGCCCTGATGAGGAGGAGGAAGCACATTGGACAATCCTTGAGGGGTTCAGGAATCTGGCCGGACGGTCTCTGCAGACACTGCTCCACATCCTTACCAAAGACCTACCCCATGCCATCGAGGTGTGTCCCTATTTATTTTCATACAGCCGTTCCCCCTTTTCTTTCCGTGAGGGGCCCTGGAACACGCTCTTTTTACTTTAGGAGCTGAAGAAGAGGTCCCGGGCCAAGGCCGAGCACCTTCGCCAAGAAGAAGGTCTCCGGTCTCAACTGGACCAGCAGAGGGAGTCCCTCACCCGAACGAACGAGTTGCTGGCCGAGCGGAGCGTGGAGATGGCAGACCTCTGCATGTGTTGCTCCAACCTGAATGAGGAGCTGGCCACGCCCCACAAGGAAGTCACCTCCCTAGCGCAGAAGATGCAAGGGTTGGAGTAGGGGCTTGCTCAAGTAAGCACCAAGCGAGATGCCCTGGTGGGCCGACGCAGATCGCGAGGCTGCCACTGCTCAAGGCCTCCGCACTGAGCTGGTGGAGATGAAGATGGAGCTTGAGCTAAAAGCGGGCGCTGTGGCTCAGGCCGTCCAAATGACTGAGGCAGCTCATGCGGAGATTCTGCAATGGAAGCATAAAGTGGAAGGTGATATTCTTTCAACTTTATCCCCAGGTTTCCTTATCCCCTTTTGCTTGGAGTAGGCCTAGAGAAAGATCTGGCCAGCGCCACCACGGCCTCTGTCGTGCTACAGATGGCCTTAGATGCTGAGACCAGGGAGCACACCACCCTACAAAATGCGACGAGGGCAGTCTATGATGCTCTCGAACCTCCCGAGGGGAGGCAGTCGGGCAGCTCTCTTCGGAGTCACCTTACCGCCCTCTACAGCGGTGTGCGTGATTAGGTACGCGACGCCCTCCACACTGGCGTGCAGCGGACTCTGGCGGTGATGACCTCGCATTATGACGGTCTCGACCTCTAGAGTGTAGTGAGGGCTTCGTCAACATGCCCCACTCTGTCTTAGAGAAGCCGGTTGACGTGATTGAGGCTCCTGGCGATGTCTTGGTGGCTCGGTTTGAGGAGGAAGTCGTCCCTCCTCCCCTTAACCTGTGAAGAAGTCTGGGCCGTGGTTGTCATGGAACCGCCCAAATTATAAGAGCACAAGTACAAAAACAATCATCGAAGTGATCAAATTCTCGCACTTGAGCCAATATAACTCCGGTAGTCCAATGAAATCATGAGGGATTTCAAATCAACCAACATACTAACCAAGATCGTAGTGATTCAACATAACAAGTCACATGTTACAACCATTTCACAAGTAGTTCAATATACATCGGAGTTCAACATAGTTATTACAACTTAAATTGAAAAGTAGCGGAAGCAAAGTAATTTGAAACTAACATTAATCTTATTTCAAGTACATGCCAGTACCAAGGTCGACTTCCAACAAAAGCATTAGAGAGAAGATAACTCAGAAGGATCATGCCCATGATCACACTCCGCCACTAAGGCAGGAGCCAACCAACTCTTGCAGTCGCCAAGATACATCACAACCTACAACAAGTGGGAATAAAACCTTAAGTACAAGAAGGTACTCAGCTAGACTTACCCGTCAAAAACCAGAAATAAAGTGACACCAATGATCATGCAAGGCTGATATGAAGTGGGCTAGCTTGACAACATTTTGCATAAAAGCTTAATATAGATAAGTAATCATTAATGCTTAAGCATCAAGTTAATTATCATTAATCTGTCATCTATATTAGAAGCTATACTAGAGCACTCACTTTATTAGGAGCAAACAATATTAACCATAGCAGGTATAAATTGAGGCAACCTTTCCATCGTTATCCAATTAACCATCTGTTCAATTTAATGGAATCTACGTTGCCGCTGCTCAAGTCAAGTGCTCACTAACCGGGAGCGACGGCGATTCAAATCGAATTCCTATCTAGCTGGAGGGGTATTTCTAACACTCACCGTGCAGGCCCCTGCCAGGGTCGCACAAGCCACCTTTCGTACAATTTAGGAGTCGCCGGTTCGAATGATGCCGCATCCCCAAGGGCGACACTCTGTCAGGTGATAGGGACTCTAACCTCCCTTGGTCTCACGCCAATGTCCCCAAGCACATCCTTTCTCTCCTCCAAGATGTGACCTACCATTCGATTCTCGGCCTGAACCGTATTACTCGGCTTCGCGGTCGGAACGACTTATCCGGCCAACTAAGTGTTAGACTGCGTTCAACATGACTCAAGGACGTACAGCGAATCGGTCCTTAAACGACTCAGACGGGGATAGATCCACACCCAAGACCTCCATGCCTTGTTGCTTCACTATCGTCATCCCGTCCGGTCTCATTTCATTTTATTAACACATGGTTCCATTCCACGATAGCAAATATAGCCAATCGTGCCATATATGAATATCCCTATATCTCGCAGGTGACAGGCAATCACCTGACTTCTACTGCTTAAAGCAGGGCTAAGCCTCTATTCGATCCTAGTCTATGTAGGATTCAAGGATTCATATAACTGGACAAGGAATGATATAATGCAGCAAGGGTTTTCAACCAACTCCTACCACTTAATACAACAATACTTATAACATATATAGAATTAATTGCTTTGAAGGTAGGAGGCTTATAATGCTCCGGGGCTTGCCTGGAATCTGACTCAAGTTAGTGGTTGTCAGATGACACTCGCTCGGCGAGCGTCTCTCATCCTAGCACTTGTCCCGTCCTTCTATCTTCGGGATGGATCCATCAACATCATATTTGGGTTCAACTCTTCATGTGGTGCATCTAGCGTACCTATGTGAGATGTAAGATGCAATTATATGAATACATGGAAATGCAATGGACAATGCATCACATACAGTAAGCCAGACAAACACCATAATACAGTCCACATGCATAGACACTTCATGTTGCTTAAATAAACATCTCTCAACCTAATATAAAAGATGGCAAGCATATTAGACATGGCACACAAGGTTTCACAAGATCTCAAGTGTATGAACTTAACTACCCTCAAAGGCATAAGTCACACTTAACAATATACAAGCAAACAACTATAATTGGCATCTATCAATTTCTAGACATGCAAACAGTAGCTACAAGATTTAGCTATAACTAGAGTTACACAAATCCAAATGACTTACAAGAAGACATTCTGGAAAGCTTATGAAATTCTATACATTTCATCTAATATCACCATAGCATGATTCTAAAGCTTAACATGTCGAATTTACATAAACACAGAAACTGGTCTAACAAGACAGAGAGCAAGCAATTCTGTAACCCAACTTTCAACAGCTATAACTCCTAAACCACATGGACAAATGCCACCAAATTTTAACAGCAGCTAGATACATAAATTATCTACAACTTTTGTATAGATAATTTTTACAACAAAGCACATTATCATGAAGAACTTTGCTAAGTTTCCAGGTCTGTCCAGAAACCTCATTTGCAAGAAATAATTATTAACTTATGTTGCAAACATATAATTGGACAAAACTAACTTTACCAACATATCACACATGACTAATGAACACCAGAAAACATAGTGTCAATTGCTAAATAAATTATTTTAATACATTTCTTAATTTATCTAGATAATTAGGTGACATTAGGAACACATATCAAAAGTGCACAATAAATTCTACCAAAATTACAGTGGCCTACATATGCTCCCAATAGTTTACTGTACAAATTTCAAACCATTTGGACATATATATCAACCTCTATGAAAAAGACAAATGGCGCAGAGATGTAATTCTGGAAACCTCTCGTCGAGGAGAACACCGACATGTATTTATATGTAGGGTTTGGAAAAATTACGGAAATTATTAATTTTGGGATTGATTTCCTAGTTAAAAATAATTACAGAAAATTGCTGAAATCATTTTTAAGCCACGAAAAATCACAGGAATTGGAGAAAATTCTGAGAAAATTTCTAGAGGTAGATATGAATATGATGGATCAAAAGAAAGTGTTTGGGGTTCTATAATTCGTAGTGGCAGCAGTACCCAAAACTTCGTCTTCTATTTCAGCCGTGGCCTCATCATCATCGGGAGCTGCAAGATTAGTGGCAAGTGCAATTTCATCTTCAACATCGCTAGCACCAACGTACCCACCATCATCGGTTGCAATGTAGGCTCGCTGACTTGGGCAGTCCTTCATGACATGTCCCATGCCATGGCAACGGTGACACACAATGGGTTTGGCACGTCCCGTGGAAGTGCCCGAAGAAGAGGACTGAGCTGGTGCCTGCAAAACTATAGACTTGCTCACCTCTGGTACACGTGGTGATGAAGATGAGGCTGGTGTACGTGTCCGAGCTGAGAATGGGGCAGTTTTAGCTTGCCCTTAAGTGGATCGTGGTGTCGAAGAAGTGTTCCTTGCAGCTTGTTGGCGACCCTGCAATTCTTTTTCAGCCAACAAAGCAAGATGGAGCAATCGGTTGGTTGTATTATAATCCTTATAATCAACAATGTCCTGAATTTCTCGGCGTAAACCTGAATGGAAACGAACCATTCTATCCTCATCACGGTCCTGTACATCACAACAAAGCATGGTGATTTGCATCTCTTGATAGTAGTCATGGACAAATTTATTTCCTTGATTTAGTCGCTGCAATTTCTTTTTTAAATCACGTTTATATGTTGTGGGAAGGAATCTACCACGCATAGCTCACTTTAATCTATCCCAAGTGTTAGGTTCCAAACCAGAATTAACAAGCTCGTTCCACCACAAAATAGCATATCCAACGAACTCACAAGTAGCAAGACGAACTCTATGAATTTCAGGAACCATATGGGTGTTAAATTTCTGCTCAACAATCATCTCCCAATCAATATAAGCATCTCCATCATATGATCCATCAAAAGAAGGAATGACAAACTTAACCATTGTTACCTCCCATACCTTGGCGGTGGTGGTTTTGTCGACGTTGGTCGCGTCCACCATGTCCATCATGTCCAGCATTACTAGCATCATCGTCCTCGTCATCTCCATGGATGGACTCTTCAGGCGGCTGCTCAAGATTGTTGACACGAGTGGTAAGGTTTGCAATGCTTGTCTGAATGTTCCGAAGGATCTGCAATTGGGCCGTGTTCTGTTCTTGCAGAATATTGGTGAGTTCATCCTTCGACACGCAAGCGCTAAAATCACTAGGAGCAGCAGGACCTGACATGATTAGTGAACAAAGAACAATAACAAGGGTGTAACCCTATCAACTATGGGGGCAGTAGAAGTGGAATCACTCACACTCAAGCACCTTACCACGTGCTTGCAAGTGTTCTTACCAACACAGCAGGGCGGTCAACCGGTGGCTGGTTCGTGATAAACCTTCGAGCGTGGGCAGATTGCAAGGAAAAATCTATTCGGACAGAGAAAGGTGGAGCTTGGAAGGCTCAATATGTAGCAAGGATTAGCAAATACCGTGAACAGAGCTGCAAAATTAAATAAATATCCAAAGCACAAGTCACAGTTGCTGGTCCTGAATGTGTCCCTAGACCTAGGACAACAAGATAAAAGAAAGGACCAAGCACCAAAACACAAAGCTGAATGAATAGATTGCTTCTTGTTTTCTTCTTTCTTTTTCTTTTCCCTTTTTTTTGACCTATCTTTTTTTTCACGTCACTTTTTTTTTCTCCCCTGTTTTTCTTTACCTCTGCTTTTTTTATGTCACGCTGTTTTTCCCTTATCTCTGTTTTTTTTTCATGTTACCAACTAGAGCTCTCTTTTCTCATGGGATGGAACCTGATTCTTGCTTTGGATAACCGTCTCTTTCTCTTGACCTCTTCTGAAAACTAAAACAGAAGGCACGAAGATGAACACAAGATGTGTAACTGTGACACAGGAACAACAAAGTAAATGTAACCTTGGCCAAGTTTTGCAGAGGATTGCATAAACTAGGCAACGAAGAGAAAGCAGTAATAAGACCTGCTAGATGAGCAAGGAGGGCTGCAGTAGCAAGGCGAGTGATTCAAGGCGGCTTGCGACCTATCTAGGGCTGAGCGTGGCAGGAGTAAACACAAGACAAATTGTGAGGCAAATCGAGTAGTGTGATGGCTCGATCTGTTGTTGGGGTGGTGGAAATGGAATAACGGCACAAAAACAAAGCGTGGACGATTGAACTAAGACCAAGAACACGACTCTAGACCAGCAACAAAAACTCGACCACGGATACAAACTCAACAACGCAAAACTGAAAACAGTATTGCAAAGGCACAAAGTGGCTGTAGGGCAGCGGAAAATAAGTGAATTATTTTTGGCTTTTTTGTGACTGTAGGTGATGAACACAATATAAAAACTAAAGGAAGAATGTGATAATACCTAACGGTAAACCTAACAATTTGATACCAGATAATGGGAACTGAGGCCCGATCTTCCGGTAGGTAGATGATAAGTCGAATTGTGGAGATCTCGACGTAGATGATCCAAGGGCTCCGACCGAGTAGATCAACTCCCTTGCAATCACAACCCCACTGCTCCGATGGTTATCAACCGAGCACGAAACCCGGATGACCTCGCCAAGAAGGCTAGTCCCTGCAAGCGATTCGAGAACACAAGCAAGAACTAGTAAAGGCAATCTGAAATTGCAATTTGGGGAATCACAAACCAAAGTAGCAGCCTAGTCGGTCCGGTACAGTGGCGAAATCTCACAAACAAAGTGTGCAGATGCAATCTAAGCAAAACCCAAGTTTTGTAGCAGTACATGGTGTTATTTATAATAGAAAACAACTCTCCTAGAAGGCTATGGGCGCAGGTCACCACTTGGGGACGTGGAAGGCCAAATGGTTCAGCTTGCATGAAGTCTCTTGGAGTTCTCGCGCGTCTTCTTAGCTTCTGTGCAGCCTTCAGTAAATCAACCATAACTCTTTAGTGGGAAGTCCAAAAGATGCTCCGTTTGTTGGGTTGGAAAGTAGACTTGATAGGCTTTCCAATCATGTATATCATGCACCACAAAACTGCAGAGGTTGGTACAGATTTATATGTGAAGTTGGAGTACTTGTCACGTGAACTCAGTCTTGTGCATGTTAATGTTTGTTGCTTGAGCATAAACTTGGCGTAGAGCTTGAAGTTGGCGTAAGCGCCGGTCGGCTCGATGCAAATGGTGTATCAAAACTTGAGGTAGCTCTTGTGCTTTGCATACACCATAGCTTGTTGGATGTAAACTGTGCTGAACCCATGTTCCTAAGAATAAGGCATCGGAAGGCTTTAGTAGCATCCCATCCTCATTAATATTAGTATATAACATAAGGAATGAACACACCTCATAATTCAAATGACGTGTACGAGCCCTTGTCATTGGTCCTTGTAAAGAATTCGACGTTGAATTAGTGATAGAGATTGTATCTAATGGAGGTATGTCCTCATCAGCGGTGGTCCGCCCGAGAGTTGTGACAAGGTGTTGGCGAAGACGAAATAAAGGTGATGGAGATCCTCCTGGGACGGGCGGGGTCCTAGGATGGTGTCAAGCTGATGCTCTAGCCTTGGGTAGTCGAAGTTGTGGGGCTGAGTGCCCCCAGAAGCCTGTGCCTCATTGGCATGTAGGCAAAGACCAACCATTGACTCAGCGATGGAGTCGACGTTGGCAGGTGAGTTGGGTGACTCGGCAGGGGATGGCGGCACGCACTCCCCCTCCACGCCGGTGGGATCTAGGTCTCCGACGCGCTCGTCGAAACCCAGAAGGGACGCCTGGTCGACCGACATAGAAGGGGGAGCAGGACCAGGTCATGATCCACCCCCATGCAGAGGAAGTCCAAGCTCCCAAAGTAGATATGGGAGCCTAGAGTGAAGCAAATGTGATGATCAGCCATCCGAAGCTTGACAAAGCGGATCATGACACGTAGAAATCCCCTACCTAGCACGCCAACTGTCGGTGTCTAGAAACAGGGGTCTAGGCAAAGCGACAAGTGAATTTGTATCTGCGCGTCTAGGCCCAGATGGTGTGAAAAGCAGACACAAGGGTTTATACTGGTTTGGGCAAGAATGACCCTACGTCCAGCGGATTCTACTATTGCTCGTGTTGCCTTGCATCGAAGTGCTCATAGTAGGAGTTACAAGCTTTCGAGAGAGGGAGCAGATCCCATGTCTCTTTGGAGGGGTGTATGTGTGCTGACTTAGTGAGGTGTGTCCTCTTCTTTTTCTAAATGTGGCCCCTGCCTCCCCTTTTGTAGTTCCCAAGGAGAGGGCTCGGGTTACATTTGTGGTAAAAAGGTGAAATGGAAAAAAGATGAAAGAGAAAACGTGGCCTTGGGTGCGGTCGTCTTCCTCCTTATCCGGTGTGAACAGCTTCCCCTGTGGCGCAGAGATGTAATGAGCATTAAGCTTTTGGCCTCTCCATCCGCTGGTGCAACATGCTATGGCCATACTTCGTCCTATGTGCTTCTGTGCCGTCGAGGATGGGTGGTACATTCCCCTAGATTTGCATAGAGAGGAGGGTAGGTGGCATAGTGTGGCAGAACCACCCAAATTATATGGCCCACATGCACCTATCATTACCCTTAAGGCCTCTGACTGCTGCACATGAGAGCCATATAACTTGAATAGTCAATCGGGTGTCCTCAGGAAACCCGAATCATCCATGATCTACTGAGTAGGATCTCATTATAGATGCATTGCAATATTACAACAATTTATACAAATAATATACATCAAATTAAAAGTGCAGAAGTTTACAAACCATTTGTTTCAAACCTTACAAACTTTAAGTAGCATTATTACAACCATAGTAGTGGATAACATTAGTATCATTATACAGAACACCAAAATGGAGTACCCTACCCAAGGGTTAACCACACTACTCATTGTCGCTTACCACAAAGATTGTCATGCAGCAGGGGCCAAAGCAGACCGGCTCATGAGACTCACCTGCAACAAGGGTTAACAAACCCTGAGTACAAAAGTACTCAACAAGACTTAACCTACGAAAAGAGGGAGGAGACATTTGCATAAAAGCTCACTAATAGTGGATCCTTAATGTCAACATTTTAACTTATCATTAGTTGATAATAGGATCTAAGTGATCTTAATCTAGATCAAGTACTTCACATCAACCTCATTCTCATCCCTTAACCAATGCTGCACTTGTTAACTACGACGTAAGGTCAGATGATCAAGTCTCCATAACCAAGAAGCAACGACGATTCAAACCGATTATACCCAGCTGGGGATCCCTAACCACACGACATATGTAGAACCAAATCTTGCATATGTCAACTCTACCTTCAGATCCTCTAAGACCAGAACAGTTCCACACCACCTAAGAGTATAGTACTCCACCAATCCAGCCCAATACCACGTGGGTACATGCTACTCCCGCCATCTCTCCACTCCTAGTGCGCGGGTAGTCGTTCTTGTGATAGAATAGCCGAAATAGAGCTTACTAGAGTATGTGGTTAGTTGCAAAGTCTTGACCACAACAGGCCTACAATGAACGGTTCTTAATCGACATAGATGGAAACACTACATTGAGACTCATTTCCCAATGCAAGTTACCCGACCAGTCTTAAATTGATTATCATTCCTCATTATCCATCAGGTTATGCCATCAACAACCATTTTGAAATGTTTCATTTGAAAGCCTATCTCATTAAGCATGGCTAAGCATAACTAGGCAGTTTCAAATTAAAACAGGTAACAAGGACGATGTTGAGGTAATCAAGGTTGGTAATGCAGCAATTAGGTTATCACTCAACTCCTAATCACCTAATGCAACATTTCATAAGCATAAGTGATATACGATTTGTAAATCACAAGGTAGGGTTTAATGCATCTGGGGCTTGCCTTGGTTCACGAGGTAGTCGGACTCCGGGTCTATTCCACAGATGTTGAATCCCACCTCCACAGATGGATTGACCTCCACGGGAACTTGCTTGACGTGTGACTCTTCGCTTTCGGTCACTACACGTGATAACGATGTATGCTCAACATGATGAAGTATGAAACATGATGCATAACGATGGTTCGATGAAGAGAATGTGAAAGTGAAAAGGAGAAGATCTAGTTCGAGCGGATGCTAGAAGATCACAAGAAATTGTTGTACCCAACTTGTGATGCAGGGCAGAAAAAGTTGGGAACCACACTAGAATTGCTGCAATGGAAGGCAAAGAATGGTGTATCTGACAAGGGATTTGGAGAGTTACTAAAAATCCAAAAGAAGATGCTTCCGAAGTACAATGAATTGCCCGCCACTACCTACGAAGCAAAACAAGTTGTCTGTCCTATGGGGCTAGAAATAGAGAAGATACATGCATGTCCTAATGACTACATCCTATACCATGGCAAAGAGTACGAGAAATTGGATGCAAGCCCGGTATGCCATGCGTCGCGGTATAAGATCAGGTGAGATGACCCTGGTGATGTTGAGGGCGAACGTCCACGTAAGAAAATCCCTGCCAAGGTTATGTGGTATGCTCCTATAATACCACGCTTGAAACGTCTATTCAGAAACAAAGAACATGCAAAATTGTTACGATGACACAAAGAAGACCGTAAGGTAGATAATATGTTGAGACACCCTGCTGATGGGTCCCAGTGGAGAGCAATCGACAGAGAATTCCCGGAGTTTGCAAATGACGCAAGAAACTTAAGGTTTGCTTTAAGTACAGATGGTATCAATCCTTTTGGAGAGCAGAACAGTAGTCATAGCACTTGGCCTGTTACTCTAAGTATCTACAACATTCCTCCTTGGTTATGCATGAAGCGGAAGTTCATTATGATGCCTGTGCTCATCCAAGGCCCGAAGCAACCTAGCAATGACATCGATGTGTACCTGAGACCACTTATTGATGAACTTCTCATTTTGTGGAATAAAGAAGGTGTACGTGTGTGGGATGAGTACAAACAGGAACACTTTGATCTGCGAGCATTGTTGTTCGTAACCATCAATGATTGGCCTGCTCTAAGTAATCTTTCAGGACAGTCAAACAAGGGATATAATGCATGCACACACTGCTTCGGTGATATTAGAGGTGTATTCTTGAAAAAATGTCGAAAGGTCGTGTACCTTGGCCATCGTTGATTTCTTCCTGCAAATCACCCCGTAAGAAAGAAAGGTAAGCATTTTAAAGGGAAAGCAGACCACCTGACCAAGCCTCGCAACTGAACCGGTGAGGATGTACTCGATATGGTCAATGATGTGAAAGTCATCTTTGGAAAAGGACATGGAAGCCAACCTATTCCGAAAGACGCTAACGGTCACGCACCCATGTGGAAGAAAAAGTCCATATTTTGGGACCTACCCTATTGGCAAGTCCTGGAGGTCCGTAGCTCGATCGACGTGATGCACCTGACGAAGAATCTTTGTGTGAACCTGCTAGGCTTTATGGGTGTGTATGGAAAGCCTAAGGACACATTTGAAGCACGACAGGACCTACGTTGTTTGAGAGAAAGAGACAACCTGCATCCAGAGAAGACAGATGATGGACGCCATTACTTACGTCCTGCAAGCTACACTCTAAGCAAAGAGGAGAAGGAAATCATGTTTGAATGCTTAAACAACATCAAGGTACCATCTGGATTCTCCTCGAATATAAAGGGTATTATAAATGTGCCAGAGAAGAAATTCTGTAACTTAAAGTCCCATGACTGTCACGTTCTCATGACGCAATTACTTCCAGTTGCATTAAGAGGAATTCTACCTCCAAATGTACGTCTAGCCACCGTAAAGCTATGTGCATTCCTCAATGCAATTTCTCAGAAGGCAATTGATCCAACTGATCTAGCTAAACTACAGAATGATGTGGTTCAATGTCTCGTCAGCTTTGAGTTAGTGTTCCCTCCTTCCTTCTTTGATATTATGACACACCTCCTAGTTCACCTAGTCAAGGAGATTTTCACTCTCGGTCCTGTGTTCCTACACAACATGTTCCCCTTAGAGAGATTCATGGGAGTCCTGAAGAAATATGTTCACAACCGTGCTCGCCCAGAAGGAAGCATCGCCAAGGGCTATGGAACAGAAGAGGTCATTGAGTTCTGTGTTGACTTTATTCCCGACCTTGACTCGATTGGTGTTCCTGAATCAAGACATGAGGGGAGACTAAGCGGAAAGGGGACACTAGGGAGGAAAACATATATTGGTACGGATGATGATTATTTCAATAAAGCGCACTACACAGTTCTACAGAACTCCTCTTTGGTAGATCCGTATATTGAGACACACAAGGATCTCTTACGATCCGAGTTTCCAGGGAAGACTGAAGCTTGGATTACGCATAAGCACATGGAAACTTTCGGCGGTTGGTTGCGAAAAAAATGTCAAGGTGATGAGAGCATCCATGAGCAACTGTATTTGTTGGCTATGCAACCATCATGGCATATCGTCACATACAAAGGGTACGAGATAAATGGGAACATATTCTACACAGTAGCCCAAGATAAAAGGAGTACCAACCAAAACAGTGGTGTCCGCATAGATGCCACAGACCCGAATGGGAATAAGCAGACATATTATGGACGCATAGATGAAATATGGGAACTAGAATATGCACCTACTTTGAAGATCCCATTGTTCAAGTGCCAATGGGTCAAGGTGACCGGAGGCGGGGTAACAGTAGACAACGAGTATGGAATGACAACAGTAGACCTTAGTAATATTGGGTACAAAGACGAACCATTCGTCCTTGCCAAGGATGTGAATCAGGTGTTCTATGTCAATGATATGTCTACCAAACCAAAAAGAGGGAAAAACGATAATGACTCAACCAAAGAGCCAAAGCGCCACATAGTTCTTTCAGGGAAAAGAGTCATCGTGGGAATTGAGGACAAGTCGGACATGTCAGAAGAATATGAAAAGGATGACCGAATTCCGCCCTTCAAAGTGAACAAAGACCCTAGCATCTTGGTAAATGATGAGGACACTCCATGGTTACGAAGCGATCATAACCAAGGGACATACGTAAAGAAGAAGTTCACTGCTGTGCCCACTTGATGATATAGTGATTTAATATAGTGTGTGTTTGAGATATTATGTAATAATTGTGAATTCAGATGTTTATTATGTCATGTTTCAAATTAAATCAATGTTTGATTTGGTTACTGAGTGATGAAATATTAAAATATTAACGTTAAAATGATGTGAAAACAAATTTCCTGTCCAAAACCAATAATTTTAATAATTTTAATTAAACAATACATTTTGCATTAACGAAATAATAAATATTAGTTACATTATGTTTTATAATTCTAACAAAAAATAAAAAAGTTAGGTTATCGATTTTTCCTATGTGCAATAAACAAAAATAAAATTCATATTTTTAACAAAATAATTTTATGCCTTTTATTTAATTTACTATGTATTTAATAAAAACTATTGCATTTCTATTGTATTTAACAAGACTATTGCTTAAAACAGGCGGGAAACGAAACTGCAGGCCACCTTTACTCCCGGGTGGGAAGCCCACCCGGGAGTAAAGGTGGGCTGCAGTTTCGTGGCCCGCCAAAAAAAAGCCTTTACTCCCGGTGCGTGTTACCAACCGGGAGTAAAGGTATACCTTTACTCCCGGTTGGTAACACGCACCGGGAATAAAGGTACCTTTACTCCCGGTTAGTAATACGCACCGGGAGTAAAGGGTTTTTACTCCCGGTTGGTGACTGGAACCGGGAGTAATTCTCCTCTGCTATATAACCTCCGGCGCCTGGCAGATCGATCCGCTCGTCTTCTTCCTCGTCGAACACCGCCGCCCTCTTCTCCTCGCGCCGCGTCCGTTCGTCTTCCGTGACACCGGCGCCGCCGTCTTCTTCCTCGTGTGGCCTCCACCACGCACGCCCGTGCCCCTCCTCCGCGCTTGCCCGTGGCTCTCCACCGCGCCCTTCTCCGCGCCCGAGGCCCTCCACCGCGCGTTGCCCCACCGCGCCGGCCCGAGGCCCTCCAGTACGTACACTGCCGAGCTTTGAGGTGATATATTCGTCGATCTCTTTGTACATTCGTCCGAGCCCTCCACTGCCGAGTTATAGATCACGTCGAAAACTACAACTTTGGTGTAAGCCATGTCAACGGTCGAGGTCGATTGAAAATTCCAAATTTTGAATCACAAAATCTAGAAACTAAAAATGAATATTTGGAACTCTAAATGATTTTAAATAAAAACATATCTTAAGGCAAGTTTTGAATATTTGGAACTCTAAATGACAAGTATAATTTAGGATCACCAATGAAATTACTTTAGAAATTAATTAGATCGATGTAAATTAATCCATGGCTTGTATAATAAACACGCTATATATTATTTGGAAACAACGCTACGAACCATCCGCTAATGATCCAGCCCATCAACCGCCATATATTCATCACTATATGATATGCCATTATTTCAAGATGCAGTTTCAATAGAAGAATTTTTTCTATCTTCATAGATCAATGTTTGTTAACGAAATTTTATCCAAATATATTCATGTAGGGTCTTTTTTTTTGAAGGATTTGTTGTAGGATATATAATGGTCAAATAGGAACTCAATTTTGATACCCAGTTTGTAAACTAAGCGTTTTTTTGTTTATCAAAAATATCACATGTTTCTTCATTTGTGAACTTTGAATATACAGATATAATATATTAATGTTGCTAAAGTAATATGAGCATTACATATTTTTTTCCGGGAAGACTATCTTCAAACTTTGTATCATAGCATCAGAGATCGCCTGTAGAAGAAGAAAATAAATTCTTATCATTTCGGAAATAGTAATGGTTATATGAGCAATAAGACACATATACTTACATTTCATAATGACTTATACTTATATTATTAACATAGAATTTTCTCATATGATGAATGACTACATGGTTGACGTACTATATATTGGTTTTGTTTTTGGAAGCTAGATGGCCGACCCGAGAAATATGGATGAGGAGGAGTTGATGATGAATTTGATCAACACTAGCACTCAAGTTGCCGGCGATGATGGTGCTAAAAATAACGTGCAAGAGGATGTAGATGACGGGAGTCAGTACTTAGCTCTTGAACAAAATGAGCAACAACATATTGGCCAAGTATATATTTTTTATTATTAGCTATATATATATATTATCATATGTCTTATGTGTGCTCATGACATTAAAAATAATGTTTATGTTTTGTAGCCCTCTGGATCGACATCAACAACTACAACGAAGAGTAAAAATGTTTGAGGTCCCAAAAAGCCATTGAAGGGTCGCTTCATCATCTCGGAGTTCAATGTGGATACAGGAGAACCGGGGGGGGGGGGGGGGGGCGAATAAAATGAAATTTGTGCACCACTGTGGTTACCTTGTACGGGACCGGCTCCCGATTAGTACCCGTGAATGGAAGAAGAAGACCAATGCTCCTCATATCAGTTTTGTCTCCGATCGTGACAAGGCGTTAATTTGGAATGATGTCTTGGTACATTTCACGCTCCAAACAGATGATTATGATGATATAATAGATGGTGATGAATTGAAGGAGCGAGTTAGGGATTGGGCAATGAAGAAGATGGCCACCCAGTTTCAGACTTGGAAGAAACACCTATACACGACGTATGTCAAGAAGAACATAGCACCAGATTTTACTGTCCCAGGCCCGATCTCAAAGCAGAGGCCCTATTGGGATGAGTTTGTACAGTACAAGACTTCGGAAGAGGGTGTGAGTCGAGTGATAAAGAACCAACGTAATGCCCAACAGAAGACATACCACCATACCTTGGGATCAGGTGGCTACCCGACTGCCATTAAGAAGTGGAACAAAATGGAAGCAGACCTTCTTGCCAAGGGTATCAGACCAGAATCACTCGAGTGGGGAGAACGTGCAAAGAATTGGTTTTTCGCTCATGGGGGAACACTAGACCAGGAGACAGGGAAGTGCGTTTATGGCGCAAGACTGCAAGAAGCAGCAGAAAGATTGTTTTATGCTCAGAGAGCTACTGCTAGTGGTGCGTTCAGGCCCAACAGAGATAAGGATGAGCTGACATACGCCATCGGGACTATTGAACATGGTGGCCGAACTAGAGGCAAAGGAAGTGTCTTGTGGGAGCATGGATTCCCTCAGGACAGACCTTCCTACAGAAGTCGCCAGAGAAAGAAGGAAGAAGAGGCACAATGGCTCCAGAGGTTGGAGGAAGCGGTGCGTGAAGCACAGGAGCGGGAAAAAAAACCTTGAAGCGAGAATGCAGGAGGAAATCAAAAGGCAAGTGCAAATAGCAGTGAGTGCAAGCAAGGAGGCATCAGAGCCAGGAATCAACATTAGCTAATCTGTTCAGTTGAAAAGCAGCTGCGCTTCCACGGAGATACCAAATCAAGGGGACACAGGACTGCGCTTCCCTGTGGATGACGTCACTGAACCTTGTACAACGTGTGAGCTACACATTCCGAAGGAGAATTCCACAATCAAGGTGGCTATCGGTCTTGTTAATCCTATCGACCGAACCAAGACACCAAGGATTCATGGGAATATAATCCAAGAAGGATATGCCACCATCTCGGTAGATAAAGCTGAAAAAGGTTTTAGTGATTTGCCTCTTGACATTCCTGGAGGTGATGGTAAGAAGACTCTAGGAGAAGCGGAGAAGACATTCATTCTATGGCGCAAGCGCTACATCATCATTCCAGGGATGTCGGCTCCACCTCCTCCTGAACTACCTCACCATAGGTATGTGCGGATGAAAACACTACATCATTAATTTGTATTGGCTCAAATAATTAACAATCTGCTCATAATAATATGTCATTCCTTTTTTTGTAGCAGATCCTCCCCCAACCTAAATCCAATTGTTCAATCGCCAGATCATCATAGTGCTTTGTACGATGACATTGTGTTGGAAGACGAGGCTGCATCCACACCCTCTACAAGGAGGTCTCCAACGCCGCAGCCGCCACCTCCAAGGAGGTCTCCAACGCCGCTGCCAACACCTCCAAGGAGGTCTCCAACGCCTCCCCCGTCCCCGCCTACCAAGAAGCCTAGCAAGAGGCCAGCCCCTCAAACGAAGAACCAGTCCCCGCCTGCAAAGAAAGCCACCGTGAAACCAAGGGCTATTCCCAAAATAATATCTGAAGAGAAGGAAGAAGGAACTGATGCATATAAAAAAGACATGTCTAGATTCTATGACAAACTTAAAATGAATCAAGAAGCAAGGAGAAACCCAGAGAAACCGTACTTCTTCGTAGCTCCGGATATTTTAAGAAAAAGGTGACTTCTTACCAGCATCAACAGCGGGAATCTCGTAAGCCGTCCAAATCAACGTTATCAGACTATGACCGCACTCTCACCAAGTCAATTGAGGCGGCACAGAAAAAGAAGCGGGCAGGGAAAGGAGTTGCCCAACTCGGACAACAAGCGCACCAATCAATCCCCCCGCTAGTTGTTGGTAATGAATATGGTTCGAATTTAGGATTAATGCATCAGGCAAACATACCTCCGGATGTCGATTTGGATCACCTTGGTGAATTTCTTGATGAGACTGGTCTCGACCTTTACCAGATGTTTGGTGATGGAAACATTGAGAGTGCGGCTGAGGTTGATATTTGGAAGAAAAAATTTGTACTAGGCCAGAGTCTATACAACCCTCAAGCCTTATCTGATTTGGGGACGCAAATGTACCTGCTAAACAAGTGGTACATGCAGGCGTCTACCAGTGGAGACTTCTGCGTTGGTGTCAGAATTAGAGACGAACATTGGTTCCGTGGCGATGATGTTATGTATGTTGACTTTGCAGAATTTCATCAACTATGCCACCTGACCTCTCTGGACAAAGTTATCATTAGCTGCTATTGCCTGTAAGTAATAATTCTTTCGATCTATTATTAAACTCATCATATGTGTGTATATGCATATAAATTATCCTAACAAGTACTATATATATGCAGATTTACAATGACAGAGCTCAGAAAGGAAGGATGCAATGAAATTGGTTTTGTTGATCCCCATATAGTATTCAAAGACCCAATTACTCCAATGACTAATTGGAAGTCTGAGTCAGAGAGTAACCTCATGAACTTCTTAGTGAACCAACGCCACAAGAAGGATATACTCTTTCCCTATAACTTCAAGTGAGTGTTAATCATGTCGATCATAGCCTTAATGGCTCATATGTTGATTCTAGTTAATTAATGAGTGTTATGCGTTATATCCTATAAACACATGCAGCAATCACTGGATATTGATGGACATCGATCTGGTGAAAAGTCACTTGATAATCTATGACTCGATGAGAAAACCACAACAAGACTACCAAGATATGATAGATATTATCCAGAGGTAATTTCGGGATCTCTAGCAACTATATATACACACAAACATGATGATTAACTATATCTGATGATGTGGCAAATTTTTTATTGGGCAGTGTTTGGAAAACCTTTATTGAGAAGCAACACATGGAAAAATGCAAAGCGCCACTGAATGTAATCCCATTGAAAGTAAGTCCCCTGAATCGCATCATCTTTATTAATTAAACATATAGCTTTCACCGGATCACCAGATTGGATGACAAATCTTTTTCTCGTAAAGTGGTTGTAAGGTCCTAGATGGCTAGAGGGGGGGGGTGAATAGCCTATAAAAAATTCTACAAGCACCACTAAGCAAACTTGTTAGAATAACAAACGGCGTAAAGCGAGTTTTGCTTAGCCAAAGGTTGTGATGCAAGCCTCCTATCCACAAGTCTAGTAGATTATGATCTCTAGTTCACACAAGTGCTAAGTCACTAACTTACACTAGTGAGCAAGCTAACAACTACTAGAAAAGGCTACCACTAGAGCTACACAAGATAGTCTAGTAAAAGTAAATGCGAGAGAGAGGATTGTGAACTTATACCGACGGTGGAGTGAAGATGTTGCCAATCACTACAATCAATTAATATTGACAACAACACAATATGTAGACCAATCACCGGGAGACAAGAGACACAATATTTTTGTTCACCCGGTGTTCACTTGTGCACCGACAAGCTACGTCACCGGTTGTGTCGACCAACACTTAGATGGTTCCTCGGTGTGACCCTCAAGTCACTTGCCCCTCAAGGCACGCCCCGCAAGGCACCGCAAGACACCACTCTCAAGTGAGGTAACTCAATAACACGCGCAATCCAATAGAGTTGCTTTTGGCGTCCCGCCGAGGAAAGCACAAGAACCTCTTACAAACAACCGGAGGTGGCCAAGAACAATCACCTTCTCTTGCCAACGCCTCCTACAATCTCCAAGCCGGCTAGGAGCGGTACTCTCCAAGAGTAACAAGAAATCCACCGGCTAAACCACCCACAAGTGCCACTAGATGCCCTCAAGCTATGCAATGCACTTTGGGATCACTCAATCTCACTTTTGATTTGCAATCAAGCAAGAGAGATGAGTGGGAGGAGTAGCTCTAGCTCAAAGGATGCACAAGAGTGTTAGAAATGCCAAGAGACCTCCCCAAGGGCCGGCCAACGAGTATTTATAAGCACCCCAAACAAAAAGAGCCGTTGCAACTCCACTGACTGTTTTTTTTCGGGACGACCGGACGCGCCGGTCGAAACTGACCGGACGCGCTCAACCGCGTCCGGTCCTCCAACGGTCACTGCGCCAACGGTCAAATCCCATGACCGGACGCGCCTCTCAACCGACCGGACGCGCCGGTCGCACAGCACCGCGCACGCGAAGCAATGACCGGACGCGCCCCTCGCAACGACCGGACGCGCCGATCCGCACAGCACCCGCGCCGCGAAACAACGACCGGACGCGCTCCTCGCAACGACCAGACGCGACAGTGCCAGCGTCCGGTCGGAGTCCAGTAAGCTCCTTCAACGACCGGACGCGTCCGATCGCGTGTGACCGGACGCACCCCGCGTCCGATCGTCCTTGCGAACCGCAGTTCCTTCAGGGCGCCTGACCGGACGCGCCGGTCCCGCGAGTGACCGGACGCGCCGGTTGCAAACCCTAGCCCGCGCGCCCGATACCGCGCTGTACTGACCGGACGCGTCCGGTCACACCGTGACCGCGTCCGGTGCAGCGTCCGGTCACCTCAGTGACCCCGTTCGCCTCCGTTTCTTTTCCGACTTTCGGCGTAGTGGAAAATAGGCATTTCATTTCCCCGAAAATGCCTGAATCCCGCGCTCGCACGCTCGGCGGGAGGGAGAGAGGAACCCAAACCCCTCTCTTCCCGCAAACCACAGCGCGACCAAAGCCACCTTTGCAAATGTGCCAACACCATCAAGTGTACATTTCCATGTGCTTGTGTGTTAGCTTTTTCTCAATCATTTTCAAAGGTTTTCCAATTAGCTCACTAGGCCCTACATGCAATGCACTTCATGAATTCACCTAGTGGCACCCGTGCATCGAATAACCGATAAGACTTCCCCTCTTAATAGTTCGGCTATCGATCCTAAACCACTCACACCCTCTATGGTGTCTTGAGTGTAAAACAAAATGGCCCTATGGTTATACCTTTGCCTTGAGCCCATTTTGTTTCTCCAAATGATATGATCCACTTCATATCATCACATGACCGTCTCGATCCATCGACCTTGACTTCACTTGCTCTTCACCGTTGCATCGGTCCGTCGGCGCTAAGTCTTGCTTAAGCTTCACCATCGCATGGTCCTTCGCTTCGAAGCCTCGACTTGCCCTTCACCTTCACAACCGGTCCATCGAGCCAAGCTTCATCTTGGTCTTCACCATCTTGGTCATATGAGTCAATGTCATGTCTCATATTCAATGACCACCTTTATCTAAATCATCCACTTAGATACAAAGGTTAGTCCTAGGTTTCATCAATTAGCCAAAACCAAACTAGGGACTTTCAATCTCCCCCTTTTTGGTAATTGATGACAACCTTCACAAAGATGATTTTGATAATAAAAGTTTTGGACTTGTCATACTTGTCCAATCATTTTGCTCATAAGTAAAGTTTGGACAATTATCACAAGCTTGGTTTTAGTAGCATTAGCTCCCCCTACATATGTGCATAGAGTTTGGATTGAAAGCTTTGCACATATGCATGGATAGAAGTGTTGGGAGAGTAATTCTACCAAAATGATGCTAAGGTGTAAGAAATGGACCTTTGAAGCGTGATACCAATCGGAGTTGCCTTTTACACCATCCTTAGCATCATGAAGTAACTAGACATCCATCAAAACTCAAGAACCCCGTGAGATCAACATTATATGTAAAGGTTCTTGGACCACTTGTAAAGCTAACCACTTGTAAAGCTTTAAGCAAGTCTAGATACCACATGTAAACTATTCCTATGCATGCTAGTAGATCATTTCATCATCCAATTTCTATACTAGCATTGCACCACACAAGCATGTATATTGAATTTAAATACATGTGCAATGAGCAAGTCATATGAGAATGCACAAACAAATGCAACAACTTTGTTTATGAGCTTGCTCCCCCTACTTGTGTGCATCAACAAATTTTATTTACCCCTTTATCAAGCTGAATCATCTTTTTCTCATCATAAATTTTATTTACCCCTTTATCAAGTTGAATCATCTTTTTCTCTCCCCCTTTGTCAACAACTTACCCAAAAAGGGGATCAAATTGTGGAGAGAAGGAAAAGTGTTTGATGGAGTAGATTGAAATTAATTGGATACCACATGTAAGGTTAAAAATTTATCAAATTTGGTTTAACCTAGAATACTTGCCAAAGATATTTAATTCGATTTGAACCAAAGACAAGCTTCTTCACTCCTCAAAATAAGGGTTATCTTGCCTATGTTGAATTAAACACTTATAGCAAATCTTCTAGATTCAACACTAGGTTTACAAGCTCACAAACATGTCATATGCCACCACTAGATCAAAACAAACATAGAGGCAATAGTGGTAACATATATCCATCAAATTCATTTGATTTATCATGAATGCTCATGCATACCACTTATTATGTCTACATGTTCTAGCAAGTCCTTAGCATAGGATGAATGACATGTCAATCAATTTTACCTTGCAATGTCGAAGGAGAGGCATGTCAATAAGTGGGTGGGGTGCATTCAACTCATGTTTGAGAAATCAATAATGTTCAATTCATTCCTTAGCTTGCAAAACCTCTTTTCATCAAGTGGCTTAGTGAGAATATCAGCAAGTTGATCATCGGTGCCAACACTTTCAATGGCAATATCTCCCTTTTGTTGATGATCTCTAATGAAATGATGTCTTATGTCAATATGCTTTGTTCTTCCATGTTGAACCGGGTTTTGTATCATCTTGATTGCACTCTCATTATCACATAGCAACGGCACATTCTTGAAGTTGAGGCCATAATCCTTCAAAGTTGATTTCATCCATAGCAATTGTGCACAACAACTCCCCGCACTCACATATTCGGCTTCGGCGGTAGAGATTGCCACACTATTTTGTTTCTTTGAGGACCATGACACAAGTGATCTTCCAAGTAATTGACATGTGCCACTTGTGCTTTTCCTATTGATCTTGCAACCCCCATAGTCGGAGTCCGAATATCCAATCAATTCAAACTTTGACCCCTTGGGATACCATAGTCCAACATTTCTTGTTTGTTTCAAGTACCTCAATATTCTTTTTGCCGCCGTGAGATGACTTTCTCTAGGTGAGGCTTGATATCTAGCACACATGCAAACACTAAACATGACATCCGGCCTTGATGCGGTGACATAGAGTAGACTTCCAATCAAAGACTGATATTCCTTTTGATTCACCATTTTGCCATCAAGATCACTATCCAAATTGCCATTTGTGCCCATTGGAGTTGAAATTGGCTTTGCATCTTGCATTCCAAACTTCTTCAACATGTCCCTTATGTATTTCCCTTGACTCACAAATGTTCCATTCTTCAATTGCTTGACTTGGAGACCAAGGAAGTAGCTAAGTTCACCAATCATAGACATTTCAAACTCTTTGGCCATCATAGCACCAAATTCTTCACAATAAGCTTGATCGGTTGATCCAAAGATGATGTCATCAACATATATTTACACTATGAATAGATCATTTCCAATCTTCTTGGTGAATAGAGTAGTATCAACCTTGCCCATTTTGAATCCCTTAGAGAGAAGGAAATCCCTTAGCCTCTCATACCATGCTCTAGGTGCTTGCTTTAAGCCATATAAAGCCTTCTTCAACTTGTAGACATGGTTGGGTTTGTTGTCATCTTCAAATCCGGGCGGTTGCTCAACAAATACTAACTCATTGATGATCCCATTGAGAAATGCACTTTTGACATCCATTTGATATAGTATGATATTATGTGCACAAGCATAAGCCAATAGAATCCTTATTGCCTCCAATCTTGCCACGGGAGCATATGTCTCATCATAGTCAAGACCTTCAACTTGAGTGTAACCTTGAGCAACTAGTCTTGCTTTGTTTCTCACTACAATGCCATCTTGATCTTGCTTGTTTTTGAACACCCACTTGGTTCCAATCACATTGTAGTCATTTGGCCTTTCTACCAACTCCCAAACATCATTTCTTGTGAAATTGTTTAGTTCTTCTTGCATAGCCATAATCCAATCGGCATCCCTCAAAGCTTCTTCTATCTTCTTTGGTTCTATGGTTGACACAAATGATGCATGCTCACAAAACATAGTCAATCTTGATCTTGTTTGCACACCACTTCTAATATCACCAATAATACTATTAATGGGGTGATCTCTTGAAACATGTTGTGGTTGGAGTACTTTCACTTGATTGCTTGAACTTGGTTGATCACTTGATGTATCTTGATGAGAAGAACTAGCACCTTGATCTTGCACTTGAGAGTCACTAGCTAGCTTGAATGGAGAATTGAGCACTTGATCTTTATCATCATCTTGAATATCAATAACTTGCTTTGCTCTAATGTCCCCAATGTCCATGTTCTTCATTGCTTCCACCAATAGAGTTCCACTAACATCATCTAGATTCTCTTCTTCATCTTGTGACCCATTGGTTTCATCAAATTGCACATTATGGACTTCTTCTAGAATGCCACTTGAGTTGTTCCAAACTCTATAGGCTTTGCTTGTAGTTGAATAACCAAGTAGGAACCCCTCATCACATCTTTTGTCAAACTTTCCCAATCTAGTGCCCTTCTTCAAGATATAGCATTTGCAACCAAACACCCTAAAGTAAGAAATATTGGGCTTTCTTTCATGAAGTAACTCATATGGAGTCTTCTCTAGCAATGGATGACAATATAGTCTATTGATGTAGTAGCAAGCGGTATTGATTGCTTCATCCCAAAATGATTGACTCACATTGTACTCATGAAGCATTGATCTAGCCATATCAAGTAATGTTCTATTCATCCTCTCAACTAGGCCATTTGATTGTGGAGTGTACTTGGCCGAGAATTGATGTCCAATACCATAATGATCACAAAGTTCTTCAATTCTTGTATTCTTGAACTCACTTCCATTGTCACTTCTCACTTTCTTGATTCTAATCTCAAACTCATTGTGAACTCTAGTGAGAAATGTCTTGAAGGTGTCAAACACTTCACTTTTGTCACTAAGAAAGAATACCCATGTGAATCTTGTGAAGTCATCCACTATGACAAAGCCATACTTGTTGCCGCCTATGCTTGTATATGTTGTTGGTCCAAATAGATCCATGTGCATCAACTCAAATGCTTTGCATGTGCTCATTGTACTCTTCTTTGGATGTGAGCTTCCAACTTGCTTCCCGGCTTGACATGCACTACAAAGCTTATTCTTCTCAAATTCAACATCTTTCAAACCATTGACAAGATTGTGAGTTGTAAGCTTCTTCAATTGTTTCATGCCAACATGACCAAGCCTTCTATGCCAAAGCCAACCCATGCTTGATTTGGAGACTAAGCAAGTTGTCAAAGAAGTTTCTCTAGCATTGAAGTCAACTAGGTAGAGATTCTCATATCTAAAGCCCTTGAATGCCACATTTGAACCATCCACACTAATAACTTCCACATCATCAACCCCAAAGATGCATTTGTAGCCTAGATCACATATTTGCGCTACGGATAGAAGATTGAAATCCAAACTTCCAACTAGCAACACATTGGAGATACTCATATCATTTGATATTGCAATCTTGCCCAAGCCAATAACCTTGCCTTTCTTGTTATTGCCAAATGTGATAGAATCAACACCACTATCATTGTCATTGATTGAGTCAAACATTCTTGATGTACCGGTCATGTGTTGAGTGCACCCACTATCAATAATCCAATGCCTTCCTCCGGCTTTGTAATTGACCTACAAGCAAATCAATGAAGCTTAGGTACCTATTTTTGCTTGGGTCCTTGTAGGTTAGTAACTAAGCTCTTTGGTACCCAAATAGCCTTCTTCTTTGGGCCCACAATTGGTGTACCAACAAACTTAGCTTGCACACCCTTCACACCCTTGGTAAGCACATAGCAAGAATCAAAAGGTATAGCATTAACAAAGTTCTTGCTTTGGTTCTTTTTATTGCAATTATGCTCTAGGTGCCCAACTTGCTTGCATCTATTGCAAAATCGACCATTGCCCTTCACAAAGCTAGGCTTTGGAGTTGCAAAGGCTGACTTGCCTTTCTTGGGGGTGTAGCCCAATCCCTCTTTGTTAAGAGAGAACCTTTGGCTACCCAAGCACTTAAGCAAGCGGGCCTCACCACCATAGGCCTTGCCTAGGGCGTGAGTGAGCTCATCCACCTTTCTCTTGAGAGTCTCATTCTCAACCATTAGTGAGGCATCACAAGTGAAACCATCACTAGTAGTGGAGGTAGAGTTGGTAGTGGTGGATGAAGAGCTACAAGAAGGGTTAGCATTTGACATGATGATAGGTTCATTAAAGGATTCATCAATTATATCACATGTAACACCTATATCACATGATACAACAACCTCCTTCTTTTCTTGTTGCTCAAGTAGCAATGAGTGAGCCTTTTCAAGCTTAAAATGAGCCTTACCAAGATCCTCATGGTCTTCCACTAGACTCTCATGAGTGGTCTTAAGCTCACTAAGAACTTTCTCAAGTATTGCTACTTTCATTGAAAGCTTCTTACACTCCTTGTTCTTGGCAATAGCTATGTCTCTAGTTTGTTGCATCAAGTCATATAGTTGTTCTTTAGTTGGTTCATCATCATCATTTTCATTATCATTATCATTATCACTATCATGAGCATATTCCATTTCACTTTCATCATCACTCTCATCATATAATACCTTAGCTTCTTTAGCCATGAAGCATGAAGAGGATGAATCAAATTGTGATGGCTTCTTGTTGATAGCAATGGAAGCAAAGGCCTTGTTGGATGATTCTTCTTCTTCTTCATTATCATCACTTTCCCAAGTGATCACATAGGCACCATTTTTGCCTTTCTTGAATGTCATCTTGGCCTCTCTCTTCTTCTTCTCAAACTTGCCCCTCTTGTTGTTCTTCTTCTTGTCATAGGGACATTCGGCTTGAAGATGTTCGGTGCTATCACAATTGAAGCACTTCCTTTGTTGCTCATTGCTCTTGAAATTGTCATTTCTCTTTTTGAAGCCTCTTCTCTTAATGAACATGTGACCCATTTTCTTGACTACAAAAGCAAATGCCTCATCATCAATTTCATAATCTTCATCTTCATCATTGTCTTCTTCTTCTTCAATGATGGTAGCTTTGCCCTTGGAGGAGGTTGCCTTGAATGCCACGGTCTTCTTCTTCTTCTCATCTTCCACCTTCTCCTTGTCATCAACATCTTGATCATATTTGTCATAGGTCAATACTTCACCAAGCAAATCATTAGGCTTCATTGTTTCAAGCCCATCTCTTTGTAACATCATGATCAACATCTTGAATCTTCTAGGTAAGCTCAATAAGAACTTGTGACAAAAATCTTGATCTTGAGTCTTGTGCCCTAAGCTCTTGAGATCATTGACTATCACTTGCAATCTATGAAACATTTCAATGATTGTTTCATCATCCTTTTTCTTGAAGTTCTCAAACTCACTTTTGAGCCCATATAGCTTGGCACTCTTCACAACCTTAGTGCCTTCATATGTCTCACTCAACCTTGTCCAAACTTCACTAGCCAATTCCAAATCTTTGATGCCCTCAAACACTTTTGTGTCAATACCATTGTAGAGTGTATTGAGAGCCATTCTATTGCATGTTCTATTTGCTCTATCTTCATCGGTGAGATGATTGGGATCAATGATAGCAAAATCATTCTCGGTGACTTGCAATACTCTCTCATGAATAGAACCAAGGTACATTGTCATTTTTCTCTTCCAATGAGCAAAAGAACTAACACCATCAAAGAACGGTGGCTTGCCCCCAACATGATTGAACACAATTTGAGCCATTTTTCACACCGAAGGATGTTAAGCCTTGATTAAAACGGTGACCACGGCTCCGATACCACTTGTAAGGTCCTAGATGGCTAGAGGGGGGGGGGTGAATAGCCTATAAAAAATTCTACAAGCACCACTAAGCAAACTTGTTAGAATAACAAACGGCGTAAAGCGAGTTTTGCTTAGCCAAAGGTTGTGATGCAAGCCTCCTATCCACAAGTCTAGTAGATTATGATCTCTAGTTCACACAAGTGCTAAGTCACTAACTTACACTAGTGAGCAAGCTAACAACTACTAGAAAAGGCTACCACTAGAGCTACACAAGATAGTCTAGTAAAAGTAAATGCGAGAGAGAGGATTGTGAACTTATACCGACGGTGGAGTGAAGATGTTGCCAATCACTACAATCAATTAATATTGACAACAACACAATATGTAGACCAATCACCGGGAGACAAGAGACACAATATTTTTGTTCACCCGGTGTTCACTTGTGCACCGACAAGCTACGTCACCGGTTGTGTCGACCAACACTTAGATGGTTCCTCGGTGTGACCCTCAAGTCACTTGCCCCTCAAGGCACGCCCCGCAAGGCACCGCAAGACACCACTCTCAAGTGAGGTAACTCAATGACACGCGCAATCCAATAGAGTTGCTTTTGGCGTCCCGCCGAGGAAAGCACAAGAACCTCTTACAAACAACCGGAGGTGGCCAAGAACAATCACCTTCTCTTGCCAACGCCTCCTACAATCTCCAAGCCGGCTAGGAGCGGTACTCTCCAAGAGTAACAAGAAATCCACCGGCTAAACCACCCACAAGTGCCACTAGATGCCCTCAAGCTATGCAATGCACTTTGGGATCACTCAATCTCACTTTTGATTTGCAATCAAGCAAGAGAGATGAGTGGGAGGAGTAGCTCTAGCTCAAAGGATGCACAAGAGTGTTAGAAATGCCAAGAGACCTCCCCAAGGGCCGGCCAACGAGTATTTATAAGCACCCCAAACAAAAAGAGCCGTTGCAACTCCACTGACCGTTTTTTTTCGGGACGACCGGACGCGCCGGTCGAAACTGACCGGACGCGCTCAACCGCGTCCGGTCCTCCAACAGTCACTGCGCCAACGGTCAAATCCCATGACCGGACGCGCCTCTCAACCGACCGGACGCGCCGGTCGCACAGCACCGCGCACGCGAAGCAATGACCGGACGCGCCCCTCGCAACGACCGGACGCGCCGATCCGCACAACACCCGCGCCGCGAAACAACGACCGGACGCGCTCCTCGCAACGACCAGACGCGACAGTGCCAGCGTCCAGTCGGAGTCCAGTAAGCTCCTTCAACGACCGGACGCGTCCGATCGCGTGTGACCGGACGCACCCCGCGTCCGATCGTCCTTGCGAACCGCAGTTCCTTCAGGGCGCCTGACCGGACGCGCCGGTCCCGCGAGTGACCGGACGCGCCGGTTGCAAACCCTAGCCCGCGCGCCCGATACCGCGCTGTACTGACCGGACGCGTCCGGTCACACCGTGACCGCGTCCGGTGCAGCGTCCGGTCACCTCAGTGACCCCGTTCGCCTCCGTTTCTTTTCCGACTTTCGGCGTAGTGGAAAATAGGCATTTCATTTCCCCGAAAATGCCTGAATCCCGCGCTCGCACGCTCGGCGGGAGGGAGAGAGGAACCCAAACCCCTCTCTTCCCGCAAACCACAGCGCGACCAAAGCCACCTTTGCAAATGTGCCAACACCATCAAGTGTACATTTCCATGTGCTTGTGTGTTAGCTTTTTCTCAATCATTTTCAAAGGTTTTCCAATTAGCTCACTAGGCCCTACATGCAATGCACTTCATGAATTCACCTAGTGGCACCCGTGCATCGAATAACCGATAAGACTTCCCCTCTTAATAGTTCGGCTATCGATCCTAAACCACTCACACCCTCTATGGTGTCTTGAGTGTAAAACAAAATGGCCCTATGGTTATACCTTTGCCTTGAGCCCATTTTGTTTCTCCAAATGATATGATCCACTTCATATCATCACATGACCGTCTCGATCCATCGACCTTGACTTCACTTGCTCTTCACCGTTGTATCGGTCCGTCGGCGCTAAGTCTTGCTTAAGCTTCACCATCGCATGGTCCTTCGCTTCGAAGCCTCGACTTGCCCTTCACCTTCACAACCGGTCCATCGAGCCAAGCTTCATCTTGGTCTTCACCATCTTGGTCATATGAGTCAATGTCATGTCTCATATTCAATGACCACCTTTATCTAAATCATCCACTTAGATACAAAGGTTAGTCCTAGGTTTCATCAATTAGCCAAAACCAAACTAGGGACTTTCAGTGGTGTCTGAGGCAGGAACATGGGAACAACTACTGTGGTTACTATGTTTGCAAGTTTATCAAGGTGGTCTCCCAAAGAACTCCTACAGAGAGACTCAAAGTACGTTAAAAATACACTATATATTCATTTAATTATTATTATTGATTGTGTTACTATGTCTTTATATATATATATATGTACATATATTAATTTATTTTCCTTTAATTCAAACCTGTAGACTCGATGGTTGGAGGAAAAGGTCATACGGCAAGACCAAATCAAAGCAATTCAAGAGTCTATAGCCGGATTTTTTAATGAGCAGGTCATCGATTCCAAGGGCGAGTTCTACTTCGACCCAACGCTGCCATTGAAGCCAAGCTAGAGGATGAGAAGAAACTTGTTATGTCACAACAACTATAATGCAATCTTTTGTAATATATGCACATGAAATAATATAATGTAAAATACACATATGCATGCATGCATGTAAATATATATATGATGCATGCATGTATATATATATATATATATATATATATATATATATATATATATATATATATATATATATATATATATATATATATATATATATATATATATATATTTCTATGCTTGAATTGTGTGATTTAATACGTTCATTGTGCTTGAACCGAAACATACTATATGCGCGTATAAATGTATAATTAGCAGCGTACAATACGACTTCGAAAACTATTTTGAAAAGAAAACAAAAAAATGAAAAGAAAAGAAAAAAGAAAAAAACCTTTAGTCCCGGTTCGTATTACCAACCGGGACTAAAGGTGCCGACCATCGTGGCATGTCAGGAGGCACCTTTAGTCCCGGTTGGTGTTACCCACCGGGACTAAAGGTCCTCCTTTAGTCCCGGTTCCTCACCCGGGACTAAAGGACCCCCCCTTTAGTCCCGGATGCTTGCTCCCGGGTGGGGAACCGGGACTAGAGGGGGTTCCCCACCGGGAGTAAAGCCCGTCTCTGTACTAGTGAAGGGCTCCGACCGAGTAGATCAACTCCCTTGCAATCACAACCCCACTGCTCCGATGGTTATCAACCGAGCACGAAACCCGGATGACCTCGCCAAGAAGGCTAGTCCCTGCAAGCGATTCGAGAACACAAGCAAGAACTAGTAAAGGCAATCTGAAATTGCAATTTGGGGAATCACAAACCAAAGTAGCAGCCTAGTCGGTCCGGTACAGTGGCGAAATCTCACAAACAAAGTGTGCAGATGCAATCTAAGCAAAACCCAAGTTTTGTAGCAGTACATGGTGTTATTTATAATAGAAAACAACTCTCCTAGAAGGCTATGGGCGCAGGTCACCACTTGGGGACGTGGAAGGCCAAATGGTTCAGCTTGCATGAAGTCTCTTGGAGTTCTCGCGCGTCTTCTTAGCTTCTGTGCAGCCTTCAGTAAATCAACCATAACTCTTTAGTGGGAAGTCCAAAAGATGCTCCGTTTGTTGGGTTGGAAAGTAGACTTGATAGGCTTTCCAATCATGTATATCATGCACCACAAAACTGCAGAGGTTGGTACAGATTTATATGTGAAGTTGGAGTACTTGTCACGTGAACTCAGTCTTGTGCATGTTAATGTTTGTTGCTTGAGCATAAACTTGGCGTAGAGCTTGAAGTTGGCGTAAGCGCCGGTCGGCTCGATGCAAATGGTGTATCAAAACTTGAGGTAGCTCTTGTGCTTTGCATACACCATAGCTTGTTGGATGTAAACTGTGCTGAACCCATGTTCCTAAGAATAAGGCATCGGAAGGCTTTAGTAGCATCCCATCCTCATTAATATTAGTATATAACATAAGGAATGAACACACCTCATAATTCAAATGACGTGTACGAGCCCTTGTCATTGGTCCTTGTAAAGAATTCGACGTTGAATTAGTGATAGAGATTGTATCTAATGGAGGTATGTCCTCATCAGCGGTGGTCCGCCCGAGAGTTGTGACAAGGTGTTGGCGAAGACGAAATAAAGGTGATGGAGATCCTCCTGGGACGGGCGGGGTCCTAGGATGGTGTCAAGCTGATGCTCTAGCCTTGGGTAGTCGAAGTTGTGGGGCTGAGTGCCCCCAGAAGCCTGTGCCTCATTGGCATGTAGGCAAAGACCAACCATTGACTCAGCGATGGAGTCGACGTTGGCAGGTGAGTTGGGTGACTCGGCAGGGGATGGCGGCACGCACTCCCCCTCCACGCCGGTGGGATCTAGGTCTCCGACGCGCTCGTCGAAACCCAGAAGGGACGCCTGGTCGACCGACATAGAAGGGGGAGCAGGACCAGGTCATGATCCACCCCCATGCAGAGGAAGTCCAAGCTCCCAAAGTAGATATGGGAGCCTAGAGTGAAGCAAATGCGATGATCAGCCATCCGAAGCTTGACAAAGCGGATCATGACACGTAGAAATCCCCTACCTAGCACGCCAACTGTCGGTGTCTAGAAACAGGGGTCTAGGCAAAGCGACAAGTGAATTTGTATCTGCGCGTCTAGGCCCAGATGGTGTGAAAAGCAGACACAAGGGTTTATACTGGTTTGGGCAAGAATGACCCTACGTCCAGTGGATTCTACTATTGCTCGTGTTGCCTTGCATCGAAGTGCTCATAGTAGGAGTTACAAGCTTTCGAGAGAGGGAGCAGATCCCATGTCTCTTTGGAGGGGTGTATGTGTGCTGACTTAGTGAGGTGTGTCCTCTTCTTTTTCTAAATGTGGCCCCTGCCTCCCCTTTTGTAGTTCCCAAGGAGAGGGCTCGGGTTACATTTGTGGTAAAAAGGTGAAATGGAAAAAAGATGAAAGAGAAAACGTGGCCTTGGGTGCGGTCGTCTTCCTCCTTATCCGGCGTGAACAGCTTCCCCTGTGGCGCAGAGATGTAATGAGCATTAAGCTTTTGGCCTCTCCATCCGCTGGTGCAACATGCTATGGCCATACTTCGTCCTATGTGCTTCTGTGCCGTCGAGGATGGGTGGTACATTCCCCTAGATTTGCATAGAGAGGAGGGTAGGTGGCATAGTGTGGCAGAACCACCCAAATTATATGGCCCACATGCACCTATCATTACCCTTAAGGCCTCTGACTGCTGCACATGAGAGCCACATAACTTGAATAGTCAATCGGGTGTCCTCAGGAAACCCGAATCATCCATGATCTACTGAGTAGGATCTCATTATAGATGCATTGCAATATTACAACAATTTATACAAATAATATACATCAGATTAAAAGTGCAGAAGTTTACAAACCATTTGTTTCAAACCTTACAAACTTTAAGTAGCATTATTACAACCATAGTAGTGGATAACATTCGTATCATTATACAGAACACCAAAATGGAGTACCCTACCCAAGGGTTAACCACACTACTCATTGTCGCTTACCACAAAGATTGTCATGCAGCAGGGGCCAAAGCAGACCGGCTCATGAGACTCACCTGCAACAAGGGTTAACAAACCCTGAGTACAAAAGTACTCAACAAGACTTAACCTACGAAAAGAGGGAGGAGACATTTGCATAAAAGCTCACTAATAGTGGATCCTTAATGTCAACATTTTAACTTATCATTAGTTGATAATAGGATCTAAGTGATCTTAATCTAGATCAAGTACTTCACATCAACCTCATTCTCATCCCTTAACCAATGCTGCATTTGTTAACTACGACGTAAGGTCAGATGATCAAGTCTCCATAACCAAGAAGCAACGACGATTCAAACCGATTATACCCAGCTGGGGATCCCTAACCACACGACATATGTAGAACCAAATCTTGCATATGTCAACTCTACCTTCAGATCCTCTAAGACCAGAACAGTTCCACACCACCTAAGAGTATAGTACTCCACCAATCCAGCCCAATACCACGTGGGTACATGCTACTCCCGCCATCTCTCCACTCCTAGTGCGCGGGTAGTCGTTCTTGTGATAGAATAGCCAAAATAGAGCTTACTAGAGTATGTGGTTTGTTGCAAAGTCTTGACCACAACAGGCCTACAATGAACGGTTCTTAATCGACATAGATGGAAACACTACATTGAGACTCATTTCCCAATGCAAGTTACCCGACCAGTCTTAAATTGATTATCATTCCTCATTATCCATCAGGTTATGCCATCAACAACCATTTTGAAATGTTTCATTTGAAAGCCTATCTCATTAAGCATGGCTAAGCATAACTAGGCAGTTTCAAATTAAAACATGTAACAAGGACGATGTTGAGGTAATCAAGGTTGGTAATGCAGCAATTAGGTTATCACTCAACTCCTAATCACCTAATGCAACATTTCATAAGCATAAGTGATATACGATTTGTAAATCACAAGGTAGGGTTTAATGCATCTGGGGCTTGCCTTGGTTCACGAGGTAGTCGGACTCCAGGTCTATTCCACAGATGTTGAATCCCACCTCCACAGATGGATTGACCTCCACGGGAACTTGCTTGACGTGTGACTCTTCGCTTTCGGTCACTACACGTGATAACGATGTATGCTCAACATGATGAAGTATGAAACATGATGCATAACGATGGTTCGATGAAGAGTAAACATTGTTAAAGGACTTGAGTATAACTTTCCTTCGTGATAAAGTTGCAAGCTAACAACACTAAGTAACACTACCCTAACATTACCCTAGGGTTTCATAAGTTAATTACATTGCTAATGACGTTGATTAATTACACTAATCATCATTAACATTTCTTAAATAACAAGTTATGTATGAACTCAAGTAACTAATTAAGTGCCATGGATCATGTCATGTTAATGACCCAAGGTCGACAATCAATCTCAAAGTCACACAAACCCTAAGTCATTAAGCATTAATTACTTGATTGATTAATTAATTAATTAATTAAGGATAAATTAATTATAAAATCAACTTTTTCTAAATGAGCTCAAAATTTTTATGTAGGTTGGTTACATCATGAAATAGTGGCAAAACAAATTTCATAATTTTTGACAATTATTTAAGTCTAGAAAAATAATAGAAGTTGCATTTATTAATTAATTGAGCTAATTTTATCGTATGCAAAATGTACTCAAAATTTACATTTAATATTTTTCCTAGGTAGTGTACAGCATAAAAAGGCTACACAAAAAGTTTCAGAATTTTTGGAGCTTTATTTATTTTTCTATGAATTTTCAAAGAATCAGCACTAATCATGATTTTTTGAAAAAGAATAAAACGCTAACAGGGGGACCCCACTGGTCAGCCCACGCTGACCCGAGACCTGCCGGAGTTGACCGGTGATTTCTCGCCGGCAGCGAGGTCTCCGGCGACAAGGCTTGCACCTATATGCTCTAGATGGGCTAGCTAGACTTGCGGGAGGAGCTCACCGCCGACCATGGCGGGGCGGCGAGACCACGCCGGTGACAAGGAGCCTGACGGGGCTAAATGGAAGGCAAGGTCAGCTCCAGGAGCTCACCGCAGTGCTGTTGCTCATCTTGATTGAGGTGGGGCAAGGCGGAGCACGACGACCAACGGTGGGGCGGCTGGGCGGCGTACTCTGGCGACGGCGGTGGCATTCCGGCACATCTAGAGCTGGAGAGCTACAGCAAGCGGGCCGATGAGCACCACCATGACGAGGTGAAGCTAGCAGTAAAGAAAATGGCACTAGAGGCTCACCGGAGTGCCCTGGCCATGGTAGAGCAACACGCGGCGGTGCTGTGGATGGTGGTGGAGAAGATGACGGCGACTGGGCGATTTCCGGTGGAGCTAGGCGATATGAGCAGGTTTAGTGTGTGCACGAGAGTGAGGTGGAGCTATGAACGAGAGCGAGCAAACAATGGTGGAATGATGATAACGAATTTCGATGGCAGAGTGAGGTTGTCGGCGACGAGCAGATAGAGAAAAGAAAAGAACGACGACGTCTTTGGGCTTTTATAGCACGGCGGGTGAACGGGAGACCGACACGTAGCTGCTTGCTTGGCCATGTTGAAGCAGGAGGTGGCCACCGGGGCCTGCCTGGAAGGCGGGCGAAGCTCGTCGGCAGCGAGCAGGCAGGTTGCTTGCTTCCCCCAAAAGACATTTCTGCCCTTTTCTGTATTTCCAAAATTACATTTAAATTTGTATTAAAACTTGAAAATCTCCAAATACAAAAGTTGTTCAATTTTTTAGGATCTACAACTTTCATGTTTTGAAATTTTTCAAATTCTACATAGTTTTTGAAATTTAAATTTGAAATCAAAAGGGGACACTTTTTGGATTTTGATAAATTGAAAATTACTTCAAATTTTACATTGAAACTTTGAAAACTCCAAAACCAATATTGTACATCTTGACAAGATCTACAAAGTTGCTTTTTGGACCACCGTCAAATTTTGCTTAGATTTTGAATTACATAAAAGGGGTAAAAGTGAATTATTGAATTCTAGGGTTTTGAATTAAAAATTAAACTTGATTTGGTTTCCACATTAATTGTTGATTAATTAGTGATCACAACTATCATCCAAATGCATCATTGAGTCAAACCACACTTGGTCCACTCAATGCCACATTTGTTTGAACCAAATTTGAATTATGAATTCATTTTAATAAACCTCCCAATTTGAATTCAAATTTGAATTGGAAAACTTAGTACAAGTTTTGAAACTCAAATTCAAACCCAAACTTGGAGTTCATTTTAAAATTTTGTACTTGAGTTTATACCTTGCACTTGACACTAGTGTAAAGTACACTTTACACCTCAAATTACATAGGGCATAAATCAAATATTTGAAATGACATTCAAAATTAGGGTTTTTTTTGGTTCAGGTCAAACTTCATCGCAAAAGCTCAATCAATCTATGATTGTAAACTTGTTTTAGTTAATACACATCAAGATTGACTTAACATGGCCCTTCTCCTTTAAAGAAATCTCGTCCTGAGATTTAAAGCCTTGGGTTAGGTAATGAAAAAGGAAATGTGTCAAGAAAAAACACATCTCAAGCTTGTTCATTAAATAGGTAGGGGGTTTTCACATTACAAGTTCAAAAAGGGACAAGTTACAACTTCTAGAGGCAAATTGTAACTTAGATAGAAGCAAGGAACTTGGGGATGTACTCCAACAGGTAATCCTCGGATTCCCAAGTAGCTTCTTCTTCTAAATATCGATCCCATTGTATCTTGTACCACTTAGTTGTCCTACTTTGAGTAACATAGTCTTTCTGATCCAGAACTCAGATAGGATACTCGAAACAGGTTAGGTCTAGTTCAATTTCAACTCCCTCAAGGTCAGCGACTTGATCGGGCACTTGAAGACACTTCTTGAGTTGCAATACATGGAATACATTATGCACAGTTGAGAGTTGGTCAGACAGTTTCAGGCGATATGCTACTGGCCCACACTTTTGTAGGATTTGAAAGGGACCAATGTAGCGAGGTGCTAACTTTCCTCTGACTCCAAAACGATGAACTCCCTTCATAGGTGATACTTTTAGATAGACATAACCTCCCACTTTGAACACTAAGGGTCAACGTCTTTTGTCAGTATAACTCTTTTGATGAGATTGTGCTACTCTCATATTTGCTTGTATGAGTCGAACCTTTTCTTCTGCTTCTTTTACAAGATCAACCCCGAAGAACCACCTTTCCCTAGGTTCTGACTAGTTCAGCGGTGTTCTACATCTGTGGCCATATAAAGCTTCAAAAGGTTCCATCTTAATGCTTTCTTGATAATTGTTATTGTAAGAGAATTCTGCCAGAGGGAAACACTCATCCCACTTAGTTGAATAAGTGAGAACACATGCTCTCAACATATCTTCTAGAATCTGATTGACTCTTTCAGTCTGTCCTCCAGTTTGCAGATGATAGGCGGTACTGTGCCAAAGTTTAGTGCCCAGTGATTCATGTAAGGACTTCTAAAAATTAGAGACAAATTGTGTACCTCTATCAGAAACAATGGTCTTAGGCACCCCATCGAGTTTTAGAATGCTACTCATGTACAAGTCAGCATAAGTTTTTGTGGGATATAGTATTTTGACTGGCAAAAAGTGAGCTTGTTTGGTGAGGCGATCAACGATGACCCAGATAGAATCAAAACCTTTTGATGTCTTAGGTAGACCAATAATAAAGTCCATACTGATGTCATCCCATTTCCTAGATGGAATAGGTAATGGTTGTAACTCTCCAGCTAACTTCAGATGATTGCTTTCATCCTCTGACAAGTATCACACTTGGCTACATATCGAGCAATTTCTATCTTCATCTTGGTCCACCAAAATCTCTATTTCAGGTCATGGTACATCTTATTGCTTCCTGGATGAATAGTGAATCTTGTTAAGTGTGCTTCATCGAGGATCTTTTGACGTAAACTAGGAACTCTTGGTATGACTAGACGATTCTTGAACCATAGGACATCTGCTTCATTAATTCTAAAACAAGATGCTTTCCCCTTTCTAACTTTCTCTTTGATATGACCTGTACCCTTGTTTTCTTTTTAAGCAGCAATGATCTGATCTCGGATAGTTGATTCAATAGTGATATTGGTCAAACTGACTTGTTGAACTATTTCTACGTTTAGCTTCTCCATTTAATGACATAAAGAAATATCTATTGGTTTCACAGTCAGGCAATTGCAATGAGTCTTTCAACTGAGAGCATCAGCAACAACATTTGCCTTACCAAGATGGTAATGCACTTCCAGATCATAACCTTTGATTAATTCTAGCCATCTTCTCTGTTGTACATTCAATTCTGCTTGAGTGAAGATATACTTTAAGCTTTTATGATCTGTATAAATATGACATGTGTTACCCAACAAATAGTGACGCTAAATCTTCAGTGCATGGACAACAGCTGCTAACTCCAGATCATGAGTTGGATAGTGCTCTTCATGTCGCTTGAGTTATCAAGAAGCATAAGCAATGACTCAGCCTTCTTGCATCAGGACACAACCAATACCAATACCAGATGCATCATAGTATACATTGAATGGCTTCTCAATGTCTGGTTGAGCTAACACTGGAGCAGTGGTCTGAAGCTTCTTCAGAATTTGGAAAGCTTTCTCACACTCAGGTGACCAGACAAACTTGACTTGATTCTTTAACAACTCCATGATAGGCTTGGAAATCTTGGAGAAGTTAGGAATGAATTAGCGGTAATAGCCCGCCATTCCCAGGAAACTACGAACCTGGTGAACTATGGTTGGTGGCTTCCAGTCCAGAATATCCTTCACTTTGCCAGGGTCAACAGCAACACCCTCATCAAATAATACATGCCCAAGGAATGGCACCTCATCGAGCTAGAATTCACATTTGCTAAACTTGGCATACAACTCATGTTCTCTTGGATGACTCAGAACAATGCATAAATGTTCCGCATATTCCTCTTTGTTCTTGGAATATATTAGGATGTCATTAATGGAGACAACCACAAATCTATCTAGCTTTGGCATGAAAACTGAGTTCATCAAGTACATGAAATGAGCCGGTGCATTGGTGAGGCCAAAGGACATGACCAAGTACTCATACAGACTGTACCGGGTAGTGAAAGCAGTCTTTGGAATATCTTCCAGACGAATCTTAATTTGATGGTACCCAGATTGGAGATCGATCTTCGAGAACACTTTTGCTCCTGCAAGTTGATCAAAGAGTAGATCAATGCAAGGAAGAGGGTACTTATTCTTGATAGTGACTTCATTCAACGGACGGTAATTAGCACATAGCCTCAAGGTTTAGTCCTTCTTCACAAAGATAGCTGGACATCCCTAAGGTGAAGAACTAGGTTAGATAAAGCCTTTGTCAAGCAACTCTTGCAACTATGTATTGAGTTCTGCTAACTCTTTTGGTGGCATTCTATATGCTCTTCTAGATATTGGGGCAGTGCCAAGCTTCAACTCAATCACAAACTCTGCATCTCTGTCAGGAGGTAGACTAGGCAGATCATGTAGGAATACATCTAGAAACTCTTTGACTATAGGAATATCTTTGATTTTCATAACAGAGGTTGCACAAACTCTCTCAACTGCCCTCTTAGGTGTTTGAAGTTGGATAAGAAGTTGAGAACTACTATCAGGTAAGTTCAACCTTATTGTTCTATTCAAAGTATTTATAACAGCTCCACGCTAATACATCCAATTCATACCTAGGATCACATCTATATCTTGATCCTTCAGAATTACCATGGTCGTGGGAAAGATGTGCCCATCCAATTCTATAGGGACCTGATATACCATTTTCCTAGTACACAGACGTCCCTCGGGCAACTATATAAAGAAATCTTCTTTTATTACCTTAATTGGAATTTCATGCTTCATGACAAAGATTCGATTGATAAATGTATGCGATGCACCAGAATCAAAAAGCATAATTGCAGGGTAATTTGTAATAGGAAACATCATCATGACTGGTTCTCCCTTAGGAATTGCTCCAGCTTGCATGTAGAAAACATGCCCGGTTTTCTTCTCAGCTTTGCCCTTCTGGGCATTCTGGTTGTTGTTCTTGTTCTAGTTCTGCTACTGAGTTGCAGGAGCTCTTTGAAAGTTGGGGTTGTACTACTTTGGATATGGGCACTCCCTCAAGAAGTGTCCTAGCTTCCCACAGTTGTAGCAGGGATAGTTGTTGCCTTGCAGGGTTAGGGTACGAATGCCAGGGGCATTCGACTGTTGTGGATATGGAAGAGCTGCAGTAGGTTGAACAAATGCCTACTGCTAGGCTTGGAACTACGGTGGACGAAAAGAAGGGCAAGAATGATTGACTGGATGATATATTATCTTCTGGCACTTTTGGTTGCCACCAAAAGATCCAGATGACACATTCTTCTTTTTCTTGGCCTCCTTGTGCAGACAGTTCTTCTCTTCAGAGGCAATGGAAATGTTGATTGCTTCATGGTAGGTAACATTGGTGCAAGTGGTCATCATGGTCTGGATCTTGGTGTTCAGACCCCTCATGAAACTGTTCTTTTTCTTGCGGTCACTGTTGACATGCTCGGGAGCATACTGCGATAGATGATTAAACTTTCTAACATACTCCATAATAGAATGATCCCCTTGTTTCAGCGCAAGGAACTCCTCTAGCTTCATGCTCATCACCCCCTCAGAAATATAGTGTGCACGAAAGGCATCTCGAAACTCAGCCCAAGTCACCCGGCGACCGGCTAGCTGTGCGGCAAGAAGATTTGCCCACCAAGCTCCTGCAGCACCTCTAAGCTGTTAGGCTACAAACACAGGCTTCTAGAATTCAGTGCAGTGAATGAGATCAAATGTTTGCTCCATAGTGCGAAGCTAGTCATCTGCTTCTAGCGGTTCATCTACCCTGGTGAATACTAGAGGATGGGTGTCAGTGAAGTCAACATAAGTGGTCTCCTCTCTGTTGTCTCGATGACCACGGTGACCTTGGGGTGCATTCTGGTTGTTCTGTGCTAACTCCCTCAAAAGACGTGCATTATTAGTAGTGGTAGTGACCAAGGCTGCAATGGCATCAGCCAAGGTTGGCGGAACTGGTGGTGGATTAGGAGCATCACCCCCACCTTGGGAGGTTCCAGCACCATCATTAGCACAAGTACAAGTAGACATCTGTTTATACACAAGCTAACTTTATTCACACACATTTATTGAACTTTAAAAGTTACTACAAGCACACACCATACAAGGTTCACTTACTTATTACACACATCTGCACTTAGGCAAGACAACCCAGTTCAACTAAGGCTCACATAAGTAAAGCAAACTACAACTCAACACCATGCCTCGACCACATTAGTCATCGTGGTCACTGTCCATCCCAGAAACACAGCCCCCTCATCATCACTGTCATCTATCGGGACCAACTCCTTAGGATCCTTTTCTTCTTAGTTCTCCTCATCTGGTTCATCACCATCAGCTAAGACGACTCTAGCATCCATCTTAGCTGCACCTGCGGGGTTATCATATGGATGCATATGGTTTTGTATCACATGAAGCTCTTCATGCAGGTTGTTGTACTCTTCTATGTCTTCAACATAGAACTCTAACTCATCAGTACGGGCTCTTGCTTCATCTTCCCTATGCCAAGCTTCATTCCTTTCCTCTATCAGATGACCCATCATACGCTCACAGCTCAGATGAGCCCCTGTGAGATGTCTCAACTGACCATGTAGCTCTCCAACCTGGATAACATCCATAGCCCTATCTCTGGTAGCCTGAGCTAACTCTGCTGAGAGCCTCTCAATCTTAGCCCTAGGGTTAGGCCTGCTACTGCTAGCACCATCGTTCCTAGGAGCAAGCTGGTGACGAGGATTGGTAAGGATCAACTTGGTAAGGATAGCTGGTACATGGCATCAACTTGGTACATGGCATCCTATAGAGATTAAGATTAGGATTGGTAAGGATAGCTGGGAAGGATCTGAAGGTTAGCATGAATAGGATTGATACTACTTAACCCAAACCACATTAAAAAGGGAAGGTAATTAACAAGTTAATTAAACATGATGCATAAAACTAACTTATGAAACTAAGCATAAAAGATTTTTAGTAATCAATTACACATGAGTAACAAAACAGTAAAGTTTATAACATAGGGCAATTTTAGCATACTATTCCACCACAAAACTTTTAAACATAGATTAAGATAGATCAGAAGCAATTTGGCCCAAAGTAACAGGTAAATTTATTTGACCCAAAGTGTTTTGAAATTTGTTTGTAAAGCAATACTACAATAGCCCTTGTAACGATCGCTCTGATACTAGCTATGGTAGAATGACCCAAATTATATGGCCTACATGCACATGTCATTGCCCTTAAGGCCTCTGACTGCTGCACATGAGAGCTACATAACTTGAATAGTCTGTCGGGTGTCCTCGGGAAACCCCAATCATCTACGATCTACCGAGCAGGATCTCATTACAGAGTCATTGTAGTATTACAACAGTTTATACAAATAATATACATCAGAGTAAAAGTACGAAAGTCTTACATAACATATGTTTATAAACCATTTGTTTCAAACCTTACAAACTTTAAGTAGCGTTATTACAACCATAGTAATGGAGTAACATTAGTATCATTATACAGAACACCAAAACAGACTACCCTGTGTAACACCTTAGGTGTTTAGCTTCCATAATTGCATTGCATTGCATAAGCATGAACATTCATCATCTCATTATGTTTTACTTTGCTTGCAACATTATTGGGTGTATTAGGGTTTTGGCTTGTTTCCAATCTTGTGACCCTAGTGTTTGTGTGTAACTAAGGGTTAGAGTGGTTAATTATATCCTACAACACCTTAATTGCACTTAGGGTAACTAATGGAGCAATGTTCATGTTGACTAAATTTACCAAAATGTCCTCCAATGTATTGTTGACCAACATTAGACTCTAGAATGCTTTAGTTTGACCAAATAAAAAGTCTAGCTAAGAGACCTTGCATGGAGGAGCAACCTTAATCAAAGTTGTAGAGAATTTCCTAGGGAACAAAAGTCTCAATATGGCCATCTCATGAAAATGACTAGAACATGCTCAAAAATGGCCCACAAGTCAGCTTGAGGGGCAGCCCCAGCACTTAGAAAATTTCTAAGTCTAAAATGTGACATTTCAGTTTCATGGTGGTCTACTTTGGGAGCTTGTAGTTTGAAAACTAGACCAAACCAGCTCTAACTCATATTGACACTTTTGTAGTACCCACTTAGCTCTACAATATTGTCATCATCATCATCACCTAGTTCTCAATGGTTTAGGAGATAGGGTGCTTTGAAAAATAGGTTTCAGTCGAAGGAATTGACTGAAACTCAATTTTAGTTTCCGGGTACCTCACTTCAGGGCACTGTATCTCACTAACTAAGCCGAACCAGTCCTGGAGCCAATTGACAAAATTGTAGTCCTCATGTAGCTCTACAAAATTGGTGTAATCATCTTCGACTAACTCGAGCTGGTTTAAGAGATAATCAACGACGAAATCCCGCTGTCAGTCACCTAATGCAGTCAGCGATTCAGTGTTTCAGTCGTCAGTCGTGGCCGACCGGCTGCAGGCCGTCGTCAATGCGTGGCCGCACGATGGCGACCGTACGCCGGCCGCGGCCCCACATGTCAGCCCACGACGCGTTCAAAGGCCGCCACGACGCACCGAGCTCCTCCATTTCCTTCTCCTCCCTCGGTCGGCTCTAAAATGGAGAACCAGTGCCGCCATTACCGCCTCCCCTCCGGTGAGCTCGAGCGCGCTCTCCACCGCACTGCCGCCCACAAAAGTGTCCACAGCTCCGCCTTGAAGCCCTCTACCTCACCGTCCGCTCCACGCAGCCAGCCGAGCCTCGGTAGGGTTGCATTTTCGATTTCCGCCGCCGCGGTACCTCGCTGGTGTCCCTCCGCGCGACGGCTCTCCATGGCCAGGGGTCTCTGGGCGTCTCTATCACCCGCTAGTAGGTGCGTTAGGGTCGAGGTAGAGTGGGGATGCTCACCGAGGGTTAGGGTTAGGACGTCGGGCTCACCGACGGCGAGATGCGCCACCACCGTCCCGGTGGTCCGCCATGCACGACGGCGAGCACCCTCCCATTGCTCTGCCGCCCGGTTCTTGCCACCAATCGACGTAGCTCGATGACGTGGTCATGCTCGTCCACTCAATTTCGCCGGCCGGCTCACCGACGACGAGCTTCGGCGACCACCGTTCATCCCCCTCCGCCTCTCTCTCTGTCGGGTGGGTCCCGTCTGGTAGGCGCATGCGCGGGCGGGAGGCCGTAGCAGGCCGCGCGCGCAAGTGGGCCGCGTCCGCGCGAAGGCCGGCCTAGTAGCGAGTTAGAGTTAATTTTGTTTTTCTTTATTCTGTCACAGTTTTAGATAATGTTTAGGAAATTAATATCTAGGGTTTTGCTAGCTCAAACATTATGATTTAAATTTTGTTGGGCTCTGCATGATGTGTAGTATTTAAGAAAAATATAAAATAGGTATGTGATGTTTATTTTCTGGAAGAAATAATTAGGGTTTTGAAATGTGTCTTAATTGGGATATAAACTTGATAAATGAATAATTGGAGTTCTATTGTCCTAAAAATTGGGAAAATTGGTGGGTAGGTTAATTTATGCATGCACTAGCTCTGGTAAAAGTTTGGGTAATAGTGCTTGAGTATTTTTCAAGTTATGATGATGTCATGTTATATTAAGGAATACTTAAATGAATTTTAGTAATTTTTCTACATGTGCAATGTTCATATAAATTTGTGGAGAGTGTTCTGGTGCCCTCTGGTGCCTAAGAAAAATATGAATTCTGTTGTTTGATACTTTTCAGTATGATTTGTTAATTATACAAAAATCAGCCTTTTTGGCTTGTGAATTTTGTGTAGGGAGTTTCTGTGAATAACTTTAGTTCAAATTTTCACAGTAGCCTCTTTTTGGGTCAGGGAGTCTGCTATAATTTTTTGTAGAATTTTATGAGCAGTTTACATATGGGTTTAATTTTCCACTTAATTAATTAAGAAAAGGGTGGAAATAAATGTTTTAGGTGGGCACACCTTACTTTCTGGTGTTTTTGTGACATGTGTGAACTATTTGTAACTTTAGTTTGGTCATAGAGGAAGTTTGCCACATAAATAAATATTTAATCTTCACATTTCTAGGTTTTCTGGACAACTGGTAGTATCTTTGGGTTTGACCCTTAATAAAGGTGTTTGCTGGAAAACTTATGACTACCAAAGTTGTAGTAAACTTGATAAACTAGTTTGTGTCAAAATTTGGGGGCATTTGGCTTAGTAGTTTAGGAGTTATTGCTGTTTTAAGTGACTGTCCAGAAATGACTGCTCTCTGTTTAGAGAGGACAGATTTCTGGAACTTTGGAAATTCGACCTGAAAAACTTAGGAATTAAGGGTTGAGGTCTGAAAATGATTTGTAGGGAATTTTATAAGCTTTCCATATTGTCTTGGATCATATCTTTTGGAATTAGGAATCTCCAGTTATGATAGAAACATTTAGCTGCTGTCCAGAATGTCTTGCTTTGATATTTGTGTTTGGATGTAGTAACTTAAGTAAAGTTGTTCTTATGATTGTTAGGTGTTAGGGCCTTAACAGAGGAGGAACAACTATACCTTAGGTTGAGTAGATTAGGTGAGTACTTCTCTACCGGAGAGGAAATTTGTACTTAATAATTGAAGTGATTTGAATAGAGCTTTAGGAGTGGTTGTAATGCATTTCATTCCGAGCATGCTGCATCCTTCATTATGCATCCATGAAATTTATTATGCACTTATGCAATAGGTGTTCCAGAGGGGGTGACTCTCCTCGAGTTCGAGGAAGCGATACCAGAGAAAATCCAGGAGCAGCCAAGGGAGCCCGAAGAAGCAGTCAGCGAAGGAGACGCCACTGAGGAATTGCCGGAGTGCCCAGATCACCGGCCATCCACCTTTCTGAAAGGCAAGCCCCGGTGCATGCTGACCCTATTGTTTTATAAATCAATCTTGAGTACTTTTAATTGTTTACTGCATTAAGTTGTAGGAGTTGTGTGAAAACACTTGCTATATTATACCTGCCCTTGTCCAGATATCGTACTTAATCCTAAATTGGGTTTAGGCACGTGTCAATGCTTAGCTCTGCTTAGTCCGGTAGAAGTCGGGTGATTTCCGGTCATCCGTGAGATGTAGGAATGGGTCACGAGTGGCTTTATGGCTATCGTGGATGGAACCATGCCTTAAAATGAAATTGAGACCGGGCGGGAGTTCGATAGTACAGCCGCAAGACACTTCACGTCTTGGGTGTGGAGCTATACCCGTCTGAGTCATTTAAGGACCGATTCGCTGTACGTCCTTGAGTCATGTTGAATGCAGTCTAACACTTAGTTGGCCGGATAAGTCGTTCCTACCGCGAAGTCGAGTAGTATGGTTCAGGCCGAGAATCGAATGGTAGGTTGCATCATGGAGGAGAGAAAGGATGTGCTTGGGGACATTGGCGTGAGACCAAGAGGGGTTAGAGTCCCTATCACCTGGCAGAGTGTCGCCCTTGGGGACGCGACATCATTCGGACCCACGATTCCTGAACTGTACGAAAAGTGACCTGAGCAGCCCTCGCCAGGCGTGACTCGGTGAGTGTTAGAAATACCCCTCCAGCTGGATAGGAATTCGATTTGAATCGCCATCGCTCCTGGTTAGTGAGCACTTGACTTGAGCAACGACAACGTAGATCTCATTAAATTGAACAGATGGTTAAGTGAATGATGCAATGTTGCCGTAATTTATACCTGCTATGGATATAATGATATTAATTGTCTGATTATAATCAAGTGCATGTTTAGTACAGGTGCTAAGATAGATGACAGGTAAATGCTAAAAATAACTGCTAGTACAGGTTGAAAGAGTTTCAATTACTTATGCCTTTCTGCAAAATGTGATGTCAGCTAGCCCACTTGTGAAAGCCCTGCATAATCCTTGGTGTGATCTTATTTCTAGTTTTTGACGGGTAAGTCTAGCTGAGTATATTCCAGTACTCAGGGTTTATTCCCTCCTATTGCAGATGATATGCTTTACCAAGGCTTCTGCAAGACCTGTCTCCACCCTGTGGGTGACGAAGACTAGATCACTAGGGCGTGATCATCCTTTATGTACTTTCCCTAATGCTTTTGCGGGATGTTGATCAGTAAGACTGGCAGTAGTATTTAAACAACTGGTGTGTGTTATGCTTTCGCTACTTTGTGAACTTGGTTTGTAATAATTTGTGACTCCGTGTGTGTAAGTGGATTTCGGAACTACTTGTGAAATGTAACATGCGATATGTTGTGTTGAATGATGCGATCTTGGTTGTAAGTAAGTTGGTTTGAAATCCTTCGTGATTTCGATTGACTACCGGGATTATATGGGCTCAAGTTCAAAAATTTGAGCGCTTCGGTGCTTGTTTTTGTACTTGTGCTCTTATAATTTGGTCAGTTCTGTTACAGCTGGTACCAGAGCATAATTCAACATTAAACACATCGTACGAGTATTTAAAAACCAAAGTATTTGTTTATGAAAAGGGTTAAAACTCTAAAAATTATTTTTATAGGTATGCCAGTGATCACATCCCTTAGCCCAAATAAGGACTCTTAGGTGGCTTATTAAAAAGTCTAACTTGGGGGTCTTGTTTGTTTTTGTTTCGTCGTCCATACGGCGTGATATTGTATGGATGCCATCCACTTGGGTGGTAATGCATGGATCAATTACCTCGACGCTCTGGTAAGTGTGAGTTGTGAGAGCATGATCGTCCAACCGGCGATCTAGGGGAGAGTAGCTTTGGTTACTTGCATACTTACATGTTCAAACCATGTAATGATGGAAGTACTTAATTATGGGAATATATATCGGGTAGCTTTGATACTGAAGTATATACATCGGGGATGTGTATATGGAAAGTATTTAGTTTACTGCTTTCTGGTGTGCTTGTTTTGGGAAACTGTTGGGCTAAAATGAGATTTTCTACAGGTACATTAACAGCGTAACGAGTAGACCGATAGTTTCGCTTACATGAGAGAATGTATGTATGTCACCGCCTAGTGTTAGAAATTTAGATTTCTACTAAGGTGAGAGGGCGTACGAAACATGCATGCATCATGTTTAATTATGTCATACATGTCATTTTACTCCCTCCTTAAAAATTTCAATAGTCCCGACTAAATTAAATTTTGTATCCCCTAAATTATCCTCACTTTAAGTCGTATCTTGTTGCTACAGATGGCATGCACTAAGAGGACTGTTTGCAAGTCAACCGGAGGTAGGGCCCCTCGCCACCAGCTCGCTCCACGTGAGCCCCGCCCTGAACCCACCGAGGTGGAAAGGTTGAGGGCTGAGTTGGCTGAAGTGACTGCCGCTAGAAATGCGGCGCAGCAGCAACTGGAGCAAGTGATCCATGACCGAGATCAGGAAACACTTGCGGTCCAGAGGTTGACGGTAGCCAATCGCAACTGCCAACGCATGCTGGTCCATGTGATGAACCAGAGGGATGAAGCCTGGTACGAGGAGAACATCCTGAGAGCTCGTCAGGTGGAGCTTGAGCAACAGTTGGAGAATGCAGAAGAATGCAATGACAATCTTCATGAAGAAGTGCACCGCCTGAACAACTGGCTCAATCCTCTGCTGCCTTAGGACAACAACGAGGATGAGGAGATGGGTTCTGGAGTCTTCATGGCTGAAGATGAGGATGACGTGGAGGTCAATGGGCCACAAAATGCCCCACCAGAAGAAGAACCAGAAGAAGAAGAAGATGAGGAGTTAGAGCCTGCTAGCGACGAGGATGGCGGGGAGATCCTCGACACCGACTCCGAGGATGATGCTTAGCATAGTCATCACGTAGCTATGATGCTAGACTCATCTTTTGTGCCCTCCATGTGTTGGAGTGAGGCTTTGTAATAACTTGGCTTTTGGGATGTAAGGTCGAACCCTATGTTTTCCTGGATGTTTAGTTTGAACCTCTTAATTTCGATCACAAATGGATGTCTTATTGTGTTGCGTTCGATGATGGTGTCACGATTAGCACCCTTCGGTGCCGCGACGAAACCGAGGGCCTCCTGGGGCGTGCGACATAAGGCTGTGCTGCTTGGCACGCGCTGGTATCGAGGTGGCTAGTCATGATCCACCATGGAACTCTACCGTTGAGAAGTCTCTTTGTGGTCAGTTTGTAGTAGCCTTTCTCATTCGGCTAGAAGTTTGGATCAAATCCGAGCACCCGTACGTAAGGTCAAAAGTCACGTAGATATTAAAGTAAACGGTTCAGTCACCGCTGTGCTCCCTGTGAGTGAGCCTTTTATCAAAATACATCTTGTTGGATGCCCTCGCATGATTGCGTCAATTGATGCGCTTGAATGGATTGTGCAGTTGTGATGAATTATTGTGCCTTGATTATTTGTGAAGTCATTTTCATGAAGTCAGTTTGACATATTTACAATAATTCATCTACAAATTTCCCACATCGTCAGTGCTCATTGGCTATGCATTTTGCAGATGTTGTACAACCTCCGTCGGGGTCGTGGTGTTGAGGATGAGGAACAGCCACCCCCTCCACCACCACCTACCCCGGCTGAGCTGATGCAGACCGTGGTGGAAGGGCAGCGCATGCTGGCAGATGCTATGCGCCAGCTTGCCAACCGGGAGGCTCGTCATGGCCGCCAGGGCCCGGAACCCAATCAATATAGTGATTTCAAGGATTTTCTTGACACTAAGCCCCCGCTCTTTAAGGAGGCGGAGGAACCGCTGCAAGCTGACGAGTGGCTAAACACTATTGAGCAGAAGTTCCGTCTGCTTTGCTTGACGGATGAGCTAAAGACTGAATATGCTTCCCATCAACTGCATGGTCCAGCGGGTATTTGGTGGAGCCACTACTGTTCCACATTGCCTGCAAATGTCCCGATTGCTTGGGCCAGTTCAAAGCAGCATTCCGCGGGAATTATATTCCTCCAGGTCTTATGGCTATCAAGCACATGGAATTCATGAGGCTGTCGCAAGGCAATAAAAGTTTGACTGAATATTTGCAATCTTTTAACAATCTGGCAAGGTATGCAACAGAGTTTGTTGATACCGATGCTAAGAAAATTGCTAGCTTTAAAAGGGGCCTCGGCCTAAAGCTGATGAAGACCATGGGCACTAGCAAGTGTACTACCTTCAATGATTTTATCAGTGATGCTTTGACTCAAGAAAACAATAATGCTATTTATTCTACCTCTAAGAGCCGTAAAAGGGCCCTTGAGGCGAGTGCTTCGTAGTCTCGGACTCCAGCTGCACCGAGGGCTTCCCCTCACCCACCTGCCCTGAATGCTAAGTTCCATCCACCGCAGAAGAAGTCTGCTGCTAAAACTAGGTTTCGCAAGGCATATACAGTCGCTCTGCCAAAGGGTAATTCTGGTCAGAGTAGCTCCAGTGTTCCTCCCAGCAACATGCCTTGCTGGAACTGCAACAAGCCAGGCCATTGGTCCAGGAGCTATCCTTATCCTAAGAAGAATTTCAATCAAGGTGGCCGTCAGGGGCATGCTCATTATAACAGTATTGAGGAAATTCTATCTGGTGAGGTTGTCACCGCTAGTAAGTTCCTAGTTGACCAACATCCTGCAGTGGTACTATTTGATTCAGGTGCTTCGCATTCCTTTATCAGTCCTAAGTTTGCATCAAAGTTTGCACACAAATTACATACTGTTGAAGGTGAGGGTTATTGCATTAGTGCGGCAAGTGGGAATATTTCCACAAATAAAGTAGTGGGGAATCTAGAGTTTGAAATAGAAGGGTTTTCTAGTGCAACTTCCCAGAAAAATTGAATTGTTTGGTGAAGTTCATACGGTGCAAGCAAAAGCGTTAGCTGAAATTCCCATAGTGAGTGAGTTTCCGGACGTTTTTCCTGATGATTTGCCGGGACTCTCTCCGGATCGGGATGTGGAATTTAAAATCGAGCTGTTGCCGGGCACTGCACCCATCTCTAGGAGACCTTATAGAATGCCTCCGAATGAGCTAGCTGAACTTAAGGTGTAGTTGAATGAACTTTTGAAGAAAGGGCTAATTCGTCCTAGTTCGTCTCTGTGGGGATGCCCTGCTATCTTTGTGAAGAAGGACCAGTCATTGCGGATGTGTGTGGATCATAGGCCTCTGAATGCAGTCACTGTCAAAAATAAGTATCCTCTACCACGTATCGATATCTTGTTTGATTAGTTGTCTAAAGCTAAAGTCTTTTTCTAAGATTGATCTGTGGTCTGGTTACCATCAAATTAAAATCCGTCCTGAAGATATTCCAAAAACAGCTTTCTCGACAAGATACGGTCTTTATGAGTATCTTGTTATGTCTTTGGGCTTGACTAATGCCCCCGCACACTTTATGTGCTTGATGAATTCGGTGTTTATGCCCGAATTGGACAAGTTTGTGGTGGTGTTTATTGATGACATCTTGATATATTCTGAAAATGAGGAAGAACACGCTGAACATCTGCGTATTGTCCTCACCAGACTGCGCGAACATCAACTATATGCGAAGTTCAGTAAGTGTGAATTATGGCTTCGTGAAGTACCTTTCCTTGGGCATGTGTTGTCCGATGGGGGAATTATGGTGGATCCCACCAAGGTACAAGAAGTATTGAATTGGAAGGCTCCTACTTCGGTTCATGAGGTCCGGAGTTTTCTTGGGTTGGCTGGTTATTATCATCGCTTCATCCCGGATTTCTCTAAAATAGCCAAACCCATGACTCGGTTGCTGCAAAAAGACACCAGGTTTGTCTGGACTCCTGAGTGTGATACGGCTTTTCACCAACTGCGAACCCTCCTAACCTCGGCTCCGGTTTTGGCGCAACCGGATATCGAGAAACCATTTGATGTTTATTGTGATGCCTCAGGCATAGGTTTAGGAGGTGTTTTGATGCAGGAAGGCCGAGTAATTGCATATACCTCTCGACAACTTTGGAAACATGAGGTGAATTATCCAACGCATGACTTAGAACTGGCTGCAGTTGTTCAGGCTTTGAAAGTGTGGCGGCATTATCTGTTGGGCAATGTCTGCAATATATACACAGACCACAAAAGCCTCAAGTACATCTTTACCCAACCCGAGTTAAATATGCGCCAAAGAAGATGGCTTGAGTTGATTAAGGATTATAATCTTCAAGTGCACTATCATCCTGGCAAGGCAAATGTGGTTGCCAATGCTTTAAGCCGTAAGTCTCATTGCCATTCCTTAGTTGAAACTGATTTTCATCGATCTCGCCTTCTACATCCAGCAGTCCTGTACAACATCACTGTCAGTTGTACTCTCAAAAACAGAATTAGTGAGCTCCAAAAGACTGATCCTGGTGTATTCCACATCAAGCGTAAGATGAAAGAGGAAGAAACTAAGCATTTCAGGGTAGATGAAGAGGGTGTGCTGTGGTTTAAGGATAGGTTAGTGGTGTCTAAGGACCGAGAGCTTAGAGATCAGATCCTGTTTGAAGCACATTCTTCAAAGTTGTCCATCCATCCTGGTAGTAATAAGATGTATTATGATTTGAAGCCACTTTATTGGTGGACCAAAATACAGAAAGAGATAGCTGCATATGTTGCTAGGTGTGACACCTGCTGTAGAGTTAAAGCTGTGCACATGAAGGCTGGGTTACTACAACCACTTTCTATCCCAGGCTGGAAATGGGAAAAGATAAGTATGGATTTCATCGTCGGACTTCCTCCTACTGTCAAAAATCATAACTCTATCTGGGTAATTGTGGATCGCTTAACCAAGTCAGCTCACTTCATTCCTGTTAGAGTAGACTATCGTCCCACTGACTATACTGAGTTGTACTTCAATCAGATAGTCCGGCTCCATGGAATACCTCGTACTATTGTTTCTGACCGTGGTCCCCAGTTCACGGCTCATTTTTGGGAGTACTTGCATCATCTTCTGGGAACCAAGTTAGTGAGAAGCTCTGCTTATCACCCCTAGACGTCAGGTCAGACTGAACGAGTTAACCAAATCTTGGGAGATCTGTTGCGGGCATGTGTAATTTCTTCCAAGGGTTCATGAGAAAAATGGTTGCCTCTAGCCGAGTTTTCGTACAATAATAGTTACCAAGAGAGTATTAAGATGGCCCCATTCGAAGCCTTGTACGGTCGTAAGTGTAGAACTCCACTAAATTGGGTAGAAGCTGGTGAAAGAAGGTATTATGGTATTGATTTTATTAAGGAAGCTGAGGAACAAGTCCGTACCATCCAAAAACATATGGCTGTAGCCCAAGCTAGACATAAAAGTTATGCTGATCGTCGTAGAAAGCCGCTCGAGTTTGAAGTTGGAGACTTCGTTTATCTGAAAGTTTCTCCAATGAAGAGTGTACAACGTTTTGGTGTCAAGCGGAAACTTGCACCGAGATACGTGGGTCCTTTCTAGATCATAGGAAAGAGTGGAGCTGTTGCGTATAAGGTCTAGTTACATCCTGAAATGAGTGCCATATTCAATGTTTTCCATGTATCTCAGTTAAAGAAGTGTCTTCGGGTTCCTGAGGAAAGAGTTCCCTTAGGAGATATCAGGCTTGAATCTGATCTAACTTACGAAGAAAAGCCAATCCGGGTGATCGATACTCAAGAACGAGTAACTAGAAGTCGAGTGGTTAAGTGGTATAAAGTAATGTGGAGTAATCAGGGTAGTGAAAGTGATGCTACGTGGGAACGAGAGGACTATTTACGTGATGGTTATAAGGAATTCTATCAAAAATTGTACGCTTTTCAAATCTCGGGACGAGATTTTTATAAGGGGGGAGGGCTGTAACACCTCAGGTGTTTAGCTTCCATAATTGCATTGCATTGCATAATGTAACACCCTGAAATTTTGAAGAAATGAAAAGTAGGAGAAATATGATTTTTGTATATTTTTGTGAGCATGCAAATTTAGAATAAGAATAATTTTTATAAACTTAAAATCAAATATAAGAGTAGAAACATGTTTGTGCACTCATGCTGTTGCATTTAAATTTTTGAGATGAGTGGTTTGATTTAAATTCAAATTTGGATTTGAAAATCTTTTGAAAATTTGCTTTGAAAAATTGGAAAAAGAAAAAGAAAAGAAAAGTCGGCTTATTCCGGATTTCAGCCCGTCTCAGCCTGCCTTGCCGCGGCCCGTTTACCTCCCCGCGCCCGCCTTCTTCCGCATGGGCCGAGCCCAGGCACGGCCTGCTGGCCCAGCCGCGCGCGCCGCTCCTTTGTCTCTCTAGCATGTGGGGCCCACTGGTCAGCGACACCTTCCCCTTTCCTTCTCCTTCCTCCGGCGCTTTCCAAAAACAAACACCGCCGCCTTCCTCCTTCTCCGATCCGAATCCGCCGCAAATCTCCGCACTTTCCTTGCTTCCGCGTGCCTTCGGGCTATAAAAACGGGGTGCCGCCTCCCTCCGCTTCACATTGGACTACAAATCGCAGCCTCTATCGTCCCGTGGTGGCTACGCCCGAAGCTCCGTCTCCACCGTCCGCCACCGCGAGCTAGCCGCCGCCTTCCGGTCATCCTCCGGTCCCATCTTCGCGCGGGGTGAGCTCGCCATGCCATTCTCTCTCTCCCTGTGTTTTCCGTTCGTAAGCTCGTGCTCCGTAGAGCGAGATAGGCTATTCCGGCCATGGCGCCGCCGCGGAAAGCTCACCGATGGCCGGAGTCCGGCCGGAGCGCCGCCGGTCCTCCCCAGATCCGATCTGGACCGTTCATTTTAAATCGGACGGCCGTTATTTAAAGATACCGGTTCGGCCGCCAAATTTGCTAAAGAGCCCCTGAAGTTTTTAAGTTCTTAACCTGCGGTCCAAAGCGTAAGCTGGAAAATACGTTTTGATTAATTGAAAACGTAATTCGTTTCGGAAAAAGAAAAATACGCTTTCTGATATTTACAGTTTTGCCACTGAGTTTGTTTTAGTCATAAATTATCCGTTTTAACTCCGATTTGACCCGTTTAAATTGCGTTAGATTCGTATTTGCGAGCTCTACATGATGATAGAACTGTACAGTAGGTTTGAGATAATTTATTTTCGAGTTTATATTAAAGTAATTATTTATCTATAGGAAATCTTAGAAAACTCATAACTTTTACGTTTTAAATCCAAATTTCGTGATCTTTATGTCTATGTGATCGTAGTAATGTGTAGAAGAGTTTTACAAACTTGTTATACTATTAGTGTTACTGTTGATTAGGTTTTCTATCTTTAAGTTCCGATGTGAGATTTAATCTATTACTTTAATAAAGTAAATCTTGTTTAAATCATATCTTCTACGTTTTAGATCCGTTTTAGCTCATTCGAGTTGTGTTAGATTCATAGCAACGAGATCTACGCGTTAGTGACAGTATTTACCATATTACTAATTCTGAAATTTTATGGTTTAAATCATATCTTGATTAATAATTATGCAACTGGGTTTTGTAAATAAAATATGATTTGTTTTACTTTAGTTTCATAATTTGAATCTAAATTTGACTTAATTCCGTATATAGTATTTATAAAATATTTTATATATGTTATTATATAATTAAAACTCATGAAGCTAATAGTTTTATATTTTCTCCTATGAGCAAATCTTTCGGTAGATGTATCTTTTCAACCGTAGCTCTGATTAGTGTGATTTTCGCGTCTGTGTGTTCGTAGCAATGCGTAGAACATCTTTAAAACCTTTTCACATATTGTTTCATATGTTTGGTGTACTGTTCTAATTTAGATCTATTGTTTGCTTCGTGTATGATTGCTCGATGTGTGTGTGGTGATTTATTGATCAAGTCCAGTCGGTGAGATATACGAGGTTATCAAGAAGAAGAAGAAGAAGAACGTTGAAGATTAAAGCTTACCGAAGGATCGGTGTTTAAGGCAAGTATAGCATGGGATTATCCTTGTTTCCTATTCACCTTTAATATACTTAATTCATATGCATGTGTCTACCTTGTTACCATTAAGGATATCCTAGTTTTTGTATCTTGTACCTTGACACCCATGGGACGTTGCATTGGGTAGTATTTATGCTAGTGCTCAAGATAAATAACTATGATCTGTAACTTGACTAATGGTATATGCAATAAACGTTTAAAAGATGCTTTAAAGCAATATGGCTCAAGAGGGCTAGAGCATGGGGTATTTTTGGTGCTCTAGTTTCTCTCCTTAAGGACTTTTCTGTAAGCGAACATCCGGGACTTACAGTACAACTGTGGGGGCTATATGGCTCTGGCTTTAGTCAAGTAAGAGGACCTTTTCTAGCTTGTTAGAGGTATTCCTTCATGGCGTAAGAACGGCTTGACGAATTGGGTATAGTGCGGCCTCTGTCCTTATGTGTATAGGCTGCGTGTTATTGTGCCATTTGGAAGGGGGGCTCTACATCTGTTTGTCGAGTGAATCTAATGGCCCTAACTTGTTAGACGAACCTTTGAAAGACTTCATAGTGAACCCTGCCGACCTTCCTTGGAAGTGGGTCAAGAGATTAGCTACCTCGGGCGAAAGGGTAAATCACGACTCACAGTGAAAGTGTACAACCTCTGCAGAGTGTAAAACTGTTATAACAGCCGTGCTCACGGTCACGAGTGGCCTTGGACCCTTACAGAATAAATGATGAACACTGATGATAATGATAATACTGATGATATTGATGCTCACTAATGATTATTGTTTCTTGCTATACATTATTCTCGTTTACATGATCATGAGGTTATTTGGGATTTTGGTAAACTTGTTGCTACTCAATTGTTAAAGAGATGACTCACTAAAAGCTATTGCAGTAAACCCGTGTCAAACTTTTTGAGCCTCATGAACCCTATGATATATTTGCTGAGTTCGACATGGACTCACTCTTGCTATTTCCCCACATCTCAGGAAGGGTACCAGACTGTTAGATTCTGGATTTGTTAGGCTTGTGATCAACCAGTTAGTTTGATACTGGAGTGAAGGTTGCACCCGGTGTTCGGAGTTGTCTTTCCGCTGTGTTACTCTTTAAGGTATATTTTATACTATTGTGTTATGTATATTAAGCATTTGTCTTTTGATATTCCACTTATCTGTGGCTATATGTGAGATTTGTCTTCTTTATTTCACATATGGTGTATGTCTGGTTTTGTCCTTAAAACCGGGTGTGACAGATTGGTATCGGAGCAATGCTGACTGTAGGACGCAAGCCTAGTTAGAACTGGACGTTTAGCATGTTCTCATTGTTGCCTATTTCTTGCTTCTCTTTAACTTTGTTATTTTCTCAAAGTTATGCTTAATTCTATCCCCGTTCTGTTATAAAAACATTGTCTCTATTTTGAACCTTTTCTCCTTGTCTATTAGACGGCTCGTGACGAGAAGACTGTGGATTTCAGAGGTTAAGAGGACTGAATTGTGTCGCTCTTGCTCACTTTTGACAAGAAACCATTAGCGATGCAAAACCAATTACTAGAAGAAATGACTCAACATGGGAATTCTCAACGATGCTTATCTCAAGGTCAAGCCAACATATCCAAGGGGTCAGAGAAGATACAAGCAGCAGAAGTTTGGAAGAATATGAAATCCAATAAAGATGTTGATAGTAAGGCATTTGGAGAGCAGGAACAATGTCACTGCTGTAAGCATTATGGTTTTCCCTGTCTTCGAAATGAGTCTAATAAGGGGAAAGTCAAGGTGGATCCAAATTTTGCGATCAACATGGACAAGAAGAGAAAGACAATCTCATTAGAACCACTTGTGGAAAGCAATCAGCAAGCGAGTTCTACTACATTGTCACATGCAGCCCTGATCCCCTGTCAAACAAATCCAAACCCTGAAGAGTTAGAAGCCCCTCCCGCTAAAACTACTCCCCATGAAGTAGTCATAGATGGGTGGACAATTACTTATAAGGAGTATCAACCCCGAAAGGCCAAACAAGCTAGGAAACAAGCCAAAGGGACGAAGGTGAACTTTTATGGCCAGCAAGATAGCAACATACCAAACAACAGTTCCGTAGAGTATGACATCACAAAAGATCCAGCTAAGAGAAAGTGTTATCATTGCCAGCAGGAAGGACATTATATCAAATCTTGCCCACAGAAGAATCAACAACAGCGAGACTCAGGACAGGATGTCCAAAAGGAGCATGTGCAGGGAAATAAATTAAAGAGAAATTACATCCATGGAAGGTTGAAATATGTGGATATTTCCACCATTCCTGGAGCTAAGGAGGTCGTGTTTGGATCAATTCCAGTAAGTTCAGGAAATGCCAAGGTTTTGTTTGACCCCAGTGCCTCACATTCGTTCATATCTAGACAATATGCAAAAGATCATAACATACTTATGCTTCCAAGGGGGAAAACAGTTATGGTTGAAACTCCAAGAGGTGAAATAAAGGCAGACCGCGTATGCCCAAAAGTTAGTCTGGACATAAAGGGGGTAAATTTTAAGGTAAACCTCAATGTTTTGGAATTAATGGGCATTGATGTTATCTTTGGAATAGGCTGGTTATCTACTTGTAAAGGAGTTATTGAGTATGCCCAATGTTCAGTGTTTCTAACTACACTTTCAGGAGAAAGGATTAAGTATGAGGGTATTAAATCTATACCTGAGGGATGCCAGGTTGACCCATCTTAAGGTATGAGTTATAAGAATGGTAGATGCAGAGATTCAAATGTCCATATAAAGCAATAAGGAATGTAAGAGACGTTATCTACTCTAGATGCTGCTACAATCACACCATATTTAAGGAATAGGAGTTATGTCCCGTGTAATAAAACCGTTAGCAGCCAAGTTGAGTCGTCTTAATGTGTGGCTAATGAACATTTAAGTGTTTAGTTGCTTTGTGCTTATGTTTATGCTTGAGTTGGAATTTTGTAATGAGTGGAATGATCTCGTGGGTTTTGACCATGATTTCATTTAGTTTATATGTATAAGGTATAAGGATTAATGAAATAAATAGCTGGGTTTTGGTTATCTCCTGCTTTCTATATCTTGTCTTTCGGAGCAGCCTGTCTTTATCAACTTATATCTCTGTTCTTGAAATACCAAAAATCATGAGAGAATTCTGGACAAGAGTGGACTTCAACATCTATCTCTAAATGCAAGAACCACCCTCATAGTTATTTTGGATTGGGAGATACAAAAATCACAAGACGATGCAACTGTGCTGTCTGAAACCTGGAACAAAATCTGTTATGTGTTGTTTTCGGTCAAGATAGCTGCAGAATCTGGAAGTGTGTTCTATAAGAAAGTTGCAGAGAATTTTATAAGCTTTTCATCGGTGTAAACTACAGCTTCATTGGATTAACAAAATGAGAGTTACAGCTGTTTTACTGCACTGCTGATTTTCTGCTCGTGCGAAATTTCAGATTTCTTGTTCTTACCCATGCACAAGAGTATCATTGGGATGTCAGAACACTTTTATGCTAAGTAGCTCATCTAGAAGAAAAAGGTTCAAAGCTACCCTATTTAGTGTCTCTTATTTTAAGGGGGGTAGCCAATGTAAAGAAGGATTATTAAGATTGAACTCTTTAGTTGGAAGTATTGGTTAGTCTCCATGATTGAGTTGCCACTCTTGAGCAAAAATGTTCTGTGAACAAGGTTGATAATTTTAGATCCATAGAGACGAGAGTTGTCCTTTTGGATAGTTCATGATTATGATCATCTATACTTGCTCGTGATTGCTGATGTTGGTCACTTGATGACAGGAAGTGTAGTGTCTCATGACTCAGGAGCCATATATGACGTCTCGCACTAATATGTGGGAAAAGATTGATGTTTCTGCTATTGAAGGATGTTATGGGTATGATGAAGCTGAGCACTATCAAAACAACAATGTTGAAGAGCAAGTTGGGAGTGAACTAAGTCAGAATCCACAACAACGAAAGCGAAAAAGGAAAGCCCATAAGAAGCCTGCTCAAGGAAGCAAAGCGCAGCTAAACTATGTCAATGGAAGACTGAGCAATGTGGATATGGATAAAATTCATGGAGTTACCAAAGTAGTGGGAGGTTATATTCAAGTAAGCTCAGTACAAGTTTTTGCTTTATTTGACCCTAGTGCTTCGCATTCTTTCATTTCCGCCGACATGGAAGAGACGTGCAAGATGGTGAAGTGTCCAATGAGGAGGCCTTTGCTAGTTCAAACCCCAGTGGGAGAAATACAGGCAGATCAGATATGCCCGAATGTCAGTCTTGTCATAAACAAGGAAAAAAAAATTCACCGCAACACTCATTGTGTTGGAGTCACTTAAAATTCGCGTGGTTCTTGGTAATGGATGGCTCAGTGCACACAAAGGAGTGATTCATGGTACTCGGTGCACCATGCTCTTAACAACACCGTCAAGGAAAAGAATTGAGTATCAAGGTGGTCGACTTTTACCTGAGGGAGATGAGAATGACCAATTAGAAGATAGGTACACCAAGGATAGTAAAGTGGACCATGAGTTTACAGGAGTCATAGCAGAGGAACAAATAACTTTGGAGAAGTTTTTAAGTTCGTTTAGATCAAGAGACCTCAGGCAAATGTTTGAAGGAGTTTAAGAAAAGGTTGAAGTAAAACCCAAGTATTAGCTTTGTCAGATCCAGACAAGAGCTTCATATCTACAATGATGCACCTTATCAAGGTGTGGGATGTGTCCTTATGCAAGAAGAAAAATATAGTACCTTGTTCATTAAGTCAACTAAGGAAGTGTGGGTTGAATTACCTAACGTGTTATCTGGAGTTTTCCACTATGGAGTACTGTCTTTTGGAAGGAAAGTGACATATAGGAGGGTCACAAGAATCTACAGGACATCTTCGCTAAGTTGGTCTTGAATTTGTGATATCCTCGTTGGAATGAAATGGATTAGGACTTGGAAAAGTGCTATTACTTGGAGAAGTAAAAGTCGCAGCCGATGCCCTTAGCAATGGAGAATAATGCTAAGAAGGTTCGGGTGACACCAAGGATTAAGAATCGTATTCCAAATTTGAGCAACTTGACCAGAATCATTAATGTTTTGAAGGTTGGTAGTAGAAATTCCTTCTGACTAAGAGATTCGTCAGGCTCTGTTGGAAGATAAGTATTTTAAGGAAGAAAATTCATATTATAGGAAAGGTGCCTAGTGATTGGAGATACCAGAGTATTGTTTGGAGCATTTGTCAAAAATCTTGGAATTAGTTACATGTATGCAAAGTAAGACGGAATTCTTATCAAGACGATGGAACTACACGATGAAGTAAAGAACAATCTAGAGACGAACTATCCCTATCTCTTTTGTCATCATCTTCCGAATCTCGGGACGAGATTCATCTTAAGGGGGGTAGAATTGTAACACCCTGAAATTTTGAAGAAATGAAAAGTAGGAGAAATATGATTTTTGTATATTTTTGTGAGCATGCAAATTTAGAATAAGAATAATTTTTATAAACTTAAAATCAAATATAAGAGTAGAAACATGTTTGTGCACTCATGCTGTTGCATTTAAATTTTTGAGATGAGTGGTTTGATTTAAATTCAAATTTGGATTTGAAAATCTTTTGAAAATTTGCTTTGAAAAATTGGAAAAAGAAAAAGAAAAGAAAAGTCGGCTTATTCCGGATTTCAGCCCGTCTCAGCCTGCCTTGCCGCGGCCCGTTTACCTCCCCGCGCCCGCCTTCTTCCGCATGGGCCGAGCCCAGGCACGGCCTGCTGGCCCAGCCGCGCGCGCCGTTCCTTTGTCTCTCTAGCATGTGGGGCCCACCGGTCAGCGACACCTTCCCCTTTCCTTCTCCTTCCTCCGGCGCTTTCCAAAAACAAACACCGCCGCCTTCCTCCTTCTCCGATCCGAATCCGCCGCAAATCTCCGCACTTTCCTTGCTTCCGCGTGCCTTCGGGCTATAAAAACGGGGTGCCGCCTCCCTCCGCTTCACATTGGACTACAAATCGCAGCCTCTATCGTCCCGTGGTGGCTACGCCCGAAGCTCCGTCTCCACCGTCTGCCACCGCGAGCTAGCCGCCGCCTTCCGGTCATCCTCCGGTCCCATCTTCGCGCGGGGTGAGCTCGCCATGCCATTCTCTCTCTCTCCCTGTGTTTTCCGTTCGTAAGCTCGTGCTCCGTAGAGCGAGATAGGCTATTCCGGCCATGGCGCCGCCGCGGAAAGCTCACCGATGGCCGGAGTCCGGCCGGAGCGCCGCCGGTCCTCCCCAGATCCGATCTGGACCGTTCATTTTAAATCGGACGGCCGTTATTTAAAGATACCGGTTCGGCCGCCAAATTTGCTAAAGAGCCCCTGAAGTTTTTAAGTTCTTAACCTGCGGTCCAAAGCGTAAGCTGGAAAATACGTTTTGATTAATTGAAAACGTAATTCGTTTCGGAAAAAGAAAAATACGCTTTCTGATATTTACAGTTTTGCCACTGAGTTTGTTTTAGTCATAAATTATCCGTTTTAACTCCGATTTGACCCGTTTAAATTGCGTTAGATTCGTATTTGCGAGCTCTACATGATGATAGAACTGTACAGTAGGTTTGAGATAATTTATTTTCGAGTTTATATTAAAGTAATTATTTATCTATAGGAAATCTTAGAAAACTCATAACTTTTACGTTTTAAATCCAAATTTCGTGATCTTTATGTCTATGTGATCGTAGTAATGTGTAGAAGAGTTTTACAAACTTGTTATACTATTAGTGTTACTGTTGGTTAGGTTTTCTATCTTTAAGTTCCGATGTGAGATTTAATCTATTACTTTAATAAAGTAAATCTTGTTTAAATCATATCTTCTACGTTTTAGATCCGTTTTAGCTCATTCGAGTTGCGTTAGATTCATAGCAACGAGATCTACGCGTTAGTGACAGTATTTACCATATTACTAATTCTGAAATTTTATGGTTTAAATCATATCTTGATTAATAATTATGCAACTGGGTTTTGTAAATAAAATATGATTTGTTTTACTTTAGTTTCATAATTTGAATCTAAATTTGACTTAATTCCGTATATAGTATTTATAAAATATTTTATATATGTTATTATATAATTAAAACTCATGAAGCTAATAGTTTTATATTTTCTCCTATGAGCAAATCTTTCGGTAGATGTATCTTTTCAACCGTAGCTCTGATTAGTGTGATTTTCGCGTCTGTGTGTTCGTAGCAATGCGTAGAACATCTTTAAAACCTTTTCACATATTGTTTCATATGTTTGGTGTACTGTTCTAATTTAGATCTATTGTTTGCTTCGTGTATGATTGCTCGATGTGTGTGTGGTGATTTATTGATCAAGTCCAGTCGGTGAGATATACGAGGTTATCAAGAAGAAGAAGAAGAAGAACGTTGAAGATTAAAGCTTACCGAAGGATCGGTGTTTAAGGCAAGTATAGCATGGGATTATCCTTGTTTCCTATTCACCTTTAATATACTTAATTCATATGCATGTGTCTACCTTGTTACCATTAAGGATATCCTAGTTTTTGTATCTTGTACCTTGACACCCATGGGACGTTGCATTGGGTAGTATTTATGCTAGTGCTCAAGATAAATAACTATGATCTGTAACTTGACTAATGGTATATGCAATAAACGTTTAAAAGATGCTTTAAAGCAATATGGCTCAAGAGGGCTAGAGCATGGGGTATTTTTGGTGCTCTAGTTTCTCTCCTTAAGGACTTTTCTGTAAGCGAACATCCGGGACTTACAGTACAACTGTGGGGGCTATATGGCTCTGGCTTTAGTCAAGTATGAGGACCTTTTCTAGCTTGTTAGAGGTATTCCTTCATGGCGTAAGAACGGCTTGACGAATCGGGTATAGTGCGGCCTCTGTCCTTATGTGTATAGGCTGTGCGTTATTGTGCCATTTGGAAGGGGGGCTCTACATCTGTTTGTCGAGTGAATCTAATGGCCCTAACTTGTTAGACGAACCTTTGAAAGACTTCATAGTGAACCCTGCCGACCTTCCTTGGAAGTGGGTCAAGAGATTAGCTACCTCGGGCGAAAGGGTAAATCACGACTCACAGTGAAAGTGTACAACCTCTGCAGAGTGTAAAACTGTTATAACAGCCGTGCTCACGGTCACGAGTGGCCTTGGACCCTTACAGAATAAATGATGAACACTGATGATAATGATAATACTGATGATATTGATGCTCACTAATGATTATTGTTTCTTGCTATACATTATTCTCGTTTACATGATCATGAGGTTATTTGGGATTTTGGTAAACTTGTTGCTACTCAATTGTTAAAGAGATGACTCACTAAAAGCTATTGCAGTAAACCCGTGTCAAACTTTTTGAGCCTCATGAACCCTATGATATATTTGCTGAGTTCGACATGGACTCACTCTTGCTATTTCCCCACATCTCAGGAAGGGTACCAGACTGTTAGATTCTGGATTTGTTAGGCTTGTGATCAACCAGTTAGTTTGATACTGGAGTGAAGGTTGCACCCGGTGTTCGGAGTTGTCTTTCCGCTGTGTTACTCTTTAAGGTATATTTTATACTATTGTGTTATGTATATTAAGCATTTGTCTTTTGATATTCCACTTATCTGTGGCTATATGTGAGATTTGTCTTCTTTATTTCACATATGGTGTATGTCTGGTTTTGTCCTTAAAACCGGGTGTGACGCATAAGCATGAACATTCATCATCTCATTATGTTTTACTTTGTTTGCAACATTATTGGGTGTATTAGGGTTTTGGCTTGTTTCCAATCTTGTGACCCTAGTGTTTGTGTGTAACTAAGGGTTAGAGTGGTTAATTATATCCTACAACACCTTAATTGCACTTAGGGTAACTAATGGAGCAATGTTCATGTTGACCAAATTTACCAAAATGCCCTCCAATGTATTGTTGACCAACATTAGACCCTAGAATGCTTTAGTTTGACCAATTAAAAAGTCTAGCTTAGAGACCTTGCATGGAGGAGCAACCTTAATCAAAGTTGTAGAGAATTTCCTAGGGAACAAAAGTCTCAATATGGCCATCTCATGAAAATGACTAGAACATGCTCAAAAATGGCCCACAAGTCAGCTTGAGGGGCTGCCCCAGCACTTAGAAAATTTCTAAGTCTAAAATGTGACATTTCAGTTTCATGGTGGTCTACTTTGGGAGCTTGTAGTTTGAAAACTAGACCAAACCAGCTCTAACTCATATTGACACTTTTGTAGTACCCACTTAGCTCTACAATATTGTCAACATCATCATCACCTAGTTCTCAATGGTTTAGGAGATAGGGTGCTTTGAAAAACAGGTTTCAGTCGAAGGAGTTGACTGAAACTTAGTTTCAGTTTCCGGGTACCTCACTTCAGGGCACTGTATCTCACTAACTAAGCCGAACAAGTCCTGGAGCCAATTGACAAAATTGTAGTCCTCATGTAGCTCTACAAAATTGGTGTAATCATCTTTGACTAACTCGACCTGGTTTAAGAGATAATCAACGACGAAATCCCGCTGTCAGTCACCTAATGCAGTCAGTGATTCAGAGTTTCAGTCGTCAGTCATGGCCGACCGGCCGCAGGCCGTCGTTGATGCGTGGCCGCGCGGTGGCGACCGTACGCCGGCCGCGGCCCCACATGTCAGCCCACGACGCGTTCAAAGGCCGCCACGACGCATCGAGCTCCTCCATTTCCTTCCCCTCCCTCGGTCGGCTCCAAAACGGAGAACCAGTGCCGCCATTACCACCTCCCCTCCGGTGAGCTCGAGCGTGCTCTCCACCGCACTACCGCCCACAAAAACGCGTCCACAGCTCTGCCTTGAAGCCCTCTACCTCACCGTCCGCTCCACGCAGCCAGCCGAGCCTCGGTAGGGTCGCATTTTCAATTTCCGCCGCCGCGGTACCTCGCCGAAGTCCCTCCGCGCGACGGCTCTCCGTGGCCAGGGGTCTCTGGGCATCTCTGTCGCCCGCTAGTAGGTGCGTTAGGGTCGAGGTAGAGTGGGGATGCTCACCGAGGGTTAGGGTTAGGACGTCGGGCTCACCGACGGCGAGATGCGCCACCACCGTCCCGGTGGTCCGCCATGCACGACGGCGAGCACCCTCCCATTGCTCCGTCACCCGGTTCTTGCCACCAATCGACGTAGCTCAATGACGTGGTCATGCTCGTCCACTCAATTTCGCCGACCGGCTCACCGACGGCGAGCTCCGGCGACCACCGTTCATCCCCCTCCGCCTCTCTCTTTGTCAGGTGGGTCCCGTCTAGCAGGCGCACGCGCGGGCGGGAGGCTGTAGCAGGCCGCGCGCGCAAGTGGGCTGCGTCCGCGCGAAGGCCGGCCCAGTAGCGAGTTAGAGTTAATTTTGTTTTTCTTTATTCTGTCACAGTTTTAGATAATGTTTAGGAAATTAATATCTAGGGTTTTGCTTGCTCAAAAATTATGATTTAAATTTTGTTGGGCTCTGCATGATGTGTAGTATTTAAGAAAAATATAAAATAGGTATGTGATGTTTATTTTCTGGAAGAAATAATTAGGGTTTTGAAATGTGTCTTAATTGGGATATAAACTTGATAAATGAATAACTGGAGTTCTATTGTCCCAAAAATTGTGAAAATTGGTGGGTAGGTTAATTTATGCATGCACTAGCTCTGGTAAAAGTTTGGGTAATAGTGCTTGAGTATTTTTCAAGTTATGATGATGTGCAATGTTCATATAAATTAGTAATTTTTCTACATGTGCAATGTTCATATAAATTTGTGGAGAGTGTCCTGGTGCCCTCTGGTGCCTAAGAAAAATATGAATTCTGTTGTTTGATACTTTTCAATATGATTTGTTAATTATACAAAAATCAACCTTTTTGTCTTGTGAATTTTGTGTAGGGAGTTTCTATGAATAACTTTAGTTCAAATTTTTACAATAGCCTCTTTTTGGGTCAGGGAGTCTCCTGTAATTTTTGTAGAATTTTATGAGCAGTTTACATATGGGTTTAATTTTCCACTTAATTAATTAAGTAAATTAAGAAAGGGGTGGAAATAAATGTTTTAGGTGGGCACACCTTACTTTCTGGTGTTTCTATGACATGTGTGAACTATTGGTAACTTTAGTTTGGTCATAGAGGAAGTTTGCCACATAAATAAATATTTAATCTTCACCTTTCTAGGTTTTCTGGACAGCTGGTATTATCTTTGGGTTTGACCCTTAATAAAGGTGTTTGCTGGAAAACTTGTGACTATCAAAATTGTAGTAAACTTGATAAACTAGTTTGTGTCAAAATTTGGGGGCATTTGGCTTAGTAGTTTAGGAGTTATTGCTGTTTTAAGTGACTGTCCAGAAATGACTGCTCTCTGTTTAGAGAGGACAGATTTCTGGAACTTTGGAAATTCGACCTAAAACACTTAGGAATTAAGGGTTGAGGTCTGAAAATGATTTGTAGGGCATTTTATAAGATTTCCAGATTGTCTTGGATCTTATCTTTTGGAATTAGAAATCTCCAGTTATGATAGAAACATTTAGCTGCGGTCCAGAATGTCTTGCTTTGATATTTGTGTTTGGATGTAGTAACTTAAGTAAAGTTGTTCTTGTGATTGTTAGGTGTTAGGGCCTTAACAGAGGAGGAACAACTATACCTTAGGTTGAGTAGATTAGGTGAGTACTTCTCTACCGGAGAGGAAATTTGTACTTAATAATTGAAGTGATTTGAATAGAGCTTTAGGAGTGGTTGTAATGCATTTCATTCCGAGCATGCTGCATCCTTCATTATGCATCCATGAAATTTATTATGCACTCATGCAATAGGTGTTCCAGAGGGGGTGACTCTCCTCGAGTTCGAGGAAGCGATACCAGAGGAAATCCAGGAGCAGCCAAGGGAGCCCGAAGAAGCAGTCAGCGAAGGAGACTCCACTGAGGAATTGCCGGAGTGCCCAGATCACCGGCCATCCACCTTTCTAAAAGGCAAGCCCCGGTGCATGCTGACCCTATTGTTTTATAAATCAATCTTGAGTACTTTTAATTGTTTACTGCATTAAGTTGTAGGAGTTGTGTGAAAACACTTGCTGCATTATACCTGCCCTTGTCCAGATATCGTACTTAATCCTAAATTAGGTTTAGGCACATGTCAATGCTTAGCTCTGCTTAGTCCGGTAGAAGTCGGGTGATTTTCGGTCATCCGTGAGATGTAGGAATGGGTCACGAGTGGCTTTATGGCTATCGTGGATGGAACCATGCCTTAAAATGAAATTGAGACCGGGCGGGAGTTCGATAGTACAGCCGCAAGACACTTCACGTCTTGGGTGTGGAGCTATACCCGTCTGAGTCATTTAAGGACCGATTCGCTGTACGTCCTTGAGTCATGTTGAAAGCAATCTAACTCTTAGTTGGCCGGATAAGTCGTTCCGACCGCGAAGTCGAGTAGTATGGTTCAGGCCGAGAATCGAATGTAGGTTGCATCTTGGAGGAGAGAAAGGATGTGCTTGGGGACATTGGCGTGAGACCAAGGGGGGTTAGAGTCCCTATCACCTGGCAGAGTGTCGCCCTTGGGGACGCGACATCATTCGGACCCGCGATTCCTGAACTATACGAAAGGTGACCTGAGCAGCCCTCGCCAGGTGTGACTCGGTGAGTGTTAGAAATACCCCTCCAGCTAGATAGGAATTCGATTCGAATCGCCGTCGCTCCCGGTTAGTGAGCACTTGACTTGAGCAGCGGCAACATAGATCTCATTAAATTGAACAGATGGTTAAGTGAATGATGCAATGTTGCCGCAATTTATACCTGCTATGGATATAATGATATTAATTGTTTGATTATAATCAAGTGCATGTTTAGTACAGGTGCTAAGATAGATGACAGGTAAATGCTAAAAATAACTGCTAGTACAGGTTGAAAGAGTTTCAATTACTTATGCCTTTCTGCAAAATATGATGTCAGCTAGCCCACTTGTGAAAGCCCTACATAATCCTTGGTGTCATCTTATTTCTAGTTTTTGACGGATAAGTCTAGCTGAGTACATTCCAGTACTCAGGGTTTATTCCCTCCTGTTGCAGATGATATGCTTTACCAAGGCTTCTGCAAGACCTGTCTCCACCCTGCGGGTGACGAAGACTAGATCACTAGGGCGTGATCATCCTTTATATACTTTCCCTAATGCTTTTGTGGGATGTTGATCAGTAAGACTGGCAGTAGTATTTAAACAACTGGTGTGTGTTATGCTTCCGCTACTTTGTGAACTTGGTTTGTAATAATTTGCGACTCCGTGTGTGTAAGTGGATTTTGGAACTACTTGTGAAATGTAATGTGCGATATGTTGTGTTGAATGATGCGATCTTGGTTGTAAGTAAGTTGGTTTGAAATCCTTCATGATTTCGATTGACTACCGGGATTATATGGGCTCAAGTTCGAAAATTTGAGCGCTTCGGTGCTTGTTTTTGTACTTGTGCTCTTATAATTTGGTTGGTTCTGTTACACCCTGCCCAAGGGTCAACCACACTACACGTCGTCGCTTACCACAAAGACTATCATGTAGCAGGGGCTGAAGTAGACCTGCTCATGAGACTCACCTACAACAAGGGTTAACAAACCTTGAGTACAAAAGTACTCAACAAGACTTAACCGATGAAAAGAGGGAGGAGACTCAGGAATGCAGGCTTAGGGGAAATCAAGGTAAGGTTTTAGTAAGAATCAAAGTTCTTTTGCATAAAAGCTCACTAATAGTGGCTCCTTAATGTCAACATTTTAACTTATCATTAGTTGATAATAGGATCTAAGTGATCTTAATCTAGATCAAGTACTTCACATCAACCTCATTCTCATCCCTTAACCAATGCTACACTTGTTAACTACGATGTATGGTCGGAGGATCAAGTCTCCATAACTTTGGAGCAATGATGATTCGAACCGATTATACCCAGCTGGGGATCCCTAACCACACGACATATGTAGAACTAAATTTTGCATATGTCAACTCTACCTTCAGATCCTCTAAGACCAGAACGGTTCTGCGCCACTTGAGAGTACAGTACTCCACCAATCTAGCCCAATGCCATGTGGGTACACGCTACTCCCACCATGTCTCCACTCCCAGTGCGCGGGTAGTCGTTCCTGTGATAGAATAGCCGAAATAGAGCTTACCAGAGTATGTGGTTTGTTGCAAAGTCTTGACCACAACAGGCCTACAACAAATGGTCCGTAATCGACATAGACGGAAACACTACATTGAGACTCATTTTCCAATGCAAGTTACCCGACCGATCTTAAATTGCTTATCATTCCTCATTATCCATCAGCTTATGCCATCAACAACCATTTTGAAATATTTCATTTGAAAGCCTATCTCATTAAGCATGGCTAAGCATAACTAGGCAGTTTCAAATTAAAATAGGTAACAAGGACGATGTTGAAGTAATCAAAGTTGGTAATGCAATAATTAGGTTATCACTCAACTCCTAATCACCTAATGCAACATTTCATAAGCATAAGTGATATACATTTGTAAATCACAAGGTAAGGTTTAATGCATCTAGGGCTTGCCTTGGTTCATGGGGTAGTCGGGCTCTGGGTCTATTCCACAGATGTCGAATCCCACCACCACAGACGGATTGACCTCCTCGGGAACTTGCTCAACGTGCAACTCTTCGCTTTCGGTCACTACACGTGATAACGACATATGCTCAACATGATGAAGTATGAAACATGATGCATAACAATGCTTCGATGAAGAGTAAACATTGTTAAAGGACTTGAGTACAACTTTTCTTTGTGATAAAGTTGCATGCTAACAACACTAAGTAACACTACCCTAACATTACCCTAGGGTTTCATTAAGTTAATTACATTACTAATGACTTTGATTAATTACACTAATCATCATTAACATTTCTTAAATAACAAGTTAAGTATGAACTCAAGCAACTAATTAAGTGCCATGGATCATGTCATGTTAATGACCCAAGGTCAACAATCAATCTCAAAGTCACACAAACCCTAAGTCGTTAAGCATTAATTACTTGATTGATTAATTAATTAATTAATTAAGCATAAATTAATTATAAAATAAACTTTGCCTAAATGAGCTCAAAATTTTTAAGTAGGTTGGTTACATCATGAAATAGTGGCAAAACAGATTTCATAATTTTTTGGACAATTATTTAAGTCCAGAAAAATAATAGAAGTTACATTTATTAATTAATTGAGATAATTTTATCATATGCAAAAAGTACTCAATATTCACGTTTAATATTTTTCCTAGGTAGTGTACAGCATATAGAGGCTACCCAAAAATTTTCAGAATTTTTGGAGCTTTATTTATTTTTCTATGAATTTTCAAAGAATCAGCACTAATCATGATTTTCTGAAAAAGAATAAAACGCTGACAGGGGGACCCCACTGGTCAGCTCGTGCTAACCCAAGACCCGCTAGATTTGACCGGCGATTTCTCATCGGCGACAAGGTCTCCGGTGACTAGGCTTGCACCTACATGCTCTACTCGACACCGCGCATCGATTTGGTGGGTAGATGGGCCAGCTAGGAGGAGCTCGCCGCCGGCCATGGCGGCCATGGTGGGGCGGCGAGACCATGCCGACGACAAGGAGCTAGGCGGGGCTAAATGTAAGGCAAGGACAGCTCTAGGAGCTCACCGCGGTGCTATTGCTCACCTTGATTGAGGCGGGGATAGGGCGGAGCACGACGACCGATGGTGGGGCGGCTGTGGTGGCGTACTCTGGTGGTGGCGGCGACGTTCCGGTGCGTCTAGAGCTAGAGAGCTATAGTGAGCGGGCCGATGAGCACCACCACGATGAGGCAAAGCTAGCGGTAAAGAAAATGGCGCTAGAGGCTCACCGGAGTCCCTAGCCACGGTGGAGCAACGCGCGGCGGCGCTGTGGAGAGTGGTGAGAAGATGACGGCAACCGGGCGATTTTGGTGTAGCTGGGCGACGCGAGTAGGCTCAATGTGTGCATGGGAGCAAGGCGGAGCTGTGGACCAGAGCAAGCAGAAAATGGTGGAACAACAACGACCAATTTTGACGGCGGAGCGAGGTCGTCAGCGGCGAGTAGAGGGAGAAAAGAGAACAACAGCGACAGCTCCGGGCTTTATAGCGCGATGGGTGAATGGGAGAGCAATGCACAGCTGCTTGCTTGGCCACATCAAAGCAGGAGGTGGCCACCAGGGCATGCCTGGATGGCGGGCGAAGCTCATCGGCGGTGAGCAGGCAGGTTGCTTGCTTCCCCACAAAAGACGGTTCTGCCCTTTTCTGTATTTTCAAAATTACTTTTAAATTTGTATTAAAACTTGAAAATCTCCAAATACAAAAGTTGTTCAATTTTTCAAGATCTACAACTTTCATGTTTTGAACTTTTTTAAATTCTGCATAGTTTTTGAATTTTGAATTTGAAATCAAAAGGGGACACTTTTTGGATTTTGATAAATTCAAAATTAGTTCAAATTTTACATTGAAACTTTGAAAACTCCAAAAACCAATATTGTACATCTTGACAAGATCTACAAAGTTGATTTTTGGACCACCCTCAAATTTTGGTTAGATTTTGAATTACACAAAAGGGGTAAAAGTGAATTATTCAATTCTAGGGTTTTGAATTAAAAATTAAACTTGATTTGGTTTCCACATTAATTGTTGATTAATTAGTGACCACAACTATCATCCAAATGTATCATTGAGTCAAACCACACTTGGTCCACTCAATGCCACATTTGTTTGAACCAAATTTGAATTATAAATTCATTTTAATAAACCTCCCAATTTGAATTCAAATTTGAATTGGAAAACTTAGGACAAGTTTTGAAACTCAAATTCAAACCCAAACTTGGAGTTCATTTTTAAATTTTGTACTTGAGTTTATACCCTACACTTGACACTAATGTAAAGTACACTTTACACCTCAAATTACATAGGGCATAAATCAAATATTTGTAGTGACATTCAAAATTAGGATTTTTTTGGTTCAAGTCAAACTTCATCACAAAAGCTCAATCAATATATGAATGTAAATTTGTTTTAGTTAATACACATCAAGATTGACTTAACATGGATGCTTTGCAATGCATATGATGACATGGCCAGTTTTAGTTTCCATAACACCAGGGGTGTTACACATAGTTGCCATTACCCTTGTCGTTGTAGAGGTATGGACGTCGTGGTGGTGGAGTGACCGGGGTCATGTTGGGTCAGAGCGCAGTTCCCATGCTCCTGTTCACTGTGCACGGTCGTGTCCGTCCCATCGTGGGAACGGGTGTTGTGATGAGGGTCCCCGTGGCTCCCCGCCTTGCTAGAGGGCTCCACGTGTCCCTCGGGCGAGGCATAAGTGCGCCAAGAGGGTCGGGCACTCCCATGCTTACGTTGCAGGGGTCGGGTGAGGCAGAAATCATTCTTGACAGGGCGTAGGGGTCGGGCGCTTTGATGACGTCATGAGGGCTCGGGCGAGGTGGTAGGCGGCCCTAAGCCTTGGGTGATTTAGCAGCTGACTCGGTATTAATGCCCTTGGTTGGGTATGCGTACTATCGATACCCGACATGACTCTAGCTTCTTCCATGTTGTAACATAGCTATGGAAAATTGTGTTTCCGAGATCAAGAAGTACTTTCCCTTGTCGGTTGCATTGTCATATCCTTGGTTTTTGCACGTCCGACCCTTTCCTATGCTTAGGTCCCAAGGCAAGAGGCTATGGAAAATAGATGCTGAGTAAAACTGGGCGGACCGCAAAAAAACCCACGCCCCAGCGGCTACGGTGCTTTCGCTCTCCAGCGTGATCAGAGTCCTTTTCATCCACACCTCAAACCTTATGACCTTAGCATCAGGACGGACTAGATTGCATCACTTGACCCCAACAATGACCTAGGGTTAGGCCCTGTTCAGGGGCTAGTAAGGGAGCATGCGTATTCAGAAACACTCAATGCGTCCGATCCTTTCCTACGTTTTGGTCCCAAGGCAAGAGGCTGTGGAAAATGGACGCTGAGTAAAACCGGGTGGACCGCGAAAAAACCCACGCCCCAGTGGCTATGATGCTTTCACTCTCTAGCGTGATCAAAGTCCTTTTCGTTCGCACCTCAAACCTTGTGACCTTAGCGTTAGGACTGATCGGATCGCATCACCCGACCCTGGCAACAGCTAGGAGTCAGGCTTCATTCGGGGAAGCCGTTACGAATATCTAGTAGTCGCGAGCACCTCTTTTGCAACCAACCCCTCCTTATTCTAGGATTTAGAGGTAAGAGTCATGGGAACAAACCCATAGTAAAGTTGGTCAGACTACGAAAGGCTTACGTCCCGGTGGCTATCGGACCATCGCTCACCAGTATGATCAGAGTTGATTGCCTATGCCTCGAGCTTTCTAAGCTTAGCATCGGGAGGGGTCGAATCACATCGACCTTTTTACGTCAAAAGAGGACAAGTGTTTAAATGACTAAAACTAAATGTTTGTTCGATTGAACTTAATACAGAACACTTGTTTAGGTTACAAGTCCCTAGGCACCACGCCTCAACTCATTTAGAGACAATCTCATCCTTTATCTAATTCGCTAAATGTCATGTAGGAGAGGCCACCGCCTTCTCGATCTCGTCCAGCTGGGCTTCGGTGTAGCTGGGCACGTAGCCTTGGCTCATCGCCACCAAGTCAATGTTCACGTAGTGAGAACGCGTGATCACGAACGACTGATGGACACCAAAGCCAAGCGCGAGCCTCACGGTCTCACACACCTGATCCGTGATTCGGGTGGCATGGACCACGAGCGAGCTCCCTTCTAGCTCAAGGGTCAGTGAGAGGTCATCGCAAGCTAGGCCGACAGTGACGCCTAGGGCCTCATGCTCATCATGCTCCTACTGCAGGGAGCTGCCCAAGTCTCGATTCTTCACCACCTCCTCCGTGAGCTTGTCTTTGAGACCTGCCCAAGCCGTTACGCTAACCATGTCAAAAAGACATCTTAGATCAGAGAAGAAGAATGACACGGGGCCTGAGGACTCACCTGTGATGTCCGACCGAAGTTTATCGATCTCCCCTCTCTGCTAGGACACCTCAGTATCTAGGGTATGGATCCTGGCCTTGTCCCAGGCGACCTCCATGGTGAGCCTAGCAGAGACGTCCTTGGCCTTCAACTTCAGGCCCCTCTCTGTTTTGACCTCGCCCAGGAGGTCGTTGACTCGCTCGCAAGCATCATCGTGCTCCTGTCGAGCCGAGTCATGCTCCGCGTGGAGCCCCACCACGGTCTGGAGTAGGTCATCCCGCTCCATCCAAACCCGCTCAGCTTTTGCGTCATCCTTGTGCACTTGCTCAATCAGTGCCGCAACCTTCTCCTCAGCCATGGCGGCAAGCCAATGGGCATTCACTTTCCTGATTCAAAGATCGGCCACCTCCTCGGCGGTAGGGGTGAGCTCAGTGACTCTCTAGCGATCAGCGACGAGTTGCACCGCTAGCTCCCTGTGTAGCCGAACCTCCTCGGCAAGACGATCCCAAACATCCCTCTCGCAGCAGAGGAATAGAGTCTTGTCGTGGCTACACTACATGAGGGACTACGAAGGAAACACGGGTCAAGAGCACGCAAAAAATGAATGGAGCGCGGAGCGCAAACACAACATACCTGACCAACCAGGGCAATGACGTCGCAGAGCGAATCTAGTGCGGTAGTCAGGAAATGGACCGCAAGCCCAACCCCTGACTAGATAGTGCCCCAATCTCTTACTTCCTCCTTGTCATCAAGGATGAAGAATGCTGATTTAGGGTTTTGCCTCTCAGCCCACCGAATCTAGGGGCCACCCCACGTGCGAGGCTCACTGCCCATGCAAACCAGAGCCTAGGATGGCCCTATGCCATCACTAGGCAAGGTCAGCCTCTCCCATGGTGACGCCTCCCCCGAAATGGTCTGCTCGGTGGTAGCTAAGGTGGGCGGCACATGCACTGACGCTTGCCACCAAATTCTCAGCGAACGGCTCAGATGCGCCCTCCCTGTCCACATGGGCGGTGACACTACTTGTGTCACTTTTTCTTGTGATGTAGCCACCATGCCCAGCTATGGCACGTCCACCATGGATGCTGCAATCTCCATCTCTGGCATCGTGACCACACCTGGCCGCACCACGCCCTTTGCGGGTGCCTCTCGCACGCCCTCTTTCGCTCGCTCCGCAGATGCTACCGTCGTCATTGGCAGTGCTCTCACAGATGATGCCAAGGGTGCCCTAGTGTCAGCTCTCCCCGCCTCTGGCACGGTGTTGGCCGACTCTTGGTGGGCAGCCGATGCATGAGGACCTTCTGCGACGCAAGCTACAGAGGAACCCCGCGTCCACCAACACTACAGGAAGAGCAGCGCTCAATCGTTGGCGAGATCTGCCAAGACAAGGGGAGTCAAAGAATTCCTAATTCACCTTGACGCCACCAGACGATGATGGTTTGGGGCTGGCACGCCTAACCCGGCTAGTCCTCGTCGACGCGTTGCCACTTCAGGCGCTCCCTATCCTCGGAGGGCCCCGACAGCGCGGAGTGGCCCGACCCTGATGGTACGGAGTGGCCTGACTCCACGGCCCCATACCCTCCACATGATATGGGAAGGGCCCCAGTGCCCACAGGGACGAACCTAGCTCCTCGTCCAGCAACTGGGGCAAGGGTTGGTCTACGATGTCAGTCGTCCTGTGGCACATACCATTCGGCGCTATCATCCTCTTCCTCCTCTCATCTTCTTCCTCATCGTCGCTTTCTTCCTCCTCGTCCTCTTCTCCCTCTGACCCTTGGTGCCACCTCCTCCGGTCTAGCTTCGCCTTCTCTCTCCACCTTCCTCACCTTCTCCTTATCCTTCTTCTTTGCCTCTTTTGCCACGGCACAATTCGCCACCCTCACGACCACGTCCTCCAGTAATGGTGCATTGGAGGTTCAGGTGGCGAAGCCAAGCTGCATGATTTTGGCACTTAGAACCAAGCAAGCAGGGAAAGGTCGCCTGGGAAGGTAAACAAAGGAGGAGCATACCATCTTGATGAAGGTAGGCTCCTAGCGCATCATGGGATGTCCCAGGATCGGGAACTTGAACCTGGTAGTGACCACCTCCATAGCCTCCTAGATATGGTGCTTGATCTTGCTATTGCGGAGTGGCTCTCAGGAAAGCACCGTCCCCTCCAGCGACACCTCGGGCATCATATAGTATAGCCAGAGCACGCGTGCCATCAGTGGCGCTACCCTCCTCGCACGATACGCCCTAACGACGCTAGTGGCGTGGAGGCCGTGGCGCTTCAAAAGCGCGATGGCCTTGAGGAGGTCACCCAACCTCCTCTTCTTTGCATCGATGGGGCCCCATCCCCATGACTCTGGTGGCTCCTTGATCAAGTGACCAGTGAAGACCGGTAGGGGGCATTGGTGTTGTTCTTCAGGGAGAACCATTGCTTGTGCCACCCTTTATTGGACTTCTACAGGGCGGTGGCCATGTACTCGTATGCCCGGTGGCCTTGGAGGTGAATGCTCGTGGATCCAATCAACACCGACAGGTCCTCCCCTTTCTCCCCCTTCTTCTATAGGGAAATGGAGAAGAAATACTTCCATAATTCGAAGTGGGGCTCGACCCCTAGGAATCCCTCGCATAGCGCGACGAAGGTGGCAATGTGTTGAAGCCCGTTAGGATTCAGATGCTGCAACTTGATGTCATAGTAGTGCAATAGCTCCCAGAAGAATTGGTGGGGGGACCATGAGCCCATGCTCATGGAATGGCACGAAGGAGACGACGTAGTCATCGGGTGGCTTCGACACCTCCTCGTCGCCAGGCATGACCCACTCGTCTGCCTCCGTCTTCGCCTAGAGGAGCCCACGCTTAACAAGAGTCTCCATGTGAGCGCGGAGGATATCAGAGCGATGCCATGACTCCATGGAGAAAGGAGGACGGAATACTCTAGCACTAAGGATGGAGCGGCGGTGGAAGGACGAGAACAGGAGATCCTGGTGCTAGCAGCGGGGGAGCAGATGCTATGAGATTGCGACTAAGAAGATCTAAGATGGGAGGTGAGGCTCTCCACGTATAGGAGGAGGCAGGGCATGAATGCAAACCGCTCACCTAAATTTGTGCACCTACCACATCCTATCATCACGCCCCACCGATAACCGTGCACATGTAATCCCTGGCTGCTCCCTCGAAGGACGCGCCAGGTGACGGTTTGTCTGCCCCGATGGGCCACGAGCCGCTATAGGTAAGAAGGGTATGGAGCTAAAAAAAGCTCCTGTGGCCCATGAGGGCCTAGGAGTTCAGAGTCCGGCCCACCGATGGTTTTCAACAGCCACCCCTGGCCATCTCGATCCACATTCGGGTCTTGACCATGCAGGGTCCATGGATTTTGCTCAAAGAAAGGCGACGGCCCCTCTAAACCGGTCAAACAGACCAGAGAACAATATGGACTAGCCACCAAAAACTAAAATTGGTCACCAGCCGACCCAGGCTAGGTCCCCATGATCGGGAACTGGGGCCCCAGCTGAACTGTCCCGTTAGCGGTTCGTCGAGCGTCGTGCTTTGGCCAACGAGGGAAAGCATGGCACGGCTCAACCCCTCCATTTCTCCGAAGAAATGCTTGAGGAAGAATGATCACTAGCCAAGCTGACCCCTCAACCAAACCCCTGCTCCACATAAGGGCTTGGGGGCTCAGACTCTCAAAGAAACCGGATTTGAGGTCGCACAATGGTGAATCAACACTTACAACCAGGCCGGGGAACCCTGGCAACCTGCAACAAACTCCTCGAAGTCTCCCCGTGTGAAAAAAGCCTATGAAGGAGTAACTCACTCCTCCGCAGGCTCGAGGGCTACACCCACCGAGTGCGCTCACGCACACCCTTAGACAATAAAAAAACCTCAAGCAATCCCATCTGGATCGCTTAGGGGCTCAAGGGCTACTGTCGGGTACCAATTTTAGGGTACACAAAGAAGGGGGACCAATGGCCCCCAACAGTCAAGATCGAACGGACGGTCAGAAGGCTTGACCATGGATTCGCCCAAGCCCTAGAAGGGAGGGTGCGGTTCGCCTGACCCTTTGGGAGCGGGTTACTCCTTGCCCGACCCCTGGGAGGGGAGTCCCATTTCACCCGACCCTAAGGGTGCGCGGCCACCCTCGAGCGGGGGCACGAATCCCATGGAGGCTCATGGCTTATTTACTACCACGAACATAAAAGCTTGAGACCAAAGTCAAACTTCTGACACTAGATGGGAGTGAGTACGCCTCGACGTGACCCATGGCCAACTATGGTGAAACAGGGTGCCACGACCGGCCAACGATGCCCGAGCATGGCGCCAGCGGCGAACAGGGCCACGACATGGAGCCATCTCCATCACCCTCGACATCGCGATGTGGAGACGCCTCCATCAACAGTTGTAGCACCAGGGCACCCCTACTAAAGGGGAAAGACGTGGCACCCAGAACCGGCCCTCTCGGTTTTTTCTCTTTCTTCTTTTTTCTTCCTCTCATGTACGCCTGGCCTTCCCTTGGCCTATAAAAGGGAAGTCCTGGCACCCCACCGAAGGGGGATTTTTGGCCCCTAGAGCCCCTAGACCCTGGGGACTCAAAGGGGGGTGGATTCTCAACCAACAAAACGTACTTCAACTCCACTTCACAATCAACAGAGACCTAGGAGCTCATCCCTTGACCGTTTTAACCCCTGCTACAGACCAAAGTGCAAGTAACATGAGCAACTTGGCACTAGACGTAGGGACATTCAGCCTGAACCAGTATACATTTTCGAGTCCTCTTTGCACACCATCCGAGCCTAAACGCGCAACAATAGAAATTTACTAGCCAGTGATTTCGAACACCGACAGAAAAATTCCACGCATATATGTTGCTTGCTTTGCATTGAGTTTAGTCAAGCTTTGTTGACCCTTATGAGAGGTTTGTCATGCTCTTAAAATCAAGATCACGTACACACAACATGTACCTACTGCTCCTACACTAAGAGTATGCAAAAACATGCCTTTCATCTAGATCCACCCAAAAATGTTTTACTCCTACACTAGGAGTGAACACAAAAACATGCTTGATAGGTTTTTTCCATCCACCAAATAAATGCTCCAAGTTCTTGTTGCTATCTCTCAAAAGTTTTGTTGCAGAAAAGAGGCATGGGGCTATGCAAAATTTATTCATAAAAAAGAAGAAGAAAAGAAAAAAAAAAGAGTTGAGAAAAAAGGACACAAAAGTGTCTGAGATATTTAAAACAATGGTAGAACAAAGAGGTTGAGACATAGTGCTTGACTTGATTGTTCTATTTTTCAATTGCTCAAGACCTAAGTGAAGGCTAAAAAGCCTCATGGTTAAAAGTAATATGGGTAAGTTTGAAAGTCAGATTAGTTTATTCTAATCAGGAGGAGAATTTTTGATTGAACACATGTGTACTTTTGAGGCGTGAAAATATTGTAGCAACTCCTGATCCATTGCTGAGTTTAGCTTTGCTCAGGGACTAGCAAAGGGTAATTGTGGGGGAACTTGTTGAGGGTTGTTAATGTCAATCATAAACCGTCAGTATAACCTGCATATATGCTAAATTCCATCACCAAACATAGGAATAGGGGTTTAAACTAATGAATTCCATGAGCTTTGATGAATATGTGAATATAGGAGGATTTATCTAGAAAACAGCCCCTGTGACTACCATCATACTCTTCAAATAAGCAAACCGACATTAGAAAGAGATTTGGCTCGCGAAACCTATAGAAAAAAACTCAAGACAGAGTCTAGAAGCTTCCACCGGAGGGTAGGGGCCCACCTGTCACAGAGACAGGCCAGTTGGCCCCACATATAGGCCAGTCACCCTATGGGTTCTTATCGATGATATGTGGTAGGCAGTCTACCGAGGGGTATGCCTACGGTAGTAGTTTAATCGGTGGAGGTGCGCGAGACAACAAACTAGATGGTGACGCAAGGTGAACACAAGGGTTTATCCAAGTTTGGCCCACTGAAGCAGCGTAACACCCTATGTCCTGCATCTTTGTGGATTGTATTGATTGTGTATCAGATGAATTGAGGGGCATCCTTGCCCGCCTTATATAGTACAGGGGGCAAGGTTATAGATCTAAGGAATCTAGCTCCAATCGGTTACAACAACCGTATTCGCATGGGATACGAAATCTATCCCAACCGACTAGGTTCCCTTGATCGTCAAGTTGGTCTCGGTATATCCCGCGCAGTACGCCGATCAGTTGGGTGATCCGCGTGGCCTATTCTGACGAGTTGGGCCAACTCCTTTGGCGTGGCCCATGTGCAGCCATGAGGGTATATGGGTCTATACCCCCATAGCTAGTCCACGAGCACTATGTATTTTGATGTGACACACCATCTTGACCATCTCTGACCAATGAGGCTTGACGTCTTGAGGCTTCTGACCAGAGGTAACAGAAGAGTTTTTATCGCTCTAACAAGTTTAACTAAAGGCGGACCACCATCCTGATCATGACTTGTCTAAAAAATACATGGTGCTCCGAGAAAAAAGAAAAACAATTCACCTCTGGTGAAGTGTGCCCACTTTAAGTTTCATTGTAGAAAGTTAATGATGCTCTGCACCATTGGCTCTACCAAACTGGACAAGAGATGATCCTCAGGATCAGTATATCCAAGGTAGGGGTTATGCCTCTGGCATTGTTTGACAACTCTATTGCAAAAACAGTAAGCACATTCACCGCTAGATGAAGTGTGCCCACTTAGTCCCCGAGCCTGACAGTAGGTGACTCAGTCACGTGGTGCTAGAGTCTAAAAGGAAATAATCCCAACTCAGTTGAGAAATAGACCGAGAATTAGTCATAGTGCCCAGCTCTATTGGAGGCTAAGTCCCCAGCTTTGCTATGGGCCTAGTCCCCAGCTCTGCTGCAGACGGGAGCATTGACCTCAAAATTCTGGAGAAACAAGCCATGGCTTTGCCATGGAGCAGTCCCCATGTTTTGTCCTTAGGGTAGTCCCTAGCTCAGCTGAGGGCCCAGTCCATAGCTCCATTGTGGACCTCTTGCAGCAATCAGAATATCCTAAAGAAATACTGGCATGCTAAAATCCAAAGAAAACAGCCTCAGGCCCACTATGCCATGATATTCAATAGATGAGGCCCAGTTAGCAGCCCACTAAAAGCCAATAATTGAGGAAACAGATGCAGCACACCGGGCACAGTTACCTAAAAACCCTGGAAGTCAAAGGGTCACACCAGTTCATATAAATACCCGTGTAGCGCTGCTCCCACTACTCCACTTCGCCTTTCTTGTCGGTTCTTCTTCTTCACTCGCTCCATCTCTTCCGCTTCCCGCATAACACTGTAGCTGCATCTCAAACCCAAGATCCAAACCACTCGTAGCCACAGCATTTCCACCAGATCTAGCCACACCGAGTCCATCTCGCACACCGTGGCCACATTTTGTTGTCGGAGAAGAGGGAGATGGCCCATGAGTCCCGTGGACGGAAGACTCAGATGATGTTGGTGGAATGGGCAAAATCCACAAGCACAGAGGGCTCCATCCACAAGCTCATCGATGTCGGCGTGCTTCCCGATGCCGCCATCGAAGGGTAGAGACCATCTATCGGTGAGAGCTACCCAGACCCCCACCCTAGTGAACTCATTGTTTTTGTGGATTTTTACTGGCGTGGGTTTGGGAATCCTTGTCACCCATTCTTACGCAAGCTTCTGGATTACTATAAAATTAGTCTGTGCAATCTGCATCCCAACTCTATCCTGTCCATCTCCATCTTCATCAACCTCTATGAGGCGTACCTTGGAATCCACCCCTACTTCAATCTATGGCGTCATTTCTTCTGCCTCAAAAAGAAAGGGGGATCTAGGGGGTCCAAAATAGCTAGAGGAGTGTATCTGCTTCTTTGGAATCACATGAAAGCGCAGTATCTGAATGTCCCTCTGAACACCTTGATGAGGGATTGGTACCACAAATCGTTCTACGTGCTGCAGGAGCAGGAACCGCTTACGGCATGTGACGTCAGCCAGATCCCCGAGAAACAGGAGAGCTGGTCGGTGAGACTAACTAGCACCGAGATGGTGCAAGTGTTAAAGATGGCAGCGGTTCGGGTTCGGGGCGGATACCCGTGGTTTTCGGGTTCTCGGGTTTCGGTTTTGGTGCCTATTTTTCACCCACGGTTTTGCGGTTTCGGATACCCAAAATACCGTGGGTTTGGGGCGGATTCTAAATTTGACCCGTGGTGCTCCATCGGGGCCCCGAAACATGCAGCCCATTAAAAGCCCAGCTAGCAACCCTAGCTATATAAGCGAAACCTCACTCGGTCACCTGATGCCGACCCTCGATCCCGGCCCCGGCCTCCCCGTTCCCCACCTCGGTCTCCCGTCTCCCTCACGCGATCGAGCCTCCGCTGCCTCCCCCGGTCCCGGCCTCCCCATTCCCCACCTCGGTCTCCCGTCTCCCTCACTACCTGTCTCCTTCCCGCACCCAGGCGCCGCTCCGGGCTCCGACGCTCCCGCACGGCGGCCGCACGCCCACGCCCGCAACCAGGCGCCGGCGCCGCGCATCAGGCGCGACCGCGCCCCGACGGGCGACCGCGTCGCCTCACCGCCTCACCGGCCTCGGCGCTGGCCAGTCCGCGACCTCACCCCATCGCCAGTCCGCGACCTCGCCGAGCTCGCTAGCCTCGCCGACCTCCCCACCTCGCCAGTGAATCCAGCAGTCCAGCAGGTATCCGCGGGTTTCGGTTAATCTGTCGAGTTTCGGGTATCCGCGGCTTTCGGTTTCGGGGATGGATTTTCACCCGAATCGGGGTTCGGGTCGGGTTCGGGTTTTAAGTTCGGGTTTCGGTTTTGGGTGTACGGAGACTCCACCCGATCTGAACCCAACCCGTTGCCATCCTTAGCAAGTGTAGGAGCTGCTTGGGTTGTTTGACAAGACTCAGATCGATGGCCCAATTGTCGTGACCAACTTCATCTTTAGGCGGGTGCAGCCTTGTAAGGATAGGGTGCATCTGATGTATGAGTACTCTGGGCCTTCCGACGTGACCCAAGAGTCACTGGAGAAGCTCCCAAGTGAGGAGATAGATAGGCAACTGGCACAGCTATTTGACTTGGTGAGATACCGCCTATTGCCGAACACGATGAGGGCATACAAATTGACTTCGCCTTCTCCACAGGTATGTGCAAAATCATCCGCAATTTAACTCCATGCCTGATAGTTGCTAGTTTGCACTCATAACACTGAGTCTGATCTTTGCAAGATCCGTGGCTAAGACTGGGCAGAGGTATACATCTTTGATGTGCCCACCAATGATTGGTCGGGCGGTGTGGATGCCTAGGAGACCTGTTCAATGCGCTGATAGAGGGTGACTGATAGCAGTGAAGAGGGGCGAAAGGTGCCAAGCCCCACATGATGAGGAAGGTGGCTGGGAAGCACCTTGCATTAGAGGGGCCTTCCCAGAAGAAGAAATCCACTAGCCCCCTAGGCATAGGGGGGCGATTGAATATTGATGATGATGAGAGCAGCCAAAAATGACATAAGGTCATGGCTGGCTTGACAGACAACAAGGAGGAGGAGGAGGAGACGCCACTAATGTGCTGGCAGAGGGCACAGACACCACCCCACGCACTGATGCCACCACGAGCACCGACACCGCCGAGGATGCCAACATCGCCCTGAGCAGCAACGCCACCATGAGCATCGATGCCACCGAGGGTGCTGACACCGCCCCGAGCAGCAACACCACCCCGAGCACCGACGCTGAGGACCCGCGGGGTAGGCTCAGCAGTCCTCGAGCACACACAGACAACAGTGGGTCAGGCAAGCAACACTCAACTGGCTGGTGCCCATGTCATGGGGAGTGGTAACCGCAGCGGTCATCCATTCAGAGCTGCATTCAGACGCTCTGACATGTAAGAAACTTTGTAGTCATTTGTAGTTATCTTTGAGTGTGTTCTTTATTCATAGTGCTATAGGCCGGAGTCCACGGAAAATACGGAACATCCTACTAGCGACCAAGAGCCAGCGGCTGCAGAAGGTAGCCATGCAGAGGAGCGCGCCGAGCACGCTGGTAGCACCGAATAGCAGGGCACTGACCAACGCAGTGAGGGCTCAGTGCCCAATGCTGACACGCCTAGTGCCGCCTCTGGCGGTACTATGGGTGTTGTGCTCAGCGCTAAGACCGACAACGACAATCCTGCTACAGAAGGAGATGCATCAAAAGCAACAACGATCGAAGAGGAGCCAGAGATCGAGGAGATCAACCGGGCTCCAATGGAAATAGTGCAACTGTAGTGCATCCACGTAGCCAAGAAGTGTCACGGCAAGTGGGTGTTCCACGAGGAAGGCCATTCTGACAGAGCTGTGCGCAAGCTGCAGCGCACCGTTGACAACCTAATGAGCCAGATCAAGGTAAATGTGCCACAAGTACTATATTGCGTAGATGAGTCTTTTGTAGTATATAGGAGTAACCCATTGCTAGGTCACAGAGTATTGAGAAAATGTCAGAGTATCGCAGATGATGCTTTGACACCATCATCCCGATGGTGGAGGAAAATGAGAGGCTCAAGGCTGACATAGCACGTCTTCAGGTGAGGCTGCGAGAGGCCCAGGAGGAGCAAGTTGCATTGGACGTGGAGAGGGCAGCAATGGGCGAGCAGCGCAACTACCTCAACCATGAGAAGAGAGGTGCATAGTAAAAACTCTGATCGTGTCTATCTTTTGACTTATTGATGAACCATGCCCTACTCAGTAGAGATGGAAGCAGAGAAAATCCTGCTACACGAGGTGGCCTGCTTGGCCAATGAAAATAAGGAGCTGGCAAAACGAGAGGACTTGCTCAACAAGGATCTCTAGAGTAAGTGTTTGACAAGTCAATTTGTAAATTAATTCTTAAGTCATCATGCTCAGCATGGCCTTCTTATTGTAAATGCAGCTATTCACCAAAACAACAAGGCATAGTATGATGTCCTCACTCAAGAGGTTGAACAATACCAGGACAAGTGTCAGGTGATGGAGGATGGCATCACGCCAGTTCTGAGCCTGATCGAGATGGAGCCTGAAGAGCCAGCAGCTGACCGAGCACCCCGATCAGGCACCATCATCGACAAGTGCAAGAACTCTTGGTCATGGTTCAAGCAATACATCTGGGACGCCCATGTTCTAGTCGTGGTGCGGTCACATTACCCCGGCGTGGACCTAAGAAGGCTTGACACTGGTGTGTCAAGCAACACCGACTAGGAGAAGGCAGAGAAGCTCAGAGCTACCTCCCAAGCGATGGCCATGAAGATGATTGCTGATGTAGACCTGTGTGGCGAGACTGGGCAGACTAGTTAGTAAATTAGTGTAATTAAATACTTTTGTAGTTAAATTGTGATGAAGGACTTGGTGCTTTTGTAAATCATTAAGAGAGTTATGTTGGAGCACTCAATGCCAACTCGGACCAAGTATTATACTTAGCATAATATGCAGCCGTGGCTTTAAGCGGAAAAACTCTATTTTTAGCCGTTTTATCATGTTACAGTTGGTGTGAATAGTTAACCCGCCCTAAAGTTCCACCAGCTCTGGTCTGACCAACAGTCCAGAGCATGAGGCACGGGGCCCAGACACGTGTAAGAGTGCCAACCTCGCCAAAGAGCTACTGCCGACCACCCGAAACGCAGAGAGCGTATCTTGTGCACGTGAGGGGAGGAGTCGAAGACAGCGCCGACTCTAAGAAACTCAAGTCAGAGAAAGAACTGGTCGGCAAACCATGTAGAAAAATATAGGACAATTCTGAAAACACAGTAAGGCTACAGCAAAATGCATGACAAGTACTTTTATTAAATGCTTAGAATACAAAAAGAGCACATATCTTTATTTAGGGATGCCTCAAGCATAGAAGTGCCTAAGGAGATCGATGTGCCATGAGTTAGGGACGTCGACTCTGTTGAGATCACACAGCCTATAGGATGTAGGCCTGGTGACCGCCTTGACCATATAGAGGCCCTCCCAATGCGATGATAACTTGTGGAGGCCTTGTATCTTCTATTTCCTACACAAAACCAAATCACCGACCAAGAAAAACCTGTCCTTGACATTGCAGTTGTAGTACCTTCGCAAGCCCTCTAAGTACTTTGCCATCCGTGTGCAAGTGTCAAGGCGCTGTTCTTCGGCGCAGTTAATCTCAAGCTCTCTAGCTTCATCTGACTTCTCCTCATCATGATTCTCAACTCTGGGCGACCGAAAAGCAATATCTGCTAGAATCACGGCCTCAGACCGAAAACCATGAAGTACGGGGAGACGCAAGTATTGCGACTGGGCTAGGTCCTCAGTCCCCAGACCACGACCGACAGCTCCTTCAACCATCTCCCAGGATGCTTGTCGTTCTCCTTGTATAATCTCTTCTTCAATGCATCTAGAACCATACCGTTGGCTCGTTCGACCTATCCATTAGCTCACGGATGCGCCACCGAAACATACTTGACCACTATGCCTTTGTCATCGCAGAAGTTCCAAAAATTGTTACCAGTGAACGTGGATCCTAGGTCGGTAATGATGCTATTGGGCAGGCCGAAGCGGTGAATGATCTCATCGAGCAGCTCGGCTACCTTCTTTGCAGTTCCCTTGACCAAAGTTTTATGCTCAATCCACTTGGAAAACTTGTCGATAATTATGTACACCCAACGAAAACCTCCTGGAGCCAGCTTGAATAGCCCGATCATGTCCAGTTCCTAGTATGCAAAAGGCTAGGAAGATGGAATGGTCTGGAGCTCATGGGCTAGAACATGAATCTACTTGGTGAAAAACTGACACACCTCACAATGGTGGACCAGCTTCTCTGCATCGGCGACAACTGAGGGCCAATAGAAACCTACTCGGAAAGCCTTACCGACCAGAGTCTATGAAGCAGCATGGTTGCCACAAGTGCTAGCATGGATCTCCTCCAAAATCTTCACCCTTCTTCCTGAGAGACGCACTTCTGAAGCAATTCCTCCTTCGTGTTCTTACGCATAAGCTTCCCCTCGATGAGTACATAGTGTTTGCTATGTCGGACAAGGCACTCCAACTCAATTTTGTTGTTGGGAACATATGTATATGTGAGATACCGTATGAACGGCTCTCTCCAGTCACCGCCGCTGTTCAGAACCGTGGCGACCAGTTGGTCTGCAAGTGGCTTTTCAGCCACAGGCTTTTCTTTCTCCTTGATGGACGGCTTCACAAGGTCCTAGACGAAAACTCCATGGGGAATCTCTGCTCGGGATGACCCTAACTTTAACAACTCATCTACTGCTTGATTGTCAGCTCGGAGCACGTGATGAAACTCTAGACCATAGAATTTGTTCTCTAACTTCTTGATTTGAGCACAATAAACATCCATCTTCTCGCTAGTGCAGTCCTAGTCTTTGTTAACCTAACGGATGACAAGAGCAGAATCACCAAAAGCCATGAGTCGTTTGATGTCGAGCTCAATAGTGACACGGAGGCCGTGTAGTGCCGCCTCGTACTCAACGGCGTATTGGAGGCCTTGAAGTGGATCTAGAGAACATAGCTCACACTATAAGAAATTTGTCAATCCATGACGAATTCTTCGTGACGGTTTTAGAGAACGCCACCGAGAGTACACAGGCATTAATAATATACAGGATCCAAAGTTGTGGATATCCAGTCTAAGGCCCAATACTCACTCGCATATATAAGGAGCAGCAAAACCTAACCCACCCCGTCTACCTCCCTCCACTACACCAAACCATCAGCCGCCGCCTCCCTCACCCCACCTGACCATCGTTGTCGCGGCTGCCTGGCGCAATACACCACACCTGATCCCAGCCAGTGCGCTCCACTCCCACCGCATTAGAGCAGGTCGAGGCTGGGGCGTGGTTCATGGAGGAGGCAGGCGGTAGCACCCCACCCTAGCCAAGCGCTTGCCGTCCCACCGTCGCCCCCTCAGTCTTCCAGTCAGCTAGGGCCAGATCCGGCCAGAGCGCTGCGATTCTCACCGACAAGTGCAGAGATTCAGGTTGTGGAGCATCTATTTCGGCTGGGGGCACGGTAGATCTAGCGGCGGCGCAACCCTGCTAATGCTCGTCCATGCGATGTGGCTAGAGTCGTGGCACCACCGACCTTCCTCTTGACGTCGATGCGTCTCTCAGCGGTGAGGCAGGCTGCTGCTCATTCCAAAGTCGGCTGATGCCCCTTGCCCAGCAACCACAAAGTGCGCTGCTTGCCTTTGCCCGCCTACCCTGGTCCATCTCACGCTAGCTGCTCCTTTTTGTTGGTTCCTCTGCAGGGCTATACGCTGATGTGCTTGGGCTCGAGGATTTCTTACACGCGTTGCCTATCTCTGCACCCAGGTTACTTGTGGTGATGCCCTGCTTCAGGTTACTTTGCTTTAGATTCGATAATATTAAAAACATGCTTTGTTCTGATGCAGAGCCAGACTGACAGAGTGGCGCTACACTGGGTGACGGCAAGCACAGGCACATCAGGATGTATGTTGTAAAAAGGTACAGAAAACATGTGTAGTCCCTACATTCAGTTGCTATTTGCTATCCAATTTATTGAATACTTGAATTATATTGTGTTGTTGGAAAAAGTGGGTGCAAAACGTTAGATTGCTCATCAGCCAATTGCATAATTTCTGACTGCATTAGATAAACATGATGGAAATAATTCTTGGTCGCAGCCAATATTTCTCATATTGGATAAATTTCATTTTTGTTGCATCTCACCAATCTTGTGGAAATTTAAATATTTGTGATACAGAATCATTGTACGCATGTGTGTACAATAGTTTATAAATAAAAAGTAAATCTGCTACTAGTAGTACCTATATATTTTACTAATGATTTAAATATTTAACTGAGCCATAGCTCAAGCACTAGTTATGTAGTTTTGATCAGTTTTGATGTTCTGAAGCATTGCACACATATCTGTGATTCTGCATGTCGCACTATCCTGCATGTTTACTTGTTTTTCAGTACATCAGCTAGTTTGTTCCTTATGCACGTGTCCTTATGTGTTCTTGTGCTATTATAATAAGACTTAGAGCAAGTGGACCTAGTATCTAAAGAAATTTGTTTAGTCGGATAACAATCCGTTTTCTTGCTATTGCCAAGAGAATTGACAATTCTACTTATTCATGCTCATATGTGCAGTGGAGGAAGCAAGCATGGCTTGAGCAGCAGCATGGACAAGGAGACCCTGTCAAAAAATTGAGAATGGGTCAGTTCCCTTTCTATTTGATTGTTGTTTTCTATTCGATCAATGTGAACCTGCATACTTAATCCTCTGTTCTGCCCCTTTTCAGTACTTCATTATATTTGCCTGAAACCTTAACTATTGTTTCTGATTTAGAATCATTGTATGAATGTGCCTGTAATTATAAATCTGCTACTACTACTACACAACTAGTAAACTATAAGTCTGTAAGCATTCTTTGCTTACAGTCTTGATTCAGTTAATTTACAAATGTGCCTGTAATAATTTATAAATCAGCTACTGTTACACAGCAAGTGATTGTGATTCAGAATCTTTACTGTCTGTTTATACAAATGTGCATGTAATAATTTACATGTGGCAGCACTAGAAACCATTTAACTAGCTGATTACTAGGTAATCATGTTCTTTACTAAAAAAACTGGAGTGCTCTAATACAATTTCCTGATCATTAGTACATCTGAAACAGCAGCCTTAAAGCTTTTAATCGCATCTAGTGAACCTGTCCAAACTGCTGTACTGAATAAGACACTGTTAGCCAATTATAAACCTTGAACTGCCCTTCTTTGTTCACTTTACACAAGTCAGGTTTGCCTTGAACTGCCCTTCTTTGTTCGCTTTACACAAGTCAGGTTTGCCTTGAACTGGCCTTCTTTGTTCAAAATATTTCTTCATTGTAGTAGCTTTGCATTAGTACTCAATTATTGTAGTCCATATTAAGTTTCAAGAGTGTTTTTTTTCTTTATTGGGCAGATCAGCTCTCATTATTGTAGTCCATATTCAGTTTGAATTAGTATCAAATTAGAACTGAAGCATGTAGACTTCTATTCCTGTACATTAGGCTAACAAGAAATCAAGACAACTATTTCCTGATTTTGATTGAACTAATAGCTTGCTAGATTTTTAAAAAGCCAATGTCTTTCTCTAGCAAACCCGCACACTTTGTGATTGTATAGTATCATACCAGAAACAATTTATTGGCCAGAATTGTTTTTTCTGATTGTTACAATCTTACAGATTATTGCCCATTTCTTGCCACAGGTTGATTATTGTATCCAGATCAGTGCATTATCATCCGAGGAATGCTTCAGTCCTCTGCTCATGTGATGATAGTGGCAACCAACATAGAGAATGGAGGATACGACCAGGAGAGCAACCAACATAGCAGCAGCCATCTAGTACACACTATTGTCTTTAACATGCAGGCTATTGTCTAGCTAAAACTTGCATGCATTCTGCCGCTGCAACTGCATGCATTTTTTTGGAACCTGTATTTTGTTGTTGGCTTTATGTGATCTGATGTTGGATACAAACCTGGGATTTTTTAGTTGATATGCTATTGGATAAAAACTGATTTATTATGTGTGAAAATGAGTTGTATGTATGAAAGTGGGCTGTCTATATGGGCTGTACGTGTATGTTGTATGTGTTGTAATAATGGGCTGAATGGTGCAATAGTAGGCTGAAAAACGGGTTGAATGCTGTCATAATGGGCTAAAAAATAAGCTGAAAACAGATTGAAATGGGCTAAATGCTGTAATAATGGGCTGAAAATAAAATGACCATGTCATCATCCACGTAAGCATCCATGATGATGTGGTAATTCATCCGTGACGGTAATTTTTCGTCACAGAAAATGGGCTTGGGTTGGGCTAACTAGGCCTTGGGCTCTATCGTGACGGTTTAAGATCGTCACCGATTTTGCTTATCTGTGACGATTTTGAAAAAACCGTCACGGAGGTCAATCCATGACGCTCAATCCGTGACGATATCTGAAACCATCACAGATGCTGCATAGTGACAATTTTTTGGTGATTCATGACAAAAAATTTTCGTCATGGATTAACATAATTCTTGTAGTGTCAGCTTGTCCTCAGATGGCGAGATAAAATACACGCCTGCCCTGGCACCATCAATGTTGAGGGAGCCATCAAAGTACATCTTCCAGTGCTCGGGGTAGCTCTCCAAGACGGGCGTGTTCATGTTTGTCCATTCGACTATGAAATTGACCAGCGCCTGTGACTTGATGGTCTGACGGCTTCAGAATTCCAGCATGTATGGGCTAAGCTCCAACACCCACTTGATGATGCACCCGTTGGCATCCTTGTTACGAAAGATGTCCCCTAGCGGAAACTCTGTGGCCACTTCTATGGGGTAGGGGTCAAAATAATGGTGCAATTTGCGAGAGGTGATCAGGATAGCGTACAACAGCTTCTGGACCTACGGATAGCGGGTTTTGGACTCATTGAGAACCTCACTAATAAAGTATACTAGACATTGGACCTTGTACACATGCCCGACCTCCTCGTGCTTGATGACGATGGCCGTACTGACCACCCGATTAGTTGTCGTGATGTAAAGCAGCAAGGTTTCACCTTCCTTGGGCATCGTCAGGACCGGGGAGATGTGAGAAAATGCTTGAGCTCTGCAAAAGTAGTGTTAGCCTCCTCTGACCACTTAAACTTCTCCTTCGCCTTGAGGAGCTTGAAAAATAGTAGACCCTTCTCTTCGAACCATGATATGAAACGACTCAGAGCAGCCATGCACCCGGTAAGCTTTTGGATGTCCTTGACGCACTTGGGCGGCTCATCCTCAGGATGGCCTAGACTTTTCTAGGTTAGGCCTTATACCGTCACGGCTGACTATGTTGTCGAGCAGTATACCAGATGGAACACCGAATATGCACTTCTTAGGATTCAGCTTCCATCGAAAAGCATTAAGGGCCTTGAAAGCCTAGTCGAGGTCATCGACCAGGCTAGAGGCCACTTTGGTCTTTACTACTACGTCGTCAACATATGCCTCAATGAGCTAATCTCTAATCTAGTCTTTGAGGCACTATTGGATGGCTCTTTGATAGGTTGCCCCGGCGTTCTTGAGCCCGAATGACATGGTCATGTAGCAGTAGGCGCCAAAGGGCGTAATGAAAGACGTCTTAATCTGGTCTTCCTCCCTTAGGGAGATTTGATGATAGCCACAGTAGCAATCTAGGAATGACAAGAGCTTGCAATCGACCATAGAGTCTACAACCTCGTCTATACGAGGTAGGCCAAAGGGGTCCTTAGGGCAGTGTTTATTGAGATCGGTTTAATCAACGCACATTCTTTATTCTCCTTTCGTACAAAAACTGGGTTGGCAAGCCACTCTGAATGATACACATCTTTAATAAACCTAGCAGCTAAGAGCTAGGTTACTTTAACCCTAATCGCCTCCTTTTTGTCACGCGAGAACCATCGTAGCTTCTGCTTGATCGGCTTGGCGATCTTTAAAACATCTAAGGAGTGCTCGATCAACTCCTGAGGTACACCAGGCATATCTACAGGTTTCCATGCAAACACACTCACATTCTTCCTCATGAAGTTGACGAGCGCATCTTCCTATTTGGGATCTAGGTTGGCCCCGATGCAAGCCATCTTGGTCTTATCGCCCTTGACCAGCTCCACTTCCTTGGTCTCCTTAGACTTTGCAGCGGCACGAGCAGCCTCCTTGCTCGAGATCTCTAGCTCCTCCGGAGCAATCTTCTTAGAATCGGCGATGGACTCCTGCATGTAGATTGAGAGCTCGAGGACCTCAGCGGTTGCGAAACTCTCTTTCTCGCATGTGTAGGCCATGAACACGTTGCCTCTAAGGGTAAGCATGCCCTTCTCAGTTGGCATCTTCAACAGTAGGTAGACATAATGCGGCACTACCATGAACTTGGCCAAGGCTAGTCTATCGAGGATGGCATGTAAGTTCCCTTGAAGTCTGTGACGATAAAGTGGACGTAGTCGACACAGAAGTAGTCGGGAGTGCCAAACTGGACCGGCAGCATTATTTGACCCAGGGGATGATAGGTCTGCCCTGGGAGCACCCCCTAGAAAGGTTCGTTGTACGGCTCGAGGTCCTCTAGCTTAAGGCCTAACTCAGTTAGGGCGTTGTAGAAAAGGATGTCGAGGGCACTACCATAGTCAATGAGCACCTTCTCGAACCAAACATTCTTGATGACTAGGTCCAGAACAAGGGGAAACGACCTAGTTCCAGAATCTTTGCCCACTGATCAGCTCTGTTGAACGTGATGGTCTGGTGCGACTAGTTTTGGAACTTGGGATCGACGATCTTTTCATCTGAATTGGTGATAGCCATGATAGCTCGGGCAGTTAGCTTCCTCTCCCACCTGGTCTCCAAGGCTACCTTGCCGCCAAATATGGTGCAGATGGTTCTATTGGGATCTTTGTAGGCGTGACAAGGATTTTTGTCTCGCTCCTCTTTGTCCTTCTCTTCATCATCACCCTTCTTGTCATCCCACTGGTCGTCGCGCTCACCGTCCTTGCCACCACCGCGCATCCTATTACGAGGATCTAAGCGATAAATAGACTTTAGGCCCCTGCAGTCTCCCATCATGTGGCCGGAATCCGGATGAGCTGGATAGGGACCCTGGAGGACCTTGGAGTAGGCGTCTTCATAGTCATGCTTGCCTTCTGGCTTGACGACATTGATGGTGTTGTCCGCTAGGTAGCTATGGTTCTGCCATCCCCTAGAGTCATCTTGTCGATCACGATGCCAGCCGCAGTTGTCACTGCGGCGGTCACAATTATCGTTACGCCGATCATCGCAGCGTCGCTCATCACGCTGGTCGTCATAGCAGCGATTTTGCTGGTCAGAATGAGGAGCTTGCCTGACATCCTCCTTGATCTGTTGGTTGGCCTCATCAGCATCTACCCACTTTTTCGCCACATGAGCAGGTTTTGGACCGATGTGGGCCTCTTACTGAGCAGCTTAGTCCTGAGGGCATCATGATAGCGAAGGCCCCTAATAAACGCGAAGATGGCCTCATCATTGTTGATGTTGGGGATGGATATCCATTCTCTGAGAACCGACGGATGTAGTCACACAATGACTCATTTGGATAGTCTTTGACTTTCTCCAAATCGTATTTGTTGCCGGGCTGCTGACAAGTAGCCATGTAGTTATCAACAAAAGCCTTCCTGAGCTTAGCCTAGGTGTTGATGGAGCCTTCCCGTAGGCTAAGGAGCCATTGGTTCGCATATTGGTTGATGACCACAGGCAGGTAGTTGGCCATAACATTTTCGTCCCCTCCCGTTGCTCGGACAGCGATCTCATCAAGGTTACCCACTACTTAGGGTTAGCCTTTCCGTCATAAGTGTCCAAGTCGTGGAGTTTGAAGTTTTTTGGCCAGATGATAGCACAGAGCTGGTCGGTGAAAGGTCAGAGGCCTAGGATATTGGCCCCGGGCAGTGCGCGACCACGCTAGGGTGCTCCATGTTCTTGATCGTATTCACGCTTACGCCGCATCTTAGATACATGTTGCATGTCTCTACTATTCTCAATGCGGTCCCTTAGGTTTATATTGGCACTGAGATGGTCATGGAGGTCGCCTTTGACTTGTTGCTCCACTTCTAGGTCAGCGTCGCAGTCGCCGCCATGACCACCACCGTGATTTGCTCCTTGTTCGCCCCCACGGTGAGCGTCGCATCCGCCATGCTAGTCTGCGTCGTGCCCCTGCCCTGGTTGCAGGGGTGAGGAGCTCGTCTGTCTTCACGTGGGTGCACCTCATAGTTTCCATCTATCCCTTGATAGAGGTAGGGGCCTCCCTGTTGCAGACTCTGTGGACTCCTGACACCGGGCACTGACTTTGATCTCGCCGGGAGGCATGGGGACGATGGCTGCGACTGGAAGCTACGAAAGGAGCCGGTATGTGTCCCCCTAGCCAGTTCTCGTTGACCTAGACCGTGGTAGCCTTTAGATAGGTCATGACAGCGTTAAGCATTGGGGACTGGGGGAGCTTTGCGAGCTCATTCATAGCAACAACAATGTTGGCACTTGGTGTCTTGTGGAATTATTGGTTGCCGCACATGTCGAAAGCATCAACTAGATCACGTTGAATGGGGTGCCATCCCTCTGCGTGTTCAGCATTCTCTTGCTCCACTCTATGAGCCATGCGATCGGTGTTTCGTTCCACCCAAGCAGTCTCTCTTGGTCCGTCTCCCCTTCGCGGGATGGTTCATCGGCACTGATGGCAAAGATTGCGCCTCCAAAGCCAGGGGAAACACCAGAAACTCCTCTTCATATGGGTTGGTAATAGCATGGGTAGAACTTGTGCTTTCCTCCTAGATGGTAGAGAGTGAATCCCCACGAATCTGCCTGATATCCACCATGTTGACAACGGGGCAGGGTGGCCGATCTCAGGCAGCTCTAACAAGAATAGATCTAAAGCATGGTCGCGCTAGTGGGATCCACGAATAGATGTAGGACGCGGACCATGTACTCAGACACCGCTTTCGCTAGCCCATACGGGTAAATAGTGGGTGGATGCTCCGTCAGGGCCTTGTAGTCTGCCAACCTTAGACCGGTGGCGGGAGCTAGTCAGTAACGAACCGTTCGCCCTTCAGGAGTGGCCATGACCACTAGATCAGAATCTGGACGCCTCTAGTGGCCAGCCCGAGCAGGTCGCTTGGTCTGATGATGACAGGTGGGACCATAGCCATCTTCGGTAGATTGATCTCTGATTGACTCTACCAGGGTTAGGGTTTCAGCCAGGCTCACCGTGACCTGATCGATGGACTCGATCAGATCGGAGTTGTCGAGTGGCCTCCCTTGGTAGCGGGGAAGCGATCGACAAGTTGTCGGAGAAGATGACCTCGAGAGTAATCCTAGGATCGGATCTGCCAGTGCTAGGGTAGATTCGGTTGGCGCAGGAGGAGCTTGCACCACCTCCATGACTTTGACGATGCTATCCATGCTAGTGGTCCAGGTGAACATCTCGATCATGAATGTTTGGCCCGCAGGGAGGATCATGAAAGCAGGGAAGATGACCATCTGGCTCACCATGAGATCTACACGCACACCCCTTACCTAGCGCACCACTGTCGATGATATGTGGTTAGCAGTCTACCAAGGGGTATGCCCACGGTAGTAGTTTAATCGGTGGAGGTGCACGAGACAACGAACTAGATGGTGACGCAAGGCAAACACAAGGGTTTATCCAGGTTTAGGCCACTTAAGCAGCGTAATGTGGTAGAACCTCCTAAATAATATGGCCCACAGCACTTGTCATTGTCTCAAAGACCTCTGATGGCTATACATGTGTACCACAAAACCTAAGAAGTCTGTCGGGTGTCCTTAGGAAACCTGAATCATACACAATCTTTTGACCAAGATCACATTACAAAGGCATTGCAGTATTACAATAGTTTATATAACAAATTACATCAGAGTAAAAGTGTGGAAGTCTTACATAACATAATTTACAAACCATTTGTTTCAAACCTTACAAACCTTAAGTTTAGTTATTACAACCATAGTAGTGGAGTAGCATTAGTAACTTTATTACAAACCACAAAAACGGATTGCTCTGCCTAAGAGCCAAACATTCTACTCGTCGTCGCTTACCGCAAAAATGGTCATGCAGGAGGGTCCGAAACAAACCTACTCCTAAGACGTACCTGCAACACGGGTTTAACAAACCCTGAGTACAAAAGTACTCCACAAAACTTATCCGACGAAAAGGGTCGAGAAGACTCAGGAATGCAGGCTCAGGGGAATCAAGGTGAGGTTTCAGCAAGAATCAAAGTTCTTTTGCATAAAAGCTACTAATAGTGATCCCTCAAGATCAACATTTTAATTCATCGTTAATCATCAACAGAATGTAAGTGATCCTAGTCTAGATCAGATAACTCATTCAACTTCTTTCTTAATCTCTGACCAAAGTTCCACTTATTAACTATGATGTTGAACAGCAAATCGAGTCTCCATATCCGAGGAGCAACGATGATCCAAACCACTTATCTACCCAGCTGGGGCTTCCTAACCACATGATATATGCGAGACTCAAACCCCATATATCAATCTTCACTCGGATCCTCCAAAACATGACCGGGTCTAGCGCCACCTGAGAACACAGTACACCTTCAATCTAGCCCTTGGCTATGGGGGTACACACTACTCTCGCCATCTCTCCACTCCTAGTGCGCGGTCTGCCGTTCACAGTTAGAAAAGCCGAGGTAGGGCTTACCACGGGTATGTGGTTAATACTATAATGTCTCAACATACATAGTTCAACAATGAACGATTCTTAACCAACACAGATGGGGACACTACATCAAGACTCCTTTCCTGATGCAAGTCCACCGACCAGTCTCAGATTTCCATCATCATTATCCATCACTTTGTTTCACAACAACCCTTCAAACTTTGTTAAACATTCTCAAAGTTTTCTCATTAAACAAGGCAAAGCATACTAAGTATTTTCAAATAAAATAGTAACAAGGATAATATTAAAGTATCAAGGATGGTAATGTAGTAATTAGGTTCCCACGAACCTCCTATCACCTAATGCAACAAAGCATTAACTTAAGTGAAGTAAAGCTTTTCAAAACGCAAGGAAGGTTTAGATGCATCCGGGGCTTGCCTTGATCGACGGGAAGTTCAGGTTCTGGGTTACCACAAATATCAAATCCCACCTCCACTGACGTCTGCTCTTCTTCGGGGACGGGTTCGACCATGGTAATCTCCTCGTTCACGAGGACTACATGAGATGATAATGTATGCTCAAAATGATGAAGTACGAAACATGATGCTTGATGATGGTATGACAATTTAAAAACTTGAGTACAACTTTCCTTCACGGTACAGTTGTAAACTAACAAAGCCTAACCTAACCCTAGCTTAGGGTTTCATTAGGTCAACTACTTTGTCAATGACTTTTGTTAATCACATGAAATAAGATTAATTAAGCCCTAAAAACATGATTAAGAGAGCTCAAACAATTAATTAAAGGTGCCAATGGACATTAAGAGTTTATGACCTAATGTCAACATCGAATCACAAAGTCAAACCAATCCTAAATCATTAAGTACTAATTACTTGATTAACTAATTAATTAATAAAGCATAAATTAAGTATAAAATCAAATTTGCCCAATTAAGCTCAAATTTTTATTTTAGGAAGCTTACATCATATCTAAGTGGCATAACAATTTTCACAATTTTTGGATAATTAGTTAAGCCTAGAAAAATTATGGAAAAGTCATTTATCAATTAATGGGGCTAATTAATTAACATACAAAAAGTAATCAAAATTAGCATCTCATATTTTTCCTAAATAGTACACATTACAGGGAGGCTACGCAAAAAAATTTATCCTTTTTGAAGCTCCAAATAACTCACAATGGAAAAAAACAAAAACTAATACTATTTGGTATTTTAGAAAAAGAAAAAAAAACAAAACTTCATCTCAAACCGCTGCCCTTCTCTTCTCCTCGCTCGGCCCAACCGGCCCACCCGGATGCATGGCCCACCCGCGACTGCTCTCTCCTTTCCCTCTTTCTCCCGGCCCGCTTCCCCTTCTCCTTTGCCCGGCCCACCTGACCGGACCGACCCAACAGCCAAAACAGGACACCACTCCCGCCGGCCATGGCGCTGTGATGGCAGACCGGTGGCTCCCTCGTCGGCGGTGAGACTCCAGCAAGACAGACCCACAACCACAACCAACACGACCTCATGAACTCACTTAGGCACCTCACACGGCAGCAGACACACCGGAGAACCCCCCCCCACGCCGACTATGGCGGCACGGTGACAGTGGCGCACGACACCCTAGTGAGACCAGCCGACAAAGACCGAATTGAGAGTACAGTGAGCTTCAGTGGCTCACCACAAACACAGCTGAGCAATCGGTAGGCGTGGAGAGGCAGCGAAGACGGCTGGCCACGGGAAGGCAGACACGACGACATCCGGTGGTCGTCGAGGAGGAAGACGACGGCTTCCCAGCGGCACAAACGGTGCGGGAGGCTGCAAGACAGCTCAGAAGCTATGGTTGGATGAGGCAAATGTGGTGGTGCTCTCAATTTGGCAGAGGGTGGCTTGCTAGCAGCGGCGGCGAGCGGCGGAGCGATGGCAGCGACGGTGGCGAAACAAGGGAAAGCGAGAACCCAACGGCGACGGCCTAGCTTTTATGGCCGAGGCGACAAAAAGGGCAGGCGATGCGCAGCTGCCTGCTTGCCACCAGGAAGCAGCTCGCTGGCACCGCGGGCGCACCTAGAAACTGCCGGAAGGACGCCGACAGTGAACTGCTAGCTACATTGCTCAATTTAGAATTAATTACAGAAATGCCACTGCCCTATTTTTTAAATTACTCAAAATTTTTCAATAGAAGTTGAAAATCTATAAAAACAAAAGTTGCTCAATTTTTCAAACCCTACAACTTTCTCAATATAAACTTTTCCAAATTCATCATAGATTTTGAAATTTGAATTTGAAATCAAAAGTGGACAATTTCTAGAAATGGGGAAATAAAATTACTTTAAATTTTATAATGAAACTTCAAAAACTCAAAACACCAAAGTTGTACATCTAAGTAAGGCCTACAACTTTGATATTTAAACCATTTTCAAATTATGCTTCCATTTTGAAATTGGAATAGGGAAATGAAAATGGGTCAAATTTGGGATTTGAATCTTTTCAAAATTACTCCAAATTTTGTACTAAAACTTTAAAACTCTAATAACCAAAGTTGTACAACATGACCAGATCTACAACTTTGCTTTTTGGCTCACCCCCAAATTCTTTTTAGATTTTGAATTACACAAAAGGGGGTAAAACGGGGTTTTCCGAAAATCAGGGTTTTGAATCAAATTTAAACTCGATTCGATTTCTACATTAATTGGTGATTAATTAATGATCACAACTATTATCCAAATGTACCATTGAGTCAAATCACATGTGACCTACCTAATGCCACATTTGTTTGAACCAATTTTGAATTATAAATTCATTTTAATAAACCTCCCAATTTGAATAGGAAAACTTTGGGCAAGTTTTGGAACTCAAATTCAACCTCAAACTTGGAGTTCATTTTTAAATGTTGCACCTGGGTTATCCCCTACACCTGACACTAGTGTAGAGCATAGCTTTACACCTCAATTTACATAGGGCATAAACCAAGTATTTGAAATGTCATTCAAAACTAGGGTTTTAGTATTCAAGTCAAACATCACAAGAACTCAATCAATCTATGAATGTAACTTTGTTTTAGTTGATGCACATCAGATTGACTAAAACATGATTTTTTTGCAAATATGATGACATGGCCAGTTTTAGTTACCATAACACTAGGGGTGTTACAGCCCTTCCCCTTAAAGAAATCTCGTCCCGAGATTTAAAGCCTTGGGTTAAGTAATGGAAAATGAAACGTGTCAAGCAAACACATCTCAAGCTTGTTCATAAAACAGGTAGGGGGTTTTCATATTACAAAGTTTGAAATGGACAAGTCACAACTTAGAGAGGAAATTGTAACTTAGATAGAAGCAAAGAACTCGGGGAAGTTCTCCATTAGGTAATCCTCAGATTCCCAAGTAGCTTCTTCTGAATGTCGATCCCATTGTGTCTTGTACCACTTGGTTGTTCTATTTCAAGTAACATGATCTTTCTAATCCAAAACTCGGACATGATACTTAGAATAGGTCAGATCTGGTTCTAGTTTAACTCCTTCAAAGTTAGTGACTTTATCAGGCACTCGGAGACATTTCTTTAATTGTAACACATGGAACACATTATGCACAACTGAAAGTTTTTTAGGCAATCTCAAGCGATATGCTACCTTCCCACATTATTCCAAGATCTAAAATGGTCCAATGTATCGAGGTGCCAAATTGCTTTTGACTCCGAAACGATTAACTCCCTTCATAGGCGAGACTTTGAAATACACATAGTCTCCCTTGGCAAACACCAGTGGTCGGCGTCGCTTATCTGCATAGCTCTTCTATCGAGACTGAGCTACTTTTATGTTATTTTGTATCTGTCTAACTTTTTCTTATGTTTCTTTTACAAGATCAACCCTAAAAAACCATCTCTCTCTAGGTTCTGACCAGTTCAGCGGAGTTCTACATCTGCGGCCATATAATGCTTCAAATGGTGCCATTTTGATACTTTCTTGATAACTATTGTTGTAAGAGAACTCTGCTAACGACAAACATTCATCCCATTTAGTGGAATAATTGAGCACACAAGATCTTAACATATCTTCTAGTATTTGATTTACTCTTTCAGTCTGTCCTCCAGTCCGTGGATGGTAAGCGGTACTGTACATAAGTTTGGTACCCAATTACTCTTGCATTTGTTTCTAGAATTGAGAGACAAACTGTGTACCCCTATTAGAAACATTTGTCTTGGGCACGCCATGAAGACTGATGATACGCTCAAGATACAACTTGGCACAACGGTTAGCTGGATATGTAATTTGGACCGGAAGAAAATGTGCTGACTTAGTGAGTCGATCTACAATGACCCATATAGAATAAAACCCTTTTGAAGTCTTAGGTAAACCCACTATAAAGTCCATACTGATATCCTCCCACTTCCAGGATGGAATGGGTAATGGTCGCAATTCTCTAGCTGACTTCAAATGCATAGCTTTTACTTTTTGACAAGTGTCACACTTGGCGACATATCGAGCAATCTTGATTTTCATTTTAGTCCACCAGAACCTTTGTTTTAGATCATGATACATCTTATTACTTCCTGGATGGGTAGAGAATCTGGTTAAGTGTGCTTCATCAAGGATCAATTGTTGTAGTTCAGGAACTTCTGGTACAACCAATCGATTCTTGAACCATAACACCTCTGTTTCATCAATTCTAAAACAGGATGCTTTCCCTTGTCTAATTTTCTTTTTGATATAGCCTATACCCTTGTTTTCTTTCTAAGCAGCAATGATCTGATCACAAATAGTGGGTTCAACAGTGATATTGGCAAAACTGCCTTGTTGAACTATTTCTATGCCCAACTTTGCTATCTCATGACACAAAGAAATTTGAGCGGCTTCACTGTTAAGCAATTGCAATGACTCTTCTGACTAAGTGCATCGACAACAACATTTGCCTTACCCAGATGATAATGTACCTGTAGATCATAATCCTTTATCGACTCTAACCATCTTCTCTGGTGTATATTCAAATCAGCCTGAGTAAAGATATACTTCAAGCTCTTGTGATTAGTGTAAATGTGACAAGTGTTACCCAACAGGTAATGTCGCCAGATCTTTAGAGCATGAACAACAGCTATTAACTCTAAATCATGAGTTGGATAGTGCTCTTCATGGCGTTTGAGTTGTCGAGAAGCATAAGCAATCACTCTGCCTTCTTGCATTAGTACACACCCAATACCAGTACCAGAAGTATCACAGTATACATCAAATGACTTCTCAATGTCTGGCTGAGCTAAAACTAGAGTAGTGGTCAACAACTTTTTTAGAGTCTGAAAAGCTTCTTCACATTCTAGTGACCAGACAAACTTGACTTGATTCTTCAACAGCTCAGTGATAGGCTTAGATATCTTTGAGAAGTCAGGAATGAAACGACGGTAATAACTTGCCATTCCCAGGAAACTACAAACTTGGTGAACAGTGGTTGGTGGCTTCTAGTCCAGAATATCCTTTACTTTGCCAGGGTCAACAACAACACCCTCGGTAGATAGAACATGTCCAAGGAACGTCACCTCATTAAGCTAGAATTCACATTTGTTAAACTTGGCATATAACTGATGTTCTCTTAAGCTACTCAGAATAATGTGCAAATGTTTTGCATGTTCCTCTTTGTTTTTGGAATAGATCAAGATATCATCGATGAAGACAACGATAAATTTGTCAAGCTTTGGCATGAAAATAGAGTTCATGAGGTATATGAAATGAGCTGGTGCATTGGTAAGACCAAAGGACATGACTAGATATTCATAAAGACAATATCTAGTGGTGAAAGCAGTTTTAGGAATGTCCTCAGGATGGATTTTTATTTGGTGGTAGCCAGATCAAAGATCGATCTTAGAAAACACTTTGGCTCCAGCAAGTTGATCAAAGAGTAGATCAATTCAATGAAGAGGATATTTATTCTTAATAGTGACCTAATTCAATGGACGCTAGTCAACACATAGCCTCAAGGTTTTGTCCTTCTTCACAAAGATAGTGGGACATCCCCATGGTGAAGAACTAGGTTGGATAAAACCTTTGTCAAGCAACTCTTGCAACAGTGTCTTGAGTTTTGCTAACTCTTTCGGTGGCATTTGATATGCTCTTTTAGATATTGGGGTAGTGCCAGGCTTCAACTCAATCACAAACTCCACATCTCTGTCCAGAGGTAGACTAGGCAGATCATCTGGAAATACATCTAGAAACTCACAAAATACAGGAATATTTTTTATCTCTTTCACAGAGGTTGCACAGACTCTTTCGACTACCCTCTTAGGTGTTTGGAGTTGGATGAGAAGCTGAGAACTACTATCAGGTAAGTTCAGTCTTATTGTTCTATTCAAGGTGTCTATTACAGCTCCACGCTGATACATCCAGTTCATACCTAGGATCACATCTATATCTTGATGCTTCAGAATTATCATGGATGTGGGAAAAGTATGCCCACCCAATTCTATAGGTACTTGATGCACCATTTCCTTAGTACATAGACGCCCCCCGGGTGACTGTATAAAGAAGTTTTCTTTGGTTTCCCTAATTAGAATTTCATGTTTCATGACAAATGTTCGATTGATGAATGTATGTGATCCAACATAATCAAAAAGCATAAATGTGGGGTGATTTGCAATAGGAAACATACCCATCATGATGGCCTCTCCCTCAGGAATTGCTCCAGCTTGCGAGTAGAAAACACGCCCAGTTTTCTTGTCAGCCTTGCCCTTCTGGGCATTCTGATTGTTGCCCTTACTCTGGTTCTGATTCTGCTATTGAGTTGTAGGAGCTTTCTAGAAGTTGGGATTGTACTGCTTTGGGTATGGGCACTCTCTCGAGAAGTGACCCGTCTTTCCAGAATTGTAGCAGGGATAGTTGTTGTTACCCTACTGGGTCAGGGTACGAATGCCAGGGGCATTCAGTTGTTTTGGATATGGTAAAGTTGCAAACAAATGCCTGTTGTTGAGCCTGGAACTGTGGTGGACGAAAGGGAGGACAAAATGATTTTTTGGATGATAGATTATCTTCTGGCACTTTTGGTTGCTACCAGAAGATCCAGCTGACACATTCTTCTTTTTCTTGGCCTCCTTGTGCTTACGATACTCTTCTTCAGAGGCAATGGCAACATTGACTGCCTCATGATAAGTAGCATTGAGGCAACTAGTCATCATTGTTCGAATCTTGGAACTCAGACTCCTCATGAAACAAGCTTCCTTTTTGTGATCTGAATTAACATGGTCGGGAGCATATTGTCCTAGGTGATTAAACTTACCCACATACTACATGAGAGACTGATCTCCCTATTTCAGACCAAGGAATTCCTCTAACTTCATGAGCATGATTCCATCAGGTATGAAATGGGCACGAAAAGCTTCACGAAACTCCACCCAGGTCACACGGTGACCAGCTAGCTGTGTGGCAAGAAGGTTTGCCCACCAAGCTCCCACAGCACCTCTAAGCTGTTGGGCTACGAACACGGGCTTCTGATAATCAGTGCAGTTAATGAGATCAAACTTTTGCTCCATGGTGCGGAGCCAGTCATCTACTTCTAGTGGTTCGTCTGCCCTGGTCAACACTGGGGGATGGGTATCAGTGAAGTCCACATAAGTGGTCTCATTTCTATTGTTATAATGACCGCAATTGCCCTGTGGTGCATTCTGATTATTCTAGGCCATTTCTCTCTACAGTCAAGCATTTTCAGTAGTGGCATTGATAAGTGCAGCAATGGCCTCTGCCATAGTTGGTGGAACTGGTGGTGGATTAGGAGCATTACCCCCACCCTAGGAGGTTCCAGCACCATCAGTAGCACAAGTACGAGTAGGCATCTATTTATAACAAGCCAAACTTTATTTACAAACTTTTATTGAACTTGAAAAGCTACTACAAGGACACACCACATAGGTTCACTTATTTATTACACAAGTCCACACTTAAGCAGGACTACCCAGTTCAACTAAGGCTGATATAGCAAAGCAAACTACTAACTTAACATAAGCCCTCGACCACCTCAGTCCTCATGGTCGGTGTCCATCCCAGAAACAAGACCTCCCTCATCATCACTTTCATCAACAAGTTCTATCTCCTCAGGATCTTCTTCTTCTGGCTCGTCCTCAGATTCACCCCCATCTGCTAGAATGACACCAAGGTCTAACTCAGCTGCACCACGAGGAGGATGCAGTTGATAGTATAGATGATACACTTCCTCATGGAGAATCTGATTATCTCCCTCTACATCGTTGACATAGAACTCTAACTCCTCCACATGATCCCTGGCAACATCTTCTCAGTGCCAAGCTTCATTTCTATCTTGAAACATGTTGTCAATCATCTGCTCACAGTTCTAATGAGCAGCCTCACTTTGCCTCAACTGTCCCTTTAGCTTCCCAATGCGGATAGAATCTAGAGCTCGGTCTCTTGTGGCCCTCGCCAACTCTGCATTGAGCATCTCAACTTCTGCTTGTGGATTAGAGCGGCTACTACTAGCGCCATCATTCCTTGGGGCTAGTTGGTGATGTGGAACACCCTTAGGTCTAGTCATCTTGCGAGGAGTTAACTTTGTACGGGCCATCCTGTAGAGGGTAAGATTAGAATTGGTAAGGATAGCTAGGGAGGATATAAAGGTTAGCATGAATAGGATTGATGCTACTTAACCCAAACCACATTAATAGGGAAGGTAATTAACAGGTTCATTAAGCATGATGCATGAATCAAACTTACGAAACTAAGCATAAAAGATTTCCAGTAATCAATTACACAAGAGTAACAAAACAGTAAACTTTATACATAGGGCAATTTTAGCATGCTATAACACCAATAGTCTTTAAACATGACTAAAGAACTACAAAATGAACAAAGATAGGCCATAAGCAATTTGTACCAAAATAGCAAATTAAATTCATTTGACCCAAATCATTTTGAAGTTTTGGTAAAGCAATACTATAATAGCCCTAACAATGATCGCTCCGATACCAGCTGTGGTAGAACCTACTAAATAATATGGCCCACATGCACCTGTCATTGTCTCAAAGACCTCTGACGGCTATGCATGTGTACCACAAAACCTAAGAAGTCTATCGGGTGTCCTCAGGAAACCCGTATCATACATGATCTTTTGAGCAAGATCACATTACAAAGGCATTGCAGTATTACAACAGTTTATATAACAAATTATATCAGAGTAAAAGTGTGGAAGTCTTATATAACATAATTTACAAACCATTTGTTCCAAACCTTACAAACCTTAAGTTTAGTTATTACAACCATAGTAGTGGAGCAACATTAGTAACTTTATTACAGACCATGAAAACGGATTGCTTTGCCCAAGAGCCAAACATTCTACTTGTCATCCCTTACCGCAAAAACGGTCATGCAGCAGGGTCCACAACAGACCTCCTCCTGAGACGTACCAGTGCGCGGTCGGCCATTCACAGTTAGAAAAGCCGAGGTAGGGCTTACCATGGGTATGTGGTTAGTACTATAATGTCTCAACATACATAGTTCAACAACGAACGGTCCTTAACCAACACAGACGGGGACACTACATCAAAACTCCTTTCCTGATGCAAGTCCACCAACCAGTCTCAGATTTTCATCATCATTATCCATCACTTTGTTTCAAAACAACCCTTCAAACTTTGTTAAACATTTTTAAAGTTTTCTCATTAAGCAAGGCTAAACATACTAAGTATTTTCAAATAAAATAGTAACAAGGATAATATTGAAGTATCAAGGATGGTAATGCAGTAATTAGGTTACCACTCAACTCCTATCACCTAATGCAACAAAGCATTAACTTAAGTGAAGTAAAGCTTTTCAAAATGCAAGGAAGGTTTAGATGCATCCGGGGCTTGCCTTGATCGATAGGAAGTTCAGGTTCTGGGTCGGTACCACAAATATCAAATCCCACCTCCATTGACGTCTGCTCTTCTTCGGGGACGGGTTCGACCACGGTAATCTCCTCATTCATGGGGACTACACGAGATGATAATGTATACTCAAAATGATGAAGTACGAAACATGATGCTTGATGATGGTATGACAATTTAAAAACTTGAGTATAACTTTCCTTCTTGGTACAGTTGTAAACTAACAAAGCCTAACCTAACCCTAGCTTAGGGTTTCATTAGGTTAACTACTTTGTTAATGACTTTTGTTAATCTCATGAAATAAGATTAATTAAGCCCTAACGACATGATTAAGAGAGCTCAAACAATTAATTAAAGGTGCCAAAGGTCATTAAGAGTTAATGACCTAATGTAAACATCCAATCACAAAGTCAAACCAACCCTAAATCATTAAGTACTAATTACTTGATTAACTAATTAATTAAAAAAGCACAAATTAAGTATAAAATCAAATTTGTCCAATTAAGCTCAAAATTTTATTTTAGGAAGCTTACATCAAAACTAAGTGGCATAACAATTTTCACATTTTTTGGATAATTAATTAAGCCTAGAAAAATTATGGAAAAGTCATTTATCAATTAATGGGGCTAATTAATTAACAGACAAAAAGTAATCAAAATTAGCATCTCAAATTTTTCCTAAATAGTACACATTACAGGGAGGCTACACAAAAAATTTTATCATTTTTGAAGCTCTAAATAACTCATAATGAAAAAACAAAAACTGATACTATTTGGTATTTTAGAAAAAGAAAAAAAACAAAACTTCATCTCAAGCCGCTGCCCTTCTCTTCTCCTCGCTCGGCCCAACCAGTCCACTCGGATGCACGGCCCACCCGCGCCCCGCTCTCTCCTTTCCCTCTTTCTCCTGGCTCACTTCCCATTCTCCTTTGCCCGGCCCAGCTGACCGGACCGGCCAACAGCCGAAACGGGACACCACCCCCGCCGGCCATGGCGCTGCGGTGGCCGGTCGGTGACTCCCTCACCGGCGGTGAGACTCCAGCAAGACAGACCCCACCACCATGACCAACACGACCTCATGAACTCACTCAGGCACCCCACATGGCAGCAGACACATCGGAGAACCCTCCCACGTCGGCCATGGTGGCACGATGATGGTGGCGCAGGAGACCCTGGCGAGGCCAGCTGGTAAAGACCGAATTGAGAGTACAGTGAGCTTCAGTGGCTCACCTCGAACACAACTGAGCAATCGGTAGGCGTGGAGAGGCAGCGAAGATGGCTGGCCACAGAAAGGCAGACACGACGACGTCTAGTGGTCATCGAGGAGGAAGACGACAGCTTCCCGACGGCACAGACGGTGCAGGAGACTGCAAGACAGCTCAAGAGCTATGGTAGGATGAGGCGAATGCGGTGGTGCTCTCAATTTGGCGGAGGGTGGCTTGCTAGCAGCGGTGGCGAGCGGCGAAGCGATGGTAGCGACGGTGACGAAACAAGGGAAAGCGAGAACCCGACGGTGGCAGCTCGGCTTTTATGGCCGAGGTGAGAAAAGGGGTAGGCGATGTGCAGCTGCCTACTTGCCACCACGAAGCAGCTCACTGGTGCCACGGGCGCGCCTGAAAATGGCCGGAAGGACGCCGGCAGTGAGCTACTAGCTACCTTGCTCGATTTGGAATTAATTACAGAAATGCCACTAACCCTATTTTTCAAATTACTCAAAATTTTTCAATAGAAGTTGAAAATCTACAAAAACAAAATTTGCTCAATTTTTCAAACCCTACAACTTTCTCAATATAAACTTTTCCAAATTCAGCCTAGATTTTAAATTTTGAATTTGAAATCAAAAGGGGACAATTTTTAGAAATGATGAAATTCAAAATTACTTTAAATTTTATAACGAAACTTCAAAAACTCAAAACACCAAAGTTGTACATCTAAGTAATACCTACAATTGTGCTATTTAAACCATTTTCAAATTATGCTTCCATTTTGAAATTGGAATAGGGAAATGAAAAGGGGTCAAATTTGGGATTTTAATCTTTTCAAAATTACTCCAAATTTTATACTAAAACTTTGAAAACTCCAATACCAAAGTTGTACAACTTTGCTTTTTGGCTCACCCCCAAATTCTTTTTAGATTTTGAATTACACAAAAGGGGGTAAAACGGGGTTTTCCGGAAATCAGGGTTTTGAATCAAATTTAAACTCGATTCGATTTCTACATTAATTGGTGATTAATTAGTGATCACAACTATTATCCAAATGTACCATTGAGTCAAATGACATGTGACCTACCCAATGCCACATTTGTTTGAACCAATTTTGAATTATAAATTCATTTTAATAAACCTCCTAATTTGAATTCGAATTTGAATTGGAAAACTCTAGGCAAGTTTTGGAACTCAAATTCAACCTCAAACTTGGAGTTCATTTTTAAATGTTGCACTTGGGTTATCCCCTACACTTGACACTAGTGTAGAGCACAACTTTACACCTCAATTTACATAGGTCATAAACCAAGTATTTGAAATGTCATTCAAAACTAGGGTTTTAGGATTCAAGTCAAACATCACAAGAACTCAATCAATCTATGAATGTAACTTTGTTTTAGTTGATGCACATCATATTGACTAAAACATGAATGCTTTGCAATGCATATGATGACATGGCCAGTTTTAGTTACCATAACATCAGGGGTGTTACACGTAACACCCTATGTCCTGCGTCTCTGTGGATTGTATTGATTGTGTATCAGATGAATTGAGGGGGGTCCTTTCCCGGCTTATATAGTATGGGGGACAAGGTTACAGATCTAAGGAATCTATCTCCAATCAGTTACAACAACCGTATCCACATGGGATATGAAATCTATCCTAACCGACCAGGTTCCCTTGATCATCAAGTTGGTCTCAGTATATGCCGCGTGGTATGCCGATCAGTTGGATGATCCGCGTGGCCTATTCTAACGAGTTGGGCCAACTCCTTTGGCGTGGCCCACGTGCAACCATGAGGGTATATGGGTCTATACCCCCATAGTCCCATCGGTCAGCGTCTCCTTCCTACATCAGTTTCCCACCGCCTTTGAGAGTCCATCTCCATCGTTGATCAAGGTCGGTTCATCCAACGGTGATTGAGGGAGTTGACGCTGATCGATGATGTGGTGATTCCTTGCCCCCTACTCCACCTCGGCCTATATAAGGATGCCCAGACCCCCCTCCCTAGAGCCATCCTAAAACCCTAATTCATATTCTCCTCATCAGGATCAGAGCCAGCTATCAAGAGAAGATTAGTTCTCCATAGGATCTAGTCTTATAAATAGAAATAGTGAGATGGAGAGTGAGGGAAGAGTATGGAGGAGGTGCTGGCTTATCGGTGCTCTCTCTATGGCTTGTACCTTGGTGGATCCAAGTTCTATCTAAGCTTGCCTCTGAGATTTCTCTGGTAATCAACTTCAGATTCAAGTAAGCATCTTGTTTTTATTGTTCATCAGGTTTGCGACTCTTTTAAATGCTTTATTCTCTACATAGGGGAGTAAAGTATTAATCATAAGTGTAAGTGTGCTGCTTAGACTTAGGTTAATCATGGATGCACCCCACATTTTGTATCGGTGGTAGCTCACGAGGGTGACTCTTATAGCCTCATTGAATCCTTTGTAGTCCACCTCCTGTCTGTAGGACAAGTAAGACCCGATTGCGAAGGAAAGCATCCTCTGCTAGTGTCTTTCCCTAGTAATGTCCCCAGTTGAATAGTAGAAGACATAGCTTACTGAAGTCAGAACAAGAGAACCTTAGTTATCCCCTCTACACTCCTGTTTATCTTAACCTTGTTGCTACCCTTAGTTAAGTTAGACCGTAGTTAGCCTCACACGTTTTTCCTATGGATACAATACTTGGAATACTTTTGGGTGAAAGCTACAGTGGTATCTGTGCGCTTGTGGATTTATCTGTGTGTGTTAATTTATACCAACAGGTATCTACAGGACAGGTTTAGCGGCATTGCGCCTTTCTTCGTCTTTCTTCGGGTTGCATGGATGCTTTCTTTCCCTTGCTTTCGTGCGGGCATAGGGCCTTGTCCCGGTTTGGTTCTAGGAATTTGGCTTCATGTAGTCCTTTGTTGCACATGAGCTCATGGCGTATTGTGGTGTGGTCTTTGTGAGTGAGCCGCGTTGGCTGATTTGCGTCGATTGATGCTGGTCGTCCAAGGGTGGACGTGCTGGCAGAGGTTCAGTTTTGACGTGCTTATTCTGACACGCCATGTCCCTTGCTGGTCGATTGACGTAGTCGTTCATCGTCTGGCTACCCTAGCATCGAAGGGCCCACGCTATGGTGACGTCGGTCTCGATGTGGCTGACTGAGGTCATGTGTTGGGGAGGTCAGATGGCGATGTCCACATCAAGGATGATGTCATCGCTTGCGGAGCGGAAGCTCTTGCATGTAAGACGTCAGTCACCTGCATACGCTGATAATTCTAGGCTTCCGGCATGTAGGGTTTTCTAGTGTAACCGTTTAGGATTTTGTGTGTGTGACTATTGGTGGTCACTATCAATCGAATCCGATCACCAAATAAAGTCCAAAATAGGAGAAATAAACAATCTTTTGACAAATATGCCTTTACTATTGACCTAGTTCCACTTGTATTGGAGAAAACATGTTTTGCAGGACACACATTCGAATACTAGTGGAAAACAAACAAAATGCGCAATCTAGAAAGCATAATGCAGATTCTACACCAAAAAGCCAAGGGAAGACCCACTCCAATGAAGCATCTGGGTCGAGCACCGACATGGGAAGGGTCCAGGCCCATCCAGGAACCGACCACGCAAAGACGGTCACGGGGCGGCCACACCCCTACTGCTATCTTCTAGGCCTGGCTTCCTTTAGCAGTTGCATGCCACCATGCAACGTCAGTTTCCGGTGGTTTCCTATTTTACCAAGGCCAAACCGACCATCTCACTAGTATAAGAAGAGGGGTAGTCTCATCTTTCAAAACACACAACTATTTGGAGCTACACACCTCACCTCTCTACTTGTACTCTCTTTTAGTTTTAGTAGTAGTATTGTGAGCTAGCAAAGCTATCAAGGAGGGCTTGGCTCCTTGGAAGAAAAGAGAGAAATCTTGGTATGAATACTATAAAGAGTTCTTCCAAAGTCTTGCTCTCATATCATTTATATAGTAGTGCATATGAACTAGAGTATAGTTGTCTTGTTATAATGATGATATATGAACTAGCGTATAGTTTGTGTGTTATGATCTTAACATGTTCGACTTTATGCTTAAACATTCATATGATTTGTATGAGTAGAAGTAGAGCTAGGGTTAAGGTGGTAGTTCATCGTTCCTTCGGGTTTACCCATATTCTTGCTTGTCGATCTGTAGGGTCAGAGTCTCGGGGGGATATGGGTAGTTTTCTTGTACACAGGCGTGATGCTCGGGTGCACGGGAACCTTCGGATATGATGGTGCCCCCCAATTGAGGGGTAGGCAACAGGTGGTGACAGCCTTGTCCGTCCCTTGTAATCCCTCATGTTCAGGTACTATGTAGGAGTCTTAAAGTCTCCCATGCGTTGGCAAACTAGTTTCCGAAGATCTCCTCATTCGTCTCACACTTAGTTCTAACTTTAGTCATATAACTTGTATGATCATTAACTATTCTTTGCACAGCTATATCAGAACATGCTGGCTTCACATAGGAACCTTCTTTTATTCTTTGTTTTCCTTTTATCCTTGAGGTTGGCCCAGATGTGTGTCCACTATCCTTAAAATACCATTTTTACCCCTGTTGGTTTACTAATGCGAGTATGTAATCTTGTTCATTTTCATGCTAGACTCTTATACCTTGCCCTCCTTTGAGAAAATATAAATAACGATACCCTGAATACTTTCGGGTGAAATGCTACAACGATAGATCCGTGCGCTTGCAGATATTTTCTGTAATCGTTAAGAACTATCATAGTTGGTGTTTCTTGGCAGCGTCACTAAGGTTAACTCAATCTTAGTGATGGTGCTAAGAAATACCAACAAGCATTTCTGGCACCATTACCGAGGATGGACTTAAAACCTCCACACTTGGTGATTGCGCTAAAAAATGCCAACAAGCATTTCTGGCGCCATTGTTGTGGAGGGCATAGGTTAAAGGATCTAGTAGGACATGATCATGAGCACATGCATGTAATGGTAGCTATAGTTTACGTAGACTAATTCTGCTTGTTTTCTTCCTATTGTGGATGAAAACAGGATAGTGTATGAGTGGTTTTGCTCTGCCGAACAACTACATCGATAATCCGAAGGCACTCCTAAGGAAGAGCCGGTCTCGTACCACTTCTTCTTCTGCTACTCCGTCGGTAGTTGAACCAGTCACCCCTGCACCATCCGCTACTGATGAGGACATCGCATCAAATACAAGCCCTATCACTAATTCGACACCAAATTCTTTAGAAGGACCAATGACAAGGGCTCGTGCACGTCATTTGAATAGGTGCATTCGTTCCTTATGTTACATACTAATATTCATGAGGATGGGATGCTACTAAAGTTTTGTGATGTCTTATTGCTTAGGAACATGGGATCAGCACAGTTTACATCCAACAAGCTATGGTGTATGCAAAGCACAAGAGCTACTCAAGTTTTGATACACCATTTACATCGAGCCAACCACTGCTTATGCCAACTTCAAGCTCTATGTCAAGTTTACGCTCAAGCAACAAACATTTACATGCACAAGACTGAGTTCACGTGACAAGTACTCCAACTTCACATATAAATCTGTACCAACCTGTGCAGTTTCGTGGTGCATGATATACATGATTGGAAAGTCTATCAAGTCTACTTTCCAACCCAACAAACAGAGCATCTTTTGGACTTTCCACTAAAGAGTTATGGTTGATTTACTGAAGGCTGCACAGAAGCTCAGAAGACGCGCGAGAACTTCAAGAGACTTCATGGAAGCTGAACCAATTGGTCTTCCACTTCCTCAACTGGTGGCCTACTCCCATAGCCTTGTAGAGGAGTTGTTTTCTACTATATATATCACCTATGTACTGCTAGAAAACTCGAGTTTTTCTTAGATTGCATCTGCACACTTTGTGAGATTTTGTCTCTATACCGGACCGACTAGGCTGCTACTTTGGTTTGTGTTTCCCCAAATTGCAATTTCAGATTGTCTTTACTAGTTCTTGCTTGTATTCTCGAATCGCTTGTAGGGACTAGCCTTCTTGGTGAGGTCATCTAGGTTTCATGCTCGGTTGATAACCATAGGAGCAATGGTGTTGTGATTGCAAGGGAGCCGATCTGTTCGGTCAGAGTCCTTGGATCTTCTACGTCGTGATCTCCACAATTCAACTTATCATCTACCTACTGGAAGATTATGCCTGAGTCCCCATTATCTGGTATCAAATTGTCAAGTTTACTGCTAGGTATTATCTTATTCTTCCTTTAGTTTTATATATTGTGTTCATCACCTACAGTCCACAAAAAAAGCCAAAAATAATCCACTTATTTTCCGCTGTCCTACAACCACTTTGTGCCGTTGCAATACTGTTTTTCAGTTTCGCATTGTTGAGTTTGTATCCGTGGTCGAGTTTTTGTTGCTGGTCTAGAGTCATGTTCTTGGCTTAGTTCAATCGCCCGTGCTTTTGTTTTTGTGTCATTATCCCATTTCCACCACCCCAACAACAGATCGAGCCATCACACTACTCGATTTGCCCCGCAAGCCGCCTTGTGTTTACTCTCGCCATGCTCAGCCCTAGATAGGTCGCAAGCCGCCTTGTATCACTCGCCTTGCTACTGCAGCCCTCCTTGTTCATCTAGCAAATTGTGTGCTTGCATAAGTGGTTGCTTGTGGTACTTCTATGTATTCGTACATATGCATTGTTGCACCTCATTTTAGGTACACTAGCTGAAACGCATGAAGGATGTGGTGTTGGAGCCAAACCCGAAGACGGTGTTTGGTGGAACTATCCCGAAGATAGAAGTACTCAGCGAGTGGTGTCTGACAAACACTGACTTAGTGTTGGATCTCAGGCAAGCCCCGGAGCATTATAAGCCTCCTAATTTCTGAAAATGCAATTGAGTATATATGTTATATATACTGTTGCATTAAGTGATAGGTGTTGGATGAAAACACTTGCTGCATATATATTATATCATTGTCCAGAAAGTATACCTTGAATCCTATTTAGGTTCAGGTTTGAGTAATTGCTTAGCCCTGCTTTAAGTGGTAGAAGTCAGGTGATTTTCTGTCACCTGCGAGCTTTAGGGATACTTATATATGGCACGGTTGGCTATATTTGCTATCGTAGAAAAGAACCATACGTTAATAAAATGAAATGAGATCGAGTGGGATGACAATAATGAAGCAACAAGGCATGGAGGTCTAAGGTGTGGATCTATCCCCGTCTGTGTCGGTTAAGGACCGATTCGTTGTACGTCCTTGAGTCATGTTGAACGCAGTCTAACACTTAATTGGCTGAATAAGTCGTTCCGACCGCGAAGCCGAGTAATACAGTTCAAGCCGAAAATCAGGAGGTCAAGTGTGCATTCTGGAGGAAGTAAGGATATGCTTGGAAACATTGGCGTAAGACTAGGGGGTTACCTATCACCTGGCAGAGTGTTGTCCTTGGGGATGCGGCATCAATCTAACCCGTGATTCCTGAATTGTACCAAAGGTGACTTGTACGACCCTGGCGTAGGGTCTGCGTGGTTTGTGTTAGAAATACCCATCTAGCTGGATAGGAATTCGATTCGAATCGCCGTCGCTCCCGGTTAGTGTGCACTTGACTTGAGCAGCGGCAACATAGATTCAATTAATTGAACAGATGATTACTTGGATGATGATTTAAATGTTGCCTCAATTTATACCTGCTATGGTTAATAATGTTTGCTTAATAACCGAGTGATTGTTTAGCACAGGTGTTAAGATAGATGACATGTTAATCCTAAAAATCACTACTAGCACAGGTTAAAAATGGTTACTACTACTTATGATTTTTTGCAAATGAAATATCAGCCAGCTCCACTTAAAGAAAGCATTGCATGATCCTTGGTGTCACTTTATTTCTAGTTTTTTATGGGTAAGTCTAGCTAAGTACATTCTCATACTCAGGGTTTATTCTCACTTGTTGCAGGTTGTGATGTATCATGACTACTACAAGAATTGGATGGCTCCTACCGTAGTGGCGGAGTGTGATCGTGGGCATGATCCTTCTGAGTTATCTTGTCTCTAATGCTTTTATTGGAAGTTGACCTTGGTACTAACATGTATTTGAGATAAGAGTAATGTTAGTTTCAAATTACTTTGCTTCCCCTACTTTTTCACTTAAGTTGCAACAACTATGTTGAACTCTGATGAAAGTTGAATTACTTATGAAATGGATGTAATAGGTGACTTGTTATGTTGATCACTACGATCTTGGCTTGTATGTTGGTTGGTTTGAAATCCCTCGTGATTTCATTGGACTACCAGAGTTATATGGGCTCAAGTGTGAGAATTTGATTACTTCAGTCATTGTTCTTGTACTTGTACTCTTATAATTTGGACGATTCTGTAACATGTCCGGTCTCAATTTCGGACGTGTTTGGTCTCGTCTGAAAGCCACCGCAGAGCCAAATACCGGACACGAACGGTCCCTGTGTCAGACGCATTCGGTCTCCTCGAGACCAGCATTTTCAACACGTTTTCTGAACACCCATGTTTCTGTGTGCCAACACCAAAGTGTCTCACCACTTGTGTACGTGTGTTAGCATTTTTCATAAGTATTTTCAAGGGTTAGTTGTTAGCACACTAGGTCCTAATGCATATGCAAGGAATTTAATCACCTAGTGGCACATGATAACCATTTTAACCGAGAATTTTCCCTCTTAATGGTACGACTATCGATCCTAAATCACTCACACCCTCTATGGTGTCTTGAGTGCAAAAACAAAAATGGCCCTATCAAGTATACCTTTGCCTTTAGCCTATTTTTGTTTTTCTCTTTCTTCTTTTTGCAAATGATGAGCACTTGATCATCTATGTCATCCATCATCACTCCATGGATCATCTTCTAGCTTCACCACTTTGAATGTACCAACCTTATCTAATTCACACACTTAGCATAAATGTTAGTACTAGGTTTCATCAATTATCCAAAATCAAACTAGGGCTTTCACCGGGTAACCCCATGACGAGTTGCTGGTCCTCAAACACTGACAGCTGGCACGCTAGGTAGGGGCTTTCATCACAATCACGATCGAGAGCTCGTCGGATCTCAACATCAACACTTCGTGCTAACTGACTTCCCGTGGCAGCATCCTTCAACAAGCCTGCAACTAGATTTGATGTGCCGAAGCAACTCGGCTAGCTTCCATAGTAATCAGAACTTGTCAAGACATCATTGGTCCAGGAGCAGACAAACAAGGATCCATCGTTTTTAATAAGTTTTTCCAGTAGTTCGAGTCTTTAGGGTTAGGGTCTCTCTATGGTAAGTTTCATGATTTTGGGGATTTATTTCCTCCTCTCCAACGATGGCGAAAGGGCAAAGTGGAATCGTTTTCTCCATGCCGGCTCTGTTGAAGATAAGGGTGACAACTACGGCGTCAGCATCCTCACTGGTATGACGACATGGAGACTTTTATTTCCGGACGGCGATATCAAGGCGAAGATGGTGTCGCCGCCAGGAAATAATTTTCTCCGGCTTTTTCTCCGTTTTATTGTGGTTAGATCTAACCATGATGAAGGGCTAGCGAGAATAAGTTTTAGATCAGTCTTTCTCATTCTTCGGTGGCAGAAAGAAAAAGAATAAAGACACTAGAAAGAAGTTTCTCAACTCCGTCTACATGGATATTGGTCATCATTCGTTGGGCATCTGTTCTTAGACCTTTTGCCGAGTGTTTGCCTGTACGATCATCCATACTGCAAAGCGTCATACAGGATTGGTTTTGAGATCTAGAGCTATTCACAGCGTGGGTACAATTTAGATGAAAATCAGTTTCTGGATATTTGTGTAATCAAAGTGCTTGTAATGTTTTGATGTATCCATCTATTATCTATAATTCTTCTTTCGTCGTAAAAAAACAAAGATCACTATATGAACTACAGAGACATGCAAGGCACGCAAAGCCACCGTGATTTGTATATACTCGTGCTTGCATGTGTGAGGCGCACATACAAGACCTGCGGCTGCACGAACGGCACGGTCCAAGTCGATCTAACTCAGACTCGGTCCCGTGCACGAATGCTAGCCAACGAAGGGACTCGACGCTGTTGGCAATGTGATTTGGCAAGTTAGTTTATCTGGTCAGCCAAATTGCTTTAACTAATAGTAGTCATGTCAATCAGCAGAAATGCACATTGCTTAAGAATTTTGACAGGTTAGAACCAGGCTTTGCTGATGCGTGGCGCAGGATGCATATCAATGGTGGAGATTGTAAGGTGGCCAGATTATTTTTACCAGCAGGTCAAACATGCATGCTTGTGTGAGGTTTTGCATCTTGAAGAGCCAGATCAGATAAGAGTGACATGCATATTTGGAGTGGTGCTCATCACGAGGATTTATAGTAGATAATGGAGGCTCAGCGTGCTGCTAGAGGCGTGAGGAGGAAAGGACGTGGATTTCTTCTGAAGAAGTTGCAGGGATAAAATTATATATTATCTACTACTACATGCATGACGTGATCAGGAATGAATCTGGGGAGAGAAATTCTCATCAAGAAGCAGTGGCGGATCTAGGATAAAAATTGACCTATGGCGAAGTTTTTACAATTAATTTGAGTGATAGAACACTCGCAAGTGATGTTCCAAATACACCTAATATAAACTTGTCATTCATAATTGATGATACACATAATTAAAAGGAAAAATTAAAAATTGGATAATACTACTGATTAGTCAATGAACATACTAGCACTAATGATGTCGTGGAAACAGTGGCCATTCACCAGAGTCACGGTCGCCGCTGTCGTTGGACATCGCCCATCGGCGCCACGCCACCAGTAATGACTCGAGATTGATTGTTGATTCATCACCTCGTCCACTCAGCGGTGAAGGCAGGCAGCGGTGCTGAATTCGGAACGAATCGCCAAAACTACCTGTATGTTCACCTTCCATAGCAGTATGGCATATCCTATACGGGGTAACACGGATGCAGCTAGTTAGCTTTGCATGGCCCATTAGGCCCAGCCGTCCAGGTCCAAAACATCATTGGTCCACACGTAACCACGTAAGAACCATAGTAGTGATCAACGCAAAATCTAGCGCTGATGGAGGAGGCATGCATGGGTTGATCACCATCGGGAGGTCTGGCAGCCGCCAGACCTTGCCAGATTGGTAGATCCGCCCCTGTCAAGAAGGAAACATGTGGACCATGTACGTGTTTGGTTTGGACTCAGTTCAGTTACATGGGAAGGTCGTTTCCTATCTATACCCTGGGATGAAAACGATACGGATATTTTCCGACCGTATTCGAGACCGAATCTGTTTAGAGGGGTTTTAATCCGTCCGTATCCGAGTCCGGATATTTAACATCCGATATCGTATTCGTATCCGAATATTTAAATAACATATTTATGATGTCGATTGTATCCAATCGTATTCTATCCGGTATTTTTTATACTATCCGTATTCGAATCCGAATCCAGACATAAATATGAAAACAAATACGATATCAGTGATATCCGTCCGTATCCGATCCGTTTTCATCTCTATCTATACCTAATAATAAAGAGGCAAAATTTCAAATTCTTTTTTTTCGTCCATTTATTTTTTTGTCTGACTACCGGACAATAGAGACTCATGCTCAAGGAGTTCCATTATATCGCGTCTAGCGATGATCCTTACAGACAAGTCTGACTCCAATACGTATTGGATTCGTCCTACATATCTCGTATATCCAAACCAGGTGGGTTCCCTCCATCTATATATATGGATAAAAAAATACAAAGAGTCGTACATAAAGTCCGATTCATTCTGTAGATGTTTTTTTGAAACAAAATTACGGATGTTACATAAAGTAGTATTATCGGACTCAAATATATTAACAAATACTACGTGAGGCCTAGCTTTCAAGCTCCGTATCAAACTTTGTATGAAATTCTATTGAGGACTCCAAACCTATGCCTAATCCGAAATCAAATAGACTTTCTCCCATACCTCAAATAAATCTAAACAAAGAAACATGATCCATATATTCTCCAATATGAGGCCAAGCTTTCAAGCTCCGTTCAGGCTTTGATATGGAAATTCTATTGAGGAAGCCAGGCACGTTCCAATGAGACCATCGCCGTCGCCTTGGGTGTGCACGTCATGCTGCAAAAGCTGATGCGTCTAGATCTGCTGTCCCTACACTCTAGCGGACTGAGGATCCACCGCCCTCTCGACCCTGGCCAGGATCCCCCGCACCGTATCTGCTCCACCGTGCTCGTATTCTCGAGGTTTGACCTGCTGCAAGGGACTCACGCCGCCATGAGGAGCTCCGCTCAACGCAAAGGCTAGCGCCACCATGAGGATCGGTGGGAGCTCATGCTGAGGCTGACCCCGAGGCCCAAGACCAATAGCAGACGGAGGGTTGTGCTCTGAGGCGTCGGCAGAAGAAGGCGCTCAAGTTGATGATGCGCATGGGGGTTATGAGCGCTGTTGTTCATGGTCGGAGATCTGCCACGTATTCAGCCAGGTTTCCAATATACGACCGATTGGATGTCAGAAGATACGTTTATCACATTGTATAGTTGGACCCATGTATATACATCGCAGACCTGGTGCGCCCTATAAAGGGTGATTGGCCCATTGTTTTGGTTTCTCTTTGGCCAATCGACATTATCAATCTATTATTTTTCCAGTATTATGTTTTCTTCTACCTAAGGATAGTAGTACACGCCGAACCCTAATCTCCATTAGGGATTGGTAATCTTTGCCGTTTTGCGCTAAAAAATGGTCGGTTCTCCTCCACAAAAGCGAGGAACCCTTTGCTAGTTTGTTCTCAAAACTAGTCGCTCGTCGCCACGAAAGTATGATAGTTATTGTGGTGTCGTGTGATCAAATTTTCGTGGCAACACAATTGGCGACTCCGCTGGGGACGAAATTCTTCATAGACAAAACAAGAGGCCGATTCTAACATTGATTCGGCCATCTATCAATACGCCACCAGCAATTTTGTCAAAGGCCGACATCCAAATTTGGTTCGGCTAATATTTAATAGATCGATTTTCAAGAAGCAAGCCAAAGCAACAGAGCAGCTGCTGTCGTTTTATTTTTTGTCACAGAAAGTGGATAATGGAGAGAAACCAGCAGCAATTCTTCCATAGCAGAAAACTACAGGTGTTGGTTCCAGTTGAGCATGATATCAACATCAATTTCGTTTATCCACGCTAGCGTAATCTGAAGTATGATATTTTATCTTGTTTGTGCTACGATGGATTCATATAGTAATATTGCTAGGCATGTTGGTAGACCTGCAACGAGGGCCCGTCTGAGCTCGGCGTGCTCCCCGCACCCCGAACTATGATTGCCAAGGTCAGCTCAAGAAGATCGAGGCCTGCTACCGAAGCCCCTAGAAGAGCGTGGCGTGACCAGAGATCAGGTGGCCCCGAGCCAGAGCCTAGACACTCTCTATCACCCGACCCATGGTAGGCCTAGATCGGGAAGGAGCGTGCCCCTAGCCCTAAGGCCGGCAACTCCTAGATGAGTTCGCTGAACCCTTGCTTGGGTGTCAGACTTACGCAACACAGGTTGAGACAGCGTTTTTACCGCCGCTCGGCCCCGATAGCCAAGCGCTCCCATCACACTTGGGAGAAGACTCACGAGGAGCACCGCACTCTCATCAGCGGGAGTCATCCCTACCATGGCTAGCTCGGTCACCAAAAGATTGAATTCAGCCCTTCGTCGCCATCACGAATTCGGCTAAGTGAGGCCACGAAGGGCTCGGAGGCTCCTGACGAGATCCTAACATAGGGGTATGTTAAAGCTCGGAATCAAAGGTTTCCGACCGAGAGACTCCCCAACCAACCCTTCTAGGATTGCCCAAGGGCTCAAGGGGCTATACCCATCGGGTACGCTCGCACGTACACTTAGGCAAAGGAATCAGGCCAAGCCCGACCGCGCCCGTTGTGGCAGAAACACCCAATTTAACCTAATTCCGAGTCTACTTGTCAGCCAATTGACACTAATCACATAAGAGACCAAGTTAAACCCGGTAGTCTGTCGAGCCCACCCAATGGGAGAACTCGAATAACCACATTTTCATCAGGATCATGAATAAGTGAATAAAGCTTATAGTATTTTTTAACCATTTCATACATCACAATGTTACATAAAATCATAGTTAAAACAAAAATCATAAAAGCAGCGGAAGAAAGGTTATTTTATACAAAAGCAGCGGAAATTATTGAAGCAGAAGTAGGAATATAAGAATAAAGCTTCTACGATCGCGACGATAAAGGAAGCCTCGCTGAGCCCACCAGGAGGTATCCACACACAACAATAGTTAGCTCCAGCATCCACCTGTTACCTGCAACAGGGGGGAATAAAACCCTGAGTACACAATGTACTCTGCAAGGCTTACCCGACTAGGTGGGAGTAGCCTCCCGACTCTCAAGGATATGCAGGGGGCTATTTGATAGCTGTTTAGTTGTTTTGCAGAGAAGCATTACTAACGGTGCATCCTTATATTCAAAGTTTTAGCAGTCACATCAAGTTCATTCCTTAACCATTCCAGGTAAGCACCTGTACTACTTTCAAGCATGTGGTAAGAAATCAGGATGTATTTCATATTCCGACAGTAGCGTCATCATCATCTCCATGTTCTAGTTGTATTAACTATGATAGCAGTAGTGCGACAAGTGGTATCCATATCTGAGGAGGGCGGCGATTGCAATCGATATACATCTAGCTGGGCAAGCCCAAACACACGCCCATACTTCCTGAAGGAGCAAGCACAAGGCTACCTTTTCTCTCGTACGACCCAGGTCTGAAAGCGACCAGACCATCCCGGGGAACCCACCCTATGAGGCCCGTCCCGCAAACCGGCGACGGGTTTCCCCCTCATAAGTTTTACCATGGACATACCCCACCTCCTAACAACTCCTCGAATGGTCAGTGTAACACTCCAAAAAACTTTTTAGGACCCTGAGTCGTAGGAAAGTACTTAGCTCCACGATCAATTGTAACTTAGGCCCCTATTATGTGTTCAGTACCTTCAAACTTGCCACATCGCTACTAACGGTACGGTCCTTAACTGACACAGGCAGGAAACGTGCACCTAGGGCCGCGCCCTGTTGCACCCACCAATTCCCCAACAGAAATCCATTTTTCCACTTCCCGCCCGGTCTCCAATTATTATCCATCTCTGAATCCATGTGATAGTAGTAATATTATAACCAACACCTATTTCTCGTGAGTGACCATCCATCACTCAACTTCTACCGTAGCCCTATAGCATGGCATACTACACGGTTGCTACCATACTAGTAGGACTCTGCACAAACAACATAATAATAAGTGCTTTAAAAATAGGGGTTATGCATGGGGGCTTTAAAAATAGGGGTTATGCATGGGTAAACCGTCATTATACTATGTTAGTATTCTTCCATCTTCAGGACATGATCAACATCCTCCATCTTTGACTTCATAGTCCATTGATCGATCCATCAACCATCATTGTACCTAAATGATATGCATGAATGCAATGCATGCTTGTGTAAAACAAGCAAACAAGCGCTACAAACTTACAAGACAAGCAACATGTCATGGTGGGTAAACTAGGGTATTAAACGTTCTTAGGTTCAACTCTCATCTCCCACGGTGACTATCTTGCGGGAGACGATTAATGCATTTAAACACACAAGTGCAAGCCAAATCAACAGGCCACATATATAACCACTACTAATCAGAATTAACTAACATTTACTTAGCTAACAAGTGGCACAAACAATATACAAAGCATGTGGTAAACATAAGATTAAGTAATTATCAAACTTGATGGTTTAGTTACACATAAACATGGAATAAAAAGGTGCTGCGCCAAACATCTATTTTGGAGATGAAAATTTTATGGAAGGCACATATTGACTAAATAAAGCTACTGTAAGAATTTCATAATTTCTGGAAAAGCAGATTATCTACTAATAGTTAATTAGATTTAATGGTAATAAAAGCAAGTGACACATGATAAATCAATAACTCAGTAAATAAACATCAATTGGACATGAAATTTTTACCACAGCCTAAGCATGCAACAATTAACCTACCATAAAAATTTCACAGCAATTGGATTCATATAACAGTAGATATAAATTTAACATTAAAAAGCAGAGGCAAATATCTATAGCAAAACTTTTGTACTAAAACATATCATATTATGTTCTACTACATAGATCTAGTTGTGTGGAGTGTAACAAAACTAGTTTGGCATTTTTATGATTTTTGTACGATTTACTATGAATTTTCAAAGTTTCAGCTGATTTAAACATAAAAGAAAAGGAAAAACCATAAAAGACACACTTTGCACCGAGGCCCCTGAGCTTTTTAGGAATCAACCCACAATCTAGCAGTACTATTCATGTGAGTCACGAGATTTACATTGGGATCCCTAGAAAAGCCTCTATTTAAGCATGAGGTCCTTCTCTTCTTCACCCTCGTCTTCACCGAGCAGAGGAGGCCGCGGCAGGGTCAATTTCTAGCCACAGAGGACTAGGTGGGGGCGATGGACCAGGTGGAGAGGTGCGCGGGCCGATATCTTTGAATATATTTATTCATGTTTTCTTGTTTGGCTGTACTTGCAAAGTATTTCTTAGAATTAAATTCCAAATCCTGTTTTGGTGTAGAGAGCATTTGATTGTCAGTATTTGTTAAATCGTTTGGTTTGAGAAACCACCACGTTCTTGGCGGTTCTAAACAGATCACAATCGGTTGCTGCAATCTGCAAACCGATAATGCAACAATGGAGCATTCAATAATTGAGATGAAAATGCAACGGATTTTCCAAGAGATCATTGTCAAAATATCCCCGTCAAATCGATTATATAGACTTGAGATTGCTTGCATAAATGTGGCCATACCTTAACCAAAATTTATTTTCGAATTGGCAGATAATCGTAGTCTGTAATTTAGAACAATGGACAAATCCCAGAGATTCCTCAGAACATTAAAGCTGCCATATAACTCTCCTAACCAAATATTATTGGTGACATCCTCAAGAATGACAAAAAGAAGACATTTTTACAGCCTCTTTCCTCTCCTTCCACCTGGTCTGCGAGTGCTGTCAGTTGGAACTGGAGCCACTTCCTCTGTAAAGAAAAACAGGGCATCAAGGTGTTTGCCGCTATGCTAGTAGGTCTCCAATTAGTTTATGAGTTTATTTGTGAACACAACCAAGTGAGCTCACAGTGCGTTTGGCTCGGTAATCAGGAGATTACCGTGCAAGCTTTGTAAGTTAAAATTCTACTTCTGCTTAATGAAAAATGAAAAAAACAGAAAATTAAGAAGTTGCTTCATTACCTATATGATTATGCATTAATTAATCATTACAAAAGCCATAGAAATATGTGGAGCAAATTCAGTGTTGCTAGACAGCACCAGGAAAATAGCAGTATATAGAAAAAGAAACAATTCTTGAGTTCTATATATGCAGGTGAGCGAGAGGATTTACCAATGCATGTGATTTTCATGGCGGATCGAGCGAGTGCCATGAATCCATGCTAGCAGACTGAGCACCAGGTACAGTTGCCTTGTTTTGATGCCCAACGTAGCAAAGTTTAATGTGCAAAGCACTTATACCCAGCTCTTGAAAGTTTAATGTGCGGACATGAATAAATATATTCAAAGAACATAAACTGGTCCAATCAGACAATGATGTTCGTATATAAATCTTGTACAGCTGTGCAACATCCCGAGAAACAATCAAATGTTGTTAGCAACAAAAATGCAGCAAATACTCTCTTTCTCCTCTTCCTTGGTTTCCGCCTCATTTCCTCCACACTGTGTTAACCAATTTTACATTATAGCAAGGCATCTAAAGCACATATATGGAAACGAAATGCTTCGGTATAAAGAAATAGAGTGCCACATGCACTTTTTTGGACCTAACCAAGTGTTATGTACAGCAGTCATACATAAGGAAAAGAGATTCCATATCCTGAAGTTGCAGAAACTGAAAGGCTTAAAAGATCAGATGAGTTGCAGACAGTTTACCAGTAAGATTTCAAGCAAATCTCAACTTAAATATAGAGAGACAATTGCTACTCAGCATACAAGTGGAATCAGCAGCACCTTGCTATTGGTTGGTACTCAAATCAGATCAGACTAGCAGCATACAAGTACTCAGATCAGACTAGACCAAGATAGAAATGTTGATGGATCCGTTGGTTAGTACTAGTACTAGTAGCAGGCTACAGGTAGATGCAGAGTGTGGCATGGTCAAAGCCATGGACCTGCTTGCCATTTAGGCCTAGAGATACAATCATCATTAGGTACTGCTAGAAACACTGAACCTGAAAATCCTGCAGCAATAATAGTGATAAGCCCGCCCTGTCTGAAGGTCTGATGATGTATGCAGAACAATAAACATCCATGCATGAATAGACTACTCCCTCCGTTCTATTGAAAGTGTCGTTTTGGACTTTTAGACTTCTTATTTGACTGTTCGTCTTATTCAAATTTCTATACAAATAATAAAATCAATAAATCATTATTAAAGTATCTTTAATGATAAAATAAGTCATAACAAAACAAATAATATTTATACAAAAAAATTTGAATAAGGCGAACAGTTAAACAAGAAGTCTAAAAGTCAAAAATGACACTTTCAATGGGACGGAGGGAGTAATTCCAAATCGCATTGCGAAGATCCTACTGAATTTTCTGTGATATCCTTGCAGAGATTTACAGGCTAGAAAAGACTTGTTATCTTCCATCCGAGGTCAACACTTGTTTCAGAACAACATCAAGAAAACTTTCGTTGGGAGGTCAAACTACAGGTGCCTCATGATAGATGTGAAACCAGCGAGGCAACCTGTAGGAATTGAGCTTGGATCTGTCGCCACCAGATCGTGCTCTCTCTCTCCGAACTTTGATGAACACGGGAATTTGGCGCTGCGCTGGAACTGCAGCTTTTTGGTGGGGGTTCTCTTCCTTTTATTCACAGAAGATTACAGACGAACATTCTCCATGGACTGCACTTGCCCACGCCCTGCAAATTCGCTGTGCCATCCCACAGCCATAGAACATACATAGGCGCCGCTGCCGCCGAAGATCTCGCCATGACACACACAACACGCACGGTGTGAACAACACCGTGCCCAAACTCTAGCTACAAACTAGGAGAACCAAAAAGTACTAACGAAACAACATGTTACTAACAACAAAACTCCCCCTAATCATGTTGTGCCGACACAATGTTGAAGATCCCGCTCCGGGCATGTAGCTCCTGTAGACGATCGTGGTTCGTGCGCGAGTGGCTTGGTGAGCAAGTCCACCAATTGGTCGCCGGTCTTGATGTAATCCATCTCCAGCTTCCCATCATTGATGCAATCATGAATGAAGTGCAAACGGCTTACTTCGATCATGAAGAACCGAGTTGTTAGCGAGAGCAAGTGCGAACTTGCTGTCGATGTAGAGTAGCGTCATGACAACCTTTGCGTTCACCAAACCGGCGAGCAGTCGGGAAAGCCAGATCCCCTGGCACGCGGTGGTGGCGGCAACAATGTACTCCACCTCGCACAATGATAGGGCCACCACCCGTTGCTTCTGTGATTGCCAATTGACTGGACTTTGGCCGAGGAAAAAGGCACCCAAGGTGCTCTTTCGGTCATCGCTGTGTCACGCCAAGTTAGAGTCACTATAGCCGATCAACTACAGAGCTCCCTCACCAGTCACCACGCCTGTAGACGCAGCCATAGGAGCTCATGCCTGTGACGTACTAGAGAAGGTGCTTGATGGCGCCCTAATAAGTGGCGGAGGCAGAAATATTTTCTAGGTGTGGCGGGCTTATAAAGGTCAAACACTTATAACGTAACTATCAACCACTACAAGATTTCGACCTTATTGTCACTTGACATCATTTGCATCACCACAAATTGTGTTATAATAGGGGTGTGTTTTGCAACATTTGTCCAAAAACATAGCAATAGGGGGACTGTGTTGCCACAAAAATAGTGCATTGTAATTTTTATGTTCGGCGTTGCAAGAGGTGAGTCCTATAGCAACCCTTTTTTGAAAAGTGTTGCTATTGGTTAATAATATTACCACAATGACATTTAATTGCATTAGTATTGATTGGCGTTGCAACTGTCTGGTGCTCTTGCAACCAAATAGAATAGTGTTGCTATTGCTTGAAATTATTGCCACGGTGTTGTTGTGTTCTAATATTTCTTATGACCATTGCAATAAGTAGACTATCTATTACAACTAAATTTCTAAGGCGATGTAATAGTTTGTTGCTATTGCCATAGTTTTTGTTGGTTGTAATATTTCTCACGACCATTACAATAGTTAGTTGTTTATTGCAACTAAATTTCTAAGGCGATGTAATACTTTGTTGCTATGCCATAGTTTTTATTGGTTGTAATATTTCTCACGACCATTGCAATAGGTAGCTGTTTATTGCAACTAAATATCTAAAGCGATGCAATAGTATGTTGCTATTGCCACAGGTCATTTTGGTTTGTATAAAATCCTAGTGTCGTTGTAATATGCTATTGTAGGCAGTGGCGGATGTGGGATGCGGGATAAGGGGGGGCTAAAACAACAGAGATGTTGATTTGCACGAAGATTTAACGGTGAAATCAAGTTTTTGCTACAGTAATTAGCATTGAAATCAAGAAATTAGGGGGGGCTGGAGCCCCCCAGCCCCCCCTTTGGATCCGCCCCTGGTTGTAGGAAACACTTGTATTTCATGGGCTTTGGGTATAGCAAAAGGGCCTAGACCTGCAAACGAATCATCTCAACCGGCAACTTACGTGAACGGCTATTGCACCGCCACCCCCAACTCGCAACGTCCTATCATCATGGAAACGACGTGACAAGACACGGCGTACCCATCGATCGATCAAGAGAGGAGGCTCCTCGATCCTCCAGCGAGAGAAGGAAAAATGCGTGCCTCAATCCTCCGGCAAGAGAAGGGAAAGTACCTCGTCGCTGTTGGTTCTTGATGACTCGCACGCGGTGAGCAAGTGCATGGCCACGCCAGCTAGCTACTTTAATTTGATCATGTCTCAGTTGTTGATCTGATCGGCTAATGATATATAGTCATGAGTTTTGAGGGCAAACATAGCCACGAAATTGACATCTATTTACATTTTACACCATAAACAAGTATTGTATTGATTAATACACCAATGTTACCAACCTATTGGTGGCAGAAGAATAAATTTAGAAATTGTAGGTTAGAACGGACAAAACACATTCTCATATTATTCAAATTCAATCAACAAGTAATACTATGAGCTCTTTCCCGATGTAGAAATGGAGGTCGGCCATAACGTCTTTCCGTGGCAGGGCACCCTCAATGCTAGCCGGGCAAAGTAGTTAACAGGAATGACAGTGGAAGTGATGAAGCAGGGATCCACATGCCCCACCAACCCCGTCTTTGTGTACTACCTGTTGAGAGAGTCGCACCAAATTAGTAGCAACCTTTAAGTGCAAACTTAATCTATACGAATGATTCATCGCTACCATTATAATACATTTTATAAATCATAAATATTGACGGGCAGTTTGCCAATATTTAGGAATAAATATTTAATCTATCAATCAGGAAAAAAGAAACATCCATTTTAGTTAAACAATTTTACAAAATGAAGTTGACATGGAGGAACAGAAACAACAAGCAAGGGATGGCACAAGAGATAATATATATTGAAATCAGCACAGCCAGTTGAGATAATTTGATGAATAATGCAAAGAATCTATCAAAAATAATTTTTAGTATTATCAATTCATCACCTCTGCACTAGTTGGGACAGTAAGGCTACCAGAATTGTACCTAGTACTAATTAAGCAGCAAATTATTGAATGTCTAGCAGCAGCGATGCAAAAAAATGAAAATTACACCTACATCATCAAGCCCCAATTTATCGTGTACTCTGGAGCTCTGCAGTAGAGGCATGGTAAGAAAAGGCACAAAGTAGCAAACAAAGCTTGGAAGCAAGCACAGTGGATTAAGTACATGAATTGAGAACTCTGCAGTTAAGAAAGTTTCAATTCAGCTTGTCAGATATGTAATATTTGTTCTATTGAAATATATCTTTAGCAAACTAAAGCAGCATTTCCACCGGGCAAGCTTAGAAGATTAAGAACAACCTGTGCTTACATGTGACAATCCCATATCAATTTATAAGGAGCCATATCATTTCAGCCAACTAAAAAATCAACTACAGGTTTATCTGTGAAATCACATATTCAAGATTATGGTTGTGCTTGGCATTCACAGATTCAAGACAATACACTTCGGTTAAATAAGAGACATTAAAAAGGACAGACCCAGTGCCAGAGGCTCCCACACGAGTGGGGTCTGGGGAAGGGAATAACCGAAGCAAAGTCTTACCCCCGCAGAAATTCTGCAGAGAGACGGCTTCGAACCCAGAACCTGGTGACTCGGCGAGCTAGCACTCACCAACTGCACCAATCAGTCTAGTACTAGCAGGAGACATGGCAAATTGCTAGGACAGTTGGCTGCCACCCCCTCGGACTGCAATGGCTTCTGCTAGTTATTAAATCGTTGTTGTTTGATGAAATCAACACACTGCAATGGCTTCGGAAATAAAGAACTGATAAAATGGCTTCAAAATTTCCTAGGCTGATCAGTTTGGTCAATAATTTGTTGGGTTGATCAGTGTAACACCCTAAAATTTTGAAAGAATTAAAAATAGGAAAATATGCTTTTTATACAATTTTGTGAGCATGCAAACCTAGAAGAATAATAATTTTTATTAATTTAAAATCAAATATAAGGGTAGAAACATGATTGAGCATTCATGCTGCTGCATAATATTTTGTATTGTGTGCACTTTTTGAAAATACAAAAGAGAATTCAAAATTCATTTGAAAATTTGCTTTGAATTGTTGAAAAGAAAAAGAAAAGAGATTTCTTTTCATGACTCGGTTTTCGGCCCAGCCCAGCAGAGCCCGCCAGGCGCCCCGCCCTCTTTTCCCCCGCGCGCGGCCCACCTTCGGTTCCCGAGCGCCCGCGTGGGCTAAGCCGCAGCCGCCGGCCCAGTTACCGCGCGCGCCGCGCTCCCTCTCCCTTTGTCTCCCTAACATTCCAGCCCCACAAGTCAGCGACCTTTCTTCCTTCCATCTTCTACCTCCGGCATTTTCCAAAAGTTGAAGCCGACGCCTTCCTTCTTCGGCCGAAGCAAATCCCGCACCCAATCCTCCTCTTTCCATTCTTGGCACAGCTTTTGAGCTATAAAAGCTGGAGGTCACCCCACCACCGCCTCCATTCCACGCTACCATGGCTACAATTTGAGTCGTAGCCGCCATAGCCCTAGAACGCCGCCCTAGCTCGAGGCTTGACGGATAGGTCGCGTCTCCGTCATTGTAAGTCCCCGCATTGCTTCAGGTCGAGCTTGCGGAGATGCCGAACCTTTTCTACTTCTCCTTTTTGCTCCAAATTACTTACACGTCACCACCAAATTCTTGTAGGAGCTCACCGTCCGCCGTTTCACGCCGCCCGACGCCTTCAAACTTTTCCCGAACTTCTTTTTCAGGCTTGGTGAGTTCGCATTGAGTTCCTCTATCTTCCCATGCTTTTCTTTTGTTCGATTATGCCCGGAGTCACTGTATCGATGAAACTCCGACGAGTTCGGGCGATTCCGGCCATGGCGCCACCGTTGGGCTACTGTAGACGGTCGGTGGTTTTCCCCTCCCTCTCTCTTGATCAGATCCGATCCGTTCAAGTTGAATCCAACGGCCAGAATAAAAGGATACCGGTTCGCCTGGAATTTTTGTTAAAGAGACCCTGCACTTTTCATATATATAACCCGCAGTCTAAAGCGCAAACCGGATTTACGTTTTCTTTTCCGTAAAGCGTATTTTGATCGCGTAACTTCAGGAAATACGTTTTCACTTATTTACAGAATTGCCATTATGATAAATTGTGCGTAGAATCTCCGTTTTAACTCTGATTTGACCCGTTTAAATTGCGTTAGGTTCGTATTTGCGAGCTCTACATGTTAGTAGTACTGTACAGTAGGTTTGTGACAATTTATTTTCGAGTTTAAATTAAAGTAATTATTTTTCTATAGGAAATCTTCGTAAATTCATAACTTCTACGTTTTAACTCCGTTTCAACCCGTTCAACTTGCGTTAGATTCATAACGACGTAATTTACGCATTAGTAACAATGTTTATCATATATTTAGCTCTGGAATTTTATGGCTTAAATCCTAACTTAAATAATGATTATGCAACTGGATTTTACAAATAAAATATGATTAATTTTATTTTAGTTTTCCAATTCAAATATTAATATGGTTAGTTGCTTATTTACATGAGTTTCTAAATTTGAAGTTTTGCTTAGTAAACACGTTATATATCAGGTAAACTCGAGTAGTTGCTTTCACATCACTTAATTATATGACATTCATTACAAATAAACTATGAGTAGTTTTACCCGGCTTTTGAATTAAATTATGTTTCGTGTTTTAATAAATTTATACATGTTTTTGCTCAATTAAAATAAATCAAGTATATAAATATAGCCTTTTCTTTAATATAATATAAAAGACTCGGTAGTCGTTTCTTTCGAACCGTAGCTTCGATTAGCGTGCTTTTCGTGTCTGTGTGATCATAGCGAGACGTAGAATCGTTTTACAACTTTACCATCTTGTTAACTATTGATGGTGTACTGTTCTAATTGTAGCTATCGTTTGCTTTGTGTATGATTGAATGGACGCTTGTGTGGTGCTTTTATGATCTTGTCTAGTCGGTGAGCTATACGTGGTGATCAAAAAACAGTTCATTGAGGTTTGGACTTGAAGAAGGATCTAAGTTAAGATAAGTATAGCATGGGATCATCCTTGTTTCCTATTCATCTTTAATACACTTAATTCATGTGCATGTGTCTACCTTGTTACCACTAAGAATATTCTTGTTTTTGTATCTTGTACCTTGACACCCATGGGACATTGCATTGGGTAGTTATGCTAGTGCTCTTTTTGAATAACCATGATCTGTAACTTGACTAATGGTATATGCAATAAACGTTTAAAAGATGCTTTATAGAAACATGGCTCAAGAGGGCTAGAGCATATTTGGTTGTTTTTATGGTGCTCTAGTTTCTCTCCTTAAGGACTTATCTGTAAGCGAACATCCGGGACTTACAGTATAACTGTGAGGGCTATATGACTCTGGCTTTAGTCATATAGAAGGACCTTTTCTAGCTTGTTAGAGGTTACCCTTGTGGCGCAAATGGGAAAAAGCAGACTGTGGATCCCTGCATGGTTGTATCACAGAGACTGACTGATGAAACCTAGCGGCCCTAACTTGTTAGACGAACCTTTGAAAGACTTCATAGTGAACCCTGCCGACCTTCCTTGGAAGTGGGTCAAGAGATTAGCTATCTCGGGCGAAAGGGTAAATCACGACTCACAGTGAAAGTGTACAACCTCTGCAGAGTGTAAAACTGTTATAACAGCCGTGCTCACGGTCACGAGTGACCTTGGACCCTTACAGAATAAATGATGAACACTGATGACAATGATGCTCACTAATGGTTATTGTTTCTTGCTATACATTATTCTCGTTTACATGATCATGAGGTTATTTGGGCTTATGGTAAACTTGTTGCTACTCAAATGCTAAAAAGATGACCCACTAAAAGCTATTGCAGTAAACCCGTGTCAAATCTTTTGAGCTTCATGAACCCCATGATATATTTGCTGAGTTCGACATGGACTCACTCTTGCTATTTCCCACACCTCAGGATAGTCTCTGGAGTTTTTAGGTTTGTGATCAACCAGTCAGTTTGTTCCTAGAGTGAAGTCTACACCCGGTGTTCGGAGTTATCTTTCCGCTGTGTTGCTCTCTAAGGTTATATCTTATACTATTGCGTTATGTTTATTAAGCATTTGTCTCTTGACATTACACTTATCTGTGGCTATATGTGAGATTTGACTTCTTTATTTCACATATAGTGTATGTCTGGTTTTGTCCTTAAAACCGGGTGTGACAATCAGTTATAGTGATAGGTTATTAACAGGTAAACATGGAGCAAATCAATAAAGCAAAGCATCTGGGTGTTGCATTGTTTGTTTAACAACATCATCTGGTGGATAGAAAAGAGGGATATGAGATGTCAGCAAGGGGGATAGGGACAAGTCAGGTCACCATATCCCAGCATCATCAGCAGGCAATAATTTATTCCTCTAACACAAAAGAAAATAAAGATGCAATCTGACATGCCATCACTCTAAAGCTTGACTAGTGTATGCAGCTGATAGAGTAGCCCCATACACACGCTAGCTTTGTGGTGAACTAACTTCACAATACTGGAAATGGTACAACTATATGGTGACTCACTAGCTTTGTGGATGCTTTATCAATTAAATCACTGGACTGCCAAATCTATACTAAACACAGAAAAGTCACCCATTTAGTTCCAGAAGCTCATCTCATTTTAGATTTTTTTCCTATCAAAAAATTGTTGTAAATAACACATAGTAATAGTTGCAACAGACCAAAAATAATTTTTGTACCATACAACAAGAACCAAGCACAGCCAGGGATCTCACCATCATGTCACAGATGTGGGGCAAGGCATGGGACATTTTGGATGGCACTATGCAGCACTGCATGTTCGTAATAAGGCACAACTCAGTGAGGACAAATAAACTGAACATCTAGAAACTAATCCATCTTCTCACTTAAATCTGAACCGACTACAAAGAAAAAGAAAAATAAAAAGGAAAAAGTGCACATCATTACATAATGAACAAGCAAGACCTTACAGGCTTAGAGAATGTAGATGCTCTAACTTATATCTGAAAAAAGTGCACACCAAATGAGTCCACCTACTAGAAAATAAATTCAGGTTGGACATTGCAGTAGATGCTCTAACTTATATCTGAAAAAATAGGCTCTGCATTTGGATTATTGTTATGCTGCACACATAAGAAAAAATTTAGTTGTGTTTCTTTAAGACTGAGAAGTTATTGGATGAGTATTTAAAATTGTCAGTATGGCTGTAACATCACTTGCCATCTGGTACATGAAAACGTTTATGAAATTAATACGGTTCCTGACTCACTTTTAGGCAATATTGGTGTCTTCAATAGTATTGTGGATTATCGTAACACTATTGGTGTTTGGATAGCTTCCCCTCACATGCTAGCAATGGAAACCTGCAGAAATAGCTGGCATTAGTTTGTACTTTTTAGATGCGATCAAACTACTGCACAAGGACTGGGTATTATTGCAGTGTCTAATGTATGGATGATACCTAATTTCATAGCCACAACCTGCCCAGGAGGCCTACTCCAAGAACGAACTTATTACCCCATCCAAATAAATATTCCCTCTTGAGGTGTTTTCCCATCCAAACATTCAGCCCTGAGATGATGATCGACTTTATCCATTATAAAATTAATCTATCTTGTTCATCACCCTAATAGTAAATGTCACAAATGATTAAAATTGGTCCTTAAATTTGCTACCAAATGGTGACAAACGACACACTGTAAATTTGATAAATTATACAACATGACTATCAATTAAAGATTCAGATACAAAGATGAAAGAAAGGAAACTATGTCATTTCATCTACTGTTCTAATTAAAGCCTGAAGCTATCTGTAATCTCTTAACTATCAAAAAACAGCAGAATCAAAAATCAAAAGAAATTGTACAAGTCATGTCACATCAGAACCAATTAAGAAATATATGGCCTGAAGCAATAAGACTAATTAGCAATGGAATTCAGTATATATAATCGATCCACAAAATATAGCCAGAGTAGTTAAAATGCTAGAACATGAAAGTTCAGTTGTCGAAATAGTTAAAAAGATGAGATTGGACAGTAAACTACATTATGGCAAAGATACCCTTGTTAGCCAACAGGAACCAATCTGACGCAGAAAAATTCTACAAGTTACTGCACGTTCTGGATTGCATCCAGGCATTCACTCTGTAAAGAAGAAAAGCCGAAATCACGCAGAGGGTTGCCCCACCCACTACAGAACATAAACTGAGTACATTACAGAGTAAAAGAAAATAGTCCACAAAAGAAAGAATGAGGTGCATACTAGATCTTACCCTCAATCTATGAGACTGGCGTACGACAAAGCTAAATGATGTACCTAGAAGCCACACAAATCAACAAGTTTTCTGGGGTATGATTTGGGGAAAATTGGGATTAGTTTATTGCAAGAGGAGAGGTTAGGTTGCTGGTACCTGCGATGGTGCAAGGACCTACAGCAGCAACGGCGCACAGATAAGTTCAGCCGGCGGCGCTGCCTGTCCGCGGAGCACAGATCAGCCAAAGGGGTGGAAGGGCCTAGGGTTAGGAGCTTCAGGCGTTTTTGCGGCGGCGGTGGAACGACCTTGCCGTGAAGGGCCCTGGTGGCGGCGGCGTCCTGCGAGGGAGTCAGCGGCGGTGACCTGCGAGGGAGTCGATGGTGGTGGGGAGCGACGAATGGAATGCGAAAGAGAGGAAAGGTTGTGAGATTTTGGGGGAAAGGCAGGGGAGGAGATTGGAGTCACGGGCGGGGAGGCGCCCTCTGTCCGCGCGCTTTTTTTCCGTGCCTCTCTGCCGTGTGGGCTTGGGAGTGCTTTTCAGCGCGCTCAGTTTCGCGCTGGCGCCAGTGCGCCCGCCAGGCGTGAAAAAAAGTTTAGGGCCATTTTAAACATAGTTTTAGGACCATAAACATTTTTAAATAAAAAAGTCATCAACTATATAACATTGTTGATCTCATCGAGACCTAGAAATTTTCTCCATCAAAGGTAGTTTGGACAATTCAAAAAAAATTGAATTTAATACATGAGGCACATAGTTTGTATGGAGCTACGTGAGATATGTACATATTTGTGAAAAAATGTACAAATCCACTATATTAAAATAATTTGAAATTTTTATAGCAAGCTTGTGGGCCCAAAATATATTGTCATGTCGGTTAATGTCTAAAGTTGGTTAGGAAACTATACAAACTATAATTAAAGTCAATTAATTATCATTTTGTTGGAGTACGACACTCCCATTTGGCTTTAGATCGAAAAGATCTTAACCCTAAAACATTAGCACCGTGACTCCTTTGGTTATCAACCGCATGAAGAACACAAGCAAGAACTAGAAAAGACGCAACTCAATTAAAAGTGACAATTACTGATGTGTTATCAAGCACTTAAAGCTCGTCTCCTAGTTTGGATGATGATCTTGCTCACTACACCACAAAGGTTACATTGTGGCTGGAACTTCTGTACTACAATTTGAAGCTATTTTTTGGACTGCCACCTAGTAGTTTAAAATATGACTTTAGATAAATATCCTTGCTACTAAAGTAACAGGGAAGTAGAGATAAGAATCTCTTTTAGTCTGAGCTAAATTTGTTTTTGAGACTTGTGTTATTAACAATAAAAATATTAACTAACAAAGAAAAATGAGTTGTAAAATATATGCACATTTCATAAAAAGGGTAATGTAATAGGCTATTTAGAGCATCTCAAGAGTTTTTCTAAAGCTCACTCTCTAAATTACCATTTGAAGAACTATTTACATAAAAATCGCTTTATATATCTTTTCACTTTCCAATAGTTTTTCTATATCTTGTGTGCACTCTAGAGAGCCATTCACGTTTTCTATCTTTGAGTAGTGAGAAATCCGGAATAAAAATGAGGAGCAAGTCCTTTCACTCACATTGCTATAATAAGTTTAGTAAAATCATCGATGAAATTAAATTGAGGTAACCATTTGCTCACCTAATCATTTTAGATCTTGATATTGTAACTATGCCTATACATTATGGTACGACATATCTTGTTGCCTAGTCATTTGGACCACTTTGTAACACCCTCGGTGTTACCGCGTGTTTCAATGCATCTAAGCATGACATGAGCATCTTTTCTTTTGTTTTGCTTAATGTTGAAGTGCGTAGAATCAATTGGTAATCCTAAATAGTTAATAAAAATGTTGATTGGAAAATTGACGTAATAACCGGATTGTATCAACTAAGGTTGGAAACTAATTTTTATTAAGCGGGCCGGTCGGGGGCTGCTCGCACGCGTCACGCCACCGCTGCCCTGTTCGCGTGCGCCTTAGCGTTCCCGTGCGTGTTTCGTCCACGTCAACCCCACCTCACCGCGGAAGTGACCCCCAAGCTGACCCAGCCCCTCCACTCTCCCTCTATCCGCCATAGCCGGTGGGGAGGGGCCACGTTTTGTGCATCGGTCTCGCATTCTTGGCTCCGTCATCGTGTGGCACTGCCGATCAACCCTACCTTCTCCTGTACGCCGCCTCACTGTACCTCGCTCTTAAGGCCGAGCCTGACCGTGACCGCCGCGATGGTCCGAGCCGTTTGTCTCTAACCAATTGAGCGTACCAGCAGCCTTGTTGTGCCCTCGGCTTCACCCTGCGCTCGGTCCCAAGCCCTTGCTTCCCCTGGGCTTTCGCTGACGCGCTCGCGCTGCCGCGGAGCGCCGCCTAACCCCCCCGGGCGCACGTGGCCGGCTCAACTCAGGTACCCTCCAACCATCCTATCACTGCGGTTAGGTCCGTGGTGAACTACCGAAGCTCACCCACCCCCTTGGCTGCCCTCACAGAGCACCTGCCCTCTGGAACGCCATCACCGCCCTCGCCGATCGACCGCCATCGCGAGGAAACCGCGCCACCTCGCCTTCGGCCTCCGAATCGCTACCCCGTGCCTCGCGTCTGCACCCAGGTGAGCGTCTCCCCCTTAGGTACGCGGTAGAAACTCCCCACTGGCCGGCGTAACCGACCAGTGCCGGCCATCACCGCGCCGGCGTGTGGGGGGTTGCGTCGTGGACTGCCCCTTTGTAAAGACAGCTTCTAGGGAGGGTGTTGTTGCAAAGTCCCTGAGTGTGGAAATAGTGCTTTGCCTGGTCGCGTCATTTAGTAGCTAGCTCGGGGGCTAAATCGCATTTTTGCCAGCGGCGCCTGCGGCTTTCCCCGCCTGGGCTGCGTTCACGCGGGCTTCCCCCGGTCGTGGGCTGCGTCGCTTGGGCCGCATGTGCGGGCGCGTGCTCCGCGCGGTTGGGCCGCTTTGGGAGGATGTTTCATGATTTAGTAAACTTAGAAATGCTTTTGTAATTTAGTTTTTGAATCAAACTTTGAGGAATTTTAGTGACTTGTGGAGATGTCCAAAAATCATGAAATGACTTTAGTTAAGTTCCTAAATTCATGCTCTATCAGTTAGTAAATTCCAGTCGTACAATACTGTAAATTCCAGTCGATCAAATCAATGCATAAGGCGACGAATATTAATACAACCAATGTTGTAGGAATTTTTGTGGCAAATCTAGGATAGCGTTAGCCCTAAAAACTTTACAGTAGCTTCATGATGTCTTTAGATGCTTGCTGTAATTTTTATGGCCTTCGTTTAGCTTGTTTGGTAGGGTAGCTAAGTTTCCCTAGTAGTGCTTTGTAGTATGTCGGTAATCGAAAGAGGGTGCACATGTTAGTTACTAGGGTTTGTTAGTCAGTAGCTGTGGTTAGTGTAGCAATGGGTAACTTAGCATATTAGCTATTAGATTTAGCTAACCAGTTAGTAGTTGTTGTTATAAGAGCTGTTATTGTCATTTTATGAAATGTCGTATTATCATTGCATGCATGTAGATCACGAGGAGGTTGAGTACGTGGCCACGGAGGAGCAGGACTATGAGGAAGTCATCGAGGAGTACGAGGAGGAAATCTTTGTACCAGAGGAGTTCCAGGAGCCGCCCGCGACTGACACCTCTGACTTTGCGCCTGCCCAAGGCAAGCCCCAATGCATAACCCTTATTTTGCAAATCTTTGTATATTAAAATGTTGTGCATTTATGTTGCAGGAATTTTATGATACCCACATGCATATATATACCTACCCATGAGTCTTACTAGTACAGGATCACGTAGTTGCTTTGCTTAGGTTCATCGGTAGAGTGAGTAACCTGTCGTTACTCACAATAGAGAGTTACTCATATTATTATTACATTCTGGATAAAATGAGGGAAAGGAAATGGCGACCGGACATGGATGGAGTATGGGTATTGGTGGGTGTAGCAAGTTGTGTCCCGCGGCCACAGGGCATAACTGGGTTGCACTATTTTCCCTATCCGTGTCAATTAAGGACCGTTCATTGCATGGACCCTGGTCAAGTCACAGATTTATTATCCCGAGCACATACTTGCTTATAGGAGCGGGAAGGCTTGTTACTCTCTTGTCATGGGCTCTGGCTCTTTTCTGGACCGACTGATTGGAGGCGGGGATAGGTGGAGGTCTTAGCACCGCATTGAGGTCGGGCCTCAAGTGCGGGAGCTAGGAGTCCAAGTTTGGACGGAGACCTAGAAACCCGTGACAGGAGGGGAGCGGGTTGGTCTCATTTGTGCCTAGGGTGCAAGCGAGGCGTGTGTTTTTTGGGGTACCCAGCTGGGCACATTGATTCACGAATCACCGTTTCTACGTGACGGTACGGCTTGACTACGCTCTGGCATCGTAGTAAGAATTGGCAACGGAAAGATGGAGAAATGGTCCTTACTTGCTCAACCCTTGCTTGATTATAACATAGGTTCTTACATATAGTATTGGTTAATGAATAAAATACGAATTCTAAAAGTTCAGAATTAAGGACACACTCTTAGTGCTGCTTTTCACAAACAAGGAAACCCACAAGCCATAAAGCCTATCATAATTCTTGAGAGTCGGGAAATATATTTCCTAGTCGGGTAAGTCTTGCGAGTACATTGTGTACTCAGGGTTTATTTTACCCTTGTTGCAAGTGCACCTAGAGCAGTAGGCCTTGTGTGGAGGATTCTTCTGGTGGGCACAGACAGATTCTCATTTCGTTCCGCTAGGCATTATTTTATTTCCGCTGTGAATTTATCGCACTCTGAACCTCTGGTATTGTAATAACTATTTTTCTGAGACTCTGTGTTGTACAAAATGGACTAAGTATTGTAAGTTTGTACTCATTATTGGATCCCGGGTGTAAAATGTGGATTGTTCAAGTTCTCCCGTCGGGTGTGCTCGATGCAGTCATCTGGTTTAGCTCACTTTCAGGGCACTTAGTGTCTAGTGGAAGACAAGCACCCTGAAAGCGTGCTAAATCAGGCGATTCTACCACAGTTGGTACCAGAGCCAATAATGGGTTTAGAAGCTTGATCACCTTTTTCAAAAGGCTTAAAACTTTGACCAACAAAAGATTTATAAAAATTAGGATGCGGTAAGGTCGACGTAATTAAGTATTCGGCTCTAGCAATATGGTTTACTAGGATAGTGGCATTGGTTTACCTAACCATCTTCTACAGGTACAGTAACTTACGTTGCGTAAGGAAGCGATAATTTCGGAAGTGAGTGTGCGATGTGCCAAAGATTTCTAGCGAAGTGCCGCTATATTTCTGGCTTGAGTGAACGTATAGGGCGATGCATGCATCACAAAGATAAAAACTCGGTTAATCTAAAAACCCCTTCACGCATAATCTTGGATAGTAACAGGGTAGAATAAGAATTAAAATAAATTGCTTCAACTATTTTGAAGGCTGTATCATCTTCTCAGTCTGGTTTTCTAAATCTGGAAGATGCCCCTAATGGTTGGTTCTTATCTGTTACAGATGAACTTGAGGTCCGGTCGCGGGGCAGTTGGGTCCGGTCACGGGAGTACCAGCACTGGAGCAGGCCGTGACCCGGAGGGCCATGGCGAGAATGGTTGCGAGAATGCCAACGGGGAGAGTCACGACGCCCCACGCTTGGCCCCTCTTCCTCCTCCACTGCCACCACCACCTCTGATGACTCAGGCGGAGATGATGGCGGAGATGTTGGCTACTCGTCGTGAGACGGCCCATGCCCTGGAGCTGATGGCACAGGCTGTCGGTGGCCTCGCTCGTGGGGGCCCCAGTGGCAACGACGGGAATGGGGGCGGTGCTCGTGGTCTTGAGAGGCCCTGTTCTTACCAGGACTTCTTGAAGACCAACCCGCCCATGTTCATGCCGACTGCAGAGCCTCTGGACGCGGAGCACTGGCTTCGTGTGCTGGAGTAGAAGTTTCTGCTGCTCACGGTGACCGATGAGCAGAAGGTGCGCTTCGCCGCACAACAGCTGTTGGGGTCTGCTAGCGTATGGTGGGATACCTTCAATGCCATGCAGCAGGTGGATCATCGGGTGACTTGGCAGGAGTTCACCACTGCCTTCCGAGAGTACTTCATTCCTGTGGGTGTTCTGAACAGGAAGCTCTTAGAGTTCTTGGACCTGAAGCAGGGAAGCTTGTCCGTGATGGAGTATGCTAATAAGTTTAACCATTTGGCACAGTATGCTGGCACTCACGTTGACACAGATGAGAAGAAGAGGGACCGCTTCTACTGTGGCCTCTCTTGCATTCTGCAGAAGGAGATCTACACCGGGAACTACCAGACTTTTGGCACCCTGATGAATGCAGCCATTGCTATGGAGGGTCTGCAGCGTGACACTCAGGCCGAGTGGAAGCGCAAGCGGGGAATTTCTGGGTCTTCTAGTCACCAGCAGACGCAGAAGATGTAGGTTGTCAAGAGGATGTCCTACCATTCCCCTGGTGGACAGCTGTCTTGGCAGCCTCAGCAGACTCGTCAGACGTAGTTGACTCAGTACCGTGCACCTACCCAGCAGGTGTAGCGGCCACAGGGACAACATCTTCCACCTCGTTAGGGGTAGATGGTCAAGTCTACTAGCTATTTCAAGTGTGGCAAGGAGGGCCACTTTGCTCGGGAGTGTCCTGAAAACCGACCCGCTCAGTCGTCCCAGCCGTCCGCCAACTCTCGCCTGATCAAGAGGACGGTTATCAAGAAGAAAGTACTAGTGAGCTGTTCGGGGCAGGTGAACTACACGAAGGCTGAGAAGATATTACAGGATCAACCAGTGATGGTTGGTATGTTCACCATCAACTCTCATCCAGCACTTGTGTTATTTGATTCTGGAGCATCACATTCATTTATGAGTTTGGGGTTTGCGGAAAGGCATAATCTACCTATTATGGCCATCCCTAAGGCCTATAGAATCAGCACTCCAGGTTCGAAGATGTTTATCAACACCTGGACGGATACTGTCAGTTTAGTGCTAGCCACTCACAGTTATCATCTCCAGTTCATGTTGCTACCCGGGCATGGCATTGATGCAATACTGGGCATTAATTGGCTGAAGGTTTATGGGGTAGTTTTGGACCTCAAGCGGAGAGTTGTTGAGTTGCGACTTCCTGCATCCGAGGATAGGATGTCTCTCCTTATTCCTTCGGATCCCACTTCACCAGTGGCTGCACATGTGGAAGCCTTTTCTGATCTTACCTCTATTCCAGTGGTCCGTGAGTTTTCGGATGTTTTTCCTGATGATTTTCCTGGGTTACCACCGGATAGAGATGTGGAGTTCACTATTGAGTTAGAGCCTAGCACTGCTCCTATTTCTCAGCGTCCCTACCGTATGGCCCCGAAGGAGCTAGCTAAAATGAAGAAATAGTTAGAAGATTTGTTGAACAAAGGGTTCATCCGTCCCAGTTCTTCACCTTGGGGTTGTCCTGCCATTTTTGTGAAGAAGAAGGATGGTACTCTTCGCATGTGTGTGGATTACCGTCCCCTCAATGCAGTAACCATTAAGAACAAGTACCCCTTGCCTCGTATTGATGCTTTGTTTGATCAGTTGGCTGGGGCAAAGGTGTTCTCAAAAATTGATCTTTGGTTGGGCTATCACCAAATAAAGATTCGGCCACAAGATATACCCAAGATGGCTTTTTCTACTAGGTATGGGTTGTATGAGTACCTAGTCATGTCTTTCGGCCTCACAAATGCTCCTGCATTTTTCATGTATCTCACGAATTCAGTATTTATGCCGGAGCTGGATAAGTTTATAGTGGTCTTCATCGATGACATCTTGATATATTCCAAGAATGAAGAAGAGCATGCACAACATATCCGTATCGTCCTGACCCGATTACGAGAGCACAAGCTGTACGCTAAGTTCAGCAAGTGCGAGTTTTGGTTGGATCGAGTTTAGTTCTTGGGACATGTTCTGACCCCTAAGGGTGTGTCTGTAGATCCTAACAAGGTTCAGGATGTGTTGAGTTGGAAGTCTCCTACTTCAGTGCATTAGATCCGGTAGTTTCTGGGTCTTGCCGGGTACTATCGGCATTTTATTCTAGATTTCTCCAAAATAGCTCACCCCATGACCAAGCTGCTTCAGAAGGATGCAAAGTTTGTATGGAGTCCGGCTTATGAAGAAGCTTTTCAGGCATTGAAGAAGTTTCTTACCTCTGCTCCTGTTCTTGCTCAGCCAGACATTGAGAAGCCTTTTGATGTTTTTTTGTGATGCCTCCAGGACTGGGCTTGGGTGCGTGCTTATGCAAGATGGGCGTGTGATAGCATATGCTTCACGCCAACTGAAGAAGCACGAGGTGAATTACCCAACCCATGATTTAGAGCTAGCTGCAGTGGTGCATGCTCTACAAATTTGGAGACATTACTTGTTGGGGAATAAAGTGCATATTTTTACGGACCATAAGAGCCTTAGATATATTTTCACCCAACCCGAGTTGAATCTGAGGCAAAGGAGATGACTTGAGTTGATTAAATATTACAACTTAGAGGTCCATTATCATCCGGGAAAGGCTAATGTGGTGGCTGATGCCTTGAGCCGTAAGCCACATGTGCCTGATGAAAAGTCTGTGCCTCTCTCTCACTGTGCAGTGTTAGCACAAATTGCTTTAGTCTCAGAATTACTCGAGCAAATTATTGTGGAGCAAAGATATGATGACTTGGAGATTCCCCACATCAAAAAGTTGATGGTTGAAGGGCGTGGTCCGCACTTCAGCATTGATGAGCAAGGTGTGGTAAAGTACAAGAATCGGTTAGTGGTTCCTGGTAATGAGGAGCTTAGAAGGAAGATTCTCGATGAAGCTCACCAATCCAAGTTATCTATTCACTCGGGGAGTAACAAAATGTACCATGACTTGCGCCAGTTGTATTGGTGGTCAAACATGAAGCAGAATATCACTAGGTATATTGCAGAGTGTGATATTTGTAGGAGAGTTAAGACAGACCATCTGCGGTGACCAGGTTTTCTGCAGCCTTTGCCTATTCCGGTCTGGAAATGGGAGGATATTTCCATAGATTTTATTACCGGATTACCCCGCACAGCCAAGGGCCATGATTCTATTTGGGTCATTGTGGACCACCTCACAAAGACTGCTCATTTTCTTCCAGTGGGTACTAGGTATACAGCCTCGCAGTATGCCAAGCTGTATTTTGATCGCACTGTGACCCTCCATGGAGTTCCGCTTACTATTGTTTCTGACCACGGAGTAGTTTTCATGTCGCGTTTTGGACGCAACTCCAAGAATGCCTTGGTACTAGCCTTCTCAGAAGTTTGGCTTATCATCCCTAGATCGACGGTCAGACAGAAAGGGTAAATCAAGTGCTTGAAGACTTGTTGAGAGCATGTGTCATCTCTTTTCCTGAAAAGTGGGACGAATGTTTAAAGTTGGCTGAGTTTTCTTATAATAACAGCTACCAAGAGAGCATCCAGATGGCACCATTTGAGGCTCTTTATGGCAAGAAATGCAGGACCCCACTCAACTGGGTTGAGGTGGGAGACCGCGGTTATTTCGGGCCTGACTTTGTGCTTGAAGCAAGAGAGAAGGTTGGGATTATCCGGAGTCACTTAAAGGCAGCGCAGAACCGACAGAAAACTTATTCGGACAAGAGAAGGAGGCCCTTGGAATTTAAAGTTGGGGATTATGTGTATCTCAAGGTGTCTCCCATGAAAGGTGTGCATCGTTTTGGTGTCCATGGGAAACTAGCTCCATGCTATGTTGGGCCCTACAAGATTTTGGCCCGACGTGGTCCAGTGGCCTATCGCATTCAGCTCCCTGATATTTTGTGAGTCGTCCACAATATTTTCCATGTGTCACAGTTGAAAAAGTGTTTGTGGGTTCCCACTGAGGCAGTAAAAATTGAAGGACTTTCCCTTCAACCGGACTTGTCTTATGAGGAACATCCAGTGAAAATCTTGGATGAAAGAGAGAGAGTGACCAGGAACAATGTGGTGAAATTTTTACAAGGTCCAGTGGCAACATCATTCGGAAGATGAAGGAACATGGGAATTAGAGAGTTATATTGTGAAGCACTATCCCCATCTTCTGCCTAATCCCTGAAGGTAATTCATTAAGTGAATGTGGTTTTCCAACCCCTTTTCCACACTAGGCACGGGAAATCTCGGGTCGAGATTTTTCTTTTAGGGGGGTAGAGCTGTAACACCCTCGGTGTTACCGCGTGTTTCAATGCATCTAAGCATGGCATGAGCATCTTTTCTTTTGTTTTGCTTAATGTTGAAGTGCATAGAATCAATTGGTAATCCTAAATAGTTAATAAAAATGTTGATTGGAAAATTGACGTAATAACCGGATTGTATCAACTAAGGTTGGAAACTAATTTTTATTAAGCGAGAATGTTATAAAACATATAGTGAACCCTAAATAAAATGTGAAGCGCAAAGTGTGTAGATGTTGTTGCAACTGGTGTTGTCTAGTAATACTATCACTAGCTAGTTTTTCCAGTAGATCAAAAAGTGAACTCGCAACGTAAATAAGCCCTAGGCGTACTAAAACTCCAAGTCTGGGACTGCTTGACGTTGCCGTGTTGAGCACCTTCGTGTATGATTTCGGGATAGGTAGTGTTGCTGTGGGTTAGCCCGGGTTGGTAGCCTCTTAGGTCGTCTCGAGTTGGGTGAGGTCGGTTTGTTGTTGGATGTCACCGGTTAGGCGTTTTCGAAGCTTTAATTTTCGTGCACGGCACGTTGCTGGGCTCGCTCGCTGGGTGCGCGCAGTCACCGCTCGTGGCCGCCCCGCACAGCGCGTCGGGCCCTGCTCAGCTCGCGCGGTGTCGAGGGTGGTCGGCCGTATCGCCCCGTCCTGGCCGTTGTGCCATCGACTTCACATGTGAGTTCCCCTCCCCGCCCCGCTGCCCCCCTCCGCGTGGCGCGCGGTGGCAAGTTTGCCGCCATAGTCGGCAGCCGTCGTGTCTGTGCCGGTCCTAGCACCGCTACGGGCCAGTCGGGGGCTGCTCGCACGCGTCACGCCACCGCTGCCCTATTCGCGTTCGCCTTGGCGTTCCAGTGCGTGTTTCGTCCGTGTCAACCCCACCTCACCGCGGAAGTGACCCCCCCTCGAGCTAACCCAGCCCCTCCACTCTCCCTTTGTCTTCCATGGCTGGTGGGGAGGGGCCGCGTTTTGTGCATCGGTAAGGAGAGGGCGCACCACCATTCGATTCCTCGCATTCTTGGCTCCGTCATTGTGTGGCACTGCCGATCAACCCTACCTTCTCCCGCCGCCTCACTGTGCTCCAATTTTTGGAGACGTCAGTCCGCCTCACTCTTAAGGCCGAGCCCGACCGTGACCGGCGCGGTGGTCCGAGCTGTTTGTCTCTAACCAATTGAGCGTACCAGCCGCCTTGTTGTGCTCTCGGCTTCACCTTGCGCCCGGTCCCAAGCCCTTGCTTCCCCTGAGCTTTCGCTGACGTGCTCGCGCCGCCGCGAAGCGCTGCCTGACCCCCCTAGGCATGTGGCCGGCTCAGCTCAGGTACCCTCCAACCATCATGTCACTGCGGTTAGGTCCGTGGTGAACTACCGAAGCTCACCCACCCCCTTGGCTGCCCTCGCAGAGCCCCTGCGCTCCGAAACGCTAGCACCGCCCTCGCCGATCGACCACCATCATGAGGAAACCGCGCCACCTCGCCCCTAGCCTCCGAATCACTGCCTCGTGCCTCTCGTATGCACCCAGGTGAGCGTCTCCCCCTTAGGTACGCGGAAGAAACTCCCCACTGGCCGGCATAACCGACCAGTGCCGGCCATCACCGCGCCCGCGTGCGGGGGGTTGCGTCATGGACTGCCCCTTTGTAAAGACAACTTCCAGGGAGGGTGTTGTTGTTGCAAAGTCCCTGAGTGTGGAAATAGTGCTTTGCCTGGTCACGACATTTAGTAGCTAGCTCGGAGGCTAAATCGCATTTTTGCTAGCGGCGCCTGCGGCTTTCCCCGCCTGGGCTACGTTCGCGCGGGCTTCCCCCGGTCGTGGGCCGCGTCGCTTGGGCCGCATGTGCGAGCGCGTGCTCCGCGCGGTTGGGCCGCTTTGGGAGGATGTTTCGTGATTTAGTAAACTTAGAAATGCTTTTGTAATTTAGTTTTTGAATCAAACTTTGAGGAATTTTAGTGACTTGTGGAGATGTCCAAAAATCATGAAATCACTTTAGTTATGTTCCTAAATTCATGCTCTATCAGTTAGTAAATTCTAGTCATACAGTACTGTAATGATCAGGGATGAAAACGGTACGGATATTTTCCGACCGTATTCGAGACCGAATCCGTTTAGAGGGGTTTTAATCCATCCGTATCCGAGTCCGAATATTTAACATCCGATACCGTATCCGTATCCGAATATTTAAATCACGTATTTATGATGTCGATATCCAATCGTATCCTATCCGACATTTTTTATACTATCCGTATTCGAATCCGAATCCGAACATGAATATGAAAACAAATACGATATCAGTGATATCCGTCCGTATCCGATCCGTTTTTATCCCTAGTAATGATGCTCGGTCGATCAAATCAATGCATAAGGCGACGGATATTAATGCAACCAATGTTGTAGGAATTTTTGTGGCAAATCTATGATAGCGTTAGCCCTAGAAACTTTACAGTAGCTTCATGATGTCTTTAGATGCTTGCTGTAATTTTTATGGCCTTCGTTTAGCTTGTTTGGCAGGGTAGCTAAGTTTTCCTAGTAGTGCTTTGTAGTATGTTGGTAATGGAAAGAGGGTGCGCATGTTAGTTACTAGGGTTTGTTAGTCAGTAGCTATGGTTAGTGTAGCAATGGGTAACTTAGCATATTAGCCATTAGAGTTAGCTAACCAGTTAGTAGTTGTTGTTATAAGAGCTGCTATTGTCATTTTATGAAATGTCGTATTATCATTGCATGCATGTAGATCACGAGGAGGTTGAGTACGTGGCCGCGGAGGAGCAGGACTACGAGGAAGTCATCGAAGAGTACGAGGAGGAAATCTTTATACCGGAGGAGTTCCAGGTGCTGCCCACGACTGACACCTCTGACTTTGCGCCTGCCCAAGGCAAGCCCCGGTTTATAACCCTTATTTTGCAAATCTTTGTATATTAAAATGTTGTGCATTTAAGTTGTAGGAATTTTATGATACCCACATGCATATATATATATATATACCCATGAGTCTTACTAGTACAGGATCGCGTAGTTGCTTTGCTTAGGTTCATCGGTAGAGTGAGTAACCTGTTGTTACTCACAATAGAGAGTTACTCATATTATTATTACATTCTAGATAAAATGAGGGAAATGAAATGGCGATCGGACAGGGATGGGGTATGGGTATTGGTGGGTGTAGCAAGTTGTGTCCCGTGGCCACAGGGCATAACTGGGTTGCACTATTTTCCCTGTCCGTGTCAATTAAGGACCGTTCGTTGCATGGACCCTGGTCAAGTCACATATTTATTATCCCGAGCACATACTTGCTTATGGGAGCGGGAAGGCTTGTTACTCTCTTGTCATGGGCTCCGGCTCTTTCTGGACCGACTGATTGGAGGCGGGGATAGGTGGAGGTCTTAGCACCGCATTGAGGTCAGGCCTCAAGTGCGGAAGCTAGGAGTCCAAGTTTGGACGGGGACCTAGAAACCCGTGACAGGAGGGGAGCGGGTTGGTCTCGTTTGTGCCTGAGGTGCAAGCAAGGCGTGTGTTTTTCGGGATACCCAGCTGGGCACATTGATTCGCGAATCGCCGTTTCTGCGTGACGGTACGGCTTGACTACGCTCTGGCATCGTAGTAAGAATTGACAATGGAAAGATGGAGAAATAGTCCTGACTTGCTCAACCCTTGCTTGATTATAGCATATGTGCTTACATTGAGTATTGGTTAATGAATAAAATATGGCTTCTAAAAGTTCAGAATTAAGGACACACTCTTAGTGCTGCTTTTCGCAAACAAGGAAACCCACAAGCCATAAAGCCTATCATAATCCTTGAGAGTCGGGAAATATATTTCCCAGTTGGGTAAGTCTTGCGAGTACATTGTGTACTCAGGGTTTATTTTACCCTTGTTGCAAGTGCACCTTGAGTAGTAGGCCTTGTGTGGAGGATTCTTCTGGTGGGCACAAACGGATTCTCATTTTGTTCCGCTAGGCGTTATTTTATTTCCGCTGTTAATTTATCGCACTCTGAACCTCTGGTATTGTAATAACTATTTCTGAGACTCTGTGTTGTACGAAATGGACTAAGTATCGTAAGTTTGTACTCATTATTGGATCCCAGGTGTAAAATGTGGATTGTTCGAGTTCTCCCGTCGGGTGTGCTCGACGGAGCCATCTGGTTTAGCTCACTTTCAGGGCACTTAGTGTCTACTGGCAGACAAGCACCCTGAAAGCGTGCTAAACCGGATGATTCTGCCACACACTTGCGCCTTAAAGATTTTATGCAATAGTTGTGTCATGCCTCTTGACCCGTCCATCCTTTGATTTTGCAGAATCTTAATGTGATGGGTGGTCTTACCAATGTGCTCCATATTTTGTTGAAGTAAAAAATGGTAGTGGTAGACATAGTCCTTGGATACACAACTAATTTCATATACATTTTTAAACAAACAGATAGATCCCTATATAGGCATAGTTACAATACGAAGAGACGTGTATATTTGTGAATAATCATAATGTCGTTTGATTTTATTTACAAAACGCTCATAAGAGGTATATAAAACATGTTGTCATGTTATTGATTTATAAAATTTTCCAACCAAATTTAAATATTATTATTATAACTATTTCATAAAATTTCGCTACTTCGATATGAGCCCGTGTAAAATTAGGCCCAAATGATGCCAAGCCCGCCAGACCAGCTCTAACACAATAAAAACATCTCCTAACCCTAATCGACATTCATGATTCCAATCCCTCCTCTCTATCTCTCTCTCCCTCCCTAGGACGCAGCCACCGGTGCCGCTCAGGCGCACACGCGCTCACCGCCTCACGACGGTCGCCGCCCCCGTGTCCCCAGCTCCCTGACTAGCGACGGCCGCCCCGCGTTGCGCACCCGCGTTGGTCCTCCGGCGGCACTCGCTGCCACGCCTGCCACCGCCAGCGTTGCCAGCCCGCCCCGCTCGACTCGACAGTCGGCTGGTGCGCAACACAACCGCTCGGGCCAGGTGCGCAGCACGCCAAGCCGCGGAGGCGGCGCCTGCCTGTGCGCTCCACCGGCCATCATCGGGCACAGGAGTCCAGGTCTACGGTCTACCATCTCCAGCAAGCCCGCCAGTGCTCACGATGCATGCCCGCCGACCATCAGGTTCATGTACGTGGTGTGTACCTTCAAGGTCCCTGAGTTCACCACGCTCTTCTAGGTGAGATGCAGTTTGTTTCTTGTTTCCTCCCTTGGCGATAGGATCAGACTCCAATTTGTTTAGAAAATATTTCCAGTACTATACATGTCTTCTGTATTCCAGAACTGTGCATGTCTTCGGTAGTCTATAAATGGATTCGTGATAGTGTTAGCTTTGTTTATTAATTAGTTCCAACATTCCGATAAGTGCAGTAGTAGCACATCAAGTGAATGTTAAGTAACTGTATATCAAGTGAATGTTGCTCAATGTTTTCGGCGGCACAGACGAGATTGGCTCCTGCTAAATTGATGTTCGTCTGCTGCGATTGAAATAAATTTGGCTAAAGGGGCCCATAATTAGCACAGGCTACATGCATTACCTGTCAATTTTGGCTAGATTTTCACCATCTCAATGGGCATGCCAAGGAACATTCAGGATGTAAATGAATTGAATAGAAAATAAATTTCTTTACTTCATATATGATATTATTTCTCAGTTCTTTCCTCCTGGCAACTAGATTATTTATTTTCTTTTCTGCAGACATTGCCATTGGTATTTGTAATGTTACCTGACATTGCCTGCCCTTCCCACCTGGAGACTCCAGTCCTAGGTGCTGATTTGGGTGGTAAATACTGGATTAAGGTGAGTGTGTGATACTACTTTCTTATTTGTTTGCTATACTTTCGGTGTAGCTGCTATGTTTGCACCTGCCACTAAGCGTCTACTGCTTGAATTGTTTACTGGTTGAAGGACCTGATACTATTGTGGTCACGAAAGGAAACCTACTACCATTGTACTTGACTATATGCTGCTTCTTTTCATAGTAGTACAATAGCAGTATCTGTTTGGCAAGGAAACCTGCATACCTGTGTTTGGCAAGGGCTACACAATGCATACCATATGCTGCTTCTTTTCATAGTAGTGTTATGAACTATTTAGTGGTTAAATTTTCATGTCAATTGGTGCTGTATACTTGAGTATTCGCAACCAAGGTAAGCTTTTCCCTGATATGCAGCTAGAGATTTGTCATGCTTGATCCTATAAAATGTTAGGTGGATTCTTGATGCGCAAGAGAACTGTGAAAACCCATTGTACAACCTCTCTTATCTGAATTGCTATCAATGCTTGATCCTGAATCTTATGTTACCGACAAAAGTGCAGATCTAAATAGGTATGTATTTTATTAACTATCGTTCTAAAAAAACTGCTTGCTGTCTTGAACTTAAGTATGGGTAATGTTCTGAATTCCACTAGCCTACGTAGTGTTCAGCTGTACCCAACTGGATGTGTTCGGATGTAGAAATACCAAAATTTTAGACTGGAAGGTATGTTGGTATGTTCTGAACCAGTTAGACTGAGAGAGCTTCTATGTTATGTGCACAGGATGGCATTCTTCTGAACTTCTGGACTGCTTGTATGTTCTGCTTCATTTAATGTTTCTGATGAACTCTGTCAATGCATGTTTGTGACTTAGTCCTGATTAGCACCTGTCTATTGAATCTTTTTGTTAATTAGTTTAGTTCCTCTACAATGGACCTTTTAATTATTTCTAGTTCCTCTAATGGACATATATCTTATTGTGTCCTGATAGCATCTACGACTGACTGTTCTCATTGTCATCGGCTTCCTCAATCCTGATATTCTGTTTGTGACTTAGAGCTATATAAATCCATGCATGTTATATCTGTTAGAATGTATAGCTGTTTGCGTATTGAGAATTAGTTAACATCAGCTAGCTACGGATAAATCAGAGATGTTGCCATTATGAATTTGGGTACAGATAGAAACACTAACTAGACCTTTGCCTTTGCCTTTCCTAATAAAGTCCATAAACATTCATCTCTGCCTTGATCGAATAGAAATTCACATGCTTTAGGATATGATGCCCAGAGGCTTAGATCAATAGCAATTATGTGTACATATCTAACATTGTGTAAACAACTGGACATGTAACATTTGTAGATACAATCTGAATTTTCATAATTGTGCAATGTGGATGATTAGATTTGTTTTAATCTGCCAAAGGATGCTAGTCTGGTTGGTCTAGCACTCCGGTGGCACCCCCCAGGTCCTGAGTTCGACTCCCAGTGGGAGCAAATTTCAAGCTGGGGGTAAAAAAATCCCCTCGCCGGTCCTGTGTGCCAAAGCATTGGTTAAGAGACGGCCCAAGTCGACCTGAGGACCGTGTATGGTCTAGGCGGCATCTCACGGGTTACGTTTCCCAGTGTTAGGGCGGGGCTGGGGTTCGTGGGTTTTCTCGGCATGCGTGAGAAGGTCTCCTTCTTAGTGCTAATGCCCTGGGGGCGGCTTGCCCCCGGCGGGTCGAGTTTTTTTAGATTTGTTTTAATCTGAGGGATAGAGCCGAATGTTTATGGACTATATTTGTAAACTTCAAATGTTTATTTTGAATAGATAAACCATGGAATCCCAACCCTTATATTCAATCATGTACAGTTGCAACATCTAGCTTATTTCCTGTTTTTTATCATTTGTTTTTCTATCAAATAGTTGCCTTGAAATTAAGTGGCAGACACTATTGTACTGATTTTTTTCAAATATGGTACGACTTTCTGTAAGAATAGATTATGTTCAGTTGTCTAGTTCTCTAATGTTAACTTAGACTTGTGTGATCATGTTGTGTAATCAATTTTAGCCTGTATGTTGCATTATTTAGTTGATCATTTCTATTTGTGTCTAAGTTGTTAAATTTGCTAATCCACATGCTAATGTGAACATTTTTATTCAGCAGGAAGATGCAACTTAGTGGAGTGCTTGGAGTCATGACATGATCACAAGTGAAGCAATTATAAAATATGAAACAAGCTATGCCACGGTCAGGCCAGTGCAAGTGTTGTAGAGATGATAGAATATGGTGTAGTTTTGCAAGTTTTGAGATTGGTGTAGATACTATTTTAACACATTGTCTATTTAATGAATGGATGTCTATTCTGGTCCAATGGCTTTATTTAAATGCTTTGTTGATGTCTATTGAGTTTGTAATAATTAATTAATGGTGTTGCAATATTGACCGGTGGCACCAAACCAAAAGCATTATAAAAGTGGCTATTGGCAATCACATTTTTTGCGATTACACCTATAGCAACCAAATTTTAGGCGTGGCAATTGCACATGCTGCCACCACTTCTTAGTGTTGCCACATATGTCCTGTTGCCATACTTGTTATGCGATGCAATAGAGGCTGCACCTTATAGCAACCAAACCTTGGACGTGGCAATTGCACATGTTGCTACCAGTTCTTGGTGTTGCGACATAATCCTTGTTCCCACACACATTATGTGTGGCAATATATTGTCTTGCAACACACGTTCGTCGTTGCTAGTGCACCATATGCTACGACATGGGCAAGTTGCCACTGCAAGATCTAGCAACGCTTAAGGCGTTGCATTCGTTGTTGTTGCCACACCTACGACCATAGCAAAAGCTTATGTTTGCAATACCTAGGTGTTGCAAATCCAAAAAGCATTTTGCAACGCTAAGCAGAAAAGCGTTGTCCAAAGCTTTACCCATGCAAGCGCCTGCAACGCCTCCTAACGACAAAAAAGTGTTGCTATTTCTGCTATTGCAACTATTTTGGGCCTATTGCAACACCTTTTGGGCGTGGAAACAGGGTTAAAATTTAGTAGTAAGATGAGGAGAGACGTGGAGAGGCATGTTCTTTGCTGCGAAACCTGCCACAAAGCTAAGTCCCGTTTGAACCCTCATGGTTTATACACTCCTCTACCTATTCCTAGTGTACCTTGGGAGGATATCTCTATGGACTTTGTTCTTGGTTTACCTCGAACCAAGAGGGGGAGGGATTCAATCTTTGTTGTGGTAGATCGCTTTAGCAAAATGGCACACTTTATTCCTTGCCATAAGAGCGACGGCGCTTCACACATTACTGAATTGTTTTTTAGAGAAATTGTGCATCTACATGGAGTGCCATGTACCATTGTGTCTGATCGTGACACCAAGTTTTTGATAAGCTACTTTTGGAAGACCTTGTGGGGAAAACTTGGGATGAGGCTGCTATTCTCCACAATGTGTCATCCTCAAACTGATGAGCAAACTAAAGTTGTGAACCGCACACTATCAACATTGTTGCGAGCTATCCTAAAGAATAATCTGAAACTATGGGAAGAAAGTTTGCCGCATGTGGAATTTGCATACAACAGGGCGGTATACTCACCACAAAAATTTGTCCATTCAAAATTGTATATGGTTTCAAACCCGCTGCTCCCATCGATCTTTTGCCTTTGCCTATGCAGGAATGTATGAACTTTGATGCAAGCAAGCGAGCTGAATTAGTCAACAAGCTTCATGATCAAGCTAGAGCAAACATTGAAAAGATGACCAAGATGTATGAGAAGAGCGCCAACAAGGGTTGTAAGAAGATGTTATTTGAACCAGGAGACATGGTTTGGGTGCATTTGCGCAAGGATCGCTTTCCTGAACAACAACTAGAGCAAGTTGCAGGCCCGAGGTGATGGTCCATTCAAAGTGCTTCACAAGATCAATGACAATGCATATGAAATTGATCTTCCAAGTACTTATGGTGTGAGTACAAGTTTCAATGTCGCTGATTTATCTCCATTCTTTGGATTGGAAGAGTCGAGGACAACTCCTTTTCAAGAGGGGGAGGATGATGAGGACATCCCTGTCGTGCATGCTAGCTCAAGTCCAAAGGATACAAATCAAGGGCCACTTATAAGAAGCCATGCCAAGAAACTACAAGAGTAGGTGAATTCATTCCTAACTTATTGTAATTTTCACAGTTCTGAGAATGTTGTACTACCTAAATGTCCCATCTTGGTGATGCTTAGGTTTACACATGAAGATGTGGAAGGCACATGGCCGAAGGATTGACACACGGTGCTACAAAATAGCTCCGTCAGAAAAGTAACATAGACGAATGACTAGACCTAGAAAAAAGTAACGCGGATGACAAGTAACACGGATGGACGACCAGACCTAGGAAAAAGTGACACAGAAGGTCAATAGTCTGCTAGGTGCAGAACTTGGTACAACTTTCCATGCAAAACTGTACCAATCTACAAAGTTTCAAGGTGCATGCTACACATGGCTAGAAAGCTCTTCGAGTCTACTTTCACACCCAACAAATGGTTCATCATTTGGAATTCCCAATAAGGAGGTATGGACAGATTAGTGGACACTGCTCTGGAGGCCACCAGTCACGTGAGACCACTTCGGGAATTCATCTCATGGTGACCTTTCACATTGCCTATCTTTAGAAACTCCATTTCATTTTCACACCCATCTAGGAGGGTTGTTCTTAGTATAAATATTCCCTGCCTCTAAGCTCTAAAGGACCTTTTAATCAATTGATAAACTACATGATATTGCAGCCAAGATGCCGAGTGCCTTACTCAAACATTTGTTCTTCCTTGTTCTTCTTAGACTTGCGAAGTGACCCCTCTGGGTTTCCCTAGTTCATGCTTTATGGTTTCCAGTACAGTTGCACCATTTTGTGTGGATTAGTTTTGGATTGTGGTTCTACGGTCGTTCAAAGATTGAGTCGAAGTCTTTGCGGTTTTGGTGCCTCCCCGTCGCTTGGTCGCATCCAACCTTTGTCGGGTATAAAGCTAGTTATGCCGCTGTTCGCAACAAGTTATCTTTGATTCATGACCTACTATCATGAAGATTGAGCCACCCTTAAGGATGATCCTTATCAGAAACTGTGCAACCTTACCATATGATTTACCTAGTGTATGCATGACAAGAAATTAAACGTGCAAATGCAAACCTAGGCAAGAAAAGGAACTAGATGCTAATTGAAACTACAAGAATTTAAATCTAGTTACCTCTAACATGGGAAGGGGAATTTGTGTCCATAATATTTATTAACCTACTTGGCAATGACATGAACCAATGTGATGCACCCCATGAAAATGCACCCAAACTTTGCCAAGTCTCCAAATTCCCCGAAGTCCATTGGACTAGATCAAACACTAGCATCATTCAGATCTGCTTAGAATACAATCAAAACCTGATAGTAGACTTAAAAGTCATGTAACTCCTAAACAATCAAGTTTGAGATCATGAAAATTTAACACAAGCAATATAATATAATTATCTACAACTTTCTTATTATCATCTAGAGCTAATTCTACTATTTACAAGGCCACACATTACAAACAATGCAATCCTGTCAGGACTTGAGCAGAAGCAGCCATAGGACTTTAAACAACTATAGCTGAACATCTACTTAACTAAAAATTGTGATCTTTAACTTTTTGTAGAGCTCAATAAAAGTACTACAACTCATTTATTGTCATCAAAGCATGATTCAAAACTTAACTGAGCCAAACAATACAATCTTTCAAGTCTGTTCAGAATAGGAGCAAAGCAACATAGAGCATTTGTTATTTTTATGGCTCCTAAAATATCAATCCTAAAATCCTGAAATTTTTAAAAACCATCAATAATTACATAAATAGTATTCCATAAAAATTTCACATTTATTTGAGCAATACTACTGCAGTTATGGAAAAGACAAGTAAGACTAGCACTGCAGTTATGGAAAAGACAAGTAAGACTAGCACTAAAATCCTAACCTGCATAAATCTATTTTTACAGCAAAACTTTAAACCAAAACATTTCATATTATAGATCCACTACATAGATCTACTCACAAGGATTCCAAAAAGTCCTCATTTGCTATTTTACGATTTTTCTACAATTTACTATGCATTTTCAAATTTTCAGCCATTTTCTTGAAAAAGAAAAAGAGAAAACTAAAAAGGACAAACACTTCGCATCGGGACCCCTGAAAGAAACTTTAATTAAATGAAGCAACAGAGTCCCTGTGGCACTATTCATCTCAGTCATGGATTCTACGCTTAGGCCCTGTCTTTTCTCAAATTCTTGCCTGAGGTCCTTGTAACATCCTAGCTTTTCGAGTAACCAAAAATACGAACTTTTTAAAAAATTTTCCTGTGATTGTGTGAAGCATGTAGTTCCTAGGCCTAATCCGAGTCTAACTCACTAACATGTCATTGCATACATTTAGATTGCTTGTAGGAAGTGTGTGTGCTCTTATGTAGTTTCCATGTTTGAGTTTGTCCAGAGTTTGGAGTACACAAGTCCATAGCAGGTCCCCTCTCAAATTCCTTTTGAGATCATCTCAAACTCCATTTGGGCTTCCCCTAAATTCCTCTCTGGGATTTTCTATCTCAGATCTCCTTTGAAATTCATCTCAAACCCCTATTGTTCCATCTCAATTTCTTGAGAGTATAAACGGGGGAAAACATTTGTAACGGATCAACGTAATTATACGAGATTAAGTAAGAAAATCTTCCACCGAGACGGTTAATTTATCAAACTTAAACCCGTATAACCCGAGATTCCGTGAAATCACGAGGGATTTCAATCCAACCAACATACAACCAAGATCGTACTGATTTAGCAGCCACAGTTCACATGATACGTAGAGTTCACAATAAAAGTGGAGTACATCGGAGTTCGGAATAAAAGTTATTACAACACAGTTCAAAATAACATAGCGGAAGCAAGTAGTTTTACACCCACACTTAGTTCAAATACAGTGCCAGTAGATAGTCATGGTCCACAAAAGCAGTAGATAAGACGAACAGAGTGACCCTTGCCCAAGGTCCTAGTTGTCGCCCATCGCCGGAAACAGACAGTTAGAGCAGTACCCATAGTACATCTGACCATCTGCAACAACAATGGGAACAACGCCCTGAGTAGAGAGAATGTACTCAGCTAGACTTACCCATCATAAACCAGAAATAAAGGACACCAAGGATCATGCAAGGCTTTATAGATTGGACTGGCTTGACTCATTTGCGAAAAGCATAAGTGGTTATGAAAAACTATACCAGTACTTTTTGCATCACTTTTAGTATAACCTATTCAAGCTAGGTAAGCACCTATTTCTAAAACAATCACTTGATTCCTCATTAACAATCTAGATTACCATATCAGGTTTAGCATTTCCAATATCATTCACTTAACCATCAATGTTCCATTAATGTTACTACGATGCCATAGCTCGAGTCAAGTGCTCACTAACCGGGAGCGACGGCGATTCGAATCGAATTCCTATCCAGCTGGAGATTTATTCCTCACACAAACCTTGCTTCCCCCGTCAGGGTCGCGTATATCACCAATGACACTTTCCAAGAAGCCGCGGGATAACAATCATGGATCACACTACCCAGGGACCGCCCGACTGCCAGGACGCACCTTGGGCTCACTCTTCGCGTCCCCGTTACACCCACTTCAACATCAGTCTGCCAACCCGAGTTTATCCCGGCTTGAAAAGTGTCACTAGCTTCGCGGTCGAAAGGTACTTTATTCGGCCAGCTAAATGTGAGGCATGTGTTCAACATGACAAGAGGGACGAGCAACGATCGGTCCTTAATCGACACAGATGGAATCACTATAGTCCAAAACCCTATAAGACTCCGCCCGGTCTTCATTTATCCATCAACACTTGGTTACTTTTTATGATCACAATTACAGCTAACCATAACCCGGTATCCACCTATAACTCGCAGGTGACAGGAAATCACCCGACTTCTACCGGTCTAAGCATGGCTAAGCAATTCACTCGATCCTGACCTAACAGGGTGAAAGATAATCCGGTGGCCAAGATAATAATGTAACAACGGTTTCACTCAACTCCTATAACTTAATGCAACTATATATATAACTATAGTTCATGTAGTAAGGAACAACTTTTATAAAATAGGAGACTTAAAATGCTCTGGGGCTTGCCTTTTTCGAACGAGCTAGGATGGTGGTCGACACACTCTGGCAGCTCCTCGCCTGACTCTTCCTCCTCGGGCACGTCCTGTGCCTGGGGCTCCTGCTGATCCGTCCAAACTTGCTCCTCCGGTACTGCTACCTGCGACTCTTCCTACGATCCTGTATGATGCAAGTGCATAAGTAATCATGCGAATGATGCATCGGATTGTGGTGGAGTGCTTTGATGACATGAGATGCAGATGAGCACATGGAATGAGCAGTTTGAATATAACTATTTCTTCTACAAGGTAGTCAACGTCATCCAAGAACATGTACCCTAAAACATGCACATTATTCTTCTATTAGTTAGCCTATCATCTACACATACAAGTGAACCTAAGCTACCAAAGATCATCCACCTAACTCATCAAACAACATCAGCAAGGCATAATGATGCTTCAAAGATACACCAAACATATTTTATTTCTCTTAATTTCTCATAAAGAATAATCTTTTATTCCCTATTTAACTAGGGTTACACAGCAACACCTATTTCTGCTGTAGATAAAAATCTACCAAAATTACAGTAGATTACTCTTACCCTAACTAACCTACTACTAAATATTCATGAGAATTGCCTATGTAAAACTGCTTGTACAAAATAAACAAGTTATAGCCTAAATATGAGCATGAAATTATTTTGTACTAGAAAAAGTATCAAACAACAGATTTCACATTTTTCCTAGGTTACTAACAGTAAACTAACACACTACAAAAATTATCACATGTATGTTCTATACAAATTTAGCTCTCTACTAAAAATAACAAAGATTATCAATTAAAAGCATTTGAACTACACTTCAAAAAATTTCTCACAGAACATACTTCACTAATATTTTTCCTAGAAAGTGCATCACTAATAAAGATTAAAGCAACAAGAATCACATTTTTCCCTTCATTATTTTATTTACTACATATTTTCTAAGATATCAGCAATTATAGCAATTAAATAAATTTGCACAGTAAAGTGTTACAAAAATAATATGAGATATTTTTAAACTGTAGATCTATTCAAGAGGAACATTTCAAACTTTGTTTCATAATTTTTGGAGCTATAAATTGTACACAAACATTTTCCAAGTATTTTCTTTTCCCAAAACAAAATAGAAATTCAAAAACGAATTTTGGAAATCGTTTAACGGGCCAGCCCACTTGAACCACCGGCCCACGGCCCCTTTCAGCCGGAGCGCCGCACGGGAAAAAGAGAGGCGGCCCGGCTCGGTGGTTCGGCCCAAGGCTGCTGGCCCAGCAGGCAGAGAGGGGGGGGGCAGAACGCGGGGCGCGGCCACGGGTGCCGGCGTCCCGACGTCGCGGGGGCGAAGCGGTGGTCGCCGTCGGCCAACGGCCGTCCTCCGGCTCCAAGTTGCAACCCCGAGCATGCATGACTCCTGCGCAAGGATGGCGAGCACGATCGCGTGAAGCAAGGGAAGAAGGAGGGAGCGAGGGCGCTGGTGGCGGAGCTCGAGCCCGGCGGCCGGCGACGGTGGCGTGCGCGGGAAGAGGAGAAATTGAGCCTCACCATCATCGAACAAGGGATACCGAGCCCCGTTCGGAGAAGAGGAGAAGGTGGCGGAGCCGGTGGCGAGACGAATCGGAAGGTGGCGCGGCCGTTGAGCGGGAACGGCGGTGTTCGTCTCGGGCGGAGCGGCGGCGGCGCGAGGAAGCGAGAGCGGCGGCTGCTACTGCTCGCGCGAAGCCGAGCGAGGCGAAAATGGGGGTGTGCTGGCGAGGGAGGAGTGGGCGCGGCTTCAAGGCGCGTGGCGCGGCCGGTGGAGCCCACGGCTCGCCACCCGTACGCCGGAGGCGGCGAGCGGCGGCCACGCAGCAGCCACGGCCTGAGCGCGGCGTGAGACGGGCCAGGCCGGCTTCGGCCGTGGGCCGAGAAGTGAGGCGGCGGCCCAGCCAAGTGAAAATCCATTTTCCTTTTATAGTAAATATTTTTAGATTTATTTCTTTGTTTCAAAAGTGAATTTGAAGATGAGAAAGAGATTTTCAGAATTTTGGCCCAAAATAAAAGTTGTTCAAAATTTTATTCTCTACAACTTTCATGTAGAGCATTTTTCAAAATTCTCAATAGATTTTGAATTTAGGATTTAAAGCTAAATTTTTAAGTAAAAATTCATTTTTCTAGAATATTTTTAAAAGCAAAAATTTGAAGGAATTTGAATTCAAGAGTTGCTCCAAAAATCATGTTTATTTATTCTAGATTATCTAAAATTGTAGCTACACAAAGTTTCACCACTCTTTAGCACTTAAATGCAGAATTTGGGTTTTAAGTAATTGTTTTTCAACTTTAAATTTAAAAGGGTCTATATTGCATGCAATGATAACCATGTATGAGATGATTACTACTAATGTTTTGGATGCTAATGCATGCTTAACACCCAGGGGTGTTACAACCCTCCCCCCTTATAAGAATCTCGTCCCGAGATTTTGAGTTACGAACCATTTATCGTAAAAATCTTTATACGCGGTTTGAAGATATTCTCCCGTTTCCCATGAAGTATCACTCTCATCATGATGGCTCCACTGAATCTTGTAGGTTGTTACCACTTTATTTCGAGTGACTCGGTCCTTTGCATCCAGAACTCGAACCGGTTGTTCACGATATTCCAAGTCCGCCTTGATCCGAATACCCTGCAGTTCTATTCTCTCTTCCGGAACACGCAGACATTTCTTCAACTGGGATACGTGAAAGATGGGAAAGATCGAACTCATCCCTTCTGGCAATCGCAACTTGTACGCCACGGGACCCTTTTTCTCTATGATCTGGTATGGTCCGATATATCTAGCAGACAGTTTTTGCTTGATTCCAAACCGTTTCTTCTTCATGGGGGTAACCTTCAAATAGACATAGTCACCCACTTGGAAATCCAATGGTCTCCTTCTCTTGTCTGCATAACTCTTCTGACGAGACTGTGCAGCTTGCATGTTTTGTTGGATAATACGGACCTTCTTCTCTGCCTCATTTACAAAATCAATTCCATAAAACCTTCTTTCTCCAGGATCTACCCAATTTAACGGTGTCCTGCACTTCCTGCCATATAAAGCTTCAAAAGGTGCCATCTTGATACTCTCTTGGTAACTGTTGTTGTAAGCGAATTCTGCCAATGGTAACCAGGATTCCCATGAGCCTCTGGATGACAGTACACAAGCTCTAAGCATATCTTCAAGTACAACATTAACTCGTTCTGTCTGCCCATCTGTCTGGGGATGGTAAGCCATACTACGAATCAAACTAGTACCCAAACCTTTATGAAGATGTTTCCAAAAATGAGAGGTAAACTGTGAACCACGATCAGACACGATCGTTTTTGGTATACCATGTAATTGGACAATCTCAGCAATATACTTTTCTGCATATTGAGGTGGTCGGAATGTTGTCTTAACTGGCAGAAAGTGAGCTGTCTTGGTGAGACGATCTACTATTACCCAAATAGAATCGTGTCCCTTCTGTGTGGTGGGAAGACCAGTGATGAAATCCATACTTATATCATCTCATTTCCAATCGGGTACAGACAAGGGTTGCAGAAGTCCTGCGGGTCTCATGTGAAGAGCTTTAACTCTACAACACATGTCGCAACGAGCAACGTATGCTGCAATTTCCTTTTTCATCTTAGTCCACCAATAACAGGGTCGCAAATCTTGGTACATCTTACTACTTCCAGGGTGAATAGATAGCTTGGAATGATGGGTCTCATTCATCAACTTGTTCTTAAGCTCTCTATCCTTTGGTACCACCAGGCGATCCTTAAACCATAACACTCCTTGGTCATCCAATCGAAAGTGTTTGGTAGGTTCCCTCTTCATCTTCTCTTTGATATGAAAGATTTCCTTATCTGTCTTCTAACCTTCAATGATCTGGTTTTCCAGAGTACAACTGATCTGAATATTATGCAACACAGCAGGATGTAACAATTTGAACCCTTCTTCAAACAACGGTTGCACATCAATAGCATGTGATTTTCTGCCCAGTGCATCTGCTACTACATTAGCCTTCCCGGGATGATAATGCACGTTTAGATTATAGTCCTTTATCAGCTCTAACCATCTTCTTAGTCGCATGTTCAACTCAGATTGGGTAAAAATGTATTTGAGACTCTTATGATCTGTAAAGAGATTACACACATTACCCAGCAGGTAGTGTCTCCAAATCTTTAGAGCATGCACTACTGCTGCAAGCTCCAAATCATGTGTAGGATAGTTAACTTCATGCTTCCTCAATTGACGTGAGGCATAGGCAATGACCCTTCCATTTTGCATTAGTACACATCCTAACCCATTCTTAGATGCGTCACAGAACACATCAAAAGACTTTTCTATATCCGGTTGGGCCAGAACAGGAGCAGTGGTCAACAACTTTCGCAAGGTGCAGAAAGCTGCCTCGCACTCCTCTGTCCATACAAACTTATGATCCTTCTGTAACAGGCTTGTCATTGGTTTGGCAATCTTCGAGAAATCCGGTATGAAGCGACGATAGTAACCGGCTAAACCAAGAAAACTGCAAACTTCATGCACTGAGGTTGGTGACTTCCAGTCTATAACCTCTTGCACCTTATTAGGGTCTACGGAAATGCCATTTTCAGACAACACGTGGCCGAGAAAAGGAACTGTCTTAAGCTAGAACTCACACTTGCTAAACTTCGCATACAGTTGATGTCCTCTGAGTCTAGTCAAGACAATCCTGAGGTGCTCTGCGTGATTTTCTTCATTCTCTGAATATATTAGAATGTCATCAATGAACACAATCACAAACTTGTCCAACTCTGGCATGAAAACAGAATTCATCAGATACATAAAGTATGCAGGAGTGTTTGTCAATCCGAAGGACATGACAAGATACTCGTACAAGCCATATCTGGTAGAGAACGCAGTCTTAGGCACATCTTGCGGCCTAATCTTAATCTGGTGGTATCCTGATCTCAAATCTATCTTAGAGAACACTTTGGCTTTAGACAATTGGTCAAACAAGATATCAATCAGAGGAAGAGGATACTTGTTTTTAATTGTCACTGCATTTAGTGGTCGATAATCCACGCACATGCGTAAGGAGTTATCCTTCTTCTTTTTCACAAATAGAGTGGGGCATCCCCATTCAGACGAGCTGGGACGAATCAAACCTTTCTTTAGTAAGTCCTGGAGTTGCTTCTTCAATTCGGCTAACTCATTGGGAGGCATCCGATAGGGCCTTCTCGAGATCGGTGCTGTTCTCGGAATTAACTCAATTGCAAACTCAACATCTCGGTCTGTTGGAAGTCCAGGTAACTCATCTGGAAACACATCTGGAAACTCACAGACCACTGGAATCTGGGCTAGCAGAGTAGTTTGGACCGCACAAGTCGTGCTAGCTAGGTCTACTTTCTGAGGTAGGACCACCCAAAAAGTGCCTTCTCCACTTGGTTCCTTAAGAGAGATACTCCTTCCTCCAACATCGATTACTACCCCCATCTTATTCATCCAGTTCATACCCATGATCACATCCAAAACTAACCCTGGCATGACTATCAGATTAAGCTTATATTGTCGGTTTGATATGTTTAGGGTTACTCCCTGAACTATCTGATTAGTCAACAGATCAGCCCTAGTTGAACTGATTTTATAAGCACATTCCAATTCGACTATCCCTTGCTCATGCCTCTTAACAAATGCTTGACTTACAAAGGAATGAGATGATCCGGAATCAAACAAGACTACTGCAGGATGATTGTTGATAGAAAACATACCAGCTGTTACTGGTTCTCCTTCAGGGATGTCATCCACGGTGGTGTGATGCACACGAGCTTGATACTGCGTCTGCTGTTTCTTAGGGTAGGGACAAAACTTCGCAAAGTATCCGGGTTGGTTGCAGTTGAAGCACAGTCCCTTCACTTGAGCCACAGTTCCAGATGAACTGCCTTGTCCTATCTTCGCCTGAGGCAATGCCATCTTGAATGGTTTCTGGTTCCTCTGGGGTTGCTGAGCATTCTGATTCTTCCTTTGCGGTGGCCTAAACCTTGCACCTGGGGCAGGCGACCGATAAGCTGGACGGTTGGCCACTGGGGCTCTGGACTAGGACGGGCCCGACTCGAAAGCTCTCTTACGGATCTTGGAAGCAGCATAAACATTGTTCTTCTCTTGCTTCAGACAGTCACTAACGAAGTCGTTGAAACTAGTCCTCATATTTGTACCCACATGTTTCATCATCTTGGGATTCAGGCCTCTCTTGAAGCTAGCGATCTTCTTAGCCTTAGTATTCACCATATCAGGAGCATAACGGCTCAGGTTATTGAATGCATGTAGATATTGAGTTACAGTCTTCGTGCCTTGATTCAGTGCCAGGAATTCCCCAAGCTTCATCTCGGTCAGACCAGGTGGAATGTACGTTCCACGGAAGGCTTCGGTGAACTCCCTCCAAGTGATGTGAGCGTGGGGAGGAAAAGTGGTGCGGTGATGTTTCCACCACATTCCTACTGGACCTTGAAGCTAATGAGCTGCATACTCAGTCTTCAACACTTCAGTCATTCTCAAGATACGGAACTTGTCTTCCATAGTATTAATCCACTCTTCTGCATCCAAGGGTTCTGCGGCTTCCTTGAAGATCGGTGGACGAGTATCCATGAAGTCCTTGAAACTGCTGTACTGATTTACTTCGTGCCCACCCAGGTTTATTCCCCGACGGGTGTTGTCTGCGATACTGCGCAACGCAGCTTCCATATTCTGTTGCATGCCCTCCATATTACGTTGGCTTCCAAGAAATTGTGCGAAAAACTGTTCCGCAGTGTAGGGTGGAGGAGGCGGTGGTGGATCACGGTCATCATTAGCAGTTGCACTACCACCAGCCTCAGCGGCACCATACACGGTACGACGAGTGTTCGGCATCTGCATGTTTCAGCAACAGTAATTATTAGGTGATGTTGTAGGAATTGCGACCGAATGAAAAATCATGCTGACTGAATTTACTAGAGAGAATTAATTCATACAATAAAACAGGGGCACAATAAGTCATTCCAATTAACACAACATCACTAATTAGATTACTTAAAGCGCACACATCGCGTCCATTACAACCAAGTTGCCAGCATACATACACTGGACTTTTTGACGTTCGGATACCGCCACAAACACATCCAAGCTTTCTAACATTACATCAAAGCCTTAGTCTTTCTACTCATTATTACATGCCCAACGTGCCAACAAAGCAAAAGATCATGTAGATGGAACCTAGTAGGTAGCGCAACAACTACTAGCCTACTCATCGTGGTCGCTGTCTAAGTCCAAGACGTTGGTGTTGTCGCCATTAGCAACGTCGTGGTGCTCCCCAACTGGTGCTTCGGGCTTGTAACACCCCAGGTGTTTAGCTCCTTAATTGCATTGCATTTGCATGAGCATAAGCAAGCATCATTCATTTCATGCATAAGCTTAATATGTTATATTTCATGTGAAGTAAAAGTGAGTAAGGTGCAACACACAAGTACCTTATGTGCAATTTCCTTTGTGAGATATGTCAACCACTTTAGTGTAACATAATTAGCAAGTGTTATGCAACACACTCATGCAACATGTGCAACACGAGCTTGCAACATTTGGGTGAAAGTATGGAATTACTGGTTCTAAAGTATGTGACACTAGGAATTTTGTGCAACCAATGGGTAGAGTGGCTAATTAGGTCTTATAACACCTTAATTACATTTAGGGTAAGTAGTGGAGCAGTGTTCATGTTGACCAAAATTACCAAATTGCCCTTCCAAATGTTGTTGACTAAGTTGGACCCCTAGAGTGATCTGGTTTGACCAATTAAAAAGTCCAATTTAGAGATCTTGCATGGAGGAGCAACCTTAAGCAAAGTTGTAGAGAATTTCATGAGGAACAAAAGTTCTAATATGGCCATCTCATGAAAATAATCAGAACATGCTAAAAAATGGCCCACAAGTCAGTATTAGGGGCTGATTTGGGACTTAGCAAATTTAGCTAAGTGTGGAGCTGAAAACCATTTCACTGTACCTCACTTTAGCAACTTGTAACTCACAAACTAGGCCAAATCAGTCTTTGAGCCAATTGACAAAGTTGTTGTCCACACATAGCTCTACAACATTGTCAATATCACCAGCACCTAGTTCTAAATGGTTTAGGAGATGTGGTGTCTTGAAAATAGGGTTTCAGTCGACGTTATCTCTGAAACTGCATTTCAGTTTCAAGGGGCACCACTTTGGAGCTCTGTAGTTTCAAATCTAGGCCGAACCAGCCCAAACTCCAATTGACAAAGTTGTAGTCCTCATGTAGCTCTACAACATTGCCAACAGCACCCATACCTGGTTCTCGCTGGATTAGGAGTAAAATGAACTCAAAATCGCTCTGTCAGTCACCGTTTCAGACGCGATTCAGTTAAGTCAGACTTCGGTCATGACTGTCGTGGCCGACCGGCCGCAGGCCGTCGTCGACGCATGGCCACGCGGTGGCAGCCGTACGCCAGCCTTGGCCCCACCCGTCGGGTCGCGACGCCTTCAAGGACGCCACGAAGCCGGACCCTGTCCCTCACTCGCGCCTCTGCTTCCCTCTCGTCCTCTCCGAGCCAGGACGGAGCACCGAGATGCCATTGCCGCCGTGCCACTTCCCCGCGCTCGTGCGCCGTCGTCATTGAGTCTCGGCCCAATTCCTCCCACCAGCGACACCGCAGCATCTCCCTCTACCACCTCCACCCCTTTCCGGGGGCGTTTGAGCGAAGGTGAGGCCGCATTGCTCGCTTCCGCCTCCACGGCCGCGTTCGGGACCTCGCCGGAGTGTGAGGCCACCGTGGTCAGAGCGGCTCGGCCCTTCTCATCCCTCCCTTTTCCCGTAGTTAGCGTTCCAGTGACCTCGGGAAACTCGGAGCGGGCTTGGTTGAGGCGGTAGGGGCTCACCGTCGCCGGCGTACCGCCGCGCACCTCCACCGTGTCGCCATGCCCGACGGCGAGCACCTTTCCGTTGCTCCGCCGCCCTGTTCTTGCCACCAATCGTTGTAGTTCGATGACATGGTCATGCTAGTCCGTCCAATTGCGTCGGCCGGCTCACCGACGGCGAGCTTCGGCGACCGCAGCTCCTTCCCTCCGTCTCTCTCTCGCTGACAAGTGGGGCCACCCGGTCAGTCATACGCGCGCGGGCGGGAGCCGTAGCAGGCCGCACGCGAGAGCAGGCCGCACAGCGCGATGTGGGCCGCGTCGGCTTTGCAGGCCGGCCCGGTAACAGGGTTTTGAATTTATTTCATTTCTTTTATTCTATCACAGTTTTAGTTAAGTTTTGGAAAATGTAGATCTAGGGTTTTACTTGCCCAAAAATTATGAGATAAATTTTGTTGGGATCTACAGGATGTGTAGTATTTTAGAAAAATATAAATTGGATGTGTGATGTTTGTTTTCTGGGATATTTAAATAGGTCCTTGAAATGTGTTTTAAATCACATGCAAACTTGTTTAAATTATATCTTGAGTTTCAGTGTTCCAAAAATTATGAAATTTGGTGAGTAGGCTAATTTATACTTGCTCTAGCTTTGGTAAAAATTTGGGCAGTAGTGCTTAAGTACTTTTCAAGTTATAATGCTATCTTGTTATTCTAGGAAATATTTAAATGAATTTTAGTAATTTTTCTACATGTGCAATGTTCATATAAATTTTTGGAGAAAGTCTTGGTACCCTAGAGTGTCTAAGAAAATTAAGAAATCTATTGTTTGACACTTTTTACTATGCTTTGTTATTTATACAAAAATCAGCCTTTTTGGCTTGGGAATTTTGTGTAGGAAGCTCCTGTGAATAAATTTAGTTCAAATTTTTACAGTAGCCTCTTCTTGGGTCAGAGAGTCTCCTGTAATTTTTGTAGAATTTTAGGAGTAGTTTACATATATGTTTGAAATTCCACTTAATTACATAAGTAAATTAAGAAATGAGTTTAAATAAATATTCTAGGTGGGCACACCTTACTTTCTGGTGTTTTGTGACCTTTGTGAACTTGTAGTAGTATTAGTTTGGTCTTAGAGAATGTTTGCCACATCAATAAATATTTAATCTTTGCAATTTTAGGTTTTCTGGACAGCTGATAGTATTTCTAGGTTTGACCTTGGATAAAGGTGGTTGCTGGAAAATTTGTAAATACCAAAGTTGTAGTAAAAGTTGTAGATGAGCTGGTGTCGAAATTTGGGAGCATTTGACTTAGTAGTTTGGGAGTCATTGCTGTTTTAAGTGACAGTCCAGAATTGACTGCTCTCTGTTTAGAGAGAACATATTCTAGAACTTTGGAATTTCGACTAGGTAAACTTTGGAATTAAGTGCTGTGGTCTGAAAACATTTTGTGGTGCATTTCATAAGATTTCCAGATTGTCTTAGATCATATCTTTTGGAGTTGGGATTCTCCAATTATGTTAGAATCTTTGAGCTGCTGTCCAGAATGTCTTACTGTGGTAACCTAAGTAATATTACTCTTGTATTGTTAGGTGTTAGGGCCTTAACCGAAGAGGAACAACTATATCTTAGGTTGGGTAGATTAGGTAAGTACTTCTCCACCGGAGAAGAGATTTGCACGTACTAATAAAGTAACTTGAATAGAGTATTTTATTTCTGAAATACATTTCATTCCGAGCATGTTGCACCCATTTATGCATCCATGATATTTATTGTGCGTTCATGCAATAGGTGTACCAGAGGGGGTAACTCTCCTCGAATTCGAGCCTGTGATTCCGGAGGAAGTCCAGGACCAGCCAGTGGAGCCCGCGGAACCAGTCGGCGAAGGAGACGCCGCTGAAGACTTGCCCGAGTGCCCTGACCACCGGCCTTCGACCTTTCTGAAAGGCAAGCCCCGGTGCATGCTGAACCTACGGTTTTATAAATTAATCTTGAGTACTTTTAATTATTTACTGCATTAAGTTGTAGGAGTTGTATGAAAACAATTGTTACATTATACCTGTCCTTGTCCAGATATCGTACTTAATCCTATATTAGGTTTAGGCACGTGTCAATGCTTAGCCCTGCTTAGTACGGTAGAAGTCGGGTGATTTCCGGTCATCCGCGAGATGTAGGAAGGAGTCACGAGTGGCTTTATGGCTATCGTGGATGGAACCATGCTTAAAAATGAAATTGAGACCGGGCGGGAGTTCGATAGTACAGCCGCAAGACACTACAAGTCTTGGGTGTGGAGCTATGCCCGTCTGAGTCGTTTAAGGACCGATTCGCTGTACGTCCTTGAGTCATGTTGAACGCAGTCTAACACTTAGTTGGCCGGATAAGCCGTTCCGACCGCGAAGTCGAGTAGTATGGTTCAGGCCGGGAATCGAATGGTAGGTTGCATTTTGGAGGAGAGAAAGGATGTGCTTGTGGACATTGGCGTGAGACCAAGGGGGGGGTTAGAGTCCCTATCACCTGGCAGAGTGTCACCCTTGGGGACGCGACATTATTCGGGCCCGCGATTCCTGAACTGTACAAAAGATGACCTGAGCAGCCCTCGCCAGGCGTGACTCGGTGAGTGTTAGAAATACCCCTCCAGCTGGATAGGAATTCGATTCGAATCGCCGTCGCTCCCGGTTAGTGAGCACTTGACTTGAGCAGCGGCAACGTAGATCTCATTAAATGAACTGGTGGTTAAGGGAATGATACAATGTTGCCACAATTCATACCTGCTCTGGATATAATGATGATAATTGTTTGATTATAATCAAGTGCATGTTTAGTACAGGTGCTAAGATAGATGATAGGTAAATGCTAAAAATAACTGCTAGTACAGGCTATAAGAGTTTCAATTACTTATGCCTTTATGCAAAATGTTATGTCAGCTAGCCTCTTGTGTAAGCCTTGCATAATCCTTGGTGTCATCTTATTTCTGGTTTTCGGCGGGTAAGTCTAGCTGAGTACATTCCAGTACTTAGGGTTTATTCCCTCCTGTTGCAGATGATATGCTCTATCAAGGCTTCTGCAAAACTTGTCTCCACCCTACGGGTGAAGAAGACTAGATCACTTGGGCGTGATCATTTTTTTATGTACTTTCCTCATGCTTTTGCGGGTTGTTGATCATCAAGACTGGCAGTAGTTAAACAACTGGTGTGCGTTTGCTTCCGCTACTTTTATAAACTTGGTTTGTAATAATTGCGACTCCGTTTGCGTACACTTATTTCCGAACTACTTGTGAAATGTAACGTATGATGTTGTATGTTGAATGATGCGATCCTGGTTGTAAGCAAGTTGGTTTGAAACCCTTCGTGGTTTCGATTGACTACCGGGATTATATGGGCTCAAGTTCGAAAATTTGAGCGCTTCGGTGCTTGTTTTTGTACTTGTGCTCTTATAATTTGGTTGGTTCTGTTATAGCTGGTACCGGAGCATAATTCAACATTAAACACATCATATGAGTATTTAAAAACAAAAGTATTTGATTATGAAAAAGGGTTGAAACACTAAAAATTATTTTTAGGTATGCCAGTGATCACATCCCTTAGCCCAAATAAGGACTCTTAGGTGGCTTATTATAAAGACTAACTTGGGGGCCTTGTTTGTTTTTGTTTCGTCGTCCATACGGCGTGATATTGTATGGATGCCATCCACTTGGGTGGTAATGTATGGATCAATTGTCTCGACGCTCTGGTAAGTGTGAGTTGTGAGAGCATGATCGTTCAACCAGCGATCTAGGGGAGAGTAGTTTTGGTGACTTGCATACTTACATGTTTAAACCATGTAATTACGTAAGCACTTAATTGTGGGAACCTTTATATCGGGTAGCTTTGATACTGAAGTATATACATCTGGGGATGTGTATATGGAAAGTATTTAAATTACTGCTTTCTTGTGTGCATATATTGGGAAACTATTGGGCTGAAATGAGGTTTTCTGCAGGTACACTAACAGCGTAACGAGTAGACCGATAGTTTCGCTTATATGAGAGAACGTATGTATGCCACCGCCTAGCGTTAGAACTTTAGGTTTCTACTAAGGTGAGAGGGCGTACGGAACGTGCATGCATCATATTTAATTATATCATACATATCATTTACTCCCTCCTTAAAAATTTCTGTACTCCCGACTAAAGTAAATTTCGTATCCCCTAAATGATCCTCACTTTAAGTCGTATCTTATCTTGTTGCTTCAGATGGCACGTACCAAGAGGACTGCTCGCAAGTCCACTGGAGGCAGGGCACCGCGTCACCAGCTCGCTCCACGGGAGCCCCGCCCTGAGCCTACTGAGGTGGAAAGGCTAAGGGCTGAGTTGGCTGAAGTGACTGCTGCCAGGAATGCAGCGCGTCAGCAACTGGAGCAAGTGATTCGTGATCGTGACCAGGAAACCCTTGCAGTCCAAAGGTTGACAGTAGCAAACCGCAACTGTCAACGCATGTTGGTCCGTGTTATGAACCAGAGGGATGAAGCCTGGCACGAGGAGAACGTTCTGAGAGCTCGTCAGTTTGAGCTCGAACAGCAGTTGGAGAATGCTGAAGAATACAATGACAATCTTCATGAAGAAGTGCACCGCCTGAACAACCAGCTAAATCCTCTGCTGCCTAGGAATATCAACGCAGATGAGGACATGGGTTCGGGAATCTTCATGGCTGAAAATGATGATGAAGTGGAGGTCAACGGACCCCAAGATGTCGAACCAGAGGAAGAACCAGAAGAAGAAGAAGAAGATGAGGAGTTAGAGCCTGTTAGTGATGAGGACGGCGGGGAGATCCTTGACACCGACTGTAAGGACGATGCTTAGAGTAGTTATCACGTAGCTATGATGTTAGGATTGTCTTTTGTGCCTCCTGGGGTTGGAGTGAGGCTTTGTAATAACTTGACTTTTCGGATGTAAGGTCGAACTCTATGTTTCCTGGATGTTTAGTTGGAGCCTGTTAATTTCGATCGCAAGTGGATGTCTTATTGTGTTGCGTTCGATGATGGTGTCACGATTAGTACCCTTTGGTGCCGCGACGAAACCGAGGGCCTCCTATGGCGCGCGACATAAGGTTGTGCTGCTTGGCACGCGCTGGTATCGAGGTGGCTAGTCATGATCCACCATGGAGCTCTACCGTTGAGAAGTCTCTTTGTGATCAGTTTGAAGTAGCCTTTCTCAGTCAACTAAACACGTTGAAATTGAATCCAAGTCTCGGGCAAAAGATCAAAAATCACGTAGATTTTAACGTAAACGGTTCAGTAACTGCTGTGCTCCTTGTGTGTGAGCCTTTATCAAAGTACATCTTGTTGGATTCTCTCGCATGATTGCACCATTTGATCCGCTTGAATGGATTGTGCGGTTGTGATGAAGTATTGTGTCATGAGTATTTTGAGAAGTCTATTTCATGAAGTCAGTTTGACATATTTACAATAATTCATCTACAAATTTCCCACATCGTCAGTGCTCATTGGCTATGCATTTTGCAGATGTCATACAATCTTCGTTGGGGTCGTGGCAATGAGGATGAGGAACAGCCACCCCCTCCGCCACCACCTACCCCGGCTGAGTTAATGCAGACCGTGGTTGAAGGGCAGCGCATGCTGGCAGATGCTATGCGCCAGCTTGCCAACCGGGAGGCTCGTCCTGGCCGCCAGGGCCCAGAACCCAATCAATACAGTGATTTCAAGGACTTTCTTGATACTAAGCCCCCGCTCTTTAAGGAGGCGGAGGAACCACTGCAAGCTGATGAGTGGTTAAATACTATTGAACAAAAGTTTCGTCTGCTTCGCCTGACTGATGAGCTAAAGACTGAATATGCTTCTCATCAATTGCATGGTCCAGCGGGTATTTGGTGGAGCCACTATCGTTCCACACTGCCTGCAAATGTTCCAATTGCTTGGGACCAGTTTAAGGCCGCATTCCGTGGAAACTATATTCCTCCAGGTCTTATGGCTATCAAGCACACAGAATTCATGAGGCTGTCACAGGGAAATAAAAGTTTGACTAAATATCTACAATCTTTCAACAACCTGGCAAGGTATGCCACAGAGTTTGTGGATACCGATTCTAAGAAAATTGCTAGCTTTAAAAGAGGCCTCGGCCCAAAGTTGATGAAGACTATGGGCACTAGCAAGTGCACTACTTTCAATGAATTTATCAGTGATGCTCTGACTCAAGAGAACAACAATGCTATCTATTCTGCCTCTAAGAGCCGCAAAAGGGCTATTGAGGCGAGTGCTTCATAGTCTCGAGCTCCAGCTGCCCCGAGGGCTCCTCCTCGCCCTCCTGCCACGAATGCTAAGTTCCGTCCTCCGCAAAAGAAGGCGTCAGTGAAGACTGGGTTTCGCAAGGCATATACAGTGGCTCTGCCAAAAAGTAGTTCGAGCCAAGGCAGCTCCAGTGTCCCTCCTAGCAACATGCCTTGCTGGAACTGCAACAAGCCAGGCCATTGGTCCAGAAACTGCCCTTACCCCAAGAAGAATGTCAACCAAGGTGGCCGTCAAGGGCACGCTCATTATAACAGTATCGAGGAAATTCCATCTGGTGAAGTTGTCACCGCTGGTAAGTTCCTAGTTGACCAACATCCTGCAGTGGTACTTTTTGATTCGGGTGCTTCGCATTCCTTTATCAGTCCTAAGTTTGCATCAGAGTTTGCACACAAATTGCATACTGTTGAAGGTGGGGGTTATTGTATTAGCGCAGCAAGTGGGAATATTTCCACAGATAGAGTAGTGGGGAATCTTGAGCTTGAGATAGAAGGGCGAAAGTACTCGCTTGCCTTAGTGGTTTTGCCGGGCTTAGGCATCGATGTTATTTTGGGCATGAATTGGATGAGTCAGAATGGGGTACTCATTGATACATCCACTCGGGTAGTTATGCTCAGAGACCCTATAGATCAAAAGGGTTTTCTGGTATAACTTCCCAGAAAAGTTGATTTGTCTAGGGAAGTTCATGCTGTGCAAGCAAAGGCGTTGGCCGAAATTCTGGTAGTAAGTGAGTTTCCGGACGTTTTTCCCGATGATTTGCCGGGACTCCCTCTGGATCGGGATGTGGAGTTTAAAATTGAGTTGTTGCCTGGCACGGCTCCCATCTCTAGGAGACCCTATAGGATGCCTCCAAATGAACTCGCTGAACTTAAGGTGCAATTGAATGAACTTTTGAAGAAGGGGTTGATTCGTCCTAGTTTGTCTCCGTGGGGATGTCCTGCTATCTTTGTAAAGAAGAAGGATCAGTCGTTGCGGATGTGCGTAGATTATAGACCTCTCAATGCAGTTACTGTAAAAAATAAGTACCCTCTACCACGTATCGACATCTTGTTCGATCAGTTGTCTAAAGCTAAAGTTTTCTCCAAGATCGATCTAAGATCGGGCTACCATCAAATTAAAATCCGCCCGGAAGATGTTCCAAAGACAGCCTTTTCTACCAGATACGGTCTTTATGAGTATCTTGTTATGTCTTTCGGCTTGACCAATGCCCCCGCACACTTTATGTACTTGATGAATTCGGTGTTTATGCCCGAATTGGACAAGTTTGTGGTGGTATTTATTGATGACATCCTGGTATATTCTGTGAATGAGGAAGATCACGCTGAACATCTGTGTATAGTCCTCACAAGACTGCGTGAACATCAACTTTATGCAAAGTTCAGTAAGTGCGAATTCTAGCTTCGAGAAGTACCTTTCCTTAGGCATGTGTTGTCCGATGGAGGAATTATGGTGGACCCCGCCAAGGTACAGGAAGTACTAAACTGGAAGGCTCCTATCTCGGTTCACGAGGTCCGGAGTTTTCTTGGTTTGGCTGGCTATTATCGTCGCTTCATCCCGGATTTCTCCAAAATAGCCAAGCCAATGACTCGGTTGCTGCAGAAAGACACCAGGTTTGTCTGGACTCCTGAGTGTGATGCGGCTTTTCACCAACTGCGAACCCTCCTGACCTCAGCTCCGGTTTTGGCACAACCGGATATCAAGAAACCATTTGATGTTTATTGTGATGCCTCAGGCATTGGTTTGGGAGGTGTTCTGATGCAGGAAGGCTGAGTAATTGCATATACCTCTCGACAACTTCGAAAACATGAGGTGAATTATCCAACACATGACTTAGAACTCGCCGCGGTTGTGCATGCTTTGAAAGACTGGCGACACTATCTGTTGGGCAATGTTTGCAATATCTACACAGACCATAAAAGCCTCAAATACATCTTCACCCAACCTGAGTTGAATATGCATCAAAGAAGATGGCTCGAGTTGATTAAAGATTATAACCTTCAAGTGCAATATCATCCAGGCAAGGCAAATGTGGTTGCGGATGCCTTAAGCCGTAAGTCTCATTGCCATTCCTTAGTTGAAACTGATTTTCATCGATCTCGCCTTCTACATCCAGCAGTCTTGTACAACATCACTGTCAGTTGTACTCTCAAAAACAGAATTATGGAACTCCAAAAGACTGACACTGGTATATTCCACATCAAGCGTAAGATAAAAGAGCAAGAAACTACACAGTTCAGGGTAGATGAAGAGGGTGTACTATGGTTCAAAGATAGGTTAGTTGTACCTAAGGACCGGGAGCTTCGAAATGATATTATGTCTGAAGCACACTCCTCTAAGTTGTCCATCCATCCTGGTAGCAATAAGATGTATTATGATTTGAAGCCATACTATTGGTGGACCAAGATGCGGAAAGAGATAGCTGCATATGTGGCTAGGTGTGACACCTGCTGTAGAGTTAAAGCTGTGCACATGAAAGCTGGGTTGCTTCAACCACTTTCTATCCCAGGTTGGAAATAGGAAGAGATAAGTATGGATTTCATTGTCGGTCTTCCTCCTACTGTCAAGAATCATAACTCCATCTGGGTAATTGTGGATCGTTTGACCAAATCAGCTCACTTCATTCCAGTTAGAGTGGACTATCGTCCCACTGACTATGCTGAGTTGTATTTCAATCAGATAGTCCGGCTCCATGGGATACCTCGTACTATCATATCTGACCGTGGTCCCCAGTTCACTGCTCGCTTTTGGGAGCACTTGCATCACCTTCTGGGAACCAAGTTAGTGAGAAGCTCTGCTTATCACCCCCAGACATCAGGACAGACGGAACGGGTTAACCAAATCTTGGAAGATCTGTTGCGGGCATGTGTCATTTCATCCAAGGGTTCTTGGGAAAAATGGTTACCTCTAGCCGAGTTTTCGTACAATAATAGTTATCAAGAGAGTATTAAGATGGCTCCATTCGAAGCTTTGTACGGTCGTAAGTGTAGAACTCCACTAAACTGGGTAGAAGCTGGTGAAAGGAGATTTTATGGTATTGCTTTTGTTGAGGAAGCTAAGGAACAAGTCCGTACCATCCAAAAACATATGGCTGCAGCCCAAGCTAGACAGAAAAGTTATGCTGACCGTCGTAGAAAACCGCTCGAGTTTGAAGTTGGAGACTTCGTTTATCTGAAAGTTTCTCCCATGAAGAGTGTCCAACATTTTGGTGTTAAGCGGAAACTTGCGCCAAGATACGTGGGTCCTTTCCAGATCATAGGCAAGAGTGGAGCTGTTGCGTATAAAATCCAGTTACCTCCAGAAATGAGTGCCATATTCAACGTCTTCCATGTATCTCCGCTCAAAAAGTGTCTTCGAGTTCCTGAGGAAAGAGTCCCTTTAGGAGATATCAGGCTGGAATCTGATCTAACTTACGAAGAAAAGCCAGTCTGAGTGATCGATACTCAGGAACGAGTGACTAGAAGCAAAGTGGTTAAGTGGTATAAAGTAATGTGGAGTAACCAGGGTAGTGAAAGTGACGCTACATGGGAACGGGAGGACTATTTGCGGGATGGTTATAAGGAATTCTATGAAAAATGGTACGCTTTCTAAATCTCGGGACGAGATTTATATAAGGGGGGAGGGCTGTAACACCCCAGGTGTTTAGCTCCTTAATTGCATTGCATTTGCATGAGCATAAGCAAGCATCATTCATTTCATGCATAAGCTTAATATGTTATATTTCATGTGAAGTAAAAGTGAGTAAGGTGCAACACACAAGTACCTTATGTGCAATTTCCTTTGTGAGATATGTCAACCACTTTAGTGTAACATAATTAGTAAGTGTTATGCAACACACTCATGCAACATGTGCAACATGAGCTTGCAACATTTGGGTGAAAGTATGGAATTACTGGTTCTAAAGTATGTGACACTAGGAATTTTGTGCAACCAATGGGTAGAGTGGCTAATTAGGTCTTATAACACCTTAATTACATTTAGGGTAAGTAGTGGAGCAGTGTTCATGTTGACCAAAATTACCAAATTGTCCTTCCAAATGTTGTTGACTAAGTTGGACCCCTAGAGTGATCTGGTTTGACCAATTAAAAAGTCTAATTTAGAGATCTTGCATGGAGGAGCAACCTTAAGCAAAGTTGTAGAGAATTTCATGAGGAACAAAAGTTCTAATATGGCCATCTCATGAAAATAATCAGAACATGCTCAAAAATGGCCCACAAGTCAGTATTAGGGGCTGATTTGGGACTTAGCAAATTTAGCTAAGTGTGGAGCTGAAAACCGTTTCACTGTACCTCACTTTAGCAACTTGTAACTCACAAACTAGGCCAAATCAGTCTTTGAGCCAATTGACAAAGTTGTTGTCCACACATAGCTCTACAACATTGTCAATATCACCAGCACCTAGTTCTAAATGGTTTAGGAGATGTGGTGTCTTGAAAATAGGGTTTCAGTCGACGTTATCTCTGAAACTGCATTTCAGTTTCAAGGGGCACCACTTTGGAGCTCTGTAGTTTCAAATCTAGGCCGAACCAGCCCAAACTCCAATTGACAAAGTTGTAGTCCTCATGTAGCTCTACAACATTGCCAACAGCACCCATACCTGGTTCTCGCTGGATTAGGAGTAAAATGAACTCAAAATTGCTCTGTCAGTCACCGTTTCAGACGCGATTCAGTTAAGTCAGACTTCGGTCATGACTGTCGTGGCCGACCGGCCGCAGGCCGTTGTCGATGCGTGGCCACGCGGTGGCAGCCGTACGCCGGCCTTGGCCCCACCCGTCGGGTCGCGACGCCTTCAAGGACGCCACGAAGCCGGACCCTGTCCCTCACTCGCGCCTCTGCTTCCCTCTCGTCCTCTCCGAGCCAGGGCGGAGCACCGAGGTGCCATTGTCACCGTGCCACTTCCCCGCGCTCGTGCGCCGTCGTCATTGAGTCTCGACCCAATTCCTCCCGCCAGCGACACCGCAGCATCTCCCTCTACCACCTCCACCCCTTTCCGGGGGCGTTTGAGCGAAGGTGAGGCCGCATTGCTCGCTTTCGCCGCCACGGCCGCGTTCGGGACCTCGCCAGAGTGTGAGGCCACCGTGGTCAGAGCGGCTCGGCCCTTCTCATCCCTCCCTTTTCCTGTAGTTAGCGTTCCAGTGACCTCGGGAAACTCGGAGCGGGCTTGGTTGAGGCGGTAGGGGCTCACCGTCGCCGGCGTACCGCCGCGCACCTCCACCATGCCGCCATGCCCGACGGCGAGCACCTTTCCGTTGCTCCGCCGCCCCGTTCTTGCCACCAATCGTTGTAGTTCGATGACGTGGTCATGCTAGTCCGTCCAATTGCGTCGGCCGGCTCACCGACGGCGAGCTCCGGCGACCGCAGCTCCTTCCCTCCGTCTCTCTCTCGCTGACAAGTGGGGCCACCCGGTCAGTCATACGAGTGCGGGCGGGAGCCATAGCAGGCCGCGCGCGAGAGCAGGCCGCACAACGCGATGTGGGCCGTGTCGGCTTTGCAGGCCGGCCCGGTAACAGGGTTTTGAATTTATTTCATTTCTTTTATTCTGTCACAGTTTTAGTTAAGTTTTGGAAAATGTAGATCTAGGGTTTTACTTGCCCAAAAATTATGAGATAAATTTTGTTGGGATCTACAGGATGTGTAGTATTTTAGAAAAATATAAATTGGATGTGTGATGTTTGTTTTCTGGGATATTTAAATAGGTCCTTGAAATGTGTTTTAAATCACATGCAAACTTGTTTAAATTATATCTTGAGTTTCAGTGTTCCAAAAATTATGAAATTTGGTGAGTAGGCTAATTTATACTTGCTCTAGCTTTGGTAAAAATTTGGGCAGTAGTGCTTAAGTACTTTTCAAGTTATAATGCTATCTTGTTATTCTAGGAAATACTTAAATGAATTTTAGTAATTTTTCTACATGTGCAATGTTCATATAAATTTTTGGAGAATGTCTTGGTACCCTAGAGTGTCTAAGAAAATTAAGAAATCTGTTGTTTGACACTTTTTACTGTGCTTTGTTATTTATACAAAAATCAGCCTTTTTGGCTTGGGAATTTTGTGTAGGAAGCTCCTGTGAATAAATTTAGTTCAAATTTTTACAGTAGCCTCTTCTTGGGTCAGAGAGTCTCCTGTAATTTTTGTAGAGTTTTAGGAGCAGTTTACATATATGTTTGAAATTCCACTTAATTACTTAAGTAAATTAAGAAATGAGTTTAAATAAATATTCTAGGTGGGCACACCTTACTTTCTGGTGTTTTGTGACCTTTGTGAACTTGTAGTAGTATTAGTTTGGTCTTAGAGAATGTTTGCCACATCAATAAATATTTAATCTTTGCAATTTTAGGTTTTCTGGACAGCTGATAGTATTTCTAGGTTTGACCTTGGATAAAGGTGGTTGCTGGAAAACTTGTAAATACCAAAGTTGTAGTAAAAGTTGTAAATGAGCTGGTGTCGAAATTTGGGAGCATTTGGCTTAGTAGTTTGGGAGTCATTGCTGTTTTAAGTGACAGTCCAGAATTGACTGCTCTCTGTTTAGAGAGAACAGATTCTGGAACTTTGGAATTTCGACTAGGTAAACTTTGGAATTAAGTGCTGTGGTCTGAAAACATTTTGTGGTGCATTTCATCAGCTTTCCAGATTGTCTTAGATCATATCTTTTGGAGTTGGGATTCTCCAGTTATGTTAGAATCTTTGAGCTGCTGTCCAGAATGTCTTACTGTGGTAACCTAAGTAATATTACTCTTGTATTGTTAGGTGTTAGGGCCTTAACCGAAGAGGAACAACTATATCTTAGGTTGGGTAGATTAGGTAAGTACTTCTCCACCGGAGAAGAGATTTGCACGTACTAATAAAGTAACTTGAATAGAGTATTTTATTTCTGAAATGCATTTCATTCCGAGCATGTTGCACCCATTTATGCATCCATGATATTTATTGTGCGTTCATGCAATAGGTGTACCGGAGGGGGTAACTCTCCTCGAATTCGAGCCTGTGATTCCGGAGAAAGTCCAGGACCAGCCAGTGGAGCCAGCGGAACCAGTCGGCGAAGGAGACGCCGCTGAAGACTTGCCCGAGTGCCCTGACCACCGGCCTTCGACCTTTCTGAAAGGCAAGCCCCGGTGCATGCTGAACCTACGGTTTTATAAATTAATCTTGAGTACTTTTAATTGTTTACTGCATTAAGTTGTAGGAGTTGTATGAAAACAATTGTTGCATTATACCTGTCCTTGTCCAGATATCGTACTTAATCCTATATTAGGTTTAGGCACGTGTCAATGCTTAGCCCTGCTTAGTACGGTAGAAGTCGGGTGATTTCCGGTCATCCGCGAGATGTAGGAAGGAGTCACGAGTGGCTTTATGGCTATCGTGGATGGAACCATGCTTAAAAATGAAATTGAGACCGGGCGGGAGTTCGATAGTACAGCCGCAAGACACTACAAGTCTTGGGTGTGGAGCTATGCCCGTCTGAGTCGTTTAAGGACCGATTCGCTGTACGTCCTTGAGTCATGTTGAACGCAGTCTAACACTTAGTTGGCCGGATAAGCCGTTCCGACCGCGAAGTCGAGTAGTATGGTTCAGGCTGGGAATCGAATGGTAGGTTGCATTTTGGAGGAGAGAAAGGATGTGCTTGGGGACATTGGCGTGAGACCAAGGGGGGGGGGGGTTAGAGTCCCTATCACCTGGCAGAGTGTCGCCCTTGGGGACGCGACATTATTCGGGCCCGCGATTCCTGAACTGTACAAAAGATGACCTGAGCAGCCCTCGCCAGGCGTGACTCGGTGAGTGTTAGAAATACCCCTCCAGCTGGATAGGAATTCGATTCGAATCGCCGTCGCTCCCGGTTAGTGAGCACTTGACTTGAGCAGCGACAACGTAGATCTCATTAAATGAACTGGTGGTTAAGGGAATGATACAATGTTGCCACAATTCATACCTGCTCTGGATATAATGATGATAATTGTTTGATTATAATCAAGTGCATGTTTAGTACAGGTGCTAAGATAGATGACAGGTAAATGCTAAAAATAACTGCTAGTACAGGCTATAAGAGTTTCAATTACTTATGCCTTTATGCAAAATGTTATGTCAGCTAGCCTCTTGTGTAAGCCTTGCATAATCCTTGGTGTCATCTTATTTCTGGTTTTCGGCGGGTAAGTCTAGCTGAGTACATTCCAGTACTCAGGGTTTATTCCCTCCTGTTGCAGATGATATGCTCTATCAAGGCTTCTGCAAAACTTGTCTCCACCCTGCGGGTGAAGAAGACTAGATCACTTGGGCGTGATCATTTTTTTATGTACTTTCCTCATGCTTTTGCGGGTTGTTGATCATCAAGACTGGCAGTAGTTAAACAACTGGTGTGCGTTTACTTCCGCTACTTTTATAAACTTGGTTTGTAATAATTGCGACTCCGTTTGCGTACACTTATTTCCGAACTACTTGTGAAATGTAACGTATGATGTTGTATGTTTAATGATGCGATCCTGGTTGTAAGCAAGTTGGTTTGAAACCCTTCGTGGTTTCGATTGACTACCGGGATTATATGGGCTCAAGTTCGAAAATTTGAGCGCTTCGGTGCTTGTTTTTGTACTTGTGCTCTTATAATTTGGTCGGTTCTGTTACAGGGCTCTTCAGGATCTTCGTCTTCATTCAAATCCATCTCTGCCGCACCAAGAGGAACATAGGGGTTGAGTTGATTGTTCAGCCGATGAACCTCCTCATGCAGATTGTCATTATATTCCTCTGCATATGCCAACTGTTGCTCTAGCTCAAACTGTCTAGCCCTCAACACATTCTCTGCGGACCAGGCTTCATTCCTCTGATGGAGCACATGAGTCAACATGCGCTCAGCGTTCCTGTTGGCGGTGGTCAGTCGCCCAACCTGCTCTCTCAGGGCACGTACATCTCCTTCGAAAGCCACAGTCCTCTGGGTAGCCTGATCTCTCTGACGAGTCAATTGAGCCATCTCTGTGTTGAGCCTCTCAATCTCGGTGTCGTGATCTCTCTGAAGCTGATGGTGGTCATCGCGAGCCTGACCAAGAGCACTAGACACGTCTCAGGCTACCTTCCACTCCATCAAAGGCCCTCATCACTGCAAACATGGCACTCATAGCGGGGTTGTCACTATTCTGTGCTTTTGCGGTGCTAATCTCCAGAGATCTTCCTCTTGCCTGCTGCCACGAGTCAGTGGAGGGGTTGCCCCTCGGAAAGACTCCAACTATAGCTGCTGCCAACTCCTGAGGAAAGCGATCCATGATATCCCTCAGGATCCCAAAGGCTGCCCTCTCAGCGGCTTCTTCAGGGGTCCTGCCAGTTGACTCAAAATGCCAACCGGTCCACTCAGAACCATCACCTCGGGGACGAACTACCACTACCATAGTCACCAAAAGTCCTTCCCCCAACCGCTCATTCGACCAAAAGTAGCGGGGCTCCATCCCATCAGGATAGCCTACATAGCTGAGTACTCTCCACAAGAGCGTAGGCATCCCAAACTCTCCAAGAAAAGTGTGGCGTTGACGAGTGCGTGAAGCAAGCTGATGACGGGGAGCTCTGCTGGTGGACTTGCGGGCTGTCTGCTTGGTACGTGCCAGCTGTAGCAAAATTTTATTACCGTGGTGAGAACAGATTTTTAAGTTGGCATTTTTATCGAAATGAGATAATCAACTTATAAGGGGAGGAACAATGCCATGAATGAAATGCACCACATGATACATGCATGTTTCGTACGTCCTCACAAACTTAGAAAACTAATAACTACTAACGGAATAAACGGTGGCATACAACGATCTCTTGTAACGTAACTAATACGCACTACTCGAAAGCGTTGTTATGTACCTGCAGAAAGTCACTTCAGCCTAACCCTCACAGTATGAAAATATGCAAGAAAGCAGTAAAGGAAGTTACTCGCTCTACACGCATCCCCAGATACGAGTATAATGGTAACAACTACCCGAATCATCGTCCTATTGACAGCATCGTCACCGCATGACGGAAGTCCCCACCATTTGAATACCCTCCTACGAACATGCGCATGGCACATAAGTATTTTGGTATCACATAAGCACTCCCCTAGATCGGCAGTGTCTCCGACCATGCTCTCACAACTCTCACTTACCAGGGCGTAGAGGAAATTGATCCATATATTACCACTCAATTGAATGGCACTCATACAATAGCATGCCGTATGAGCGACGAAATTTCAAATATGATGCAAACCCCCAAGTTAGTACTTAATTAAGCCACCTGGAGTCCTTATGGGGCATAAAGGATATGACCACTGGCACACTCTTAAATTTGAAAGCTTAGTGGAAAACACAGTTTTGTTTTTAAATACCCATGTGAACAGCAACATGCTAAACCATGCTCCGATGCCAGATGTAACGGATCAACGTAATTATACGAGATTAAGTAAGAAAATCTTCCACCGAGGCGGTTAATTTATCAAACTTAAACCCGTATAACCCGAGATTCCATGAAATCACGAGGGATTTCAAACCAACCAACATACAACCAAGATCGTACTGATTTAGCAGCCACATTCACATGATACGTAGAGTTCACAATAAAAGTGGAGTACATCGAAGTTCAGAATAAAAGTTATTACAACACAGTTCAAAATAACATAGCGGAAGCAAGTAGTTTTACACCCACACTTAGTTCAAACACAGTGCCAGTAGATAGTCATGGTCCACAAAAGCAGTAGATAAGACGAACAGAGTGACCCTTGCCCAAGGTCCTAGTTGTCGCCCATCGCCGGATACAGACAATTGGAGCAGTACCCATAGTACATCTGACCATCTGCAACAACAATGGGAACAACGCCCTGAGTACGAGAATGTACTCAGCTAGACTTACCCGTCATAAATCAGAAATAAAGGACACCAAGGATCATGCAAGGCTTTATAGATTGGACTGGCTTGACTCATTTGCGAAAAGCATAAGTGGTTATGAAAAACTATACCAGTACTTTTTGCATCACTTTTAGTATAACCTATTCAAGCTAGGTAAGCACCTATTGCTAAAATAATCACTTGATTCCTCATTAACAATCTAGATTACCATATCAGGTTTAGCATTTCCAACATCATTCACTTAACCATCAGTGTTCCATTAATGTTACTACGATGTCATAGCTCAAGTCAAGTGCTCACTAACCGGGAGCGACGGCGATTCGAATCGAATTCCTATCCAGCTGGAGATTTATTCCTCACACAAACCCTGCTTCCCCCGTCAAGGTCACGTAGATCACCAATGACACTGTCCAAGAAGCCACGGGATAACAATCATGGATCACACTACCCAGGGACCGCCCGACTGCTAGGACGCACCTTGGGCTCACTCTTCGCGTCCCCGTTACACCCACTTCAACACCAGTCTGCCAACCCGAGTTTATCCCGGCTCGAAAAGTGTCACTAGCTTCGCGGTCGAAAGGTACTTTATTCGGCCAGCTAAATGTGAGGCATGCGTTCAACATGACAAGAGGGACGAGCAACGATCGTTCCTTAATCGACACAGATGGAATCACTATAGTCTAAAACCCTATAAGACTCTGCCTGGTCTTCATTTATCCATCAACACTTGGTTACTTTTTATGATCATAATTACAGCTAACCATAACCCGGTATCCACCTATAACTCGCAGGTGACAGGAAATCACCCGACTTCTACCGGTCTAAGCATGGCTAAGCAATTCACTCGATCCTGACGTAACAGGGTGAAAGATAATCCGGTGGCCAAGGTAATAATGCAACAACGGTTTCACTCAACTCCTATAACTTAATGCAACTATATATATAACTATAATTCATGTAGTAAGGAACAACTTTTATAAAATAGGAGACTTAAAATACTCCGGGGCTTGTCTTTTTCGAACGAGCTAGGATGGTGGTCGACGCACTCTGGCAGCTCCTCGCCTGACTCTTCCTCCTCGGGCACCTCCTGTGCCTGGGGCTCCTGCTGATCCGTCCAAACTTGCTCCTCCGGTACTGCTACCTGCGACTCTTCCTGCGATCCTGTATGATGCAAGTGCATAAGTAATCATGCGAATGATGCATCGGATTGTGGTGGAGTGCTTTGATGACATGAGATGCAGATGAGCACATGGAATGAGCAGTTTGAATATAACTATTTCTTCTACAAGGTAGTCAACGTCATCCAAGAACATGTACCCTAAAACATGCACATTATTCTTCTATTAGTTAGCCTATCATCTACACATACAAGTGAACCTAAGCTACCAAAGCTCACCCACCTAACTCATCAAACAACATCAGCAAGGCATAATGATGCTTCAAAGATACACCAAACATATTTTATTTCTCTTAATTTCTCATAAAGAATAATCTTTTATTCCCTATTTAACTAGGGTTACACAGCAACACCTATTTCTGGTGTAGATAAAAATCTACCAAAATTACAGTAGATTACTCTTACCCTAACTAACCTACTACTAAATTTTCATGAGAATTGCCTATGTAAAACTGCTTATACAAAATAAACAAGTTATAGCCTAAATATGAGCATGAAATTATTTTGTACTAGAAAAAGTATCAAACAACAGATTTCACATTTTTCCTAGGTTACTAACAGTAAACTAACATACTACAAAAATTATCACATGTATGTTCTATACAAATTTAGCTCTCTACTAAAAATAACAAAGATTATCAATTAAAAGCATTTGAACTACACTTCAAAAAATTTCTCACAGAACATGCTTCACTAATATTTTTCCTAGAAAGTGCATCACTAATAAAGATTAAAGCAACAAGAATCACATTTTTCCCTTCATTATTTTATTTACTACATATTTTCTAAGATATCAGCAATTATAGCAATTAAATAAATTTGCACAGTAAAGTGTTACAAAAATAATATGAGATATTTTTAAACTGTAGATCTATTCAAGAGGAACATTTCAAACTTTGTTTCATGATTTTTGGAGCTATAAATTATACACAAACATTTTTCAAGTATTTTCTTTTCCCAAAACAAAATAGAAATTCAAAAACGAATTTTGGAAATCGTTTAACGGGCCAGCCCACTTGAAACCACCGGCCCACGGCCGCTTTCAGCCGGAGCGCCGCGCGGGAAAAAGAGAGGCGGCCCGGCTCGGTGGTTCGGCCCAAGGCCGCTGGCCCAGCAGGTAGAGAGGGGAGGGGCGGAACGCGGGGCGTGGCCACAGGTGCCCGCGTCCCGACGTCGCGGGGGCGAAGCGGTGGTCGCCGTCGGCCAACGGCCGTCCTCTGGCTCCGAGTTGCAACCCCGAGCACGCATGACTCCCGTGCAAGGATGGCGAGCACGATCGCGCGATGCAAGGGAAGGAGGGAGCGAGGGCGCCGGTGGCGGAGCTCGAGCCCGGCGGCCGGCGACGGTGGCGCGCGCGGGAAGAGGAGAAATTGAGCCTCACCGTCATCGAACAAGGGATACCGAGCCCCGTTCGGAGAAGAGGAGAAGGTGGCGGAGCCGATGGCGAGACGAATCGGGAGGTGGCGCGGCCGTTGAGCGGGAACGGCGGTGTTCGTCTCGGGCGGAGCGGCGGCGGCGCGAGGAGGCGAGAGCGGCGGCTGCTGCTGCTCGCGCGAAGCCAAGCGAGGCGAAAACGGGGGTGTGCTGGCGAGGGAGGAGCGGGCGCGGTTTCAAGACGTGTGGCGCGGCCGGTGGAGCCCACGGCTCGCCACCCGTACGCCGGATGCGGCGAGCGGCGGCCACGCGGCGGCCACGGCCTGAGCGCGGCGTGCGCTGGCGCGGGGCGCGCGCGCGCTGGCGCGGGCGGGCACGTGAGACGGGCCAGGCCGGCTTCGGCCGTGGGCCGAGAAGTGAGGCGGCGGCCCAGCCAAGTGAAAATCAATTTTCCTTTTATAGTAAATATTTTCAGATTTATTTCTTTGTTTCAAAAGTAAATTTGAAGATGAAAAAGAGGTTTTTAGAATTTTGGCCCAAAATAAAAGTTGTTCAAAATTTTATTCTCTACAACTTTCATGTAGAGCATTTTTCAAAATTCTCAATAGATTTTGAATTTAGGATTTAAAGCTAAATTTTTAAGTAAAAATTCATTTTTCTAGAATATTTTTAAAAGCAAAAATTTGAAGGAATTTGAATTCAAGAGTTGCTCCAAAAATCATGTTTATTTATTCTAGATTATCTAAAATTGTAGCTACGCAAAGTTTCACCACTCTTTAGCACTTAAATGCAGAATTTGGGTTTTAAGTAATTGTTTTCAACTTTAAATTTAAAAGGGTCTATATTGCATGCAATGATAACCATGTATGAGATGATTACTACTAATGTTTTGGATGCTAATGCATGCTTAACACCTAGGGGTGTTACAACATCCTTCTTCTCCTTGGCTCAAACCCCTTTTTGAATTTCATTTGAATATATCTCAAATTACCAAGTCACAAAAGGAGAAATCCTTTTTTCCCTGTCCCTTCTCTAATACTTCCCCTTGAGTTTCTCACAGATCTCCTGTGAATTCTTCTCCCATCTCTTTTCGAATTACATCTCAAATCCCATTTGAATCTCCCCCTCCTCCTCTCCGCGCAGCCCAACCGGCGCTCAAGCCCAGCAGCCAGCAAGCCCGCTCTCCCTTCACTCGCTTGGCCCACTCGTGCCCATGGGGACCAGCTCGGGCGGCCCACCAGCAAAGTCGCCTAGCGCCTCCCCTTCTTGGCCCAGCACCCAACAGCTCCCGTCCTGGCCCAATTCATGGCGGCCCGACTCGCCCCCACCACCACGAGGCCCACCTGGCCTAGCACCGCACCCCTAGCCCCAAACCCTAGCACGACGCCCCCACCTCAGCCGCCGCTGCCTCTCGGTGGCAAAGCAGAGCCTCGCGCCCTGGCGTCCGCGCCACGCTGCGCGATTTGCGCCGCATGTCCCACTGCAGACACGGACACCGAGGATGGCCCATAGCTCTCCAACCCTAGCTCGACATCACTATTTAAGCCAAGGAGCCGCCACTCCTCTTCTCCTCTTCCCTAGCCACGCCGGACACCATCATGCACCGCCGGCCTTCGTCCACGCCACGCGAGCGCGCCAGAGCTGCCGCGGTCGCTGTTCCTGCTCGTGATGCCAAGCCACGCCGCCCGACACCTCTAGCCTGCCGAGCCACTCCACTGCGACCCTGCTCACCACCATGACTGACCAGCCACCGGCCTTCATCCACACCGGGCGCCGAGAATGCCGCAGTCGGCCACGGCGATCGTGACCCCCTTTGCCTCGCCGTCCGCAAGCACCTCGTCGAGCTAGACACCACCGTGCCCACTCCTTCACCGTCAGCCGCAGCCTTCTCTAAGCCGAGCCACGTCCACCTCGCCGAGCTCTACCACCTTGCTACTCTCCGAGAAGGACAACACCAGCGCCTTCACTGTACCTCACCTAAGTTCCTCTCTCGCCGGTGAGCCACCATGCCCAAGCTTCACCTTTTCCTCCCTGCTGTTGATATTGCCACTGTCCATTTCTGAAACTGGCCTTGGTGCCGTGTCTTCTCACTGCCGCAAAGGGGTGGACCCCCATGTTCGCCATCGCTAGAGGGCAAGACGTCGCTGCCGACTTCGCCGGACCCCTCCACTGCCGCCGGTGAGCAACTAGTAGCCAAAGCTCCTCCTTTCCGCCTTCTTGTCACGTTCGTACCTAAGACCGGCCTTCGTGTCACTACTCCTCACTGTCACAGGGAAGCGGTGGCCCTATTGCACCATCCCACGGGAGCTGAACATCGATGCCTACCCCGCTGGGGCTCCGACCGCCTCTCGGTCGCCTTCTACCGCCCCTCGACCCGCGGAAGCTGAACCCCACTACAGCCCTACCTGGCCACAACTAGCCAGAGCTTGTTGTAGCTGCCCGTAGGGAGCCTGGGCGTGCTGGAGCAGCTCTCCACCTCCAAGGTTGACCCTTTGAACCTAGTTGACGCCCTTCGCGACGTTGGCAAAACCCATGCATTTCATTTCTTTGCTCTTTTACATACTTGACGATACATGATCTATCAACATCAATTATCTGCACTTGTTCTTGATCATCTACATGATATCTATATGTGCCTGCGTCGTGCCTTCGAGCCGGTCTATCAATCTCTACTTGCTTCATGTCTATCGATGCCTATGACGTTCCTTCCTACTGGTCTACCACATTTGTGCTATGAGATGTGCTACTCTTGTGGTTGTTGCATTGTCGAAGCGTGGTTCTTCAAGTTGTTGTGTTGCTTGTGCTCTTATATCTTTTGCGTGTTGTTTGTGTTGTCGTCTGAGGACCGAGCCTTCGAGCCGGTTGAGTGAGCGAATGCTCGAATGTTGCAATCGTGAGCCTGCCTCGCCATGATCATAGCACCGAGCGTATCCCTCCTCTTGTGCCTCAGTTGTCTCCACCAACCTACGATCGCCAGTTCCTATTCTCATCCCTAGGACACGATCACCGTGGACTCGATGTCATTATTGACGTGGTTCTTATCCGCATGTTTTGAGCCCACCATGATCTACTCCAGTGGGATGAGAATTGGGGAATGACAACCGTGAACTACGGGGTCAACTCGTTTAGGTGGAGCTTGTGGCCACGAGTCACCTCGCCATGACCACTAGGCTTTACCCTAGTTTCTTGATTATCTTATCCCAACCACCTTGTATGTCGTACCACATGGCCCTCACGTTCCTTCGGACCTAGCAGTGACAAGCATGAAGGTTGTGGTACCTTCCGAGTGAGTTTGGATCGTGGGATCATATCTCCTTTCTTCCGACCTTCGTCTGTTCCATGACAAGTTGGTCAAAAGAGTGTGGATTCCATTCTTCTCTCCTCTTTTGTTCTCAATCCTGTCGATCCAGTAAGATGTGGATTAAGCCCTTTGCTTGTTTGGTGTTTGTTTCTCTCTTGATTCTATTCCTTCGATTCCCGTCGTTTGCTATGGCGAGTGGATCAAAGGAAGGTGAATCCCATGTCTCTTTTTGTCTTTTGGCTCTTCCATGCTCAAGCCCTTGTATGCTTGTACCTGTTCAGACCATAGCATTTCTTTGGTTCTTGCGGTGACAACCGCACCGCTAAGAACCCTAAGGATGTCTTAGCGCATTCAGTGCACCTAGGTCTTGGTACCCTACAGGTAGTTTGGGCACTCATGTTCTCTTGTGTGTCGCTTCTTTCGTTGCCCCACCTCTTGCCATGGTGTGTGAATTGAAAGAAGTAGATCACCCCTCTTCTCTTTTCCCCTGTTCCTCCCTCTCTTGGTTGTTGTCAATTATAATGGCATATGGATTAAGAGACAACAAAACTTCTCTTGCTTGTAGCCTTTCAGTTCTCGTCATTCTCCATGACGTTCAGATCAGAAGACCACGGGTCGTGGTGTTTGCTTAGGATGAGCTAAGGCCTATGTCAATTCTATTTAAGCCATACAGGTTAACACGATCAACCCGGGAAGTACTGGCTAGACTAAGACCTAAGTTTGTGCTTAGCAATTCACCACTTGCGTTTCTTTTGGCCTAGGGATCGGACATTCGTCGAGAGGGCTAAGCCGTTGTTCCACTTTGTATTTTTTGGTGTAGTTGTCCTTCTATACCTTGTTGTCTCTCTTTCTACAGTCTTTCTAGGTTTAGTGGTCTGATTGCTCTTTCGTTTGTCGCCAAACCGAGATAGCTGCGTCGAGGTTAGCGTTAATCAGATTGGGACCCATTGGAGGAAGGACCTACAGATGGGAGAAGGACCACGGAGGAGAACAACTACAAGTACACTGAGGATCTCAGAGATGACATTCAACAGGTGCCACATCCCACCCAACCTTGTAGAATCCTATTAGGCATGCTATAATGCAGATGCTAGTGCTTTACCTTTATGCAAATGAACTGTGATAGGTTGCATGGTAGAATTGCTTGTGAGCCATTACCTTGTCGCAACCTATTCCCCTGCACACCTGCTGTTAGGCTAGATGCTCACATTCTTTTTACCGCTTTACTTCTACTATGCATTATATCTGTGATGTGATGCTTGGAGAAGGGATTGCAAGTGGGTAAGGCACGTGGTGCCGAGAACACGGTAATAACTTGGTAATGAACTTGGGGAGATCTTAGTGTGCGTCTTGGGTGTGTGGTGAGGGTCGAGTCGACCGAGCAGGATCTATGACGAGTCGTGAGGATGAGTCTTGCTAGAGGGCGCTACCTGGGCGTTCTTCATGTGAGATGCCTGTGGTGGGCAATGTGACAGGGAGAGGTCCCGGGGTGGAGTGTCTTCGTGGGATGAAGCCCCAGGGTGGGAGGTGCTGTGATGGCACGGGGTGCTGGGTGTCCCGTCGAGCGGGAAACGATTACCCCTTGTGAAGATATCCTGATTAGTCCCCCTAAGGACTGATATGTTCTGTGGACCGGGTCTTAGGAAGCCTTACACTCCCATTTGCTCTAAATGGGTATGAGACGGACGTTCGACTTTCTAGTGTGGTGCCACTACTATTGGGAGGTTAGCGGATAGTGTAGGGAGGTACGGGCATCGAGCGCCCACACCCTCCTAAGACAGCGTAGTACTCGAGGGGCCAAGTACTACGTCTCATAGTCTTAGCGTGCCGGTGTACGAGGTACTACAACACGGCCCTAGTTCTGAGTGATAGGGTGGCATCGTGTCTAGTTGGAAGGTGGCCCGTTATGAGCCTAGACGACCCGGATCATCAATGATGGCGATCTTGTGGGTAGTGTAAACCTCTACAGAGTTTTTGGTTGATCGATCGATACATATGCCGACTTGTCGGCTATGGACTTTTCCTAAGTACAGCTTCCCTTGACTAGTGAGAGGAGTCCTTTCTACCTTCCCTCGGGTTTGGTGTTGGTTTCCGGCCTTGGCCGTTGAGGCAAGGTACGAGCGGGAGTCGTCCTTGTCGCCTAGAGAGGGTGAGAGTGTGGTGAGATGTGTGTGATGGCATGGGTGAACATGTGCGGATGAGATGGATTAAAACTTGATGAACTATTATTATTATAAAATATTGATGAACTTGCATAGGAAACCTACAGCCATATATAGGACTTTTGCTCTACCCTTGCATTCCACTTACCACAAAGCATACACAAAACATAGGGTGGGAGCCAGTGGCCAGTACAAATCGTACTAATAATTGTTCATCAGGATTAGATGTCATCTGTGACGACAAAAATGAAGACATGATGGATTCGGATTAGATGGTCTCATTCCTACGCTCAAGTTTGGTTGAGATGATCAAGTCTACGCCCATTGACATTCTATGCCAACTCTGATGATTGCTCGTGAAGGAGGAGCCTTCCCACGCTGACGCACTACGTCGACTCTAATGAAGATCTATGTGCGTTTTTGCTAGATCCACGTTGTAATTAGGTGATTAACCAGGATGTAATGACTTGTAACTTGTACTTCCATGATGTATGACTGTGATATCAGCTGAATAAAGATAATGTGATAACTTGGTCCTTCTGGGATTGTCACATTATGTTGAAATCTGAGGATTTCCCTTTGAGGAAATCGTGGGTCGTTTCAGTCCTCATCTTCTTCTTATAGAGAGTAGAGGAGGTTGGGGCCAGCCGGTGGGGTGGCTCCCTGGCGGTGAGCAGTGGCATTGGAGTGCTAGGGGCCCGCACTTCCCTAGCACTGGCCATGGCCTAGCCCAAGAGGGCCACGCACACCCTGACCGCATGCAGTGGCGGGCACAGGCGGTCGGTGGTAGTTTGGGTGGTAGCGGTGGCTGCTCCAAGCGAGGGAGAGCGCTACACTGGCTGCGGTAGCTTGGGGGAGGCGGTGAGGAGCGTGGGAGCAACACGAGGATGGCCGGCGGGGTGTGTGGCAATGGCAGCGAGCTCGGTCCGGTGGTGGCCATGGCGGACGCACTCTGCGCAAGCTGAGCAAGAGCGAGGAAGGCGATGGGGAGGACCGAAGGGAGCACGAGGGTGAGTGGGAGGCAAGTGAGGGTGCTCTGGTGCTCCACAATGTGAATGGGGAGACAGCTGCATGGAGGCAAGGTGGACACGCGGCGCCCATGCATGGTGACCGCGTTGGTGTTCGATCGACACGTAGCAGGCAATGAACTAGGCAAGGTGGGCGATATTTTTGGGCTAGATCTGTGCTGAATCAGCGAATGGGCCCAAAACAAAGTTTGATCACCTTGGCCTGCTCTTCATTTCTTATTTAGGGTGTTCAGCCATTAGAGCAATAGATTAGCGGGTAATTAACTCCAAAAATGGCAGTGCCAAGCTATTGACAGTGATTAGGGAAACACAAACTAGATGGTCAAAACAAAGTCAAATTGGTGCCATCTTTTTGCATGCTCTTCTCCACAATGTATACTCCAACTTTTATTTTGGGATCCAATCAAGTTGCTTAACAAAATCACAAGAACACGACATGCCAACATGCCAATGTCCGTTTAGTGACAAAGTGAACCTTTGCTGTTTTGGGAGCTATTTTTGAAGATCCAAATTAACTCCAAATTTGATGAGACTTGTTTCATTGTTTCCACCATGAAAGGTACTTCAACTCATATTAAGGAACCCAATTGAGCTGCCATATGAATTTGGAAGATTAAATGTCGCAAAGAAGTTAACTCGCTGCTATTATTTCAGGGACTTAGAAATATTTGGAGCCTGGAGAAATCAGCATTACTTCCTATCTTGTGTCCACTGTCTGAACCACTTAGATGTTGAATCATGACTTGGTCAAAAAATGACATTTGTTGTACACATCATAATCTTCAACTTTGCTTAAAGGTCAAATCTCATATCTTGAATATAATTTGTAGTTCTACCTTGGTCAAAGTAACATCCCGGTAAAGCTCAAACTAGGGTTTTAGGCCAATTGAGACATTCTCTTAACATTTGCTCAACATGAACCCTTCTTGACTTTTGTTGTAGAGTTCATCTAGAGTCATTTGGGCAAGGTTACAAGGTTTGGTTGACATCTCATGTTCTCCTTCACTTAATAGTACAATCCAAGCAAGAATATGACTTATCATTTCATGTGACTTTTTTATTCCAAACTTCACGAAACTTTTCCAGTGATCTATATAGATAGAGATGGATGTGAGACACATGAAAGGAGCACCGTCAACATTACTCAAACATATATTTGAAAGGGGAAATCACCAGCACACAAGCTTTGTCTTCATTTCACAAAGATTAAGTTAGGCCTTAATTCAAAGAGAAGAGGCTTGACACCATTCCAATGTTGTGATCCACCTCATGATCATCACGAGACATTGCTTACCTAGGTCCAATCCCACTATCCAGCCAGTGGCTAACACCTGGGGTGTTGTTGACGGTTGTTAACGTCAACAATATATAGTGAAATAAACATGAGAGAATGGTCAAAATACATGAAAACATAGAAGACTAGGGTGTTCTCTAACGAATTCCACAAGCTTTGTTGAATTTTGATGTTTGTAGGGAGTTATGAAGAAAAGTAAAGAGAGATACCTAATTATTAAAAGAATTTTTAGAATTTTACCATGAGATAAATACTAGTATATTATAGAAGGCCCTAGAAGAAGCTGGAACAAAGCGGAGGCCGAGTGCCTGCCTGGTGGGGCCAGCCGGCCAGGGGGGTGGCTGGGTGGCCACCCCCTTCTCCCCCTTCCATGAGCTTCTGGAGTATTCTTCTATCAACCTTGAGGATCAATCCTATCCCTACGTGAAGTCAGTTTGATCCAATGGCTCACGTGCATCCCACCAGGGTATAAATAAAGGGGCAAACCCCCTAAAGGCATCAAGTCATTTGAAGATCAGTTCATCCGGAGCCAGAAACTCTAGATCATCAGAGTTCCTCTAGTTCATAGCTTTAGCATAGTTAGATAAGGTCTAGAGGAAGTCAAGCTGAATCAACCTAGCTTGGATTCCCAATCGTTGGCGAGCGTAGAGTTTTGGTAATGTTCTAGTTCTGCACTCTTATTGTAATTTTGTCTTTGCACAATTATTGGAATGTCAACATTATTCTTCATCTTTATTATGTTCTTGAATGCATCGTTCATTATCTACTTCAATTCTAGTATAGTTAGGTTGCTATTTAGTTCTATCACATGTTCGTATAGCGCTCGTCTATTTGGCCATAAGATGAGTGGCATGCATTATGTAAGCATGGTGCTTAGATGCTTTGCATATCTATGGATGCCTCTAGTTGTTCAGGGTCGTGTGGTAGATTGTGGGTGTGACTTTTATAGGCCCATTGAGTCCTCTGTAGTCCTCCCCTTGTGTAGTGGATTATTGGTAGAGCAGCATTGTCTGGTTAATGATATATTCGTATATCAAAGGTTTCTGAACTCAACTTCTCTTGTTCATGGCTCCATTGTGGTTGGGATATATGGTAGTATTACTTGACGATGATTATTAGTTGTAGTAGCTTGACATGTAACTTGAATACTTAGGAATTATTCCTCTAATATTCTGATTGGATTACGTTATTAGTAATTTTTAGGGAGCTCGGAGTGTAACTACTTATTTATTTATGATGACTGCTCATTACTTATTATATATCTCTTTTATCATCTGACTTATCCCTGTTATTGAGTAAGAGTGCATAACATTGGTTTACTCTCTTTATCATGAATATAAAGTTTATCAATACTCTAGATAGAAGTTTAGCTAGACCTTCCTAGTGGTAAAATTATAAATGACAACCTGGTAATACTCTAAGTAAAATGCTACAATGGTATAATTATCTGTCCGCTTCCAAATGTTCTTAATTGTTCTTAATCTTAATTGACATATCTTTATATCATTTATATTTCTACCTAGTCATATAAAATCATAGTGCCACATATATACTTCTAAGCTTTATTCATTAAGGATGACAACCTAGTTCCATGCTAAGAAGTATTGGTAAATATAAAAGGTGACTAGTATTTAGAGACATGTTAATTTATTACCATGCATTTTTAGCGCCGTTGCTATTTAGCGATTGGGTTAATTAATGTCAACAAGCATTTTTGGCGTCGTTGCCGAGGAAGGTATTAAACTTAGGAAGTATTGATAACTTATATTTATGAAAAGATCAAAGTAACCAATTGACCTCTAACTCAAACAGGCTTACCCTTGTTCTTGTCTATTTATTTATCTTATGCAGGGTAATGTATGGGCTTTGACTTTCTAGAGAATTTCATAGACAACCCAGAAGCAATCTTAAAGAAGACCAGAGCCAAGCTCAAGAAGGTTTCTGTAGAAAATTCAAAAGTCAGCCAAGCCAAGAGAAATTTAGCACCAGAATTTGAAGCTATGGCCAACAAGACTCTCTGTGAGTTCTCTGCTCTGACAACAGAAAACATCCATAGTAGACCTCAAGTCAATGTTGGAGAAGATGGATTTGAGCTTAAGCCTGCGCTCATTACCATGGTGCAAGCAAGTCAGTTTTATGGAAAGGCTCATGAAGATGCAAGTGCACATTTACAACACTTTCACGAGATCTGCAGCACCTTCACAATCAAGGGAGTAACCAGAGATGCTATTCTACTCCGCCTTTTCCCATTCTCACTATTGGAGAAAGCCAAGCAGTGGTTCTACGCCAACAAAGAGTCACACTATATGGGACCGTTGCTCGACTGCTTTCCTAGCCAAGTTCTTTCCTATAGGCAAGACCAATGCTCTGCGTGGGAAAATTGCAAGCTTTTAGCAACAACATGATGAATCTATCGTTGAGACATGGGAGTGTTTCCAAGATTACATATCAGAATGTCCTCATCATGGGATGGAGAAGTGGTTGCTTATGCAGACCTTGGACCATAGGCTATTCACTAGATGCATTCTTGTTGCACCTCATTCTAGACAAGGATAGGGTATATATACAGCAAGTGTTTTCATCCAACACCTATCACTTAATGCAACAATACATATAACATATATACTCAATTGCATTTTTAGAAATTAGGAGGCTTAGAATGCTTCAGGGCTTGCCTAGGATCCAACACTAAGTCAGTGTTTGTCAGACACCACTCGCCGAGTACTTGCATCTTCGGGATAGTTCCACCAAACACCGTCTTAGGGTTTGGCTCCAACACCACATCCTTCATGCGTTTCAGCTAGCATACCTAAATGAGGTGCAACAATGCATATGTGTGAATGCATAGAAGTGCAATAACAAAGTAATCATGCAAGCATACCAAAGTTCACATAAGCACCTAGAGCTAATTAACTTGATCCTCACTAAGGCATAACATAGAAGACGGCAAGCACATCAATCAAGACACAAGTCTCATAAGATCACAGGGTACCAACCCAAGTACCATCAAGGATATGAGTCACAATTCAACACACAAGCATGGCAAAGTGAATCAAAGCACTAAAACTAGAATCTGCCACTTTCTGGACATTAGAACAGTAGCTAAGTAATTTAATTGTAACTAGAGATCTACAACTCCAAAATATGTGCAACGAGACATTCTGGAAAGATTATTAAATTGTCTACAATTCATTTATAATCACCTAAGCCTGATTCCAAAGTTTAATAGGTCAAAAAGATAAAACTACAGAATCTGGTCTGCTCCAAACATAGGGCAACCAAATCTAGGACCTGACTTTAAACATCTATAACTCAAAAACTACTTGGACAAATGCCACCAAATTTTAACATAGGCTAGTTTAATGAGTTATCTACAACTTTGTTATAAACAACTTTCCCAGCAAACATCACTAACATGGGGTAATTTACATTGCCCCCAGAACTATCCAGAAACTAATAATTGCAAGAAATAATTATTAACATATGTTGCAAACATATAATTGGATAAAACCAACTTTATCAACATGTCACACATGACTAATGAATACCAGAAAACATAGTTTCACCATCTAAATAATTTTTTTAGAGGCATTTATTAATTTATTTAGATACCTAGGTGATTTAATGAACATATACCAAAAGTGCACCATAAATTCTACCAAAATTACAGTGGCTCCCACATACTCCCAATAGACTACTGTACCATTTTAAGATCATTTTCATGAGTAAAACAACCTTTGTGAAAAAAGACAAGTAGCTTAAGCTAAGTAACCCTAGAGAGCAAGTTAAACCTATATCTCACTCAACCAGCAACCAAAGTTCATGAAATTTTAACCACAGTTCCCATATAACCTCAGGAGACTACCATAAAAATTTCACCTAAATTGGAGCACCACAACTCAAGATATAAAATGACAAGAAACATAATGTAGATTTTTCTTATTTATCAAGGTCAAATCAAAACCTTAAGAAAACAGTGAGCAACTAGTATGTTTAATATTTTTCCTAGCAAATACATGTCATAGTAGAACTAACAAAACAAGAATCACTACTTTTGGAGTTCTAAAACTTCAGATATGGCTCTGGTCAAGTTTGTAAGCATTTTTGGAGTACTTTTCAAGGTTAAATAAAAACACCAGAAAACTTCTATAAACCTATAATATATTATGACTCTACTGCATAGATGTTTCTCAAGGTTTCCATAAAGTCCACATTTGCCATTTTTGGAATTTCCTAGCATGAGATATGGATTTTACAACATTTATTACAAATTCTGGAAATAAAAATAGGAAACCAACTTAACCCTTGATATGCTAGGTGCACCCGGACGTATACCCAATCTCTGTCACTTGTTGCACTGACATGGGGTGCCCACTGCCAGATGGGGCCACTTGTCATATACACAGAGAGAGACAGGAGGCGGTCTTCTTCTTCAAACAGCAGAGTAGGGGAGTTGGGGGGGGGAAGCGTCGGGTTGGTCTCACTGGTCGGCAGGGGCGGCACCGGTAGTGAGTGGCAGCAGCTCGCCTAGGGAGCAGCCCACAGTGGCCTGACCACGAGCACGCGCGGCCACGGCGGCCGTTGCAGGCGGCAGTGGCACTGCCGCGATTCCGGCGGCTGGTGGTGGCATTGGCGGCGAGCGGTGGCGGCAGAGCATCCCCAACACGAGGGGCACCCAGTGGTGCCCATGGCTTAACCCAAGGAGGCTTGAGGCGACCTGACCATGGGCGCCGACGGCCCAGCTCACGGCACCTCCGGCGGTGGGGCACTTTAGCGATGGAGGCACCCGGGAAAGGGGCCGGGGAGAAGCAACATGAGATGTGGAATACGTTGGTGGTGGTGGTTGAGTGTGAGGAGACTCGGGGGTAGGAGAATGACAGTGGCGGTGAGCTCTGCTCGGCCATCTATGGCGGACGCGAGCGAGGTGCGAAGACAGGCAAGGAGAGCGAGCAGTGGGGGACGCGGAGTGTCTGGGAGCGGCTCGATGTCCACCATACGCGAGGAGGAGGTAGGGCACGCGACAGGAGGTGGGGGCATCGACTCCTGCATGGTCGCCACGCCCGCGGCACGTGCCGGCCTTTGAGGCGTTCTACCAAGCAGCTTGCGGGTGACGGAGCGGGCCGGTTGAGATGCGTTTTTGGGCTGCTTCCGGTGGAAATTTCATCATGGGCCAATTACAAAGTTTGCTGCACTCAAGTTGCCCTACAATTTTGGTTAAGGCACTTTGGTCATTAGGCTAACCATTTAGGAGACAATGACATGTCAAGGTGGTACTGTCAATGTGTCATCAGCCATTAACAATTTCTCCAAATTGATGAGCCAAATGGAGTCAAATAAGTGTCATCTTCTTACATGCTCTCCTCTATAACATAATTTCCAACTTTTGTATTTGGACCAACTCAAGTTGTTTAATGAAAACTTGAGAACGCGGAATTCCAATGTCAATGGCACTAAAATCAGGGTTGCTAAAAATTGCTAAGTGCTGAAATCAGCCCCAAATCCGACTTGTGGGCCCTGTTTGAGCATGTTCCCCACATTTTCATGACTTGACTCTTAAACAATGTTTGTTCCTTATAAAATTCTCTTCAACTTTGTCAATTCGTGTAGAGGAATACAATGTTTCTAAGTCACACTTTTTGAAAGGTCCAACAAAAGTGTTCCAAGGTCCATACATGGTCAACCATCACTTAGAAGCACAATTAAGCAAAATGATCAACATGAACCTTGTTCCATTATGTGTCCTAAGTGTAGTTAAGGTGTTGTAGAGGCTAAAAATATATACCATGTATAGGTTACACAAGAATATAGGCTTCACATGCATTGAAACATAGAAATCAAGTGGAATGCTATAGTTGTTTCATCACCATGTTTCAATTGTTTCATGTGTTTGTTTCAAGGTACATGCTACACATGTTTCACTAGGTGGTTCCACATGTGTCCTAGATGTGTTGCACATGTTGCATTTGTATGTTGCATAAACACTAGTTCACATGGAATGTAAGGCATGTTTCCTTGTTTCAGAAGCATGTTTCAGTTATAATTCAAACAAGCATATAACTTATCATTTCTTGTGACTTTTTGATTCCAAACTCCATGAAACTTTTCCAGGGGTCACTATAGATAGAGAGTGATGTGAGACACATGAAAGAAGTGACATCAACACTCACTTGCATTACCAGGCATGAGCATCTAACATACACACATTGAACACAAATAACAAAGTTATGTTGCATAACAAAGTGATGTGAGAAAACAAAAAGAACTTGAAAAATGTTGCGCAAGAGCAAGAGAAAAGTATCTCAAACAAAGAATAGAAGAAGCCAAAGCTACTCTTTGAGAACTAAATGAACAACTTCAAAGCGCAAGTCACGAAGTCATACATTTAGATGAACCAAATTCAGCAACAAAAGCTTATCAAGAGAAGAATTCCCAAAAGTCATTCATATCAATTGACACAAGCTCTCCCTTGTTGACAAACTTGCAGCTAGCACAATGGCCCTTGGGATACAAATTTAACATGATACCAACATTTGATTGCCAATCTAACCCAAGGCAATTTCTGATGAGTTTTGAAGCCGCAGTAATCTCTGGGGGTAGAGATGAAACTACGTTAGCAGAATCTCTTGTCATGGCAATAAAAGGACTAGCACAACAATGGTACTCTTCGCTAAAAGAAAAATCCATACATCATGGGATCAACTCAGAGCAAATTTTCTTGTTGACTTCTAAGGATTTCAACCAGTTGGCCTCATAGATGTTGATGGTCATTAACATCAATCATAAACCATCAACATAACTTATATAAATGCATAAAAGTGATCACCAACATAGGTTTGGGGGTTTAAACTAATAAATTCCATGAGTTTGGGTGAATCTATGTTTTTAGCAGGGTTTATCCAGAAAACTGTCAAGGTGGACCTATTCGTCAGATTAAATCACGCTTATCCGTGACAAAAACAACTCTAGAAGGTTCTAGAGGACACCAGAGGGCAAACCACCGAAGATGACCATGAGAGGCAGATAGGTGGGGCTGACTGGCCCCTAGGACCCACAATCATCCTCCCCTTCGAATGTTGGTTCTCCACCACCTCCTAGATTGCATCTCCACCGTTCTTTCAAGTCGGTTTGATCCGAGGATCCAGAATTGATGCTCCGGTCTATATATAGCAGCCTCTACCCCTCTCCCTAGAGCCATCTCTGAAACCCTAATTCATATCTCTCATTCAGAGATCAAGATACACTAGGAGGATTAGGTCTAGACTCTCCAATGTAGTAGATTAGTAGCTCAGGAGTGAGGGTCAAGTTGGGCTCATGCTCAAGCTCTGGATCTAGTCTTGGAGGCTCGGCAAAGCCTTCTATCTTCACTTCTACATCTTGTAAGACTTATTATCAATTCATTATATTCCTATCTACATGACTATGCTTACTTTTAATATGTATCTTCCTTAGTTGAGGTTATCAATACTTTTATGTGCGGGTTCATAGAGCGCTTAGCTTGCTAGTTTACCATGGTTGGGCTAAGTAGCCGAGCCTCATGTAAGCATGGTGCTTATACGATCCTCTGTCTGTGAGTACACCCTGTTCTCTAGTTGTATGGTAGCAGCAGGAGGTAACAACCCCGTCTATCCTTTATAGTCCATACCGAATTGAGTAGGTTCTTAAATTGTAGGACCGTAGTCTTGTCAATAGAGTTATCTATTGTGGGTGCTCTACCATCTAAGCGGCGCCCTGAAGTGCACAAGAGTAGAGTTAATCTTAGCTATAGTTGGGTGTATATATACTTTAACCATGTAATAAGAATGTCTCAAGAATCTACCTCACCCCTTGTTCTCCTGAGTTAATTAGTTTACATTATCTTAGTGATCTATCCCCTTAGTGTCATTATACATAAATTCCTATCATTACATTTACCCCTTGCTTTAGCTATGCTGGTATATTGACTAATAGATATTCCTTTATTATTCAATACATCTTTACTCCATTGTTTCCCTGTGGTAAAATATAAATAACAATACTTGGAATACTCCCGGTAAAATGCTACAATGGTATTATGTGCCTTGCGGAATCCTTCATATTCTATTTGCATTAATAAATACCAACAAGCATTTTTGGTGACATTACCGGGGAAACAATAAGCGTAAAGATTTAGATCATAAACATATCACTAGCTTTAGTAGGATTACCCCTATTCTATTGAATTGTGAAATAAGACAGGACAGTAGATGCCGTTTCGACCTTCTAGCAAACTTCCACAAGAAAAGAAGAAACGTTGAAAAACCCCAGGGTGCCTGAACATTTAAGATCCATCAATATTGAAACCCTGCCATCTCACAGGTTTGTGTAGACATATATATATCCTCTAACCATGTGTAGATTGGAGAAAAAGGTCGACGTTACAAGAATTCAAATCACATCTCAAGTGACGAATATGGACGCTGCACTACTCATAAACTCCATCATGTGAGTCATGGTAAGTATGATCAAGAATGGTGAGATAGTCATGCTTATGGACTTTAAACTCAATGAGTAGTTATCTTTTAAATTTTTTGTATACCATTGCATGTTTACTTTAAAATGATTCATACATCCACTACATTTAGTTTAAATTCTCTCATATCAAATCCATATGATATTTAGTTCCTTGCATACATTCATAACACTTGCATCTTTTATTAAAAAAATCTCTCACCATGATCGTGCTCTTTCATCTCTATTTGAATAAATCTCTATAATGCTTTCATGTTACCTTTTGTTTACTATAGTATGTTTAGGTTTGGAAGTATCTTTATACATCTTTTTAAGTAAGCATGGTGCTTGGTTTAAATCAAGAGGTGTACAACCTTATTTCCAAAGGCTTTTTGAATTAAGCATGTTGCTTAGGTTAAAATGCCTTCCTTAATCAAATTAGACATGGAGTTTAGTTTTGTTATTGAACTAAACTTGCTGTAGTAGATACTGGTTATTTTGTTGGACTAACCCCTGCAAAAAACTCTCAAACTCAAATTGGGAAAGTCCTGAGATAAATTCACACCGGAGATGAAGCAAGACATGTGATGAACTCCAACAAATTTGCACAAAAGAAGGCCTGGTTCATTCTTCATGGAAGGAAGAACTGTGAGTATCAAGGTTTATCCACTTATCTCTTGTTGCAAGTTATCTTTGCCTTGAACCATGCTAGAATGCAGAAAACACATAAAACTTGCTATAGAACATGATAAACAAAATCTACACTAAGGTAGATCTAAAAACTATCCTTTTATTAGCATAGAGGAAAACTACAAAAATTATGGACAACAACCCATAATACAAATTTATTATATTCCCTCAGGTATGTATCCACTAATGTTTTGTAGAAAAAATGAGTATACTCTATGCCTATTCATGGTATGAACCTGCAAATCCAGAAATCACCACTATAGCTGTGGAAGTGGACGAACAAATGATAGGCTATGAGTAACATCAAAGACAGCCCAGCATTGAGCCTTGCCAGGACTCAAGCTACAATGCTAATGAGAACAAGATGCAACCCACCTTGTATTAGCCAAGAATACGCCTGCTTCCATCATCTTCGAAAACACCATCTCGCACGTCGGCAGCAAGGACCAAGACAACAAGATGCATTGACATACATCCTCATATCAACCAACATCATCAACCAATGATGGACTACTGATGGTGTCTCATAAGGACCAAAAACTACCATGGTCACACATGACACCCCTAAGTCATTAGAGCTGAAGCTTTCACGCAAACACCAATGAAGTTCCTTCCTTGATCATCATGGCGGCTGGTGTATCGCTAACAAACAAAGAACAACTCTCTGCCATGCTGCTAGAAGATAAAGACAATCAAGGAGGAACTTGAGTTTGCATCTCCAATAAACCCCGACTTGTCAACCAATGATCAACAAAAATCAAGAAAGGTTGATGGAAGAAGAGCATGCAATTGTCCATATCCTCATCTCCAGGATTGGATGGTGCAAAGAAAAGCTAAAGGCAAGAAGAGGTCCTGTTCAATGGACCTAAAGCCATGAAGCCCTCACTAATAGGTACATCGAACAAGTTTCCTTTAGGTATGTTTGTCACTAATCATTTCAACAAAACATAAGGTATATCCAACCAAGCATTATGCAACATAGAATCACATTCATAGGAGAATTCTATCATCCAAGCTAGATTTTGCATTCTACAAAATTCAAGTCTAGGGGGTGGAGTTCTTTAAAACATCTTATGCCATGATGCTACTTTGTCTTGGTCATCTTTACCTTTATGATGTGCTTGACTTGCTAAATCACTAACAAATAAAAATTTAAATGCTCTCTTGGTTCACCATACATATTCCTGTTTTTACTTGAATGAGTCTCTTTAGTCTTTTAAGCTTCCTTGTTCTGTTACAAGTATGCTTCAGAATATTATTCAGATATGATTATTGAATCAAAACATACTTGTATAGAATTTGGTTGTATATATGGACTAACCCTTGCAGGAAAATATTCAAATTTTGTTGGAAAAGTTAGGAGATCATTCGTAGAAATAGATCAAGGTTTGAGGTATTCTTCAAAACAATTTTGCACATTTTTTCTTGAACCTTGTTGAAAATTTAAAGTAGTCATGAACAATCAAGGTACATTATTTAAAACATGGGATAAAGATTCTATGCTAATTAAAATATTAAAAACCAACTTTTCTATAGCATAGAAGAGTGACCTTTAACTCCATAACAACACTACCCTTGCTTTGAATCATTTGTATATTCCTTCGGGTATGTGTTGTCCACTAATCTTTTTAGGAAGGAATCAATGAGTGGAGTAGGAGGTCCAAACAAAGTGCCGAGATCTAAAAAAGAAAAAAGTGGCATGATTAAAGAATGAGAAAGAAAGGAGTACAACATATGAGACAAGATGCTTATGAATAGCTCAAGATGCGGAGTTAGTCAAGCAAGGAAGGCTTCAAGTAGAAAGAAAAGATCATCATAAGTCATCTACCCTTCATCACATGGTGCCATCATACTCCAATATGAAGGTAACATCTTAAGGTAAGTGGTCATTATTTAAAAAGCTTTCCTTTGATCTTGCTATTCATATAAATAAAGAAACAAACATGTTTGAGTTAAAACTTTGCTTGATTCAACCTAATTAACTCAACATGTCTTGTTCCAAGCTTGTTCATAACACTATTTTCTTGATCTCATAGTCTTAACCAAATAAGCTAAAATGTTGCATATTTTATTTTTTGAAGATGCTAGTCATAATCATGTAAAGTTTGATACATTATAAAGATGGACAATCCTTCTATAGGTTAAGCAACTCCACTCTTTTTGTCACAGTCAAAACGCTACATTCATGCTCATCCTTCTAATGTTATCACCCATGATATAAATGAACAATGCATACAACATCAACCTTAACATAATTCGATGTACCTAAGGTTAGAGAAGAATAAATAAAGTTTTGGTTCTGTTGGTGTTTTCTCACCAACAGAGCCCATGCACTTGATCGCTACCTTGTCTTTATGAGTAGAACACACTTTGAGCAAAGTGTGGGGGAATCAATCCCTCAAATTCCACAAGTTTTGAACCGGTAATAACGATGCACATAAGATGTCACCAGCTTCTCTGTTAAAGATTGAATGTGAAACACTGAACAAGGAGGAAGAACAAGCCAAGAAGGATGAACCTATCAAACCAAAACCAAAATCAAATTCAAACCCAAAACAAATTTGGCAGAAGAAGGTAGCACAACCATTAGAAGCACCACTACTGGAGGCATCACCACAAGAATCCTCATCCTCAAGAGTGAACCGAGGTACTTTATCAATAAACAAGACTGGAGAAAAGTCCTGTCCGGAGGACTCAAAAATCTGAACCCTCGCCGAGAGGTAACATCGGTAGTTATCCATATTTACTTTCTCGCATTGCATGAATTCTTTTTTTACTTTAACATGCAATAATGATAAGTAATGATTAGTGATGTTGTGTTATGGAAATGAATTATTGTGCCTCTATTTTATTGCATGAATTTATTCTCTCCAGTGAATTTAGTATGGCATAATTATATAATTCCTCTACAATTGCAGTCGGCATCACTCAATAATTACTTATTGTCGGAATTTTCTGCAGATGCCGCACACTCGTACTGGAGCTAGTGGAAATGAGGATGTAGGTGGTATGACAATCTGCCACCACCACCCCCTCCTCCGTTCACTGTTGAGCAGTTCTTTGTTCAATTCCTCTATAGTTGGCGCAACATGGCAGCCCTGCAGCAAAAAATGGAAGAAGTGTTGCGTAACATCGCTGCAAATACTACTCATGGTTGGGATGTCCATCAGGGCAATGATGTTAACTAGTATAGCACATTCAAAGATTTCATGGACACCAAGCCGCCGGTGTTCAGGGAAGCTGCAGAGCCACTCGATGCGGATGAGTGGCTAAACTCTATTGAACAAAGGTTCCATTTGCTAAGGATGACTGAAGATCTAAAAATAGAGTTTGCTTCCCACTAGTTGCAGGGGCCTATAGGAATTTGGTGGGCTCATCATCGCACCACTTTCCATGCCAATGCCCTAGTGACTTGGGATCAGTTTAAGATGGCCTTTAGGGGGCACTATCCCTGGGGCTAATGAAGATTAAAGCAGCAGAATTCATGAAGCTTACCCAAGGCACCAAGACACTGACTGAGTATCTACATGCGTTCAATAACCTGTCCCATTATGCAACTTCTTTTGTTGATACTGATGAAAAGAAGATCGACAGCTTCAAGAGGGGGTTAAGCACTAAGTTGATGAAGATGATGGCTAATTCTTCCAGAGTAACTTTCAATGAGTTATTAGTGATGCTCTGACCTAGGAAAACCAGAACAACCTACACACTGTAGCAAAGGTATGCAAGAGGGCTTTTGAACTGGGCTCTTCTCAGCAGAGGGCTCCAAGTACAGGCCGTCCTTAGTTCCATCCACCTGCAACAGGGGCTAGGTTCAGGCCTCCTTAGAAAAAGGCACAACCAGGTCAGCAGTAGCAGAGGTATCAGAAGGCTTTCACAATTGCTATGCCTAAGGGAAAAATAGGGCAAGGAAGCTCAGGGAGTTCTAATGCACCTACCGTCTTGGGACCATGTTTCAATTGTAACAAGATTGGGCATCTTGCCAGAAACTGTCCTTATCCAAAGAAGCAGCAGGGCAACCCAAATGCTTGCCACGGTCGTCTCCATTATACCACTATAGAAGAAGTGCCAGAAGGAGAACCTGTTATGGTCGGTATGTTTCTTGTGAACCAGTATCATGCCGTTGTTTTATTTGATTCTAGATCATCGCATTCATTCGTAAGTCAAGCATTTGCACGAAAGCATATTCAAGAGATATTTGATCTGGATTATGGGTATCATATAAGTTTAGTGGGGGCTGACATATCTACCAGGCAGATGGTTCGTGCTATGACCATTAAAATTGGTAATAGGGAGTTTCTGATGAACCTAATAGTACTACCTGGTTTAGGTTTGGATGTAATCATGGGGATGAGTTGGATGCAATGTTGGGGGTGTTGTTATTGACACTGCTAATAGAACTCTTACTCTTAGTGAGCCACAGGGTGGTGGTACTTTCCAAGTGCTACTTACTAGAAGTCCTAACCTTCAGAATGTATCATGTGCTACTCAAGTTAAAAATCTCTTTGATATTCTGGTGGTGTGTGAGTTCCTGGATGTCTTTCCTGATGAATTGCTAGGTCTGCCACTAGATAGGGATGTTGAGTTCGCTATTGAGCTAGTTCCTAGTACAACACCAATTTCTAGAAGACCATATAGAATGCCACCAAACGAGTTAGCTGAACTTAAGATTCAATTGCAAGAGTTGTTGGGCAAGGGTCTCATTTGACCTAGTTCCTCTCCGTGGGGTTGTCCGACACTATTCGTAAAGAAGAAGGATAAATCTTTGCGAATGTGTGTGGACTATAGGCCGCTCAATGTTGTGACAATCAAGAACAAGTATCCTTTACCCCGTATTGAAATCTTGTTTGATCAATTGTCGAAGGCTAAGTGTTCTCCAAGATCGATTTGAGATCGGGTTATCATCAGATAAAGATTAGACCACAAGACATTCCAAAGACTGCTTTCTCAACCAAATATGACTTGTACGAGTACCTTGTCATGTCATTTGGCCTAACAAACTCTCCCGCACACTTTATATATCTGATGAATTTGGTCTTCATGCCTAAACTCAACAAGTTTGTGGTTGTGTTCATCGTTGATATCTTGGTTTATTCTGAGAATGAAGAGGACCATATGAAACATCTAGAGATTGTATTAACCATGCTAAGAGAACATAAGCTTTATGCCAAGTTTAGCAAATGTGAGTTCTAGTTGACAAAGGTACCTTTCCTTGGTCATATTTTGTCTGCTGAGGGAATCTCTGTTGATCCCAGTAAGGTACAAGAGGTTCTGGATTGGAAAGCCCCTACTTCCATCACTGAAGTTTGGAGTTTTCTCGGGTTAGCTGACTACTATCGTCGCTTTATTCCAGATTTCTCTAAGATAGCCAAGCCTATGACCAGTTTACTACAGAAGGATAAGAAGTTTGTGTGGACCGAGGAGTGTGAAGCAGCATTCCATACTTTGCGAATGTTGCTAACCACTGCTCCTATGTTGGCACAACCTAATATTGAGGAACCTTTTGATGTGTTTTGCGATGCATCGGGTACTGGCTTAGGATGTGTTCTCATGTAGGAAGGTCAAGTTATTGCTTATGTCTCACAACAATTGAGGAAACATGAAGTGAACTACCCAACGCATGATTTAGAGCTCACAGCCGTGGTTCATGCATTGAAGATTTGGTGACATTACCTGCTTGGTAATGTGTGCAATATCTATACTGACCACAAAAGTCTCAAGTACATTTTCACTCAACCTGAATTGAATATGAGGCAAAGAAGATGGTTAGAGTTGATCAAGGATTACAACTTACAAGTGCACTATCATCTAGGCAAGGCGAACGTCGTTGCGGACGCCTTGAGCTGGAAGTCACATTGTAATTCCTTACAACTGCTACTAGAAGATGGGTTTAATCTGATGCATCCGGCAGTATTGCATAATATTACAATCAGTTGTTCTCTTGAAAGCAGAATCATTAAGGGTCAAAAAACTGATGTGTGAGTGTTCCATATCAAGAAGAAAATGAAGAAAGAAGAGTCCAAGCATTTCAGGATAGATGAAAGGGGTGTTTTGTGGTTCAATGATCGTCTTGTAGTACCCAAGGACCGAGAGCTTAGAAACCAAATCATGGATGAAGCTCACTCCTCCAAGCAATCTATCCATCCGGGTAGTAGCAAGATGTATCAAGACCTGAAGGCACGTTTTTGGTGGACCAAGATGAAGAAGGAAATCGCAGCCTACGTTGCTAGGTGTGATACTTGTTTTAGGTTCATTTTAAACCTGCTGGACTACTACAACCCTTGCCTATTTTAGGTTGGAAATGGGAAGAAATTAGTATGGATTTTATCACCAGACTTCCTCCTACCTAGAAAGGTAATGACTCAATATGGGTAATTGTGGATCGATTAACCAAATCTGTACATTTTATTCTGGTTAAGGTCGATTACCGATCGCATCAATACATGGAGTTGTATGTTTCTCATATAGTCTGTTTATATGGTGTGTCGAGGACTATTGTGTCTGACAGAGGGCCTCAATTTATTGCTCATTTTTGGGAGTTTTTGCATAAACAGTTGGGGACCAACTTAGTCTGAAGCTTGGCTTATCATCCCCAAACCTCTGGGCAGACTGAGAGAGTCAAACAGATATTAGAAGACATGTTGAGAGCTTGTATAATCTCTTTGAAGGGCTCATGGGAAAGTTTGCTACCTTTAGCCAATTTTCCTATAACAATAGCTACCAAGAGAGTATCAAAATGACTCCTTTTGAAGCTCTATATGGTAGAAAATGTAGAACTCCTTTGAACTAGGTTGAACCTGGGGAAAGGAGGTACTACGGCATCGATTTTTTTGAGGAAGCGAAAAAGAAGGTTTGAATTATTCAACAACATATTGAAGAAGCTCAGTCAAGGCAAAAGAGTTATGCAGACAAGAGAAGGAGACCTATTGAGTTTGAAGTAGGAGACTATGTATACTTGAAGGTCTCACCAATGAAGGGAGTAAAATGCTTTGGTGTGAAAAGGAAACTTGCACCTAGGTATGTAGGTCCGTACCAAATTATTGAGAGAAGTGGAACAGTGGTCTGCAAGTTACAGTTACCTCTAGAAATGAGGGCCATATTCAATGTCTTTCATGTTTCCTAGCTAAAGAAATGCTTGTGTGTCCTGAAAGAAAAGGTTGAAGTGAGAGGTATTAAGTTGGAGTCTGACTTGACCTATGAAGAGAAGCCTGTACAACTTTTGGACACCAAGGAAAGGGTAACTCGAAGTCAAGTGATCAAGTTCTACAAGGTATTGTGGAATAATCAAAGTGAGAGAGATGCAACATGGGAAAGAGAAGACTATCTACGCAAAGTTTACCCCTCTTTTTACAAACAATGGTAGGAACTACAAATCTTGGGATGAGATTTTTATAAGGGGGGAGGGCTGTAACACCCTGGGTGTTGGCTCACACATTTGCACTTGCATTGCATAGCAAGAGCATGTACATCTCTCATTCATGCATAATCATGAGCATCATACATGAAACATGTCAATGCAACATGAGGAACATGTAACTAAAACCCTTGAAACATTACTATGCAACATTATGTTTCATACACTTGTTACTCTATGTTTCAATATGTTTCAATACATGATTATTTGGCTTGTGAGTTTGGATGATGCAAATGTGTGCAAAATGTCATAATAACACCTTAGTCATGTTTAGAATACCAATTGAATCCAAGTTTGTATTTTCAGCCTTGTCAAATTCTTTTGCAAATGAGAGTTGACCTTGTTGACCATCTAGAGCACTTTGGTTTGATCCGAATTGAATGTTGACTTAGAGACTTTGCATGCAAGTGGCACCTTAACAAAAGTTGCAGAGAATTTTATAAGCAACCAATGTTATTTAGTGACCTTGAGCTAGTTTTGTGCATAACCTATTCAAAAAGGGCCCACAAGGTAAATTTGGGGACTGATTTCACCAATTAGGAAATGATTGTCTGAATGGGTGTTTTTGTTTTCACGTAACCCTGTTTAGCAGTCTGTATCTCTTAATCTAGGCCGAACTAGATGAGGTGCCTAAAATCAAAGTTGTAGAGTTCGGGTAGATCTACAAGTTTGTCTACTATGGTTTCTACTAACAGTGCATGGATTGGGAGTAAGGATCGAGCGAAACCACACTATCAGTCATCGTTGCAAGTGATTGAATCGGTTTGACCGATTTCAAAAACCGTCGGCCATGGGCGACCGCGCGCAGGGTAGAGCCATTGTGTGGCCACCATGCTTTGCTCCCACCCCCACTGCGCGAGCACGCTGGCCGCCTAGAGCTAGAGGACGCGCTGCTGCTCCTCCTCCTCCCCTCACTTCCTCGCTCTTGCTCGCTTCGTTCTCCTTGCGCAGCCGAGGTGGATGCCATCGCCACCATGAGCTCGCCGGCCAAGTCCATCGCATGCACCGTGCCATTCCTCGCTCCACTGCTTGCCAAGCTCCACCATGAGTTGCCCTACCTCCCTGGCCAGATAGCCTCACCGTTTGAGTCTTGGGTAAGGCCCCAGACAATTTTTCCTCAGCCACCATTCTCGTCGGAGCACCGCTGAGTTTCGGCTCATTGTGGCCAGCGCTGCTCCGTCCACCTCTTTCTCGTCTCGCTAGTGCTTTGGGATCACCTGAGTGAGTAGATGGTGAGGCCCTAGACAGTTGGTCTGATTAGGGTCCCGGCCCGTCGGAACACGACCCTCACCATCGCACGCTCACCGCCGCTCCGCCATGTGCATAGTCTGAGCTCATTGCCATGGCACCACTAGCCGCTAACCATAACCCTAGATCCCCTAGGAACTCCTTGAACTTGTGCGCGCACGCGCGAGCAGTCTCCTCGCCAGAGATGGCGAGCCTGCCACCGCAGACCTGGTTCCACCTCTGCCGAACCGCCATTTGTGCTGCCACCTTAGCTCGAGGCCACGATAGCCGCAACCACCTACCCTACCCGACGTGGCTGACCACAGGGAGCACGCCGGTGCCTGTCCCGCCGCCGGTAGCCTCGCCGTCGGTGAATTTCTGGCTGGTCAAGCCATCCCCTGCTTCTCTCTCTCTAGCCGGTGGACCTATTGACCACCTCGGCCCTGCATGTCAGCAGCTCTGAGTGTAACAGCCCAGGTGAACTTAGCGTCTTGGAGTTCGAATTGTTTTCGTTTTCTTTTTCAAGAAAAACTAAAGAACTTTGAAAAATCATCACTAATTGTAGAAAAATCCAAAAATCATAAATGAGGACTTTTTGGAATCCTTAGAAAATAAACTATGCAGTGGAGTAATAAAATGTCAGTAGTTAGTAGAAAGATTTCACTGTTTTTATTTATTCCTTTTTATTAGGGAAAAATTCATATCTAGCTTTTACTTTTTGTAGAGAATGCTATACATGTTTAAATGCTATGAAAATTTTACAGTAGCCTAGTTGGAGCATGTGTGTGCCACTGTAATTTTTCTAGATTTTTCCATGCACTTTTGCTATGTGTTCATAATTTCCCTTAAATATCTAAATAAATTAATAAAGGTAATTAAGTGAAAAGATTAAACTTGACCATCATGTTTTCTAGTGTTCTTAATAGATGTATAAACTGTTGGTGACATTGATGGTGCATAAAAGTCATTTCTAAGATGTAGTGAAATATTAATTCCCTATAATTTCATTTCTGTGACTGCTGGAACAGTTTTTGGAATTTTGCAAATTGAGTAATGATAATGATGTTTGCTGTGAATCTTCATATTGACAAAGTTGTAGATAATTTTCTTATCTCTCTTGTGTTAAAGTTTCAGAGTTATAGGCCTTTTGGTTTGAGAGTTATAGCTGTTTAAGTTTAGTAGTTGGAAATGCTTGCTCTCTGGAATTTTCCAGACAGGTTGGAAAGATTGCTCTGTTTGGGCTAGTTAGTTATTTAATCATCTGAAATCATCTATAAGAGAGCTGTAGATAATTTGTTAATATTTCCAGAAAGTCCTAGGTCATGTGTGTTAGACTTGTAGAACTCCAGTTATGGTTAATTTAAGTGGCTGCTGGCCAGCAGTCCAAAATACTTGTATAGTGTGACTTGCTTGATGCATATAATGCTTGTTGATTAGTTTAGGCTAATTAAAATAAATTGTCAGTTGCTGGTTTTAGGTCCCTCACCAGTGATGAACATTTATATCTCAAAACAGGGTAAGTGTGTGTCTACTTTTCTAGAGAGGAGATTTGCACTTACTCAGTAAACAAAATTGACCTTGTTATGTCTTAAAGAATGTATAGGTTACCATGCCCAGCATAAGCATCTCCTCATGCCATCCTAATGTTTCATACAATATGCATTCCCGGTATTCATTCATGTATGCATGCATGCATACAGGATCGCCAGAGGGGGTGACGTTAGTGGAGTTCGAGCCCGTCGAAGGGGAGATTCTGCAGGAGGTGTAGCCACGGGAAGAGCCAGGAGAAGGAGGATAGGCCCCGGACCTTCTAGAGTTCCCTGACCACCAACCATTCACCTTTCTAAAAAGCAAGCCCCGAAGCATTATAAGACTCCCATTATTTATAAATATCAACTTGTGTCTTTTTATGTTTGATGCATTAAGTAATAGGAACTGCTTGAAACCTATTAATGCATATATCCTTCCTTGTCCACCTTTATATGTAGGTCTAGGATCGAATGTTGCTTAGCCATGCTTAGACCGGTAGAAGTGGGTGATTTCCTGCCACCTGCGAAATAGGTGGATAACTGGTCATGGTTGGCTATATTTGCTATCGTGGAAAATAACCAAGTGTTGAGATGTAATTGGAGACCGGGCGGAATGTGTGAGTAGCAAGGCATGGAGGCCTTGGATGCGTGTAGTTTCTGTCCGTGTCGATTTAGGACCGTATCGTTGTTGGGCCTCAGTCATTTTTGAACGTAGTCTCACATTTAGCTGGCCGGATAAGTTGTTCCGACCGTGAAGCCTAGTAGCTCTATTTGGGCTGGGAATCGGTACGCTTAGGCGCACATACTGGAGGATGGAAGTATGTGCAGGAGCACGGTTCGACCATGGGCAGGCCAGGCCTGATCTTCCTAGGAATCAGTTGGCCCCTGAGTATTGTGGCCTCGGTCGAACCCGCGACAGATCCCGAATAGTACCAAAGGTGACCAATGGCTGCCCTTGCAAAGCATGCCTAGTTTGTGTGGGAAATTTCACCAGCTGGTTAGGAATCAATTCGAATCGCCGTCTCTCCTGGATAGTGAGAAACTATGACTGGGTTACTTCATCGTAGTAATGGAACTTTGGAAAATGATGATGGTTATAATGATGAAAGTGCCAAACCTGATATGGTTACTATTGACTTCTTAATCTTAATCAAGTGTTTGCTTTAGTACAGGTGCCAACTTAGCTAAGTTAAGTTCATGGATATAACTTGCTGCTAGAAGGATAAAAATTGTTAATAAATGTTCCCCTTATGCTATTTATGCAAATGATGTCAAGCTATCCACACCTAATAAAGCCTTGCATGATCCTTGAGAGTCACTTTATTTTTGGTTCATGATGGGTAAGTCTAGCTGAGTATATTCTCGTACTCAGGGTTTATTTCCCACTTGTTGCAGATGGTAATATGTACTACGGCTATTGCAAGCATTGCTTCTACCCAGCCGTGGATGATGAGTAGACCATGGGCATGGTCCGTCCCTATGTCTTAACTTGTTGCATTTGTTGGAGATGACTTGGTACTAGCACTGTGTTAAACTAAGTATGAGGGAGTGAGATATTTCAAACTATGTTGCTTCTGCTATTTTTATTTGAACTTGGTATTGTAATAACTTTATGTTTAACTCCGATGTATGTTGAAGTATGTGCAAACTTTATGTAACATGTAAATGTGTGGATGCTAAATTATGCAATCTTGGTTGTAAAGTTGATTACCGAGGTCCTTCGTGGCATTTGGTGGACTACCGGGTTTATATGGGTTCAAGTATGATAGTGTAACCGCTCTAGTGTTGGCAGTTATACTTGAACTCTTATAAATTGGATGGTTCTATTACAATAGGTACAGCCTAGGCTAGGTTTTCAACGTTACTTTATGCCGGCCCAGACTTGTCATTACCCGATGGCGTGATTTTGCGTCTCTTTTGCACGGGTCTTGACATAGATGCTGACCTATGCCTAGACATGACTGCCGGAGACCATTTCACACACAAAACTCTGACGGAACAAGTAGAATTCCTTGAGTGCTTCATAGCCAAACACACTTATTCCATCATAAGAACCAAACTCCTTCAGACGAAAGTCATGTCGAGTGTGGAGGAGTCCCATCAGTCAAAACCAGATACATACCATTCCTAGGATCGACTCATGAGCCCCCACCCAAACCACGAACACTGAAGGAGAAACTACTTCATCCTTCGGAGTTCCCTATCAAATTTGAGGATTATGGCAATACCTCGATGTGAAATTCATGAAACCAAGGTTTGTTTAGACTTCCATATCTATGCCATCCTTGATTTTGATCTTCTGATAGGCTACCCACTTGAAAAACTTTTCAAAGAAAAACCTTCCCATGGGATGATTGTCCGAAGCCCCCTTGCTTGTGTTGCTGGATTTCACAAAAACCTTTGAGGTTGAATGTGATGCAAGTGGGATTGGAATTGGAGGAGTTCTCATGCAAATTGGACAGCCTGTGGCCTACTTCAGTGAGAAGTTGGGAGGAGCACAATTGAACATTTCGGTGTATGACAAAGAGTTGTATGCTTTGGTAAGAGCACTTGAGACTTGGCAACATTACTTATGGCCAAAAGAATTTGTTATTCATTCAGACCATGAGGCCTTGAAATATTTAAAAGGACAATCAAAATTGAACCGTAGACATGCTAAATGGGTTGAATTCATTGAAACTTTTCCATATGTTGTGAAACATAAGAAAGGTAAGGAAAACATTGTCGCTGATGCTTTATCTCGTAAAAATGTTTTGTTAAATCAACTCGATGTTAAAGTGCTAGGACTTGAACACATAAAAGAAATATACTCTGCTGATCATGACTTTTCAGAACCTTATGCAAAATGTACAACAGGTAAAGGTTGAGAAAAATATCATGTACATGATGGATTCTTGTTTAGAGCTAACAAATTGTGTGTTCCCAATTGCTCTGTTAGACTCTTGTTGTTACCGGAAACACATGCAGGTGGATGGATGGGTCATTTTGGATGGAAAAAGACATGACATGTTGGCTGACCATTTTTATTGGCCGAAGATGAGAAGGGATGTCAAAAGATTTGTGCAAAGATGCATCACTTGCCACAAAGCTAAGTCAAAACTGAACCCTCATGGTTTATATACTCCCTTGCCTGTTCCTAGTGCTCCTTGGGAAGACATTAGCATGGATTTTGTTTTAGGTTTACCAAGGACAAAGAGGGGGAGGGATTCAATTTTTGTTGTTGTTGATCGGTTCTCTAAAATGGCACATTTTATACCATGTCATAAAAGCGATGATGCTTCCCACATAGCCTCTCTATTTTTCAGGGAAATTGTGAGGTTGCATGGCATGCCAAGACGATTGTTTCAGATCGTGACACTAAGTTTTTGAGCTACTTTTGGAAGACGTTATGGGCAAAACTCAGTACAAGGTTGCTGTTTTCTACCACTTGCCACCCTCAAACGGATGGGCAAACTGAAGTCGTGAATAGAACACTTTCTATGTTGCTGCGAGCCTTGATCAAGAAGAACTTGAAGGAATGGGAGGAGTGCTTGCCACATGTGGAATTCGCTTACAACAGGGCAGTACACTCTACAACTAATATGTGTCCTTTTGAAGTAGTATATGGTTTCAAACCACTTGCTCCGATCAATTTGTTGCCTTTGCCATTGCAGGAAAGAGCTAACATGGAAGCCTCCAAGCGCGCATCTTATGTCAAGAAGATTCATGAGAAGACCAAAGAAACAATTGAGAAAAGGTCCAAGTACTATGCTGAATGGGTGAACAAGCATCGCAAGAAGGTGACATTTGAACCTAGAGATTTAGTTTGGATACACCTTCGCAAAGACCGCTTTCCAGAGAAGCGCAAATCCAAGTTGATTCCACGAGGAGATGGTCCATTCAAAGTGCTGTCCAAGATCAATGATAATGCTTACAAGATTGATCTCCCTGGAGATTATGGTGTTAGCAAATCCTTCAATGTTGCTGACTTGACACCATTCTTCGGACTAGAAGAATCAGAGTCGAGGACGACTCCTTTTCAAGAGGGGGAGGATGATGAGGACATCTCAGCCATACGTGCTTCCTCGAGTGACAATCATTCACCATCCAACATGAATATCACAAATCCAGGACCACTTACAAGAAGTCGTGCTAAGAAACTACAAGAGCAGGTGAATTTGTTCCTAACTGATCTTAATTCTAACACTTGTGAGAATGTTATACTACCTAAGAATGCTACTTTGGTTGTACTTAGGAAAATACATGAAGAGGAGGAAGAATCCGACCACCAGCTCGGACCAGACCACCGACCACCAGCTTGGGCCAGTCCAGTGCGACGGAACCAGCAGAAAGAATCGGCCATAACTCTTGATTCACAAAAGCTATGAAGGTCCATGAGGACATTTTGGAAAGCTTATCAAGTCTATTTTCCAATGCAATAAGCCCTGACCAGATTGGAATTTTTCCCATAGCGTCCAACGAGATTTAGTGAGGACTGGTCAGGTGGTCGACAACATACATGTTGTTCAAGTTCCCGTGCAAAACTGTACCAGCCTACGACGTTACATGGTGTATGATATATATGGATGGAAAGCTTGTTGAGTCTAGTTTCACACTCAAGAAATGGATCCTCATTTGAACTTCCCACTAGGGAGTTATGACACTTTTAGTGGAGACTGCTTTGGAAACTGACAGCCATGTGGACTCCTGGAAAACTCATTTCGTGGAAGCCTTTTTACATTCTAGTCTTTTTATTTTCCATCTCGTGATCGCACCTATACAGGAGGGTTGTTCCTTGTATAAATACTCCTATGCTTGTAAAGAAAAGGGGACTTTTGATAATCTGAATACAGACCACTTTGTTCAGCTGTGTGCTAACAAAAACCAGAGAGAGATCTCTACCCCTTTGCTCTTGTGTCTTCCTTCGCAGAGATTACAGAAGCGGTCGCGTCATCGGCACCCAATCCGTGCTCCTGGTCCATTGATTCCAGGTTGCGTAGGTTGGTTTCTTTGAGAGTGTGGTTGGGCGAATCCTTGGTTCAGGCTGCCGTATAGAGACAGTGGTTGGCTCCTTGTGCGTGTCGTCAGGTTGCACTAGTTATCGCTGCTTGCAGCAAGTTATCGGCTGTTTATCAGCTAGTTATCAAGATCAAGATCCTATGTCATGAAGATCGGGACAACATCCTCATCATTAGGTCCCTCATTAGGATGGGCTATTACAATGGCAGCCTTGGTGGCCAAGATCATCGTGCCCGTGCTTCTAGCGGGTTAGTCCATGAGAACCCTAGGTTTATGGTGGTTCTATGCCCTAGTCATGTCCCCCCAGAGGGGAGATCCTTGACTTCCTGACCAGGCACTTGTATAGTTCCCAAGCCCGTCTATCGATGCTCAGGGGCTTGCTGCCTCCCTCAGTGGGTCACCACCAGCAGCTCTAGGTCGGTACTCGAACATCGTGCGATGGTCGGTCGGCTTCGCTTATGAATGCCCCTGATTTGCTAGATAGTGGTAGCTTGCGAGGGTGACTTTATAGCTTCATTGAATCCTCTGTAGTTGTTGACGGTCATTAACGTCAACAATATATAGTGAAATAAATATGAGAGAATTGTCAAAATACATGAAAACATAGAAGACTAGGGTTTTATCTGATGAATTCCATGAGTTTTGTTGAATTTTAATGTTTGTAGGGAGTTATGCAGAAAAGTGGAGAGAGATACCTAATTATTTAAAGAATTTTTAGATTTTTGACGCGAGATAAATACTAGTATATTATAGAACACCCCAGAAGACACCGGAACGAAGGGAAGGCTGAGTGCTTGCCCGGTGGAGCCGGCCGGCCAGGGGGGTGGCTAGGCGGCCACCCCCTTCTCCCCCCTTCCACGAGCTTCTGGAGTATTCTTCTACCGACCTTAAGGATCAATCCTAGCCCTACATGAAGTCGGTTTGATCCAATGGCTCATATGCGTCCCACTAGGGTATAAATACAAGGGCAAACCCCCCTGAAGGCATCAAGTCATTTAAAGATCAGTTCATTCGGAGCCAGAAACCCTAGATCATCAGAGTTCCTCTTGTTCATAGCTTTAGCATAGTTAGATCAAGTCTAGAGGAAGTCAAGCTAAATCAACCTAGCTTGGATTCCCGATCGTTGGCGAGCGTGGAGTTTTGGTAATGTTCTAGTTCTGCACTCTTATTGTAATTTTGTCTTTGCACAATTATTAGAATGTCAACATTATTCTTCATCTTTATTATGTTCTTGAATGCATCATTCATTATGTACTTCAATTCTAGTATAGTTAGGTTGCTATTTAGTTCTATCTCATGTTCGTATAGCGCTCGTCTATTTGGCCATAAGATGAGTGGCATGCATTATGTAAGCATGGTGCTTAGATGCTTTGCATATCTATGGATGCCTCTAGTTGTTCAGGGTCGTGTGGTAGATTGTGGGTGTGGCTTTTATAGGCCCATTGAGTCCTCTGTAGTCCTCCCCTTGTGCAGTGGATTATTGGTAGAGCAGCATTGTCTGGTTAAGGATATATTCGTATATCAAAGGTTTCTGAACTCAACTTCTCCTGTGTCATAGCTCCATTGTGGTTGGGACATATGGTAGTATTACTTGACGATAATTATTAGTTGTAGTAGCTTGACATGTAACTTGAATACTTAGGAATTATTCCTCTAAAATTCTGATTGGATTACATTATTAGTAATAGTTAGGGAGCTCAGAGTGTATCTACTTATTTATTTATGATGACTGATCATTACTTATCATATATATCTTTTATCATGTGACTTATCCCTATTATTGAGTAAGAGTGCATAACATTGGTTTACTCTCTTTATCATGAATATAAAGTTTATCAATACTCTAGATAGAAGTTTAGCTAAACCTTCCCAGTGGTAAAATTATAAATGACAACCTAGTAATACTCTAGGTAAAATGCTACAATGGTATAATTATCTGTCCGCTTGCAGATGTTCTTAATTGTTCTTATTCTTAATTGATCATATCTTTATATCATTTATATTTCCGCCTTGTCATATAAAATCATAGTGCCACTTATATACTTCTAAGCTTTATTCATTCAGGATGACAACCTAGTTTCATGCTAAGAAGTATAGGTAAATATAAAAGGTGACTAGTTTTTAGAGACATGTTAATTTATTTCCAGGCATTTTTTAGCATCGTTGCTATTTAGTGATTGCGTTAATTGATGTCAACATGGCACCATTGCCAGGGAAGGTATTAAACGTAGGAAGTATTGATAATTTATATTTATGAAAAGATCAAAGTAACCAATTGACCTCTAACTCAAACAGGCTTACCCTTGTTCTTGTCTATTTATTTATCTTATGCAGGGTAACGTATGGGCTTTGACTTTCTAGAGAATTACATAGACAACCCAAAAGCAATCATAAAGAAGACCAGATCCAAGCTCAAGAAGGTTTCTATAGAAATTTCAGAAGTCAGCCAAGCCAAGAGAAATTTAGCACCGGAATTTGAAGCTATGGCCAACAAGACTCTCCGTGAGTTCTCTGCTCCGACAACAGAAAACATCCGGACTGGACCTCAAGTCAATGTTGGAGAAGATGGATTTGAGCTTAAGCCTGCGCTCATTACCATGGTGCAAGCAAGTCAGTTTTGTGGAAAGGCTCATGAAGATTGAGGTATATGATATGAGAAAGTCTAATTCTAGGTGATTGAGGGATATGATATGAGAAAGTCTGAGCTACTATTTATCTTGTTCCTAGAAATACTAAGTTCTGGAAATTTATCTTTTGAAAATTTAAAATCATGATGAGCTCTTGTTTGGCAAGGCTTAAATTCCTACCAAAACTTGATATAATATACATTTTAGATAAGGAAAATCTTTGCTCATATATGCTGCTTGTTTTGCATTGAGTTTAGTCGAGCTTTGTTGTATACCTTGTGAGAGGTTTGTTATGCTTTTAAAATCAAGATCACATACACACCACCCACATATGCACTATTCCTACACTAGGAGTAGGCGTAATCATTCTCCATTTTCCACTCAGATCCACCTTAAAATGTTTTCCTCCTACACATGAAGAGAACACCTAAAAATTTAACCTATAGGACAGCCCCCAAATAAATACTCTGATTTCTTGTTGCAATCTCTCTCAAATATTTTGTATGTAGAAAGAAAAGGCATGTGGCTATGCAAAAGAAAAAAAAGAAAAAAATGGACAAGTGTCTAAAGTAGAATTAGGGGCAAAAGCCCACCTAAAAAAGAAGAAAAAAATAAAGATAGCCCATGTTTTCCTGTAATTATTTTCAAATCTAAATGAGAGAAATGTCTTCAAAAGAGCAAAAGTAGAATTAGAATTAGACACCCTATATACACCTATCCAGCATATTTCATACACATGCACATCTTGATTTGATTGTATGACTTAACTCTTTTTGGATTCATTGTTTGACTTTACAATATATGAATTACAAGTATGTTTTTCCTTGTTTTGACACTCCTATGAGCTCCATTATAATTCTTAGTAGTAGGGAAAGAAAGGCATAACATTGTTAATTCCTTGGTAAAGATCCATAAATACCACATATATTGAGAGATTTGAGAGTGTCATACAATGAAAAATCTGAGTTTTATTTTAAAAACTTACAAAAACTCTGAAATATCGCTTGAACGAAGAGCTTGATACATAGTGCTTGACTTAATTGTTCTGTCTTTTAATTGCTCAAGACCCAAGTGAAGGCTAAAGAAGCTCCATAGCTGAAGGTAATATGGGTGAGTTTGAAAGTTAGAGCAGTTTTGTTTAATCTGAAGGAGAATTTTTGTTTGAGAGCATGTGTACTTTTAAGGCGTGAAAGCATTGTAGCAACTCTTGATCCAAGTTTATCTAATTAGGCTTTGCTAAGGGACTAGCAAAGGGTAAGCTTGGAGGATTCTTATTGATGGTCATTAACATCAACAATATATAGTAAAATAAACATGAGAGAATGGTCAAAATACATGAAAACATAGAAGGCTAGGGTGTTATCTAACGAATTCCATGAGCTTTGTTGAATTTTAATGTTTGCAGGGAGTTATGCAGAAAAGTGGAGAGAGATACCTAATTATTAAAAGAATTTTTGGAATTTCACTGCGAGATAAATACTAGTATATTATAGAAGACCCCTGAAGACACCGGAACGAAGCAGAGGCCGAGTGTCTGCTAGGTGGGGCCAGCCGACCAGGGGGGTGGCTAGGCGGCCACCCCCTTTCCCCCTTCCATGAGCTTCTAGAGTGTTCTTCTACCGACCTTGAGGATCAATCCTAGCCCTACATGAAGTCGGTTTGATCCAATGGCTCGCGTGCGTCCCACCGGGGTATAAATACAGGGGCAGATCCCCCTGAAGGCATCAAGTCATTTGAAAATCAGTTCATCCAGAGCCAGAAACCTTAGATCATTAGAGTTGATATAGTTCATAGCTTTAGCATAGTTAGATCAGGTCTGAAGGAAGTCAAGCTGAGTCAACCTAGCTTGGATTCTCGATTGTTGGCAAGCGTAGAGTTTTGGTAGTGTTCTAGTTCTCCGCTCTTATTGTAATTCTGTCTTTACACAATTATTGCAATGCCAACATTATTCTTCATCTTTATTACGTTCTTGAGTGCATCATTCATTGTCTACTTCAATTCTAGTATAGTTAGGTTGCTATTTAGTTCGATCACATGTTTATATAGCGCTCGTCTATTTGGCCATAAGATGAGTGGTATGCATTACGTAAGCGGGGTGCTTAGATGCTTTGCATATCTGTGGATGTCTCTAGTTGTTCAGGGTCATGTGGTAGATCATGGGTGTGACTTTTATAGGTCCATTGTGTCCTCTGTAGTCCTCCCCCTATGCAGTGGATTATTGGTAGAGCAGCATTGTCTGGTTAAGGATATATTCGTATATCAGAGGTTTCTGAACTTAACTTCTCCTGTTCATGGCTCCATTGTGGTTGGGACATATGGTAGTATTACTTGACAATGATTATTAGTTGTAGTAGCTTGACATGTAACTTGAATACTTAGAAATTATTCCTCTAATATTCTGATTGGATTACGTTATTAGTAATAGTTAGGGAGCTCGGAGTGTATCTACTTATTTATTTATGATGACTGATCATTACTTATCATATATATATATATATATATATATATATATATATATATATATATATATATATATATATATATATCTTTTTTCATGTGACTTATCCCTGTTATTGAGTAAGAGTGCATAACATTGGTTTACTCTTGAAAGGATCAAGATGCCCAAGAGGGGGGTGAATTGGGCTTTTCTAAAAATTAATTGTAAGAATTAAATCCTACACGCCAAAGTTCACCCCTAGTGCCTACTTGTGTTCCTTGTGATTCTACCGGTAAAAAATTTTGGACCCTAAGTTCCAATCCTAGTCTAGCATGGCAATTCTAGGAAAGTAAACCAAGCAATGAAAGTAATACAAGAAAGTAAATGCTTGAAAGTAAGGGTTAGGAACACGGCGATGTTTTCCCGAGGTATCGGAGAGTCGCCACTCCCCACTAGTCCTCGTTGGAGCACCAGCGCAAGGGTGTAGCTCTCCTTTGATCCACACAAGGATCAAGTGCTCTCTATGGGCTGATTCTTTGACACTCCATCACAGTGAATCACCCAAAACCGCTCACAAGATGAGTTGGGTCATCCACAAGCTCCGCCGAATGTTCACCAAACTCCCAATCACCACCAAGCCATCTAGGTGATGGCGATCACCAAGAGTAACAAGCTAGAACTCTCACTTGACCACAACGAGCCTAATGAGAAGATGGAAGCACACTTGCTAATCCCTAGTCACTAATGAGGGATTCTCAAACTTTGATTCTCAAATCACTACCCTCACTAGAGCTCTTGCACTCCCTTGCACTTGAAAGGTGTTTCTCAGCTGAACAAATAAGCAAGAGACCTCTAAAAGAAGTGGAGGGGATGTATTTATACATCCCACAGTCAAATCCAACCGTTACCTGCCACTCAGCAAAATACGCACTGACCGGACACGCCGGTCGACGTGATCGGACGTGTTGGTCGAACGTAACGGTTGAAAATCTGAACAATACCGCTCAGTGACTGGACGCACCGATCAGGGGTGACCGGATGCATCCGATCATGCAAGGTCCTTACTGTACTTTGACATGACGCCCTACCGCGTTCGATCAGTGATGACCGAACGTGTCCGGTCAGCAAAGTACCTTACTGGAACGTGACCGGACGCGTCCGATCACTTCCCAGTCGCGTCTGATTAGATGTTTTACCCTCTGAGACACGTGTCAGCATGATCACCATGTCCGGTCCTCGCAAGAACCACGTCCGGTCAACCGAGCTGAAACGCAGTAACTGTTAGTACTGATCGGACGCGTCCTGTCGAGACAGAGACTGCGTCCGGTCAAGGGAAAATAGCTCAAACGACTTCGAAACGCGACACAACTTGAACCAAGTTGCTTCCAACTGAACTTCGAGCTTTTCTTGAGCTACCTAGTGCTAAGTTTGACAAGTGTGCACCACACCTAAACAAAAGACTCACCTAGGTCAAGCTACTTGCTCATGCCCCCCTTTATAGTACGGCCAAAGGAAAAAGCGAAGATCCTAACGACTATTCCGAATGTAACTCAACACCTTAACATTCGAAACTAACCGTCCTTAATCTTGGCGTCAATCCTTTGAAAACCGAAATGATTTCCATTAAGGGGCATGAAAACCATAGTGCCCAAAGCAGTTATCATCCCCATGACCTAACTTATCAGAGTTTCTGCAAAACACACGTTAGTCATGGTAATAATGTGTTGTCATCAATTGCCGAAACCAACTCTCGGGGCCTAGATGCTTTCAATCTCCCCCTTTTTGGTGATTGATGACAACACTTAGATTTAGAAGATATAAGAGTTGAGGTTTTCGAACATGCTTGGTTCACATAAGCAAAAGGCAATAAGCACAAGGGGTTAGGAATTGCTTATGTGCTCCAAGCCAACAGGGTGTACTCACAAGATAAAACAAGACGAGTTAGTACACATAAAACATAGCTCATATGAAATCGGAGTAAGTCACGAAAGCACAACCTTATGAGCTAAAACCAATTAAGTGACATGATATAAAATAGTGACAAGATAGACCACATAAGACTCAAGTATCTCACAAGCACACATGTCACAAAATGCAAGTGTGGGAAAGTAAACATGATGCATGAATGTAGCAGAATGTAGCACACAAAGAAAAAGTGAAACCCTCTATCAAAACTCCCCCTGAATCTACTCTCTCTCCCCCTTTGGCATCAAACGCCAAAAACAAAACTAAGGATCCGACGGAGGAACAGAAGCAGTCGTGTCGGGTGCCGAGGAGCGTGGAGTGATCACGAACTGTGAAGTATCCTCCTCAGACTCTGAACTATCAGGCTGACCCTCTGTTGATGCACGTGGCTGAGAAGTAGTCTGGGTCTGTAGAGTAGGAGTAGGAACTGATGAAGAAGTAGCAATAATTAGAGCAGTCTCTGTCACCTGAGCCTGAAGAGTGCCAACTGCAGGAGGATCTATCGAGGCAACTGACGATGACACTATCTCTATAGTCCCAGTCCCTGTCATTGGAGGAGCCACAGTCTCGGAAGCTAACAACCCTGAAGAAGTCACAACAGTGGTATGCGAGGGTGCCGGCTGACTAGTCAGCTCGCTGTAGGAGGCACTCAAGTCAGTAAAAGGGGTGCCTGTCAGAAGATGCGGTCTGGGCTAAACTGGTGGAGTAAACCCCGACTGAATAGGAGTGTAGCTCGGCGACTGAAAAGTCTGGAGAACCTGCTGCTGGGGAGAGGTAAACTAAAAACTCGGCTGTCCCTGACTCTGAGGTCCTCTGGACTGTAGTGCTAGAGTAAGGACAGACGGTGGAGGAGGAACCCCAACAGTGACGAGGTGTCACAGGAGCTCAAGATACTGCTGCTGGTTGGCTGCCTGCTGTCTCTGCATCTCAAATTGCTACCTCTAAAGCTCCAGTTGCTTCCTCTGGAACTCATCCTAACGAGCCTGAATCTGAGCAAATGCAGCTGCTGTGTCCTGAGCTTGTCGCTGCATCTGAAACTCCTGCCTCTCCTATGCCTGTGTTAGCCTCTCAAGTATAGCTACCATGGCTAGGTCTGAGCGAGAGGCTGAGCCTGAACCACTGGCCTCATGGTCGTGAGACCGAGGAGAGCGGTACCGGGGGATAGGCTGGTAGTCCTCATCTGTGCTATAAGTGGCATCATCCTCAACTGGATCAGCAGGCTGAGCATCAAGATCTACAAGCTCGGCCATAGCAAGACCCTCAACAGTCTCATCCTGCTCAGTTGTTGTCTCTGGGACCTCTGGCCTCTCACGCTGTCCCAGCCTAGGTGCCTGCTCTCTGGTAACTGAAGCCCACAACTGGTGAATGTCGTACTCTGGAAAGGCAGTGGTGGTATCTGATATCTCAGCTCTAATCTCTGCAGGCAGGTCACACGTAGATCTGATGATGAAGCAAATCCAGTGCACATATGGTAGCTACCGGTGACCCTTGAAGCCCTCTGCCAAAGTATCCTCCATCTCACATAGCATCAGATCCCAAATATCGAACGGTGTCTGTGAGATGAGGTGATGCACCACCCATAACTGCATACGAGTCAGTCCCTCTCTGTATCCTAGCCTCGGAAGAAGTGTCCGCCTCATAATAGCATCAAGCACTCTAGCTAGGGGTGTTAGGCTGGTAGGCGTATGTCTAGACCCCTCGCTAAATGGCTCACGGAAGTAGGGTCTGATCATGTCTGTGGGTGGCACTGTACCTCCGTGAGGGCGTCTCGGTGGAGCAGTCTGACCAAAGCACAACTGGTGTATCTTCATCTCTAAAGTAGGGAGTCTGAGGATCTCCCGGACCCTGGTGCTGTATAGTCTGTGGTCACAGCCTCGGAATGCAAAGTGTATAAACTCATGAGCAGGGTCAATTCAAAGTGAAGAGTAGAACTCTCTGACCCAAGTCTTGCAGTAGGCTCCAGTCCATCCCAGAAAATCTGACAAGCCAGGTAGAAAGGACAAGTGCGGATGAAGCTGCTCACCAACCACCTCAACTAAAGCCTCAAGTCAACAGACTCTCTAAGGTCTAAATGCAATCCCGCTGTCAACATAGGCTCTATAAAAGTCCTCATGCAGAGGTGTGTAGAAGCCCTCTGACGCTCGGGGGTCCCGTTGAGGTGGGAACCACCGACCAACCTCGACAAACAGAAGGGCCTGCACCTGGCGTGCTGTAGCCCCCCTCAAGTCGAAGTGCTCGACTGGGGGGTGACCTTGAGCCCTGGGAGGTGGACGACCTCCATGACACTAGCCCTCTAGCCTAGGAGTCACCTGAGCTCGCGTACGTCCTGAGCAACGATGCGGTGGAGTCTGAACGGTCTACTCCTCTGTCTCCCCTGGGTCCTCTGTGGGCTGCTCTGTAGGTGCATCCACTATCTCCTCGGTGGCCTTAGTACCAAGCTGTCGACCTTCAAGATGAAAGCGACGCTCGCCAATATGAATCCCACTGCTTCTACCACCTCTCTCTGCTAGCTCTGCTGCATCAGTGACTACCTGAGCTATCTCTGCCTTTGTGAGTGTCTTCTTTCTCTTCTTGGCGGAAGTCTTCTTGTGCTTGCCACAGGCAACCTCTGTTAGCCTAGGAGGACTCTCGTCCCTATCACTAGGTGCACCACCAGCATTCTTGCAGCGAACCATACTGACCAACCTCTGAGAAAATCCTGACAATGAAAGATGATGAACTGACACTCATGAGGCTTGGCCTCAATCCGTATCCGCAGGCTTGGCCTCGGATTTAAAACTGATCAACTGCCACACAAAGCACCGACAGGACTCACTATAAAGATAGAATAGATAGAGCTACTATAAGCAATATATATTATCTATGAGATAAGTGAGGTCCTAATGAAAGCAAGCATATGAGATAAGATCTGAATAGATCACGATAGCTACCTCTAATCGGCGAGAATCCAATGAAGAGATGAGGGACCTTGACGCGCGAGAGTTCCACGGAAGCGTCGGATGAGCACTGAATTGCTGAGACATGCAATAGATGAAATAGAATTTCAATGGAAAGTCACGACAAACCCTAATTTGAAGATTAAGGCAATGAAATCACCTTCGTAGAGACGAGATCACGCGAAGGGCCTTCGACGGAGGATGTCCGGAGAGACGCAATTCGCTGCGACGAGTTAGGGTTAGGGCGCAGCAGCGGGCAGTGGACAGCGGAGCACGGCTGTGGTGCGCGGACAGCGATAGGAGACGCAGCCAACGGTGGTGGCGCATGGCACAGGGAGGTTTGGTAGTGACGCCCGACGGTGGTGGCGACTGCAGCGTGGCGCGGCACGGCAGAGCAAGGGCGACGACGCGACGTGAAACAGCGGCGCGACGGAGTAGCGAGGAGCGGGCGAGGCTACGATAGAGGAGGAGGTGGCACGGTGGCATGGGAGAAGCTGGCTAACACGGCAGCGTGACGAGATTCGGCGTGGAAGGTTAGGGCACAGTGGTGGATTGAATCGGATGAAGAAAACGTGATCGGGACAAACAGTTATATGAGGGCTCAGATCCGCTTTCAACGCACTGACCGGACGCGGTGGAGCAGCGTCCGGTCAGAGTCCAGTAAGCTCCTGGAGTGACCAGATGCGTCCGGTTAGAGCTGATTGGACGCAGACAGAGTCCGGTCAGAGATCACCCGGGAAACTCAACGCGCATGACCGGACGCGGTGGTGGGGTTCGGGACCGGACGCAGTGGTCACAATGACGCGTCCGGTCCAGCGTCCGGTCATAGATCTAAGAGAATGTCTTTGGGATGACCGGACGCGCTGGTGGTCACCGAGACCGGACGCAGTGGTGAAGCAGCATTGCGCCCGGTTCAGCGTCCGGTCCAGCGTCCGGTCGCTGTTTGACGCCTTTCTTCAAACCGATCTTCGACGCGACTTCTCCCAATCAAGTTCCAATTCAAAGAGACTCAAATAAACACCAATTGGAACCTGATATGAGTGACCTCACTCAAACTGTCAAGTTTTTCAAAATATTTTGCCTTAGGCTAGTATTGTTTTTAGGAAAATATGCAATAAACACCCGAGGAGCAACGTATGACCATGCAATAGAGTTTATGAACCCTTGGGAGTGTCAAATGCTCTCTCTATTCATGGACGAACACAGAGGTTGCTCAAAGCCAAACCGAAAAGAAACGACAAAGCAACAACTATGCATATGCAATGCAAAGCGAGAAAGGAAGACTAGGTTGCTTGTCAAGTTTGATCCACGGTTAGGCTTCTTCACTCCTCCAAAGGAGGGTTATCGTAACTGTGTTAGACAAGTTCTAGATGCATTGCGGAGAATTAAACATGACATATAATACAATGCAATACAAGGGACAACACAAGCTAATTTTTTAAAGTTACTAGAATCAAGCACATTTAGTTCACTTCTCAACCTACAAAAGGTAGCCTCATCCAAAGGTTTAGTGAAGATATCCGCTAATTGATTTTCACTTCTTACACCTTCTAGTGATATATCATTTTTAGCAACATGATCTCTTAGAAAGTGGTGGCGGATATCAATGTGCTTAGTGCGTGAGTGTTGTATCGGATTATTAGCAATTTTAATAGCACTTTCATTATCACATAAAAGTGGCACCTTTTCAAGAACAACTCCATAGTCTAGGAGGGTTTGTTTCATGTATAAGATTTTTGCACAACAAGCCCCTATGACAATGTATTCCGCCTCAGCGGTGGACAAAGCCACACTATTTTGCTTTTTAGATGACCAAGATACTAAGGACCTCCCAAGCAAATGGCACCCTCCGAATGTGCTTTTTTTTATCAATTTTGCAACCGGCATAATCCGAATCGGAATAGCCAACTAGTTGGAATCTAGCTCCTTTGGGATACCAAAGACCAATGCTTGGGGTGTGCTTAAGATATCTTAAAATTCTTTTTACGGCACTTAGGTGAGGTTCTTTAGGGCATGCTTGAAAGTGAGCACACATGCACACACTAAACATGATATCAGGCCTAGATGCGGTAAGGTACAACAAGCTACCAATCATAGAATGGTAGAGAGTTTGATCAACCGATTTACCTCCCTCATCTAGGTCGAGATATCCATTAGATGGCATTGGGGTCTTGATTGGCTTACACTCTTCCATCTTGAATCTCTTGAGAAGATCCTTGGTATACTTTTCTTGAGAGATGAAAATCCCTTCTCTCATTTGCTTGACTTGAAAACCAAGGAAGAATGTAAGCTCACCAATCATAGACATCTCGAACTCCTCCGACATCAATTCACCAAATTCCTTGCAATAATCTTCATTTGTTGATCCGAAGATAATATCATCAACATAGACTTGACAAATGAAGATCTCCCCATTAAGCTTCTTGGTGAATAGTGTGGTGTCGACCTTCCCAATAGTAATGCCCTTCTCAATGAGGAAATCCTGGAGGCGCTCATACCACGCTCTAGGGGCTTGCTTGAGCCCATATAGCGCCTTGGATAACCTATAAACATGATTAGGATATCTAGGGTCTTCAAACCCAGGAGGTTGATCAACATAGACTAGTTCATTTATGAAGCCATTTAAAAATGCACTTTTCACATCCATTTGGTATAGTTTCATTTCATGATGCGATGCATATGCAAGAAGGATACGAATGGCTTCAAGTCTTGCAACGGGTGCAAAGGTCTCTCCAAAATCAAGACCTTCAACTTGAGAGAACCCCTTTGCAACTAGTCTTGCCTTGTTCCTCACTACTACACCTTGGTCATCTTGCTTGTTGCGAAACACCCACTTGGTTCCAATGACTCTTGCACCTTTTGGATGCTCTTCAAGTGTCCAAACTTGATTGCGGGTGAAGTTGTTCAATTCTTCATGCATAGCATTCACCCAATCCGGATCTTGAAGAGCTTCTTCTACATTCTTAGGTTCAAGACAAGAGACAAAAGAGTGATGTTCAATAAAAGAAGCAAGCTTTTGAGATCGAGTCATTACACCCTTTGTAGGACTCCCTATGATGAGATCTTGTGGATGTGCTTGAAGTAGAGGTGAGTTCCTTCTTTCAACCATTTGAGGAGAGGGATGGGGAGCATCAACATCTTGAGCTTGTGCCTCGGCTTGTTCATGAGAGACATGAGTGTCTTTATTTTCAACTCTCTCATTCTTATCACCATCTTGAGGCACATGTGATGAAGATGGTGGATTGACAATTTGTACATCGTCTTCATCATCTTTTGGCTTGATGTCTCCCACCGGCATGTTCTTCATTGCCTCCCTCAATGGTTCATCACCTACATCATCACAATTCTCAATTGCTCCTTGGGAGCCGTTAGATTCATCAAATTCCACATTATATGTTTCTTCAACCAAACCGGTGGTATGGTTAAATACTCTATATGCTTTGGACTTTGATGAGTAACCAACAAGAAAGCCAATATCACAACGTCTTTGAAACTTCCCTAGGTGTTGACGCTTCTTGTAGATGTAGCATTTGCAACCAAACACCTGGAAGAATGAGACGTCTGGCTTCTTCCCATTTAGCAACTCATAGGGGGTCTTGCCAAGAAACTTTTGTAGGAAGAGGCAATTTGAAGCATAGCATGCGGTGTTGATTGCCTCAGCCCACAATTTCTCCCGTGTGTTGTACTCATCTAGCATTGTTCTTGCAAGGGTGATCAATGTCCGGTTCTTCCTCTCAACTACACCATTTTGTTGAGGAGTGTAGGTTGATGAAACTTCATGCTTGATTCCAATCTCATCACAATAAGCTTCAATGTTTGTGTTGTCAAACTCTTTGCCATTGTCACTTCTAATCTTCTTTATCTTGACTTCAAATTTATTTTGAGCTCTCTTTGCAAACTTGAAGCAATTTGCCACTTTGGATTTGTCATGAAGAAAGAAAGTCCAAGTGTATCTTGAGTAGTCATCCACAATCACAAGACAATAGAGATTTCCACCCAAGCTCTTGTAAGTTGTAGGACCAAACAAATCCATGTGGAGAAGTTCTAGCACTCTTGATGTTGACATGTAAGCTTTGGTTGGATGAGTATTTGCAACTTATTTGCCGGCTTGACATGCACTACAAGGTTTGTCCTTCTCAAACTTTACATCCTTCAAGCCTCTCACTAATTCTTTCTTCAATAGCTTGTTGAGAGTGTTCATTCCAACATGAGCAAGCCTCCTATGCCAAAGCCACCCAAGTGAAGTTTTGGTGAACAAGCATGTCATCAAGTTTGCATCTTTGGAGATGAAGTCAACAAGATAGAGATTGTTGTATCTAAAGCCTTTGAATATCATTTGCTTGTCATCTATCTTTGAAACTACAACTTCATTTGGTGTGAATAAGCATTGGTAGCCAAGGTCACATAGTTTCCCAATGGATAGTAAGTTGAAACTCAAGGAAGCAACATAGAGCACATTTGAAAGAGAGTGATCATTTGATATTGCAATCTTGCATTGAATTATCTCCAAATATGATCTTCTCTTGACATACACCATTCTCTTCAAGTGAGGTGAACATACGAGGGTCACCGGTCATATGTTGAGTGCAACCACTATCAATAACCCAATAGGATCCACCAGTCTTGTAGTTCACCTACACACAAGAGATCAAGCTTTTTGTTTAGGGACCCAAACTTGAGAGGGTCCCTTGATTTTCTCAACTAGTGACTTGGCAACCCATATTTTCTTAGGCCTATTCTTGTTTGGGGGACCCAAGAACATGACTTTCATCTTTCCACTTGAATCTTTTCTAAGCATGTAATGAGCATTAAAGGCAAAGGGTCTAGCATGCTTGGGCAAGGGTTGTGGTGGTGGAGTTTTGCACTCATGAGCAAAATGGCCCTCTTGTCCACACTCAACACATCTCTTTGGCTTGGGCTTTGACTTGCTTTGTTGTTGTTGAGCTTTAGCCTTCTTCTCTTGATTTGCCAAGTAACCAATGCCACTTCTATCTATCTTTATGACAGTGTTCATGAGTAGCTCACTTTGCAAATATTGGCCTCTTGTGAACTTACTTAGGCCATTCTTGAGATGCTCTTTCTCTTGCTTGAGATTTTTGTTCTCTTTAATAAGTGACTCATTCGATGTTTGCTTTTCAAGAGCCATCAACCCTTTTAGCTTCTTGTTCTCATTTGTAAGCATCTCATTCTCACTCTTGAGCTTGGCATAATCATCATAGTTGTTGGACTCAACCACACTCTTGCCTTTGCCACTAGAGCCTTGCTCAATGCTCTCAATGATCAAGTCATCACATGATGTAGCTATATCAATCTTAACAACTTGGTTAGTAGCATCATGTGTCTCAAGAGAAAGCTCATTAGCAACAACAAGACTATCATAATTGATTTTTAATGTAGTGTATTTGTCTTTTAGTGAGTTGTGCCTAGTGTTGAGCTCATCATGCTTCTTCTCAAGTTTATCATGTTCATCTCTAAGCTCTTTGTTAGAAGTTTTGAGCTCCTTGAGAGTAGAAGACATAATTTCATTTTGATCTTTGAGCTCATCACTAGTCTTTTTGTGCATTTTCAAGCTTAGATGAAAGTGAGCCATTTTCATTTTGGAGCTCATCATTTTCATTTCTAGTTCTTCTTATGACTTTAGAGTATTTGTTTAACAATTTTACAAGTTCACCATAAGAAGGTGCATCATATTCATCATCACTATCACTATCATCATCATCACTATGATTGTTTTGTACCTTTCGTTCACCCTTGGCCATAAGGCATAGGTGAGTAGTGGATGATGATGGTGAAGGTGGCGGTGAAGGTGGTGATGAAGATGTCGGTGAAGACAATGATGGCCCAATCACAAATGCGGCGACCTTCTCTTTCTCATCGTCACTCTCATCACTGGAGGACTCACATGATGACTCAATGTCGGTGAGCCAATCACCAACAATGTAGGCTTTGCCTCCCTTCTTCTTCTTGTGGAACTCTTTCCTCTTGCCATCCTTCTTCTTATATGGCTTGTTCTTCTTCTTCTCATCTTCTTCATCACTTGAATCATTTTTCTTGCCCTTGTTCTTGTTCTTGTACTTGTCTTTTGGAGGCTTAGGGCATTGATGAGCTAAGTGGCTAAGTTCACCACAATTGTAGCAATCCATCTCGGATATAGGCTTCCTTTTGCTACTTGTGAAGAACTTCTTCTTGCCATCGAACTTGATGCCACTCTTGTTGAGCTTTTTTAGCATCTTGGTGGTCTTTTTCACCATGAGTGCAAGTGATGCATCATCAATATCACTTTCACTTGAGCTTTCTTGCACCATCATGGCTTGGCCCTTCTTCTTTTTCTTGTCATGACTAGCTTTGAAGGCCAAGTCCTTCTTCTTAGAAGATGATGAGCCCTCTACCGAAGTGATGTGCATGTACATCTCATGTGCATTGATCTTTCCCAATACTTGTGTCAGTGTTGCGGTGGAGAGATCACTTTGGTAAAGCACGGTGACAATATGACCATACTTCTCAACGGGAAGAACGCTCAAGATCCTCATTGCAACATCCGATTGACTCATTTGAGTGAGCCTAAGAGCATTGAGATCCTCTACAAGAACATTCAATTGAGTGTACATGTCATTAGCACTTTCTTTGGGAAGCATCTCAAAAGAATTAATTTTCTTTAAAGCAATGTGATAGCATTCCTCACGCTCACTCTTAGTTCCCTCATGGAGAGCACAAAGGTTTTCCCACAATTCATGGGCATTTTTTGTATTACGCACACGATTGAAGATATCCTTTCCTAGGCCCCGGTAGAGTGCATTTTTGGCCTTTGCATTCCACCGGTCGTACTTCTCCTCGTCACCACTTGGGTTGGCAGGATCCTTGATAGCGGGAGGCCCTTCGGTGGTGGCTCTAAGACACCCAACATCTATGGCTTTGAGGTACGCCTCAATGCGGATTTTCCAATATGGAAAATCATCTCCCTCAAAGGAGGGAGGTGGTCCTTCCCCGTTAGACATCTTGCTATAGGCGGTGAAGCCTAATTTAGGAGCAACTCGGCTCCGATAACAATTGAAAGGATCAAGATGCCCAAGAGGGGGGGTGAATTGGGCTTATCTAAAAATTAATTGCAAGAATTAAATCCTACAAGCCAAAGTTCACCCCGAGTGCCCACTTGTATTCCTTGTTATTCTACCGGTAAAAAGTTTTGCACCCTAAGTTCCAATCCTAGTCTAGCATAGCAATTCTAGGAAAGTAAACCAAGCAATGAAAGTAATACAAGAAAGTAAATGCTTGAAAGTAAGGGTTAGGAACACGGCGATGTTTTCCCGAGGTATCGGAGAGTCGCCACTACCCACTAGTCCTCGTTGGAGCACCCGCGCAAGGGTGTAGCTCCCCCTTGATCCATGCAATGATCAAGTGCTCTCTATGGGCTGATTCTTTGTCACTCTATCGCAGTGAATCGCCCAAAACCGCTCACAAGATGAGTTGGGTCATCCACAAGCTCCGCCGGATGATCACCAAACTCCCAATCACCACCAAGCCGTCTAGGTGATGGCGATCACCAAGAGTAACAAGCTAGAGCTCTCACTTGACCACAACGAGCCTAATGAGAAGATGGATGCACACTTGCTACTCCCTAGTCACCAATGAGGGATTCTCAAACTTTGATTCTCAAATCACTACCCTCACTAGAGCTCTTGCACTCCCTTGCACTTGAAAGGTGTTTCTCAGCTGAACAAATGAGCAAGAGACCTCTGAAAGAGGTGGAGGGGATGTATTTATACATCCCACAGTCAAATCCAACTGTTACCTGCCAACTCAGCAAAATACGCACTGACCGGACGCGCCGGTCGAACGTAACGGTCGAAAATCTGAACAATACCGCTGAGTGACCGAACGCACCGATCAGGGGTGACCGAACACGTCCGATCGTGCAAGGTCCTTACTGTACTTTGACCTGACGCCTGACCGTGTCCGATCAGTGATGACCAGACGTGTCTGGTCAGCAAAGTACCCTACTAGAACATGACCGGACGCGTCCGATCACTTCCCAGTCGCGTCTGATTAGATGTTTTACCCTCTGAGACACGTGTCAGCATGATCACCGCGTCCGGTCCTCACAAGAACCATGTCCGGTCAACTGAGTTGAAACATAGTAACTGTTAGTACTGACCGGACACGTCCGGTCGAGACAGAGACCGCGTCTGGTCAAGGGAAAATGGCTCAAACGACTTCGAAACGTGACGCAACTTGAACCAAGTTGCTTCCAACTGAACTTCGAGCTTTTCTTGAGCTACCTAGTGCTAAGTTTGACAAGTGTGCACCACACCTAAACAAAAGACTCACCTAGGTCAAGCTACTCGCTCATGCCCCCCTTTATAGTATGGCCAAAGGAAAAAAGCGAAGATCCTAACGACTTTTTTTGAATGTAACTCAACACCTTGACATCCGGAACTAACCGTCCTTAATCTTGTCGTCAATCCTTTGAAAACCGAAATGATTTCCATTAAGGGGCATGGAAACCATAGTGCCTAAAGCAGTTATCATCCCCATGACCTAACTTATCAGAGTTTCTGCAAAAACACACGTTAGTCATGGTAATAATGTGTTATCATCAATTGCCGAAACCAACTCTCGGGGCCTAGATGCTTTCAACTCTTTTTATCATGAATATAAAGTTTATCAATACTCTAGATAGAAGTTTAGCTAGACCTTCTCAGTGGTAAAATTGTAAATGACAACCTGGTAATACTCTAGGTAAAATGCTACAATGGTATAATTATTTGTCTGCTTGCAGATGTTCTTAATTGTTCTTATTCTTAATTGATCATATCTTTATATCATTTATATTTTTGCCTAGTCATATAAAATCATAGTGCCACTTATATACTTCTAGGCTTTATTCATTAGGGATGAGAACCTAGTTCCATGCTAAGTATAGGTAAATATAAAAGGTGACTTGTATTTAGAGACATGTTAATTTCTTACCATGCATTTTTAGCGTCGTTGCTATTTAGTGATTACGTTAATTAATGTCAACAGTAGTCCACTTCCAGTTAATAGGTAAAGGTAGGCTTATACATGCTGGTAGGGGAGAACTCTGATTTAATCCTTTATTGAAAGTTATCACCCGCTGAATGAATGATTAAGAACATAGTTTATCGAGATTAGAATTAGATAGTCCTTAATAGTCTCCCTATTTTCACTATTATCTGAGCTTGATTGTGAATTGGTTAAGTTTATAGACTTAGTCATCGTCGCCAACCGTTCCTTTGGGTTCGATATTAAAACCGGGATTATCTTGGTGAAGTGCTACAACGGTATTATATTTGTGTGCTTGTAGATAGTTATCTTTTCTAGTGTGCATTTAATTTATACCAACAAGCATTTCTGGCATCGTTGCCGGGGAACAATTATTTTTCTCTTTGCTGAGTTGACTTTGAGTTTAGCTTAATCTTGTATTATACTTTTATCTTTATTTATTTTTAGTTTTTAAATTTAGTTTTATTATTTTACCATGGAACCCATACCTACACCTTTATATCTATACAGAGTACCACCAGGATCATGCCTTAAGCCACTAGAATCATCTAAACCCATTACATCATCTGGCTATGAGCTACGCCCGGAGTTAATTCACTTAGTTCAGGAAAACATCTTTTCTGGTAGTGATAATGAAAACCCCTACTCCCACTTAGGTGATTTTGAGTAGACCTGTGCATGCCTAAGCATTGAAGGCATGTCTAATGAAACTTTAATATGGAAGCTTTTTCCCTTTTCTTTAATGGGAAATGCTAAATGTTGGTATAATCATCACATTGGGAGTAGTCAAGGAGATTGGGAAGTTTTATGCTTGAATTTTTATTTACAGTTTTCCCTATCTTTAAAGTTGCTAAACTTCATAGAGAAATCATATGTTTTGAGCAACAAAAAAATGTATCACTAGGTGAGGCTTGAAAACGTTTTGATGCTGCAGTTAATTCAGGCCCTAGTCTTGCTTTTCTAGAACCTATGCTTTTGCAACATTTCTTTACAGGCCTTAATAGAAAAACTAGAAAATATCATAATTTAGCCTCAGGAGGAGTGTTCATGCATATCACTACTAAGCATACAAAAACTATTCTTATGAACATTTTAAATAATCTTCCTGAAGAGAAGTTGTTAGAAGAAGAAGAAATCTCAATAGCTGAACCTGAACTTTTGCCTGAAACATCTCAACCTTTAGCTATTGTAGAACTTGAACTACCACAAAAGGAAGAGGAAGAATTTCCACTTCCTGACTTTTTGTTTGATATTGAGGATGATTTGTTTACTGATTTTAGAAATACCTCAAATTATCATTTGATAAAGAAACCTCAGCAGCTTAGAAATTTTACAACTATAGATCCTACACATTTTGATGAGGTAGATTTTCTTAAAAAGACAACAAAAGAATTAATATCTGTTTTGAGTGACGAGTGGCTAGAAGAATTAGAGTTTTCAAATGAAATTATTCATATAAATCCTCTCTCTGTCACTATTTAATGTCAATTACATAAATATCCTTTTGAAACTCTTTATAATCCAGCAGTAGGTGTTAATATTATTCTGCTACATTTGCTGAACATTTATTAAAAGACATACCATTTGCCCTGACTAATAAATTGTTAAAAAGTCTTTCAGGACGCATTATTCCAAGTTCAGGAATTCTGTGTGCTCTTCCTATTTATGTGAATGATTTTCAAGTCTGATTGAATTTCTACATCTTTGATGTTTGGGAGTTTGATGTGTTGATTGGGGAACCTATAGAAAGACTTATCCAAGAAGGACAAACAGGAAAAATAAGTGTTAGGCTTGGGAAAGGATTTAAGCTCTCTGTGCCTATAATTCACTCTTTGAAAACTAAGGTAGAGCCATTTCCTGAGTTAGAATCAAAAGAAGAGATTAAGGTAGCATCTCTTGAAGAATTAATCGAACCAAATTTAGAAGATGATGCCTAGTTTTTCACCAATAAGGTAGAGGATGAGGATCCCATTGATCTTGAACCTCTCGATGAATTGCTAGAGCCACCTAAGCCCCCTATTGAACTTAAACCTTTGCCTTCTAGACTTAAATATGCTTTTCTGAATAATGATCAGGATTCTCCTGTAATCATAAGTGATAAATTATCTCAAGAAGAATCTTTGCACTTAATAACTGTGTTAGAAAAGCATCATGCTGCTTTTGGCTATTCACTCCACAACCTTAAAGGAATTAGTCTTGTTCTTTGCACCCATCGTATTCCAACTGATCCAGAAATTACACCATCTAGAGAGCCCTAGCGTGGGCTTAATAATGCGATGAGGGAGATTGTGAAGAAGGTGGTTTTAAAACTTTTGCATGCCAAGATCATTTATCCTATGCCGCATAGTGAGTGGGTTAGTCCTGTTTAAATTGTACCTAAGAAAGATGGAATGACTATTGTTAAAAATGAAAGGAATGAATTAATACCCCAAAGAACCGTTGCTGGATGGAGAATGTGCATAGATTATAGAAAACTTAATAAAGCAACAAAGAAAGATCATTTTCCGCTACCCTTCATTGATGAAATATTAGAGCATTTAATGAATCATTCTTTCTTTTGTTTTCTTGATGGTTACTCGGGATATCACCAAATTCCAATCCACCCTGATGATCAAAGCAAAACCACTTTTATATGTCCATATGGAACTTATGCTTATCGAAGAATGTCTTTTGGATTATGTAATGCTCCAGCTTCTTTTCAAAGATGTATGATGTCTATATTTTCTAATATGATTGAAGAAATTATGGAAGTTTTTATGGATGATTTTTCTGTTTATGGAAAAACTTTTGATGATTGTCTTGAAAATTTAGATAGAGTTTTAGAAAGATGTGAAGAAAAGCACTTAGTACTTAATTGGGAAAAATGTCATTTTTTGGTTAGAGAAGGAATAGTGCTAGGACACTTGGTGTCTGAAAGAGGTATAGAGGTAGACAGAGCTAAAATTGAAGTAATTGAACAATTACCTCCACCTGTGAATGTAAAAGGGATTTGAAGTTTTCTTGGTCATTGTGGTTTTTACCATAGGTTTATAAAAGATTTTTCACATATTAATAAACAACTAACTAACTTGTTAGCTAAGGATGTTCCTTTTGAATTTGATGATGCATGTTTGAAATCTTTTAATATTCTTAAAAAAGCACTCATCTCTGCATCAATCATTCAACCCCCTGATTGGTCAATACCTTTTGAAATTATATGTGATGCTAGTGATTATGCTGTGGGGGCAGTTCTAGGACAGACAAAGGATAAAAAGCATCAATACCATTGCTTATGCTAGTAAAACTCTGATAGGAGCTCAACTTAATTATTCAATAACTAAAAAAGAACTCCTAGCTGTTATTTTTGCTATAGATAAATTTTACTTGGTAGGAGCAAACGTTATTATTTATACTGATCATGCTGCTTTGAAATATTTGCTCACTAAGAAAGATGCTAAACCACATTTGATAAGATGGATTTTATTACTCCAAGAATTTGATTTAGAAATAAAAGATAAAAAGGGAGTAGAAAATCTTGTTGTCGATCACTTGTCTAGAATGCAATTTAAAAAACGTAGGAATTAACTATTAATGACTCACTAAGGGATGACATGCTTTTCAAAGTAACAAAATTAGACCCTTGGTACTCGGATATTGTGAATTTTATGATTGCAGGTTATGTACCACCAGGAGACAATAAAAGAAAACTTATTTATGAGAGTCATCAACACCGATGGGATCCACCGTACCTCTTCAGAATATGTGCTGATGGACTACTAAGAAGATGTGTATCGGCGGAGGAGGGCATTCAAATCATTCAGAAATGCCACTCATCACCATATGGAGGTCATTATGGGGCATCCGCACACATGCAAAATTTTGGCAGAGTGGATTCTTTTGGCCAACCATATACGAAGACACCAAGAACTTTATCTAGAGATGTGTATCATGTCAGAACATGGAAACATCAACACAAGAGATGCCATGCCACTCACCAACAATCTTCAGATAGAGCTCTTTGATGTTTGGGGAATCGATTACATGGGACCATTTTCGAAATCAAAGAATTGCGAGTATATATTGGTGGTAGTTGACTATGTATCCAAGTGGGTAGAAGCCATGCCATGGAAGAATGCTGATGCAAGACATTCCAAGAAGATGTTTGAAGAAATAATATTCCCAAGGTTTGGAATGCCTAGGATGGTGATTAGCGATGGAGGAACATATTTCACTGATAGGAAGTTTCACTTATATTTGAAAGATCATGAAATTCATCACAACATCGCTTCACCATATCATCCTCAGACAAGTGGCCAGGTAGAGACATCAAATAAGCAGATCAAGAATATTCTACAGAAGACGGTAGATGAGATAGGAACCACATGGAAAGATCATTTACTAGAGGCACTTTGGGCTTATCGGACTGCCTACAAGACACCATTGGGTATGTCACCATACCAATTGGTGTATGGAAAGACCTGTCATCTACCTATGGAGCTAGAACACAAGGCTCATTGGACTATCAAGCATTGGAACATGGATTTTGATGCTGCAGGAGAAAAGAGAAAGATGCAAATATCAGAGCTAGAAGAATGGAGAGAAAAAGCTTATCATAGTTCAAAGCTTTATAAAGAAAGAACCAAGAGATGGCATCATAAGAGAATCAAGAAGAAGGAGTTTGCACTCAGAGACAAGGTATTACTTTTTAATTCTAGGGTCAAATTATTTGGGCATGGAAAATTACTGAGCAAATGGGAAGGACCATTTACGGTGGTAAACGCGTCATCGCATGGAGCTGTAACTCTACGCACAGACGAAGGTACGTTTTTTAAGTTAAATGGCCAATGTCTCAAGATCTTTCTAGAACCTATTAGACCCTCTAAGGTAGTTGACAAATTATATTTTATTATTTTTCCTCAATATTAGATATTCTTTTTCCGTTACGAGCAAATATACGAAATAATACTTATCGGGTAGTAAATAATAATAGAAGACACAACGCACGAGATCACCCTGAGGGGATGACCTGTGTGGCCACCCGGCCACCCACCTCCTTGTCCCCCCTCATCTCGATCCTCGCGAGTCTTCTACACCCTTCCGCATCCAAATTCCATAGATTTAACGGATAAACCGCATATTCTTCCATACAGATCCATTACTCCCTAGATCTTGACCCATTCTGCAAGCTGAACCCTCATATAAATACATACCCATGCCTCCTTCAACCACATCCTATTCATGCCTCCTCTCCTCAGAGAAATTTTGCTCCTTTCCATCTCCAAGCTCCAATAGCCGGAAAAGAGATCATCATCTACAGATCTGACCTCAAGCAGATCCAGTCAAAGGAAGAAGCTCTGGCCATCGTCCCAATGCTAGATCCCAAGCCTCTTACTGTCATCCCACCGAAGCAGCTGGCGACAGTTTCTCCACGTCATCATTATGAGCAAGCTTATTTTACTCAAGCTCACCAGCCCGCTCTCCCATCACCTCCTACAAAGCTACTCCTAAAAGGCCCGAAAGTCGCTATCCCTCAAGGCACCAAGTTGCTACCTACTGCAGATAATGAGAAGCTCGTCAAGGTGACTACCAACAGATTTGGGCATGTGACTTGCGCAAAGTACGCTACCTCTCGTGTCTCCCTTGATGGAATCCGTGCACCTCCTAGCCAAGTCAAGTATGTTGCTCCAAGAGAAACTGGCAAGAGATCTACTGCATCCTAGATTGAGAGAGAAGCAAAGCGTCCTAGGATGACCATGGCTATGATGGAAGAAAAGTTTAAAGCTCTCAACCAGATGGTTGAAGTTATGAAGATATCTAGCAAGCTCCAAGCCGGTTCAATCACCAACTTGCAGAATCAACGGTCTGATGATCTTAAGGAGATCTATAGGTTGACTAGGATCATAGCTGCGCTCTCTAAGAAGAATAAGAATAAGGAGTAGATGTCTTAGTTATCTTAGCAATAAGGCATAAGTGTGTTAAATTAGTTCGATTTAGGTTTGTAATTTAAAGTTAAGTTTGTGATTTGCTCAGTTTATTAATTATTGTATTAGTTCGGAATGAATAAAGTGCCTTATTATTATTATTATTTTGTTATGATAACCTATTCTCTCTATTTTTGGTATGTGCTTGTCTCCACATGTTGTGCAGAAAAGATATACAGGACAACAAGTGTGGGGGTGACACACCACGACCACAAAATCAAAATTTATCGCGAAAATTATGCAATTCAGAACATAATCGATCGAGGACCACGTATGGCAAAGTGGGCCCTGAGGGGACCCCCTAGGTGGCCGCACAGCCAGGCTCATGGCCGGTCGGCCCACCACCTCCTCCTCTCTCGCCTCGCTTCGTCCACGGTCAGGTTTGAGCCCAATATACTTTAATTATATATATTTCGTCTTTCGTTTCTATCCGAATTGAAAATCACATGTTAAAACACTTAAACAGATAGAAAAAATTATTTAATTCATGACTTAAGAATAGACTCATATAATACTTTTCCTGGTAAACATGTTACTATTAGGAACTAATTATTAGGGACCCCATGATTACTTAAGTTGTTGAGAAATATGAGATAGTAGATTAATGAGAACTTGATTCTTGATGTCTTGTCTTTGGAGAACTTTTATTTCAAAAGTAAAAATAAATAGCATTCATCTCCTTAGAAGTAAAAGCAATGTCCTACCAGAGCTATATATAGGATAGATAAACCTTCTACAATTCATTGCATGTATTTGTGTTGAGTTTGTCAAACCTTGTTGACCCTTGTTGAGAAATTTATCATGCTTTCAAGATCAAGATCACGTACACTCCACATATATCTGCTGCTCCTACACTAGGAGTACGCAAAAACATGCTTGTTCATCCACTTAAAAATGTTTTACTCCTACATTGGGAGAAAACACAAAAATATTTGTTAGGAATAAATACTCTAAGTTCTTTGTAATTGTCTTCTCTTCAAATTCCAAGTGCAAGAGAGAGGTATGTGGCTATGCAAAAATAAAGTATAAGAAAAATGGACAAGTGTCCAAGTAAGTAAAAAAAGAGAAAAAGAAAAAAGTATGAAAAGATAACCCATATGCTCTAGCAAAGTTTTTAAGTTCAAAATAAGAGAGACAAGTTTCGAAAGAGCATAGTAGAATTAGGTTAGCCACTATATATATTCCACACACATGCACATCTTGATCTAAGAGTATGGCATCTTTCTCCTTGGATCTTTGTTTTGACTTTACAATATATGCAATACAAGTATGTTCTTACATTCTTCATACCTTCCTGAGATCCACATAAGCTTTTTAGAAGTAGGATAAAGAAGGCAATCATCTATGCCTTGGTGAGGATTCAAAAATTATACATATATGAGTGATTCAAGAATACTACAAGAGGAGAAGGTAAGCTATGTTTTGTTTCCAAAATTTTAAACTAATTTTCCAATTGACTTGACTGAAGGAAGAGAGTAATCTGTTTTAGCTGTTCTGTTCTTCAACCGCTCAAAGATTTATGGTAGACACTTTGAATCCTACAGTACATGAATAACTAGGAATGGTTTTGTGTTGATATTTTGTTCTAGAGTAATGTCTTAAATAATTTATTCTGTGAACCAACCTTTTCTCGAGGACGAGTAAAAGCCTAAGTGTGGGGGAATCTTGTTGACGGTCGTTAATGTACATTACAAACCAATAAATTTCCTTGCACGTATGCACAAATATCATAGAATAGGAGGTTATTACTGATAAATTCCATGAGTTTTGGTGATTTATAATTTTCTAGAGTGTTATCCAGAAAGTCGACAAAATGGACATAGGAATTAAAATAATTCATAGAATTTCGCCGCAAAACATATACTAGAAGACTCTAGAAGACACCAGAAGACACCAGAGCGAGTCGGGGGCCTAGCCCCTACCAGGTGGGGCTGGCCAGCCATAGGGGTGGTCGGGCAGCCACCCCTCTCTACCTCCTTCCACGAGCTTCTAGAGGAGGAGTCATCTATGCCGTCCCTTAAGTCGGTTTGATCGAAGGGCTCACATGCATCCCACTAGGGTATAAATAAAGAGCCAGACCCCCCTGGAGAAAGGAAGCCAGATCAAGAGCTAAAGAGCTAGAGTTCCAATTTCATATCTAGAGATCTAGGCTTGCAATCATGAGTAGACTAGTTCATCTTAGGATTAGTCTCAATTAGAGATAGAGTGATAGAGTAGAAGAGCAGAGTTCTGGAGGAGTTTTGGCCTATCAGTGCTTCTCCGCTGTTGTGTTCATCGGGATCAAGTTCCTTCGCAGGGGGCTTGCTTCTAAACTCTTTGGTAATCGACTTCTGATTCAAGTAAGTAATTTGTTCATATTGTTCTTCAAGTTTGCAACTCTTTTGAGTACCTTGATCTTGGTAGCACCTAGGTTGAAGTTGTTTTCATAGTGTAAGCGTGGTGCTTAGGCTAGGATTACTTATGAATGCCCCCTGATTTGCTGGATAGTGGTAGCTCACGAAGGTGACTTTATAGCTTCATTGAATCCTTTGTAGTCCACTTCTAGTTAATAGGTAAAGGTAGGCTTATGCATGCTGGTAGGGGAGAACTCTGATTTCATCCCTTATTGAAAGTTATCGCCCACTGAATGAATGATTAAGAACATAGTTTATCAAGATTGAAATTAGATAGTCCTTGGTAGTCTCCCTATTTTCACTATTATCTAAGCTTTATTGTGAATTGGGTTAAGTTTATAGACTCAGACATCATCGCCAACCATTCCTTTGGGTTCGATATTAAAACTGAGATTATCTTGGTGAAGTGCTACAACGGTATTATATCTGTGTGCTTGTGGATAGTTATCTTTTCTAGTGTGCATTTAATTTATACCAACAACTAGCTTCTTTGCCTTGCCCTACTGGGCAAGGGTGTCTCGGATGTAGACCCTGATGGTGGTGTAGTCTTCAAGGAGGTGCTTTGCCTGCCCCTCGTGGAACGGGAAGGGGGCCTCGATCACCTTCTCGAAGTGCTCAGGGCGCGCGCCATGCCCACGGGGTTCAGGCTTGTCAGCTTGGTCAGCCATGGCCTGGCAATCCAAGAGAGTGAAGCCAACTAGTCCAGCAGAGTTGCAGCATGTTGGAGTTCCTACTAGGTCCAAAAGTCAGCACCTAAAAGGTGAACAAATCCCTGTGAGGGACTGGTCAGGTGAAGATGACCTTAGCCATGCCAAAGAGGAGACTCCACCTCTCCACCCGCAGAATGACCAAACATGCGAAGGTTGGTATTACCTTAGACATGTCTATAAATCAATTCACACTATTTGATATCCATGTTACTTCTCTAACAATCTAAATATATGAAAACTTTGTAGTACCATTGCAGAGAAGGAGGAGGAAGTCGAGGCCAACAACTAGTGGAGTTTCACTTCACAAAACCACCCAATCAATGGGAACAAGGATGCCCATCTCGGTTGTCAAGGGGAATAGAAGGCCACATGATCCATTGCAAGCTGCCAAGTTTGCCTTAGAGGTAGCTGTAGTAGTTAGGTCTCAAGTACTAATTTTTTCGCATTGGAAACATTACAAGCGATGGATCGAACATTTTAAAGAATTTGTGGCCAAGCTATCTGTAAGTATGTATATCCTCTGCTGACATTCAACTCTGCCTTGAGCAACTTATCTTCAGAGTCCATTTTTTTCTTCAGCTCTTAAAAACAGAAAACTAGACACACATTTTTTATTTTGTTTTCAAGATTTAAGATTACACCTTACTAATATATATAACTAGCTAAGAGAAATTTTTATTTTGTTTTAGTTTGTTATGCATATTTTTATTTTAACTATCATGAAGCAAATTCACTAATAGTAAAACTATTGATACGTGACCCATAGGGTTCCTCATCGGTACTACTACTAGCATTGGGCCCTAGCCTAGCCCACAAGACTGACAGGAGGGGCGCGACATTAGATGACGCCGACTCCGAGTAGAATAGGCTGGACTAGCTGGACTCCTAATAGGAAGTACCTTCTGTAATTAAGATCAGAACACCTTCTTCGGATCTGACTAGGATTGTAACCGTGCCACAACCGTCTCTCCCTATATAAAGAGAGGCTATGGGTACCCCATGTAACACGATCATAACAATCAATCTAACGCAAAGGCTAACGCTGACTGGATGTAAAGGCTATTACTCGATCATTAGGGCCCGAACCAGTATAAATCGACTGTCTCTTGCGTTAACCGTCGAGTTCTGCACACGCCGAAGCTCAAATAACTGTCCCAGGTACCCCCGTGGCAGGCTATCGGTGGTAAAACATTGACAGCTAGTGTGCCAGGTAGGGGCTTCCTGTGGATTTGCACTCAAGACATTGACGGACCTCGACTATATGTTCTTCTCGATGGGATCAACCTTCATCTTCGGATCCTAGATTTGCGAGGCGGGCAGCAATGGTAAGCTCCAAGGCCATCTCCTCAAAGATTCAGAGCATTAAGACATGATCTTCCTGGTAGGATCAACCTTCATCTTCAGATCCTAGATTTGTGAGGCAGACGATGATGGCAAGCTCCAAGGTCATCTCCTCAAAAATTCAGAGCACCATGAAGCCCATGTTGTCTCGGCGACTACGGTGGATTGACTCACCAAGAGGATTTTTGCAGCTTACAATGTCTGATCCAACTTGGATTTCATGGATGATGGACTTTGACTCAAACTCAGACTCCGCATCTGGCTTAGAGTCCTATCCGAGTTCTTTATATGATGGTCCAAGTCCTTTCCCATTTGGACTCCCCAATATGGCTGCATCTTATCAAGCACTACTCCATCTGAGTTCTTTATATAATGGTCTGAGTCCTTTCCTGTTTGGACTCTACAATATGGTTGCATCTTATCAAGCACTACTTCAAGATTTAGCTAGTCTCGTACGAAGGATACCCCTGATAGGAGCTCAAGAAGGCCTTGTACTGACTGTAACATCTCAAGATTACATCATCCACTGGCTGGGTTCTATTTATAAGGATGGCAACATTGAGCTAGTTGACGCAACAATGGTCCTACCCTACCAAGAAGGAGATTCAATCCGTGATGCTAAAATTTCCACTTAGATCCTCGACAACTCTGATAGTACAGAAGCAGACACGAACGATGGAGCAATTCACACTCAAGAGGTGTTCATGGTTCGTCGCTCCCAGTCACCATTAATCCCTCTAGAACAACCCGATGTCAGGTCATCGGACGAATCCAAGTCCAATATATCACCCAATGCCTAGGGAGATGATAGCGAAGCTGAAAGCTAGAGACAAGTCAGAGAGAGGAAGAACAGGTTGAAGCAGGGATGCTGACGCTAGGCCAAACAACACAAGGAAGCCTGGGCCAGATGCGAGTCTGATCTAGCCGAGTATAATAAGAGGAGATCAGAACGAGAAGCTAAAGATAGGCGTACAGTCGAAAAAACACACAACTCTCCATATGCCAAGATTCGAGTGTTAGTCAAAGAATATGAAGCTATTTCCCATCCTAATGAAGAACAAGAGCACCTTCAAGAAATCCTACGGTCAACAGCCTTGTGGATACAGGATGGAAGGACTCATTCAAAACAACCTGCCAGGACAGTTTTGCAAAAATAGGACAACCAAAGTCAGTGAAAATCTACCTTTGACAGGCTAGGTCCAAATGGAAGCAGCAACAGAGGAAGCAGGGGAGACCAGCACCAAAGTAATTGAGTTGAGCAATCAAGGGACAACAGGAGCAGGCCACCAGTTCCTATGGCTCCTCGAAACCACCCTCATCACATCGACTAGCGGGAGAGCGGAGCTGAGTCAGAGTACAGGGAAGCTGGTCACTACCCACTAGTTCTGGATCCGACCATTGCTAGTATGACCATCACAAAAGTCCTGATTGATGGAGGATCAGGGCTCAACATCATCTATTCTGATACACTAAGGAAGATGGGGCTAGAATTTGCCGGGATGATTACTCTAGTGAGCATTCCTTTCTATGGAATAGTACCTGGCAAGGCCGCTATGCCACTTGGATAAATCACTCTGCTGGTTACGTTTGGAACTCCTACAAACTACCGCACAGAGTTTATCAAATTCGAAGTAGGAGACTTTGAATCATCTTATCATGCTATCCTTGGGTGACCAGCATTGGCCAAATTTATGGCAATACCGCACTATCCATACCTCTTGCTCAAGATACCAGGGCCCAATGGTGTACTCTCTCTCCGAGGTGACTTGAAGCGTGCTTTTGATTGCGACGTGCAGGCAATCCAAATCACAGCCAAGGCTCATGCAGCCAATGGAAGAGAGGAAATCACTACAGTCACCGTAGAAATGAACCCAGAGGAACTAGAGATCCTAGCTAAGAGGCCTGGCATCCTTGCCAAACCAAAAGAGGCAGATATCAAGCAAATTGACTTGGGCACCAGTGACCCCTCCAAGACGGCGACCATCAGTGCCCACCTCTCTGAAAAATAGGAACTCGTGCTCACCAACTTTCTCTGGGACAACAAAGATATCTTCGCTTGGAAGCCAGCTGACATGCCAGGTGTCTCGAGAGAGTTGGCTAAGCACAGAATTGATATTAATGAAGGCTCCAAACCTATGAAGTAATGACTATGACATTTTTCACCTGACAAGAAAGCAGCAATCAAGAAAGAAATTACAAAACTGATGGTAGCCGGGTTCATAAGAGAAATCCTCCATCCCGACTGGCTGGCCAATCCAGTCTTGGTATAGAAGAAGAACACGGCTGAATGGCGCATGTGTGTTGACTACACGAAACTCAATAGGCATTGCCAGAAGGACCCGTTTGGGCTACCGCACATTGACCAAATTATGGATTCAATGGTAGGATCTGCCCTATTATCTTTTCTTGATTGCTACTTAGGTTATCATCAGATTGCATTATGAGAAGAAGATCAAAGCAAAACCTCTTTCATCACTCCGTTCGGTGCCTACTGCTATAAAACCATATCGTTTGGACTGAAGAACGCTGGCGCTACTTATCAGAGGGCCATCCAAACATGCCTAGGCGAGTAGATTGGTGAGAACACAGAAGCTTATGTTGATGATGTGGTAGTAAAGACAAAGGATCCAACTATGCTAATTCAAGACTTGAGGCAAACTTTAGAGAACTTAAAGAAGTGGAAGTGGAAACTCAATCCAAACAAGTGCATTTTTGGTGTACTAACTGGACAACTACTCGGTTTCTTAGTAAGTCATCAAGGAATCAAGGCTAGTACCAAAAAAATCTGAGTGATAACAGAGATGGGTCCCCCATGTTGCATCAAGAATGTTCAAAAGCTAACAGGTTGCATGGTGGCTCTCAATCGCTTTATCTCGAGACTTAGTGTTGGTATTTTTAACGCACATAGAAATAATCATAGAGAAAGATCTAAAAGCGCATGGATACCATTATAGCTTTCACTCGGAGGTTTTAAATATCGTATCCACAGGGAAACATATGAAACTAACTATGATCTAACTCAATAAAAAAGGATAACTAGATTGGGAATTTAAAGTAAAGGATAACTAGGTTGAATTTTGTGATAACTAAGAGTAGCAACAAGGTTAGGATAAACAGGAGCATAGAGAGAATAACTAAGGGGTTTCTACTTCCAACTTGGGTAAACAATGTCGTCTACTATCAATCACAGGCCGATAACTCAATAAAGAACAAAGACAAAGTTTGCTCCCTACCAGCACCATAAAGCCTACCAATCCTATTAATGGGAGATGGACTATAGAGGACTTAATAGGTCTGTCACACCTATGATCTACCACTGATCCAGCAAATCAGGAGGTGCCTATGGTTAACCTAAGCCTAGGCACCATGCCTACACCTAAGATCAATAGTCTACTCCCTCTGGAACAGGAATAAAGCACTCAAAGAGCCGTAAACTAGATATAATAATATAGACAAAGTAAACTTAGATCAAAAGTATATTACCAGAGAAATCTCAAAGACAAGCTTAAGATGAACTTGAATCCATTGAAGTACAAGCTGTAGAGGGACCACCGATAGGACAGCACCTCCTCCTAACTCTTCCCTCACTCTCTATCTCACTATTTCTATTTATAAGACTAGATCCTATGGAGAACTAATCTTCTCTTGATGGCTAGCTCTATGAGGTAGATCCATTCAAGGGACCCCTCATCTGATCCTAACTAGAGATATGAATTATGAACTA